>PVNU02000238.1:0-1315827 GCA_003013855.2 Liriodendron chinense
AACCTTTTGATCCAAGACCCAACTCTGAAATGACTTTCCTATGATGAGGGGTATACCCTTCGAATCAGGCAGAGTTCCACACCCTCCAGATTTCCCAACAGATAAAGCTTGAGAGCAAACCCCTCAGGGACGACAGGCAGTCCCCCTAGGAAGCCGGGCGCCACCATTAGATAGCTCTGCCCAACGGTGGCTTACTGACGATGTACGTCACATAAAAAAGAGCACTAAAATGAGTCCAAACCTTGGAAGCAAGGGTCCCTGTAGAAAACAGATGCTCAATTCCATTTGGCTAGAAGCTAAATTATCTTCTCCGCAACAATCACATTTGGAGGCTAGGCTGATCCCACGAGCTTGGATTTTGATGTCTACCGGGAGAGCTTCGTGGAGAAGTTTCCACATAAAGACAGCTCTCTTTGGGGGCATTTTTGAATGCCAAACCCATTTAGCCCAACTTACGCTCCCCCTCCATCCTTGAAACACCCCACGCCAATCTGATGGAGAAAGAACTAGACGAAGACAGCAGCCAAATCCAAGAATCTATACGGCCCGACGAACAGCACCCCTCGCCACCAATATACTCTAGAACAAACTCCGGCAGAAAGGAGAAAAAATGCGAGAGAGGCAGCATATCCTCAGGACCCAAAACATCTGAAACCCGCAAGGATCTGATGGAGGTTGGGATCGGCTCTATAACGAATGAGGACAACGACCTCAAACTAGTCCAGTCTGACGTCCAGGCACTACCATCTCCCCTGCCCACCATCCAACGAGAATACGAGGCCAAAGTAGGGAACAACTTACAAATGCTTCTCCAAAAGGGGGATCTCAGGGAACTCCTTGCATGATCCCCTTCCTCCAAATCTGCTCTGTACCTGCATCTAACAAACGCTGCCCAAATACATGTTGGGTCTCCATGCTTCGCAGACCAAGCCATCTTCATCCACAAAGCCTTGAGAACGTCCCTTAGCCTTTTCACACCCAGGCCACCCTCCTCCTTTGGTCTGTAAATACGCTGCCAACTCACCCAATGAAACTTTCTCTTACCTTTATCCCAACCCTAGAAAAAGTCTGCCATACAATGCTCAAGATTATCCAAAACCTGAACCGGAACAACTGTTACAGCCAGGAGATGCACGGGCACACTGCTCAGAACATGCTTAATAAGGATCAACTTACCAGCCTGGTTCAAAATCCTCCCCTGCCACCCAGCAATTCTGTTATGGAATTTTTCAAGAAGCGGTTGAAACATAGCAACCGAAAGACGCCCCTTAGCTATCAGGACACCCAAGTAAAGCCAGAGGAGCCGTGGATTTCAAGATCCCAGTAATGCATTGAATGGGAACAAATTCTGGCCAAAGAAAGGCCCGACGGGGTAAATAACTCGCTCTTGGAATTGTTAATTTTTTTACCTGAAACCTTCTGAAATTTTTCTAAGAACCCGACAACTGCTCTAAGGATCTGATGGAACTATTCACAAATAGCATAGTGTCGTCTGCAAACAAAAGATGAGAGACACAGGGACAACCTCTATGAATGGAAAAAAGTTGGCAGGCACCCTAAGCGATGAAGACCTTGGCTCAACACCTCGGCCGCTAGGATGAACAAGCTAGGAGAGACTGGGTCACCGCGAAGCCCCCTCGACGATCGGAAGAAACCACAAGCTTCTCCGTTGACAAGGATGGAGAACCAGCTGTTCGCCCAGCACTTTTTGACCAACTCCACCCAAGGCTGGCTGAAACCAAACCTAGAACTTGCTTGAGGAAACCCTAGTCAATTCTATCATACGCCTTTTCAAGATCCAACTTTATGATAACATTACCGCTGCTAACTTTCTTATCCAACTCTAAGAACAACTCCTGGACCAGGGCTACATTCTCGGCAATGGCTTGGCCCTACACAAACGCACCTTGATCTGGGGAAATAATCTTGGGAAGAGAAGAAGGTGCTAAGATGGTCAGCTATAACGTTGGAGAAGATTTTGTAAACACAATTGCATAGGCTGACAGGGCGAAAGTCTGTAAATTTTCTCATTGCTGACTTCTTCAGAATTAAGCAAATCAGTGTCGAGGTGAAGCCACAAGGGATTTTTCCACCTACAAACAAGAATCTAACCACCGCCAGGATGTCGCTACCTATAATATCCCAACAAGCCGCGAAATAAAGCCCCTGAAAAACTGTACAGGCCTAGAGCCCCATCTGTCGGCATTGCTTTCACAGCCTTTTCCACTTCTTTCATAGTGGGTTCTGCTAGGAGGGTCTCATTATCTTCAGCAGAAACTGATTCTTGGATGCAATCCAACAAATCTCCACCTGGTTCCACTGTCTCTACTTCGAACAGCCTAGAGAAGAAGGAGACCGCTTCAGTTTTTATTAATGCCGAATCATTAATCCTCTGACCAGATTCCAGCTCAATCTCCAAAATCGCTCCTTTCCTCACCCTGTCCGTTGCTGCCTAATGAAAGAATGCCATGCTTCGGTCCCCTTCCAAGAGCCACTTGTTTCTCGATTTTTGTTTTCAAAACACCTCTTCCATTAGCTCAAGATTTGCCAGGTTTGACTTAGCCAAGATTAACCTATTTAGCAGAATCTCATCTTCCGCCAAATGAAGCAGCGCTTCCACTTGAGTTACCTCATCTTCCGCCAACTTAATATTGTGAAACACATTGCCGAAGACCTCTTTATTCCACCCTTTCAGGGCTAGCTTGAGGTTCTTGAATTTGATATGAAGATTAACCATTGGCTGGCCCACACTTCCATAGGTCCAAGAAGATTTCACTGTTCCCATAAAAGACTCATGCAACAGCCACATCCGCTGAAACCGAAATGGCTTAGGGCAACTTCGCAAGGCCTGGGGAAAAGAGAGAAGAAGGGGATCGTGATCAGAAGTCACCCTTGGCAGATGCTTGACTATAAACGAAGGGAAGAGCTTAAACCACTCCGCATTCCCTAGAACCCGGTCCAGCCTGGCCCAAATTCGAGAAGCGCCAGCCTGGTTGTTGCTCCAAGTGAATCTGTTCCCCATGAATCCTGCATCCACAAGAGCAGAAAGATTGATAGCATCAGCAAATTCCGAGGAACTTGTCAGGTCCGGGGGTCTTCGACCCGATTTCTCGGAGGGGCCAACAACTGCATTGAAGTCACCCCCGACCATCCAAGGCCCTAGGTTGGCTCTGGCCAGCCTTTCAACTCCTACTACAGGGATCTTCTCAACATCCCTCGAGCATTTGGCGTAAACGAAGGAAACTAGCACCCTGTCTCTGACTATCCTGACTTCTCACTTTCAAAGAGATGCACTGGTCCGACGAAGAGAAAACACTTCCACCACTAACCAGCTAGGGAAGAAAATCCAGATTTTACCCCTTTCCAGGAATTAGACAAAGACGATGGAAACCCAGTTTCAAACCTGCCCTAACTCTCTTATGATCCGAGAGCATAGGCTCCAAGGTTGCTACCAACGCTGGATTTTCCTTAGCTATGATTCGTCTTAACCTAGTTAAGGTGGATTCATTCCCCCAATCCTCGAGCGTTCCAAATTTAGGGTGTTAATTATCGGACACACACCCTGAGTTCATGGACCTTCTATTCAATTTCCTCACTTTACCATTCCTGTTCACGTACTGCCAGCTCTTCCCCTAATTTTCTTCACCTCTCTTGGCTCCTGCACCAGGTCCCCTTGTCGAGCTCTTTCACGTACTTGAAATCCCTAGGTACCTGCATGGTGAGTTTTGTCCTCTGATCTTTCTGATTCATTTGCTAGCCATCCCATAGGCCTCTGATTCTTTGTTTCCACCAAAATTTCCCTACTTGGGACTCACCCTTCAGTGAACCCCTACAATCTCCTTCCGAAGGGACCCCCTTTCTACCAACAGTCCTATCAAAAAAGGGGGGGACATGTCTATTGAAAGAGAGAATCCCCTCTTCGGGAAAACGTTTTCAAGTTGGGGGGGGGGGGGGGGGGGGGGGGGGGTTGAAACCTCTATGTTCTTCCTTGAGGCCTCTGGACAAGCTAAGTCCTGACCAACGTCCTCAATTTGGGTCACAAAGTCCCCAATCAGCATAGCTTCAGAGGCAATCCCCTGGATTGAGTGTCCCTACCAGGAGCATTAACCTCAGACTCTTCTCGGAGAGCTGGAAGATCCTTCATGCGTTCCTCATTTGGTGGGTCCTCAGCATGTGCCAGATTTGTCCCCTCCTGCGAGCTTCTTGGCAAAAGACAATAGGTGGAAGCAACCACCTCTAGCATTGCCCACACCATCTCCTCCAAGTCCACAGTTGTAGACTCTTGCTTCGCAACCTCGCACGTTGATACACCTTGGGCAGTCCCTTCGCTACGACAGGGAGGCTGGGGTGAGGGGTCCACCCAGACACCCTCAATCAGCTGGGCTCTTTCACAAACACCTTGTCTACGGTTATCCTGCTGGGTTGGGGGGTACCTTCGTGTTATCTTGGGCAGTCCCTTCGCTACGACAGGGAGGCTGGGGTGAGGGGTCCACCTGGACACCCTCAGTCAGCTGAGCTCTTTCACAAACACCTTGTCTACAGTTATCCTATTGGGTTGGGGGTACCTCCAGGTTATCACATTGCTGACCTCCGACGGGGATATTCACTCCAGCATTCTTACAAACATCTGAGAGGTTTACCCTGTTAACTCATTGTGACAGAAGGAATGGACCACCCAATGCTTTGTGGATTCGCCCCTCAGCAGGGTGCTCTGCACGGCCCTGAGTCTTCCTTGACCCTCGAATCGACAGAAATTTTCTCTCTTTTGGCAGTTACAGCAAAATCCTGATTAGCTACAATTAACTTAAGGACTGTATTATTATCCATACCTGGGTGGAGCTTTACCTTCACTCTCGCGAACATCTGGAAACAACCATATCTCGTCATTGGGTCGATTACCACTACGAAGCCAAAATAATTCACTAGGTCCAGAATGACCGACTCCATCCACGCATGAGAAGGGATTCCATACAATCTGATCCAAACCCCTTCATTTCCCCAAACTACATCCAGTGTCCAAGGTATAATAGATTTAAGGCCCATGAACTGATGCTAGGCCCTATCAGAATAGAAATCCAGGAAATCTTCCTTCCGTCTTGAACAGCATAAGAAACGGTCCAGTGCGATTCTTGCAAAATCCACCGCCAAGGCTGCAAATCTTGACTCGCGCGTGCCATCAACAAGATGAATCAGGAAGATAGAATGATCGATTGTTGTTCCAACCAGAGCCAGCCCTAATTCCTTCATCTTCCTGTCTACCGCCGCAGTATCCGCTACCATGGATAGAGCACTACTCTCTGTCTTTGATGGAAGAGGGCCTATGGGATTCCTCTTCACAACTGCCTCAAGGAAGGGCCTGTTTGTTTCCTGGTTTACCACCGTAATTACAAATATAGGTTTTTTTCCCCCACATGTTGTTTGGCGCAAGCGGTGACACACATCATTCAAATTTTCATCAGAAACTTATGATGACTCACTGCACTTGAGAGAAATCTCAATGAATTTTCATCCGTTAGCTCGATGTAAACAAAACTAAAGTTGGCTTGCTTTTCATTTCAAGTTGGTTTGATGGATTTTCTCTGTTTTATTCCTAAGTTTTGTTAGGAAAGTGCCCCTAACCACATATCAGGGGACTGGTTGCTCTAGACAATGTGGGTATCGGGTCGCTTCGAGGAGGATAATCAATGTTGTATCGTGGTTGTTGCTACCCTTCTCTGAGGGTGGTATCCCCGGTTTTTTTTTCTTTTTTTTTTTTTTTTTTTTTTTTTTTCAGGTATGTGATAGGTGGGTATTAGATCCTTTTTGTGCCGAGGCTGGCCCGAATGTTGTTAGTTTTGTATAGCCCTGTTTATTTTTAATAAAATCCTCTTTTAAAAAAAAATAGAGGTTAAAATAAAAAAAACCACATTATGGGGGTGAGTTTTCTCTTTAAGTACACCATATAGCTGATGATATGAACCTTTTATAATTTTAACCTTAAAAGCTATGACCTTATTATTGTGATTCATTGAGCCCTAGCCATTAACTTTTGGATTTGAATATGAGCCATTTAAACTTTACGTATCAGTGTTACAAAATCATCTTCATGCACAACAACAAACATCACCAGCATGTTCCAAATATTTTCCAGATACTGAAGACATTATGACAACCACTACAACAAATATCACCAAGATTTAAAGGATCTCACGGTATTTTTGCAAAAATATAACAGGCGATCGATGATCACGAAAATATTGCAAGAGTTCTTTGATTAATACAAAAATTATTTCAAATTATAAATAAAACTTGATGAATCACTATGTGTGTGTGTTTGTGTGTCCACAAACACACACACAGCCACCAAAATATGTAGTAGTAATTATTTTATTATAAATATTTTACAATTCTGTATTTTCAGCAAGACTTTTAATGAAGACTTCAAAATCTAAAAATCTTCCGAAAAAGTCTCTAACCTTAGAGATTGCTAAGGAGTAAGGAGTAGACTTGTTAATACAACAGATGGCAATCAGCACCATATTTGAGCTTTGGTGTTTTAATCGCCCAAAGGTTAGGCCCACCTATCGGCGGCAAGTGATCAATGAGAGAAATGGATGGCTGAAAGGCATGACAAATGCTCCACACGTTTATGACACATTACTGGCCCACCAGTTGTGTGGACTAGCATATCTTGTGGCCAGGACATCATCATCCTAGGCCATACTCGATGAATGCTTAATCTTTTGTTTTGAATTTGCACTTAATCTTTCGACTTGCATTTTCCATATATAGATGTTTGCTTATTTTATATGTGAAATTATCAAATAATTGCCTTTTTTTTTTTGTTTAGATATATCCAAGTGCGGCAGGAATATTGATGAATAAAGGTGAAGCTAAGGAAGAACCAAAGAAGGAATTTATCGAGTGCTTGAAATTGTTGGAAGGTGAGCTCAAAGACAAGCCATTTTTCGGGGGTGATACCTTTGGGTTGGTGGATATTGCCCTCATTCCCTTTTCTGGTTGGTTTCACATCTTCAAGACTTACGGGTATTTCAATGTGGAGGAGGAATGCCCCACGCTGATGGAGTGGGTGAAGAGGTGCATGGAGAGGGAGAGTGTGTTGAAAACTCTTCCAGACCCACACAAGTTCTATGACTTTACGGAGTCCATATTGAAGAAGAAGTCTGAGACTTAGTAAGAGTGGAAGATCTAAAAAAAGTGAGCAGAAGGCTTTTATAAAATAGAATTTGAGATAGGGACTTATTTTTCCTTAGTATCTTAGATTAGGCTTTTTTTTTTCATTGAATAAGTGATGATCAAATGGTTCTTGCTTAGAGAACCTTTGGTTTATGTTATTCCGTGTATTTAGACATAATTGGAGTTTGGGTTTCAGGGATGAGAATCTATTTATATTTGCATTCCGTCCACCAAAATTTCTATGTTCTCAATTCACTTTTTTTTTTTTTTTTTTTTTCAAAGCTAAAATATTATTCAGCCAAAAGGGAAGAAAATACAGACTTTGGCCGGAACCCCAACAAAAAGACCGGGCCCACCTATCATATAACACTTTACAAAGCCTCACACGAAAAGTCTCACAACAAAGACCGGGCCCGCCTATCTCAATTCACTCTTTGTTCCACTTGGCTTGCTTTCTATTTCCAGTAGGTTTGATGGAATTTCTCCATTCACGCTTTTGGTCTTAAAAAATCTATGACCTTACAATCATTTTTTTTTTAATCCGGATCCTCTGTTAAAATCAAGCAGAGAACCTTGATTTTAACAGAGGATTCGGACCCTTTTTTTTTTTCAGTGTGACGAGCAGGATTTTCCTGCTTGGTTTTAAGTGTGACGAGCAGGATTTTAAGGGCCTGTTTGTTTTCTATATTACCTAGGTAATTGAATGTAAATAGCAATCATTACCTTTTACATGCAAATGAAAATGTAGTTAATTACTATTGCTTTTCCTTTCCACCGTTTGATTATAATTTTTATTGTAGTAAAACAACTTCCTTTGCTATGAATATATTTGGCAGCATAAGTAAATCATAATTGGTAAATACACCTATGCATATGGTACTCCTCTCCTAACATGAGAAAATGGGCAGCCCACCATTGGGAATATCTTTTTGGGTTAGCACAAAATGGGTTGCTACCCCATTTGGAGTTACGTAGAGGCTACAGATATTTGGGCCAATTGGTTTGTGGGACCCACCATTATCACTTTCTTTCATCATAGCCGTCCATCCAATTTCATCAGTTAATTACAGCACATTCTTACGACCTACGTAAATAATGGTCTCTAGTGGACCAACTTGTCAAAACCTGCCATAATGTTTTAACAAAAGAAAAACATAAAAATTACATGTTATGAAAGTCCAAAAAAAATAGTGCTCTTTCTTTGCCCCAGAAACTATATGAAGAAAGCCTAACGTCCAGGATCCAAACACCACATAACATCAGTTGCTTCCACTAACGAGGTGAAAGCAGATGGACAATAATGATGACGAGTAGCACACAAAAAATCAGACATCCCATGCTTGGCATACAATCTGACACTTCATTATTCCCCCTTGTTCCGGAGGTAGAGGACGTCGGGCCATGAGCGCGTCTGCCAGAAGTCGGACCTGTCCAATCATTTGATGTTTGGTCACTTGCGGTACCACCTTCACCATCTCCCCAACGTATATCAAAGTTAGGAAGTTCAACAATGGGGACATTCGGCACTACGGCCTCCCCAGCGAAGGCTTCCCAAGCAGCAATCGCTTCACGAGCAGATGTGAAACCACGAAAACTCGCATGCCCAAAGCCGACAACCTGAGCCTGACACTCCTCCCAAGTATGGTATATCCCTGGATTTCTGCCATTGAACACAACATACACTTTCTTTCCCATCTGCATAGACATATGTTACAATTATTATTACATTCCTGCATCAGATTCAGTATAACCAATTGAAGTAAGCATTAATCCTACGTACCTGATTTCGTGGTCGAAATATAAAACTCTCATCCAAATACCTAATCTTACAATATATTCGTAATTCTAATGGGCAAATTAATAACAAGTTCATCAAAGAACCTTAACTACAGTTGACTTACAAAATATCATTTATCAATTACTTATCATTGATGTTCTTAACACCAACATATCATATTACCTAGCACAGTATCATAAATTAGGAGCACTAACATCAAATATAACAGATGTCAACATTAAAGCATCATCGTCCAAAAAGTAAGTCAGACTGAATAGTAGCAACCAAAGCATAGTAAAAAAATGTCCAAAAAATAAGATCAACAAAAGTACCCAAAAAGTAAATTGTTTAAGTTTAAACATTGGGTCATGTCTACTTCGGTTCGATGTTGAAAGAAATCGCTTGCTGCATCCATCTTCGTCAAAAAAAAAACACCACCTGGTTCATGGCAGCACTAAGCCCATCACGAATTTTACCGAACCAAAAACATAAGACCAACATTCCATCAGAAACCATTCTCCGCTGCCCGGAGAAGCATCAACACAAAATCCAGCCTTCTGCTTGGGGATAGGTTCAGCAATGCAGCCCCATTCGCCTCATCCTTCGATAGTAATCTAGTTGCACAAAGGACCTCGTGTCTTGTCAGACCTTCAATATCCTCCAAAGCAGCTATAATCAAGGACATGCGTGACATTTCCTTCCCTTGTGTGAAACTGATAGCCAAGATTCAGCACTAAGCAGCTATACTACCCCCGCCTGGGTTTTGAGGAGTCCACCATGATGTATGGATTTATCAACGCCGTCCATCCATTTTTCCATATTATTTTTGGATATAAGCTCGAAAATAAGTCAGATCCAAGCGTCAAGTGGACCACACAGGGGGGATTAAACGGCCTCCATTAAAAACTTCTTGGGAGCCGCAGAAGTTTTGGATCAAGCTAATATTTGTATTTTGCCTTCATCCAGTTCTACGTGACCTCATGGACAGGTTGGATGGAAAATAAACATCACAGTGGGCCCTAGGAAGGTTTCAACGGTGGACGTCACTATCACTGCTGCTTCCTGTTGTACGGTCCACTTGAGACTTGGATCTGCTTAATTTGTGGGCTCGTACCATGAAATGATCCGGAAAAAAATGGATTGACGGCGTTGATAAAATCCAGATATTATGGTGGGTCCCACAGAACCCATGCCTAGACGGAGTCGGTCCAAGAGGCGCAGGACGCAATCTCTCTGGGGTGGAAGTAATCTATCATGTGGTGTGGTCCACTTGAGCTTTGTATCTGCCTCAGTTTTGGTCTGATGCCTTAAATAAGCTGGAAAAATGGATGAATGGTCTGGATAAAACACATACATCAAGGTGGGACCCACATCCTCTTGGACACCAGCAAACCCGCGTCCAAGAGGATGTGTCCCGACAATGCATTTTTCGTCTGTGAGGACACAGAATCAAGCATCCGTCGACTGCCAATGCTCATTGGGCCGACGTGGTGAATGTTCAAATGATCAGAACCGTCCATATTGTGGAATCTGTGCTATACAGGCCACTGTAAGAAACTAGTGCCTGAACGGATGATTGTTACTTTCACTACAAGGAAGGTGCCATAGAACTCATGTCACCTCACAATGTGGCATTTTTTTTAAACAGATTTGAATTAACGGTTAGAATGGAGAAGACTTACCTGCTCTGTATGAATGGCACCTTCCTTTGACGTTGTTCTCCACCTCTACCGGTGAAATCAATCAAGCCCTACAGAAGGACACAGAGGAAGCATCAGTGAGATGAAGAAGAAACAACTATTGGTGCGTCGGATAAATCAGATTGACGATCGTGGTGAGAAAATCTCACCTGAGGAACATCTCACAGAAGATCCACAACGTTGGGCCTGGTTCAGTGGAGGTTATTCTCTCCAATGTGATTCTTCACTTCATATAGAAGATTTGAACGACCACTGAATTGTATAGTCATTAGGACTACCATTACTATGAAAGACATATGAGAGAGGCGCCGGCTAGCAGTCATTTCCCTCTTCATTTCACTGCAACCGGCTCTAGATTTCCCAGGATTTTCGGCCCGGTTTCCAATGCACACTTGCAGGTAAAATCTGTGAAATTCAAACGCAGGATTTTTGTCATCATTATTTCCAAAATTCATAAATGCAAGTAAAACGCAAAAACAAACAGGCCCTAAGTGTGATGAGCAGGATTTTCCTGCTTGGTTTTAACAGAGGATCTGGACTCTTTTTTTTAAGTTAATTCACACATCCCACTGTTAGTACACACCCACACTGTTGGTAGCCACATCCACAGTACAACCTGATCACACTGACATCATGCAGTGTAACGTAGACCAATTAAAAGGCTCCTGGCAGGGTTTCTCTGCTTGCAGGCTAACAGAGGATCCGGATTCTTTTTTCAAACCGATTTAGTCCCTACTTGTGGAAATATGTGCTAAAAAGTCCACTTGCTGAAAACCAATTGGTGAGAATGTGCAAGTGCACACGCACATACCATTCATGCATGTGTCAATGGACAAAGTTGATGTGCACTTGCCTTTTGCATGAATGCGAAAGTTGCATCCAAACGGGCCATTAATGAATTTCTTTTACAGAATCCAACCCTCTAAATGGTTGCCACTCATCCACCATACACGTGGCACAAATGTATGACAATCCAATCTGGACCCCCTAAATTGTTGGCTATAAGTGGAGCCAAGCCGGTTAATTAACCATTATATATATATATATATATATATATATATATATATATATATATATATATATATATATATATATATATATATATCAGTGCACAAGTTTGGACCTTCCATGACTAAATTTTTAACCATCAATTTGATATAACCAACTGGATGGTTAGGATCCTTCTGTCAGTATGATGTTCTAGCCCTCGAAAAATTTCAATTTTGACCATAGAATATAAAATCAGGACAAATTACTTATTTAAGTGGTAGTTTAAATGTCCACATCTTGCTCAAAAGACACGAAATCTCCCTTGTGGATTTTGGGTCAACCCTTGTAGAATCATGGTGAGGATTGGACTAGCTGAGAAAGGCCTTGACTACCAATCCATGCAGAATGATAACCACATAGAGGAGCCATCTCTTGTTGTTCATCAGGTGGGGCCCACCATGAACCAGCCCTGGCCCAAAATCAGAGAGAGAGAGAGAGAGAGAGGAGAGAGAGAGAGAGAGAGATTCATTGATGGTACGTGCATATCTAAACTGTGTACATCAAGGCCTCTTGTGGTGGGATGCTGTAGTGGCCATTTCTTTATAGCTGATCTGATTATTATGGAGGGTGGGGCTTTATATAAGTGATGGGTGAAACAGGATTTGTAAACCCAACCCAGTCAGAGAGCATTGTTGATGATGATTGAATAGTTTAGTACGTGGGTTTAGGAGGGATTAAGTGGGATGGAATTGCATTCGGTTCTGTGCGAATTCTATGGGACGTTTTGGACATGGGAAGGAATAGGATAAGGTGGAGCAGAACTGCATTTGGTCTATGCCGGAGTCCTTGAAATCCACTACATCTATGGGCCCTAAATTGATGCATGTGTTTTGTCTATGCGGTCCATCAATATGCATCCTTTATACCTGACATTTGAGTTGTAAACGTGTGCAAGTGACTGATATTAGTTATGAATCTAGTCCATTGATTACAAATCCATCGTCATCGGGCAGGGTTTTACTTAACAGGGTGTTTTTGCTTGAGGAAGAATCTTATCCCAAACATGAGGATTAGATGGTCAAAATACCATGGTATTTCCAAACATGCAATCGTTGTTCAATAATGGTGTTGGTCCCATCTAATGTAATTATATACCATTTAACCCGTAGTTCATGTCTTTTTCCTATATGGCAACACTAAAATATCTTCGAGTGTGAAATCCTTTTAATCTTGTTAATTGTAAGATCAATGAGAGCTTACATAGTCTTGTGTGTCTCTCTCTTTGGCGTAGCCGCAGGTGGGACGAGATTAATCACGATCTCTCTCGTAGGATAATTGATCCGAATCGACGAATCTATCAGGAATCCTCAACCAATCTTCCTTGATTTCTCAAAGGACACTCTAAGAACACGAGCAAATAGAAATAAATCTCCGAGAATTGTATTAAAAAATATGCATAATGTCTCCAAACAAAATCAAAGCAAGCTTAAATATGTTCTCAAACTCTAATCTACGCAACTAAGGAGTCTTAATTGGACTAGAAAAGAAAATCAAGCTAAAACAGAAAAAAGAAGTTCAAAATAGGCAAGTTCGCTGGCGCATCTGTGCTAGTGCCGACCGGTCGGGCAAGAGCCCACGATCGGTCGTGGATGACCCAAGATTTGATTCCAGCAGAAATTCAACCTAAAGGGGGACAGGTCGTCAAATCTCATTAGTAGTAGTGACGTTATTAACGGTATGGATGTCATATAAACATCATTGTGGACCCAGGGAGGTTTCAACGGTAGTAATTTCCCTACCCATCTTTTCCTTTAGTGAGGCCCACTTGAGTCTTGGATCCGGTTCATTTTTGCTTTAGTGTCCTAAAATAATCTCCCAAAATGGATGGACAGGGTGGATTTTTAAAAAAACATCACTGTGGGCCCCACCGAGGTTCCTAGCGCAGGAAATTCTTGCGCAGGGCTTTTGCAGGAAATCCGCGCCCATGCACCTAACCGACTCGAGGCACAGATTTCCTACGAAAGCCTTGCGCAGGATGTTACGAAAGCCTTGCGTAGGATGTTCCTGCACTGGGAAGCAATGTGGGGCCCACTGTGATTTTTTTGATAAATCCACTTCGTCCATCCATTTTGGGATCTCATTTTAAGAAATGAAAACAAAAATGAACCGGATCCAAGACTCAAGTGGGCCGAAAACGTGAGGAGTAAACGTCCACAGTTGAAATATTTGTGGAGCCACGGAGGTTTCGAATCAGGATAATATTTGTGTTTCCAGTTCATCCCAGTAGTAGTGACGTTATTAACGGTATGGATGTCATATAAACATCACCATGGACCTCAGAGAAGTTTCAACGGTAGTAATTTACCTACCCACCTTCTCCTTTGTTGAGGCCCACTTAGTCTTGGATCCGGTTCATTTTTGTTTTCATATCCTTAAATGAGCTCCTAAAATGGATGTGGATTGATTGAAAAACATCACTCAGGCCCCACCTTAGTTCCAGTGCAGGAACTTCCTGCACAAGGCTTTCGCAGGAAATCCCCGACTCGCATCATATGACGCAAGTAATGACGTGTTGACGAAAGTTCGGGGAAGGAAGCGTAGGAAATGAAATGCAGAGATGGATGTGAAACTACGTATGTTTACCGCACCTGTCAGCTTCATAGAAATCCGAACCATGAATACTTGGGACTCCACCATAAATATCAGACTGAATGAAAATTAAACTAATCCGTTCATCATATGAAATACGCCGTTGAAATAAATAAACAGATGATGGATTGGATTATTGTGTTTTTTTATATCCCATAATCAACGAATAGTTAATATTTTCTACTAATTTGATATCTAAGATGTCGGTCATCTTTTCAATGGGTCAGATTTTCTATAAAAGTGATAAATTGGAAGGAAAATAGAGTTGCATTTGAAAGCTCGTGCATAGCGTTGTACGTGAATATATTTCAATAGTCAAAGTTAGACAGCGATGACTATGCCGACCTTCCCGGGAGCGGATTAGGTGTTACCCGGGTAAGTGGGTGTTACCCTTACCGTGGGGCCCACATTTATGATTATTTGTAAATCCACACCGTTCATCCGTTTCTCAAACCCATTTTAGAACGGGGTTCTAAAAAATTTATGCAGATCCAAATCTCAGGTGGACCATACAACAGGAAACAGTAGTGATTGATTGCGTCACCATTAAAAATTCCAAAGAACCCATCATAAGGTTTTATTAATGTTTATTTGAAATCCAGAATGTTGATAATCGAGAAGATCTGGATGAGGGTGAAAATACAAATATAAGCGTCTTTAATGGTCATTCATCACTGTTTCTATTAGCATGGTCCGCCTGAGATTTGGATCTTCTTAAGGTTTTGGATCAACGCTTAGAATAAGATGTCAAAACAAATTAGCGGCGTGGATATGCATAAAATACATCAAGGTAGGTCCCATACAGTTAGGGTAACACCAACTAAGCTCTTACCCGGGTAGCAGCTAATCCGCTCTCGACCTTCCCCAACTCTATAAATTCCACTCCCAAACTCTCCATCTTACGAACCACGTTCCAAACTCTTAGATTCTTTCTCCACCGTCTGTTTTGAAATCAATGGCTGAGAGTGTCGTTCTCTTGGACCACTGGGTTAGCGCTTTTGGACTCAGGGTCCGAATTGCATTGGCTGAGAAAGGCGTGGAATTCGAATACAAAGAAGAGGATCTTACCAACAAGAGCCCTCTCCTCCTCCAATCTAATCCCGTCCATGGGAAGATCCCTGTCCTGATCCACAACGGAAGGCCCATATGTGAATCCCTCGTCATCGTCCAATACATCGATGAGGTCTGGACAGACCAATCACCGTTGATGCCTAAAGATCCTTACCAACGGGCCAACGCCAGGTTTTGGGCTGACTTCGTAGACAAGAAGGTGAGTAATTCGTATGTTTGTTTTATTCGCATGCTATGTACTAAAAGTTAGGTGTAAGACCATCTACATGATAGTTAGGATGATTGGATTGGATTGGATTGGATCAGGGATATATATTTTGATCAGTCGCCTATTATGCACTGAGCTTCAGTGTATATTTGTTGGACCGAATTGCCTGTAACTATGTCGAAGGGGGTTATTGTAACTAGAGAGGTGAGCACGAGCCGAGCTGAGCCCTGTTTGAGCTAGGCTCACTCAATGACCACCATAGCTCGTGTTCAGCTCCGCTCGGCTCGGCCTTCGAGCTGAACTGACATGTTCGAGCTAGTTCGACCAAGCTTTCGAGCAAGTTGGAGCCCAATTCAAACTGAGTTCTCAAAAGCCGAGCTTAAAACTGTTTAAAATTGGGCCTAAATGCAGCCTAAAGCTTATTGACACCTCCCACTTACTTTATAGAGAGTTTCATCTCTCATTCTTTGTTCACTTCCGTTGTGGGACTAAAAAATATACTTTTTTACTTTTTTACAAGTGAGTCAGCCGAGTTGAGCCGAATTGAGCTTCAATCAAGCTGAACTTCTAGCCGACCTGAATCAAGCTTGGGTTACATCGAGCTTGGAAAAATGGCTCAGCTTGGTTCGAATCTAACCTTCAAATCGAGCCAAATCAAGCGAGCTAACCGAGAGCTGGCTTGGCTCGTGCTCAGCTCTAATTGAGGATTGGGTGTTACCGTAGGGCCCACCTTGATGATGTTTTATATATCCAGGTCATTTATCTGTTTCTCCAGCCCATTTTAGAATGGGTTCCCAAAAATTAAGGAGATACAAATATTAGGTGGACCGCACCGTAGGAAACAGTGGTGAGTGAGTGTCTCACCATTAAAAAATCTAAAGAGCTGATCGTAAGGGTTTAGTAATGTTTATTTGCTATATAACCTGTTGATAATGTCAATAAGATGTGAATGGATGAAGGGAAAATACAAAGATCAGCTTGATCCAAAACTTTTGTGGCCTACAAATTGTTTTTAATGGTAATCCATGCCTGTTTCTAGTGGTATGGTCTACCTGAAATTTGGATCTTCTTACAGGTTGGGATTGGGTACTAAAATAATACGAAAAAATAGATGGACAACGTGAATATAAATAATATACATCAAGGTGGGCCCCACACAGTTAGGGTAACACCCACTAAGCTCTTACCGGGGTGATAGTTAATCCACTCCCTTTCACTACAGGGCTTTCATCTAACAAGAACACATGGCTCTTTTAGGCTATGACAATGGCTAAGCCGGGATTGTGCCTAGTCTGCCCAAGCTTGGCATGCACAGTAAAACATAGGTCAAAGCTACGCCTAATAGGCTGAGCTCGAGCCATGCCTAACCCACCTTGTTCTTCCACCTCTGCGAAATATCCTACTTGTTCATTAGGTGTGCCCCACCATGTATGACTTGTGGCCCAAAAATCAAGCCTGTCCTTTTAGAGTTATACACGAGTTGACCTGACTCAGGTAGCTCGCTCGACTCAGCTCGAAACAACTTGATTCGGCTTGATTCGAATGTTGGCCCCGAACTAAGCCGAACTTTTTTTTCCACGCTCAAAATGAGTTTCAAGCCTAGCTTGAGTTGGGCCTAACTCAATTCGGTTCGGCTCGAAACTTGGCTCATTCGTACTTGATTTGGCTTACTCGGTACAACTCAGTTGACTCAATGGAAACTCAACTTGACTGGGTATGTTGTTTAGTCCCACATTAGAAGAGTGCAAAGAAACGAGAGGCTAAACTCTCTATAAAAGCAAGTGAGGGGGTATCAATGGGCTTCCTTTAGACCTGGATTTTAAACAGTTTTAAGCTGGGCTTTTGACCTTTGAGCCTAAATTTTTTGTTTTTTCTAGGCTCGAACTCAGCTCGAAAGCTCAGTCAAGCTAGCTCAATCATGTTAGTCCAATTCGAAGGCCGAGCTGAGCCAAACAGGGCAAAGCTCGACTCAACTTGGCTCGTGTTCAACTCTATGTCCTTCACCAACAACCTGAACTGTGCGAAGTGTATATTGGTTTCGTTTGTGAGATATAAAAAAAAATGCCCTTGAAAACCCTAGAATGGCCTCGGCCTCGGCCTCAGGCCTAACACGCTAGCCCAAACTCTGACCAAAGTGGGCAAGGTCCAAAATCCTGATGGGCCATCCCGGCCCATTGATAGCCCTACTTTGAGACGTTACACTTCCCAATTCTAGCTATGGAAATGACCTTAGAATTATACTGGTATACTCATCTGGGAGGCCACCTTTATATAAAAGGAATGGATTGTGAGAATTGGCATGGCCCACATTCAACATGCACATGTACATGTGGCATGCATTGTCAATGAAATAGCCTGTTTTGAATGTAGGTCGGGACCGCTCCTGGCCCACAATGGACAATGTTTCCACCATTTAAATACAGCATAGCAGTCTCGTCGGGAAGACTTCACTTTGATAGTTGTGCAAGACTGGCAACAGGTCGGCCTCGGGTTGGTTCAGACCCAGATTTTGAACTAGTCAACGTAGGCCCGCCTTGCCTGGGCATGGCCCGTTACCAGCCCACCATGGAGGGTGATTCGCCCACATCTGTAGAAGCCATTCTCGTGGTGCACATGTGCAAGATTAGAGCCATTCACAAGTGATTATCATCACGAACTGACAGTGGCCTAAAGGTTAGGCCCACCGATTGGCTGCAAGTGTAGAAGAGAAATGGACGTCCAAAAGGCATGACAAACGGTCCATACATTTACAACTCACGACTAGCCCACCAGTTGTGTGTACCAGCTGAACTTGTGGCAAGGAGATATTCATACCTAGGCACTAGATGAATGCTTAAATCTTTCGTCTTGCATTTGCATTTAAATACTCCTACTTGCATTTTCTATAGCATGTGAAATTATCAAATAATTGCTTTTCTTTTCTTTCATTTAGGTATATCCAAGTGCGGTGGTAATATTGAAGGATAAAGGCGAAGCTCAGGAAGCAGCAAAGAAGGAATTCATCCAGGGCTTGAAATTGTTGGAAGGCGAGCTGAAAGATAAGCCATTTTTCGGGGGTGATGCTTTTGGGTTGGTGGATATTGCCCTCATCCCCTTTTCTGGTTGGTTTTTCCTCTACAAGACCTACGGGTATTTCAATGTGGAGGAGGAATGCCCGAAGCTGAGGGGATGGATAAATAGGTGCATGGAGAAGGAGAGTGTATCAAAGACTCTTCCGGACCCAACCAAGATCTATGACCATGTGGAGTCCAAGAGGAAGGAATTAGAGACTCAATAGGAGTCCAAGATTAAAAAGAGGGCGGAAGGCTGTTATAAAATAGCATATGAGATAGACTTGTTTTTCTTCAATACCTTTGGATGTGCTTTTTTTTTTTTTTTTTTTCTATCTATTTATCGAGTAAGTGATGATCAAATGGTTCTTACTTAAAACCTTTGGTTCATGTTATTATGTGTAATAGAAATAATAGGAGTTTGGATTCCAAGGATGAGAATTTGGCTTTTGCCATTCTTAGGATATATTTGCATTTAGCACATTGCCCGTCCCCTAAAATTTCATCGCCCTCGATTCAAATCTTTGTTAAGAGCTTTTTTTTTTTTTTTTTTTTTTTAATAATTATCATTAATGAAACCAGATGTATAAACTACCGGGGGGGGGGGGGGGGGGGGGGGGGGCTATCATATCACCCATGAAAACAGAAAGAGAAAGAAGGCAGGCCCAACACCCTCACCCTTTCCTAATATTCCTTAAACCCACATTATCAAAAAATAAGCTCCCTCTAATCTCCCTTGCCAGCTCACCTGCAATTCTGAAAAGATGGGAGACCTGGGATCCGCTGCCCCACTTCACCAGGCCATCAGCAGGGATGTTTGCTTCTCTAGGAGAGAAGGAAACTTTAACTTCCGCCCTGCTACACAGTTGGTCGAACCTCGTCTTCCAATACCACAGGTTCCACGGGGTGATTGAGTCCCTCTTAAACAGGTTTACCACCACTTTCGAGTCGCTTTCCATCTCAATTTTAAGGCACCCTAAGTTAACTGCATAAGCTAGGCCATCAATCAGGGCGCGAGCCTCCGCTCTCATGTTTGAACCTACCCAATAGCCTTTAGAGAAGGCAAATAAGAGCTCACCTTGGGTACTTCTACCAACTCCACCACCACCCGATTGATCGGGGTTCCCCGACCCATCGACGTTCAGCTTCACCCAACCAAACTCTGGCTTGGACCATTTAATCACTTGACAAGTTGGGCTTCTTGGGTAAGAGACAGCAACACCCAAAGCTTGGAGGGGAAAGGAGCGTAGAGAGGGAAGGTTCCTTGTTTAGCAGCAACAGGGGACCCAACCTTTTGATCCAAGACCCAACTCTGAAAATGACTTTCCTATGATGAGGGGTATACCCTTCGAATCAGGCAGAGTTCCACACCCTCCAGATTTCCCAACAGATAAAGCTTGAGAGCAAACCCCTCAGGGACGACAGGCAGTCCCCCTAGGAAGCCGGGCGCCACCATTAGATAGCTCTGCCCAACGGTGGCTTACTGACGATGTACGTCACATAAAAAAGAGCACTAAAATGAGTCCAAACCTTGGAAGCAAGGGTCCCTGTAGAAAACAGATGCTCAATTCCATTTGGCTAGAAGCTAAATTATCTTCTCCGCAACAATCACATTTGGAGGCTAGGCTGATCCCACGAGCTTGGATTTTGATGTCTACCGGGAGAGCTTCGTGGAGAAGTTTCCACATAAAGACAGCTCTCTTTGGGGGCATTTTTGAATGCCAAACCCATTTAGCCCACAACTTACGCTCCCCCTCCATCCTTGAAACACCCCACGCCAATCTGATGGAGAAAGAACTAGACGAAGACAGCAGCCAAATCCAAGAATCTATACGGCCCGACGAACAGCACCCCTCGCCACCAATATACTCTAGAACAAACTCCGGCAGAAAGGAGAAAAAATGCGAGAGAGGCAGCATATCCTCAGGACCCAAAACATCTGAAACCCGCAAGGATCTGATGGAGGTTGGGATCGGCTCTATAACGAATGAGGACAACGACCTCAAACTAGTCCAGTCTGACGTCCAGGCACTACCATCTCCCCTGCCCACCATCCAACGAGAATACGAGGCCAAAGTAGGGAACAACTTACAAATGCTTCTCCAAAAGGGGGATCTCAGGGAACTCCTTGCATGATCCCCTTCCTCCAAATCTGCTCTGTACCTGCATCTAACAAACGCTGCCCAAATACATGTTGGGTCTCCATGCTTCGCAGACCAAGCCATCTTCATCCACAAAGCCTTGAGAACGTCCCTTAGCCTTTTCACACCCAGGCCACCCTCCTCCTTTGGTCTGTAAATACGCTGCCAACTCACCCAATGAAACTTTCTCTTACCTTTATCCCAACCCTAGAAAAAGTCTGCCATACAATGCTCAAGATTATCCAAAACCTGAACCGGAACAACTGTTACAGCCAGGAGATGCACGGGCACACTGCTCAGAACATGCTTAATAAGGATCAACTTACCAGCCTGGTTCAAAATCCTCCCCCTGCCACCCAGCAATTCTGTTATGGAATTTTTCAAGAAGCGGTTGAAACATAGCAACCGAAAGACGCCCCTTAGCTATCAGGACACCCAAGTAAAGCCAGAGGAGCCGTGGATTTCAAGATCCCAGTAATGCATTGAATGGGAACAAATTCTGGCCACAGAAAGGCCCGACGGGGTAAATAACTCGCTCTTGGAATTGTTAATTTTTTTACCTGAAACCTTCTGAAATTTTTCTAAGAACCCGACAACTGCTCTAAGGATCTGATGGAACTATTCACAAATAGCATAGTGTCGTCTGCAAACAAAAGATGAGAGACACAGGGACAACCTCTATGAATGGAAAAAAGTTGGCAGGCACCCCTTTCTACTAAGCGATGAAGACCTTGGCTCAACACCTCGGCCGCTAGGATGAACAAGCTAGGAGAGACTGGGTCACCGCGAAGCCCCCTCGACGATCGGAAGAAACCACAAGCTTCTCCGTTGACAAGGATGGAGAACCAGCTGTTCGCCCAGCACTTTTTGACCAACTCCACCCAAGGCTGGCTGAAACCAAACCTACCTAGAACTTGCTTGAGGAAACCCTAGTCAATTCTATCATACGCCTTTTCAAGATCCAACTTTATGATAACATTACCGCTGCTAACTTTCTTATCCAACTCTAAGAACAACTCCTGGACCAGGGCTACATTCTCGGCAATGGCTTGGCCCTACACAAACGCACCTTGATCTGGGGAAATAATCTTGGGAAGAAGGATGCTAAGATGGTCAGCTATAACGTTGGAGAAGATTTTGTAAACACAATTGCATAGGCTGACAGGGCGAAAGTCTGTAAATTTTCTCATTGCTGACTTCTTCAGAATTAAGCAAATCAGTGTCGAGGTGAAGCCACAAGGGATTTTTCCACCTACAAACAAGAATCTAACCACCGCCAGGATGTCGCTACCTATAATATCCCAACAAGCCGCGAATAAAGCCCCTGAAAAACTGTCCAGGCCTAGAGCCCCATCTGTCGGCATTGCTTTCACAGCCTTTTCCACTTCTTTCATAGTGGGTTCTGCTAGGAGGGTCTCATTATCTTCAGCAGAAACTGATTCTTGGATGCAATCCAACAAATCTCCACCTGGTTCCACTGTCTCTACTTCGAACAGCCTAGAGAAGAAGGAGACCGCTTCAGTTTTTATTAATGCCGAATCATTAATCCTCTGACCAGATTCCAGCTCAATCTCCAAAATCGCTCCTTTCCTCACCCTGTCCGTTGCTGCCTAATGAAAGAATGCCATGCTTCGGTCCCCTTCCAAGAGCCACTTGTTTCTCGATTTTTGTTTTCAAAACACCTCTTCCATTAGCTCAAGATTTGCCAGGTTTGACTTAGCCAAGATTAACCTATTTAGCAGAATCTCATCTTCCGCCAAATGAAGCAGCGCTTCCACTTGAGTTACCTCATCTTCCGCCAACTTAATATTGTGAAACACATTGCCGAAGACCTCTTTATTCCACCCTTTCAGGGCTAGCTTGAGGTTCTTGAATTTGATATGAAGATTAACCATTGGCTGGCCCACACTTCCATAGGTCCAAGAAGATTTCACTGTTCCCATAAAAGACTCATGCAACAGCCACATCCGCTGAAACCGAAATGGCTTAGGGCAACTTCGCAAGGCCTGGGGAAAAGAGAGAAGAAGGGGATCGTGATCAGAAGTCACCCTTGGCAGATGCTTGACTATAAACGAAGGGAAGAGCTTAAACCACTCCGCATTCCCTAGAACCCGGTCCAGCCTGGCCCAAATTCGAGAAGCGCCAGCCTGGTTGTTGCTCCAAGTGAATCTGTTCCCCATGAATCCTGCATCCACAAGAGCAGAAAGATTGATAGCATCAGCAAATTCCGAGGAACTTGTCAGGTCCGGGGGTCTTCGACCCGATTTCTCGGAGGGGCCAACAACTGCATTGAAGTCACCCCCGACCATCCAAGGCCCTAGGTTGGCTCTGGCCAGCCTTTCAACTCCTACTACAGGGATCTTCTCAACATCCTCGAGCATTTGGCGTAAACGAAGGAAACTAGCACCCTGTTCTGACTATCCTGACTTCTCACTTTCAAAGAGATGCACTGGTCCGACGAAGAAAACACTTCCACCACTAACCAGCTAGGGAAGAAAATCCAGATTTTACCCCTTTCCAGGGAATTAGACAAAGACGAATGGAAACCCAGTTTCAAACCTGCCCTAACTCTCTTATGATCCGAGAGCATAGGCTCCAAGGTTGCTACCAACGCTGGATTTTCCTTAGCTATGATTCGTCTTAACCTAGTTAAGGTGGATTCATTCCCCAATCCTCGAGCGTTCCAAATTAGGGTGTTAATTATCGGACACACACCCTGAGTTCATGGACCTTCTATTCAATTTCCTCACTTTACCATTCCTGTTCACGTACTGCCAGCTCTTCCCCTAATTTTCTTCACCTCCTCTTGGCTCCTGCACCAGGTCCCCTTGTCGAGCTCTTTCACGTACTTGAAATCCCTAGGTACCTGCATGGTGAGTTTTGTCCTCTGATCTTTCTGATTCATTTGCTAGCCATCCCATAGGCCTCTGATTCTTTGTTTCCACCAAAATTTCCCTACTTGGGGACTCACCCTTCAGTGAACCCCTACAATCTCCTTCCGAAGGGACCCCCTTTCTACCAACAGTCCTATCAAAAAAGGGGGGACATGTCTATTGAAAGAGAGAATCCCCTCTTCGGGAAAACGTTTTCAAGTTGGGGGGGGGGCGGGGGGGGGGGGCGGGGGGGGAACCTCTATGTTCTTCCTTGAGGCCTCTGGACAAGCTAAGTCCTGACCAACGTCCTCAATTTGGGTCACAAAGTCCCCAATCAGCATAGCTTCAGAGGCAATCCCCTGGATTTGAGTGTCCCTACCAGGAGCATTAACCTCAGACTCTTCTCGGAGAGCTGGAAGATCCTTCATGCGTTCCTCATTTGGTGGGTCCTCAGCATGTGCCAGATTTGTCCCCTCCTGCGAGCTTCTTGGCAAAAGACAATAGGTGGAAGCAACCACCTCTAGCATTGCCCACACCATCTCCTCCAAGTCCACAGTTGTAGACTCTTGCTTCGCAACCTCGCACGTTGATACACCTTGGGCAGTCCCTTCGCTACGACAGGGAGGCTGGGGTGAGGGGTCCACCAGGACACCCTCAATCAGCTGGGCTCTTTCACAAACACCTTGTCTACGGTTATCCTGCTGGGTTGGGGGTACCTTCGTGTTATCTTGGGCAGTCCCTTCGCTACGACAGGGAGGCTGGGGTGAGGGGTCCACCTGGACACCCTCAGTCAGCTGAGCTCTTTCACAAACACCTTGTCTACAGTTATCCTATTGGGTTGGGGGTACCTCCAGGTTATCACATTGCTGACCTCCGACGGGGATATTCACTCCAGCATTCTTACAAACATCTGAGAGGTTTACCCTGTTAACTCATTGTGACAGAAGGAATGGACCACCCAATGCTTTGTGGATTCGCCCCTCAGCAGGGTGCTCTGCACGGCCCTGAGTCTTCCTTGACCCTCGAATCGACAGAAATTTTCTCTCTTTTGGCAGTTACAGCAAAATCCTGATTAGCAACAATTAACTTAAGGACTGTATTCTTATCCATACCTGGGTGGAGCTTTACCTTCACTCTCGCGAACATCTGGAAACAACCATATCTCGTCATTGGGTCGATTACCACTACGAAGCCAAAATAATTCACTAGGTCCAGAATGACCGACTCCATCCACGCATGAGAAGGGATTCCATACAATCTGATCCAAACCCCTTCATTTCCCCAAACTACATCCAGTGTCCAAGGTATAATAGATTTAAGGCCCATGAACTGATGCTAGGCCCTATCAGAATAGAAATCCAGGAAATCTTCCTTCCGTCTTGAACAGCATAAGAAACGGTCCAGTGCGATTCTTGCAAAATCCACCGCCAAGGCTGCAAATCTTGACTCGCGCGTGCCATCAACAAGATGAATCAGGAAGATAGAATGATCGATTGTTGTTCCAACCAGAGCCAGCCCTAATTCCTTCATCTTCCTGTCTACCGCCGCAGTATCCGCTACCATGGATAGAGCACTACTCTCTGTCTTTGATGGAAGAGGGCCTATGGGATTCCTCTTCACAACTGCCTCAAGGAAGGGCCTGTTTGTTTCCTGGTTTACCACCGTAATTACAAATATAGGTTTTTTTCCCCACATGTTGTTTGGCGCAAGCGGTAACACACATCATTCAAATTTTCATCAGAAACTTATGATGACTCACTGCCCTTGAGAGAAATCTCAATGAATTTTCATCCGTTAGCTCGATGTAAACAAAACTAAAGTTGGCTTGCTTTTCATTTCAAGTTGGTTTGATGGATTTTCTCTGTTTTATTCCTAAGTTTTGTTAGGAAAGTGCCCCTAACCACATATCAGGGGACTGGTTGCTCTAGACAATGTGGGTATCGGGTCGCTTCGAGGAGGATAATCAATGTTGTATCGTGGTTGTTGCTACCCTTCTCTGAGGGTGGTATCCCCGGTTTTTTTTTTTTTTTTTCAGGTATGTGATAGGTGGGTATTAGATCCTTTTTGTGCCGAGGCTGGCCCGAATGTTGGTAGTTTTGTATAGCCCTGTTTATTTTTAATAAAATCCTCTTTTTAAAAAAAAATAGAGGTTAAAATAAAAAAAACCACATTATGGGGGTGAGTTTTCTCTTTAAGTACACCATATAGCTGATGATATGAACCTTTTATAATTTTAACCTTAAAAAGCTATGACCTTATTATTGTGATTCATTGAGCCCTAGCCATTAACTTTTGGATTTGAATATGAGCCATTTAAACTTTACGTATCAGTGTTACAAAATCATCTTCATGCACAACAACAAACATCACCAGCATGTTCCAAATATTTTCCAGATACTGCAGACATTATGACAACCACTACAACAAATATCACCAAGATTTAAAGGATCTCACGGTATTTTTGCAAAAATATAACAGGCGATCGATGATCACGAAAATATTGCAAGAGTTCTTTGATTAATACAAAAATTATTTCAAATTATAAATAAAACTTGATGAATCACTATGTGTGTGTGTTTGTGTGTCCACAAACACACACACAGCCACCAAAATATGTAGTAGTAATTATTTTATTATAAATATTTTACAATTCTGTATTTTCAGTAAGACTTTTAATGATGACTCCAAAATCTAAAAATCTTCCGAAAAAGTCTCTAACCTTAGAGATTACTAGGGAGTAAGGAGTAGACTTGTTTATACAACAGATGGCAATCAGCACCATATTTGAGCTTTGGTGTTTTAGTCGCTGCGTAGAATAGGTGTGCCAGAGAGGATTTCGGTACACATGGTGAATACATCAACAGATAATATTTAAAAAAATAATAATAATAATAAGGCAAGAGCCAGACCTCGTAATGGAGAAGTGCCACATGTACGGCAGGGATGACCCCATCATGAGTCATAAAAAATCATAAACCAGGTGATGGTGGGTAGAGGAGATAATGGTCACAATCCAAACACGTGATCCATACGAACCATTCATCTCCAAAGAAGACCTTGTAAATGGGGCATGCCACCCAATCATCGGTCTGCAATCGGATCGTTAAAAGATAAGGAGTGAAACCTCATTGATCATACGGTTAAGATAGTCCGACTGGTTTTTGGGGCTTTAGCCTATCTAAGAGTTGGCTCTTCAATTGGATGGACCGGATCGACCAGATCACAAAACAGGTGTTTTAGACAATTCCAGTCCAAAGAAAACCAAGAAGCTATCTTGGCTGTGTGACCTAACTGAAGATTGGAACGGCAAATTTGTAAGATAAGACACGTGTATACATGAAGCCTAGCCTGGCTAAAATGATATGAGCCCAAGCCCAGCCCAAACTGCACCCGTTGGGCTGAATTAATAGGTTAATTCAAGCCTAGTCCAAAGCTGGTGAGTTACACCACTAACAAGTTTGACGAAAGAAAGATACATAGCATGGTGGCCCCACACAGAAACCTATGGCAGGTAACCTATTGCCGGGCGAAGTTTGGTAGATCACCCTGTCCACTGAAGTCAGTGGATCACTAACTGTGAGGCGTATTGTAATGTATGTTCCTTATATCCATACCATCCATCCATTTTGACAGCTCATTAATTTTAGGGCATTATCCCAAAAAATGAAGCATATCCAAATCTTAGGCTATGACCTTATAATCGTGATTCATTGATGACCCTTGTTATAAACTCTTGAATTTGAAGATGAACCATTTAAACTTCTCAATGTTTGAAATTCATTTGCATACACTGCTATATCACCAACATCTTTCAAATATTTTTTGAACACATTATGGCAACATTGTTGTGTCACACCCAAAAGGCTAACTCGCTAGGTGTCACACCTAAAGTAAAGCGGCAAAAATTTAACAAATTTCAGTCGCCCGATGGAGTTTTCGATGGCTTTGGTCAGTCGCCCAAAATTCAACAAGATTTCAGACTTAGTCTCTAAATGTTTCTGGACAGTTTCAGGTCGCTCAATGGTTTTTCTGACAGCTCGGGTTGGTCGGTCGATGAAGCCCGACGGTTGTATGTGAACTTGCGCCGAACTTTTGCAATTTTTTTTATTTAGTTTCCTTATTTATTTAGGACTTCTTTAATACATATTTAAAGTTTGTTTAGGCTATTTAAACTCATTTAAGCCCGTTGTTATTCATCTCTCTTTTATTATTAATCAAAACTTCGATTTATTCGATTTTCTTCTCGTGGATTTGAGATATGCCCTTATGGATCCGAGAAAGCTCCATTGAGGATTTCAGAGAGCTACGTGGATTCAGAGTAGTTATCTTATGAGGAAGACAGTGATCGACCTCATCACGTCCACCCCTGCGTCAGTTTGGGGCTCGCAAGTGGTTACTTGGTGTTCCAATATTTTTCCCCTACACTTCAGTCCCTTTGGTAGTACTAGCTATGTTGTGTGGTATTTGCTGGGATTTATTTGATAAAAAAAAAAAAAAATGCATATATCTCAGGCTTCCTGCTGTGGGCTATTTTATTGGTAGTAGCTAGAAGTAGAGTCGTTTGATTGAGCTTAATGCTTGGGCTGCTGTTTGTAGTCAATTGCTGTTGTGGTCGTCGTTTGTTATGTAGGACAGGCTGTTGTTGGTTTTGCATGGTACTAGAGGGGTTCTGTTTGCTGAAGCTGCAGGTTGTGGTCATCTTTTGGTCTATCTCCTGCAAGTTCAATGGTTGTTGGCTTTAGTTTTGTAATTACTAGGAGCCATAAGTTTTTCAGTCTTCCAAATATCAATTGGGTGTTTGCATCCAGGTACCTGATTTTGTTGGAGCTCGGATTGGTCTGGTATGTTGTGATTGTTTGGCGCCAGTTTCTGTTGTTATTATTATTATTTGTCAATGTTGTTAATGTTGTAAAGCAGTTTATATTATAGGTGTGGCTTGCTTTTTTGCGGAGCCCACCTGAAAGGATGAAATTGTGTTCATGCTTTTCTCTTTATCAAAAAAATTGCAGGTGTACCCCCACCTTTCTGGTAAAAAAAAAAGGTAAAACATTAGAGCATGAAATGACCAATGGGGTACAATCACGAAAACATTAGGGTGGGACCCACATCATTAATTTGTACATTAGGGCATGCAAATGATGGATGGACGGCATGATTTTCATTCAATTAGTGAGATTCCAATGCTCCCACCCAAATAATTGGATTCCATTATTTCTGTGGGCAGGACTAGCATGCTAGAAATTTTAGAAAAAGTTCCCTATTTTCCCCAACCCATTTGGGGGAGGTGCTAATTTACTACCTTTGATGCATGAATGTGGGGCACATATCTAACCCATCCAAGGAAGCACCATTGCAAGAAATGGCCATTCTCGAGAAATTAGACCCATTGGAAAAATAGGAGAGCCATAGGAGTATTTGGTATCCCCGGGGCAAGATTCAGCAAAAATTCTCTTGATCTCAATTTGTCTCTCTTGCTCACCTTTCGTGAAGGGAACTCAATGGCAGATAGGCCAGCGAAGATGGCCAGCTCCGGCCGTCCAGACAGAATTTTTTCCTCTTGTGATGAGCTGCCGAGGAATATTAGGGATGCGCTTATGCTTGATAAGGCGGGGTCCGGTAATGTCTGGAGGTGCTGCTGGATGGGCTGAGCCCTCCCGTCCTTCATTTTTTTGTTTGTGTTGTTTGGTTCCAGTTGGGCTTTGTAAAGGGGTATATGATAGGTGGGGCCTTGCCTTTTTGTTGGGCCCACCCCAAGGGCTGTATATTTCTTTTTTGAGTTTAATATATATAGTCCTTCCTCCTCTAAAAAAAAAAAAAAAAAAAAAAGCGAGCCATAGGAGTATACCTATTCTAGGTACAAGGTCTAGACCTAGCCATTGGTACGAGGTCTAACAGATGCAGGCGTTTTCCTATTGTGCCTGTCTGAGAGAAATTGATGAGATATGTCTTTCAATGGCGACAATGATACTTAACAAAAAACAGAAAGTAATACAGCCATAAAAATGTAGTTAATTGCCAAGAAAGCAAAAGTTTATTACATAACATAGCTACTATAACTTGTAGGATAACTCAAGTTTATAAGCAGAACGTCTGAACATCTTATGAAAAGTGATATATTGGAACAAGCTGTAGAGGAAATTTCTTATGAACAACAATTCCTGATGCTTCACTCATGTTTAGATCCTCCTTATTTGCACCATCAGGAAACTCCCAATCAAACCAATATAAAAGGTTGGCAAGAGCAAGCTCTATAATATGGGTGGCAAATGACATTCCAGGGCAATTCCTCCTCCCTGCCGCAGAAAGGAATGAATTGAAAATCATGTCCTTTGAAGTCAATTGAGTTGTTGGTAAATCTCTCAGGGAGAAAATCATTAGGATTTTCCCATGATCTGGGGTCCCTTCCAAGGGCCCATATATTGATCAAGACCATTGTTTTTGGAGAGATAGTGTAACCTTGTAGCGTCACGCTTGATGTGGACTCATGTGGAACTAATAGGGGCCTAGGTGGGTGAAGCCGCAAAGTCTCCTTGATTATGGATTTCAAGTAGTCCATCTTAAGAAAATCCTTCTCTTCCACATTTGTTTTCCATCAACCACGCTTCTTACCTCTGCCTGAGCTTTCACCATTACATTGGGATTCTTCATAAGCTCTGCCATGGCCCATTCTAAGGTGGTTGATGTCGTTTCACTCCCTGCAACGAACATGTCCTAAAGGAAAAGAAAAGAAAAGAAAAGAAAAAGAAAGTGGACAAAGGAAGCATATGAGTAATTGAGTCAATCAATGGTCTAATAAACACACATTTCCTACCTTACCAAGACATGCTTGTGTTTAAATTAATTGGTAAGATCACAATATATATAACCCTTGTTAGGAAGTACACATTAAAGCAAACAATCCAAATATATTAGAGCCATCTCTCCACCCTACACTTCTTATGATAAGGGAAGTCCACACCCACACCTTTGGCATGGTGGTAGACTAAGTGAAGATAGCCTCGTTTCAACACTGAGGTCCTGATATCGATTCCCATCGTAGGGGTGGCTAACATTGAAATGTGACTAACAATGTGGGTGTGTGTACTAACAGTGGGATGTGTGTACTAAACATACAAAAAGTTTGAATTATCAATCAAGGATTGCTCACTATAGTGTAGCACAAAAATTCCAAACATTATCAATCAAGATTGTCCACTATAGTATAGCACAAAAATCCAAAAGTCGTCATACTAAACTAGTACCCACCTGGGCATAGGTCGACTCCAGGATTGTCTTCACTTGATTCTACTTGTTTAATATATGATTAACAAAACTATCGTACATAGTTATAAATAGTTAAATTATTTACCTAGTAGAAAAGCGGCCACAAATGATATATATGATCTTTTTTTTAAAATAATAAATGTTTCCTTCACATTAAGGAGCTTTACATTCGGGCAGCCCGTTCACTCACAAACTACCTCAGGTTGCCTATCGTGAGAAGCACAACTAAGCAAAGAAGAAAAAACTACTTCTAAAGTGGGCCCTAGGCCTCTCTAATATTCCCCAGCCCCACCTCGTCTTCTTTGCTTGAAAAAAAAATGATATGTATGATTTATAAATCATGGGAAAGAGAGGTAGGGAAGCAATTATTAAGTGCAGTCACACCCCGATCCATAGCTCAAGTGGTAGACTGAGTGAACATATAACCTCGTTTCAACACTGAGGTCTTGGTATCAATTCCCAAGTGGGGGGTGGCTAACATCGCCGTGTCACTAACAATGGGGGTAGTGACTTACATATGCAGTAGATAAATATCAAAATATAAGCGTGCTTGTTGAAAAAATGGGGCTAATTTTTACATAAGGTGATCCTCTTGGTCGGGCCAACCTATTGGGCAAGTTGGACATGGCGCGCACATGACATGTTGAAAGTTATCTATTGGATGGATGGTAACTTATTAGTATATATATAATTAATACATAGAATGTATACATGCATTTACGTTGCTAAGATCCTTATTTATGGCCAGTAGAAAGCCAGCTAAGTTTCTTATTTATGGCTAATAGGGAGCCTTTATACAGTGCACCAAGTTTGTAAATGCGAGGCCGATAGTTGGTGTATCCAAACTAATTATGATCTAACAACCCCAAAATCAATGGACCATTCCCCCAAATATCCAAATTAAAAGATCCTGGCCATCCAATCATTCGTCCTTTCTCTATTGATTGTTGAATGTAGATACATTTCCTACAGTCGGAAACGCTTACTACAACTGTTTTACTGAGCTTGTAAATAGGTCATTGTTATTATATACGTTGGACCTGAGGAGGTTTCCATGTAAGTGTAAGATACACGGTCTCACACACACACACACACACACACACACACACAGAGAGAGAGAGTGGACTACCAAGATAATGGCTTTGATGTTATCTTTGGAGAGATGGACGCCAGTCGTGGGATCCTTTTGAATGCGGAGCAATACATCCACAAAGTCTTCGTGTTCGTCGTTTCCATCTCTGGTCTTGCAAATGAGATGGTCCTCGAGCACTTGATCAAGGAACCTATCGAGGCCTTGAAAATTCCTCTTTAATCTTGCATCCAAGCCGCTCACAACATCCAGCCATCCCAACAATGGGAAAAGATCTCCCACGCTGAATGCTTCTATGAGGCTTGACAATTCCCTAGCCAGATCGGCAAACTTCCTTCCATTATCTCCTATGTATTTCTTTTCCCCCAAAGAAGCCCTTGATACTATGCTGCTCGATAGAGTGAGGAACATCTCGGTTAGATTAACAGCTGAGATCGAACAGGAAGCCAAAATCTCCTTGATCATACTTGCAATTTCTTCTTCCCTAAAAAGCGCAAATGACTGCACTCTCTTAGCAGTCAGAAGCTGTGTGATGCATATTCTCCTCACTTTCCTCCAGTACTTACTGTAGGCTGCAAAGACCACATCCGTGCAGCCGTAGAAAGATCTCTTCGTTGCAGTCATAGATGGCCGGCTTGCGAAAACAAGATCATGGGTTTTCAAGATCTCTTGAGCCATCTCAGCTGATGAAACAACGAGAGTGGGAATGCTGCCTAAGTGGAGAAGCATTAGCGGACCATGTTTGTTAGAAAGGGCTTGGAGAGAGCGGTGTGGTAGGGAACCCAGCTGGTGGAGGTTTCCGATTATTGGAAGCTTGAATGGAGAAGGTGGTTGATTGCATTTCTTGAATTGAGCTCTATTGAATCCAAACAGGAGTAGAAGAAGAATGGGGAAGAAGAGAAGAGATGCCAAGATAGCCATTGAATGATGTTGCAAGATCCTAATGACCATCTCTCCTTCTTATATAGAGGGGAGCGGACTAGCTAAGGTGCGGCTGAGAAAATTTTTGCTACACCCACAAGTTAGATACGCGAGCTACACCGGGTGTAGCAATGACCCCACCATGATGTATGTGTTACATCCATGCCGTCCATCCATTTGGCGAGATCATTTTAGGGCATGATTTCAAAAATGAAGTTAACTAAAATCTTAGGTGCACCACACCACAGGAAACAGTCTTGAATGAATCCCCACGGACCCCACCATTAAAATTTTCATGGATTCCACCGGAATGTATATTTGACATCCAACCTGTTGATAAGGTCACATACACCTAGATGAAGATATCATACAAATATCATCTCGATTCCAAGTATTGTTTGGCCCACAAGAAGTTTTTAATGATCAATCACCATTGTTTACTGTCTTTTATGTAATTCATACAGAGACACCAGGCATGAAGACGTGAGGGGAGCGAATTAGGTGTTACCCGGAGAACTGCTTAGTGGGTGTTACCCACACAGTGTAGCCCACACGGATGATATTTTGTATATCCAAGCCGTCCATCCATTTCCATTTGAATATGGATTCCAAAAATTATGCAGATCCAAATCTCAAGTGGACCATACCACTAGAAACAGTGGTGATTGACTGCCTCACCATTAAAATTTCCAAAGAGCCCGTCGGAAGGTTTTGGTAATGTTCATTTGCAATCGAAGATGTTGATCCTGTCAATAAGATCTGGATGAAGGGAAAATATGAAGATCTGATTGATCCAAAACTTTTGTGGCCCTAAAAAAAGTTTTTTATGATCATTCATCACTGTTGCTAGTGGTATGGTCCACCTGAGATTTGGATCTTCGTAGGATTTCGGATCACGTTCTGAAATGATATGGAAAAACAGATGGATGCATGGAGTGGATATATATAAATAAATAAATAAATAAATAAATAAAAGAAATACATCATGATGGCACCACACGGTTAGGATACGTAACCTCACTAAGCTATTCCCTGGGTAACAGCTAATCTACTCTCAGACGTGAGATGCAAGGTAAAGCATGCATATGGATGCATTGGAGTCCACAGTACTATGCATGGAGCATGAGATGTAACGTGATAACCAACTGTACATGTGTTCCATTCGCTTGTGGATGCATTGGAGTCCACAGTACCATGCATGGAACATGAGATGTAACGTGATAACCAACATATGTATGCATGCATGAGATTGTCCAAATTACCATGCATGATGCATGAGATATAACGTGATAACTGGTTGTACATGTGTTTCATGAGGTTGCATGTTAAGCATGAGGGTGAGAATACGGTTTTGTGGTGTGTGTGTGTGTGTGTGTGTGTGCATGCAATAACGTACAGAAGGCTGCAAGACATGTGACATACATGTAGCACGTCAGTATTGTGGATATGTAGGTATTGTGGACCGTGGTGGGCCTGGAATGGGCTAACAATGGGTCAGTTATCTTGGCTACAAATGGACTTGATTGGGCTTGTAACGGGTCAGCGATCTAGGGCTAAAATGACAATTGCACCACGGTGGCAAATGGCTCAGCGAGCTGGACTGGAAGTTTGCCAGAAACAGGCCACAATCTGGGCCAGCAATGGACCAAAGATAAGCCTGATGTCCAGGCCTAAAAAGGCCTGGAAACAGTCCTGTATATGAGCTTAAAATAGCTAGAGATGGGAACCACTCCGGCACTGCAAATGGGCCAAGGTTAGTAGCATTGTCATGCCCCGAAATTCAATACCCGAGTTGGCCAAACCCAACTCCCAATCACAAGTACTTGGTGAGATTAATTTAATTAATTTCAGTATAAATCACATAATTTCATTCATTATAAAAAAATATATATACAGAGCCATCTAAATAAAGAAAAATTTTAAAATAAAATTCTTATTCTAACTTTCACTAATCAAATCTTTGTTTCTCAATTACATTGATATTTAAAATTCAAACTATCCTAATCGCATAGCTGAACAAATCAAACTAATCCTAATTAGCTGAAAAAAATAACTAATAGTAGTGGCCTGCTAGTAGCTAGGGTTGTCAAAATTCTGATTTTTCAGGCCCAAACCCAGCTCATTGACACCCCTACATGCTTGCTCGTAATACTCTAATTCTTCACTTGAAATGGTTAACACACCATGAGTATAATATTCAATAGGGTCACTTCAATCCTAAGTTGAAAATTTTACATTTTTGTACAATATAGGTCAACATCAGCACATGAAATTTTTTATAAATCACATAATCAACATTTAATTAAGAATTCATGAAAATTTACAACTTAATCTTTTTGGAATCATCGGGGCAACTGATTCTTTTAAGGAATAGCCCAAGGTAAAGCACTAGTATTGCTGATCCTTTTAGGGAATGACCATGGCAAAGCATCGATGCTAGGGCTGAAAGTTGGGTCGGGTGCCGAAAGTTGGGCGGGTTTAACCCGACCGACTCGTGACCGACCTGACATTAGGTTGAGCTTGGGCGCCAAGAAGTATCGGATCTGATCCCGAGCTTGGGCTATGCAAATACCAACCCGATAAAGCTTGGGTCAGGCTTGGGTTGAGGTCTCGGGTTGCCTGACCAAACCGAACCCAACCTGAACTCGAACCCGATCTATATACAAGTTACTTAGAATTTTATTATACTTTAGTTAAATAAACTTATTAATTTATATTACTTTAGTAAGAAAACTTATAATGCTTGAAACTTGGTATGCTAGAATTTGATATGCTTGAGTGTTAAATGAGTAGTTATTATATATTTTAGCTTATTTGTTTATAAAAAAGTGAAGTTCTTTACAATAAATAACTACATATATAATTAATAAAGTCATAGGTATAAAAAATAAGATGCGTATTGAAACATAATAGACTAATGTAATAACGAAAATATTAACATGTATCAACCCGACTAACCTGATCAACCCGACCAAACCTACTTGGGTTGGGCTTGGGTTGAGAATTCTCAACCCGAGGTTGGCCGGTTGGGTTGGGTTATGGTTGAGGTATATATAGGAACCTTGGGTTGGGTTAGGATTGAGCACCAACCCGACCCACCCCACCCCACCCTACTTTCAGCCCTAATCAATGTGGATCTTTTTAGAAAAATCCAAGGCAAAGCATCATGAAAATATACAAATCTTTTAGGTAATCACTCAGAGCATAGCACCCGTATGCTGATTTTTTGGTAATGACCCTGAATAGAGAGCACCCGTCCTAGTCTAATGATCCTTTCGAGAATTACCCTGGGCAAGTCACTTGTGCCACAGTTCATTTTACAGTAGGTAACAACAATAAATATGCCATAAACAATTATCGTCACAAGTGTAGTAACAATATCGATACATTTATAAAAAATATTTAATCGCATGATTAACATGTTTCAGGTTCCTACATCCACCAATGTAAAAGATGAACTAGACAAATATAATTCACGTTCTAAAATGATAAGGAAAAACAAATGGATGCACGGAGTGGATATATAAATAAAAAAATAAAAAAATACATCAAGATGGCCCACACGGTTAGGGTAACACCCACTAATCTATTCCCCTGGTAACAGCTAATCTGCTCTCAAACGTGAGTTGCAACGTAAGCATGCATGAGATGCATTGGAGTCCACAGTACCATCCATGGAGCATGAGATGTAACGTGAAAATACTATCCATACCCATTCGAATCACACATTTTCTCGCCCAACGTTTTTGATTGTTATATCACCGGTACATTTCCCTTATTAAAGTGGCCCGCCACGAACGTGGTGGTAACATAGGCCACGTAATTAAAAACGCTGGCAATTAAAAAAAACCACGGCCGCGAGCGTCTTGGCTATCCTCACTACCCCGCTCCCATCTCTATTACCCTTGATTCCTCTCTCTCTCTCTCTCTCTCTCTCTCTCTCTCTCTCTCAACCCTAAGGCCCCCATCTCCAAAATTCTCTCTCTCTCTCAACCCTAAGGCCCCCATCTCCAAAAACCCCAAGGCACCCATCGCTAAATCTCTCAGTCCCCATCTCTGAATCCCTAACGTCTCATCTCGAAAAATCCCATCGCCCTTCTCTTCTTCTCTCGATTTCTATAGCTCTCTGCTGCGGCTGGTAACAGAGCTTCATTGTGAGCTTGGAAAAAGCTCTGTAAGTCCTCAATTTCTTGCTTTCCACCCCCTTTTTCCTATCTTCTTCATTTTACTAGGGCTTTTGAACTGGCATGTGGATGTTTAATATTGTACTTTGATTCAAGTTTGTTATTGTTCATATCCTTTCTATAGTCTCTTCCATTGATTGATCTTTTTAGAGATGCACATGTGCTGGTTGTGGATGTTTATTTCCTGTTACTGGTTGTGTATGGGGCACACAGTGGTGTCTGCCATACCTGTCCAACAGGTTTGCCCCTTCATGAAAATGGGGCCCCTATCACGCTGATTGGGGGTGTCCTAACTGCATTTGCAGGGCAACATTGTTGGCAAGTCAGATTCCTTACAGGGCTCCCTGTGCTGACCACAATGTGAGATTGATATCGGTCCCAAGTGCTAAAACCCTTGGCGAGTGGGCTGGGCTCTGCAAGATTGACTCAGAGGGAAAGGCAAGGAATTTTGTTGGTTGTTCCTGTGTCGTGGTGAAGGATTATGAAGGATTATGGAGAAGAATCAGAGGGAAGAGTCATTTTTGGGCAGCAACAAATAGGCCTAATGAACAACAGATTCTTCCAAAATGCTAAATTTAGTTACCACCATACCTGTTAAGTTTCTAATTGTTGATTTGCTGCAGATTAGGAGTGCAACTTGAGTTGAGCCCAACCCAAACAAGACTGGCGCAACCCAAAATTTAGGTTGGGTCAGGTCAGGTTGGTTTAACACTCAGGCTGGGCAACCCAAACCCAATCGCATATTACCCTTTTTTTTGTTCTTTTTTGGGTAATACCTTTCTATTACATTTATACATATATGGTTATAAATGAAAATATCCAACAGTCAAATTACCATGCATGATGCATGAGATATAACGTGATAACTGGTTGTATATGTGTTTCATGAGGTTGCATGTTAAGCATGAGGGTGAGAATACGGTTTTGTGGGGTGTGTGTGTGTGTGTGTGTGTGTGTGTGTGTGTGTGCATGCAATAACGTACAGAAGGCTGCAAGACATGTGACATACATGTAGCACGTCAGTATTGTGGATATGTAGGTATTGTAGACCGTGGTGGGCCTGGAATGGGCTAACAATGGGTCAGTTATCTTGGCTACAAATGGACTTGATTGGGCTTGTAACGGGTCAGCGATCTAGGGGTAAAATGACAATTGCACCACGGTGGCAAATGGCTCAGCGAGCTGGACTGGAAGTTTGCCAGAAACAGGCCACAATCTGGGCCAGCAATGGACCAAAGATAAGCCTGATGTCTAGGCCTAAAAAGGCCTGGAAACAGTCCTGTACATGAGCTTAAAATAGCTAGAGATGGGAACCACTCCGGCACTGCAAATGGGCCAAGGTTAGTAGCATTGTCATGCCCCGAAATTCAATACCCGAGTTGGCCAAACCCAACTCCCAATCACAAGTACTTGGTGAGATTAATTTAATTAATTTCAGTATAAATCACATAATTTCATTCATTATAAAAAAAAATATATACAGAGCCATCTAAATAAAGAAAAATTTTAAAATAAAATTCTTATTCTAACTTTCACTAATCAAATCTTTGTTTCTCAATTACATTGATATTTAAAATTCAAACTATCCTAATGCGCATAGCTGAACAAATCAAACTAATCCTAATTAGCTGAAAAAAAAAATAACTAATAGTAGTGGCCTGCTAGTAGCTAGGGTGGTCAAAATTCTGATTTTTCAGGCCCAAACCCGGCTCATTGACACCCCTACATGCTTGCTTGTAATACTCTAATTCTTCACTTGAAATGGTTAACACACCATGAGTATAATATTTAATAGGGTCACTTCAATCCTAAGTTGAAAATTTTACATTTTTGTCCAATATAGGTCAACATCAGCACATGGAATTTTTTATAAATCACATAATCAACATTTAATTAAGAATTCATAAAAATTTACAACTTAATCTTTTTGGAATCATCCGGGGCAACTGATTCTTTTAAGGAATAGCCCAAGGTAAAGCACTAGTATTGCTGATCTTTTTAGGGAATGACCATGGCAAAGCATCGATGCTAGGGCTGAAAGTTGGGTCGGGTGCCGAAAGTTAGGCGGGTTCAACCCGACCAACTCGTGACCGACCTGACATTAGGTTGAGCTTGGGCAAGAAGTATCGGATCTGATCCCGAGCTTGGGCTATGCAAATACCAACCCGATAAAGCTTGGGTCGGGCTTGGGTTGAGGTCTCGGGTTGCCTGACCAAGCCGAACCTAACCTAAATCCGAACCCGAACCCGATCTATATACAAGTTACTTAGAATTTTATTATACTTTAGTTAAGTAAACTTATTAATTTATATTACTTTAGTAAGAAAACTTATAATGCTTGAAACTTGGTATGCTAGAATTTGATATGCTTGAGTGTTAAATGAGTAGCTATTATATATTTTAGCTTATTTGTTTAGAAAAGGTGAAGTTCTTTACAATAAATAACTACATATATAATTAATAAAGTCATAGGTATAAAAATAAGATGTGTATTGAAACATAATAGACTAATGTAATAACGAAAATATTAACATGTATCAACCTGACCAACCTGATCAACCTGACCGAACCTACTTGGGTTGGGCTTGGGTTGAGAATTCTCAACCCGAGGTTGGCCGGTTGGGTTGGGTTATGGTTGAGGTATAAGAACCATGGGTTGGGTTAGGGTTGAGCACCAACCCGACCCGACCCAACCCAACCCAACCCACCTGACTTTCAGCCCTAATCGATGTAGATCTTTTTAGGAAAAATCCAGGGCAAAGCATCATGAAAATATACAAATCTTTTAGGGAATCCCGTGTACTGATTTTTTGGTAATGACCCTGAACAGAGAGCACCCGTCCTAGTCTAATGATCCTTTCGAGAATTACCCTGGGCAAGTCACTTGTGCCACAGTTCATTTTACAGTAGGTAACAACAGTAAATACGCCATAAACAATTATCATCACAAGTGTAGTAACAATATCGATCCATTTATAAACAATATTTAATCGCATGATTAACATGATTCAGGTTCCTACATCCACCAATGTAAAGATGAACTAGACAAATATAATTCACGTTCTAAAATGATAAGGAAAAACAGATGGATGCATGGAGTGGATATATAAATAAAAAAAATAAAAAAATACATCAAGATGACCCACACGGTTACGGTAACACCCACTAATCTATTCCCCCTGGTAACAGCTAATCTGCCCTCAGACGTGAGTTGCAACGTAAGCATGCATGTGATGCATTGGAGTCCACAGTACCATCCATGGAGCATGAGATGTAACGTGAAAACCAACTGTCCATGTGCTCCATTCGAATCCAGAGCCTCTTTTTACATCTGTTTGCAGCTTTTTTATTGGCCCACGTCATCACATAGGTTTACAACCTCATCACATCCAACTAGTGGGCCCAAATTCAAAGCGTCATGGTGGACTCCCATCTTTTATGTAACCGATGCACGGTTAGCATGAGAGATACCACGCACGAAGAGTGTGTTTGTGTGCATGCAATAACGTACAGAAAGGTGCAAGACATGTGACATGCATGTAGCACGTCAGTATTGTGGATATGTAGGTATTGTGGACCGTGGTGGCCTGGAATGGGCCAACAATGGGTCAGTTATCTTGGCTACAAATGGACTTGATTGGGATTGTAACGGGTCAGCGACCTAGGGCTAAAATGACAATTGCACCACGGTGGCAAATGGCTCAGCAGGCTGGAGTAGAAGTTTGCCAGAAACAGGCCACAATCTGGGCCAGCAATGGACCAAAGATAAGCCAGATGTCCAGGCCTAAAAAGGCCTGGAAACAGTCCTGTACATGAGCTTAAAATAGCTAGAGATGGGAACCACTCCTGCACTGCAAATGGGCCAAGGTTAGCAGCATTGTCATGCCCCCAAAATTCAGTACCCGAGTTGGCCAAACCCGACTCCCAATCACAAGTTGGTGAGATTAATTTAATTAATTTCAGTATAAATCACATAATTTCATTCATTATAAAAAAAAAATATATACAGAGCCATCTAAATAAAGAAAAACTTTAAAATAAAATTCTTATTCTAACTTTCACTAATCAAATCTTTGTTTCTCAGTTACATTGATATTTAAAATTCAAACTATCCTAATGCGCATAGTTGAACAAATCAAACTAATCCTAATTAGCTGAAAAAAATAACTAATAATAGTGGCCTGCTAGTAGCTAGGGTTGTCAAAATTCTGATTTTTCAGACCCAAGCCCGGCTCAATGACACCCCTACATGCTTGCTCGTAATACTCTAATTCTTCACTTGAAATGGTTAACACACCATGAGTATAATATTTAATAGGGTCACCTCAATCCTAAGTTGAAAATTTTACATGTTTGTCCAACATAGGTCAACGTCAGCACATGAAATTTTTTATAAATCACATAATCAACATTTAATTAAGAATTCATGAAAATTTACAACTTAATCGTACCCATTTCTCGTAATCCTTTTGGAATAATCCAGTGTAACTGATTCTTTTAAGGAATAGCCCAAGGTAAAGCACTAGTACTGCTGATCTTTTTAGGGAATGACCATGGTAAAGCATCGATGCTAGGGCTAAAAGTTGGGCGGGTTCAACCCGACCGACCCGTGATCGACTCGACATTGGGTTGAGCTTGGGCAGGAAGCATCAAATCCGATCCTGAGCTTGGTTTATGCAAACACTAACTCAATAAAGCTTGGGTCGAGCTTGGGTTGAGGTCTCGGGTTGCCCGACCAAACCCAACCCAACATAAACCCGAACTCGATCTATATATGTAACGCCTCGGTTTTCATTACTCGGGTGTTAAGCCCGAGTTTTGAAAACCCGAGTGTAAACATTCAAAGATCCACTTTACAGTATATATATATATATATATATATATATATATATATATATATATATATATATATATATATATATATATATATATATTATTTAAAACGCAACGGAAGCAAATCAAGACATCTAATGTCTGATATAAATCAAACTGTATAAGTGGCGCCCATAGGGCTTATACAAATCAAATATTGTCTCAGTATTACATTAATTAAAAAGGAAACCAAAAGAAAGAAACACTGCAAGTAGACTTGAGTCGCACCACCTTCCAACTTCTCATCTAAAGATACATGCATCAACTGTTATGGTTCGATAGCGTTAAAACGCTATCATAGTGAGGTAAAAACCCTCCAAAATTACCAAGCATGATAGCAGTTAAGTAAAGACTAACTAAAGATAATATATTGCACAATAAACAATTTATACAATTCCAAAAGAAATGACATTTAAACAATCAAATGTAATAATTCACTCATATTCCAAATAAAACAAATTATAATATTCAATCCATACATTCCAACTTTAATCTCAGTTTACATGAATATGTGCGTGCACATGTTCTTCAGCCTGGGGATGTACATCCAGCTGGCGAATTTCAAACTGACAGTAACATGGCTCGTCACCAATGTTACCCGCAATGCAATGCATATCAAATCGACGATAATGTGGCTCGTCACCAACGTTACCCGCAAATGCTATGTATGTATGATTAGCCAGCTTTTATTAGTCCAATTTACAAAACAAGCAATTAAAAGATCACGGTCACTATGGGGGGTGTACAACCCAGCATAGGCCGACGACTCGGGCATAGCATCCCATAACACCATCCCCGGCCCATGAGACGTCCAACAAAATATACTATAGTATAAATTTTATGATTCTCTACAATTAGACAATTAACGTTACTATTTCGTGTGTATTCTAAAGTTTCCAACAAAAGAATACTCTTTTTCGACCAAGCCACCTGAAAAACAAGTCCATTAATGGACACCAACAAGGATTTTTTCAAACAAAGCCACAAGAGCATCAAGTCCAATTCAGGACACCACAAGATCAATTTCTCTAAATAGCAACAAGCCATCCTCTCAAAACACAACAATTGACATTTCACAATAAATTTTCAACTGTTATCCAAGTCATATAAAAACAGTTCCATTCTCTAAATTACATCCACACTTAACAATTTAGATGTAAATCATTCCATGAACAGTTAATATCACAAAACAATTATCATCAGACAATTATTTGGAAGTAAATATTTCTATGAACAAAATAATTATCGTAAGCGAGAATGAAAATAAGGAAACATATAAACAAAATAATTCAACTAACAAGATGTATTTAAGCAAGAACTATACAATTCAATTATATAAATAGGAATCTTGAAGGGTGAGAAACCTCACTTCAAAACAAGCTTACTCGGATCCACCTACACCAAGATGATTACAACCATAAGAATGAAAAATCTACAAGAAAAATACCAAACAAGGGTTCATTCTTTTTCAACCTAGGGACATACCTCACATCTTTCAGGACTTGTTCGATCTCATCGAACATCCTAATGCCCACCATGACAATACCCACCACCTTGCAGGTGTAGCTATCGCCCAAAACAACCGACCCACCTGTTAGTGCACTTTTCTGTGGCATACTAGTGTACCTTGTTTGTCAATCACTTACGTCAGTGAGTCTAGTGTCGGTTGAGCCTAATGAAGACGAAGACCGAAGACTCAAGTGGCCCCGCTTTATCAAGGAAGGAGATACAGGTAAAAGTGATGCCTTGGTGTGCCTTAACCTTGACCAAAACCTAACCCTTAACCTCTTAGATGACTTACACCAACTAGGTATACCTTTAGTCATCATCATTAGTCTTAGAACTCCATGAAAAACATGATAAGTTAGGCTAATTAAAGAGGTGGAAGCTGCTGTAATTAAAACAGCTCAAACAGCAGTTTTCGATTGATCTCCGATCAATCGGACGTTGGCTCCGATAGGACTCCGATCAATCGGAAATTGTTTCAGCAACCTTGAAAACCCACTGGACATATTTTCGATCAATCGGACAGTATTCCGATCCATCGGAAGGGGTCAGTCCGATCAATCGGACAGTGTTCCGATCAATGGGAATATCCTCCAGAGAACTCTCTGGACTAAAATCCGATCAATCGGACATGTCTCCGATCCATCGAACCTTCTTCCGATCAATTGGAGATGCGCGAATCTGCCCATTTTTTGCCCGTTGGAAGAAAATCTATTTAAAGATGGGGGTTCGTTTTTTGAGCTAAGAGAGGGGATTTGGAGGAGATAGAAGCCACCATTGCTAGAGATCATTAGACGCTCTATTCCAAACCCAAAGCAAGTCATTCTCCTTGTGTTTTTATCACAAGCTTGGGCCATTCAATGGCCTCTTGAGAATGAAGTTGTTCCCTCTTGATTCTTAGGGTTTAGACACCTTGATGATAGTTAAATCCCTTGTCTAAACACTACCTAGGAGTCCAAATAGGTGTATTCCTCTAGGAAACCCATTTCCTACCATTTGTAGAGGATTCACCATTCCCTAGCACCTTAGGCATCTCCAATGGAGCATCACATGCAAGGTAGCTGATCTTGGAGCTGAAGCCTTGGTAAAGCAGCGGCGTCAAAGGTCGGGGGAGCACAAGGGGAGCTGATTAAAGCACGGAAAAGCGAGAAAAAGTAACCCAAAGCGGCGCTAGAAAATGGCTCAATCTGACAAGTAAGGTTGTCTTGTTAGGAGTCCATCCACTCAATTGCCTGTGGGAGTTGAGTGTAGAGTTTGTTTGACAAACTCGAACTAGGGTCTTTAGTCGATCCTTGGCCTATTAGTTGGGCCTAAAATCTAGGGACGTCAGCCGTTCCTTGGCACGTTAGTCGGGCCTAAACAAAGTCTCCAAGGGGGAGCCACCAACAAGGGTACAAATGTGTAGGTTGAGAGGAACCTATAAACTCCCCGGTTGGGTGGATTCTAATTAAAACACCTTAGTTGGGAGGAACCAGATTTAAACTCCCCAGTGAATGCCGGTGTGCTCAAAGGGGTTGAGTACTTGAACCGAGAGTGGAGTAGACAAGTAGTCGAACCACTATACATCCTTGTGTATGTGATTGTTCTTGAGCACATTTCTCTTTATGCATTGTGTTTAATTGGTTAATTATGAATGCTTAGTTAGGAATGCATGCTAGGCACTTGATAGGCACATCCACACTCACAAGATGTACTTTCACTACCTCATGTTGACTTGAGCATTTCTTGATCCATCCTCTATAGTCCACATGAGTTATTTAGACTAGGTTGCTGATTGCACTTATCATTTGCTAGTCTCTTGATTGGACCCACTTAGGCTTGGAAGCCGAAGTGTTAATCGCTTACGTAGTTTAATTCGTTGAATTGTTTAAGTAAACGAAAAGAGTTTTAAAAAGGTCCTAATCACCCCCTCCTATAGGTTTAGCCATAATTCTAGTTGCTCTTTAAGCTTCCGCACGTGTATGCATAGGGTGTCGTGTTAGACTACCCGACGTAATTTCACCACCATCATACTTGTTGTATGTCATAAATAAACTCCAGTCAGGACACATGTGATACGATGCACCTAAATCCAAAAGCCACACATCGCCAAGTAAGTTCAAGCTGGATACAATCAATACATCGCAAACTTGTCCTCCATAGATTTCGCAGTATTAGCCTCCCTAGAATAATCTTAAGATTTCTCTTGCCTTGTCTTAGGATTCTAACAATCTCTCTTCATGTGCCCTGTCTCCTCATAATTCCAACACCTGTTCACCTTGCTCTTCCCTTTTCCCTTGTATTTAGATCTCGATCACGACGAGTCTCCATCTCACTCTGAATTCTTACCCCCTTAAAATTAGTGCTTCCGAAGAAAAACGAGAACCTACGTCACCACTTTTCTTTCTTATCGTCTTCGATCGGAGGGCTGAGATAATGGTCTTAACACTGATGGTCTCCCTGCCTACGCACAAATAGTCCTTAGAAGACTCATATAAATTCGAAAGAGAATTCAAAAAGATGCATGCTTAGTATTCGTCCTTCATTGGTTCATTTACATCCAACAACTTGCAAACGAGCCTATCGAAATTGCTAATGTGGCTCTCAACATCGATTCCCTCCGCCATCTTCAGGTTGAATAACTGAAGGATCAGATACAATTAGTTTTCCAAAGATTTCTTCACGTAGATATTCTCCAACTTTGCCCACATATTAACCGTAATCTTTTCCCTCATAACATAATACAAGACCCCATTCGTCAGACACAACTAGATTGAGATCATGGCTTTCTAACCCATCTTCTTCCACTCTTTTTTTTCATAGACTCAGGTCGCTTCCCAAGAAGCGCGCTTCTAGTCCTTGGTGAACTAGGAGGTTATTCATCTTAACTTTTTAAAGTTCAAAGTTATTCTTCCCAGAATACTTCTCTATGTCGAATCTCATGATAGATGTCATTGAAACTCTAAAAATTGGCACCTAAGTATGGAGACTCCGATCTCGAGTTCCTGGGTGTTAACTTAATAAAATATTTGCCAAGGAATGCCGCATGTAGAAAATGCTCCCATGCGTGTCCTCAATCAGATGTACATTCATTCCATATGCAATTAAATTAGAGTAATGCGAGTCAACTAATGAATCAAAAGCAAAATGGAGATAACTTAATCCAGAAAATATAAGGCTAACACCCAAAATGTATAATTCGAAAGTAGCTTCATCGTATATGAAAACTATACGAATCACAATAAATGCAAAATGAAGGAAAATTACAACTACCTAATGGGATAAAGGTATAAGACTACTAGGGCACCCTGAACGCACCACCATCGGTCCTATTCCTGAGTCATCCGCATATGTCAAATTGAAGGCGTTAAACGCCAACATAGTGAAGAAATATCCTCAATATTATACTCGGGATATTTTAGTTATAAACAAGTTTACAATAAATACATATTTTTAACTATACTACTCTTAAGCATGTTATCTCTAACGTACAAATACTAAGCAAGTTACATATGTTATCCACACAAGTATGCATAGACAATGACAACATAACAAAGTAATCAATTTTCTAAACTAATTGATTAAATGCAAAGAATGCATGAGATGCAAATTAAAGAAAATAAAGCGCTAGTCTTTCTAACAGTCGACCAACCAGCCCATAAGTGCATACATGTCCGAGGCAAAGTTCAATATATAATCAAATGGTGCGCTGGTCTTTCTAAGAATCAGCCGGGCACCCACAATTCGAGTATGAAGGTCCTTTTTCGGTAATGTCCTTTCTAAAAGTCAGATAGTTGCTTGGAACACCAATGTCATGTATGCATGATTGATTCATCAACTTTATTAATCATTTTGTATACAACAGTATTGGTGAATCTATAATACTGCAATTATATCACGAATAAAAAACTGAACCACCTGACTCTTGCGGTGGGTCGTCAATCATCGTCAATGACCCTAAATTCCTATTTCAGGTTTTTACATTTAAATATTCATTTATATAATAATCGAAGGGTAATGGCTCGTCTACTAAATTAGCTTAACACAAATAGGCTCATCAACTAAATCATCTCAACACAAATAGGGCTCATCACCCTCACAGATGCTCAAAGGACACTACGGGAAGGCTCGTCACCTCGGCGTAAGTAGATAACTAGGACACGGTGTCCCAAACCACCATGCCCAGCCCATGAGAGTTGGCGAGATCATATCAAAGTATGGTTTTAAGTGGACTCACTCCCACTAACAATAATGGTATTCCAGATTCCATATAATGTGGTTCAAATGTTAAGTACGAGAATGTTTAACTCTGAATGTGACTTATTTGGTGAACACAAGTAGACAACGACAAACTGACAGTGGCCACTATCGGTCGACCATGTCCGGGCTTGGTCAATTGAATAAGTCTGTAACAGCCAACTAAAAGGATAGACAGTACACTAGTCAAATGGTTGTCGAAGCTTAATCCAAAGTAACACTTAATCCACCACAACAACTATTCAGATTATCGTGTACATAATCTTAAACATGAAGTAAATTTAATACCACACTAAGGTATAACAATTTAACACATGTATGAATCAGTACAGTCCAATCTACATCAACACAATCCGATATATATCGGCACAACCCAACTTATATAAACATTTCTTAACATTTGATATCAAAGAGTTCTTATATTAGGAATTTCATATCACTCAATCATTTCGTCGAGCATGTTATTAACCTAACAACAAACAGAGACATTTCATTGAACATGTTATCCACTCATCAACAATTAACAAACAGATTATAATATTAAAGTAATTTTAACATTTATAACATAAACAAATTCAACAGAGTCAAGTAATCATTAACTAAAATTTATTTTGATTCTCCCATCAATGTCATTTAGTTGAGCAAATAGTGTCTAATTAATTGGTGGATCAAACGTGCGACATACACGTGGCACAAATTACAAATCCCACCATATGCAGTGGACAAATCACAATACTAAGTGAATCTCATATATGTTTGACATGTACGTGCGATAATGCAAATGAGTGGACAAGAAAATCACACATAACAATACAACAACAACAAACAAGCAAATAATAATAATAATAATAATAATAATAATAATAAGAGAGAAAGAGAGAGCTTGACTCCTTTTCGTTAGGGGGAATTTAAGGGTGAGGGACTGCTAGCCCAGATGGAAGACGCCTCGACGTTTCAATAGCAAGTCTCAGGTTCGAATGGCAAGGAGACGCACTAACCCCATCGGTGGGTGGGTGGGTGCATCGCATGACTAACCATGTAGGTGCATTGCACAACTAACAAGGTGGGTGCGTTGCATGAATAGCAAAAAAAAAGGATGTATGAAATCAACGAATTTTAAAACCCTGAGTTATGGAGGAGAAAAGTTAGATGGGAGAACGGGGGAGAATGATCATGAAAAATGAAGAAGAGAAAATGAGAGAAGAAGAAAAAGATTTGCTTATAAAAATTTAACTCCTCTTTTTTTTTAATATTATTCTATTCTACTTATCATAAAGTAGGCTAATGCCCAAATTGTAGGTTGGGCCCAATACTCAATAATATGCTCATACTATATGCTTTTTAAAATAAATCTTATTTATATACAATATAAACATGCCTGTATACAGATGTAAAAATATAGCATTTTTCACTCCTTGTTTAAGTGAAAAAACTTGTAATTTTCATTCTCCGCATTTTCAATATTCTATTTTTTTACTAAGTATTAGTTATCTATTCAATGCTCAAAATCAAATTGAAAGTAAATATTTCTTTTCTTTATTTATTTCTTTCCTTTTCTTTTCCTTGGCACAGGGCTTTTTGTTTTACTAATTATAATGTCAATAGAGTCATTGGTTAAAATAAAGAGTTTCAGACATATACTACCCTCCCATTTTACTATGCATTGAAAACCTTCTTCATTTTAATATTATGAAATAAACCCTTCATTTTTTTCATATATGGTCATAAAATACACTGTGTTTAATTTACATATGAGTTTATCATTAACCATATGAAATTATATATATGAGTTTATAAAGGTAAGAGAAATATTCACTTTCAGCGAGATCAAAATCACTTATTATGTGAGCCCCAACACAATCACATGATCCGGACCGCCAAATGGCAAGCCATTCTTGACATTGATTTAAATTGTCCAAATGGTGGATCAAGATTGTTTAAATGTTGTGCATAACCTTTTTTATTTATATAGGGATGAAATGAAATTTCTTTCATTTCTATAAAGTCAAGGACATAAAAGTTATTTCATATGGGCAAAATGAAATTTTTAATGATCAACGCAAAGGAGTTACTTGGCTATATTAAAGGGAATTATTTAGGAATAACAAAAAGGGAGAATATTATATGTTACTAACTAAAATAAATCCAGACCCATAAAGGTTCTCTGAAAGCCAACATTAGAAAAATCTATTTCTGCTTAATGTTACATGCACATCCAAAATGTCTACATTCAGGCCGCTTGTATATGGAGTACCCCAAAAGTAACAATGACCATGTTTATACATGTCTTGTAGTCCACATGGACCAATGAAATGTTGTAACATATTGGCACTATATACAAGCAATGGACAAAATCTTACTGACGCTCTGAAGACACATGGTTATCGCAAGAGTGAGACATGTGACCGAGTAGCATACTCACAAGTTTATAAAGCCCCATCGAAATCAGAAATCTTGTAACACAGGATTTGTAAGATATGCACAGCAAAGCCATCTCACACAATTATGTCTAAAAAAGAAAATTTCTCAAAGACGCGATCAGTGCTTTCACGGTAATTAAGAAGGTTTGTGAAGTACATTCTTCCCGAATTAGAAAGAAATCGAAGGATGCGATGATGAATCCAAGTCCAATTGGGATACGGTCCAATAACCTTCAAAGATAAAAACATGGACTAGTAAAGAAACCCAATATAGGCACCACCCTTCCCAGTATATATAAGCAACACATGATGAAGAGTTCAAGATACAAATCAAGCCATTACACAACCCCTCTCTCACAGTGCAATGTTGTCTATCTTAGTTTTAGCCTTTGGTCATTCACTTCTGTCCAGCCTCACTGTAGAAAGTCTAGAGTTGTATAACTTAGATCGCTATTGTCCTACATCATCGCTGCAGTATGCTCAAAAGTAGTGTAAATATCCACAACCAATGTCATTAGATCCCCTGATCAATTGATTATTTGTTCACTTATTTATTTTTCCACTGATTGTACTAATCTTAATTCTAAATTAATAAAATAAGCAATCTACTTTTATTTTTAATTTTTATCCATTATTGTATTACTAAGAAACCTGGGAGCTCCAGTCACCATGTTGAAAGAAAAGTCTTTAGCTAAGGTAAAAAGATCTCATTATGAATGATTAACAACCACCCCCCCCCCCCCCCCCCCCCCCCCCCCCCCCCCCGGGCATGGTTACAAGCGATCAATCAAACTCAAGTCGAGACTTGGCACTATCATAATCGTACAATTTGACTAAATATATATGCGCCATTCATTAACACGTGTAGCCTGTAATTCTAAGCATAGGGTCATTATTAATTGTGGCCACTTCATTATACTTATTGACCAGATTTTTATGGAAGATGAGGCCTTATATAAGTGATGGGTGAAATAGGATTTGTAAAGACAAATAAGAGGATGAGAGGACAACGATGACCACTAGGTCCACCACCATGATCTAATAGCCAAGGACACTAATCATGTGGTTAAGATTTTGGGCCATCCTCCATCCACCGGGGGGGGGGGGGACACCATGGAATGGCATGCGGGGCAACTCACATTAGAAAGATCCCACCAACCAATGTTAGGACCGTTTCCAATCTACAGTGGACAGGTTATGTACCCTCTTCAATTGTCTAATCAAAAGTCAAGATTGTTCTAATCAGGAAACCTTTTAAGCACAGTACATCTACGATTGGACACAACAGTAAATGGCTTTGATTATCAATCAGTGAGCCCTACATGTTAGAATAGAAAATCCATGTATACTTGTAGGAGTTTACGACATGACATATGTAAAGACATATTTGGAAACATTCCATATAAGAAGTTGCTAGAAATGAATAAAGCAAATGCAATCTTCAGACTAAACATAGCCACACCCACGTTCAAAATCACTGTAAATTCCAATCCCAACCTCCCAAATGCTTCACAACACAAACCACATTCCAAACGCTTTGAGTTTTTGCTTTTTGCATATCAAATGGCTGAGAGTGTCGTTCTCTTGGACTTCTGGGTTATCCCTTTTAGCGTCAAGGTTCCGATTAATATTGGCTAAGAAGGGCGTGGAATTCGAATACAAGGAACATGATATTTCAACAAGAGCCCTCTCCATTGTAATTACCACAAGCGGGCTAATATGTTGTAACCTCGTAGTATGGGTAAAAACAAAAATTGCTAAAAATGATTATTACCATATTCGAGTTTGATCGGGATTAAATGTGAAATATTGAAGAAAACAAAGTTATTTATATCTATGATTAAATGTGAAATATATATTAGAGAAAACAAAGTTATTTATAATTGGGATGTTGGAGGAGGAGCCATGATGCAGGGAGAGACGTGGTAAGGTTGATCATTGTTTTTCTCACTGGATAACTATTTCAAATCTACAGTGCTTTTAAAAATCCTTATGACTGATTTACAATTTTGTTGGTTCGAATCGTTTACACCTCTGATTAGACTTTCCCTGGTCCATTTTTGCCACGAAAGTGTTTGTAACCTGCCCTACATCAAGGCAACTAGGAAGAGTTTAGGACACAAGTCTTTTGCTCTACAAGTTGTTGCAAGTTCAACTTGGTAAAATACGAACTGCGATAATTTTATAATAAAAATACCATAAAAGAGCAATTAATTTCAATAAATTTAGGTTCATTTAATGAAAGATACAGTGTCAGATCGTGACCCCTGGATGTGTGGGCTTGCTTAAAGGAAAGCGCAAACGAGAGGGGCAGATGCAAAGCTCAAGTGGACCACACCACTGGAGCAATGGAACCGTCGAAAAGAAAAAATATCAACTTCATCCAAAAGTTCCATGGACCCAGAGAAGCTTCTAACAGTGGGGGATTCAGTCCCCACTTTTTCTGCGATATGGTTCACTTAAGCTTTGGATCAGTTTCATGTTTGGCATCATATCCTAAAATGAGCTGAAAAGAGTGATGGACGGAGTGGATGTAGCAAATGCATCACTGTGGCCCCATTGAGGTCAAGGCTGCAGGAATCCCCAGTTGCCCCTGGTGCAACCTATAGCCTCAAAAACTTTCTGCATCTACGTGTGTGGACCTTCTCAGTGCATGCACCTTCTCGAAGGAAGCGGATTGTGTACTGAGTAAACTCTGTGTGGCCCACCTTGATTTATATATTTAATCCACTCCGTCCATTCATTTTAACAGTGAATTTTAAGGCTTGATCCAAAAAATGAATCATTTCCAATGTTAAGTGAAACACATCATAGGAAACAGTGTGAATTGAAAAGTTATTGAGACCCACAGAAGTTTTGTATCAAGCTGATATTTGTGTTTCCCCTTCATCCATGTCTGTGTGATCTTATGATCAGCTTAGATGGAAAATAAACGTCATTGTGGGCCCTAGGAAGGTTTCAATAGTGGAAATCATTATTCCCACTGTTTCCTATTGTATGGTCCATTTGAGCTTTGGATATGATTTAATTTTGGTCTCAACTGTTAAAAATGAGATGGAAAAATGGATGGACGGAGTGGATAAATCACATATATTCACGGTGGTCCCCCACGGAGTTTACTCGGTATGATAAGAGCGTACTGGGTAACTCAGAACGCAATCCAATTTCCTTCCCGACTCACACCACATGACACAAGCAATGGAGCCCGGATCCTCTGTTGAAAACGAGCAGAGAAATCCTGCTCATCACTACTTTGATTGGTCCAGCTCAACCTGACTGTGTCAGAGCTGAGCTGTCCTGACACAGTCAGGATGATCTGGACCAATCAGAGCAGCAGCAGCAGAGGTTCTCTGCTCGTTTTCAACAGAGGATCCGGATTCCAAGCAATGACATGTTGTCCAAAGTTTGTGGGCGCGGCTTATCACCGGATCCACCGAGGTGGGTGGATCCATTACCATGCCGTCCGCTGTGTGATGTGTGTATTACATCCACGCAATCCATTCATTTTAAAAACTAATTTTAGAGCATTATTCAAAAAATGAAGTAGATCCAAATCTCAAGTGGACCATAATATAGTAAATAATGGTACTCAACCATTAAAAGCTTCTCGTGGGTCACAAAAGTTATGGGTCAAGCTGATATTTGTTTTGCATCTTCATCAAGGTGTTGTGACCTTTTCAATAGGTTAGATGGAAAATAAACATTCCAATGGCCCCCATGAAGTTTTTAATGGTGTGGATTCAATCACTACTATTTCATGTGGTATGGTCCACCTAAGATTTGGATATGCTTCATTTTTTTTAGATAATGCCCTAAAATGAGCTTTCAAAATGCATGGACGGTGTAGATGTAATGTACATACATCACAGTGGCCCCACATTTGGAGATCCACCGACCTCAGTGGATCCGAGGATCTACCCAAACCGCGCCCAAAGTTCGCCAAGTAAAAAGAGAGGGAAATAAATGAAATGCAGCTATGATGCAAGCAATGACTCTTACAAGGCTCTCTTTACTATTTGAAATATGAAAACGTGGGATCCACCGTAAATATCAAACGGGCGCGATTTGGGTGGATCCCCAAGTGTGAGCCACTGTGATGCATGTGACTTACATCTACACCGTCCAAGCATTTTGAAAGCTCATTATAGGGCAAGATTCCAAAAATGAAGCTGATCCAAATATTAGGTGTACCATACCATATGAAACAGTAGTGATTGAATCCCCACCATTAAAACATTCCAACCTGTTGACAAGGTCACAAAGACCTGGATGAAGAGACCACACAAATATCAGCTTGATCCAAAACTTTTGTTACCCATGAGAAGGTTTTAATGGTTAAATACCACTGTTTACTACATTATGGCCCACCGGAGATTTGTATCTACTTCATTTTTTGGATCATTCTCTAAAATGGATTTTCAAAATGTATGAACAGCTGGATGTAAGATACACACATCACACAGTGGACGTCACGGTCAGGGATCCACCGAGCTTGGTGGATCCGGGTATCCAGCAAAGCTGCGCCCATATCAAGCGAGCGAATCAGGTGTTACCCCGGGAATAGCTTAGTGGGTGTTACCCCTACCGCGTCACCCGCATGAATAGTACTTTGCATATCCACGCCGTCCATCCGTTTCTCCAACCCATTTTAGATGGTCTTCCAAAAATTATACAAATCCAAATCTCAAGTGGACCATACCACTGGAAACAGTGCTGATTAAGTGTCCACCATTAAAAATTCCAAAGAGCCCATCATAAGGTTTTGGTAATGTTTATTTGCAATCCAAGTTCTTCATATTATCAAGAAAGTCTGGATGAAGGGAAAATTTAAAGATCATATTGATCTAAAACTTATGTGACCCGCAAAATGCTTTTAATGATTATTCATCACTCTTTCTATTAGTATGGTCCACCTGAGATTTGGATCTTCTTATAATTTTGGATCTTGTCCTATAATTAAGATACCAACATATGGACCGCATGGATATACAAAAAATACATTAAAGTAGGCCCCACACGGTAGGGGTAACACCCACTAAGGTGTTACCAGGGTAACAGCTAATTCACTCCCCCATATAAAATGGGATGAAAACTAAACTAATCTGCGGCCGTGGAATGCCTGCGAAAGCCTTTCGCATGCATCTCCTGCTCAAGGAATCTAGGTGGGGCCCACCGTGAGGTTTGTGAGAAATCTATGCCGTCCAACCGTTTTGTGAGATCATTTTAGGCGTTGCGACCAAAAATGAACAGGATCCAAAACTCAAGTGGGCCGCATTAAAGCAAAAGGTGTGTAGGGAAATTCTTACCGTTGAAACCTCTATAGGTCCACAGTGATGTTTATATGCCATCCATACCATTCATAATGTCATTTCTACTGAGATAACTGAAAACACAAATATTATCCTGATTCGAAACTTCTGTGGCCCCATGAATATTTCAACTGTGGAAGTCCAATCGTCATGTTTTCGACCCACTTAAGTCTTGGATCCCATTCAATTTTGGTCGCAACGCCTAAAATTTTTGTTGCCTCCCCCCGGTAATATTTATTGTGTTTTTCATATAACTTGATAAAATTATAATTTGAAAATATGCTAAAAAAATTAATTTCATTTATGCAGATATATATTATTTGGTTGATGCTGCTTACACGCACACACGGGGATTTATGGCACCATACCGTAATATTTGGTATTGGTTAGGTGACTTTCGTAGTGGTGGACGGCCTACTAGTAAATAGAAGATTTCAATCACATGCATGCAAAGTTACAGAATGTGATCGAAAGGGCATTTAGTGTGTTGAAAGTGCACTTTGCAATTTTGAAGCGGATGACACCATATTCATTCTTGACGCTAAGAGATATAGTTATTACATGCATAGCACTACACAACTACATTAGAAAAGAATCAATTTTCGATCCACTCTTCCAACATTACAATGATGAAAATGTTATTTTGGAGATGAATGTAGAATCAGATAATGATGTGCCTGAAGTTGAAGGAGTATTCAGAGACTTTGAACAAACTATTATGCCAAATATGCGAGAAAAAATTGTCACCATACTTACACATGTAAATCATTGATTTTTTTTATATGTTTATTTAATTTTATATCAAGTACTTTAGTTTATTTGAATTAAATAGATGTTAACTTAATGATTTTATTTTCATTTAATAAAAAAAACCTTCATAATGCAAAACATCTCCAAACAAGAGATAGGGATCAATATGTCAAGTTAAGAGATTTCGACCATTTCAGATGTTTGTTAACAAACAGATTAATTGTTTTAGATTCAGTACTTAATTTTAAGACTTCGGCAACAATTACCAAATAAGTTTTTAGACTTCAAATCCAAATTTCAGATTCAGACTTGATATTCCAGAATCAGGCTTAGATTTCAAATTTAACAAACGGGATTCTTTCTCCACCGGCGGTTTTGAATCAATGGCTGAGAGTGTCGTTCTCTTGAATTTCTAGGACTCAAGGTCCGAGTCGCATTGGCTGAGAAAGGCGTGGAATAAGAATACAACGAACAGGATCTTTACAACGAGAGCCCTCTCCTCCTTCAATCTAATCTCGTCCACGGTAAGATCCCTGTCTGATCCACAACAGAAGGCCCATCTGTGAATCCCTCACCATCGTCCAATACATCGATGAGGTCTGGACTGACCAATCACCGTTGATGCCTAAAGATCCTTACCAACGGGCCAACGCCAGGTTTTGGGCTGACTTCATCGACAAGAAGGTGAGTAGTTCTGTGTGTTTGTTCTACCATTTGAATAAAGCATAGCAGCTCTCTCTCACAGAAGACTTCACTTAGAAATTTGGGCAGGACCAGCAACAAGCGAGACCTCGGGTTGGTTCAGACACGGATTTTGCACAGGCCAGCCTACTAAAAATAATGACTTCGCCTAGCCTGGGTGTGTCCCATTAACAGCCCAATATGTAGGATGATTCACCCAAGTCTGTAGAAGCCAATCCATCCATGAAGTTGGTCAGCCCAAGGTGGGTCCAATGAACCCTCAAAGCTATAGATTCGAAAGAAATAAACAACGTGAGGGCCCTGGAAAGGTTCTAATGGTGGGCATTTATCCCCATTGTTTTCTACCGTAGGCGCCACCTGGTTTTCATATCCATTCCATTTTTGGGGCCAATGCCTAAAATGGCCTGACAAAATAGTTGGACGGTGTAGATTCAACATATGAGGAGGGGACCCACATGTGTAAGGAGGTTAGGAGCTCTCTTTGCATGCAGCACTCTGTTTCGAATTAAATGCTCCTCTATCTCCCTATCTCTTAGATTTTGTGAGAGTATACTCTCGTATTCAAAATGTACACTGCAAAGTGGGATCCACATGTGAAGTTACCCAAATCCAATCGGTTCAACGGATTTCCCACTACTAGGTAAGTGTACCTAGAAGCAATACTGGCCCTGGATATCATCTAGGGTTCACTTTGTAGATCTTGGATGGTGGACCATTCCTTCACTATTTTATACATTTAAATCTGATTGGTGTGGTCCACCATACCAATTCATTCACTAAACTCTTCGATTACATCTAACGGTTATTTCCTTCTGTTTATTTTGTCAGTCATATGTTTTTCACATGAAAGGCCTACAAAGCATGTTCACGTACGTAAGGTTATCTTTGTCTAAAAGTAGTAAAACTTGGTCCACCGAGGAACCTGAATATCAGGAAAACAATGTGAGGTTCGGATTATGACCAATAGACCAATAGTGGGTCCGCGTTACAATATGGACCAAAGACCCTTGGCATAGGTGGCTTGGACGGCCCGTTACGGGCGCGACTTGGGTGAGACACCGGAACCAGCTCGATGTGGGTGGGACCCTGAACCTAGGGCCCACCTGGATGTATTATTCGTAGTAGATCCGTGCCGTCCATCTGTTTCTTCATATTATTTTAGGATGTAGTCCCAAAAATGAAGCAGATGAAAATTTTAGGTGGACCACACCCTAAGAAACAGTTCTCATTCAACTATGACCATTAAAAACTTCCTGAAGTCCATCATAATGTTTATTAACCATCCAATCTGTTGATAAGGTCATGCAATGGGGATGAAAGGAAAAAACAAATATCAGGTTGATAGAAAAATCTTGTGGCCCACATAATGTTTTTAATGGTCATTAACCAGTGTTTCTTATGTTACAGTCCACCCAAAATTTTTACCTTCTTCATTTTTTGTACCATAGTGCAAAATAATATGAAAAAGAAGATTAACGGCATGGATCTATAAGAAATACATCCAGGTGGGCCCTAGGTTCAAGGTCCCACCCACATAGCTGGTTCCGGTGTCTCACCCAAGTCGCACCCGGTATGTGGGTGGGACCCTGAACCTAGGGCCCACCTGGATGTATTCTTCGTAGATCCATGCTGTCCATCTGTTTCTTCATATTATTTTAGGACTTCGTCCCAAAAATGAAGCAATGAAAATTTTAGGTGGACCACACCCCAAGAAACAGTTCTCATTCAACCGTGACCATTAAAAACTTCCTGAAGTCCACCATAATGTTTATTGACCATCCAATCTGTTGATAAGGTCATGCAACAGGGATGAAAGGAAAAATACAAATATAGGTTGATAGAAAAATTTTGTGGCTCACAAAATGTTTTTAATGATCATTAACCAGTGTTTCTTATGTTATAATTCAGCCAAAATTTTCATCTTCTTCATTTTTGGTACCATAGTACAAAATAATCTGAAAAAGCAGATTAACGGCATGGATTTACAAGAAATACATTCAGGTGGGCCCTAAGTTCAGGGTCCCACCCAAATAGCTGGTTTCAGGGTCTCACCCAAGTCGTGCCGAGAACGGGGATGTGGGTGGGACCCTAAACTTAGGGTCCACCTGAATGTATTCTTCGTAGATCCATGCCGTCCATCTGTTTCTTCATATTATTTTAGGATGTAGTCCAAAAAATGAAGTAGAAGAAAATTTTAGGTGGACCACACTCCAAGAAATAGTTCTCGTTCAACCGTGATCATTAAAAACTTCTTGAAGTCCAACGTAATGTTTATTGACCATCCAATCTGTTGATAATGTCATGTAGACAGGGATGAAGGTAAAAAAACAAATATCAGGTTGATGGAAAAATTTTGTGGCTCACAAAATGTTTTTAATGGTCATTAACCAGTGTTTCTTATGTTATAGTCCACCCAAAATTTTAATCTTCTTTATTTTTGGTGCCATATAGTACAAAATAATTAAACGACATGGATCTACAAGAAATACATCCAGGTGGGCCCTAGGTTCAGGGTCCCACCCACATCGCTGGTTCCGCGGGGTCTCACCCAAGTCGCGTCCTCCAGTTTCCGCTTCTTTTCCCTCATTTAAGGAGAGAAAATCTCTCCTTATTTAATGCAAATCTCTACTTCATCTTAAAATAATTTCTGATGCAATGTGGTACATTATCATATTTTATTCGTGCCACCTCTAAACTGGGATCCACCCGTACAGGGATTATGATCTAACCCATTCATTTTACTCATTAACAAAAACAATATGTAAGAAGATTATTCTGTCCCATAGATTTGGTAGATCAAAGGTAGATGGATGATTTTCCTAGTGGGACCCATGATCTCGAGTTCTACCTTGATAGAAGATCATATCTATTTGATCCGGCTCCACCACAATGATCTCATTCTTCCCTGGGCCATATTTCAAGTTTATACATACAAAACTATCACAAAATGACAATCAAAATCAATGATCATAATCTAACAAGTCTGTGATCATCAAGGCCCACCAAATCTGGCTATCTGGGTCCATGATTACAGAAAAAATCAACTAATTAAATGTCTAATTAAATCAGATCTAAGAATTTCTTCATTAAATTTACAGATTATCCAAAAATATAATTTAAAATGTATGTACACCGTTAATTTATGGTGGGCCCAATAATGACAGAGGTGGCCATCTGAGTGGTATGTACAACGCTCTCTTTACCATCAACGTGTAACCTTCATAGAGATCTGAACGATGAAAACGTGGGCTTCACTGTAAAGATCAAAATAGATGAAATCTAAATAGTCATATGGCTTACACCATTGAAATAAATGAACCGATGATGGAGGGACACAATATACAGTTATATAACCTATAATCAACCGATTATTAAAATTTTCTACAAATTTGATATCTAAGATGTGACCCATCTTTTCAATGGCTCAGATTTTACATAGAATTGATAAGTTGGCAGGAAAAAAAAGCGTTGTATTTGAAAGTTTACCCATAACATTGTACGTGAACATCCTCCAATAGTCAAAAGTTAAAAAGCGACGACCCTGCCGGCGCTCCCCAACTATAAATTTCCCAAACGCTACATCTTACAAATCTCATTCCAAACGCTTAGATCCTTTCTCCACCGTCCATTTTGAATCAATGGCTGACAGTGTCGTTCTCTTGGATTTCTGGGTTAGCCCTTTTGGACTCAGGGTCCGAATCGCATTGGCTGAGAAAGGCGTGGAGTACGAATACAAGGAGCAGGATCTTTTCAACAAGAGCCCTCTCCTCCTTGAATCCAATCCCGTCCATGGAAAGATCCCTGTCCTGATCCACAACGGAAAGCCCATCTGTGAATCCCTCATCATCGTCCAATACATCGATGAGACCTGGACGGACCGATCGCCGTTGATGCCCAAAGATCCTCACCAACGGGCCAACGCCAGGTTTTGGGCTGACTACATAGACAAGAAGGTGAGTAGTTTTTGCATGTTTGTTTTATCCAAATGCATGCTTTATACTGAAAGTTAGGTGTATGACCATCTTAATGATAGATTGGATTGGATCAGGGACGTTTTCAATGGTGGCCTATTATACACTGAGCTTTAATGTATATTTATTGCACTGAATTGCCTAATACTCCAGCCCAAACTTGGACCAAAGTGGGCCAGGCCCAAAATCCTGATGAGCCATCCCTGCCATTGACAGCCCCCACTTGAGATGTCACATTTTTCAGTTTGTGCTATGGAAATGACCTTAAAATGGCCCAAAGGTTAGTCCCACCTATTGGCTGCAAGTGTATAAGAGAAATGGACAGCTGAGAGGCATAACAAAAGGCATACATTTAAAACACACTGGCCCACTAGTTGAGTGGACTAGCTGAATTTGTGGAAAGGACATATTCATACCTAGGCATATATACTTGATGAATGCTTAATTTTTCCACTTAATCTTTCGACTTGCATTGCATTTTCCATATATAGATGCTTGGTCGTTTCGTAAGTGAAATTATCAATTAATTACTTTTCTTTCTTTCATTTAGATATATCCAATTGGGGTAGGAATAAGAAAGAATAAAGGCGAAGCTCAGGAAGCAGCAAAGAAGGAATTTATCGAGTGCTTGAAATTGTTGGAAGGCGAGCTGAAAGACAAGCCATTTTTCGGGGGTGATAACTTTGGGTTGGTGGATATTGCCCTCATTCCCTTTTCTGGTTGGTTTTACATCTACAAGACTTATGGGTATTTCAATGTGGAAGAGGAATGCCCGACCCTGATGGGGTGGGTGAACAGGTGCATGGAGAAGGAGAGTGTATCGAAGACTCTTCCGGACCCAACCAAGATCCATGACTTTGCAGAGTCCATGAGGAAGAAATTAGAGACTCAATAGGAGTCGAAGATTAAAAAGAGGGCACAAGGCTGTTATAAAATAGCATTTGAGATAGACTTGTTTTTCTTCAATATCTTTGGTTTGTGCCTTTTTTTTCTTCCATCTATTCATTAAATAAGTGATGATCAAGCGGTTCTTAGAACCTTTGGTTCATGTTAGTCCATGTAATAGAAGTAATAGAAGTTTGCATTCCATGAGAATTTGGCTTTTGCCATTCTTAGAATATATCTGCATTTAGCACATTGGCTGTCCACCAAAATTTCATTCTTCTCAATTCAACTCTTTGTTAAGGGCCTGTTTGTTTCTTAGTTTACCGTCGTAATTACTATGAGGAATACAGGTTTTTTTTTCATTCGAATTTATATTGGAAACTTGCGATGATGTCGCTGCACTCGAGAGAAATCTTAATGAATTTTCATCCATTAGCTCGAGATATATAAATGAAAGGACCGTTCAATCCTAAAGTTGGCTTACTTTCCATTTCAAGTTGGTGTGATGGACTTTCTTCATTTTATTCCTAAGTTTTGTTAGGAGGATACAGTGCCCCCAACCACACATGGGTGGGTTTCCTCTTCAGGTTACATCATAGCTGATGATCTGACCCATTCATAATTTCGGTTTTAAACTTCTCAATGTTTTCCAGATACTACAGACATTATGACTACACTACGACAAATATCACCAAGATTTTAGAGATCTATCGATATTTTTGCAAAAATATAACAGGCGATGGTCACCAAAATATTGCAATTGTTTTTAATTTTCATGACTTTATCATGATTAATACAAAAATTATTTCCAATTATATATAAAACTTGATCAATCACAACTTGGACATAAAAGGGGGTTCAATACTTTGAACCAAATCACTTTTTCAATACTTAATTGTCCAAGGGCCTGTTTGATTTCCATTTCACAATGTAAATGCATTGTAAATGGTAATCATATTTAGACAGCTATTTTTATCTCTTATTTCAAGATTGAGAATGGCCGGTTAAAAAATTTAGCAGGAGAAATTTGGGGCTGCAAAAACTGTGTGCTCCACCATGATGCGTAGATTATATCCATTCCGTCCATCCATTCCGCTAGCTCATTTCAGTGCATGAGCCAAAAAAATGAGGTAAATCTAAAGCTTAAATGAACCACATCAGACTGAAATGTGGAAATTAAACTCGTACCGTTAATAATTGCTTGAGGGCCAAAAATTTTTGGATCAAGCTGATTTTTCTCAATTTCCCTTTATCCATGTCTGAGAAGTCTTATGAACAGGTAAGATGACAAATAAACATTAGTGTGGGCCCTAGAAAGGCATTAATTAACTTTCAGCGGCCGAACTCCATTGTAAGCACTATTTCACGTGTTTAGATTTACCTCATTTTTTGATACATGCCCTAAAATGAGCTTGTGGAACGGATGGACGGCATGGATATAATATATACACCACTGTGGGCCCCATTTTTTGTACCTGTATAAATACATGAAATTTAATCAAATTATCACAATTTTGGAGGCAATGATTTCTCAAAAAACAAACAAGGCTAAAAAGTTATAAGGGCCCATTTACACTGCATTTGCAGGAATGAACAAAATCAAACAGGCCCAAATGTTGTGCATGACCTTTTATATTTGATGGAAATAAAATAGAATTTATTTCATCTCTGCAAAGTCAAAGGCACAGGTGTTATTCCGTAGAGGCAAATATCAAAATTTTTAATGACCCACAGTCTTCTTTAACGATCAACTATAACTATATGTAAAACACAAAAGTATTATTTGACAATATTAAAAAATAAATGAGTTATCTAGCGTATAGCAAAAACAAAAAGGAAGGCATGATATGTCAATAACTTTAAAATAAATCCACGGATAGAACGGTTTTTCAAAACGCAAACATTAAAAAGAAAGAATAGAAAAGAGAGAAATCCTTATTTCCTTGATGGTACATGTACATCCCAGATGTCTACACTCAGGCCTCTTGTGGAGGTAATTCTAACCACATGGCCTTTATTAACTGTGGCCATTTCATTATAGCCATTGATCAGATTATTATGAAGGATGGGCCTTATATAAGTGATGGGTGAAATAGGATTTATAAACGCATCCCAATAAGAGGAGATGATGATGATGATGATGATGATTTAATAGCCAAGGATATGAATCGTGTGGTTGGGATTTGGGCCAAAGGGGGTCCCACGACACCAAGGAGTTGCATTCGTCTCATCTCACATTAGAAATATCACACCAACCAATGTTAGGACCTTTACCAGTCTACGGTGGACAAGTTGTATATCACTCATCTCAACGGTCTAATCAAAATTCAAGATCTCGTTCTAATAATCAGGAAACATTTTAAGCACAGCCCATCTACAGTTGGGCACAACAGTAAAATGGCCTTGATTATCAATCAGTGGGCCCCATTTGTCAGGTATATATACTTGTAGGAGTTTATAACATGACGCATGCAATGACATATATTTGGAAACATTCAATATAAGAAGTTTCTAGAAATGAATAAAACAAATGCAATCCTCGGATTAAACAAGGCCACACCTACTTTCCAAATCGCTATAAGTTGCAATCCCAACCTCCCAAATGCTCCACGATACAAACCACATTCCAAACACTTGCGTTTTTTTCTCTGTTTTCAGATCAAATGGCTGAGAGTGTAGTTCTCTTGGACTTTTGGGTTAGCCCTTTTGGGCTTAGGGTTCGAATCGCATTGGCTGAGAAAGGCCTAGAATTTGAATACAAGGAACAAGATATTTTCAACAAAAGCCCTCTCCTCCTTCAATCTAATCCCATCCACAAGAAAATACCTCTCCTAATCCACAATGGAAGGCCCATCTGTGAATCCCTTGTCATCATCCAATACATCGATGAGGTTTGGACAGACCGATCGCCATTGATGCCCAAAGATCCTTACCAACAGGCCAACGCTAGGTTTTGGGTTGACTTCATAGACAAGAAGGTGAGTAGCCTCTCTCTCTCTCTCTCTCTCTCTCTCTCTCTCTCTCTATATATATATATATATATATATATATATATATATATATATATATATATAGTGGAATGCTCACCTACGAACCATTTCTCACAAGAACTCGTGAGAGATTTTTTAAGGCTCATCATACGTGATGTGTCCCTAAAATCTGAGCCGTCCACATGATGTAGCACTCCGAAAAACCCCTGAGGCCCAAATTTCAACTTGGTCCAGAATTTTGGTGGGCCATAGAAGAGAAAAAGAAGCAAACCAAGGGAGGAAACTATTTTCATTTGTCATGGCCCACCAAATTTGTAAACCAGGTTGAAAGTCAGGCCTCGTGGGTTTTTCGGAGTGCTACATCACATGGACGGCTCAGATTTTAGGGACACATAACGTGTAATGAGCCTTAAAAAATCTCTCATGAGTTCTCCTTAGAGATGCTTAGTAGGCGAGCATATATATATATATATATATATATATATATATATATATATATAGCCTAGTGGTCTCCTGCGAACTAGACCTGCGAACTAGACCGTAATAAGCAATTTACGTTCTAGTTCTTTGATGGCATCAGGTGGGCCCCTCCATGGTGTGAATGGGAAATTCACTCCATACATCAGATGCAACATCCCAAGTTAAGGATAGGGCTCAAAGATCAGTCCTATCTGTGATTCAAGTGGGCCCATCATGATGTATTCCAAAATGAACGCATGGTAGTCATGGTTTTCCGATTGTGCAGTGAGGTGCTCACCAACTTTTTTACGTGGTGTGAAGACTCTATGGGCCCCACCATTATGTGCATGTTTAATCCACACGGTCCATCCATTTTGGCCAATCATTTTAGGGCATGAGACCAAAATCAAAATTATTTTAGGGCTCTAGGAAGGTTTCAATGGTGGTTATCATTATCCTCACTTTTTTATGCATGTGATCAACTTGAGATTTGGATATGCTCCAATTTTGTACTCATGCCCTAAAACAAAACGAAAATAATAGATGCATGGCATGGATAAAACACATACATCAAGATGGGTCCGTAGAGTCTTCACCACCACGTAAAGGATGGTGAGCGCCTCAAAGCAGCATCAGCCTCCTGTGTAAGTAAAAACCATTAACTTAAGAGGTGGTTTATCATGGGTGGGCCTACCATCATTTATTTCAACAATCCACTCCAACCATCAGGTGAGTAAATTAATTTTAGGTCTATGGCTGAAAAAACAACCCCAACAGTGATTCAGGTGGACCCCAAGATTGAAAATAGTGTGAGGGCAATATTTACCCTCCAAACCTTTTCCCTTGGTATGGCCCACCTGGACTATGGATGGGCCCAATTTTTTGTCCCCATGCTTAAGTTTTAATGTGGCATCTAATGATTTGAGTAGATAGAAAGTAAACATTATGGTGGGCCCTAAGAAGTTTTTAATGGTTGGCATTTAAGCACCACTGTATCCTGTAGTGTGGTCCACTGAGATTTGCATCTGGCTTATATTTTGTTCCATGCCATAAAATGAACTGCAAAAATGGATGGACGAACTAGATATATAACACATACATCAAGGTGGGCCACGATAGAGTGTTTCAACTAAGTATGGATGGAGATATTTTCGGTTCCGTAAATACCCACGACGTTAACCTCTTTTAATGAGCATGCTTGGAGGATCACGGCGAGGACCACTTCAATGGCCCATCCGAATGGGATAAGGCTCATTTTTTAACCCTACTGTTAAAAGAGAGTGACTCACCTGCTGGTTGGAGTAGATTTCCTTTAAACATCTCCACGACTCATATATATATATATATATATATATATATATATATATATATATATATATATATATATATATATATATATATATTTGTTTTATCTAAGTGCATGCTTTATACTGAAAGTTAGGTGTGTGACCATCTCCATCATAGTTAGGGTTATTGGATTGGATCAGTGACATTTTGATGGTGGTGTATTGTGCACTGAGCTTCAATGAATATGTTGGGCCTGAGTAGGCTGAGCTTGAGCCGAACCCAACCAAACCTGTTCAGGTTGGTTCATACCCAGATTTTGAACTAGTCAGTGCAGGCCAACCTATTAAAAATAATGATTTTGCCTGGCCTGGGACTAGCTCATTGCCAGCCCAATATATATGTAGGGTGATTTGCCCAAGTCTGTTGAAGCCATTCTCGGGCACATGTGTGCAAGATTAGAGCCATTTACAAGTGATGATCACCACAAATAGACAGTGGCCCAAAGGTTAGGCCCGCCTATTGGCTCCGAATGTTTTAAGAGGAATGGACGGCCGAAAGGCACAACAAATGGTCTATACGCTTATGGCGCACTACTGTCCCACTAGTTGTGTGGGCTAGCCTAACTTGTGGGCAAAGCCATACTCATCATAGGTGTGGACCAGCCTAACTTGTGGGTAAGGCCAATGCTTAATCTTTCGTCTTTCATTTCCCATAGGTAGACGTTTGCTCCATTCGTATGTGAAATTATCAAATTATTATTATTTTTCTTTCATTTAGATATATCCAAGTGGGGTAGGAATATTGAAGAACAAAGGCGAAGCTCAGGAAGCAGCAAAGAAGGAATATATCGAGTGCTTGAAATTGTTGGAAGGCGAATTGAAAGACAAGGCATTTTTCGGGGGTGATACCTTTGGGTTGGTAGATATTGTACTCATTCCCTTTTCTATTTGGTTTCACTTGTACAAGACTTATGGGCATTTCAATGTGGAAGAGGAATGCCCGACACTGATGGGGTGGGTGGAGAGGTGCATGGAGAGGGAGAGTGTGTTGAAGACTCTTCCGGACCCACACAAGCTCTATGACTTTATGGAGTCCATGAGGAAGAAGTTTGAGACTCAATAAGAGTGGAACATTAAAATGGAAGGCCTTTATAAAATAGTAATTGAGAGAGAGACTTGTTTTTCCTTAGTCTTTGGTTGTACCTATTTTGTTTGTCATTTTCGGTTCATTTCCTCATGCTTTTGCCACATTACATCTTACTTAATGATCTGAACCATTCATGCTTTTGATCCTAAGGAAGCTATGACCCAAGCTGATAACTCTTGGACTTGAATATGAACTATTTAAACTTTGCTTCTCAATGTTCCAAATTCATATTCATACACCATCACAAATATCACCAACATATGCCAAATATCTTTCGAGTACAGCCAACACCATGACAAATATCACTAAGATTTAAAAGATTTCTTGGTATTTTTGCAAAAATATAGCAAGTTATAATTGAAAAAGTATTACCAGAGTTTATGGTTTTTAATTTTCATGATTTTATCGCCAAACCACACAAGGTCGACCCCATGGGACCCACAGAGCTCGACCTTCCCATGAGGTCGACCTAATATTACCTTTTTCCACACACACACACACATTAATGCTCACACACAACTAGTTGGACGATTTAAATTGGTCCAACTAGTTGTGCATTAAATATAAAAAACACATATCTTTGTTCACATGCAATGTTCCTATGTAACATCAAGTTTTACATAGGTGCAATGGTTTTTTTGTCTGTAGATTCTTTTTTTGATTTGATTGAAATGTGAGGTTGACTCAGGGTTAAAAATTCATTTGTCTTAAAATCGTCACTGGCTAAATGAAGCTTGAAATCTACGACCGGCTAGAAATTGCAGAATCACTTAACGGTCAGGGAATCGCAAGATCCCATATAACTCAATGTTGCACTTCTCTGTGGCATACTAATGCACCTTATTTGTTAATCACGTGTGTCCATATGTTGTAATGTCGGTTGAGCCTTTACAAGCTAAAGACCGAAGATTCAAGTGGCCAAGAAGCATTAAGGAAGAAGAACAAGTAAAAGAGATGCCTTGGTGACCTTATGTAATGCCCCAATTTTCGTTACTCAAGTGTTAAGCCCGTGTTCTAAAAACCTGGGTGTAAACATTTAAAGATAGCCCACTTTATAGTGTAACTTTTTTTTTTAAAACATCGCAGCAGAATAAAGCCAAGTCATTAATATCCAACATAAGTCCAACTATACAAGTGATGCTCATAGGGCTTATACAAATTAATCACATGTCTCAATATTTACATTAATTGAAAGAGAACAAAGTAAATGAAACTAAACTAATCTCAAGTGATACGATCCCACCAGCTCCCATCCAATGTCATCTGCACTACCTAATATGGTTCAATAGTGTTAAAACGTTATCATAAGGAGGTAAAAATCCTCTAAAATTTTCAAGCATGATTACAGTTAAGTAAAAATTTAATTATAAATAAGAGGTAACACATTAAACAAGATATAGAATTCCAGGAGAGATGACATTTATCGCAAATAAATATAACAATACAATCCATTATAGGAAATAGAAAATACAACAAAATCGTAAATAAATTTCATACAAATTGTAAATAAACATCACAACATCCACACATCATTTTTCTTGTTTAAATAAATGGATGCATGCACATGTTCTTCATCTTGGGGATGCATATCCAGTTGGCAAACTTCAAACAGACAATAACATGGCTCATCACTAATCATCACCAATGTTACCTGCAACATAATGCACTTCAAACCGACAGTAATGTAGATCGTCATCAACATTACTCACAAATGTTATATCATGATATGAATGATTAGGCCAATTTCTACAGTTCGATTTACCAAACAATTAATTAAAAGCTCATGGTCACTATGGGAGGGGGGCGCAACCCAGCATAAGCCGACGGCTTGGGCATAACATACCAGAACACCATTCTTGGCCCATGAGACGTCAAACATATAGAGTTTTATATCATACTAACCAAAAATCTCTATACTAGTAGTCATCTATTCTAAGTATACCTTACTATCTTAAGTTCATACCCAATTTTCAACAAAAGGCTTATCTTCCCAAACAAAGCCACTTGGGCCACAAAACCATTTATGGACACAAAAAAAAAAAATAGATCTCCTCAACAAAAGCCACATATGGGCACCAAGTCCAATCAATGACACTAACAAAATAGGCTCAATTTCCAAATCTCTAAATGGTAATCCAAGTCACATATATCATTCCAATTCCAATACATATAAATCTATCTAATCCCTAATTAACATCTAAGTCACATAAACAGTTCCATTCTTCAAATTACACCAACGATGGTCAAATTAAAAATAAAATAATTCTATTCATATATGAAGTGACACCAAAAGTGGATAAATAAGCTTTAGCATGATTAGTCTATAGCATATATTCAAGTTACATCAATTAAAGTCCAAATTTCAATCGATTATAAACTACTCGATATGAATATTTCTAATCACAATTAAATTCCACCTAACATTTATCATACATAAGAAATGAAATTAAATGTCACATAATCAAAGGAATGGAAAGCTTAAGGGTGAGAACCTCACCTCAAGGAAGTCTTTCCTTCACCCCAAGATTTCAAAAGGAAAGAAAGATTAGGAAAACTCGATCCCCAAAACCTAAAATAAGGTGTTAATTCAATTAATATGACTATAGGATGAATTCCAATTACCAAAAGTTTATAGAGGGGGAAAGAACTAGCTTACCCCTAATCCAATACAATTCAACTAAGATCTCACCCGAGGTGATCCAAGCCTCCTAGATTAAGAGATCTACAACCAAATCAATCCAAGTTCTTTTGATCGAGAGCTATTTGAATACAACCTAGAACTTCTACTCAGTTAATTGATTGACTCACCTAGGCTAATAATTCAGCCTAACTTGATACACCAAATAGAGTTGAACTCCCACTACCTCTCCGAGTAGAAATTCCTAGTATTGGAGTGCAAGAATACATACATTAGGATAATAACCCACCACCAGTGACTAGATGGACTGAGTTGATGACTCAGCAACCCAATGGATTAACATGCACCATAATCTAATCGTTTCCAATCTAGAGCAAGCTGACTCAACAACCAAGAACAGTCTATTGGACTGAGTTCACAGCAGCAAGATTAGTTCAGCACAAGACAATCCAACATAACTCAGCACGTTAAAACTTGACTCGAGTGACTCAGCAGAGAGTTAGACACTATAACACATTGATATGATCATCATCATGAAACTGGAAGTAGACTAGTCAAGATTCTGACTGAATTGGACCTAATTCCATATAGGAGCTGATTCAGCTGAAATCTCAAAATACCTCAGAGGCTGGGCTACAAACTGGGTTGACTCAGCAACAACTCAAACTCGGATCCCCTTATGACTCTTCTTCTTTCTTTCCTCTACTCACTTTCTTCTTCCTTTCATTTTCTTTCAATCTCGATCTATTAGCTATCTGAAAAACAGATTTTACTGAGTTTTCTCTCCCCTGGAGAATTTCAGAAGTAGAGTCATAAGAGGACTCGGCCTCGAGTCGAAGCTACTCGAGATTGCCATGCACAGGAGGTCAAACTTGGTGCATTGAAAGATCTGCTAAACTCAACATGAAACACTGCTATTTGGTTGGCTTTCAGTGCTTAAACAATGTTCAGACAACAAACTAAATGGACATCTCAGATCTTAGATCAGGGCTCACCTTCTATCGTGCAACTTAGTAGAGTTTCAATGGCGATTTCTCCCTCTGCATTTTTATCTTCGAGCTGCAGTCTCTAGACTTCTCTGATCGAAGTTAGAGATCTTAGAGGAAGGAGATTCTGAAGCTTCAATGCCGCTTGATTGGTGTTAGAGTTGGGAGCTTTCAGCCAAAAATCTCTCAATGGCAAGAAAATCGAGAAGAGGTAGCAACGGTGCAGTTTTTCTTCTTACAGCTAGGGTTTCTGGAACTGTCTTGAATTAGGAATCCTATTTTTGGACGGCCTAGATTGTCTGAAAGCTAATTTTTCTATTTAATCTACAAGATTGACGGTTTGGATCATCCTAATATTGGCCATAACTATCGCAGATTTGAGAACACCATGTTGCTGGAAACACGTTTTCCATTTCAACAGCCTAACTTCTAGGCCTAAATGCATCCACCCATTTGATCGGAAATAGTTACAACCACGTAGGAGTTAGTTAGAAACCACGTGTGAACATGATGGACGGTTCAGATCATCAATACTGATGATGATGGTGGGCCACATACCGGCTCAAAACGGACAACCGTCCGTTCAAACGAGATGAGAGAGAGAATCTCTGTTTTTAAGAGAGGATCGGGTCAACTCGCATTTGACCCATGCTCTAGTCCGGCGCACAGCATGTGCACCCACCATTGTTGCATACACGTACCAAAGTGGGCCCCACAGAAATATTTTACTGCAATCCACTCCGACCATATGATCTTACAGGTCCTAATACTCCATTAGACCAATGATAAGACAGATCCAACTTTCAGGTGGGCCATACACAAAGATTTGAACCTCATACATGGTGTTTTACCTACACCAACAGTTAGATTGATTCCAAAGTAATTTTCAATGGTTGAAAAGTCTCAGGGACTAGTATGGCCCATACTATTAGGAGCCATACCAACTATTGCTAATTATTTCCTTTAATGATTCCAAAATTAATAATAATATTTATATTATTCTCATTAAGATTATCATTATTGTTGTTGTTCTTATTTTATTTTGATAAAAGTGGAAGGAGTTTTCTCCAATCAATACTATTCACAAAAGGTGGATCCACTTTATAACTATCAACCTATATATATATATATTTTTTTTAGTGATTTAATTCGTTTGATGACCTACACTACATAAATTCCTATTTATAAATTTCGACATCTCAATTATTAAATAACAGGTAATCTGAATTATCATCATTACAAAAATCTTAATAAAATTTCCATTGTTAATTGCTTAATTTTCAACGTACAAGTAACACCTAAGTACTTTTAGTATGGGGTGTTCCAACCTAACCCTTAGTATTAAAACAACCATAACATTTAGATGACTTAAATCATATAGGTGAACTGTTAGTCATCTTTGTTAACCTATAATACTTAGAAAAAATATGATACGTTAGGCTAATAAAAAATGTGTAAGCTACTATAAACAAACATGCCTAGATAACAGTTTTTATTAGTGTTCGATGCCATCGAAAATGATTTCAAAGACTAGTTCAATCACATCGAACATATGTCCAGCAACATTTGTATACTCTCTGGACAGTTCTTTGATCCCATCAAACAGTCCTTCAATTCCATTGAAGTAGACTTTTCAATGTCATTAAAGAGTGTTCAATGCCATTGAACTGGATATCTAGTAACTAAAGAAACTCTCTGGACAGTTCTTTAATCCCATCGAAGTGTGGTTTTGAGCCATCGAATGTATCTTCGATGCCATCGAAGATGAGTTCGATGCCATCGAAGTGGCCGTTTTTTGCCCGTTTTATGACCATTAGAGATTTATCTATAAAAGCGGAGATCCGATTTTTTTGCTGAAGAAAGAAATTTTAATGATTTAAAAGCCATCATTGTTATAAATACTCATGGGCTATGATCCTAACACATTCACGTTATCTTCTTTGTGATTTATCACAAGAATGGAATATTCAAAACTCATTTAGAAGATGAATGTGTCCATCTTAATCTCTAGAGTTTAGAACTTAATCTAGATAGTTAAATCCATGTTTAAACTCTAAAGAGAAATCCTTGTACTGTGAAATTATTTAGGCAACCATTGTCTATTACATTACGTCAAAACAGCAAAACAACGACACAAAACAGCCGCAAAATATGCGTGGTTTAACGAAGGACAGTCGGTAAATTTAACGGCGAACTATGATTGTCATAAAAGTGGAAGTTTTTTGGTACAGCTGCCGCTTTTCCGGTGCATAATTTGACGGAAATTTACGACGGTTAAAATCAGTCGGTAATGGAAAATTAACGACGAATTTAATCCGTCGTAAAATTTACGGCGAATTTGGTCCGTCGTAAATTAAAATTTTCCGGTGGATTTTCCTATCGAAGAACTTTCCTGTACTTAGAGACGGCTATTCTCCGTCGTAAATCTTAAATTATATTATATAGATCGAAATGATTTTTAGTAGAATTTCAGTTTAAAAAAATAATTTTTAAAATGAAAATTGAAAAGTTTTAAGAGAAAAATGTTGAGAAGTTTAATAAAGATAAACAATGTCTATTAAAAATTAGGATTTAGAAAAAATCAAGATTTTGAAAATAATGAAGATTTAAAAATGACCCAAATTTTGAAGGAAGTCGATGTTTTTTAAGAAATAGCATTTTCAAATAAATTGGGAAGTGTGAATAAAATTTACAAGTTTGATAAGAATAGATTTTGAAAAAAAAAATTGTATTTTTAAAAAGAAATTGAGATTGTATTTAAAAATTTGAAAATTTTGATAAAAATGAGATTTTGAAAAAACAATGACATTTTCAAAAGGAAAATTGAGGAGATTAAAAAAAATTGCCATTTTGAAGGAAAAAAATTAGTTGTTTAAATAAAATTTGTAAGTTTAAAAAAATTGTAATAACAATTAACATTGTTTAAGAAAAATTAACATATAGAAAAAATTAACGTTTTCAAAATAATTAGGATTTAAAAATGAACCGAAATTTTGAAAGAAATTGACATTCTTAAAATAAAAAATTGGCATTTTGAAAAAAATGAGAAGTTTGAATACAATTTATAAGTTCGAAAAAAATTGTGACTTCAAAAAAAAATTAAGATTTATTACTCTGAAAGAATTTGAGAAATTTGATAAAATAAATGACATTTTGAAAATAAAAATATAGGAGTTTACAAAATACTGTGATTTAAAAAAAAATTGAGAAGTTTGAAAAAAATTGTTATAAAAATTAACAATGTTTAAGAAAAATTGAGATTTTGAAAAAAAAAATTGATATTTTGAAAACGAAAATTGAAGAACTTATAACAATTATGATTTTGAAAAAAAATGAGAAGTTCGAATAAAATTTATAAATTTGAAGAAAAAATGTAATAAAAATTAACTGGTGTTTAAGAAAAATTGAGAATTAGAAAAAAAAAATCCAGATTTTAAAAATAATCAAGATTAAGAATAGAACCAAAATTTTGAAAGAAATCAACATTTTTTAAAAATTGACATTTTGAAAAAAAAAATTGAGAACTTCGAATAAAATTTATACGTTTGAAAAAAAAAAAAGAGATCTTGAAAAAAAATTGTTATTTTTATAATGAAATTGAGATTTTGTATTTTGTTTTGAAAAAAAATTGTGAAATTTGATAAAAATGAGATTTTGTAAAAATAAAAATAAAATTACATTTTGAAAACTGAAAATTGAGAAGTTTAAAAAAATTGTGATTTTGAAAAAGAAATTGAGAAGTTCGAATAAAGTTTATAAGTTCGAAAAAAAATTTGTAATAAAAATTAACAATGTTTAAGAAAAATTGAGATTTAGAAGGAAAAAAAAAGATTTTGAAAATAATTAGGATTTAAAAAAGAACCAAAATTTTAAAAGAAATTGGTATACTTAAATAATAAATTGACATTTTGAAAAAATTTGAGAAGTTTAAGTAAAATTTATAAGCTTGAAAAAAAATAGATTTTGAAAAAAAACTTGTGAGTTTTAAAAAAGAATTGAGATTCTTTGTTTTGAAAAAATTAAGAAATTTGATGTAAAAAAAAAAAGATTTTGAAAAAGAAAATTGACATTTTGAAAACGAAAATTGAGAAGTTTAAAAAAATTATAATTTTGAAAATGAAAATTAAGTAGTTTGACTAAAATTTATAAGTTGGAAAAAACTTGTAATAAAAATTAGTAATGTTTAAGAAATAATGAGATTTAAAAATAATAAATATTTTGAAAAATAAATTGAGATTTAAAAATGAATCAAAATTTTAAAAGAAATTGATATTTTAAAACAGAAATTGAGATTTTGTATTTTGAAAAAAAAATTGAGAATTCTGAAAAAAAATTAAGAAGTTTGAATATAATTGTTAAATTTAGAAAAACAAATTAGATTTTAAATTTCGAACAAAAAAAACCGAGATGTTTGAAAAGAATCAACATTTGAAGAAGAGAAAAATCGGATTAAGAGTTTACTGGTTATTACCCCTACTGTGCGGCCCACCTTAATAATGTGTTTCATATCCATATGGTCCATCTGTTTCTTCAACCCATTTTAGGATAGGGTAACAAAAATTGTGTAGATCCATATCTAATGTGAACCACACCATAGGAAATAGTGGTAATTGAATGTCTCACCATTAAAAAATTAAAATGGCACATCATAAGGTTTTAGCAATGTTTATTTGCAATCCAACCTCTTATAATGTGAAGAATATCTGGATGAAGGAAATTAGAAATATCAGATTGATCCAAAACTTTTATGGCCTACAAAAGGTTTTTAATGGTTATTCATAGTCGTTTCTATTGTTATGGTCCACATGTGATTGGGATCTGCACGGTTTTTTGGAGTACTTTCTAAAATTATATGGAAAAAACATATGAACTGTGTGGATACGTAGAAAATATATCGAGGTGGGCCCTACACGGTTAGGGTGACACCCTGAGTTACCCGAGAAAAGGCTAATCTTCTCCCCATTCTACGAAAGTGGATTGGTACTCACCACGCTTAGCGTACTGAGTAAACTCTATAGGGCCCATTGTGACTTATGTGTTTTATCCACTCTGTCCATCCATTTTACAGGATAATTTTAGGGGTTGAAACCAAAAATAAAATATATCCAAATATCAAGTGGACCACACCACAGGAAACAATGTGAACTGAATGTGTACTGTTGGAAAATTCTTAGAGGCTACAAAAGCTTTGGATCAAGCTGACATTTCTATTTTCCCTTTTCATCCATATCAATGTGATCTTATAAACAGGTTGGATGACAAATGAACATCACTGTGGGTCCTATGAAGGTTTCAACGATGGAAATCATTATTCCCAATATTTCCTTTGGTATGGTCCACTTGAGCTTTGGATACGCTTCAATTTTGGGCTCAACCCCTAAAATGAGCTGGAAAAATGGATTGATGGCATGGATAAACCACATACATTCATTTATTATTAAAATGCATCAAAAAATGATTGTATAATGTCATTCATGGATAGTTGATTTTTTTCCACTATTTTTTATTCCAAGTTCTCTCATGAAATGGATTTGATAATGATTTGTTTTTGTAGGAGTACGGACTTATTTATACAGTCGAAATTAAACGAAGGGATGCAGTAGCTTCAACAGGTGGCAAAATAGAAGCCTTATCAGTGAATTGAGCATTTCGTGCCATTCGTCTGAAAGATATTGTGGCTCTTGTTATTGAAGCCATGGCTTGCATCACGGAGTAGGTACTTCATCAATAAAAGTCAACACACTATTAGACCTACAGATGGATCTTCTAGGCAAATGTCTTCAGTCAACACATTATTTGTAAGTTGAAGTTTTCTAGATGAGATAATCATCCTCAGTATGGGAAATGAACCCTGGAGTTGTTTCCTCTATTGTAGATGTAAAATCTTTAATGTGTATATGCAGTATAATACTCATTGTTTGTGGACATGCATGGTCCGTGACAGCAATGCCATTGTTGTGCTCGAAAGCATAGGGAGCAGGCCCACCCCCCCCCCCCCCCCCCCCCCCCCCCACCGTCTTCCAGATGGATGTGCATTCCATTTTATTGGTTTAGTTTGAGTTAATGTATTGAATTAGTTTACTGTTTCGATGATATCAGGTATAAGAAATTCAAAATGCAACAAATTCATGCTGATGTGTTTTTATTTTTTCAAATAATAAAAAATTAACGACGGATTAAATCCGTCGATAATATTCGAAGATTCCCAATATTACCGACGGATCAAATTCGTCGTTAGTTTTAGAACGACGTCGCTGATTGGGGCTTGTATTAAGGTAAATCCGTCGTACTTACCGACGGATTTGGTCTGTCGATGTTGACTGGCAAAAAAACTGACCATGTGATGGACATTAACGACGGACTTGGTCGATCGTTTTTTGTGATTTTTGCGAAGTGGTGTGGAGGTTTCAAACCTACCTCCTAGCACCTTGGGCATCTCAATTTGAACATCTTATGCAAGGTGATTGATCTTTGAGCTAAAGCATTGGCAACGTAGAAACAAGAAGATCAGGACAGCAATGGAACTGATTGAAGCACGAGAGAGTGAAGATCAATCAACCTAAGGTGGCGCATTAACGAGGCTCAAATCCAATAAGTAAGGTTGTCAATTTGTAGAGTTTAAATGCTCCTTCCTTGTGTAGGATTGAGTATAAGAGTTTGAATTGTCAAACTCGATAGATTCGGTTGTAGGACCTAGCTAGGCCCTAGGCCCTTGTGAAAGGGCTAAACCAAGTCTCCATAAGGAGCATCCAACGGAAGTATACGTATGTTGTAAAGGTTGGGAGGAACCTTATTAAACTCCTTAGTTGGATGGAACTATTAAACACCTTAATAGGTTAGGAGGAACCTTGTTAAACTCCTTGATTGGGTGGAACCATTAAACACCTCGATAGGGTAGAACCGGTTTAAAACACCTAGGTTGAAAGGAACATGATTTAAACTCTCTTAGTGAAATTCGGTGTACTTAATGGGTGAGTATAGCAACCGAAAGTGGAGCAGACAAGCAGGTGAACCACTATACATGCTTGTGTTTGTGATGTATTTACGTAAGTTGTTATTCCAACATTATATGTTTAATTTCTTAATTATGAATGTTAGATATGAATGTATGTTAACCACTAGATAGGCACACTCACACACAAGATGTATTTTCACTAATTGTGTAGACTTGAACTTATATAATTCATTCTCATATAGTCTACATAAGTTGCACAGATTAGGTATTTGATTAGTTAAATTATTTGTTAATTTATAGATTTAGACTAGGTTGCTTAATTGCATATCTTAGCTAGTCTATGTAATTGGACCCGTTAAGGCTTAGAAGCCGAAGCGTTGTTGCTTACTTAGTTTAACTTTTTAAATTAGTTAAGTAGGCGAAAAAAATTTCAAAAGGTCCTAATCCCCCTCTAGGACTTAGCCATTGTTCTAGCCACCAAACTTCCGTGCATAGCGTAGGGTGTCGTGTTATATAGATGATCCGACGCAATTACAAATATGACTCTTGCAGTTGGTCTACGGCAAGTAAATTATGGGTAAGAGCCTCAGTTACGGAAAAGGAAGGGGTCAGGTATCCTTCTCCGCTCGTGCAACATATAGTCTCTACTTTACGAGATTTTACGAATTTTCAAGGGGTTCGACAAAATTTTAGTATCAACATATCTAATTATACTTCGTGGAGTTTAAGACTCTGTATAGGTAAAAACAAAAAAAAAAAAAAAAAAAAAAAAGCAGATTGGAGAGAAGATTGCAAACATAAGATAAAAATGTGAGTATGTATATTGGTGACATATTTGGGATGTGTGGACTGAAATGCATGTTGATTGAGTGTGAGAAAGAAAAGGGAAGACCTGACACCCTTTTCTATAAAATGGATGGTCAGATATCTCTGGTTCCAACCCTACTTTTTTTTTTACTTCAGTGGCTTCTTTGATTTAGAATATTCAAGTTTTTGTCAGGCAGAATAATGGCATGATCAAGCTTTTAAGGGATTGACAAGGGAGCAGAGCTAGCTTTTGCACGTATATGGCTTCGACTAGATGATTGCATGCAGGCTTTGACTCGATTTGGCACACTTCAGCTGGCCTGAGATATTTTCAGCAACACCCCCCCCCCCCCCCCCCCCCCCCCTCCCCAAGCCTTAACCCTCCCCCCCTAAAGCCTCGACCCTCTGTTGCTCTCTCTATCTCCACCCTCACCCTTCGCTCTCTACCTCTCCTTTTTTTCTCCCCTATGAATGACAATAGAGCTGCCTATATAGAAGCTAGCAACCGTAGTTTAGGAGACTACAATGGGCGTAGGCAATGGTTTTGCCTTTTGGAGTTAGTTGTAGCTAGCGGGTGAACTTAGGACCAAGCTACTCCGCCTACCCTGCCGCCAATATGTCCTATTCTTAACAAATCCAAACCGGTAGATGTGTTTGAGACGTCTTTTTAAATGTCAACTTCCTTAGATGGGGCCCATTGAAGTTAACAAACGAGATTAAGGGGGGGGTGTCTACACGTTAAGAGGTCGTGTATGCGAGACCGCATTCGCATCCATGGATACAGTTTACACCCTACTGCATCCAAGGTGGGGTGTCTATTGGCAGAGGTTACGGGTAATCGAATACCAAAGCGAGTGGACACTCCATCTTCTGGGTTAGATATAGACGTGATCTGGTCTATTTCAACCGGAGTGTTATTGCCAAAATGCTTGTGTGGTGTAAGTATAACTCGAGCGTCTCTCGAGGGTTAGGGGGAAAACGTTGCGATTTGTACCTACTGCTTTTTGCAAGTTTTCGGAGCATCAAATCGCAACCCACACATACCCATGCACTCATACCAAAGTGGCTTTTTTATACCACAATGGGTACTCGAACCATGACCTCGTGTTGAAACTCTTGTGAGTTTATCACTAAGGCATGAGTAAGGACCCAAATTAAAGGAAATGGTACTATAGTCTACTTGAGCTTACAATTTGCCTCATTTTTTTACTCATGCCCTAAAACGAGCTGAAAAAATTGATGGACAAAATAAATCAAAAATATGCATCACTATGGACTAATAAATTTTGCGTAGTAAAACAATGCGGTGCAATTCGTTTCTCGAGATATATTTACCTCATGAATTTCATCTCTCTTTCCAAACAAAGATTAAAAGTAATCATTATTCATTTACCAATATTTACCATGGCAAAGGGTTAAACAAACAAGCATTAAGAGTAATATGTTTTTACGACCATATATGAAATCAAATGAATTATTTGGCAATATTAAAAAGTAAAGGAGTTAATTTGGCATATGACGGGGGGGGGGGGGGGGTTCAGTGTCAAATACATCAATGAGGTCTGGATGGACAAATCACCATTGTTGCCTAAAGATCCTTACCAACAGGCCAACGCCAGGTTTTGGGTTGACTATAGAGACAGGAAGGTGAATAGCTTGTATGTTTGTTCTTTCTAAATGCATGCTATACACTGAAAGTTACGTGTATGACCATCTCCCTGATAGTTTGGATTGGATCAGGGACATTTTCAATGGTGGCCTATTTTCTACTGAGCTTCAGTGAATATTAGGACTTAATTGCCTGCGACTAAGGCCGAAGAAGATTCTGGCAACCCCATATAATCTGTCCCAATGAAATAATGTCATGTGAAATTAAATTTTAAATGCAAAGTGAAGAAGGTAAGAAAATTCTTTCAGGCAAGGGAAATCCTTGTTTTTCATTATAAGACCTGCATCTAACAAACGCATATTGCACTTTTTCATTGGGACATGTTAACTACAAGAAAATTCCTAAAAAGTGAATTTCTTGTAACGTTAGAGCCATCTATTATGTTTGTGTTACATCCACTCCTTTTATCTGTTTCGCCAGCTCATTTTATGACATGAGCCTAACGACAAAGGAGATCCAAAACTCAAGTGGGTCACACCACAGGAAATAGTTGGAATGTACCATTTTGGCCCTCTACTATGTGATGTGATTTTAAAGTGATTCCCTCGTGCACAGAGGGAAAATTGTTCACAGGGCAATCCACATCCCTTTTCTATTAGGCCACGTCAGGGGATTCCTGTTGTGCTTAGTCTATCTAAGCCTGGCCTGCAAAATAAAACATGGGTCCAAGTTAGGCCTGAGTAGGCTGAGTTGGAGTCAAGCCTAACCTAGCCCGTTCTTCCACTTTTGTGAAATATCCAAATTGTTCATTAGGTGTGCCCTGGAGTTTCAACACGAGGTCTTGCGTTCGAGTTCCCATAGGTGGTGAAATCCCACTATGGCGTGAGTGTGGGGGTGTGTGTGAAAAAATAAAAAAGGTGTGCCTCACCATGCTTGACTTGTGGCCCACAGATTAGATCAATCCTGTAATAACAAAATGAATTGTGGGAAGTGTAGTGTGGTCATGTGTGAGATGACAAATGCCCTTGAAAACCATCTAATGGCCTTGACCCAATTAATAAACGGGCATGAATTTTAAACCCAGGCCAAGCAATCAGGCCTAATACGCCAGCCCAAACCTAAACCAAAGTGGGACAAGCCCAAAACCATGGGCCATCCTAGCCCACTGATAGACCTACTTGAGCGGTCACTCATTTTAAGTGGTTTTAGAGACATTTACAAGTGATGATCACCGTGAACAAACAGTGATCGAAAGGTTAGGCCCACCTATTGGCTCTGAGTATTTTAAGGGCGTGTTTGCTTTTCATTTCCCCGGGTAAATAAATACAAGTAAATGAATAATGATTAATTACAATGTAATTTAATTTCTACACTTTTTTCAAAGTTGACAATGGCAGTTTATTTTTTGTACACTAAAATCGAGGAAGGTGTAAATTTTTTTTATGGAGCCCACTGTGATACATGTGGCTTATCCACGCTGTCCACCCATTTTGCAAGGTGATTTTAGGGCATGAACTCAAAATTAAGGCAAGTCCAAAGCTCAAACGGACTATGCCACACAAAATAGAGGGTTGAACACCAACCGTTAAAAACCTTTTTTTACCATGATTTCCTATGGTGTGGGCCACTTAAGCTTTGGATCTGCCTCATTTTTGGGCTCATGCCATAAAATGTTTTGGTAAAATGGATGGATAGTTTGGATATGTCACAAACATCACGATGGGGCCCATGAATATACGTTGATCCTTTTCAAATGTTTTTTACCACAAGGAAATACTTTCTTGTCAAACAAAGGTAAATGGTAATAATTAGATACTTACATCTATTTACATGCATTTACCACGGAGAAATGAAAAACAAACACGCCCTAAGAGAAATGGACGATATAAAAGGCATGATGAATGGTTCATACACTTACGACGCACTACCAGCCTACTAATTGTGTGGACTAGCCTAACTTGTGGGCAAGGACATATTCATCGTGGAAGCAGATTGTGTTCTACCCCCACTTGGATGATAATCCATCCACATAGGCCTCTACGAGGGCCACTATGATGTATGGGATTTATCCACACCATCCATCCATTTTGAAAGATCATTTTATGCTCTAAACCAAAAAATGAGACAGATCTAAGACTCAAGTGGACCATAGAGTGGGGATTAAATGCTTAACATTAAAAACTTCTTGGGAACCGCAAAAGTTTTCACTTCATCCACGTTTATCTGACCTTATGAACAGGTTGGATGACAAATAAACATCACAGTTAGAGCTGGGCATGGGTCGAGTCAACTTGGTTGACTCGACTCGTCCGAACCAGTTAGACTCGACTCGAACTGATCCGACAGGAACAATAGACCCGAATCAAATATTCTAAATAGGATCCGAATCCAAATCGAGTTGAGTTCAGATTCCACCTTAATCGAATCAACTCGACTTGAAATCCGATCTGAAATGGATGCGATTCAATCCAAAATCCAATCCGAACCTAGGTTTATGTATAAGTTTTTAAAAAAAAAAATCTTTTTTTTTTTTAATTTTTTAGATTTTTTTACCATTTTTCAAATTTTTTTTTAATTAATTGACAAACTCAATCCGACTCGGATAGGATCAGACCTGGCTGACTCGGTATCGAATCCGATCCGACTCAGTTGAGGCCCTGTCCTTGGCCAGATCGAACCGAGACAACCCAAACTCAGTCTGACTCGACTCGATGCCCACCTCTAATCACAGTGGACCCTATGAAGGTAACAATGGGAATCATTATCACATTTGCTTCCTTCTAGTGGTATGGTCCATTTGAGCATTGGAACTGCCTCATTTTTGTCCTAATACACTAAAAGGATCTAGAAAAATAGATGAACGACATGGATAAAATCCATACATTACGATGGACCCTACAAAGCTCTTGCCTGGATCGATTTTTGTCTTGACATGAGCAGGACATAAGCTAAACTTGATAAATGCATGCTTAATCTTTTGTCTTTCATTTTGCATATAAATGCTCATTCATGTGTATAATATTGCTTTGTTTTTTTTTTTTTTCCTTTCATTTAGATATATCCAAGTGGGATAGGAATATTGAAAAACAAAGGCAAAGATAAGGAAGCAGCAAAGAAGGAATTTATTGAGTGCTTGAATTTGTTGGAAGGCAAGCTCAAAGACAAGCCATTTTTTCGAGGGTGATACCTTTGGGTTGGTGGATATTGCCCTCATCCCCTTTTCTGGTTGGTTTTACATCCACAAGACTGATGGGTATTTCAACCATGGAGGAGGAATGCCCAACACTAATGGGATGGGTGAAGAGGTGCATGGAGAGGGAGAGTGTGTCAAAGACTCTTCCAGACCGACGCAAGCTCTATGACTCGTGGAATCCATGAGGAAAATATCTGAATCTCAATAGGAGTGAAAGACTAAAAAGAGAGTTGAAGCCTTTTATAAATTAGCATTTAAGATAGAAGCTTGTTTTTTAAGTCTTTGGTCGTGTTTATTATTATTATTATTATTATTATTATTTATGTTATTTCATGTATCGGAAATAATTTAAGTTTGGATATGGGGGATGAAAAGTTGGCTTTTGCCATATTTATAATCTATCATATTTACATTTAGAATAATAGGGTCGATCAAAATGGTCCTTGTTCTCAATTCAACTTGTTTGCTCCATTTGGACAGACTTTCTCCATTTGGTGTGCAGTATTTGTTAGGACATGATGCCGCTGGCCACAATATTACTGGGTGGGTTTTCACCCTAGGTTACATTTTAGATGATGAACAGTTCATTTTCTTAGCCTTACAGAAGCTATGAGCTTGTAATCATGATTCATTTATGATCCTAGCCGTGAACTCATGGATTTGAATATGAACCATTTAAAATTTTCTCAATGTTCTAAATTCATCTTCATATACCAGCTATATATAGTTCAATCAGATACAAGGCAATACGTGTTAATGAACGGCCTATATTTAGTCAAATGTGTGCGATTAGGATAATATCAGATGTGCTAAAGTTGTACTTGACTCAAATTTGGTTAAACGCTTGCAACCCTAAGTGCCAAATTAGCTATATGATTGAACTTACGAAGGTTGGCCTGATCATTTAGCCATAGATGCCAAATCAGCCATATGATTAGACCTATGAAGGTTGACATGATCGTGTTACGGCCAATGTACAATGATTAGGTGTTTGGATGCATTTTTGCAAACCCCGCTAGATCCCCACCCATCAAAATAGGCACTAAAAGGCTGGCTGAAAACTAATGGTCAGAATTTGTAAGTAGATACTTACATGCCATTCATGCAAGCGTCAACTGACGAAGCTTATGCTCACAGATTGCAAAAGTTGGGTCCAAACGGATCCCAAATAAATTTCTTTGACATATAAAATGGCATCTTTATGAGGCAACTCATTGATCCTAAATGTCCGATGTAGGGTCCAACTATGGATGGAAAGATGGCTTTAGAATCAAGTTGAATGGAAGATATTTGCCATTGAATTGTGCCCATCTCATTCGGATGGCCCATCATTGTCTTCGTAACATGTCCATTTGATGGGGGTATCAAGTTGGCAACTAAAGCCGTCTTCTTACTGAGTATGGTTAGTAGGGCCATGATTCCTCAACAGCTGGGCCCGTGAGTATAGTCAGTAGGGCTTGGATTAGGTACTACCCTCACCAGGACTCACGCAGACCGACAGGCACGTGGCACGATGTTATTGGCTGATGCAGTGGCCCCACACCTCAATATTAGTGGGGTAGACCTGAGGTGCCGGAACCGCTGTGCCACGGTACCCGTCCATCTCCTCATGCGTCCTAGTCGGGGTAGTACCTAATTCGAGCCCTAGTGCAGTAATGCTGATTGTACACAACCAACATACACACGGTTCAATGAAGACCGTCCAAACCATGAGGCACCCAAAATCCTCCAGCATGTCTTCATGCCACCGACCATCTCACTGGGGCCCATCAAATGAACGGTTGAAATGTCCCATTGTGGGCCAGGCTGACCAACCATAGGTCGGATCCACCACATACTTGGCGTAAATGTATGACATTGTGTACCGTCCAAATTGTTGGTCCCATGTCGATGGAGAGTAGCCGGTAAATTACACTTACGATCTCATCCATCTATAATCACCACTTGAATTTCGACCTTCGATGACTAAATTTTAATCATCAACTTGATATAACTAAATGGATGGTTAGGATCTTTTTTCTGGCATGATTTTCATGGCATCTAGAAATTTTAATTTTGACTACAGAATATAAAATCATGACAAAAATCCCATTGCCCAGGCAATCTTAGCCGTATACTGCACCCTATTTCTTCGGATGAGATTTTGATCGGACACCCGAAAAATACATCGTTCGGGATCGCGCCTCGCGCCCTAAATTCAAACCCAGGGAGTTATTTGATACTCTGGCTGTGTATAAGGCTTGATACACAGGCACTTTAAAATGGTGCATATGAAATATATTAACTCAAATTAAACCGTATAATTTCTGGAAATCATTACATAGGAATCAAATGAAAAAAATTCAATTCTTTTTTACAATCCTACCCTCTGATTCGTGGACATTTTTTGCTAAAATAAGACCATTGGATATTTTACATAGGAATCAACAACTTCTTTGGTCCCAAATAAGTTTTCAACGGTAGATTTCGACTCCTACTGTTTCCTGTGGTGTGGTCCACTTGAGACATATGCATTTTTCATTTTTGGTATTATTCCATAAAATTATATTTTATAACGTATGGACAGAGTGGATAATACACATACAACACGGTGGGCCCCACAAGGTTTACTCGCGTACTCAGTTACTCAGTTCGCAATCCGCGTCCCCCTAAAGCCTAGAACCCGCGTGTACAACCGGCTATTTCCAGTTCCATCTCGATTCTCACCGGTCGATCCAGTCAGAACCTTTAAAAATCTGAAAAAGAGCGAAAAATCGCTCATCTTCGGCATCTCCAGCTGCCTTACACCCGAAGCTTTCTAGGGTTAGGGTTTCTCTCTCTCGGAAAGGTACGCTTCTTCTTAGGGTTTTATCTCTACTCTCTTTGAGTTCTTCTTTTGGTCGTTCTCTCTCTCTCTCTCTCTCTCTCTCTCTCTCTCTTGGTAGCTTTCTAGGGTTAGGGTTCTGCTCGGATTTCACGTTCTTTATACCCTCTTTTTTACTACTGTATTGTAGTTCTTGAATCTTCTCTGAAGAAATTGATATCTATACCCGCCCTTTATTGATTTTCATACACCCTTTTTCAGTTGAGGGATTGAAGTGATGCACTTTTTTTTATAACTATTGTCAACTCTCCGAATGGACAAAAAGGGCGCATGCAAGTAAGAAGGGTGGGTGTAGAATGTCGATTTTTGTTTTCCTTTCGTTTTTCATTTAATATCTTTGGGGGAAAAGGTATGTGGAATTCAATAATCAGTTTTTGGAAAACCCAACTCAAATTCAAATGGGATTTGGTTGGAATTGCATTTCAATTTGTAAAATTGCAAGCTTCGGATTTTTATTTGTAATTTCTGTAGTTTAAATTGCTATAAAAGTAGTGGATTTGTGAGATATGTTGTAAAATTGCCCACTTCTTACAAGTTCTATGAAGTGCTGGACACAACCAAACGTTTATGGTAATTGGGTTCGTTGATCTGGTGGGCCATCCTCAAAAGTTGTTATTTAGTAGACAACAGCGGCCTAAAAGTCATTGGGGGTTGTTTCTTTTCCCGATGAATGGGGACCACTGGCTTCTTTTTTAGTTGGTTCACTGATTTAGATGGATACCAAGGTATTCTTGTATTACCTTTTGGGGAAATGGCCCATCAAATCAATGCTTATGATCTACTACATAACAGTGCTATGTGTCCAGCGGAGATTTTTTTGGGTGCTCGCTTCATATAGAACTCTGTGAGGTACATGCATCGTTGTAGTATTCTTTAGCATGTCTATTGATTCTGTGGTTTTGGATGCAATTTTGTATTATCATTTGTTCATGATGTTTCTCATCTTTTTAAATTCAGGAAGTGATTGTCTCCTGAGGTTGCTTTATCAGCATGGTTGAGACAGGCAAGCGATCCCAAAGGGATAATGACAGTGATGACAAATACCAAAAGAAAAGATTCAATGGAAAAGACAATTTGGGTGATGGGGAGGTGGTTATCTATCGCATACTTTGCCCAAATGGAGTTATCGGAAACGTGATTGGTAAGAGTGGCAAGGTGATAAATGCTCTTAGGCAAGAGACCCGCTCGAAGATTAAGGTTGTCGATCCTTTTCCTGGGTCAGATGAGAGGGTTATATTGATATATTGTTATGTCAAGGAGAAAGATGATATGGAGGTTGATGAGGATGATATGAAGCCTCTTTGTGCCGCTCAGGATGCTCTTCTCAAAGTTCATGCTGCTATAGCTAATGCGGTTGCTGCTGTTAGGGAGTCTGACAAGAAACATAAAGAGGACGCTCACATTCTCGTCCCAAGTAGCCAAGTGGCGAATGTGATTGGGAAATCAGGGAGCACTATCAAGAAACTGAGAACTAAGACGAAAACGAATATCAAGGTTACCCCCAAGGATCCCAATGACCCTACTCATGTATGTGCAATGAGCTTTGACAATTTCATTCAGGTAAACACTCATCAGATTGTTCTGAAAGTCCAGAAGTGGGCCACATAAAAATGAGTTGTAAATCCTGATAGTAGATCATATAATTCTCGAGGAGCTTTTAGGCCATTAGCACAAGTAAAAAAGAATCTGGAAAAATCATGCTGCTGAAATAACTATATTTGAATGTGTTTCATCACCTTTTTGAATTATAAACCATCAAGTCTACGATATTCGTGGACATGCATCTTGAATTTGATTTGCAGCTTTACTATATAATAGTTGCCAAGAACTAGATCCCCAAGATTCCAATCTCTAGTTTGCAACCTGTACATAAGAAATATCTGTTTGCTTGGGAGATCTTGACCTTTCATGCCAGTTGTGACGATGGGTTCGTTTCTTTTAAGTGCTGCATTAGGTTGTATTTCTTCATTTTAGTATCCCTTTTAGTATCCCTGTGCTTAATGATCATTTTTTATTTGTAGATAAGTGGTGAGGTTGGAGCAGTGAAGCAGGCATTGTATGAAGTATCTGCAATCATGTACAAGTTCTCCCCAAGAGAAGAGATTCCTCTTGACACTACTGTGCCAGATCTTCCACCAAGCATAATCATTCCGGCAGATCTCCCAATTTATCCAACTGGTGGCTTCTATCCTGGAGCAGATTCTATCGTCCCACCTCATAGATCTGTGCCACCAGTGGCACCAACACCTCATGTACCAGAACTCCATGCATATGCTGATGGTGGGAATGCATGGCCTATGTATTCATCTTCCCTCCCTGTTGCTTCTGGGTATGGTGGCCCATCTCGATCAGAAGAGTTAACAGTACAAGTTCTATGCCCCTCTGACAAGATCGGGCGTGTTATTGGCAAGGGAGGGAATTCCATTAAAAGTGTGAGGCAAGCAAGCGGTGCTCGTGTTGAGGTTGGAGATCCAAAAGGGGATTGTGATGAGTGTGTTATTACTGTCACATCCACAGAGGTTAGGCTTGTTAATGTTAACTACTGTTCTCCATAGATATGCCCTGCATATAATTTTTGGCACATGGTGCTCACATCTGATATCCATTGGCACTTGGCAGTCTACTGATGATCTGAAGTCTACTGCTGTTGAAGCTGTTCTACTGCTGCAAGGAAAGATCAATGACAATGACGATGATGACACTGTCAACATTCGCATTCTTGTTCCATCCAAGACTATTGGCTGTCTCATTGGAAAGAGTGGTGCTATTATAAATGAGATGCGCAAGAGTACAAAAGCTGATGTTCGCATCTCAAAACATGAAAAGCCAAGATGTGCTGAAGAGGGTGATGAGCTAGTGGAGGTCTGTTTCCACCACACATAGTTTTTTCCCCCAATGACTTTTAATGATTACTTAATTTTCTTTTGATCTTGCCCATTCAGGTGATTGGAGAGGTTAGTTGTGTGAGAGATGCACTTGTTCAGATTGTTTTGAGGCTTAGAGACTATGTTTTAAAAGACAGGGAAGGTGCTCGCAGTGCTCCTGCTGCTGATTCCCTGTATTCAGGCCACCTCTCTGCGCCATCAGTTCTGCCTAGCATTCCTCAGGTTGCTCCTTTGGGTTACGATCGGAGGGTAGATACTGGAAGTGGTTTGGGCATGGTTTCTAGTAGCAGCCTGTATGGATATGGATCTGGCTATGGATCTTCGCAGGTAATTTTTGTACAGCCAATACATACATCCTTTCATCTTCCTTCTTTCTTCTTGTGTTTCTTGCTCTGCTTCTTAATCTCTTTAATTGAACTAGAAAGTATTCAAAACTTCATGACTCAGAAAACAGCCTATTAGATTAGTGTAGGCGGCACTCCTGGGTAGCAAATTCAAACCACCATTTTATTTTTTTTGAAAGGTAACACTACCATTTATTTTGCACCCTGGAATCTGGATCACTCACACACACCACACACACTGCACCAATTTTTTTTTTTCTTAAAAGAAGAAAGAAGGGGATTCATTAAACTTTTCCCCCGCATGAAATTGGCAAATTTTAGTAATTGATTCATGCTCAGAAATTGATAGGCCTATTTCCAACCTTTTCTTTAAACATGATAACTACTGCACTGTGGTCATAAATACTAGAACTACTGTGGCTCGTTTTGTTTCTGCATGTGAAATGCTGCATTCATATACATTTTCCGATAAAATATTCCAATCCCTTGGTGAGCTTACCTTCCTTTTCTTTTTCTGCAATTTGATCTGTGTGAAGAGTGGGGAGAACGGATATGGATTGGTTTCTTCATATTCGTCAAAGTCATATGCAGGGTCAGTATCTCCTACCATAGCCTTAGTTTATGTTCCTGTTCTCTTTTTCAGCTTATTTATTTGCTTCTATGTTGTGCATTTATGCAGATTGCCTTCCACCCTTGAGATTGTAATCCCTGCAAATGCAGTGGGTAAAGTGATGGGGAAAGGTGGAGCAAACTTGGCAATTATTCGGAAGGTATGTCCCATTTCGTGATTATTATTTTCTGACATGCAGTGTTCTCCATCTTTCTTGTTTTTGAGAAATTTGTTAAATATTGTCTGTTAAAACACATTCATGTATGCAAACTGTGTAGTGTTCTCCATCATTTTTGTTTTTTAGAAATTTGGTAAATATGGTCTGTTACAGCATATTTATGTATGCAGACTGACTAAATACACTTTTGTGTACATTTTGTCTCTCCGTTCTAGCTACTTTGGCACTAAAAGAAGCCATTGACCTTTTAATAGGACCTTTCCATGTGTAGAATTCTTATTACAGGTTTAGGTTTTCTTTTAGGTGTTCTGTTTATTTGGCTCAAATATTCATGTTCGGTGACATGTACCATTATGCCAGAGTAATGCTTTCTGGACGTTATTGTCTATTTCAATGTCCTTTGCCCTAATTCGACTTTACCGTCTCTTAGAGTCTTGAGAAAGCTTGTAAAATGGATATTAGTTTATTGTTGGAAAAAATTGACAAGAATGTTTGCATGGTGTTTGGTTGCACTTATTCTATGGGCACACACATTCAACATTTTGCAATTAAGTTTATACATGCCGGTTTTGCAGATCTCTGGAGCTATCGTGGAGGTTCTTGACTCAAAATCATCCCGTTCGGAACGCGTTGCCCAGATTTCAGGCACGCCTGAGCAGAAGCGTGCAGCTGAGAGCCTAATTCAGGCCTTCATCATGTCCACCTAAGCTTTCTCTGATGTTTTCATTCACCAGGAAGGTGATCTCTTAGTTTTAACTTGGCGCTTCCATTCTCAGAGATTCTCTCCTTACCGTAGTTCTGTTAGGTTCTGCTTCTGGAGGAAGGACAGTATCCTATAAATCTTACCCGCGCTCTCTTATTCCTCCTTCCAGAGTCTATTTGAGGTCATGGGGGAATTCAAAGTTGACATATTTTTGGGATAGATTATTCTCTATGTTTATGGATGTTCTTCTCCAGTTGTCTTAGAACTTGTAGGATCTTTCTTTCCTTTATTGGTGTTTTCTCTGGTGTGCGTAATCTCTGTTTGGGCGCCAGACCGGTGGTGCTCTCTAATGTTCTTGTCGGAAATATACTCTTATGACCATGGTTACTTAATCACAACTCATATTACATATGCATTATTTTCTGACCGTGCGATCCTCATTCCTCATCTTTGTAGATACAATCTATCCATCATCATACCAAACTGGTTGCTTGGTTGCTCTCCTGATGGTCTTGACTCAGTTATGTGTAGTTTCGCCTCAGGAAAAGATTGAAAAAAAAAGAGGAAGAAAAAGAAGAATGGTTACTGAAATTAAAACCCCAAACTCACAAAATGCCAAGTTCCATCTTGTTTCCTCTTCTTATGGAGATCAATCATCTTGAACCTCTAGGGCCTGTTTGGATTCATGGAAAGGAAACATCATTTCTCATGAAACTCACTTTCTGTTGTTTGTGAAGCCTTTCTTCATGAGAATTTATGGGAAATGGTTTCGTACTTTCCATTGTTGTTGGGAAATTAAGAAATTTATTTTCTCCCCTCTACTCTTAAGAAAGGCATTTTCCCACAATGGAAGGAAAATTGGTTTCTCTATGGTTAAGCCCAAATGGTGCCACTGTCCATCTTCAATCACCTCATGTGTGCCACATGTATCAATTTGCTAAATGAGCCATTGTACATCTTTGATTATTGCCCCACACGTGCCATTATGCCACATTTGCCATTATGCCACATGTGTCACCATCCATCTTCTCTTGCATCCCACATGTAAAGCATTCGACATGTGCTAATGTGCCACATGTGACACCATCCATCTTCCCTTGCAACCCACTTGCTAATGCACCTGCATGTACTACCATTCATCTCCTCTTGCGCCCTACTTGTGTAAAGCACTCTACATTCACCAATGTGCCATATAGTATGCCATTCATTGTTCATCTTCAATCACTCCAAATATGCCACATGTGCCAATGATGTCAATGTGCAGAAGTGCTGCCACCTAGCTTCAAGTGCCTATCAAATATGCCAATGCATGTCTTGTGCCATGTGCCCCACCGTACAGCTTCAAGCAGTCACATGTAACACTTCTGCCACAATTGAGCTTCAAGAGCCTACATCTGCTGTGTTTGCCATGTGTCACTATCCATCCTCAAGCATCCCAACATGTGCCACATGCTAATTTGTCAAATGCTAGTGACTACCTAAAAATTCTTTCCCCCAAAAGATTTTCGTTTTGCCAAACAGCATATTTGAAAATAGATCATAAATTTTTAGGAAAATATTGTTAAAAAACAAACAACGATAAAAATGTTTCATTTCCCACAGTTTCCTAGAAATGAGGTTTCCCCAAAGAATGACATTTCCTTTCCTGTGCTTTCCGCAAATCCAAACAGGTCCTTAGTGCTTGCTTTTAACCCCTTCAATTTGGTTTGAAGACTACACTGGCATATTTTTCATTGCCACAATGAATTTTCTATTTCTTTCAGTCTTTCAGCCATTTCCTCGAAGCTGACTTGGAATTGTCATCGCCCAATTACTCCTTTGGAGTTAAACCCTGTTGTAAGTTGTCATCGCCCAATTACTTCTTTGGAGTTTAACCCTGTTGTAAGTTGTCATCGCCCAATTACTTCTTTGGAGTTTAACCCTGTTGTTTTACCATTTCAAAGTCGACAAATTTATCTATCCTGTCCAATGTGGAACTGTTCATGTGGGCCCTGTCAAACTGTACAGATTTCTTGTCCATGAAAAATATAGGCGCCCCTTTCAAAACTGTTCAATTTCTCTCATCTGATCATCAGTTCCCCTGCTCTTTTTCTCGTGTTACATCTGAAAGTAGAACATAGAATGTACTTCTAATGCTGTACCGAAAATTCGCTGGCTTTAATCTGTTGCTTGCTTTATTTCAGAAAGGTCTAGGAACACTATTTTCTCAATAGCTTTGCTTGTATCTGTCATGCCAACTTGCCTCATTTCCCAAAAAAAATATAGGAATGATATTTTCTCAATCCCATACTATAGTGTCCTAAAAAGAGCCATCATTGATGGGTGGGCCAGCAACAAAGGCTCTGATCCCTGTTAATTAGCATCATCTTAAATAAGCGAACAGGTGCTTCCACGGCCTAGCTAATTAAGGGTGTATGTTCTCTATGGACCTATAGATTCTTATTAGCCTTCTTGGTGCTCAAAGATAGATACGATGGCTGGGCCCTTCAGTTTGGAGTGGGGAGGTTCCTTTCTACACTTCCGGATCACTTGGCTGCCACCATTTTCATGTTGGTCATTTGGTCATTTTGGCTAGCAGCTACTATCTTATCGAAAAAAGGACTAGAAATTGAACGGAAGAAGGGGTGAAATGGAGGTTTGCAGCATGGGTTTTTTGGGGAGGTGGTGTTCTTTGGACCTGATGTCATGGATGCTTGTGATTTTGTTATTGATTTTTGCAATGGTTGTGAATGAAAATGAATTTTTACCAGCAATTTTGGTGATATTTTAAAGGAAAACCTTTATAATAATTTTTTCACTTTGCTCAAGTTATCCGTGGTCCATCCTGCTACACATTGGTGAATGTGGGTGAGGCCCCACAGTAGTTTGTGATTGGATAATCCTGACCTTTTAACTGGATTTTTTTTTTTTCCCAGATGGATGGATGATGGATGGAATTTTTATGTCATCCATTTCACCTCCAATTGAATGGTTGGTATCATCCAATGGCGGGGTTTGTTTTGTGGTTAGCTTTCAATCTTAACACGCAGCAGTCTCTGCATATTGACAGTCAAGACTACTGTTTGGTTTCATGACACCATAATTAGAATGATATTGAGTGATCCACTATGCATTTAATGGCCTCATTTGCAATGTAGCATATACCAGTTTTAAGTCCCATGATCGCTAGTTGCATGTCTGAATCATTCGTGAATGGGCTTCAAGTGCTTTTGTGATGAACTGTACAGCTTACTCCCTGAGTATCAACCACCGTTCTATCAGACTCTGATTGCGTACTGCCCCTGCTTGTGTCTAACTCAGCCCAGTCATGATACTGCATGGGTTCTATATCTGAAAGCAGGCCCATTGTCCTGCCGTCCAATCAAATCTGCTTGCACTGAAGAGGCAGGGCTGGCTCCCAAACCGAGTCTCATTCTATCTGCTCGAGTCTTGTAAGTCATCTGGATAAGAGTACGCCACCATTTTGAAAGTACAGGGCATGTTATGCAAGGAGCATGTCTCGATAACCATCCAATTTATTTTCCTCCTTAAATAGTGGTTAACAGCAAATTAGACTATTGCTGTCATGTGCCAGCTTGGGTGATGTTTTATTTTTAAGATGTGGTCAACTACTGTGGGACCCACCATCGAGTGACCTGACCAATCCAAATCATCCGTATTGATGGTTAAAAAGTAAAATGCAGAGGGGCTAAAGGCAAAAACGGATGGTGATCTATCGTCTGCTTGATGTAATTTTGGGTTGAGCCCAAGAATAAATATGAATGAACGTTGCACCATCATGGATCTAGCTGGATGCGGTTTGCATGCTGTCCCTGTCAATAGTGACATTGCTACTGGTTGGTGTTGGCCCACTATGAAGTGTTTTTTCATCCACACCCTACATCCATTTTTTTCCATATCATTTTAGCTATGGGCCTGCTTTTTGAGCTCCAGGTCTAAAATTTAGTGTGGCACCTAATGGTTGGAGTAGGTTTCATCATCATAGTGGGCCTTATAAAAATCAAAGGCAGACCTTTCCCAACTGCTTCCTTTGGTGTGGCCTGCCTAAATCACAAATCAACCTGATTGCCTAATAACCTAGAATTACATATCTAATGGTTGGATTTTACATTCCCATATGACGGGCGTAGTAAAAAGTCTGCGTAAGCATATCCCATCTTTTATGTATAATTGTGAAATCCATTCTCACCAGTAGATGTGTAAATCCCACGTTAGGCCAAATGCCAAAAAATAAAAGCCGACCTGTGATTCAGAATCCATTCTCACCAGTAGATGTGTAAATCCCACGTTAGGCCAAATGCCAAAAAATAGAAGCTTACCTGTGATTCAGGTGGGTCACATCAAAGGAAACAGTCAGGTCTACCATTGATTTATATAGGGCACACAGGTTGATGATTTATATTAAATCCACTCCAACCATTAGATGTCGCAGCAAAATTTCGGCTTGGGGCCCAAAAATAGGCCCATCCATGATTCAGGTAGGACACATTGAGGGAAATAGTATGGAAGGCAGCCCTGTACACTTTCCAAATCTTGTGGTCCCCTGAGTTTTGGGATTTCAGATAAACATCATGATGAGGTCCACCCGAGCAAGCACAAAAAGTACTCTAAACATCACTGGCGAAAAAACATTTTTCAGATGAAATGTGTTTTCATAAACAGCATTTGTACCAAAAGGAGAGTGTCACCCAAACACGGCCCCTTATCTTTCTATTGTTTCATGTACTCAGTAACTTTTGGATGATCAAAGCTGAGGAATTGCAATTTAGTAGTTGTTTTCAGTTCTGACAAGGGGCCCTTGTTTTAATCCGAACTCTGTTGAACCTTCCCCAAATACTCAAATCTGAATTACAGTAGCTAATTCCTCGGATCTTTTTCCATTAACAAACAATGTGTAAGCTACAAATCCAATTGTTCAATCATAGAGATTCTGGGCATAAACCACACACAAGGCCCATCTGACCATCGCCCTGGATTAGGCCCACATGTCAAAACTAGAAAAGCAACTACATCCCTCTGATCCCATCAGCAAAACATCATCCCTGCAAAAAAAAAAGTTCACCAACATTCTCAATTAGTCTTCCCTAAAGCAAACTACCATTAAATCCCACAGAAGCAGTCACAAATGTGCATCTGCGGCAACTATTTCCTATCACAGAGGAGTCCTCTGGTCCATCCGAATCAACAACAGTTACAATATCATTTCAACTTACAAAAGGATATGGAAAGAACATTTAAAGTCATTAAAGAGAAGTAAAAAATAGAAGGGGGTTCAAGTTTCCTATGAACCATGACTATAGACATCGAACATCGTTCACCTATTTTGTATCTGAAAGCTTGACGAACTCTCGAATACATTGATATGTTCGGCAAAATGAATCTGTGAAAGGGAAGCCAAGGTGATTAGATTCATACCAGAGATTGTATTCTTGATTGATACCTCAGCTGTGTGAGACCCGTCGATCACATGGGGGGGTCGACGGGTCTGGAAATGGTCAAAATTGGAATGGCACCAACGAAGTTTCTCTTACAAAATTAAAAGATGCTCAACTGTTATGGGCCTGAAAAAATATACAGCATTGCTTGCATCAGTTACAGGGCCAGGCCGTTGAAGGTGCCAACTTTCATCAGCCAATGTGAGAAAACCAATTTGGTGCAACTTTCACATGTAGATGGATGGATTGATTGGAAGGTTCCCATATCTGGCCTCAGCTATATGATACATGAAAGAAAAATCCAGTTTCCATTGATCTCCAGATGACCGCTATCGAGTAGAAGCACACCTTCCTGAGATGCATCAAAATTTCAGATGTCAACAAAAATAACAGGACTAAGAATTGCTTTATCTCGTGATGAATCTTAAGATGAAAGAACCAACATGCGAGCATTTAGGAAACCACGGGGGTCAAACATCTACATGGCTATTACGTGGGGGGAAAGGAAACAAAAAACTGAGTCTAGTTCTTTTATTTCTTGAGTTGGTATAATTATATACTTCTACTCTAATGAGATTTTTCTTTTTATAGAAGACAGTACATCAGGAAGAGCCAAGAAACCCTCCATGCAGACCAACAACGTCACCATATCTTTCTCTATGGTGTGCATGTTATCGGTGTCTTCTCCTATTACATGACAAACTAAACATCCAATGCTAAAACTAAAGAGCATGTACATTTAGAGTTTGCAAGCTTGCACGAAAGCTTTCATTTTTCATTTTTCTTTTTTAGATTTTTCAAGTAAAATATTGATTTTCCAAATGTCTGATTGAGCTTCTGGTGTAGTGAATGTGTGAATAGACGGGGAGAGATTACTTTCTTCTTCCCTAGGATAATTCTTGAATCTACGAAAAAAAAAAAACTCTAGTACAAGAAATAAAATTGTTATTGACACAAAATGCTGTTTACAACATACGCAAAAGAGGCCATCGACTCCTAACACGATTCAAAATAGACAGCTTACCAGAAATAGTAAAGATTCCTAAAACAATAATATTACCAAAAATAATAAAATATACCTAATCCTACCCAAACTCATAAATAACTCTTACTAAAACAAACATTTTGGACTGGAACTGGACTCTTGAAACCTTAAAAATAGGATAAACTAAAATAGGATGGTCTGGCCACTGAAAGATTGAAATTTCAAAGCCATATGGGGGTGGTTAGTGGCTTGCGGTTAATTGGCCAGGACGTAGAGCTTGGCAATAGCTTTTCAACATCATATTATACACATGAAATGGCATCTGGTTCACAAAGTTATGACTATAGAAAGCTATAGTGTGGGTTTGGGCCGTTTTTGCTTTAGATCGAGCTTTCCAGCTTTAATTTTTTCGATCTTGTCCATTCATTCATCTGCCACCTGTTCTACATCAGTTTCATGAGTGTCCTGACTCCTGACTTTGAGGGTTCCACAAAATCCAAGTTACTCTTTAACCTGAGCCTAGAAGTGAGTTGATTCATGGGCTTCTTGATACTTGATCCAGTTCTTTAAACATTCAGTTGTGCAGTGACTTCTCCAAAGAATAACAAATAAAAGCCAATTGTTTGAAGACTCACTGGACTTGGAATCTGAGTAGAAAAAGAATGGGCAAAATCATGAAGCATTTTCTCTATAAAATCAAGTGAGCTTTTCATTGACTCAGCAGAGTGAAACTTTGAAATTAGAGTGCTATAGCATATATGAAGCAATTGCAGTGAGACAGATACCTCTTAGTCTAGGCATGCTCGCCGGTGTTTTTTCTGATTGAACGCTTTCCAGATGAGGAGCAATCACAGCATCCAATTTGACCAACCAGAGTGCAACTGCAGATGTTGTTTGGGGAAGAGTAGGAAAAAATACAAGAATCTCCTCAAGGGCTGTGTTAGGGCCCAGAGAAACACTGCATTGACACAACCACTCCTCATTGATGGCACCAACAAAATCATTAAGAACCTGCCCAGACATTTCAAATAGATAATTAGCTAGCCATAGAAGTTGTATGTATTTCATGAGTGCCAATTCTCTGAAATAAATGAAGCATAAAGCCTAATGTATGTTGATGAGACCTGCAAAAGCTCAGGCAAAGATGACGTGCGTCTAAGCCTTTTGACCCAAAGTTTGTGAGCTGACTTTCTCCAAGCACCCAATAAAGCATCTTCAGGCATAGCTGCCTGCAGGGAATTCAAAGCAGAAGAAACAATGATTATTACAATGATGGTCTAGATTACAAAAAAAGAAAAACAAGGAGGGAGGGAGGGAGGGAGGGAGAGAGAGAGAGAGTTGTCATTTCTCCAGTTTTCTCATGGGTAACTGATATTGATATGCACACTGGAAGATAATAGTACACCTTTCCACTGACAGCCTGCTTGAATAGTGGGAAATGAAATGAAAAGAAATGGAAAAGCACTTTTCCCATGTTTGGATAATGATGGAACATTTCACTATGTTTGATAGCTCGGAAAAATTATGGACTCCATGAAGCAATCATTACCCTTTTCCATAGTCAATGTCACTAGCACAGGATATGAAATGGCCATTGTCTCACAAATATGAGATTCCGCTTGCTATCCAAACACAGCCATGGGAATCCATAGATACGCGTAAATCATCATTGAATAATCATTAGACTTTTCTTTCCTTTTTCTTTTCCCACTATCCTTTTCCTTTCATTGGACCTTATGGAAGACAGTAGTATACCTTTGTACAATTTTATTACCAAAAGTAGAAAGTGGGAGTGCATCTATCAGTCAGGGTAGGTGTAAATGGTGACTCTTCTACAAATTATAATACTGTTTATAGTTCCTTTTTTTGTTAAGAGGTATGGTATTAGTTTTAGATAATGTTACAAAAATATAAAGGACGTGTAGGCATGAGGTTTATCTTGGATTCTTGGGTGCTGTGACCTAAACTCCATGTCCCATACACCAACAAATGTATCTCGTCTCAGTCATGTAGAATATACCTACTGCCTTATCATGGAGTTGCAAATGGACCATAGCATTTTTTTTTCTTTCTTTTTTCAATAGATAAATTTCATTAAAATTCTAACATGGAGAATGGCGAATGATGCATACTTGTGTACATATACAACATCCTTAATGAATCTTAATTAGGCTGAATGAAATTCTATTGTTCATGCCATGAATTCAAATGTTTGATGCTCAAAGATGGACCACAAAAGTATCAAGATTTTGATGCAATTCAGTAAAACAAAGATAATAACTAAGTTGAAGCGCCACCTCTATTGCATGTACTGCAGCTTTGAGTGATTGTAACTGAGACGGTAGAACCTTGTGACTCGGAAACATATCAACATCCCCTTTTTCTCTACATGTGGCAATATGGATGGCATATCTTTCTTCCATATCAAAGTCCAGCTCAAAAGTAGTATGACATGTTCTACAATGCTTTTCATCTCTCCAATACAAGTCATGGCAACTTTCACAGCGGGCAAGCGATTCCAGATAAGACCTTTTAGTGCATTTTACAGCGTTAAGATTTGAATAGAAAAAATTCCAAATCCATGCATCAAGTGCTTGAAGGCGGTCCCATCTCTGTCTTTTCTCTTCCCCATTCTTTCCATGCTCAAGAACTATAGCACCAGAAGAAGCCATGTGGTCATTTACAACCTCAGTCGGAGTTAGGTTGTTGTCTACATCTGAAATTGGTGAAGAGCCATCTCCACTGACGACATCCATGTCAGATTGATCAGATCGTGCTGGCTGCCTGGTTTCACTTACAATTGCCATGTTTTTGGCCATAGCTTGGGAGAGGAAAGCTTCTCGCTTCTCCAAAGATGAAAGAAGGTCAGATTCCCGTGTACCCCTGCCATCTAGAACCGACAGTAAAGCACACAAAGCCTGAAATACAGCTAAAGTCAATACACAGAAATCATAAAAAAAAAAATTTTAAAGATTATTGAAAGAAATGTTCAGTGAAACACTGTGGAAGACATTTAAAAACAAAAAGAAAAGAAAAGAAAAGAAAAATAAAAGAGTGATACTGTGGAGGGAATAGACTACCTGTTCTGTATCAATCACCTCCCAGTGGCCATCTTCAGAAGACTCAAAATAAACCCTCCTATGGCCTGGATCTTTTTCATCACAAGGGCCCAGGAAGAGCCAATAACTGTTGTACCTACGATCAGATCCTAGATATATGGCTTGCAGTGGATGCATGCCCGATTCCGATTCCTCACTGGCTTTTGTAATTTTTGTTTTTGAACCATTTGGCCTATGAAGACCACTCATCTTGCTAGAGGCTTTCCCATTCCTAGAATGATCAACTGAAAGAAGCTCTTCTGAAGAGCACACTTGTTTTATAGCATGCGTTTGCCCCAGACCCTGGAATGGCTTTGCCAATATATGCTGATTTACTGAAGATCTCTTTAGTTTTGCTCCTGATCCACGATGCCGAATATCAGGCGTGCTTTCTGAGATGGCTCTTACCGGATTCTACACAAATAGTTATAGCAACATATTAGACCCTTGAGGGCATGATCATCAGCTGATGAAGATAACAATATTGTTTGCATTATTTTCTTTGATACATAGATCATGAGAATTCAAAATTAAGGATGGGTATGTAACAATTACTAAAACAAAACGAAGCCTTCATAATTAAGGTAATGAATTTCTTTTCTTTTTGCCTAATGTTTATCAATAGGTAATAAACTTCATAAAACCTATGAAGAAAACAAATGGTTTAAAAAAAATTAATTGGGTAATGGATCTTTGCTAAACAGATAACACCGCACTATAATTACTCAATCTATTGCGCATGAATAACATTTTTTTGAAAGGCAACGAAATTTTATTAAAGAAGAAACAACAAAAAACAAAACAGCACAAAGAGCAACAAAGTGAGACGTCAAGATGACAACTCCGCTAAATCCCCAAAAAATCCAGATTACACCCCTTGAGCTTAGGAGCCACAGCAGCCCATTCTATGAATAAGAGCCTGATTTTCTGGGAAACAGCAGCAGCAGCCTTGCTGGAGTTCTTAAAGAACATATTGTTTCTTTCTTCCCACACAGCCCACCAAAACGCCAAGAGGGATAGTCTCCACAGATCAGTCTTCTGATGACTGAAACTTTTTTTTTTTTGAAAGAAAAAGCTAAAAAACTATCAAAACTAAAAATACAACAACAAACAACGCCCTAGGCTGACAAACCCCAACACCCAAAACAATGGGATACAAAACCGAAAAAAAAAAACCTGAGCCCAGCAAACAGGGAAACCCGAATTAAGAAGCCCAATCCCTCAGATATTGGGAAACTCTAAGAAACAATCCTGCTTTCATGTTTCTCCTGTTACAAAAACAGTAATCATTTCTTTCAGCCCAAATTGCCCACAGCACTGCAAACTAACTGATGCAGGACAGCCCTAAATATGATGCATGCTCATGATCACAATTATCCAGCGGAAGTAAAAGCAATAATAATAATGAAATCTAGCATTAATCATCATAAACTAAGAAAACCAAAAAGAAAACATGCAATGGAACGGGCCATCATCACAACCATGGAGTATAGGATTCAATTAGTGCCTAGGTTGGATCCGGCGTGGGATGGAACCTCCCGATCTTGCATGGCATTACCCAATCGATCAATGATGATCACTAGTCCGAAGAACCAGGAGGTTTCTCGGATTAGGGATTTGAGAATTTGGGGGTTTAGGGTTTGGATCGATTCTCAAGGTTTAGATCGTGGGGAATAGAAAAACAGAAGTTTAGAAGGATAACAATAGGAGATAAAATACCTGGAAGAATTTGGAGGGGCACCAGAAGAAATCAGAAGAAGAAGATCAAGGAGAGAGAAGAAGCACCATGAGAGAGAGAGAAGAGAGAAGCCACCAAAGAGGTTTGTCTTTTCATTCATAATCAACTAATCACGTTATTAGGGCTTAGCCCACTTAAATAAGCAAGAAGAAAACATAAAAGTACCAAAATACCCCTAAAACATTGGTAAAAAACAACTAAAAAAAAAAAAGTTCGTACGTTGGTGGGGCGCCCCGTGACCAATTTGGTCGGGCGCCCGGCTAAGACAGAAACTGTCCAGCAATGGAAATTGAAAATCTGTTGAATTTCGGGCGCCCGGTGCCAAATTTGGCCTGGCGCCCGACCACCTTCAGAAAAGCATTTTTCTATACTTTCAGTCGGGTCTTCTTTCATCCTACACACGTGTCTTCTATGTGCCAAATCACGTGCATAGGGTCTTCAATGCTCCTCAATCATCGCCTAACCACAAGGATGGTACTTGTGGGTGGCGCTTTCTTCGTTGGTACACTTGAAATGGTCTTGTGTCCTCATCACTAACTCCATGTCAGTCTAAAAGACAGCAATCAACCAAGTCAGGATGGCTCCTATTAATTTGAAACCAGTTAAAGATATCACCCCAGATCGCATTCAACCAGGGACAATGCAAAAAAAGATGGTCGACTGTTTCTTCGTTTCGCACACAAAGGGAACATGAATGAAGCTCTAAAAGAGAAGTGACGTTCTGATGTTTTTGAACTGCACAATGGTGACCTCGAAGACACAAAATTATGTCAATCATAGTACCTATAAACATCATGTATAACAGATGTATGCTTGCAATTGTTAATGAAGTGCAGTTTGAACACTTGAAAAGTACAAGAATGCAGCAAACAACAAAAGCACAGGTACAAACAAAAAAAATCAGATGTCAAACAACTGAGGAAAACCTCAAAATCAGTTCAGCTATGGCAACTCTAAATTACCTCCATTCTTAAACTGGATCCAGCACCAGCAAGATCAACTAAAGCCACTAAAGCATTTAGCTTCTCTTCAATGCTTAGATCTGAATATTCACCTTCCATCAACCCAAGCACCCACGCTTCTCCTGAATGGCTCTCATCAATTTCCATGTACTTGGTCAACTTGTTGTTTTTCTGTTTATGATGGCCCTTAAACCTAACAAGCCTCTGTTCACATACTGTCGAATCCAACTCTTCAGAACCATCTGAATCATCACTGCTGCTGTTACTGCTCGAGTCACCAGAGTCATCATCAACGCTTCCTGAGTCTTCAGTATCAGATTGAAAATTTCTCTTTCCTTTTAAAATTTGAGGATTCACACGCAGACGATATGCAGAAGACGATATCTTCTCAAACAAGGTAATGTCACTTGAAAGTGTTGAGCAGATCATATGTTCCAGTTCATCAGCTGTGCTGGGGAGATTCAATTCAACGATCTTCAAAAGAAGAACAATCAAACATTTTGTTACTGGCATACAATAAACATTGTTTCACATCAATCAAACAACATTCCTCTATTCTGCTAAAGAATGTGCATCATCCTCTTAAGGAATTTACCTTAATTGATTTTGCCAACTCAGAAACTTTCAATCCATTACTTCCTTCTTCATACAAAATGCCAAACAATTCACCTTTCAGAGTACCAGAGCGTAGACCATATTTTTTCATGCGATTCCCTTCCTGTGAAATGGCAATGAGAAAGATCAAACGCATGCAAACCTTTATACGCATGCAAATACAAAGACTTGCGTGTTATATCCATGTCTTTGTTAAAGCTCATAAAGATGTAAATCTTGCAGCCATGAAAAAGAACAAGACACAAATAAGAGAATAGATCCTGAAACAATTACACAAAACCAAATTTTCAATTATTTTGTTGATGGGTTGCATCATTCTATACGCATGAACATTGCAAGAGTTATATGGTCCACAGACATGCACAACACACATCCATTGCATGCACTGTTGCAAATATAAGCTCATGTACACATGCATAAGCCCCAAGCTCCAAGAATCAATTCCTGACTGCCCTAGCCATGTGAAACAGACAAACTCCTTGAGCACTGACTAGAAAAGGAAAAAGAAACAAATGACCAGTTTAGTGGCTTCTACTACAAGTATCTATGGTTTTTGGTAAAGTTACTGACAGAGACAGGATAAATTATAGGAAAATAACACAGGTGAGACCAAACTGAATGATGTCGACAGCTTATAAACATTGGTGGTCAAACAGAACCAGTGGAAGCAGCGGAAACACAAGAATGCTTTACAAAACAGCTACTTGGAGCTAAAATGTGTCAAAACACCAATTTTACAAATTCAAAAAGATCCTTGGGTCTTTTGTGCAATGTTCACCTGCAAGAGAAAAATGACAGTCTGAGCAAATCCTAAAACAAATTTGCTAAGACTAGCCACCCAAAAGCATGACTAAAAAGCAAACTGCCTATCAAAGTACAGACATTAGATAGCTCAGATGTAAAACCAACATATAGAAAGAAAGACATTACAAGTTCCAATACCATAATCAAATAAATTAAATCAGTTGTAAAACTGAAAACATGAAGTCAATGTCTGCAAACCTTGCTAAGAATCTCCCTTCGCAGTGAGTTCTGTTTTGAACCAAAACCTGCGGCAACCAAAACCAGCCGCAGTATTTCTGTCCACGTAAGAGGATTCAAAGCTCTATTCCAGAACTTCATATCAAATTCTTGTTGTCTTACCTGCAAAATGATAGAGGTTCATGAAATACACTCAGCTCTGTGTGTGTGTGTGTGTGTGTGTGTGTGTGTGAGAGAGAGAGAGAGAGAGAGAGAGAGAGAGAGAGAGAGAGAGAGAGAGAGAGAGATATGATACATAATCAGAGTAAGTAAACAATGAGACTGCTAAATTCTATTTGAGTGACATTTATAGCAACAGGAACCTACTCCACTACCTGCATTTGGGGGGGGGGGTCGCAGAACAAGCAAAGAAACCAGAAATATCTGAATGTGCTATAGTATTGAGAAAGGACAAATAGTGTATTAAACAAGTCGACAGTCTGAACATCAGTCCAAACAATGCTGGGTGAAATGATCGAACCATGATAGCAACCATATCATGGTAGGCAACACCAGGATTGACCATGGCCAAAGTTTACTCCGCACATTACATGAAAAAGTGAGCAGAGAAGATACCAAGTGCTTGTATGTTGCTCAGAAAGCATGCTAGACCAATCAATGGGAAGTTTGGTATAAACATGGATGGCAGTGCAAGAAGCAGAAACAGTTCCAGGCAAGGTTTCAGGTATGCTTCTTTGGGGCATTATCGAAGTGCATTTTGAATGAAGTTCATTACTTAAGTTGGCAAGCATTAGATATGCACTCAATCGACGTTTAAAAACTTTGACAATGGGAATAAATTGGCTTAGCCTGAACATTTGGCAGTTTTACGTCTTCTCTAGTTCTCCATGTTTATGAAAGGTGGAAACTGAAACTGCATATGGCAATTTCCGCAAAATTATTGTTATTTGAAAGGAGAGTAGCTATAGAAGCTTTATTTATTTATTTGTTAGAAGTAACACAGGTTTTGTAATAAAAAATAACACAACACATCTACCTCAACATCCATACCCCAATGTCAGAAACAATTAAAGTTATACTTTTCCTTGTAGTTATCTTTCTTTATCCTTCTCCACTTCTCACTAATAATATATAAATTATGATCCAAGCTGGTTTGATATGACTACCTGGTTCAAACAAATGTTATTGTTCAAGTCAGCAAAGATCAAACAGAGCATCATGAAAAATGAAGAGGAAACGTTTCCACATATTATCTAACCGTAAGCCGTGCTGTGTTTGCATATTAAATACTTTTTAAGTTCCACAAATCAAGAAACTAGGCAAGTTGAAGCAAGTACTGTTACCAAGTTGAAAACAGGCATACAAATTTGCTAGGCATTTTGGCTTCTCAACATTTGAAACATTTCTTAATCACATTAATTTGGAATACTGAATAACAACGCCAAAAGATTTAAATCAAGATGTGAAACCATCAGTTGTAAAATAGCTATCACATCCAGTTGACTGAGCAATTAGGGAAATAAAATATATCAAAGAAAAAGAGCATCACAAAGAAAATGAATCAAGACCAAAAGGGGAAACTGTCAAAGGAATTTGACCCTAGGGCATTAAACTTACGAAGTGGAGAAATCCCAGAAATCTGCAGTCGTTAGCAGACCGGGGAAGAAAGTCACCACTAAGCTCCTGATCAACATCTGACAAAAGAAGTTTGAGAAGAGCCACATGAATTTTTCCAAGTAATAAGGAGTCCTGAAAGCATAGTGTGGACAAAAACAAGGCATTAGCAAAATGGTGCAACTGTAGTAAAATAGGCATTGTAATAAATGCCTTAGTAAGCCAAGTTAAAAGCCCAGTGAAGGCACTTAGGTCCAACAGACATGCTAACCTTGTCATGAAATGCCTGAGCAAACTCATCGAGTGTAAAGGGACACACATCAACGGTCACGGAACGAGTATACAAAAACCGGAAGATCTGACCAAGGTATAATAAGTTAGCTATTCTTGAAAACAACATTGAGCAATTCTTTTCGAAAATATTTATAATCGCATTTGGAAAAAAAAAAAAAAAGGTCACCATTCTCTAACAACTGTGAGCCACAAAAGGGAATCTTCCAAATAAGTGTGAGGGATTATGAGATGGAGATTAGAAACATCATATGCGTTTAATGCTAGGATAGAATTAAACTATGCATTTTTATGCATCATTCAAATATGTGACACTAATCGCTTATGAGACTGAGATTAGAAACACAGCATGAGTTTGATGCTAGCATAAAAATAAGCTGTTTTTTTTATGCATCATTCTTGTGTGCAACACTAATCACCAAGCTAGACAAATCAAAATAAGCAGTCTGTGGTTTTATTAGGAATGATTTTGCAAAGTTCTTGATAGAATTAGTGGAAAAATAAGCAAATAGTTTTCTGTATTCACCTTAAATAATTTCTTGACAGTTTCTGGTGAAGAATTCCAAGGTCGTGTGGACAAAGGCTGCTTCATCTTTACAGATTGAGGAGGAAACCTAGCAAGTAAATCTAAACAATACAAAATTCATTGTCAAAAAACGTCTACAAGAAAATCACGATCTTTATAGGCAAGGAAAGAGATTTCTCAAATTATATGCAGAGAGAAATACTTCTGTTCTTTTAAGAGAAGTAGGAAATGAACGGACCTTTGCAAAGTGAACAACCATGCCTTCCATTTTTAGTTATATGAGCAGAGCAAGTCAGTGGACTTGGTCCTGCTTGTAGCTCTCTTAACTCCAGCTCTTCATCATCCATTAATACTGCTGACACATCCGATTTTGCTTGGGATTCTAATCCAACAATTGCAAGTATGCATTCTGCTCTATGCAGCGTCTTTCGAGTCTCATCTTTATTACATATAACCTAAATTATTTAGGCAAAGTATAAGGAACTACAAACAATTACAGCATTGACACTTGGTTTTGCTTCAATCATGCAGGCATAAACTGTTGTTACAAGGTTACCTTTTGTTTTTTTGTTGAAGGTTTTCTCTTTTCCTGCAATTTCTTCCCCAATGTTCTTTGCTTCTGCAATAAGAAATTATGCTGTGACAAATGCGCAAATCATGTCTAAATTTTTTAACAGCAGTTTCAGATCTAATTGAGAACCAACATTAGTTCAAAAATCATTGCAAACACAAAAATAATTCATTCTAAATGATTACCGCAGCAATCCTTCGATACTGTGATTTTCTTGTTTCTTGATATAGAAGTTGATGAGGGGCAGAAAGTTTAGAACTGAAGCATATTTTGGCTGCTTCTCTGTTGATGAAATTGACACAGCTGGGAAAGCTTCTAGCATGTGGATTTGTCGCACGCCACACTGTCATCAAACCTTTCCCAATACCATATTTTTTCACTGGTGCACTCTTTTTCTCCCGTGCAAGAGAGTCCAGGATGGGTGGATTTTTTGAAGAATGGTCCAAGATGGGTGGATTTTTTGAAGGATGGTCCAGGATGAGTGGATCGCAGACCTGTAGCAAACAATCTCAAAATGTATCATTATCATTAGATGAAAGTTAAAAATTCATTCTTCCTAATTCAATTGTGGAGCTGGACAACAACAATGACAAGTTGAGAACAGTTCAATGATCCAAGATCACATGCTACAGGTCAAACGGAATAGTCTTCTCCGATGACAAAGACATTCTTTTTAATTGCAAATTTGCAATATATTAAATTAGATGAAATGAAGTTAACAGTAATTGTTTGATGGATAACTCAAAATGTTAATGAAAAAATATAATTGTTGCAGTGCTTTCATTAACACATATTACTGATGAAGATAAAACCACTCCAAGTTACCAGTGTGATGGATGGCATAAAAGATAATAATTGATAGCACAGTAAATGAACAGAAGCCGGAGATGAAAATGAATTTTAAGAACAAGTAACAACTCAGAAATTTAAAGACTTCCCATGCAGAAATTTTCCTTGAACTGAAGAGGAAGAAGCAGAAATCATCCTCGAACCAAAAGAAGGAGAGAGAGAGAGAGAGAGAGAGAGAGAGAGAGAGAGAGAGAGAGAGAGAGAGCAATATAAAATAAACCAACCAAAGAAATTAAGGGGGTGTTTCTTTTTCAATTCCCTCGAGTAAATATGTACAAATGAGTAATGATTAATTACCAAGGTAATTCCAGCACTGTTTTCTATGTTGAATGTGATGGCTTGGTTTTTGGACACTAAAATCGGGAAATGTGCAAATTTTATGTGGGGCCCACTATGATATATGTGGCTTATCCATGCCGTCCATCAAGTTTGTGAGCTGATGTTACGGCATGACCCCAAAAGTGAGGCAAATCCAAGGCCCAAGTGGACCACACCACGCAAAAGTGTGGGTTGGATGCCTATCGTTAAAAACCTTTTTCGACCATGATTTCCTATGGTGTGGGCCACTTGAGCTTCAGATTTGCCTCATTTTTTAGCTCATTCCCTAATATGTTCTATTACAGCGAATGGACGGCGTGGATATGTCACAGACATCACAATGGGCCCCACGAATTAACGGCAATTCTTTTCAAACGGTTTTTGCAAGGATGTAATTACCACCACACCAAACATGGGTGAACGGTAATTATTACCAATTTGCATGTAATTACACAGAGAAATTGAAAAACAAACACCCCCTAAAGCAGATATGTAAGTTATCTATCAGGGTGAAGGTTTTGGACTACCTTCCTTCTTTTGGGTCCTTTTAGGCTGTCCTGACTGAGAAGGGTTGGAACCTGATCACATTCAGTTGCATCAGAAGACTTTGAGTTACTGCAATAATATAGAACTCAATGGAGCAAAAGAACAGAAATGTATCAATTCATAGACATGTATCAAAACGGATGAAGCAACAGTGGAGTAGAAAGCACCTGAATGATTTCCAAACGCTCCTACAGGAAGGTGATCAAAATCCACCCCTAGAGGGGGACCATCTTTGCGGAATATTCTTTCCAAAATGTAATCTGGAGGAAGCACATCCTGTAGCAGACGTTTATTTCGCTCACCATTATTGCTTCCAGCCATGGAATTCTTCATATGCTGTCCGGGAGCCCTTCGTTGATCTCCATGCCCAATAACACCAGTATGCCCATTATTAGAATGTAGTGTATTGTAATTCTTCGACTGGTCCAATTCCAAATACTGTGTCTGGTTGCATATTGAATATGTCTGGGTTTTTTCTCTTCTTTGACCCAAGGTACCTTGTTTACACATTTTCCTTTCAGAACCTCCAGCTGAGCTGCAATTAGGTGCCCGAACCCTACCAATGAGAGAAGCAGTTCTCATATCTGAACAAAATGTCCCTTTCTCCCTTTTCTCCTTCCTCCTCCTTTCGATGAACCATCCACGGACCTGCTTGTATGTCAACTTCAGGGAAGCAGCAAAGTCCTCCATCGTCTTCTGCGAGGGATATTTGTCATCTGCATTTGATACAGGAGAAGAAGTACTGCACTGGTTAGAAATGAAGGGGAAATTTTATAGGATAGCTATAAGACCAGCCACGCTTGATGGGACAAAATGCCAGGCAGTTAAGGAACAACATGTTCTAAGGATGAGCGTAGCTGAATTGAGGATATTGATATGGAAGACGAGGAAGGATAGAATTAAAAATGAATGCATTCGAGGGAACTTAGGAGTAGCACCAATAGGTGTTATAAGATGACTGAAAGTAGACTCAAATGGTTTGGCCATGCACAACAGAGACCAAAAACTGCACTGCTGAAGAGTGAGTTGGTTCAAGTTTAAGGCTCTAAAAGGGTAAAGGGAAGGTAAAAAAAAAAAAAGGACATGGGAGGAGGTAGTAAGAAAAGACTTGAGAACCAATGGTGATATAGTCCTTGATAGAGCTGAATGATGGAATAGGATTCATGTAGTCGAACCCAATTAGTTTGGATAAAGATTAGCTGATGATGATTTGAGACAAAAGGAGAATAAATAACGCTTCAAACTGCAAACATACTACCAATACCAGGTACCAATGAAAGATCTCCTTTCAGAGTAGAACAAGCAGGGACTAAACATTTTGAAGACTACAAAAATTGCATCAACGGAATAAGGAACACGAAAGCACTAACCAAACTACCAAATCAATGAATTTACAGAAGAAGTTGGAGAGATGAAGATACCCAAATAGAAACTCTCCAGGGATTTAAGTTGGAACTGGGTCTTTCTCTTTGTTCCATTCCCTTGATTTGCTGCAACCTCTTCATTCTCCATAAAAGTAGATCTCTCCACTATAAGAATCTCAAACAGAAAAGATCAGAACTCAAAGAACAAGAACGGTGCAAAGGTACTTGTTAAGATTTGCTTTTAAATAAACAACTATTGCAACCCGTATGCTCATATATGTAGATAGAAACGACCACAAGAACTATCCTAACTACTGTTGTAACCTAAACAAACTCGCTTCATTGAGGTCAAATCACATTAAACAGATCAAACAAACCAAAAGGCAAACTCAAGCACCCTCAAAGTCAAAGAGATCATCACACCGTTCTGTTTATTTATTAAAGATGTGGAATACAGAAAGAAGGAAATCATAAGAGAGTCCATTTCACAAACCATTTCAAGGATTTCCATGCATCGGTGAAAGAAAAATCAATAATCTAAAAAAAAGGACATATTATCAAATCATGAAGCAATGCCTGGAAAATTATCAAAGGCAGATGACAATGATGATAAAAATACTGTTAGGACTACAACATTAATGCTTAAATTCGAAATGAATTTTTTGGCCAAGTTTATTGGCATGCAGGCAGATATGAAAGGCATGGGTTAATATCTTTCAAAACAGAACTCGGAAGTGAAAAATGGAATTTTTGTATGTCAATCCCTCTTTATGACTGAGGTGCCATTTGATAAACTGAAAAATAAGCTCTGAAACTTAATTTAAGTGCTGAATTGTAATTTTGAAATAATTTTAGAGATATTTAGTCAAAAGTGAAAAGAAATTTCAACGCACCAACATTTTCAGCCTTCAGCCTTTGGTGCTAAGGGAGGGAAGCTGAAAAAAAAGACCCATATTTTCAGTGAAAATTAATTTAAGCACTTAATAAGTTGGATTTACCAAATGATCCGAATCGGTGAAAATCATTGAAAATATCAAATTTCAGTGATAAGTGATGAAAATGAGTTTTATTATCAAACAGCCCCTAACCTCTTTGAAATCAAGTTAAAGTGCTTGATTGAGCGAAAAACCAGAAAATGAAAAACCTAATGGAATCTACACAATTTTCCCATGGACCTACTGTCATGGGAAATTCTATGGTGATCCGCACTTCATAGAAGTCCTATCATGTGCTATCCCCACTGTAAATATGGCAAACATGCATGGTCATCAGGACAGTTGATCTGGTGGGCCATGACACAAATGGGACTGATGAGCGAAAGGCCAATGAAATTAATGACTGGACAATGCTGATTATCCGATTATCATGAACTGCGACATTGATTGCTTACCTTTTGAGTTAACAGTGCCTTTTGCAGGCTGCAGATTAGATACCTACAACAAATAAATCTTATTGTTTTCTGGTATAAGTCCATCCACGTGGTGTCCCACCAAATAAACAGCCCTGATCACCATGTAGAAGTGCCATGTGTACAGTAGAGATGTTTCCACACTTCAGGGACCTCCATTACAGTATAAAAACACCAAAACATCAATAATAAATAAATAAATAAAATAGCAAAGAAAAATATGAACTCATTTGACAGCCAAACGCTAGATTCCATCACATATTCCAATCTGATATGGAAAGATATGACTGTCAAAAAATCAAAGTACCAGCTGATCGTTCGAAGCATAAAGAGAAACACAAAAAACGAAAATAAAAATAAAATAAAAAAATCCAGTTTTACAGTAATAACTGTCCTGTTTCAAAAAAAAATTAAAAAAAAAAAAATTCAATTATAGTAACAGAACTTAACCATCAAACCGATATGAATTACTAAGATGCTGCTGAAACTCTAGATTCTATCAAATTTCCAATCTGGCCGTTAAGATAAATATCCATTTCAAATAAAAAAAAACATAAAAACCAATAAAAATTACGATTAGGCCGCTCAAACATTACTTGCACCACGTTTCCAATCCAATACCGAAAAATCATAATCTTTAAAAAAAAAAAAAAAAAAAAAAATCATCACCAGCAGAGCATAACAACCCGAACCAACCACTTCAAGCGCAACTGAAAGGCACAAAACGAACAATTTTTACAGCGAGAACGATCACAAATTCCCGACCAAAGCAAAACGACAAGCCCGACTGCACAACAACATATCGAACTGCCAATCCAAAACAAGCATAGCAAATGCTAAAATCGCAGTCGGGAATCGCAATTCGAACAGCTCGACTTCGAAACGGGCACTTCCGATCGAATTCTCATAAATCGAAGAAGAAATGAAGTGAAACAGAGACTGAGGCGAATCAAATGAAGAGAAGTTCCATAGAGATTTGGAGATTAGAGTAGAGAAATCAGTACCTGAAAATGCAATTAGGAATGACAGAAGATTTCTCAGAGAGAAAGAGAGAGAGTTTAGGGTTTTGGTTTTTCTTTTGAAGGGACAGAAGATGAGATGAGGAAAACCACATCCATTTCGCGAAGCCGACGATCGTTTCTTCCAAACGCTTTATATCTTTTCCCTCTCTCTCAAAACCCTACTCTCTTAAACCCTGGTAGAAATATCTGCTGATGCTGGACCGGACAATGCCCTTACATTTTCATATTATTGCGAAAATGCCATTGAGGGAGGAGCATACCTCACACTAGGTACCTACCGGAGTTACATTCGCGGTCCAAGAGACACATGGGTGGAACTTTCATGAGATCCACCCCATCTATCAGTTATAATGACTTATTTCAACCGTTGAAACCAAAATGAAACATAATTAAAGAAACAGATAGGTCAAAAATTAGAAAAAAATGTTGGGATGGAACGCTTACCATTAGATTTGTGTAGGGCCCACCGTGGTGTTTATAAGCCATCCAATCCATTTATTTGATGTTTCTCATTAGGATGAAATATTTAGTGAAAAATTACAGGATTCCAAAACTCATATGGGCCATACTACGAAGGCAGCTCTTTAGGTCCCCTACTGACGCTGGGGAAGTATAATATTTTTTTTGGAGTGGCCCGCCTGAGTGTTGAATCAGTCATGGGTCTGGAACAAAGCCATACATGGGATCTTGTATCTGATGGACGGTGCAGATCTAATGCACGTTAAGTCTTTTTTCCCACGTTAGAGAAAATAACCCGGGTAGGTACCCGGAGAAAGGTCCGCAAGCGTTTTCGGATGCGAAACGCGATGGTTAGTCGCAAGCATGGCTCTCGATGAAACTGCTACTCGCGGCACGTGTGCAGATCCGCTAGCACGTACGAGAAATATATATATATTTTTTTTTGTTCCACAGCGGATATCGAACCGGGGACAAGATCTTAGCCGCTCGGTGAGAGAAATGTGCGGTTGAGAAATTTTGTCTGATCATCTGCTTCAGTGCTCGAAATCTAGCTGTCGGGACGGGATATGTTACACGCGTCACACGTGTGTGAATAGGCCGCGAGTATGTTGTAGGAGTAAGTAGACGCACATACGTTCGCATTTTGCTGATGTTTGGGATATGAAAAAGGAGAACGGATTAGGTGAGACCCCGGCCTCACGTGCGGCCCTTACCGTGGGGCCCACCTTGATGTATGTATTATGTATCCACTCCGGCCATCCGTTTTTCCAAATCATTTTATTGAATTATTCGAAAAATGAAACAGATCCAATTATCAGGTGGACCATACCATAGGAAACAGTGTCGATTGATCATTAATGGGCCACAAAAGTTTTGGATCAAGTTGATGTTTGTTTTTTCCCTCCATCCAGGCTTGCTTGTGTAACCTTATCAACAGATTGGATGGTAAATAAATGGTATGACGGTCAATCACCAATGTTTCTTATGGTATGGTCCACCTGATAATTGGATCTGCTTCAATTTTTTTTTTTTAAATACCCTAAAATGATCTTGGAAAAACGGATGGACGGCGTGGATGTATAATACATACATCAAGGTGGCCCCACCCGTGGGGGGCACTTCGATTTATCTATTTTACACCCACACCGTCCATCCTTTTTTCCTGATTATTTAAGTGCATGAGCATAAAAATGAAAGGACGCGGATTGCCTGCGAAAGTCTTTCCAGGCATCTCCTGCGCTCAGAATCTAGGTGGGGCCCACCGTGATATTTGTGAGAAATCTACGCCGTTTGTGAGATCATTTTAGGAGTTGAGAGCATGAACGGGATCCATGACTCAAGTGGGCCGCAAATGTGACGATTGAACTTACACAGTTGAAATGTTCGTGGGGTCACTGAAGTTTCGAATCAGGATAATATTTGTGTTTCCAGTTCATCTAAGTAGGAATGACATTATGAATGGTATGGATGGCATATAAACATCACTGTGGACCCCATAGAGGTTTCAACGGTAGGAATTTCCCTACCCACCTTTTGCTTTATTTCGGCCAACTTGAGTCTTGGATCCCGTTCATTTTTTGTCACAATGTTTAAAATGATCTCACAAAACGGTTGGACAGCATAGATTTCTCACAAACATCACTGTGTCCCCCACCTAGATTCCGAACGCAGGAGTTGCTGTGAAAGGCTTTCGCAGGCAATCCGCGTCCAAAATGAAACACACCCACATCTCAGGTAGTCCATACGATAGAAATGAGTGATAATTCACCATTAAATACTTTTTTTCTGGCCACAAAAGTTTCATGGTGAGCCCAAGAAGTTTTTAGACTTTTAGTGGTGGGGCGTTCAATCACTACTGTTTCCTATGGTATGGTCCACCTGAAATTTGGATCTGCTTCATGTCCTGGCTCACACCATGAAATGATCCGGCAAAACGGATGCATGCTGTGGATATAGAATGCATACATCAAGGTGGACCCTACTGTATTGAGTGAGGCGGGGGCCACACCTAATACAGGCAATGTAGAGCGCACCTACTGAATGGCTGGATCTCTCGCATGGATTCTAAGTTTACACGTGTTCCACGAATAGCATGCGACTGAGGTACAATCGACGAGTTGGGAAATGTTCATATTCAACATTGTAGGATTAACTTCTGCTGAGGCGTCACTTTTGCATAACATCCGAGCCGTACAAACGGTGGAATGGATCACAAAGATTACCTGGGCTAAGAAACAGAATAGTCCATTCATCACGTGGCCCACCGCATTGTAATAAATGGACGGCTGCTGTTCTGACTCTATATGGATTTTGTGGCCACGTGATGACTGGATTATTTTTCATTCTCGTTTCAGCTAATCTCGATGGTCCACCTTTTTCAAAGATCCGATGCTCCGTTAAAATAACACATGATGTGAAAATATTGTACAAGAGGATTCGGAGGATCCAAGGGAACCGCTGAAGTCGGTGACTGTGGGGCCTACCATGATATATGTGTTATATATCCACGCCGTCCGTCTGTTCATACAGCTCATTTTAGAAGATGAGACCAAAAATAAAGCAGATCCAAATCTCAAGTGGACCACGCCATGGGAAACAGCGGTGATTAAACACCCACCATTAAAAACCTCTTGGGGATCACAAAAGTTTTTGATCAAGCTGATATTTTTTTTTCCCCTTTATCCAGATCTGTGTGACCTTATCAACAGGTTGGATAGAAAATAAACATGACGATGGACTTTAGGAAGTTTTTAATGGTGGGTGTTCAATCACCACTGTTTCCTGTGGTGTGGTCCACCTGAATTTTGGATTTGCTACATTTTTGGGCTCACACCCTAAAATAAGCATTTCAAAACGGATAGACGGCATGGATATAAAATATATAAATCAAAGTGGGCCCCACTGTCATGGATCGGGATCCACCCAATCCGCGCCCGCCCGCATACAAATCATGCATGTAAATTTTAGACAAATAAAAATTTAAAATTATTATTTCTCGCAAAAATATACGGAGGGACACGATTGCACGAAAATTCCATACCACCCACCTTTCACCAAACACGTGGCAGTGGGGACAGTGAATCTAGACTGTTTACCTAGTGGATAATACTCTTGATGGACCACAATTTCAATTGAGACCAAACAGAAGACCTTATCCATCAAGTTTGTCTACTTTTGCAGCCGAATGCAGAGTGTTAACTATTTTTTGCACCGGAAAATTTAAGATCAGCAATTGGATGTCATGGACCATCCTATCACCGTTTGTTTTTACTTGTGGTCTATGAATGGTTAGATCCGCTAGATGAACGGTCCTGATTCAAATCAAAGTGGTGATCCATATGCAGAAGATAGGTTGTATGGAAGCCAGGTTGGAGACATCTCCAACGGACGAATCCTAATCAAGGAGTAATATTACTTACGAATATACTCCGGCAGGAATAATGGAATATTGTTTAGGTAAATTATTCGGTACTCCACTGTAGTATGGTTAATATTACACACGCAGACAGCCCTGTAGATGTGATACAAATTTAAATTAATCAAAACCATAGGGGAAAAAGGTTGAAATGATTTGGAGGAACTTAACAGGAAAATTAGGGACCATGAAACAAATGAGTGACAGGAAACAGAATAGACGGTCCAGATTTAATTGTACAAAGGTATGAGCAATGGAAGAGTGCGAGAGCATGATTCACCATGCTCTTGTGGAGCGCATGTTACAATTCTCGGAATTTCGGATTGCGTGCTGACCCAACACCACGTTGGTGTCAGGTATCTGTGGGGCCTACTGTGATGTATGTGTTTCATCCACACCATCCATCCGTTTTTTCAGCTCATTTCAGGGAATGGAACCAAAATTGAAATATGTCTAAAGCTCAAGTTGACCACACCACAAGAAACAGTTGGGAATCCACTGTTGAAACCTTTCTAGGGTCCACAGTAATTTTTATTTTTCATAAAAAATGTTCATAAGATCACGAAGAACTGGATGAAGGGAAAAAAACAAATATCAGCTTCATCCAACACATCCGTGGCCCCAATAAGTTTTTAATGGTAGGAATTCAGTCACCACTGTTTACTGTGGTGTGGCTCAGTTGAGATTCAGATCTTTTTCAATTTTTGGATTCATACCCCAAAATAATCTGGAAAAAGGATGGACGGCGTGGATAAAACACAGTGGCCCCACAGCGCGAGAAAATCTCTGATGGCAGGGTCTCCAGGCAATCCGCTTGTGTAGTACTGCCCGCGATTGGCCTTTCTGGGAAGTACGGGTTCGAGAAATACGTTGACAAGGAGTGTTATTTGATACTCTAAAGGAAGATATCACTCAATACACAGGCACTTGTAAATTGGGCGAGCGGGATATCTTAACTCAAATCTGAACCTTTAGATTGTGAAATCCACCGTGGCTAAGTCACATTCCCAAAATCATGTTGGGTGAACAATCCTAGCCCTTAATTCATGGCTACTTGCTTGTTGAAGTGGGACCATTCAATGTTTTTCATTTTTAACCGTCCAAGATGGTTTATTTGGTTATCACTTAAAAATGATTTCATCTCATTTTATATTAATAATAATTATGCATTAGAGATCAAGTTTTAATTAAAATTAAAATATAACCAATAATTTATGTAAGGTATGATCTCTAATATGTAACCTATATGTATACAATCACACCCTTAGTTTGGTCAACTATACCCAGGCAATTAGTTTTGTCAAATAACTAAATAACTTTGAATATTGAGAAACATGAGAAGGTATTTGAGTTAAAGAGATGGTATTTTGATGATTTGAGGACATGTTTTTAGGATAGGAGGGCCGACAGCAGAAGCAAAGTCGAACACAAGTAGTAAATTGAATTAAACAAGTAACAGAATGCAATCACAATGCATGGAATCACCCACACATAGACAATCTTAATTTAACGTGGAAAAATCCCTCACGAGTAAAATACCACGGCATAAAGCGACATTAATCCACTATAATATCAGAAGTTACAAGAGATGGAACTCAAAACCTAAGATCACCAAGCCCACAAGAGAAACCCAAGCTTTCCCAAGAAGAACACCTTATTCTCAAGCTCTTTCTCTCACTTAGAACCTCTCTCAATCCTCTTTGCAACCTTGGGAGAGCTCTAATTCGTAATACACTCCTTAAATAGGAGAAAAACCGGATTAGAAACTCTTTACGCAAAAACCGTGCAAGAAACCAAGTTGTACAAGGATACTGCCGACCGATCGGCTGGACACCTCCACCGGCTGGCCTAAAATTCCTCCAGTAGCTTTGCTGCCTTACTTCGCTGTGACCGACCGGTCGGTGGTCCCTATGCAAACCTAATTTGAGGCATCCGTTTTCCAACAAATTCCACCACGATTCAAATAATCATGCACCACTTTGCCACATACAACCTCTACCACTACTTCGTCATTATTATAGTTCATAAATATGGCTGAATTGGGTTGGCCAATTAGGCTAGGGCTGTTAAAAAAACCGACCCAACCGATAAAACCGACCGAACCGATCGATTTCGGTCGGTTTTCGAATCTATTTCGGGTCGGGTCGGTTTTTTAATATAAAAAACCGAGAGTGTCGGTTTGGTTGTCGATTTGTAAAAATTATAAACCGTTTTCAACTGAACCGAACCGATATGTGTGTGTGTGTGTGTGTGTGTGTGTGTGTGTGTGTGTGAGAGAGAGAGAGAGAGAGAGAGAGAGAGAGAGAGAGAGAGAGAGAGAAGTTGAGGTTGGCCCCACTTCAATATTTACATGAAATCCACTCTAACCAGTAAGGGTGCCACCCCAAGTTAGGCCCAAGACTGAAATATCATCTTTATCTGTAATTCAAGTGGGCAACACCAAGAAAAAGAGTTTGGAGGGTAATGTGGCCTGTACACTGTTTCCAATTGTGTGGTCCGCCTGTATCAAAGATGACGCTGGTTTTTCATATTTATGCCTAAAATTGGATTAGTCACCTGCTAGTTGGAGTGGATTTTTAAAATGCATGATAGTGGGGCTTATTTAAACTACATTACTAATTACCTCATGTCAAGTAAAAGAATTTTACGTAGACACCGACTTTGCAGCACAGTGAGGGTGCAAATTAGGGTAACACTTCAGTAGGTGTTATCCTAACTATGTGGAACCACCTTGATGTATGTTTTGTATATCCATTCCATGCATCTGTTTTCATCTATCGTTTTAGGACATGGTTCCAAACCTCGAGAAGATCCAAATCTCAAGTAAACAATACCATTGGAAACAATGATGAATAACTATTAGAAGCATTTTATGGGCCACAAAAGTTTTAGATTGAGGCCCAAACTGATAAAACCGACAAAACCGAACCGACCCGAGTTTATCCGGTTCGGTTCGGTTGGTGATGATTCATCGGTTCGGTTCGGTTGTTAAATATTCAAAACCGACTAAGTCGGTTCGGTTGGATATTTTCCCTCAAAACCGAACCGACCGAACCGTGCACATCCCTAAATTAGGCCCATTATGGGCATAGGCTGATTTTGGGCCTATGTGTGAGAATATATGTTGAGCATGGAGATATAAACTAAAATGATGTGAACTCATTTTTTTTAGTGGAAGCCAGATGGGTCCTAAATGTCAACTAGTTTGATGGTCAAAACATTAAATTAGCATAAGTCCCTTTGATCGTGGTACATTGAAATTGGGACTCATTTTATACAAATCCTGACAAATCACCACTTTCTCTAGAAGCTTTAAGCCATTAGAGGATGACATATCAATGCATATCAAGGGACTTTAACACTCCCCCAAATGTGTGGGGTGGAGCTCCGCATAGGAACATATTAGGTAAGGGTGGAGGGACACTCAGACCATAAACAAGCCAAACTTGATTTTCCTAGCCCTTGGCCCGTGGGAAACTATATTATGGAGTCATATTTGCTGCTCCCAAAATTCAAACACAAAGACATTCACTCTAATACCATGTCACATCACCGCTTTCTCTAGAAACTCAAGCCATTAGAGGATGGCATATCAATGCATATCAATGGACTTTAATAAATCCCTACTCCAAATCCTTCATCGTAGGATGCCTCAGCCCCTTCCTAAAAATTTCTAAGAAAATGCTACTCTTCGATGTTAGTTTTGCAACATTTGAAAAATGGCAATGATTTATTCTCTTCACATGTGGCATTGCTGTATAACTATCTAGATTATACAAATTGCAGGTTGTTATAGTTAAAATAGCGGAGATCAGCTATTTGCGGCTCGATATTCTCACGATGTCTTGATCCTGCGAGCATATTTATTCGACTCTCGAGATCATCTGCTCGCGGCTCGCATATTAGATAAATACGGAACACAGTTATCAAGGCTTCGAGCTCTTATGGTCAATAATTGAATATTACAAGGCAGGAAATTTCCTTCTCGACCTGCGAGCAGTCCTTCTCGCAAGTCGTTAAAAGGCGTCACATCTCAATATGCGAGCACCTGGTCTCGCGAGCATCTTTCGACGTGCGAGCAGCTTTTATTGATAATCAACGATGACATCCCTTAGCCTTTAGTACCAGCAGCTCGTATAGGCCGATTTTGGGCTTATCTTCATCTATGGCTCCGAGTCTCAAGGGATTGTTATCAAGGAAAGTAATTGACCAGATGAGTAATTGGATTAGATTATTCTTTTATCTGAGGATAAGTAGGATAAGCATCTTATCCCATGAAATCAGTAGATGATCTCGGTATGTTACGTAACAGAATGGGACATTCAGATTGATATAAATAGATGGTTTCATCAATGAGAAGGTACACAATACTTAATCCCCAATCTCCGTCGTTTATTGGTTCTCCTTCCTTACCCTATCTAACTTAGGCATCGGAGGGCCAACGGCTGGACGCCGGCCACCCTTAGTTATTTTTCTGCCCTCTTTCAGGTCCAAGGAGAAAATTCGCTTGGAGGGAAGGTGAACCATCCAGAGGATCCTGTTACAAAATTTGACGTAAACACAGGTCCCATTGTAGATGGTACACATGCAAAAAAAATTATATTAATCAAGACTTTTAACCTTCTAATCAATACCCATCAAATTGATGGTTAGAAGTAAAATAGTAAGTGGTCCAGATTTGAAGGGAAAAATAGGATTACTCATATTAACTTAATGCATTTTTTACTGTCATGCTCCATGCCTAGTTGGTTCAATGACTGGGAATTGTTTGGATTTACTAACAACTATTCCATGCTCATGGTTATTTATTTATTTATTATTATTATTCATTTTTTTTATTGGTTAGTACATAAACCCACTATTAGTACACCCAGCCCTTGTCAGTTACACTGTAATGTTAGCCACCCCTACTTGGGAATTGATATCAGGACGAGACTATATTCACTCAGTCTACCACTTGAGCTATAGATCTGGGTGTCCAGATGCATGGTTAACGAGTAAACAAAATGGTGCAAAACTAACGTAAGATCCTAGCCAATAATAAACGGCTGAGATTTTGATACTCTGGAGCACTGTGATGGTTGATTCATGAGCATTCTATACTGCACATGTGGCATATTACTACCATCAAAATTGTGTGACCTACTTTAGATAGGTAGTTACCATTAAATCAGATTGTTTGAATAATCATAGCCTCTGATTTATGGACCACCTTGCTCAATTTGGACCATTGGCTAAACCAATCAAGTGTTCAAAAGTTACTATGTTTGATTTCTGGTTCATCTAAACTAGGACTTACCATATGGAAGACTTAGTTAATGTTTATCATATGACAAATGGACGGCCATGGTGCCTGTGTATCAACCATCACAATCACTGAGTATCAAAGATTTTCTCTAATAAATGATCTCGCCGAGACCCAACAACACATGCCGCGGTCCACCGTAGCATTACTTTTTCAGGCCAGGCTTGGGCTGAGTAGGAAAGTAATCGTACCTGGGCCTGCTGGTACTTGATGGATCCATTCCTATCTTAATGGGTCTGGGTCCAATTTCTTAGAACCATTTGGTCTGCCGTTTGAACCCCATAAAAGAAACTGGGTCTAGTAGGGTCCTGGTCTGGGTCACCATTGAAAACCAGGTCGGTTCTAAGTCTAGCTAATTTTGATAGTAATATAGTAATTTTAATATTTATGATTAATCTACAAACAAAAGGAGGTTTGTCAATCCATATTAACTCACATTTATCAAATTATCACATGAACGTGCCATCTAAAGCCATCCATTCAAGTGGGCCAGCCATGTGAATGTCTTTATTTGACATGGGCATAACCCAAACCTTAATCAAAATCAAGGTCCAAAGACCTGATGGATACCGGACAGGTACTCAAAACTTGATCTTATGCCGTCGAGGTCCTCAAAATAAGACGCGAACCAAAAAGGACCCTACCCAGCAAGACCCTACTCCAATTAGAATGGGTCCAAAAACTCTAAGACCGACTTGAACCTGACCGTTGATAGCCCTAAATTTGGGTCTTATTGGACAAACCATCCAATAAGATAGCTAGCCCTAGCAACCACGAGCGCTATAAGTGCTATAAGTGCAGTGGATAATTTTTCTCATTAATTAATATTTATCAAACATTATTTCAAAATGATCTACGCCTACTTGGGGAGACCTTTTTTTTTTAATTTTTTAATTTTTTTAATTTTATAAATTGGATTGAAGATTTTGAATATTAATCTGACCTGAATTTTAGACTGTTTGCAAAGATTGGACCCCGAGCTAGACCTATGAACATGAGGTTGGGTGCAATCGATCAAGAGACGTTTGGAAGCGTGAATTGTGTGAATCATTGATAATTGGTGAATTTGGGAGGAGTTACTTTGATGTGAATTGAAATCCAATTCACATCAAATGCACCAACATGTGCTTTTTTTTTTTTTTTAATCATAGCAAAATCATATAATTTCTTTTCACATGGATTCCAATTACTACTTATTGTAATCGATTTAAAGGTTATAGTCATCTCTCTCACTCATTCTTCCAAATATAGACAACCAAATACAATTTAATGATTTTCATTACTGGTGGCCGGATTCAGTGGATTCCGATTATAGGCGGCCAAACTTCAACTTGCAATCAATTGGATGGCAGGTGTTATAGTTAATTGTCCGGGTCATGTTCCCACATCCAGGAGAATGCCAGTAGAATAGGCATTTCGATAGGTAGATAATGGTGATAGTTTCACCATCATTTTTAAAATGATGTTGATTCTTCTATTATACATTAGGATGCATATATGGTGATCTGAACCATCTAAATATTGGGCCCAAAAAATTCACATCAATGAGATTATTCTGATCATCATGTTAATGGCTAAAGAGTGCAGTTAAATAGAAAAAGGTAAAGTAGTCCAAATTCAAATGTCAAGATCATCTTGTATGCGATAGTCCACCATCCCTCTTTAAAACAATAAGGGTGGCATTGTGTAACTTAACGTTAGGATGTTTTATTTCGCAAAGATCACATCTTAGACAATCATATCCATTGAATTGTGGCCATTAAAGTGATTGTGAAAAAAATAGTTAATGGTCAAATACTCATTGAAATAAGTTGCAAAAATTAATGGATAGGATTGTTTGGAGTTTTATATTGATATATCTTATTTCAATTCTACCGTCTTTACCCTATAATCTAAGTATGAAAGCTATGTGGGCACCACCATGATGTATGTTTTTTTATCCATGCCGTCCATTCATTTTTCCAGCTCATTTTAGGGCATGATACCAAAAATGAGGCAGATTCAGTTCTCTGGTGGACCACACTAGAGGAAACAGTGGGCATTGTGTGCTTACCATTGAAAACTTTTTTGGGGGCCGCAGAAGTTTTGGATCAAGCTGATACCTATGTTTTCCCTTCATCCAGGTCTGTGTGACCTTATCAACAGGTTAGATAGAAAATAAACATCACAGTGGGCTCTATGAAGTTTTTAATAGTGGACATTCAATCAATACTGTTTTCCTGTAGTGTGGTCCACCTGAGATTTGGATCTGCCTTGTTGTTGGGCTCATGCCCTAAAATGATATCAAAAAATGGATGGACGGCATGGATGAAACATATACATCATGGTGGAGCCCACAGATCACCGACCACTAGCCATTGGCTAATGGCAGGTTCACTGGACAATCCGCGTCAATCTAATTCCTATCTCTCTCTTTAATAATAATAAAAAAAAGAAAAAGAAAAAAGAACAAAGCCAAAACAAAACCATCACTGGTTTGCATTTTTCTCTCTTTCCACCTTCACCATTCCATAGCCTCTCCTTCTAAAACAAAACAACCCCATTGCACCACGACATTCCCATACAATCCCTCCATTCGCCTTCCATTCTTTCATGGCTAGTAGTAGCCATGGACACAGAGCTGCAAAAAATGGCCCACCAACCCATGCTAGAGTCCATACATGATGCCAACACCATAGACGTCGACGTCGTCATCATCGACGATTTCAACGATATCAAGTACACTAGTCTTAGAGACATCATTCCCAATTCACCGACATTCGATGGCGGAACGACCCATGAAACGAACAACTTCAATTCATCCAACATCACCATCAGGAACCAATTGGTTAAGCAGGCGGCGTCGGCCTATCTCCAATCAGCAGCTCTCCTTGCGCCTCGCAACCAAAATTGGCTAGTGAGGATATGGCGGAAGATGATGAGCCGGTCTGCATTGCGCTCGAGCTGGCGACTGTACGTCCGGGACCCATTCCGTGCATGTTTTGGCTGTGTTGTTAGTGAGGTACGTAGGTTTGTAGCTTACATGGCTAATTGGATCGGACGCTGGAAGTCCATTTGTTTAAGTGCTTAAGATTTCTTTTTTTCCCTTTTTTTTTATATTTTATTTTTAAGAATTTCCATGAAAGAAGACTCTATGGCTTGCATTTGTGGAATTTGGGTGTGATGTGTTTATTATATATATATATATATATATATATATATATATATATATATATATATATATATATTCATCCTTGGACATAATTTATTTTTATTATGTGGGATGTTTTTTGTCATTTTGTAAATGGGATTTTAATATTTCATGGCAATGTGGGAAGAATTTTTTTTTTTATATTAATTTTTTTATTGTACAAGTGGTTGGACAGCTGATCGATCCGAACCACCCATCAAGTGGACCATAGCATAGACCAAGTGCAGTTTGGCATGGGAGTGGGTGTTACAAGGGTAAAATCTTAGTGGGTGTTATCTTTACTGTGGGGCCCACCTTGATGATTTGTCATGTATCCACACTGTCCATCTGCTTTTCCATTCCTTTTTAGGACGTGGTCCCAAAAATTAAGCAGACCCAAATCTCTGGTGGACCATACCAGAGAAACAGGTGATTGAATGGCCACCATTAAAAATTCCTAAGGTCCACTGTAATGTTTATTTGCCATCCAAAAACCGTTGATAAGGTCAACCAGACGTGGTGGAGGATCGGCTTGATCCAAAACTTTGCCCACTATAAGTTTTTAATTGTCATTCACCACTGTTTCCAGTGGTATGGTCCACCTGAGATTTGTATCTACTTGAGTTCTGGCACCACCTTCTAAAGTGAGCTGGAAAAACGAATGGACAGCGTGGATATACAACGCATTCATCAAGGTGGGCCCCACACAATAAGGGTGTTACCCGGCCGGGTAACACCTAATCTGCCCCCGTTTGGCATGTTAGACCTGGCCCCCCATGGGGTCCACTTGTTAACAGCCACTTGTGGGTGGGCCCACACATTTTATCTCTCTCTCTCTCTCTCTCTCTCTCTCTCTGAATTTAAAATTGAAATGAAAGAATTATTACGGGATAAGGGTAAAAGATTATCCTTATCCCTCATGTAACTAACTCCCTAATCCTCTCTCTAATCCTGTTTGGTTATAACAAATATATAAGATCATGATATTTCGCAACAAATCATACCCGATTAATCATGAAATATTGCAGAGTCTCATGATATTTTTTGCAACCAAACGCCACATAAGAGATAATTTTCTCTTGGGAAATACTCGTGTTAATTAGTAATTCTTATGTAAAAGGTCGAGAGATAAGAGTAGGCCATGCACCTATCCATTGGGCCATATCTCACAATCTGAACCATTGAACATATCCGGAAGACAATCATGACCGTGGATCAAAGAGGCCGAATGGTTCGTTTTCCACTCCAGTATTATATTTAGGCAGACCGTTGGATGTAGACCGTCAGTCCGTAAGTCAAGAACATGTAGACCCTTTAGCATTGGATTAGCAGTTATGCATGTTGGGGTGCATCCGAATTAGATGGGCGATTTGGGTCCCACCCTAGAGAGGTGGACAGCATAAATAGATATACAGGTCCCTCTTGAGAAGTAGATAACTTTAGCAACACAGGTTTTCATTTATGGCAAGTAGGGACAGTAATCCAGACCATTGATATGTTGTGTCCCATGGTGGATTGACCATGCCTAAAACGTCCACTTCACAATCTAGACCGTTCAATTTGTTTCCTGGTTAAGGAGAGAAATTCATCTGTCCACATTCAACTGAAAACTCTGAATTGAGAGAGTTTTGGCTCATCATCCATCTACAGGGGAACTCAAGGGATCAACGGCCTGGATCATTGAACCATGGACGCCGCATCAATCCAGACTGTTAAACTTAGGGCCTCCGTAATGGAGCGCAGACAGAAACTCACGTGATCGATGAATCAGAACTATGGTAAGATGGGATTTCCCGGCAAAGATGCATGGCCTTTATTGCATAACCTACTGGCCCACCTAAGAGAGGGCCCCACAAGTGAATTGGATTGCAATTTGCAAACACAGTTTAATAGAGAAGAATAGAGAAGAAATGACAACTGCTATCAGTGGTCATATTCTAGCTGCATTTCTTTCCAAAGTCCAACTTTTAAGTAACAGAAGTGCAATTTCGGAGCCTGGACACTCATGCGAATGCTGCAATTATAATTTGGTTTTTCTACTTCATTAGGTGAATATTTATTTGCAATTCGCAATTCCATTTGCTAGTGCATCCAAACACTAGCTTATCTCATTCCTCCAGATAGCATTTTAAAAAACATGGGCAGAAAAGGCAAGCACAGCTGTGAAACAGGCATGGCCATCTTCTCTCAGCCATTTCGGTAACTTTCGCCAAGCAAACAAAAACCCAATCTTTACAACAGTATACATGTATACTCAAATTTGGTATTTACACTGATATGGTAATTGGCTGTTCTACCTTCCAAAAAAAAAAAAAAAAAAAAAAATTTGTTTGGCGGATCACATCTACAAAACCTGGATTATGTGGAGATTGGCAGATTCAAGAACCTCAGGTCTTCTTAGGACGCTTGGGCTGTCTCATTATCTCCTTTCTTGGGTCATCAGGCATTTTGATTTCAGGATACGGCTGCCAAACAACAAAAGCAAATTAAAGCGATCGAAACTGAGCCATCATTTCATACATTCAAACCCCAATTAAAGCTGATGAAACTGAGCTATCATTTCATATGCTTCCTTGAGCAAAAGAGCAAAAGCAATTTCCCAGTGGAATTCCACAAGAAAATAAGTATAAAAGAAAATTCATATTTAAAATGGAATGCTACGCACTCTACATCAGGCAGTTCAGTAATAATCTTAAGAAACGGTTGATACATGAATGTTGCAGATGTGAATGGGGTTCTAAGATGATCATTTGCAGGCCCCATAGCGTACATGCCCGGGTGTGAAAATCAGGCCGATCACTCATCAGTTTGGGCCAGATGCATACAGAAAAACAATGGAGGGTTAGAGAGAAAGGCCCACGGTCCATGTATACCTCTCTCTATTGATGAGCGGACAGGCCATTTTTTTGGCCAGGCATCTACATGGTGGGGGCCTGACAAATTGAAATGCAGCGTGCACCCACAGGTGCATCTGTGAGTCATGGGAATCCCATTCACATTTCTCAACAAGCATGCTCCATTTTCTATAAATTTGCTCTCTTGAGCACCCATATCAAACACACATTTGACATTTCCTTGAAAATTCAGATTGCAAATCCAAGCAAAAGCAAAAGCTTAAATCACAAGCATTTCAAACTAACAAACAGCCTGTGGTATTCTAAATGGTTATAGATGCTTCTCTAACTTCATAGTTTGGAAGTGCTGGTTCTTTGTAATGTGTTCCTCTCCACTGTTTATCACTGTTTTGGAACTTTTATGCATGTTTGGAAAGATTCAAAAGGCTTCGTGCTTCTGTGAGATTTGTTGGGTTTTGTGCCATTCTGGTTCTCGTGCATATTGCAAAGCACAAGGCTCTGCAAAGTGATTGTGGTCCATGGTTCAGTAATCCAACCATCGTCTGTTGCGTTACTCCATGCATGGATCCAGTGTTTTAAATAGCCCTTTGCCCTTGATACTTCTAGTTTTTAATTAAAAAATAGGAAAAATGTAATAAATAGTAAGAACAAATATTAAAAAGAAAGTGCCTAGAAATGCTTTGTTTTCGAGTAACAACATGTTCAAAATAAGTTATTAATTATCATTTATCAAAAGCCAATCCACTGACATTTAAACCAAATTAAATCATTACCATATCAACAACTTTCTAAGCAGACTACTTTAATTATCTAGGCAGATTACTTTAATTAATCATGTCTAATTGAAACCACAAGTATAAAAAGAGATTATAAAATTCCACAGGGTCAGAGAGTGGGCACTACAAGACCACCACCATCATCACGTGCACGCTACACACTACACTACGCAGGACAACTACTAAAAAACCACCACTGTAGAGTGGTCGCCCACATGATGGACTGGACATGTTATATTCCATGCCATACATACACCACAGTGGGCCCCATGCAACATATGACCGTAGTGTATTCTATAATATCGCATAGTAGTGGCTCCCCAAAAGTGAAAAAAATAGATTCACCCAACTAGACTGGTGGTGGACTACACCATAGAAAACAATGGTTCGGTCGACTGTGAGCCACCTATGAAAATCAAGCCTATCCAACCATCACATGGGTCACTGCTATAGAAAACAATGCACAACCACCCAAACACCTCCATTGAAGTATGGTGGCCCACCTGATGGTTGGATGGGTTGCATGCCATGCCATACACACACCACAATAGGCCCCACATAGAAAAACATTGTAGACTAATCCCATCCTACAACATTGCATACAAAGTTGTCAAATGGCATAAGCGATCCCATGTGACCTAGGGAAGCTGTTTGCTTATGGGATGGCATAATCGCATAGCGAATGCACAACCTCCCAAACATTTTTTTTTTTCGAAAAAAATTAAAAAATGAAAAAGTCAAGGAGAAATGAAAAATTATGTAAAAATATTACAAGTCTAAGGATTTTTTTTTTTTTTTTTTAATTTATAGTTTTATTAGACTGTTATAATAAAACAAGTCAACTAACAACTACTTAAATGAATGCTTTTTTTTTCTCAAATGAATGAACATACTAAAAAATGTGAAAAAAAACAACATAGAAATTATATTGATGGCATTTTAAGAGAGTGGCATTTTAAGAGAATGGGAGTAATAGAGTGCGAGAGAGAGTGGGAGATTTAACAGATTAGAGAGATTGAGAGATGAGAGCATTACAATGAGAGAGAGAGAGAGAGAGAGAGAGAGAGAGAGAGAGAGAGAGAGAGAGAGAGAGAGAGAGAGAGAGAAGAAGAAGAAGAAGAAGAAGAAGAAGGTTCCAATGGTAAAAACTAGGCTATGACTTATGCGTAATAAATAGGCTATGGCTTATGCAGTCGCATACTTCTCTGTGTGACCACATAAACCCCAGCGGCCAAGGTGTTCCATAACGGTAACGGTGGCCATACGGCCACCGTTACCGTTATAATACGGGCCGTAACAGCCGTTATGGCCCTCGTATCGGCTGTTAAGGATCTTTTCATTTTTTGAAAAAAAATGTTACAAGACCGTTATAGGGCCATTATGGCCTCCTTTTTTTTTTTTTTTGTAACGGCCGTTTTGATCCCATAACGTGTAACGGTTATGACCGTTACCGTTACGTAAGCGATTTTGAATGCCTTGCCAGTGGCACAATAACCTACATATGCCACCATGGTACATGCGGTCCACTAGTCTAAAATGGCATATGCAATGGCATAATTGCTTCTGCGATTGCATATGACGACACTGATTGCATATGAACCAACCTACTAAAAGGAAAAAAAAAATGAAAACAAATCCAAAGGAAACCATAAATCTTTATCTGAAATGAAAAAGAACTCACTAAGAGATATTAAGGGGCAAAAACATTCCTCTATCAAGCTTGAGAAGAGATTCAATCAAATCTAAAAACTGAATTTTTGAGCTCTACTTCCATATGGGTGTGAAAAGGGGAAAATTTTATTTTTCCTTCACTTGGGCTCGAACGTTGATGAAAATGCAGCAAATGGACTTGTAAGGCCGATTAATCAGCCAAACTCTCCTCTTCAACGGCTTTGTGAATTGAGAGAATCGAAAAAAATAGAATTTGGGAGTTGGAGGGGTGTTGCTGTCGATTGAAAAGCCCTCTTTGGAAACTCATTTTGTTTTAAACTTTTAAGATATTTGTTTAAAATGTGAGTTGTGCGCCACACACAACGCAGCTTGTAGCATACGCTACAAGGGAAAATCACTATTTTCACATGCTACATAGCGTGTATGCTACACTGTGCTATGTAGCATACGCTACACGCTACCTAGCAATGCTATTTCAAACACTGGATGGATCATGCCCCACAAAATCTCCTCAATTGTAAGATTCCAACAAATATAAGGTCAACATTCAACTGAAAAAAAGTCCCAACATCAGCACTTGGGATCTTCCTACCTCAGAGATTTTTAGAAGGTGGTCCATTGACGGTCACATAAACAAACTGATGGTTTGGATTATTGAACCACAGGTCCCACTAGTCAGAACTGAAAATCCCAGCATACTGTGCAAGGTTTTGGGCCAAGATTCCTACAAGTCAAGACATAGCCATTCTGGAATTCAAAATTGACACTTTGGCCTTTCCTATCAACAGGTATGAGTATTTTTTTCGAAAGGCAATGGCACTTTATTAGACTAGCGCTCGAAAAAGAGCAACAGCTACAACAGGCATTATGGAAGTCTGTTTATTAAAAGAAACAACTAGATGGGAATCTAGTTGCTGCATGAAGAATCCTGCCCTCGCATCAGTGATCTGCTGCGATGGCCTCTTCAATGAATGCTATGATGATGCATGCTGATGTTCCCTTTCCATGAAATCAAGTTAGTTTAAAAGAGGGCTTTTGCCATCTCCATGTGTATGCCATTTCATATTCTTCTCTTCGTGTGAATATGAGCATGCCCTTATATGAAGAATCCCACCCTTGCATCAGTGATCTGCTGCGATGGCCTCTTCAATGAATGCTATGATGATGCATGCTGATGTTCCCTTTCAATGAACACTATGATGATGCATGCCGTCTCATATTCTTCTCTTCGTGTGAATATGAGCAGATTACTGGTTGCAGGAAAATAATTTGATGCCATGGAAAGCAGTCAACTCACTATACAATGCAAAATGGTTTAGTGACAACAAACTTTCAGGTTTTAAAATGTGAGAATCAAATGACAACATATATAAATGCTTACCTCTTCCCATTTTCTCTGGAGTTCCAGAAGTTCTCGACAGTATTTGAGACATTCAGAATGGTATACAGTAGCTAAGTCTTTAATCAGGGCCTTCCGTTTGATAATGCCAACCACTGGAAAATAAAAGAAGTGTAAAGTTGAATTAGAGTCCCTAAGCACCACAGAAATGATCATTTCATTTTGCAATGTTTTCTGAAGTAACATTTTGAGCAGAAATAATTGGATTGGTTGCTCCACGTAGAATGCATTATGACAAACAAAACAATTGGAAAATTGAAGACATTTCATAACATAAAGGTTTATCTGATTTAGGCTGCTAGGAAAACACTTGCTAATGGGGGCGGGGCGTGTTGTGGGATCGAGCACCATCTATCCCATGGATAACTGATCCGAATCCACGGATCTACAGGGAATCCTCAACCTGTCTTCGTCGAATCCACGAGTTTATCTTCGAATCCATGAAGAAGAAAGAGAGTAAACTCAATTTTCATTAAGAAATAATCCAAAACTAATTACAAAAATGAATTTAATCAACTTAAATAGAAATAAACTAACCCTAAACCCTAACTTGGGTGCTAAGAAAAGACTCCCAAGTGAAATAGGAAAGAAAAACAGAAAAATCTGCGCAAACTGTATAACGTATATTGGGCGTCGTCTTCCTTCCATTGGTGCGAGCAACCCACACATCTGATTGCCACAAAACTTTGTGGTTTTGCTGACATCGATGTACTCATTAAGATGGTCAACTCAGATTCTTCATATCAGTAATAGTGGGCCACCTGGACTATCTCCAGTTTTAGTGGGCGGAATTCGGAACTTTCTGGACAATTCGTACTATTTTGGACACCACGGTCAATTCGTAGCTTGGATCGACGTGAAACTTGTTGGGTTTTCTTGGCGTCGAGCAGCTCTACAAAATGGACGGAACAAATCATCATAAATGATCAATATGGGCCCCATGAATTGGGCTGAAATCTAAAAACGGGAATAGCAATTTTCTGTTTTGGTTGAAACTCCAAAATTCCTTTCGTTTTTTCTTCCGGTCCATCTCCTCCAAAAAGACCGTCGATCCTTGCCCTTGACCATGGACTTCCCTCCCTACATCAGACTCTTCCACTTGAAGAAAACTCGACCTTGAGTGTTGCCTCGAGTTTTGTCTCATGTCATGATGGAGGTTTGCTTTCATATTCTTCCATGGCCTCGACTTGAGAATAGTACTTGGACGTGATTGAGGATACTTGTCCTCTGCCATTCCCTGGCATAGCGCAGCAAACATCGGCGTCTTCTTCTCAGTAGGAAGAAAGAATATCGCAAATGGATCTGCTCTACCAACTGTGCTACTGAAGATTGACTCTATCGAAGAAAAATTAGCCTCTGACACATTTATGAACTCCTGCCAATCCAGATCTACAATTTTTGGAGCGACAACATGATCATCTTCCTTGTTCACCACATCTGGGATATCATCTTCGTTCATCTTCTCAAAACCTTGAATTTTTTTGAGACGATGGTGGGTGGTACCTCCTCCCCTCCCTTCATAGCTTCTACCTCTACTGATTCAGCAGGTCATTCGAGAGGGGTTCCCGTGTCTATATGAATGACATCTACTTCAAAACCTTCGAGAAGGATTTTCGTGTTTGCAGGAATGTCACATGTATGCGACTGATGGCGGCTAGGAGTCAGTTGCGACACCGTCTCCCCCAGATCTTCTTCGTCGACTAGGAAACAAGACAACAATTGTCGTTTCATCTGCTGCCACGTACGAATTGGTGGCCTTCCTTCTTGCTTCTGATGCATCTATATGTCTTCCATCCACCAATCCCAAGTGTCAAAATCTGGGTATATTGTCGCGACTGAGATTTTCCTTTCTTCAGGAATTTGCATGTAGTCGAAGTAATATTCGACCTTAGCGAGCCATTCTTCGATGCGGTCATGGCCATTGAAGATTAGAAGTTTTGTCGTCCTCTTGTAGGACCGATCTAGTATCTTGTTTATGCGGTCAAACCCAGCCTGCAGTTCTTGCATTGGTGGCGGGGCGTGTTGTGGGATCGAGCATCGTCTATCCCACGAATAACTGATCTGAATCCACGAATCTACAGGGAATCCTCAACCTATCTTCGTCGAATCCACGACGGAACAACTCGAATCCACGAGTTTATCTTCGAATCCACGAAGAAGAAAGAGAGTAAACTCAATTTTCATTAAGAAATAATCCAAAGCTAATTACAAAAACAAATTTAATCAACTTAAATAGAAATAAACTAACCCTAAACCTTAACTTGGGTGCTAAGAAAAGACTCCTAGGTAAAATAGGAAAGAAAAACAGAAAAATCTACGCAAATTATATAACGTATGTTGGGTGTCGTCTTCCTTCCATTGGTACAAGCAACCCACACATCTGATTGCCACAAAACTTTGTGGTTTTGCTAACATCGATGTACTCATCAAGATGGTCGGCTCAGATTCTTCATATCAGTAGTAGTGGGCCACCTAGACCATCTCCAGTTTTAGCGGGCGGAATTCAGAACTTTCTGTACAGTTTGTACTATTTTGGACGCCACGGTCAATCCGTAGCTCGGATCGACGTGAAACCTGTTGGATTTTCTCGGCGTCAAGCAGCTCTACAAAATGGACGGAATAGATCATCATAAATGATCAATATGGGCCCCATGAATTGGGCCGAAATCCAAAAACGGGAATAGCAATTTCCTGTTTTGGTTGAAACTCCAAAATTCCTTTTGTTTTTTCTTCCGGTCCATCTCCTCCAAAAAGACCGTCGATCCTCGCCCTTGACCATGGAATTCCCTCCCTAGATCACTTGTAGGATAGTTTAATGATTGAAATCTCAAACTCAAGTCGACGTTGGTCTTTTGATTTCCATGATTGACTCAGCCGAGACTGAAAAAACTTTTAGGTTTTCCCATGCAGACTTTGAATCAGTATTCATATCTCAAACAAATGAGTTGACTCAGACAAGTGCTAAGTCAATAGTCAATAGGGGATATTTTTTTAAAACTGGTTGCCATTACCAATGATATGATATCACTTGCTCTGCAAATCCAGATCAAGAATTCCACTCTTATTGCAAAATTTACCTCTCATACTACCAGAAACAAACTATCTTGCAATTGTATCCATGAACACAACCAGAAGATAAATGAGCATAACATATGAACCCAGAAAATAGAATTGCGTTTGAATTTCCTTGGTTGGATCCTAATGGCAAGGGTAAAGGTCTACCCTAAATGAACTTCATAGAAAAACATGAATAAAGAATAATACTTATAAAACAAATATATATATATATATATATATATATATATATATATAGAGAGAGAGAGAGAGAGAGAGAGAGAGAGAGAGAGAGAGAGAGAGAGAGGAATGCTCACCTGGGCACTTCTCTCACGAGAAACTCGTGAGCACTTTTTTATAGCTCATCTCACATGATGTGAGCTCAAAATCTGAGCCGTTCATGTGATGCAGCACCCCAAAAAACCTCTAAGGCCCATCTTTCAACCTGATCCAAAACTCTAGTGGGCCGCAGCTGAAAGTAAGACGCAAATCAAGGGAGGAAACTGTTTCCTTTTTTCATGGCCCACTAAAGTTCTGGAACAAGTTGAAAGATGGGCCTTAAGGGTTTTTTGGGGTGCTGCATCACGTGGACGGCTCAGATTTTGGGCTCATGTCATGTGCAATGAGCCATGAAAAAGTGCTCATGAGTTCTCGTGAGAGAAGTGTGCAGGTGAGCATTCCTCTCTCTCTCTCTCTCTCTCTATATATATATATATATATATATATATATAGAGAGAGAGAGAGAGAGAGAGAGAGAGAGAGAGAGAGAGAGAGAGAGAGGAGGTGACCCTCTTGTCACCTCCCAATAGGCCTCACTACAAAAACACATGCATGGAAAAGCAGCAAAAACACCCAACATGGATTAAGGAAAGTTGCTTGGCCTGATGAAATCATCATTCCAATTACACATCAGATCCTCAGCCTTCCATCTTGTCAATTTTGGGGACGAAAGAGCCCAGCTGATGAACATCGATGAAATCTTCCTCTACAAAACTGTGCTAGATGACTCTTCTTCAAAATTCCTATTGTTCCTCTACCTCCAGATCCCCCATAGGATCCCAAAGAAACCAATCCCCAAATGTTCTTTTTCACGTCCTCTAAACAGACCTTGGGCTCGCAGAAAACCTCTCCCAATGAGCCATTGAAGGCCTAGCTGATTCCAAACCTTCATAAGAAGCGATTCCAAAGAGACTTGGCCATAGCACAGTGACAAAAATATGATCAACTGATTCTATCCTTGAATTGCACATGATGCATAGATTAGGAATCATCATGCTGCATTTTTTAAGATTATTGACCTGTCGGAATTTTGTTGGCCACCGCAGTCCACACAAAAGCTTTCACTCTTGGAGGAGCCAGGGATTTCCAAGCCAATGCACAAGTCTGAAATGAATGGATTTCACTGAAAAACTCCCCATCCGAAGATCATTTCCATATCATCTTATCTACCATACATCTGTCTGTAACAACTGCTGATAGCTTGTTTAACAGAACCTCAAACATGCTTGCCTCCACGTCACACAAATTTCTTCTCAATCCAACATTCTAAACTACAGAATTGCACAAAAATTCATAGTGGTCACTAAGGAGCTCTTCCTTGCATCTAGCAAGTACGAAGAGAGGTTGCAACGATGTCGCAAATGGAGTCTTCTCTTCCAGCCAAGTGTCCCACCAGAATCTAAATTTATCACCTTTGCCCACCTTAAATCGAATGCAAGATCCAATTCGAGCCCCGTTCTTGCACAATACCTGTCCCAATCTCTAGGTTGATGATTGATTTTTGCTGAGGTCTCTTCATATTGCAGAATCATTCCGTCTATCCCCCATTCCCAGAAACCATCTCCTATGCAAAACCCCATGTTTTCCCCCTATCACTTTCCTCCACAAAGCCTCCAGTTCCTCCCCAAATTTCCACAACCGGTTACTATGCAGCACCCAATTTTTGTCTTTGGTGTTGCCAATCCCAAGGCCCCCAAACTTGATTGGCTTTTGAACCTCCTTCCAGTTAACCTGGTGGAGTTTGTAATCCTCATTGCATCCATCCCACAAAAAATCCCTTTGGAATCCACGAGTCCTTGATGACGCAGCCACAGGAATCTTAAATAACGATAAAAAAGTCTGGGAGATTTGCCAAAGTCGCCTTTATGAGAGATATCCTGCCCCCGAAAGATAGACACTTCCATTCCATTTCACAAGCTTTACACCAACGTTTTTCAATTATAGGATCACAGAACGATTTGGATCGAGGGTTTCCCCCAAGAGCGAGGCCCAAATAAGTACACAGGAGTGAAACAGCTCTGCAGAACATGCATCTAGTTAATATTTTCACTCTCTCGCTACTTGTCGCCACTCCCGCCATAGCACTTTTCTTCAAGTTAACCTGCAATCCAGAAACGGCCTCAAAGCATCTTAGAGCTCCTTTGATGTTAACAAACTGACCCATTGAAGCCTTGCAGAAGAGAAACGTGTCATCTGCAAATTGAAGATGGGTGAAATTCATATCTAGAGAGCCAATCTGAAAGTCATTGATGAGGCCACATCCCGATTTTTAGTTCATCTGATAATCATGGTGGATCCTCATGGTGGGTAGCATATGTTGGATGCGTTGGGTGTCACATACCTTATGGGTCCCACATTTCTTAAATTTACCACTTCCTAAAAAAAAAGAGGGCACTTTGGTCTTTTTATACAAGCATAACTAGAGAATTCCGATTGCTGGAGGCATTGGTTGGGTGATTTAGATTTACCAAGGAATTATTTCATAAAAATCTCTACTAAAAAATAATGTGAGTTGTGAGAAAATCTTTGATACTTTGGATGAGTATGATGGATGATACATGGGCACTTAACAAACACATAAATATTGCATACTTGGATACAAACAATTCAAACTATAACTATCCAAATTGTGGGCCCCTTTTTATATGTATCACCAAACAAAAAAATTACGCATCTTGGATTAGCTAAGTATCTAAATGGTGGACATTCATGATGATTAAAAATAAAAATATCCAATGGCCCAATTTCAGTAAAGAAGTGTGCACAAATGACGATCTAGTGTTGTATATAGCCAAGAATCAAGTAACTTTCCATATTTTATTAAGAGTTGACGTTGGTTCCTCTATAACAACTAGGTCCCATCATGATCTGCTCAAGACATCCACTCCATCCATCATGTGAGCTCCTTCATTTTCTCCTAGTTGCACTCCATACACTTTGTTTTAATCTGACTGATTTTAAATCCTTTAGATTCTAAAGCACCCTTCTAATAAATGTAGATTTCTATTTATGCCCTTCCTCGTACTATCAATCAAACCAATGTCATCTGTAAACAAAATATACCATGGGATCTCTTCCCATAAATGCCTCGTTAACTCGTCCATAACCAATACGAAAAGGTAGGGGCTCAATGCCGACTCCGATGGAGGACTACTGTAATTGGGAACTCACTTGTCTCTTCGGCAGTGGTCTTCACATTTGTTATTGCTCCTTCCTTTCTTTCCCAACAACCACTAGATTAACTATTTAAGGACCCTATCGAAATCTTTCTCTAAGTCAATAAAGACCGTGTAGAGATCCTTCCACTTCTCCCTATATTTCTTCATCAATTGTCTAAATAGGAAATAGCTTCGGTGATAGACCTCCCTGACATGAAACCAAACTAATTTTCTAATACATTCGTTTCATGCCTTTAGTCTTTGCTCAATTACTCTTTCCCGAAGTTTCATAATATGCCCCATCATAGTTGGTGCATCTCTATGGGGGAGTAAGCAGTGGTTTTGCCAAAGCTCTCTCGAACAGCTGGCCATACCTCAGGTTTGCTGGCACAAGGGACTGTCCCAGGATACCGCCCCCTCCTTAGGCACGATGGTGGCACTGCCTACTTCATCCTTCCCAACCATCAGTGAGCCTCCGTTCCCTGTAGGGTGGATTGCCCTGATGAGCCATCAAAGGCAGCTAGGAGAGATACGTCATCAGTTCTCCCACCGATTCCTAAGTATACCCCTGGCATCCCATTGGGTGGGGGGGGGGGGGGGGGGGGGGGGGGGGGGTGGATACCTTGGTGCAGCTCTATGTCTCCTTATTCTTATTAATAGGTATCATGGTACTTTTCCTCCTAGAGATCAAATCAGTTTCTAGGTGGATGTGTGGTGTGGACGATAAGGCGCTCCAAGATATCTTCCCTTAGATAGCTAATCTAATCCTGGATCGCTTTGCCCCTAGTTTCGTAATGCAACTTTGTGGTAGTGATGTAGTTTGCTGCCCTCCGTGCTATAGGAGGTTGTCCGATGATGAAACAGTAGAGTTTATTTGTTTATTGGAACATCTCGAGAATGTAACGCCCTCTCTTCTTGAGTCAGGACTTGATGATTTGAAAAGGGCATGGATCTAGAAAATTTATGGTAGCCTCTTTCGTCCACTTCATCTTGGATTCTGGTAGTTCCTAAGGTCCTTCCCACTCGTACCTCCACTGGTATTATGGGGCCCCTCCTCGTTTGGTGGCGCTCGTGTGGCTGGTTAGTGAAAGAGAATTCTCACTATCGACAATCTTTAACAGAGATCTCTTATTCTCCCAAATATTTGTTTGATGTGCATGAAAGATGCAGAGGCAATCAACTGCTTATTTATTTATTGCATTTTTGTTTGGAAAGTGTATGTAGGACTACTTCCTCGCTGAGTCTCATGTGGCTTGGGTCATGTCGGAATCTATAGAGGATCTTCTTTGGGCATGACATGGAGGAGGTGGCAGGAAGGCGAGTCAAGTCATTTGCAGCTTGATTATTATGGAAACTCTATGGGCAATTTGGAAAGAGAGGAATGAGTGTAGTTTAAGAAATGGGAGGTCCTAGGTGGATGGGATGATTAAGATAGTTTCGAATCTTGTAAAGGGTTGGGCTCCTCATGTTAAGGCAGCTATGGCTGATTCCTTTTCTTTTGTAGCGCCCTAGTTAGTGTTGTATTCTTTTCCTGCCTTTGGGTAGGGTTTCTAATAAATTTTATTACCTCTTAAAAAATGGTACTTTTCCTCCATTTGTTTGGCATTTCTTTAATCTTACAGTCTTGTTGAACAACTTTGTCAACCAAAACAATCGGTATCTCCCATACACTTCCAAACATCTATTGGCATACCATCTAGTCCAAGGGCCTTTTCTGTTTTCATCTTTCTTAGAGCTTCTTTCACTTTAGATATCTTAATCCTTCAAAAGTATCTATGGAATCCAACATCGTTTGAGTTTATGGTTTCTTCTACCCTTATACTCTTAGAGAGATTGTCATTTAACAAGTTCTGAAAATAGTTTCTCCACCTTTCATTGGTCTCATTGTCCTTAACTAATACCCTTTGGTCATCGCTCTTAATTGATCTAGGTCCCTACTCTTCTTCTCTAACGCAGGGGCATTGTCACACCGAGCTTGAGTGGGGTAGCTTGTGGAGTCGGGGACACACTCGGGGTGGGCGGCTCATGTGAGGTGGGTGGCTGGTGGATTTTGGGCCCCACCTGTGGACTAGGGTGGCTCGTGTGATGTGTACCCATGGACTTGAGGCCCACGAAGGAGGGTTCGACCGATGACCTAACTCATGGACTTGGGGCCTGGGTTATGAGATAAAGGAATTGATTCGCCACGCTCTATCAATTTGAGCTTTTAGAGCAAGTAGTTAGTTGTCTTGCATCAACTTGGTATCAGAGTGGGAGGTCTCGTGTTCAAGACTCCTCACTGGGGGTTAATGCGAGAGTAGGCCTGGCAAAATTCCACACGACCCGTTAACCTGCACGAAACCCGCATGAAAAAACCAGTGTTCGGGTTCAGTCTTATCGTGTCGGGTCACTAACGGGTTGACCCATTAAGACCCGTTAACATAATGGGTCGATTCAGTGTTTCACTAGTGAACCCGTTTAACCCGTTAACATAATGGTCTAGATCACCAAACCATGGCTCACCTATGAACCTGGCACTCCATCATATGCAATATTGCAATGTACAGGTGATTCCTCCTCGTCTCACGAGTGAATCCTATTGTTTCCGGTGATAGAATGGGCTCACTAGGTGGACCACTGCTGTATGTTGGGTCAGACTGTTAGTTGTCCTCATCAACGGTGTGGCCATCTGATGTGTAGACTGGCCTAACGGGTTAAACAGGTCAGGTTACGGGTAACCCGATAAATTAATGAATGGGTTTGGGTTTCTAGATTTCGACCCGTTAGTTAACGGGCCGAGTTTAGGTGAGCAAATTTTTGACACGACACGAACACAGTTCAACACGACCCGTTGCCAAGGCCTATGTGAGAGGCATTGTCACACCTGGCTCGAGTGGGGTAGCTTGTGAAGGCGGGGACACAATCGGGGTGGGCGGCCCGTGTGAGGTGGGTGGCTCGTGGACTCGGGCCCCACCCACGTGGGTGGCTCGAGGATTTCGGGCCTCACCCGTGGACTCGGGTGGCTCGTGTGATATGTACCCATGGACTTGGGGTCCACGAAGGAGGGTTCGACCGAGGACCTAACCAATGTTCGCATTGTCGATAATATCGCCAATAATATCGGTGTCGCTAGACTAGCGACAATGAAACACCAATTTTTCGTCTCTCTAGATTATCAGAGAAATATCGGCAATATCGTCGATAATTTGGGATTATTGCCGAGAATCTTGACTGTAGCCAGTGTTCATACCTCAAGATTTGCATTAGGGAGTGGCCTTCAACCGAATTTGGTGGGCCAATCGTCGAGCGCGCCGAATCGGGTAAAAAAAGCTTGAAACCTTTTTTTTTTTCTTCAGGAGAGAATTGCTCTTGAAAAAACCCAGATTTCCACCGAGGTTTTTGGGATTTTGGTAGGGATTTGAAAACTAGATGAAATTTGGGCGATATTTTTGGCTTTTGAATGGATTCGAAATCGTGCGGAGCCGACGGCTTTAACGGAGAAGAAGACGAAGCGCTGAGGGTTTCGTTCTTCAACTCTCTCGGTCTCTCCCATATTTTAAAAAGTGGTTTTGGTGCGACTCCGGTTGCATTTAAGACGGTGCGGCCCTTACGGTGGGGCCCACCTTGATGTATATATTTTATATCCATTCTGTCCATACATTTGGAGAGATTAATTTAGGTCATGATACAAAAGCTCAAGTGGACCCATCACAGAAAACAGTGAGGATTGAACACTTACCATTAAAAACTTTTTGAGGGCCACAAAAGTTTTCGATCACGTTGATATTTATGTTTTCCCTTTGTCCATATCTTTCTGGACTTTTGAACATGTTGGATCACCAAAAAAAAAAAAAAAAACATTATGATGGGCCTTAGGAAGGTTTCTAGTTTCAACAGTGGGTGTTACTATCCCCGTTGTTTTCTGTAGTGGGGTCCACTTGAGCTTTGGATCAGCCTCATTCTTTGTCTGATGTCCTAACATGATCTCTCCAAATGGATGAATGGTGTGGATACAACACATACATAATGGTGGGGCCCACAGTTAGAATCCCACTCACAACGCTTGTTCGTGTGCAGCACAGACTGGGAGCGGATTAGCTGTTACATCGTGAACAACTTAGTGGATGTTACCCTAATTGTGTGAGGCCCATATTGATGTATTTTTTATATATCCATGCCGTCCATCTGTTTTTCCCTCTCATTTTAGGACGTGATGCCAAACCCTACGAAGATCTAAATCTCAGATGGACCATACCACTAGAAAAGTGATGAATGACCATTAAAAACCTTTTGTGGGCCACAAGTTTTTGGATCGAGCTGATATTTATATTTTCCCTTCATCCAGATCTTCTTAACATTATCAATAGGTTGGATTGCAAATAAACATTACAGTGGTTCATATGAAGTTTTTAATGGTGGGCATTCAATCACCATTGTTTTACTATGGCGTGGTCCATCTAAGATTTGGATCTGCTTCATTTTTTGGACCATACCTAATAATGATCCAAAGAAATTGATGGACGGCTTGGATATACATAATATATATCAAGGTGGGCCCTATAGTTAGGACAACACTCACCAGCGTGTTACATGGTCAAACCTTAACTGCAATGGATTTCCTAATACAGAACACGGCACCATAGGCCGGTATTGTGTTGATGTGGCAAAGTTTTGTAGGTCCCACCATGATGTATGTGTTGGATCCATACCGTTCATCCATTTTTTTTTCCAGATTTTTTCAGGTCATCATCCAAAACATGAGGCAGATCCTAAGCTCAAGTGGAACACACCACAGAAAATAGTGGGGATTGAATGCTTACAATTGAAAACTTCTTAAGGCCACAGAAGTATTTGGATCAAGCTGATATTTGTTTTTTCCTTTCATCCTTGTCTTTATGGCCTTATCAATAGGCTGGATTGCAAATAAACATTACTAAAACCTTATCCTCGAATGGGCTAGAGAAACGGATGGATGGTGTGAATATACAAACCATGATATCTCTATGGGACCCACCATATTAGGCAGTGCTCTATAGGTTAATTTTATGTCTTGATTATTGTATGATGGCTGCATTTGTATTATATAAACTTATTTTGGTTGCTATTGGAGTGATTTCTTACGGCAACGCATGTTTTTTGAGCCCCATTGAATAAAAATTTATTATTTAATGCATTCTTTTTGCAATTTTTTTATTCCTGAATATGCAAATATGTGTATTTAGGCATTTCCTGGAGTTTCACTGAAAAATTCCACAGTTTTCCTCATGTTTTACCCCCTTTTCCCCACATTTCCAGTTATCGGCGATATTATCGGCGATAACGATATTATATCTTTATCTTCGGCCAGCGAAACTTGTAGCGATACCGACAATGCGAACACTGGACCTAACCCATGGACTTGGGGGCTGGGCTATGAGATAAAGGAATTGATTCGCCATGCTCTATCAGTTCAAGCTTTTAGAGCAAGTGGTTAGTTGTCCTGCATTACTCTCTCTCATATTTGCAAGTTTGACGACATCTTTCTCACCTTCTCTTGTCCCCAATCTACTATTAAGATCATCATACACATTAAGTTTAGCCTCACTACTTTCTTTGCAATTGTCTTGGCATTTCCATTTTTTTTAAGATTTTCATTGTTTTTAATCCCTTGCTAAGCTTTGAAACATGAATATTTCTCGTATATAGCTTTATGTACATTGTCATTCCACCACCAAGTTCCTTATATGATTGACTTTTCTTTCTAGATACTCTAAAACATCTTTTGCCACTTTCTTAATGCACTCAACTATCTCATTCTACATAACATTTACTTCTTCCTCGATATTCTGCTTTTCTTCTTCTACCAATTTGTTTCTAAATCACATTGTTTTCTCTCATTCTAAATTCCAAAATCTAGTTTTTAAACACCTATTAATTTCATTCCCTTTGCTCTATCTCTTAATGTAAACATCCATAATTATTAAAGATTAACATCTAGCTAGTGATTCTTGCAAACCTTTTTCTACATTGTTAGGATTGTCCGGTCACTGTGATTATGATTCTAAGGTCCTTTTATGGAGTGCTTTGACGAAAATATCTAGGATTATTATGGACATAATGCATTATATAAATCCAAGAGGATGAAAATATTGGATTTCATCCCTATAAAAGATACTCAGAAAAAAAAGAAAAAAGTAAGGAGGAGGAGAAGAATGAAAATGATTTCCTACAATAACCCCAAATTTTCTGACTTCATACTACAACTTAAACAACACAGTAAGTGCCTGTTTCAGGATATCTGCATGGGTGAATCTATTTCAGGATGGGGTTTTGACTTAAGGGAATGATGTAAGGGTTTTGTCGGGTGTTTTGTCTTTGTTTTTGGAATGATGCCTTGCCATCCTTTCTCTTTAGCTTAATAAATTTCGTGATACCCTTCAAAAAAAGGAAGTGAGGGCCTGATCGGAATGAGAAAATGCCTACCTTTTGAACTTTTCATCGAAACTAAGCTGAAATCGAAAGTTTGGGTGTTTGGTACCTCAAAATGTTCCAGGCCAGAAGTGAAAACGCATGAAGAGGCACTCCTTCCCCAATCATTTTCCTTTTGTCTAATGATAGGATTATCAGCTCAGATCGGTGCTACCGCATGCAAACAGGCCCTAAACCATTACATTGAATGAAGGACAAAGAAGAATGCAGATACTCGCACAAGGGGACTTGCAGGCATAAACGTGAGATCTAGACCATCCACGTGATGGGGCCCACACAATGGAAGGCCTGATGTACATTTTGAACAATCGATCATCAACGAAACTGGAGACATTAATTACAGCATTTCAAAATAGTAGATAGAAGCTCAAAACTCAATAACGTAAAGATTTTTTTTGCTAATTATCAATAAAGAAAGATCGATTTTTCAGTAGGGCGATAGAAGAAGAGCGAAAGAAGATCAATTGAGGAAAAACACAGCTAGGGCATCGAGAAAGAGAATTTGGGGTTAGATGAGAAAGAGGGAGAGAGGGATTTACTTCTGCTGGGATCGAATCGGAGAGGAGGAGGTTCTGCTGTCGTTGTTGGCTGCTGCTGCTGCTCAGGAGGCGGCGGAGGAAGATGAGGTGGAGGTTCCGCTTCACCCATCGGCGTATCTTAGCAACTCTCTCTCTCTCTCTCTCTCTCTCTCTCTCTCTCCTGCTGGAATTAGCAAATGTTGCAGAAGCGACGGCTTCTGTCGATTCGCGCGATAGGGGAATCGAGAATGCCACTTTCCAACGAACCCTGTAACAGGAAGGCCGTGTAACCAAATGCTCCGTGGGGCCCACCTTGATGAACGTGTTATATCCACTCCGTCCATCGGTTTTTCCGTATTATTTTAGTGGATTATGAAAAACATAAAGGGGATCTGAATATCAAGTAGAGCACAGCACGGGAAACAGTGGGGATTGAACGTCCACCATTAAAACAAATTCAAGGCCACAGAAGTTTTGGATGAGGTTGATATTTGTGTTTTCTTTTCATCCAGATCGGAGTCACCTGATGAACGGTTTTGATGACATATAAGCTTCAATGTGGGCCATAGAAAGGTTTCAACGATGGCCCTCTTTATCCTTACTGTTTCCAATGGTGTGGTCCACTTGAGATTTGGATTTAACTCATGTTTTGTCTCATGCCCTAAAATAAGCTGGAGAAACGGATGAACGGAGTGGATGTAATAAATAAGGCCCAATTCTAGCGCATATATATCGTGGGGCCCACCTGATGAGCGGTTGAGGTATTCCACATGTGTCACATTGGCGAGCGTGAGCCATGATTCCCCTTGCGTACTCTAGTTGGTGCAGCACCGCTCATGGATGCCAGATTGCCAGGACGTGGCCGCAGTGGCCCACTGTAGGTGGGGCCCACCAGCTGGTGCAGAATTTCATCTGGTGCACCCGCTGTGCACGTTACCGAGTCTCCCATTTATAAATAGCGTTTTTCAGCGCCAAAATCTGCGCCTTAAACCCTAAACCAAGCCATTGAAGGCAGCAGCCGTCTGCAGAAATGTCGAAGCGAGGTATTCCCTTTTCTTCTCCTCCGTTCTAGGGTTTTCTTTTTTGATTTTTAATACCTATAGTCGAATCAATGGATTTCTGCTCACTCTTTATGTAGATCTGTTTGTAGTTGCTGTAGGGTTTGAATATCTATCGATTCCCTGAACATTTTGTGCGATCTGGTGTTTCATTTGTGTTGATTTTGGAGTTGATAGGATTAGATCTTGATCCTAATACATGAACAATTACATGGTCTCCGGCCTTTGTATGGGTGGGGCGTCCTTTCCTATATGTGGGGCCAATGATGAGGTGATCTGGGCTATTGATTGGTTTGGACCCCCACTGTGGATGGAGATGCCACTCAAGTCACTCAGGCTGGAAGATCCTGGCCATCCAAATCTTTGGCTTTTTTTTTTTGCTTAATGTGGACGGTTGGTGCCTTTTTTCTTGGGCATTGTTTACTTGCAGGCCATTGATTGATGAGTTATGAGTTATAACCATGATGGGGATCATCATCATTGGTTTATATCAGAGGACTGTGGGCCCTACTTATTGGAACTCAGGGCCTGGGGATACTTGATGCAACCAAATGGCCACACAAGCTGATTCATCAACATTTTAATAATCCAACTGTTCAAATTGCCTTGATTGATGATCAGGACTAGATCCGATGTCTGATGATCAATCTGATGGAATCAATGGTTAGATTGCATTGTGGGGCTGAGAGGATCAATGAATGGTCATTATATTTCTAGGATTTATTTGTCTAGTTATTTATTAGGGTTTGATTAAGTAGTTAATAATTTTCACTTTTTATATTTTCGTCACTTTTTGGTGGGCTACTTTTGGGGTACCAAATGATATGAAATTGGTCCCATTTGATAGCCCATTGAGTTGGCTTTCAAATAAGCCCAAGACTATGCAATTATGACTCCATTTGTGTGGGTTATGACTTATGGCCCATTTATACAAGGTTCATATGGCGGTGACTGGATTCAGGGGATTTTGATAATTTTCTATTATTAGGGCTTCTCTACTTGGTTCAAAGTCTATATAAAACTATTTTATGGAGGTATAACGCATTATCATGATGATTTGAATAAAGCTTCTTTGGTTTGTCTTTTTTTTATTTTTTTTATTTTTTATTCAGTAGGAGATTTGGAGAGGGGTTTTTTTCGCTGTCTCTAGCATTCAGCTAGAGGATTTTTGGGCTCTTTCCCACAATCTCTTTCTTCTTTTCTTTGATATATTTGCATCTCCTTTTGTGGTTTGCATTGATACCAGACATATCGTTGAGCTGAGCATACAATCACTCCTTAGACATGTTTACAGTAATTTCATTGATTGTAAACATTGATCTGTTGGGCCTCACCTTCAATGGGGGGTGTTTTGAAAATCATTCAGATTGGAAGGTCCTGCCCCTTTGATTAATGGCATAAAAATAAAAGGTTAATGATGCAATACATCAATGGCTTACATTAAATGAAAAATGGTCAAAAGATCAAAGCACTAGGTCCTCCGATTTTGGGAGATATTGAGATTTGAGGGGATCCTCCATACTGGTGAGGCCCATTAGATCGATGGTCTGAATTGCCACAACACGGGCCACACATGTACCAATTATATATTTGATGAAGTGAAGGACCCAATAGTTCACTCTATGTAGATGAATTAAAACATGATGTATGCATTTATAGATTATTTATTTGGATTCTTGTAAAGGCTTGAATATTAGGGATTAGGAAATGATCTTGCAGAGTGTATTGTAAGCTTACAATGCACATAATATTAAAATAGTTGGATTTAATCCAATGGTTGCTAAAAATCTTCTTTAGAAAGATGACTAGTTAACAAGATATTCAACAACCCTAATGGAGGCTGTAATAGTAGAAGAAGATTTGAGCGGTTGGAAGATGAAAGAAGGAGAAATGAAAGGGAATGTAAAAGGAGTACAGTGTTGGAAAAGAGAGACTGTTGTGTGTTAGGTTCAAATCCCTAACACACTCTATTTTATTATAAGAAAAGAGGACTACTACAAACTCCCGAGGAGCACAAAGAAAAGAGTACACTCACTAACAAAATATATTATCTTACACTTCCTATACTCCCCCTTAAGTTGGAGCATAGATGTTAATCATGCCCAACTTGCCAGTAATACAAATAAGAGCATTACGAATTTATGAGTAAGAGACTTGGTGAGGACATTGTCGATTTGTTCTCCAGAGTGAACGAAGGGAGTAGCAATCCCCTTGTTAGCCTCATTCTCCCGAATAAAGTGACAATCAATTTTAATGTGTTTCGTGAGCTTATGAAAAACTAGGTTGTTGGCGATGTGGATGGCGGTCTGATTATCACAATGCTAAAGAATGGGGGTGGAAGGACGGTAGCCAAGTTCCTGCAAGAGTGTGCGAAGCTGAACAAGTTCATATGTGGCATGGGCCATCGCCCTATACTCAGCTTCGACAGCTGATCAAGCAAGTGACAAGATTGCCACCGAGAAATGTACAGTACCCAGAACTGGACTGGCGATCATGTAAACTGCTAGCATAGTCAGCATTGGAGTAACACGAAAGATGAAGATGACCATGCTGCTGAAAAAGCAGACCTTTACCAGGAGCAGACTTGAGATACCAAAGAATCTGATACACTGCCGTCAAATGCACGGTATGAGGGGTATGCATGAACTAACTAACAACCCCCACAGCATAAGATATAGATCTGGATGAGTAGTAGTAAGATAAGTCGACCAACCAGTCGACGATCCATTCCAGGATCAGAGAGAGGGGCACCGTCATCAGGGACAAGTTTCACAGTTCATTATCAGAGTAACCTAAAAGATGAAGATGACCATGCTACTGAAAAAGCAGACCTTTACCAGGAGCAGACTTGAGATACTAAAGAATCCGACACATTGCTGTCAAATGCGTGGTATGAGGGGTATGCATGAACTGACTAACAACCCCCACAACATAAGATAGATCTGCATGAGTAATAGTAAGATAAATAAGTCGACCAACCAATCGATGATACATTCCAAGATCAGAGAGAGGGGCATCAGGGACAAGTTTCATAGTAGTATTCAGAGGCGTTCCAACAGGTTTGCAACCTAGCATTCCAGTCTCTGAGAGCAAATTAAGAGCATATTTCCTTTGAGAAAGCACAACCCCTGATTTCAATCGAGCAACTTTAATCCCCAAGAAGTACCAAAGGGTCCCCAGGACCTTGATTTCGAAGCAGGATTTGAGAGAAGATTTGACAGCCACCATTCCTTAAGTGTCATCTCCAGACAGAACAATATCATCCACATAGACAATTAGCACTATAACTCCTGTGGGTCGACAACAAATAAATAGGGAGTGATCGGGCTTGGCTACGAGTAAATCCAAAGTCCAGAAGAGCATGACTAAACTTATTGAACCAGGCACGAGGAGACTGTTTGAGACCATAAATAAACTTTTGTAGGTGACATACAAGGGGACGTTAGTCCATATCGTGAGGACCATGAAGCAAGGAAGAACCGGGTGGTTGGTTCATATAGACTTCTTCATCAAGATCACCATGTAAGAAGGCCTTCTTCACATCGAGTTGGAATAAGGGCCATGATAGATTCATTGCTATAGAGATAAGCACACGAATTGAGTTAAGCTTGGCTACTGGAGAGAACGTCTCAAATTAGTCCATACCATATGTTTGAGTAAAGCCCTTTGCAACAAGACGTTCCTTATATCGTTCAACAGAACCATCAGGGCAAAACTTAGTGGTGTATTCCCATCAGCATCCAACAGTTCTTTTGTCCTCAGGTAAAGCAATCAGCTCTCAGGTTTTGTTCTTTTCGAGTGCCTGCATCTCTTCCATCATAGCCTTCGTGCAGTCAGAGCTACGTAAGGCGTCCTTGAGATTATGTAGGATGGCAGAGGAAGATATGGGAGCTGCAAAAGACTGAAGGGATGTTGAAAGATGATGGAAGGAAACGAAATTACTAATGGGATGCTTTGTGCATGAATGGGAAGGTTTACGTAAAGCAATTGGAAGATCGTCATGAAGTGGAGATGAAAGGATTATACCTGAACCACTAGGAGGAGTAGACGAAGTGGTAGGTTGATGATCTGTAGAAGGTTTAACTCACCGATTATACACAAGAATAGGCTTCGGAACATGCAAGGGAAGAACCACATCGTCATCGATACATACAACTGGAAGAGTAGTCGAGTTTGAATTAGAGTGTGAAAGCTCTCCCTGACTAGAAGGCAGATGATGCATTGATTGCCCTTCAGCAAAAAAGTATGGAATTCTTCAAAAAAGGTGACATCCTCGAACACAAACCTCTTACAGGTCAAAGGATCATAGCACTTATACCCTTTTCGAGACTTGGAATAGCTTAAGAAAACACACTTGATGGCTCGAGGACTCAACTTGTCATTACTCGCATTCAGGAGCTGAACAAAACATGTGCACTCAAAAACTTTAGGGGATAAAGGGAAATGTTTATCCCATGGGTAAAGAAGTTCCAATGAAGACTTATGAAATAGAACTCAAGACAGAACACAATTAATCAAGAAGACAACAGTAAGGCATCACCTCAAAATTGTTTTGGAAGATTCATACCAAGAAGGATAGCTCGAGTGACTTCAAGGAGATGACGATTCTTCCGCTCAGCTACCCCATTTTGTTGAGGTGTTTGAGGGCATGATGTGCGGGATAAGATACCATGCTCTTGCAAGAAGGACAAAAAGGCATTCGACATATATTCACCCCCATTATCAGAATGCAAAACTTTGATGGGACATTGAAATTGGTTAGTCACTTTTTGTAAAAAAGTTTGAGCATATCAAAAACTTCATTCTTGGATTTTAGAGCAATCATCAATAAACGTAATGAAGTATCAATATCCAAAAAGAGAGGTGACAGGAGCCGATCCCCAAACATCCCAGTGAACCAGCTCGAAGGGGATGAGTTCTCTCAAATACACTAGGAGGGAACATAGCCCGATGATGCTTAGAGAACTCACAAGTTTCACATGCTAAAGGTTTTGATACATACATGGAATGCAATAAAAGTTTGAGCTTGGACAATGATGGATGCCCTAAACGGCAATGCCATCGAGACACAGACTCCTTATCTAGGGACAATGTACTAGAAGCTATAACAGGTGCATCATCAAGGAAATAAACTCCTCCACGTTCATGGCCCTTACCAATAGTTTGCTTCATCTGGAGGTCTTGAAACACACAATGAGATGGAAAGAAAGTCACCGAGCAATTCAAAGACTTTGTAAGAGAGCTTACGGATAATAGATTTAAGGGAAAACTAGGGGGGCGTTTGGCAAATCTATTAATAAGAGCTTATTTACTTATTCTGAAAAAAAAGCTCTTATTATGAAAATAGACCGTTTGATAAAGCTTTCATTTTAGAGCTTATTTTTTTAGAAACTAACAAAAAAGCTCTTAAATAATAAGTGATAGGGAGGTCACTTTTTCTTTAAGAGCTTATTGAGCTTAAGCAGGTAGATATTTTTAATTAATTTTTGGACAAGTTTGTCTTTAAACTTTTTAAGTAATTCCCATCTTGCCCTATTCTCTTATTTAGAATTTCTCTAAAGGGGGCCCACATGATGAAAAAACCCATATCGAAGGTGGGTTTCTACATCAACGTGGGCCCACATAATGCATGGTCACATCAATGGTGGGCCCCACATGATGAACGTCGACATCAAAGGTGGGACCTACATGATGGATGAGGGACATTGAAGGTGGGATCACATGATGGAAGGTTTACATCAAAGGTAGGCCCACATGATGAATAACCCATATTGAAGGTCGGGCCCCACATGATAAACAATGAACACCAAAGGTGGGGTCCCACATGATGGATGACCTACATTAAAATGTGGCCCCGCATGATGGATGGACTATCCACATCAAGTAGGCCCTATATGATGGACGGTTCATAGCAAAGGTGGGACCCACATGATGGACAATCCACAGCCAAGGTGAGACCTACATGATGGATGGTGGACATCAAATGGGTTCCACATGATGGACTACCTACTTGATAGTGGTCCACAACAAAAGTAGGACCCACATGATGGATGGTGGACATCAAAGATGGGCCCCTTGTAATGAATGACTCATATTGAAGTGGGGCCCCACATCAAGGTGGGCCCACGTAATGAAAGGTTCACATCAAAGGTAGGCCCCACCTGATAGATGGCCCACATCAAAGTGTGGCCCAACATGACGGAACATTCACATCAAGTAGGTCCCATTTAAATGCCAAACCACGTCCCACCTCAAAGGTGGGATCCACATGATGGATGATGGTCATTGAAGCTGGGCCCACATGATGGTCAGTTGATATTTAAGTTGTTGTATGTAATCTTTAAAAATGACATCAACTACCCTTAAAAAAGCTCTTATATGAAAGTTTTACCAAACGTGCTTATTTTAAATGAGAGCTTTTTTTTGGAGATTTTACTAAACAAGCTTATTTAAAATAAGGGCTAAAACAAAAAGAGCTTATTGAAGTAGCTCTTATTCAAAAAGTTCTTATTGAATAGAGTAGAGATGCCAAACGCCCTCTAGGAACGTGTGAGACTGAGGATAAGTGCGTAGTGGGACTGCTGGTGATGGGACCCGATGCAGATACAGGACGTTGGTTTCCATAAGCAAGTTTAACAGAAAGTGACTAAGTAAAAGGAAAATAGGAGCAAAAAAGATGAGTCTTACCGGTCATGTGGAATGAGGCTCCTGAGTCAATGACCCAGGAGGAAGAAGGAGAGGCTACATGAAGAGCAGTACTTGATTGGGCTATGGAGGCTTTGGAAGGGGTAGGAACTTCACGTACGTGCAGTCGCATTAAGGCGTCATATGCCTCACAAGATAGAACACCGGTATCACCTGCGGGCAGCTTCTCTGTTGTCATCGGCTCTGAAGACGTTGTAGAATAGGATGAGACAATCGCGGCCTAAAGAAAAACAATGCCAGATGGGAATACAAGGGCCCAGTAGTAGGAAAGAGGAAGCTATCCAACATCAAGGCCATGAAAATCGCCAAGAGAGACTCCAAGTGAGAGAAACTGACTCAAACAACTCTATCTCACTCAATCTTTCAAGAGAATGAGAGATAAACGCCAAACAATCAGAAATCCACCAAAATAACAACAAATCCAATTAGATCCGACTCAAATGAGAGACAAACAGCTTGGCCGCACGTCCATTTGGGGTTTAAACCCATTCAAACACAAATCCTTGCTAAAAAATCCTCCATGAGTAGCTAGGGAGGAAGATCTTAGTCCATCTTGAAGAGAGAAACTAAAGAAAAACTTACCAATTTGAGATAGATCGAGGAAAATTTGATTAGGGGGCCGGTTTCCGAATTTCTCTATTTCTGCTAAAACACCATGAAAGAGGGCCTCAAAAATTCCCAAAAAATCATGACAAATCCTCTAAAATCACGATCTATCAAACCCCTAAACTTTCAGCTCAAATGGGGTCCATGTGACGGTACAACGCTGATGTCAGCCGTACTTACGTGTCGCCTCTCAACTTGTTAAATGCGGAATGCCCTGATCTATACTCTGATACCAAGTATAAGAAGATATGAGCAATTGGAAGAGGAAAGAAGGAGAAATGAAAGGGAATGGAGAATGAGAAGGGTATTGGAAAAGAGAGTCTGTTGTGTGTTAGGTTCAAACCCCTAACACACTCTATTTTATTATAAGAAAAGATGACTACTACATACTGATGCAGCGGCATGCGATGACCTAACCCTAGATGCATGATACTCAGTTGGAAGATATTCAAATAATAAAATTACGAAACTAACTACTTTCAATCAGAGGAAACTAACAAATCTCAACACGAAGATGAGGTCCGTCCGTCCGGATCATGCCCCTTTGCATAAATCCATGTAAAATCGTAAAACAGGGAGGATCTAGGGATATGGGGATATCTCAAATCTAGCATAGACCAGTCCACAGTCAAGTTTGGATCCGGTTATCGTGGCTAGGCATCCCTCTTTTCAATCGTACCCAAAAGAGGGGGGGGGGGGGGGGGGGTTCAGAAAAGGACGAAGAATGTCGAAAAGCGATAAGTTCTCATGAAGTACGAATTAGGAATCAAAGAAGCTTACCTTTCCTCGCACCTTGAAGAAAGAGAGAAGAGAAAATGGAAAATCCGGGGTGGAATCCTCAACACCCGAGGGCCAATCCTGAAACCCTAATCTCTCAAACAAAGAGGAAGAAACTCACGTATTTTCTATTCATTCCAATTTCGAAATAGGATTCTCACAGTATATATAAGCTACGAAAATTAAAAAAAAAATGCATTAAAGTGCCTGAAAACCAAAGAAATAACATAAAAATGCCTAAAGTAAATAACGACACTAAAGCGCCTAGAAATAAATAGAAAAGCGCCTAAATGTAAATCCACTCCATGGTCCAGCGGTCATGATGCTCCTGCGCGATCCTGCATCTCGCGTACTCGTAATGCGTCAGAAAATGGGCCCAATGGGCCCGGCATCCATCCACATCAACTTGTCTGCTCTAACACTCGATCTGCAACATCGCCTCCTCTGGTACACTCTAAAGGGTGCTACCACTGATGTCCGCATCACATACTCCTAAGGATCACAAAGAAAAGAGTATACTCACTAACAAAATATATTATCTTACACTTCCTATAGTAATTGTTAGCCTTATGGTTCTTATGATATGGCTGTTACAGCTGTTATGGTCCTGTAATGGTAAAAAAAATTTAAAGAAAAAAAAATGTATTGGCCTACTACGAGTCTGCTTTGGTCTGCTATGATCCTGTATCATGTAATAGGCACCACTCATTACTGTTACATGACAACTGTTATGGCCATAATGTAATCATATTTGAATGCCATGCTAGTTAATGTAGATTTTATGATTTTCTTGGAAAATTAATATATAATCCTTGTTTTTGCAACCACATTAAATGCTTAAATTCTCTCTTGCTCTAAAATGATTCTCTCCTCTAGTTTCCTAATTGAAAATGCTTTTGTGACTACACCTAGTCATGTGGCGGTGTCCCTATTTGATGACGCAGATGGAGGATTTCATGTGGCTGAGATCCAGCCCGTCCATCAGGTGGGCTACCTTGTGCTTTGACCTGGGCCCCAAAATCAGGCTGATTCAAGACTCGCATCGCATTAGCTACACCATGGGGAACAGTTTAGATGTGAAGTCCCACCATTAAAATCATCCAAATTGAGTGTGAGGGACCATTGTGTGTATCTTCCAACCAATCCGCTAATCTATCATGCCAAACCACGATGAATGGATTCCTTAAAAATCACTTCATTCTAAGAATTATGTAGGCCACTCGCCTTCTCTTCTTTTGTCTCCCCTTTCTTGTTTCTATTATCCTCAACCTTACAACCTTCAAGCTATTTGGGGGAGTATTCTCTCCTCTGAGGGAGAAAGGAGTGTTTTGGAGATGGAGAGGAGAAGTTGAAGCATTTAATGTGGTTGCTTAGACTAGGATTATACATTAATCAGTCTAGAAAATCATAAAATCTAACACAAGGTGTTCCATAACGGTAACGGTGGCCGTAACGGCCACCACCGTTACCGTTACGATACGGGCTGTAACGGCCGTTACGGACCCCGTATTGGCCGATACGGCCCCTTTTTATTTTCTGAAAAAAACAGTCACATGACCGTTACGGGGCCATAACGGTCCCGTAACGGCCGTTACAGGGCCGTAACGGCCGTTACGGCCGTTACGACCCCGTAACGCGTAACGGCCACTACCGTTTCCTATACGTATCGGCCGATACGGCCGTATCGTAACTGTTTTGGGATACCATGATCTAACATTAAATACCCATCTCTTTTAGGTTGATTTTCTAGCTACTGTTGGATTAAATCCTACAACTTTGATGCTTTGTGCATTGTCAGCTCTCAGTATGCTAACTCTACTATATCATTTCCAGTAGATCTTTACTAGTTTTTAGCTTTAGTATTATTCTGTGCGAGGACAAAAGATTTCTTGTTTGTGTAAATCAGCTTCAGTGTTAAAAGATTTGTTGTTTTGTGTAGAGCAGCTTCTATGTTAAAAGATTTGTTGTTTTGTGTACATCAGCTTTTGTTCTTTCTTTTTGTTCTTTTTCCATGCATGATTTTATACTCCATCGGGTGTTTGTAGAATATTTCACTTCAAGTGACATTTTGTTGGTTTAGCTTCGTATATGATATCTTTTGTTTAGGCTCTCAAACTGTTGCATTTTTTAGCTTTCCTTCCCTCTTTTATCACGGTCAATTTCATAATGGATATCATTTCTGTTTCTCTTCCTCATTCACAAAATCTCATGTGATGTTCCTTTGCAGGACGTGGTGGGTCTGCGGGAAATAAGTTCCGCATGTCATTGGGTCTTCCAGTGGCAGCCACTGTAAACTGTGCTGACAACACCGGGGCTAAAAATCTGTACATCATCTCCGTCAAGGGCATCAAGGGCAGGCTTAACAGGCTTCCTTCAGCTTGTGTGGGCGACATGGTGATGGCCACCGTGAAGAAAGGTAAACCAGATCTCCGGAAGAAGGTGATGCCTGCTGTGATCGTTCGCCAGAGGAAGCCTTTTAGGCGAAAGGATGGTGTTTACATGTATTTCGAAGGTGCGTCCTCTGTTCTTTTTGCTGTCATCTTGCATCCTGCTGAAATAGGGAAAAACATTCTGCCACATAGCTGAACTTGTGCCCCATTCATCTGGTTTCTTTTATGGTACAAGGATCCAAATACCTTCCATTACTCTTTCTGCCTACACAGTGTTGCTGGTAGTGTTCTTCTGTGTGGGTTGTGCTCTTGATGTGGGTGTATAGAGATGATTTATGGTTTGGGTTTGGTTGTTTCTCATGGGTCAATGATGGGTTGGTCATTAGTGTGGCAATTTTCAATTTTGAAACTGCAGGTGTTGAACAACCTACCAGGTGGCCAGGTGGCCCAGGTGGACCCTATCTAAAATTTAGCTTTGGTCAGCCTGAGTCATCCCCATTGCTAGCTGGACTTGGATATTAGGTTTTTGTGAGCGGGAGCTTAGTTGTAAATCCTTCTATCTGGGTGCTACTCCTGCTTCCTAGCTGTTTATACTTGATAAAATTTTGATATAGATGCTTGCCTGCTCTCGCACTTGAATCTGTTGCCGCTTTGCTTCACACTTCTTGCAACTCTAAGCAGGAGTCTTCGTTTAGTTTTAGATTCTTCTCAAGTGTGCCAGAGTCGCATACCTCTTGAAATGGTTACATGGTCTGATGAGATGCATCATGGTCAAACTGATATTTCTCAAGACACCCTGGGTTCTTGCCTTTAGTATCTTAGGATCAGTACTCATTTTTCTATAGAACAATGGCATTACTTGTGAGTTTGTGTGACGTGATTTTCTTATTTTGTTTAAATTTTGGTTTCAGATAATGCTGGTGTTATAGTGAACCCAAAGGGTGAAATGAAAGGTGAGAATTTGCTGTTTTTCAGTCCTTTTCTTTTGCATATCATCTGCCCTTGTTCTGCCACTGAGTCAAGTTGATCATCTTTTTTCTTGCCTCGTGCTTGTCAGCATGCATTGCCCAGTGGGGCCTACATTTAGAGATGCTTGGATGATATGCATTGCTCAGTGGGGCCCACATTTAGAGATGCTTGGATAATTGCAGCTTTCCATCTGCTTGGAGCACAGCCAGTCATCCTGCTGAATGGATGAGGTTGACTGGTGAAGCTGAAAGTGGAGCTGAAAGTGGACCATGTTGACAATGTTTTGTTTTTGACTGTTCAGATGCAATGCATGCTGGATTCTTGACCATTGAGAATCCATGATAATGCCAAGCAGTTGGGCACTACTGATTGGACAAACATCTCTGCATGGTGGGATGCAATGCGTGCTGATACTGTTAATACTTTTCAATCTTCTGTTAGGGAAGTGAGAGTTGATATGGGATCCAGCTATACTGGTCCTGCCCAGCACTTCCGGTTATTAGCTCAGGGAAGCTCATGTATCCTCTTTTCATACAGGATCTGCAATTACTGGCCCCATTGGAAAGGAGTGTGCTGATCTGTGGCCCCGTATCGCTAGCGCGGCCAATGCCATTGTATAGAAAATGCTTCCTTGTTTGCAGCGTGCTGCCAATTTTCGAATACTACTGGCGGCTACGGTGATAATGAGAGCAGTTTCATGCACTTATTAAGCTTTGACTTGCGGACTTGTTTTGGTAGAATGGCAGTTGCTTTTTATTATGTTCATCACCACACATCCATTTTCTTGGACTAATGTTTTTGTTTGATCATTGAAATCTTCTTGTTGGATATCTAGACCCATTGACCTGGGCTTTTTGACCCACATGTTTTGTGACCAAACTGGTGCAGGTTACCAATAGCAAGTGTCTCGTTTTCTGATCTTAACCACAAAGTGGTCCCCACTTGATCCCATAATCCCCAAAGATGCCCAAGCTAGTTGATGTAGGACGACTAACCATTTGCTCTAAAAGCTCGAACTGATAGAGCATGGCTAATCAATCCCTTCATCTCATAGCCCAGGTTAGGCTTTCGGCTGAACCCTCCTCGTGGGCCCCACCTTCCATGGGTTCCGTCTTCCATGGTCCAGCCACCTTATTGTGGGTTGCCCCACCCTGAGTGTAGGGCCTGGTCACACAGGTCACCCCACTCGGGCCCGGCATGTGAAAATGCCCCACATTACTAGTTGAGCCTGTATCTCATCATCTGATCTTCATCGGATTGTGACATGGTTTCACCGCATCTCTATTATATGTAACTTGAGCAACCAGGGACTGTTACCCATACCATTAGACTTTGACAGTCCTGGATTTTGGGCTTTAAAGGGTTACTAGAAATGATTTTGAACATAGGGAAGGGTATTAGGTAATTTGCATTTTGCTGCAATGTGTATAGCTGAACCCTTTCCCTCTTATTTCTCTCCTTTCCCCTCTCTACGTGCGTGATTGCACATGCCATTTCATTAGGTGGCCCAGGCCATTTCATTAATCAGGTGAGCTGCCCATGAGAAATGGATGCTAAAACAAGAATGGTTGTTGTTCTACATTTAACATGTACCTTTAGATGAGTGGACTAGCCTGATATTTTTTGTGAAGGCATGTTTATACAGGCCCCCATTTTATGTTCGAAATTACAAATGCAGTCTGCACCTTTTTTTTTTTCCCCAAATCAGATATTTTGTGGAAGGATTCCTATTGCTGTATCGTGATGCCTGTATCAGTTAGCAATACACCTCAACCGCAAATTGCTTCGCTAATCTTTCGTTTGATTGCGACTGCGACACTATCTACATATGCTTTCTTTCCTGCCAACATATTATTTGTTTCTAACATATGACCCATGTGAAAAAAGTGGGGCCAAGGTATTCTGTAACCGTTACGGCCTTTACAAACTGCCATTACGGACTATTTTTTCTTTTAATTGAAAAAATAATCTGAAAAACCATATATATATATATATATATATATATATATATATATATATATATATATATATATATATATAACTTAAAACCTAAAAGACTAAAATCCTAAAACATTCTCCATTTCAAATGAGCGCCGGCCTCCCTCCCTAAAAGCCTAACTCTGTCCGTACGACCACTGCTGCCCAGCCAGCCATCACTGACCATCTCTCTCTCTCGCCGGTGACAGTTCTCTCTCTCTCTCTCTCCTGTCCGTCTGGCGACACCCGTCATCCAGTCGTCTCTCAATCTCTCCATTTCTCTCTGTCTCTCTCCAGTCCGATTGCCCACCCTTGCTCTCTCTCTCCCTCTCTCTCTCTCTAGTCCATCTAGGTCGGGTGTCCCTTGAGGCCTTGCCCGACTGCTACTTGAGTCCAAGCTCATCTCTCAACTCAAACTCGAACTCGGCTCAAAGCTTGGCTGAGCCAGTCAAACATAAAAGTCCAGCTCAATGGCCAAGCCGAGCTGAACGCGACCAGGCTATTCAGTGACTGAGCCTAGCTCGAACATGGCTCGGCTCGGCTCGTGCTCAGCTCTAGTAACAACCTTTACAAGACCATGTAATGTGTAACAATTGCCACCACCTTTACGCAATGGCCTTTACGCAAAATCCTTTATGGCACACCATGAGTGGGACACAACATAAGGATCAACTTTGGGGGAAACAAGAATGGTCCATTCATCAAGCTGACTTAACCGGTTTCTCATTTCAGGTACACACATAAGCAGAATAAAATCATAGTATGCTCAAGTGCCCATAGAGCTTGTGTGAGAACATTTCTCTGCATTTGGATGAATTCATGTATTTGTCTGAGAATTACCATGATTAGATGGAGTCGAACATAGCTATGCTTTTATATTTATACTGATTTTCCAAAACAAAAAAGAAAGAAAGTGCTAACACGTGATACACAGACTCGTTCCTTGTCGATGATCTTCCCTGGCCCATCTGAAGTCTCTAGCGATGCGATCACAGCGGCAGCCCTATAAACCTGAAAGGGAGGTTGTAGGCGTTATGAGTCGCCTTGGGAATCGACGCCTTCTTCTGGGATGGTCTCCAATTTCGGCACACTTGATGATCTTTGTAGAGTAATTACAAGGGGTAGTGCTATTTCAATCCATGGCTGGTGCACCCATCTTGCGCTCTCTGCCATAGCTCTGAAGTGGGTTCTCGTCCTTTTATTGAGAGAGAGAGAGAGAGAGAGAGAGAGAGATTTTGGGTGAGGAATGAACGGTGGGTAGAAGGCCTTTTATAAGTATAGAATATGTGAAGAGAATAGGAATGTTCATGCACCGTCCATTCCATGTGAACTTTCACATGAGCGTAGTTTCTTTCCCATTTCCTTTGTTGGACATCTGAATAGTCCAAAAAGATGGACCTCACCATAAAGATCACCCGGCTTGAAAATCAGGATGGTACACTTGTTAAGTGGGCTTCACCGATGGACTGAGTCAATGATGGGTGTCCCCCACCTACTGAGATCAGTGGTCTGATTTTCTCTGCAGCTGACCTATATGGTGCGGCCCACCTGTTGTACGTCTCAGATGCTCTACTCAAGTGGGATGTTCGTGCAAAAGAAGGCGTTGTACGTGAGAGTGCAGATAACATGGAACGCACGAAGAAGAAGAAAATAAAAAAGTAAAAAGAGACGAAGGTGAATTGAAACTTCAGCAGCAATTGCCGCGTGAGAACGTGGGAAACGACGGCCTTTTTGGCAAGAGTCAGGCAAAGAGTAGAAAGTGAATTGAAACTTCAGCAGCAATGGTCGGGGTTTTTCTGCGCAATATAGGCAAGCTGTCAATCATGACAAATGGGACCCACCGTTTGGTAATCCAGACCGTTGGTCTATTGACTTTCAAGATGGATGGTCAGTTTGTCATATTGGAGATGTTGGGATCTTTTTCGGTTTAATGTGGACCATTGCTGTATTACTCTAATTAACCAACCGTCCATCTGTAGGGGGCAGAAAGTGTTAGATCCCATTGGGAGTATTTTTATGCAGAGTTCATCTACGGTGGGTAACAACAGATTTATGTTCTGAATCAACGAACAGGAGCCATTTTGAGTCCATTCCTCCATTCAAAAGTGCATGTATAAAACAACATCTTATAACATAAACCAGTATCTTAAAACAAAGAAAAGATGGTACAAACTCAAAAGAATTGCTCCTACTATGTAATGTTTGTGTGGTCCACTCATATTTCTTGTCTCCTCCGTTGCTTCTTTTGATCGACGATGGCCACCATTTTCTTCATGGGTTGCACCGAATCCACACCTTCCTCGGCAATCGTCTCCAATTTTGGAACAGCTGATGATTTTTTATGAGAGATGAGTTGGGGTGGGGCCATTTCAATCATGTATTGGTGCACACATGAACCTTCCTTTGCCATAGCTCTCAGGACTCTTTGAAGGTATTTTGGAGGGAAAGGAGAGGTTATTAGTTATTAGATAGGCTTCTTGGAAGGTTTTCTTTTTAAAAAGGAGTGAAGACGTGTGGAAAGGACAACATAGGCCCATGTCTTAGTCATGCAACCGAAAAGAGTCTCTTTGAGCCACTAACACCCGCTACACGTGTGGTAACGTGAACCGTGTGAGAGTTCTGTGCCATTCATCAAGTGGTGCCTACCATGAACGTGACTTGAACCAAAAAACTAGGCCAGTCTAATTATCAGGTGGGTCAATGAATGTGGATGGTTGGTATTTTTCTAACTGTATGCCCGTTTTTCTTGTACAAGTGTGGCCATCTGATGAGTGGACCACAGCATTTTCATAATGGTCCCCACCAGATGAAGGGCCTGCCAGTGAGATGGTGCAATTGGGTCTTCCCACATACGTGCATTGTGAATTTATCAGCCGCGGTCATTCTCCTTCGTGACATTGTACTATAGGTGTATATAGTTAGGTTCAGCCCGATTCTAGGGTGAAACTAGAATTGAACCATTCCCACGGTTTCAGGAAAACCAAAACTGGAACCGAACCGTTTGCACCCTACAACCAAACCAGAACTAGACCATAAAAAACTAGTTTAGTTCTACGGTTCTAGGGTTTTTATAATCCAGTCCAATTACATGTATTTTTAATAATCCAGCCCATCCATACCTCAAGGCCCACCATAGGCATACCTTGTTGTGTTTGTTAGATCTACATCATCCACCCTCATTGTCAAGCAAAGTTTAGGTGGCCCGCATTAAAAAAATCAGATAGATCCAAATTTTAAGTAGACTACTCGATATGAAACAATAAGGGTTGAACACCCAGGGTCAGTTCCATGGTTCAGGTTCTACGGTCCGGTTCAATTCTACAAAACCCCAGACTAAGAACTAAACTAAACTAACTGGTTCCTGAATTTTTGGAATTAGAATCGGAATTAGAACCGGTGTGCTTAAGAATCGAATCAAATTGAATCGAACTAACCGATTCCAGTCTGATTTACCGGTTCTGTGTGCACCCTTATATTGTATAGGACCTCATCCGTCAAATACAACTAGATTGAGATATTGGTTTTCTGATCCATCTTCTTCCACTCTTCTTCTTTCATAGATTATGACCACTTTCCAAGGAGTGCTTCTTTCGGTCCTTGCTGAACTAAGAGGCCCTTCATCTTGATCTTCCATAATTCAAAGTGATTTTTTTTAAATACTTCTCTATGTCGAATCTCATGCTATACGCCATTAAAACCCCATCTTATATTTCGATCTACCGCCCAACGTTTTGCTCTGATATCACTTGTTTAGAAACCCACTGAAAGCGAGAATCACACGAGGCGATCACAGTGGCAATCAAGACAAATCAACACAAAAGACAATCCGAATTTTACGTGGAAAAACCCTCACGGCGGAAAAAAACCACGGCACAAAGCAAATCCACTATGAAATCAAAGTTACAAGAGATGAAGAAAACTTACCCAGATCTAAGTCCTACAAGAGAAACCCAAGCAAACCTTAGCTTTTTCTCATACCCTAGAACTCTCTCAACCCCTTGAACACGTCTAAGACTCCTTGTGTTATTCTAATCCCGCATTATACCCTTAGAAATAACATAAAACCAGAATTAGAAACAAACTGCGCAAACTAACTTATACAGTTTGCTGACCCATCGGGCGACCGATAAAGGCTACATCTGTCCAGAGAGTAACAAGTAACATTCGGGGAGTTTTTGGTGCCCCAAACTAACCCGTCAGACGACCGACGATCCCTGATCTTCAGATCCAGAATGTTCAGCAACCATTCGCCAAATCCTAGGTAGTTTTGGGGACCCAATTTAAACCCATCGGGCGTCCAACGACCCCCTAGTATCAAGATTGGATACATCCCCGCAGCACATATGATGTTTGGCGGAAAGAAAATATGCTAGTGCAAAAGAAGGATTTATGTGGTGGCCCATCATGGGCTCTATCATGCCCTATCGTACCTTTAGTCTAAGAGTGTGTTTGATTGCCTAGAAAAGTGGGCGGAATTCATTTTTCTCTGACAAGCATGATAGGTAATGTCAATCAATGCCCGATGAAACTTACGTCGGTTAAATTGTTTTCATGACTGTGGCCCATTTGTTCGTCTAACATACCTGTTTTTCTGGCAGAGAGCCTCTTTTTGTAGCTGCGCTTCCTATGGATGGTTTGGTCCACACATGTAAGAGTACATTTGTGATCAGCAAGGCACTCTGCCTGTTTGAAACCTGAGATTAGGTGGTAAGGAGTTGCATTTAGCCCATGCAAATTCCATCTGGTACTTAAAAATTACATGAAGGATTGGATTAATCGAAGTAGCATATCATCCCATCCCAACAATAGATACTGCGGGATTTCTAGTGGATTTTGAAAATCCACTACATCTTTGTTCTCATGTTGATGTATGTTTTTTATTCACGCCGTCCATCTATATGCACCCTTCACATGTGACATTCGAGTTGCATACTGAAATCTACTTCGCTGGTTACAATTCCATGGTCCACCAAACATAAGTTTCACTTAGTATAGTGTTTTTCCCAGGATAAGAATTTGATCCCAAACGTTAGATTAGACGGCAATACATATTTCCAAACATGCAATTATCAGTTGTGCAATAATAGTGTTAACTCCATCTAATGCAATTCCATACCATTTAATACCACATTCTAAACAGGCAAAGTATTTGCGTATGCCTTTTGTTCAAGGTAGGTGCTATCCAAATGACCCTTAGCCATATGATCGGTAGCTTAAAAAGTGCTTCCCACTTAAATTGTGCACAGGATATTTTGGGTGGTGCACTATAAGAACTGTTAAAATCACTTAGATGTGGGTGGACCCACATGTGAAGATTTCCAGTCGAATGCAAAGTTCACATGGATGGGCGGCGGCTTTCAAAGGGTACATTAAGTGCTTGTGCATCCTTGGCATGCCATCATAAGTTAGCTGCTAGCTTGATAGAACCATAGCTGAAATAAAAACCACTGAGAGCACACACATATATATATGCGCCATAGATGTGCATGCTTATGTACATATGCATGAATGAGAGTGAACCGAATTAGATCTTTAAAGTGTGTTAGGCAAGATTAGATATGATGGTAGATCAGTCGGATATGATACAAAATGGGAAATGCTGATGTCCCCACTTTCATAAGATATTAACAATAGCCCCAAAGCTTTTAATTGGCATAAGGGATGGCCAATGTTAATGTGGATAGTTTATTAACATGATCCGGCCAATTGACATATACAAAAGGTTTCAACTTTTTTGTGTTTGTATATATCTTTAGGAGTATAAGGTTTATGTCCTCCTATCTTTTGTGTCCTCCTATCCTTGGGCCTGTTTGGATTACCAATTACCAAGTTTTATGATTATAATTTATCACTATAAAGTCAAATAAGCTAAATACATCGGTCAATCAAATGCATAGATGTTTGCAGAAGAAATTTGTAATCATCGCACTTTTTCATTGTATTATTGTAAACTTTTTCAATCCTTATGAATGTTTTACTACTAATAAACCAAACATTAAAAATGACGGGCAGTCAAATGCAAATGTTGTCAGGTGGCTAGTAAACCAACTTTATAATCATTGCACTTTTCTTTTATATTACCATGGTAATTGGTAATCCAAACAGCCCTTAGTGTAATTTCTTTACACTTCGGGAGTATCACCAACCTTCACCCGAAAAAGAATAAAAAAAAAAAAGGATAGAAAAGTCCATTTCAAATATCCGCTCATTTATGCCAGTAATGACAAGCTATGGTGCAAAGAACCCATTTATCTTATATTAAACATGAAGATAAAGTACAAATCTAGTGTAAAATTCTGAACAATCTTGTGCGTTGAATCCTTGGCCATGCTTTTATTTCATAGCTCTAAAAACCCAACAAAAGAAAAAAGAAAAAGAAAAGCAACAGTATGATTGTCTCCTTCCTCTATGAGTTCTCTTCAGCATCTGGGCCTTCCTCCATGATGGTCTCCAATCTAGGAACGTTTGATGACTTTTGAGGTGAGATTAGAAGAGCTGGTGCCACTTCATTCCATGGTTGCACACATGCACTTTCCTTTGCCATGCTTGCAATAGAGAGAGAGAGAGAGAGAGAGAGAGAGAGGTGGGTTGTGAAAGAAAAGAGCAGCAATGGGCCTTTAAATAGGTGAAAAAAAGAAAGAGAGAATGGTGGTTAGCTTAGCTAAGAGCCAACCAATCACGTGACAATAACGTGCAAAAATAGTATATGGATAAACAATGGAATGTACTTGGTTTGTTTTTCTCACGATTCGGAAGCGCGTGGGAAAATTGTGTGGAGGAGAGAATCCTCATCCAACCTCTCCTTTCTTCTCTTGAGGGGACTCACCTTGTTTTCTGTTTTTACTCATCTGGGTGGGGCCACACCTTAGAAATCCACGTGCGATCGAGGATTAGATTCAGTGTATAGTGGGGCCCATCTAACAAGTGGATTAGGGCTTATACTGGTGCAACTAATCTTCATGGTGTGGACCACTTTTTTGTGTGGCTCAGATGTTTGAATTCAGAAACACGTGTCATGTAGGTGGAAAGATGGGGCTGCAGGGTCGTTATCATGCCATGTTTTGGATTTAGATATCAATGATCTATCTGAGCCGTCCATTAGCTGGGGAATGCATTTTGTAAGCTACCACGCAGAAATCACACTGATTTGATGTCCACTCCACAAGTGAGTCCACATGCATGGAAATTCGATTACTGGAACACTCAAATTTCTTGAGTGGACCATATTATTTTTTGGTACATGGCATGTTTACAGTGTACACCACGTAATTATAAATGGTTAGACTTTGTAACTAGGGGTGGTTAATGAGCCAAATCATTTGTGAACTGTTTGAGTTCGGTTCAATTAAAGCTAGTTTGAATTTGTTTGATTAGTAAATAAACCAAACTCAAACCTTATTTTTAGGTTTGATTAGTAATCAAATCAAACCAAACTCAAACCGGCATGAGTTCGGTTTGGTTAGGCTTGATAGGATTCGTTTATAGCTAAAAAAAACATTGTATCCTATGATATGGTCCACCTAAAATTTGAATCTGCTTCATTTTTTAGCTCCTGCCATGAAATAATTTGATGAAATGTATGAAAGGAGTGGATATGGAATATATGCATCAAGGTGGGCCCCATAGTAAAAGCCTTACCGTCTTGACTTTTTTGGATATAGAATATATGTTGTAAGGTGGGCCCCACAATAAGCCTATCCAAAGCTCAAGTGGACCATACCACGCCATCCAACCTACAATAAATTTTAAAGGTGCAACTTCTCATTTATACGGGCATTTAAAATGTTGCATATAGGGGTGGTTAATGAACCAAACTATTCGTGAACAGTTTGAGTTTGGTTGGATTAAAGCTTGTTTGAGTTCGTTTGATTAGTAAACAAACCAAACCCAAACTCAAACTTGAGTTTTGGTTATCAAACTCAAACCAAACATGGTGGTATTCGGTTCAGTTTGGTTCATTTACACCCCGATCTGTAACACTTGTACATCAAACAGTGGTGATGTGGACCTAGCTATGACAATGGGCCATGATTTCTATCAAAACAAGCTTATGGACTTTGAATGGGAATTTTCAATTCCATGTTACTTCAATGCCCAACCAGCCCTGGAGACCATGTACTTGCTATAGGCACCACATGATGCTTGGCAGAAAGAAATGATGCTAGCGCAGAGGGGGGTGTGGTGGCCCATCGATTACGGGCACTACCATGCCCTATCATCTCTTTGGTCTTAGACTAGTGCATTTGGTTGCCGGAGAAAAATGAATGGGCTGAATTTGTTTTTCTCTAACAAGCATGATAAGTGGTGTCAAAATCGGTTGAAAGTTGTACATTGATTAAAATTGTTTCCATAATTGTGGCCCACTTATACATCCAACTTGCCTGATTTTTAGTAGAGATCCTCCTTTTATAGCTCACACAAGTAAGACATTTGTGAGTGTGCACGTGGGATTGGGTGGGATGGAATTGCATTTGGTCCCATGCAAATTTCATCTAGGTTTTGGAAATTAATCAGCGGAAAGGATTAGATTAATCCTGGTATCATATCATCTAATCCCAATAATAAATATGGGGGATTTCTCATAGATTTCAAAATCCACTTTATCTGTAGGTCTCATGTTGATGCATGTGTTTTATCCACATCATTCATCCATATGTATCATTTACACATCACATTCGAGTTGCATATGCATACATGTGACTAGCAGTAGCTGTGAAATCTAGTCTTTTGATTACAATTCCATGGTCCACCAAGTGTAGGTTTCATTTAATACAGTTTTTTTTTTTCTTTTTCTTCCTAGAGAAAGAATCTGATCCCAAATGTGGATTTGGATAGCCAAAGCACCGTGATATTTCCAAACATGCAATCATTGTGCAATAATAATATTTATTCCATCTAATGCAATTCCATGCCATTTAACCTCTTGTTCCAAACAAGCATCTGCACATGCATTTTGTTCAGGTTAGGTGGCATCCATATGACCCTTAGCCATATGATTGGTAGCTTACAAACAGTGCTCCACAATTAAATTGTGCATGTGATATTTTGGGTAGTCCACTAGACAAACTGTTAAAATCACTAAGATTTGAACCCACCTGTGAAGATTTCCGGTCCAATATGCAAAGTTCACATGAATGGGTGAAGGTTTTGAAAGGTGCATTGTGCTTCTACATCCTTGGTATGCCATCATAAGTTAGCTGCTAGCTTGATAGAACCATAGCTGAAACAAATACTACTAATATATGTTGGAAGAGCCTTCAAACTGTCCACAAACAGGAAGGTCCCTAGACTGTCATCGACCGGTCTGGGGCCCGACCGGTTGGCTGTTGAGGCAATGTGACAGATTTTTTAGTGTTTTCTCCTCTGGAATGTTTTTTATTGATCCGACCGGTAGGCCATGGGGTCCGACCGGTCGGCCATGTACACGGTTTCTTACGTAGTTACGTGGATCTGCGTAAGTAGTTTCTATTTTCGAGTTGTTTGCTATATAGATGGCATGTATTCGGACTTAGATGATATCCTAAGGTGTTTAAGGTTTCCTAAGTGTGTTAGGAAGAGGGAGTGTTTTGAGAGAGAGAGAGAGAGAGAGAGCGAGCTTGGGTTTCCTCTGGGTTTTCCTTGCTTGTGGGCTGTCAATCTCTGTAATCTTTTGAATCATAGTAGATCGCTTTGTGCCATGGTTTTTTACCCACCGAGGGATTTTTTTCACGTAAAATCGGATTGTCTTTTGTGGTTGAATGCTTGTGTGATTGGTTACATTGTGTTACTCGTTAGATTTGAATATTCTGCTGTTGTTGTTTGGCTTTCGCTTCCACTGCCGGCGTCCTATTCTTAACAAGTGGTATCAAATCTAAAGTTTGAGTTGAGCAGAATTCAGATATGAGACGGGAACATGGGATCAAGCACAAGGTTCGAAGTAAAGAAGTTCTTCGACAAAAATAACTTTGAACTATGGAAGGTGAAGATTGAATCCCTCCTAATTCAACAATGGCTTGATGAAGCTTTTGGAAAGTGACCTAAGGTTATGAAAGAGGATAAGTGGATGAAGTTTGACGAGAAGGCCAAAACTTCGATACTATTGTGCCTTACGGATGATATCCTCTATAATATCATGAAGGAGAAGACTGTGGCTGATACAATGACGAAATTAAAAAGGTCTATGTCAAGAAATCTCTAGAGAACCGCATGTATCTGTTGATGCAGTTATTCACCTTGAGGATAACGGAGGGGGCGAATATAGAGGACCACTTATGCATGTTTAATCGGCTGATTTGTAAGTTGGTGGAGATAAATGAACTTATGAATGGTGAATATCAAGCATGCATCCTGTTGAATTCTCTTTTAGATTCATATGAGTTATTCAAGGACTCTTTGTGTGTAGGGAGGAAGACCATCAACATTAAGACCGTTATCTCAGCTCTCCAGTCGAAGGCGATGAGAAAGAAAAGCAGGTGACGTGGGGTTTTCGTTCTTTCTTAGAGGTACTTATTATGAGGGGAAGCAGTTCTGAGCATCGTAGGGGATATTCTAAATCGGAATTTAAAACCAATGAGAAAGCGAAAAACTATGGTGCGGTGCTGGAATTGTGGTAAAAAAGGACCACATGAGAGGGGATTGTCAGAACCCCATGTTGAAGCAAGAGAAGTATGAAAATTCTTTTGGAGAGGGAGCTAATATCGTAGAGGACAGTTGCGATCTTTATGAAGTTTTGACTGTATTTGGCAAGTGATCCCACGGTAGAGAGTGGATCCTGGATTCAGGTGCTTCATGTCACGTTTGTCCTGACCGAAGTTCATTCATGACATACAGAGAGTATGATGATGGATTGATGTTTGTAGGCAATAGCTACGCTTGCAAGGTGGTGGGTATTGGTACGGTGCGCATCAGGATATTCGATGGGATCGAACAAGTCCTGGAAGATGTGAAGCATGTCCCCAAGATGAAGAAAAATATGATATCTCTTGGTGCACTCAAGGTGAAAGGGTGCGTGTTCATTGGCTGCGATCGTTGTTATAAAGTGATGAAGAGGGCACTCATGTAGATGAAGGCACGGAGGTGTGGCTATCTTTACAAGTTGATTGGGAGCACGTTTCACGATGGAGCTGCGAGATCAGAGCGAGATCCACGGTTGCTCGATGTGGCAAGTGCCCAAGGGCCACATGAGAAGAGCGGTAAAGGGAGTGAAAGTGCAATGATATGGTTGATTGAGGCACGAGAAGCGGTGGAGCTATAATGAAGATGAGATGACGAAGAAAGCGATGATGGTTTGATTCGACGTTTGAAGCTTCGGTGGAGATTGTTGGAAGAGCATTCAAACTGTCTAGTGATAAGAAGGTCCCTGGACTGTCACCGACCAGTCATAACCGGTCAGCTGTTGAGGCAGTGTGACAGATTTTTTAGTGTTTTCTCCTCTGGATTGTTTTTTATCAGTCCAACTGGTCAGCCGTGAGGTCCGACTGGTCACGAGTGGTTGGCCGTGTACGCAGTTTTTTACGCAATTACGCAGATCTACATAAGTTGTTTCTATTTTCTGGTTGTTTGTTATATATATGGCATGTATCCGGACTTAAATGGTATCCTAAGATGTCCAAGGTTTCTTAAGTGTATTAGGAAGATGGGAGAGTGTTTTGAGAGAGAGAGAGAGAGAGAGAGAGAGAGAGAGAGCTTGGATTTTCTTTGGGGTTTCCTTGCTTGTGGGTTGTCAATCTCTGTAATCTTCTGAATCATAGTGGATTGCTTTGTGCCGTGATTTTTTACCCGTTAAGGGGTTTTTTTTCATGTAAAATTGAATTGTCTCGTGGTTGAATGCTTGTGTGATTAGTTGCATTGTATTGTTCGTTAGATTCGAATATTCTACTATTGTTGTTCGGCTTTCACTTCCCTGCCGGAGTCCTATTGCCAACAATATATAGCGCACACATGCGCCATAGATGTGTAAGCTTATGTACTATGCATGAATGAGTGAATCGAATGAGATCCCTTCCTGTGTTAGGCAATATTAGATATAATGGTAGATCAGTCTGATATAATATAAAATGGGAAATGCTGATGTCCCAAATTTCATAGGATATTAACATCTCCAAAGCTTTTAATTGATATAATGTCCTCACTTTCATAGGATATTAATATCTCCGAAGATTTTAATTGATATATGAGACTGATCAATTGTTTATGTACGTGGATAGTTTATTAATATGAGACGACCAATTGGCATATGCAAAAGGTCTTTACTTTTCTTTGTTTGTATAGATCTTTTGAAGGGTAAGGTTAGTACTGTAATTTCTTTATACTTAGTGGTCCACCAACCTTCACCCAATTATATATATTTTTTAAATGTCCATTTGCAGTATCCACTCATTTATGCCATTAATGACATGCTATAGTGCAAAGAACCCATTTATCTTATATTAAATAAGAAGATAGAGTACAAAGATAAAAATCTGAACAATCTTGTGCGTTGAATCCTTGGCCATGCTTTTATTTCATAGCTCTAAAAGCCCAACAAAAGAAAAGAAAAGAAAAAAGCAAGAATATGATTCACCTTTCTCTACTGAGTCTTCTTCAACATCCGGGCCTTCTTCTATGATGGTCTCCAATCTAGGAATGTTTGATGGCTTTTGAGGTAAGATTAGAAGGGCTGGTGCCACTTCATTCCATCGTTGCACACGCGCACTTTCCTTTGCCATGCTTGCAAGAGATTGAGAGAGAGAGAGAGAGAGAGGTGGTTGTGAAAGAAAAGAGTAGCTATGTGCCTTTAAATAGGTGAAAAAAAAAAAAAAACAAGAGTGATGGTTAGCTTAGCTAAGAGCCAACGAATCAGGTGACCACAACGTGCAAAATAGCACAAGGGCAAGGTGGAATGTACGGTTGGTTTTTTTTTTTCTCACGATCTGGAATCACGTGGGAAATTGTGTCGTGGAGAGAATCCTCATCCAACCAGTCCTTTTCCTTCGCGGGGATGTACCTTGTTTTTTTTTTTTTTTTTTTTTTAACCTCATCTGTCTGGGCCACACCTGGGGTAGCCGATGATTAGAATTAGTGTACAGCGGGGCCCACCTAACAAGTCGATTTGGGCTTAAACTCGTGCCACTAATCTCCATGGTACTGTGGACTACGTTTTTGCGGGCTCTCTAACACGTACCCGGGCATCAAACAGTGAGATGTGGATCCTAGCTGTGACAAGGGGCCTTGATTTCTATCAAAACAAGCTTCTAGATTTTGAATGGGGAATTTTCAATGCCATATTACTTCATTGCCCAGCCAGCCCTAGATGCCATACACTCTAGTTCATTGGTGTTGCTATAGGCACCAAATGATGCTTGGCAGAAAGAAATGATGTTAGTGCAAAGAAGGGCTCACCTATGGCCTATCATCTCTTCAGTCTTAGAGTGTATTTGATTGCCAGAGAAAAATAAGTTCAATTCAATCTCTGACAAGCATGATAGGTGGTGTCAATGCTTGTTGAAATTTGTTTCGTTGGTTAATATAATTTCTTTTCATAATTTTGGCCCACTTGTTCATCCAACATTCCCATGTTTTTATTTTATTTTATTTAGCAAAAGCCTCTTTCTATAGTTGCATGCACTTCCTATGGATGGTTTGGCTCACACATGTATAAGACATTTGTGAGTATGTAAGACGCTAAAATCACCGTATTTGCACATGCCTTTTGTTTAGGTTGGGTGGTATGCAAACAATTATATATCTTCCTATTTTAAGAGCCAGTTTGGTCAAATGTAGACATTTTTCAGCAATTTGGTAAAGGAATTTGTGATAATTGTAATTGTAATTTTCATGGAATTATTGAAAAGTTCTTGAATCCACTGATGACATTAGATATAATGGTTTGACATTAAGTAACCATAAAAAAAAGTCATCATTATGATTCTACTGTCAATAAACCAAACTTCGAAATTTGTAGTAACATGTAGATGTTGTCAGGTGATAAGTCAAAAAATTGTAATTGTTGCACATTTTCTTTAAGAGGCTGTTTGATTTTTCATCTTACAATAAATGAGTAACGATTATCTACCCATGCAATTGCAGCAGCAGTCTTGTTTGAAAAGCTACTGACTTTATAGAATACATTGGTATAATTTCCACGTATTAAAATTTTGAGGCCAACCGTGACATATGTATCTTATCTATGCCGTCCATCTGTTCCGCCAACTCATTTTAGGGTATTATCCCAAAAATGAGGCAGATCTAAACCTTAAGTGGACCACACCAAAGGAAATGGAGGGAATTGAACATCTAACGTTAAAAACTTCTTGGGGGCCCCGATATTTGTTCATATACTTCATAAATGTTAGTGTGATCTTATGAACAGGTTGGATGATAGATACACATCCCTGTGGGCCTAAAAAAATGCAATTTTAAATGGTGGATGTCACTAACCCCCTTTTTTCCTGCGGTGTGCCCCATTTTAGCTTCCAATCCTCCTCCTTTTTTTCGCTCATGCCCTTAAATGAGATGTAAGACAGATGGACCATGTGGATCACACAATACATCACTTTGGGACCCACAGATTTTAACATTACCCAATCCCTCTTCATTCATACATCAAAGTTGTTTTGGAGGCGTATTTACCTAGTTATTTTTTCTCAAACAAACATCCTTCAAAAGTCATTATCAGTCCTTTATCCCCATTTATGGATGTAATTGAAAGACCAAACACCCCCTACATAACCATGCTAATTGGTAATCCAAACGGGGCCTTAGTGAAGTGATACCACCAACCTTCACCAAAAAAAATAAAAAGAAGTCCATTTGGACTGTCCACTCATTTATGCCGCTAATGACAAGCTATGGTGCAAAGAACCCATTTATCTTATATTAAATAAGAAGATGAAGTACAAATCTAGTATAAAAATATCTAAAATCTTGTGTGTTGAATCCTTGGCCATGCTTTTATTCCATAGCTCTAAAAACCCAGCAAAAGAAAAGTACAGAAGAAGAAGAAGAAGCAAAAGTACGATTGTTTCCTTCTCTACGAGTCTTCTTCAGCATTTGGGCCTTCTTCCATGATGGTTTCCAATCTAGGAACGTTTGATGACTTTTGAGGTGTGATTAGAAGGGCTGGTGCCACTTCATTCCATGGTTGCACACGTGCACTTTCCTTTGCCATGCTTGCAACACACACACACACACACACACACAGAGAGAGAGAGAGAGAGAGAGAGGGAGGTGGGTTGTGGAAGAAAAGAGCAGCCATGGGCCTTTAAATAGGTGAAAAAAAGTAAGAGAATGGTGGTTAGCTTAGCTAAGAGCCAGCCAATCACGTGACCACAACGTTCAAAAATAGTATATGGACAAACGGTGGAATGTACAGTTGGATTTGTTGTTCTCACGATTCGGAAGCGCGTGGGAAATTGTGGGGACGAGAGAATCCTCATTCAACCTGACCTTTTCCTTTGAGGGGTTGATGTACGTTGTCTTCTTTTTTGTACTCATCTGGCTGGCTCGGCCGGAATCGGATTGCGTCCCGAGTTACTCAGGACGCTCTTATCGTACTGAGTAAACTCAGTTGGGATCCGCTTTTCCGGTTCATTTAAGGGGTTGAAACAAAAATTGAAGCATATCCAAAACTTAGGTGGACCATACCACAAGAAACAGTGGGTATAATAATTTCCACCGTTGGAACCTTTCTGGGGCCCACAGTAATGTTTATTTCTCATCCAACCTTTTCAAAAGATCACACATACATTGATGAAGGGAAAAACAAATATAAACTTCATCCAAAACTTCCACGGCCCCAAAGAATTTTTCAACGGTACAGATTCAATTCATATTGTTTCCTGTGGTGTGACCTACTTAACCTTTTTATATGCTTCATTTTTTGTCTCATGGTATAAAATTATCTGTTAAAGTGGATGAACGGTGTGGATAAAATACACAAATCACGGTGGACCCTGCAAAGTTTACTCAGTACGCTTAGCCTACTGAGTTACTCAGTACGCGATCCGATTCCGGCTCGGCCACACACCTCAGAAATCGATGGTTGGCCGATTATTAGACTCAGTGTACAGTGGGGCCCACCTAACATGTGGACTGCGGCTTATACTCGTGCCAGTAAATTAATCCATGGTGTGGACCACGTTTTTGCATGGTTCGGATGTCCGAATTAGGAAACACATGTCACGTGGGTTTCAATAATACAAAATTACTGTTAAATGTATATTTAGTGAGAGATGCTCCACTGCTGTCAGAGCACTTGGACAGTCCATTAGATCTATCTGAACCGTCCATTAAGTAGGGAACACAATTTTCAGCTACTATGCAGAAATCACACTGATTTGATGATCTAAACCATCTTTGATTTGTTGTTTTTTCAATAGCCATCCTTTTTCCCAGCCTTGGATTGGATGGTTACTGCTGTTTAACAAAAAATTGGATCAAATTATTGATTAGACTTGTTATGAACGATCTTAACCATCCATTAAAGGCCATCCATGAAATGGTTAATATTTGTCAGGTTGGTGTAATCTTTTCATGGTAGCCTTCCCAATATGCATTGGACCTAATTAACAGTCTTGATTAATAGATTGAATTATCCAAGTGTCTCAATGCAACTAGAGCACTATAAACTTAGATTGCTCTGAGAGCACTGAAGCATTTCTCAATAACTTAAAAGAATGGATATTGGATTCTGCCATGACAAAGAATGTTATATTGCCATCACACATAAAGAGTCCAAGAGCTGTACATGAGCTGAGCCCAACTGAACCGAACGGAGTTTGGTTTGACTTGTTTATATGATACCCCTGGCTGGAGCTTCACACAAGCCGAGCTTCGAGCATGTCCCTTCTTTTTTAGCTTAGTTTGGTCTAGATTATACAAGCTCAAGCTTGGTTTTGATTTGGTCCAAATAGTTGAGCCGAGCCAATCCAAGATTCAAACAAAGGCTCAGCTGGTGTTTTTTTTTTTTGTTAAATAAATAATATGCATAAAATAAACTTTTTTTTATATATATACAAACATAATTAATACTACAAAATAATATTAAAAAAACTAATACAAAAGTAACAACACTAAGCAATAATATAAAGTTTTAACACTACATGATGGGTGTTGAGGTCACCAGCTCATTCAAATCCCACTTCAGCGTAGAGAGTAAACTTTGTGGGTAGGGTCCTGATTAGCCCAGTTGGTAGATGCTGTTGGAGAGTCTTCAAATTGACGCACATATTGGGTGCTCAGACCGATTGGACGACCAGTATGCTGAGATGCGAGGAGGAAGGCTGGACATGTTTTGAGTGCCCAGACCGGTCGACCGACCAGTCGATAGTGGGCTCTGACCGGTCGAGCGACCGGTCGGTGATGAGGTAGCATGTGATGTTTCTTCTGGACTGTTTGGTGCAAGGTGCGACCGGTCGAGCGACCAGTCGACTGTGCACGCGGTTTCTTGCACATTACGGGGTAGTGCATAAGAGGCTTTTATTTTTGGGTTCCCTACTATATATATGGGATGTATTCGGACTTAAATAGAATCCTAAGGTGTACAAAGTTTCCTAATCGTATTAGGAAGAGGGGAGAGATGTGTGTGAGAGAAAACTTAGGGTTTTCTTTGTTTTTCCTTGCTAATGGAGTGTCAATCTCTTAATCTTCTGTTATTCATAGTGGATCGCTTTGTGTCGTGGTTTTTTACCCATTGAGTGATTTTTCCACGTAAATTTGGATTATCTTATGGTGAATGCTTGTGTGTGATTGATTGCATCTTGTTTAGTACTTGTTTGATCTCGCATTGCTCCACGAGTTTCGGCTTCCGCTTCCGCTGTCAGGTTTTCCCAATAGACGCTTAGGTGTTTCAACTGCTAGTCTCGGGTTCGAAACGGACTAACCCCACCAGTGGGTGGGAGCATCGTGTGACTGACCGGGTGTGTGCATTGAGCATCTAACAGGGTGAGTATGTTGCATGACTAACCCCAAAAAAAAAAAACCTTTGTGGGCCCATGTAATGTATATGTATTATCCATGTCGTCCATCCGTTTCTACATATCATTTTAGGATATGAATCATATCCAAAGCTCAAGTGGATCAAACCACAGCAAACAATGTGCGTTCATATATATATATATATATATATATATATATATATATATATATATATATATATATATATATATACACACGTTGTCATGCATATCTATTATCCATGTTGTCCATCTATTTTTACCTATTATTTTAGGACATGATCTCAAAATTGAATCATATCCAAAGCTCAAGTGGATCACACCACAGGAAACAATGTGCTTACAAATTACAAGCGGAATCAAATTGAGCTTAATCAAGCCAAGCTTTGAGGTGAGCCAAGTTAAGCTGAGCTAGTACTGCCCAGGTTTGAGCTTGGTTTGTTTTTCTAAACAAGCTTGACTTTAAGACATGGTTTAGTTTGAGCTTCCATTCAAACCATTAGTTTGAACTTCTATTCGAACTAATTTAAGCCGAAACTTTTTCAAACCAAGTTGAGCCAAGCTTTCAAGCTAGTTTGGCCTGTGTCCAACTCTACACAAAGTAAGAGCTTTCATGGGTGAATCCCCTCTGTGCAGCCCACTTCGTTCATCTATTTTGTCACTTCATTTTAGGTCACGGTCCCAAAAGTTGTAGCAGATACAAATGTTAGGTCAACCATACCACAGGAAACAGTGGTCATTGAACGCCCACCTTAATATTTATTTGCCATCAAACCTATATTTTTATGGAAAGCACAAATATCATGAGCTGGATCCAGAACTTTTGTAGCCCCATGCAATTTTCAATGGTAGGCTTTCAATCACCACTATGTCCTGTCGTGTGGTCCACCTGAGATTTGGATATGTGTCACTTTTAGGCTCACGCACTAAAATAACGTTCGTAGAGTGGATGGATGGAGTAGATAAAGCATGACAGCCAGGCCCAGCTGTCATGCTTGTCCCTTGTGTGGAGGGGTTCTTTCCACCTTCATACGTTGGTTCAATGTGCCAGCTGTCATGTCCTTGTACAAATCTTATCCACTGTAGCTCCATGGCTCTAAAAAGGATTTGAGGGAGAGGCATACAACATACATTTCAGAAGGAAGAGAGAAAGGTAGAGATGGATCCAAAGCTAAATTGGACCACACCACAGGAAAATGTGTGAATTGAACGTCGACTGTCAATCTGATATTTTTGTTCTCTTCATCCATGCCTGTGTGATCTTATGAACAAATTGGATGACAAATGAACATCACTGTGGGCCCTAAAAAGGTTTCAACGGTGGAAATCACTATTCCCACTGTTTCATGTGGTATGGTCCCAGCGTGGATAAACTAAATACATTTCCAGTGGGCCCAACTGAGTTCACTGGATAACTCAGTACACAGTCTGATTTCGCTTGTGTCCACCTTTGCTCCATCCGCCTTTGCCAGCTTCTATGTTTTATTGTGACAGTCAGGGCTCTCAAAGGAACGGGTCAGAACCGAGATTCTTATAATGCGGATTTGGATCTTAAATAGATCTGATAAGTCAAATGTACCGGATTTGGATATTAAAATAGGTCTGATTACTTAAATGAACCGGAATTGGATTCAGAAGAAGATATCCGATTACGATCCGACTCATTGTCACCTTACTGTATATGTTATATTCATGTTGGCCATTTGTTTTACAAATTATTTTCAGCCATGTCTCAAAATTGAGACATGCCCCTCTTGGGTCGACCATACCACAGTAAATAATCGGATTTGCATCATTTTTCTACTAAATTAAATGTATTATATTATATATTTTTTTAGATTTGTAATGGGGGTGGATTTGGACCTAGATCCGACCCGAATCCGATGGTTATATGGATTTTGGATTGGAAATGGATCAGATATGGATATCACATTTTGGATCCAAGAGTTGGATCCAAATCTGATCCGAATCCGTCTACAAATATACGGACTTGGAGTCGGATCCAACTGAATCCAATCCAGATCCGACCCATTGAGAGCCCTAGTGACAGTGTTGATTGTTTGTGACTTTAACATTTCACCTTGTGTTTTCTATGCATGCATGGATTGTGTGTGCCTTGGGATGTCATTGCATTTTTTTGTTTTTTTGGGGGGGGGTTAGTACACACCCCACCGTTAGTCACACTGCAGTGTTAGCCACATCCCACTTGAGAATCAATACCAAGACCTTAGTGTTGAAACGAGGTTATCTTCACTCAATCTACCACTTGAGCTATGGATCCCAGTGTTATTGCATTCCGGTTAGCATGCAGGACTGACTTTCATATTATTAGCTTCGCTAAAATAAGTAGCTTAATTTCTAAACATCATTATTTGCAACCCCTCTCTAGAACCGTACTTTATCACTGTCGGAAGTGTTTTAGAGAGAGGAGAGTGGTTTTAGAGAAAAAAAAAAATTAGAAAGAGGTGGATTGACTGTTGGTTTAGAGAGGGACTGATATTTAGAGGAAGAAAAAGTGGTGCCTTAGAGAAAAGATGTACTGTAGACTGAAACATGAAGTCATTCCTTGATATCCACATACCACAACTAATGAAACTACACTTTGCCAATAATAAAGGATGGTTAGTATGATTATTTGACATAGCTAAAAGCTGTTCGATCGGTCCATTTAGAAATAGAAGCAATTGGTGTGGCTTCTGTTGGGGGTGTGGAGCCAATCACACCATTGTTGACCAGGAGGTGGTCGGGCGCCCGAACAGTCTGAGGACCGGGCACCTGATACTCATGTAAATGAGACAGAGGTTTTTGGACTGTTCTATGAATAGCCGGGTGTCCGACGGTCAAGTGGACCGGGCGCCCAATAATCGGGTATTTCCTCCTGGATCTCGCTAGAGGATTTCTACATTGGGCGGGGGTCTGACCAAGCCTGACCGGCCGCCACTTGTAAGTGCAGGGTTTCCTATTTTGGGCTCTAATTTCGGATTTTACTATATAAAGGGGTGTAATCCGGAATTAGGCTATGGGATTGAGGTTTTTATACGTCCAAGGTGAGAAAGAGGGAAGATGTTAGCAAAAAGGGCTATCTCTGTGCATGGGAGCATCGGAGAAGGTGAGTATTATGCTTGTAACTTTGTCTTCTTTATAATGGAGTTTTGCACCATGGGTTTTTACCCTTTTTTGGAGTTTTTCCATGTAAAATATGTCTTGTGGTTTGTTGGTTTGTTTCAATTCATCTTCTAGTTATTATTTCTTTCTGTTTATCGTTTGTGGGTGAGATCGGAAATTGGATCTCGGTTCACTGGCGTTGTTGGTGTGCTGCGTAACAACCTGGTATCAGAGCTATTAGTTTAGTTCAAGTGAGAGCGATGACGGAAAAAGACAAAACTAAAATTGAGAAGTTTGATGGTTCAAACTTTGCCTTCTGGAAGATGCGTATGGAGAATTATCTGTATCAGAAGGACTTCTATATTCCTCTAAAAGGAAAAGAGAAGAAACCAGAAAAGATGACAGATGATAAATGGGCTTTAGTGGATCGAAAGACTTTAGGAACGATCCGACTCTCTTTGTCAAAGAGTGCCGCCTTCAATATATCCAAAGTAAAGACCACAAAAAAATTAATGTAAGCTTTGGCTACAATGTATGAGAAACCCTCGGCGTCTAACAAGGTTCATCTTATGAAACGGCTATTCAACATAAAGATATCAGATAGTGGGGGTGTGGCTGAACATCTAAACGAGTTCAATACAGTCACGATCCAATTGGAATCCGTTGGCATCACTTTTGATGATGAGGTCAAAGCGCTATTGATCTTGTCCAGTTTGCCAGATAGTTGAGATGGCTTGGTGATTACCGTGAGCAATTCTTCAGGGTCTACAAAGTTGAAATTTGATGATGTGGTCGGTCTAATTCTCAGCGAAGAATCTAGAAGGAAGGCATCGGGAGTTTTAGGAGACTCAGGGAATGCTCTAAACGTTGAAGGAAGAGGAAGATCTTCGAACAAATGTAACAATAAACATGGGCGTTTTAAGTCGAGGAATAAGTCCCAGGGACCAAAAAACAAGGACGGGTGTTGGCATTGAGGGAAGAAGGGGCACATGAAGCGTGATTGCAAAGCGCCTAAGAAACAAGAAGGAAACTCTTAAGGTGGGAAGGATTCAGTGAATCTATCTGAGAAGAGTGACACAGAGGTGTTGTTCTTGTCTCTTGATGTGCGGAATGAGTCTTGGGTTGTAAACTCGGGTACTTCGTTTCATGCCACTTCGTCTAAGGAAGTTTTTCGTGATTATGTATCAGGTGACTTCGGGAGATTCTACCTGGGTGATGATTAGCCATGCAATATTGTTAACAAGGTAGACATTCACTTAAGTCAGAAAGACGGAACGGTCTTGAAGTTGAAGGATATCAGACATGTACCGAGTTTGAGACGAAATTTGATCTCAGTGGGGCAATTGGTCGATACCGGATATGTGATGACATCCATTAGTGATTCCTAGAAGGTCACAGAAGGTGACTTGGTGATATCTTGAGGCAAGAAGGAAGGTACTTTGTACATGACTTCTGGATCGTATAGTTTACTCGTAGTCGTATCAACTAAAGTGAACGGTCAGTTGTGGCATCAAATGTTGGGACATATGAGTGAGAAGGGGATGAAAGTGCTATTGTCAAAGGGGAAGCTACCAGGGTTGAAGTCTATCGACCTGAAATTTTGCGAAGATTGTGTGTATGGCAAGCAGAAGATGATAAGTTTCAAGAAGACAGGACGCGTTCCAAAGATGCATCTGTTGGAGCTTGTACACATTGATGTGTGTGGACCGGCATAGGTATCATCTCTTGGTGGTTCTCGTTACTTTGTTTCCTCTATTGATGATGCTAGTAGAAAACTGTGGATCTATTTCTTAAAGCACAAATCTGATGTATTTAATGTATTTAAGAAGTGGAAAGTACAGGTAGAAAATGAGACAGGTAAAACTGTAAAGTATCTCAGATCTGATAATGGGGGAGAATACTGTGATAAGAGGTTTAAGGAGTATTGTGCAGCAAATGAGATCAAACATCAGAAAACGATTCCAGGGGCACCGCAGTAGAACAGTGTGGCTAAGCACATTAACAAGACTATCCTTGAGCGCGCCAGGAGCATGAGGCTACATGTAGGGTTGCCCAAGACCTTTTGGGTATAAATGTTATGAATACTGTCGTATATCTCATCAATAGAAGTCCCTCAGCACCATTGGATGGTGGGTTACCAGAAGAAACATGGACTAGAAAAGAAGTGAACCTTGCACATCTCAGACTGTTTGGTTACACTTCTTATGTTCACATTGATGCAGAGCACAGAAACAAGCTTGATGTAAAGTCCAGAAGGTGCACGTTTATAAGCTACGGGCAGAATTATTTTGGCTATCGGTTTTGGGATATAAAGAACCGAAAGATCATCAGAAGCAAGGATGTAGTCTTCAATGAGAAAGTGATGCATAAGGACAGTGTGCAGCAAAAATAGACTAAGGCCAATGAGAAGGAATTTGTAGAGTTAGATGAGTTACCGGACATGGGTGTTACAGTGCTATAGGATGAGCATGCACAGGAGCATGATGTGGTAGAGCCACAGACACCGGTTGTGAGGAAGTTTACTCGGGAGAGAAGACCCAAGGTTCTATACTCACCCTCCTTACATTATCTACTACTGACAGATAATGGTGAGCCAAAATGTTTTGAAGAGGTATTATGGTCAAATACACGGGTTAAGTGGGAGCAGGCCATGGATGATAAGATGGACTCTTTTTAGTCCAATCGTATATGGGAGCTAGTCACTCTACCTAAGGATAAGAAAGTTCTTCATAACAAGTGGGTTTACAGACTGAAGGAGGAGCACGGTGGTTCGAAGCAATACAAGGCCAGACTGGTTGTGAAAGGTTTCCAATAAAAGGCGAGAATCGACTTCACTGAAATATTTTCACCAGTGGTGAAGATGTCTATGATTCGCATAGTCTCGAGTATAGTGGCTACAAAGGACTTACATCTAGAGCAGCTAGATGTTAAGATAGCATTTCTTTATGAGGACCTTGAAGAAGAGATATATATGCAACAGCCGACAGAATACGTGGCACCAGGAAAGGAGAACAATGTGTGTAGACTAAAAAAGAGTCTATACAGCCTGAAACAGGCCTTGAGGCAATGGTACAAGAAGTTCGACAGTTTCATGTCTGGAAACGGGATACAGGAGATGTCATGCAGACCACTGTTGCTACTTGAAGAAGTTTGATACGTCGTACATCACCCTTCTTCTATACGTTGATGATATGCTTGTGGCCGGATCAAGCATGAAGGACATCTCAGATCTCAAAAGACAATTGTCTAGAGAGTTTGTCATGAAGGATAGAAGAGTTGCAAAACAAATCATGGGCATGAGGATAAAGCGTGACAGGGAAAACAAGAAGCTAGTTTTGTCACAAGCAGAGTACATGGCCAAGGTACTTGATCGATTCAGCATGGGAGATGCTAAGCCAGGGTAGCACTCCGTTAGTCAACCACTTCAAGCTTTCTAAGGAGCAAGGAGCTAAGACGTAGGAGGAATAAGACTACATGGCTAAAATCCCATACACGTCAGCTATAAGGAGCCTCATGTATGTTATGGTTAGCACGAGGCCAGATATTGCTTAAGCAGTGGGAGTTGTTAGCAGGTTCATGAACAACCCCCGAGAAGGAACATTGGAAAGCTATAAAGTAAATCCTCAGATACCTGATAGGTACTGTGGATATAGGGCTATGTTATGGAGGATCAGAAATTGAGCTATAAGGTTACGTCCATTTAGACTTGGCAGGGGATATTGATAGCAGAAGGAGCACAACAAAGTATGTCTTTATCCTGTGTAGTGCTGCAGTCAATTGGGTCTCTCAGTTACAGAAAATAGTGTCCATAATACAACGGAAGCAGAATATGTTGCAGTTACAAAAGCGTGCAAGGAAATGGTGTAGATGCAAGGTTTTATGAAAGAGTTGCGAAAGAAGCAAGCAGATTGCAATCTGTACAGTGACAGTCAGAGTGCAATACACTTGGCTAAGAATTCAGCCTTTCATTCAAGAACCAAGCATATTGACATCAGATATCACTTCATATGTTCGTTACTGGAAGATGGATCGATTGCTCTGGAGAAGATTCATACAAGTGAGAACCCCCTGGATATGTTGACCAAGGTGATCACAAGGGAGAAGCTGAAGCTCTGTTCAGCTTTAATTGGTTTTCAGGATTGAAGATGGGGAGGTGGTGTACTCCGGATGTAGAAGACGAAGGATCATGTGGTGATATGTCTCCAAGTGGGAGATTGTTGGGGTGTGGAGCCAAGCATACCATTGCTGACCAGGTGGTCGGGCGCCCGGACGATCTGAGGACCAGGCGCCCGATATTTATGTAAATGAGACAGAGGTCTTTGGACTGTTCTGTGAACAGCCGAGCGCCCGACTGTTAAGTGGACCGGGCGCCCGATAATCGAGTATTTCCTCCTGTATCTCGCTGGAGGATTTCTACATTGGGCGGGTGCTCGACCAAGCCTGACCGAGCGCCCGACTGGCCGTGACTTGTAAGTGCGTGGTTTCCTACTAATTTTGGGTTTTACTATATAAAGGGATGTAATCCTGGATTAGGCTATGGGATTAGGGTTTCTATATGTCCAAGGTGAGAAAGAGGGAAGAGGTTAACAAAAAGGGTCATCTCTGTACATGTGAGCATCGGAAAAGGTGAGTATTATGCTTGTAACTTTGTCTTCTTTATAGTGGAGTTTTACACCGTGGTTTTTTACCCTTATTTGGAGTTTTTCCACGTAAAATATGTCTTGTGGTTTGTTGGTTTGTTTCGATTCCTCTTTTAGTTATTATTTCTTCCTGTTTATCGTTTGTAGGTGAGACCGGATATTGGATCTCGGTTCACCGATGTTGTTGGTGTGCTGCGCAACAGCTTCAACCTTGTAATTGATTAGATCACTGTCAAATTAAACTTGGGAAGTCTATTTACACCATTGATTCATGCGCTCTGAATAACAAATAGGGCAAAGAGTGGATGAAGAGCATTTTCTAGAATGCAGATTCTCTTTAGTTGTAAGTGTTGTAATGCACGGTTGGATCCTCGATCGAACTTTTTAGCCCAATTCCTTATATCCTGGCCATCCATGAGCATCACATAGCCTAAAGTAGGTTGATCCACTGATCAAGTGGCCCACTATTTACCACTGTGGGAAACTTGATAAATGTTCGAATTCTAGGTTGTATGGAAACTAATTTCACATGCAATGCTTTCTTCTGTCAAAGTGTCCATCGTTCCGTTCAAAAGGTGGGCCACACCATAAGGCCATCAAAGGAGAAAATTCAGATTGATTTACTCATTAGGTGGACTATCCTCCTGCATTGAATCATTTGAATGGAGTGGATGCTCAACAGAAAGCGATGCCATTGACGAAAAATGTGCATGTCCCTTGATCCGTTGAGCTACATTTTACTAAAAAAAGTGGACGGTTGTAGCTTTTTCTATCATGATGACCTTTCTGATCAGCGGATTGGTTTGATTTTTAGCCAAGAGCACTTAAATAGTGACGCCCCACCAGATGGATGGACTGGATCTTAATCGTAGTTACCAAGTACTTTGGATATGTAACAGGGTGCATGTTTCACTAGAGTTCACACGCCTATAGTCCAAATATCTAACTGTGGTTTGATCAATCTCAGCCATTGATTATGTAACGCCACCTAATAGAAGCCTTACAATTCTTATTAACCTTGCATATGGCATATATATGTAAAAATCTGCACCGTTGAAATTATTATTATTATTATGAAGTAGAAAATTTGTGTTGCTAGTGCTCTGAATGTGTGGGCCAAGGGCTGTCCAAGCCCGGTCCGGGCTGGTGACAGGCCAAAACAAACAGGCCCGAGCCCGCCATTGATGATTGTGCACGGCTCAAGCCCAAGTGGGCCACGAACTTTGTGTAAGATCTGGGTTCTTCATAAGGTGGGCCCCATCATGAATGATACATGAAAAAAATGCACTTAAAACCCTAAACGGGACAGACCCATCCATACGTTAGACAACCCATGTCCCATTCATGTGCTTCAGTACACCTATAAGTCGGTGGGGTGGAAAATGGGCTGAGCTGGTGGGATCCAGCCCATTTGGAAAGGGTTTAGCCCGAGCCCAGTTAGAGCTGATCTGGGCTTGGATTCTGGGCCTTGGCCTATAGACTGGAGTTGGATTAGAAAGGTACGTTCATCACCCAACAATTTATACCTTGCAGATGTTGTGGTGGATCCGGACCGTCCATCTAGTCGATCGTAACCATTGGGTTGGGATAACAAAGGATTCAATGGATGGCGAAGAGCATCCATTGATAGGTTTCAAACAAAGGCCATAAAGGAATGGCTTGCCAAGTGCTTCACAAGCGGGTCGGGCCAATGGGCGCAGCCTCGCATGTGTGCTCCAATGTATAGTTTGACTCGGATTCGGTTGTGATCCCTCGAGTCTGAGCTAGTCGGTGGTGGAAAAGCTATGTGGCCCCACCATGATGCATGTGTTTTATCCACGCCGTGAATCCATTTTTCAGCTTATTTTGGGGCATGAGCCCAAAAATTATGCAAATCCAAATTTGAGGTGGACCACACCACAGGGAACAGTTGTGACCGAACTCCCACAATTAATAATTTCTTGGGGGTCACAAAAAGTTTTGGAACCACATTGTGCTTTCCCTTCATCCAGGCCTGTGTGATCTAATCAATTGGCTGGATGGCAAATAAACATTAATTGGGCCCTAAGACATTTTCATGGTTGGCATTCATCATACTGTTTCTTGTGGTTTAGCTACTTTGAGTTCTGGATCTGCCTCATTTTTTTTTTTTTCTCTTTATAGACCGTCTACTCAAGGATGACAAGTTGATCAGAGCACAATATGAACCCCTTAGAAACCAAAGTCTAAGCTCAAGCCCATTATTATTTAGGACCACAATAAAGCAAGTTTGAGCGAATCAAGAAGAACATACCACCATATGAATACCCTTGGAAAAAAAAATGGAGCCATCTCGTGAACAACCGCCATCATTCACAGAGAATAGTTGTGATTGAACTCCCACAAGTATAAAACTTCTTAGGGGGTCCCAAAAGTTGTGGATCAAGGTGATATTTGTGCTTTCCCTTCATCCAGGTCTGTGTGATCTAATCAATAGGCTGGATGGCAAATAAACATTAAGTGGGCCTGAGGACATCTTTTAATGGTTGCCGTTCACCACCACTATTTCCTATGGTGTGGTTTACTTGAGTTTTGGATCTACCTCATTTTTTTCCCTTTCTTTAGACATCTTATTCATGCCTAACAAGTTGAGCAGAGCATAGTAGGAATCCTCTTAAAAGCCCAAACACAGGCCCATTAGCATTTAGAACCACAATAAAGCAAATTCGAGCGAACCAGAAAGAACACCATCCTTGGAGCACCCCTGCAAAAAATATGGCCATCCATGTGGTGGGTGGCACATGATGTGTTGCCTATCATGTGAACAACCGCCATCTTTCACAACAGGGTTAAGTGAGGTAATGACATCAAAATGCACTCATTAGCAAATGTGCTGGAGTGGAAAGGACCAATATTCTACCCTCACCTTTCCTTAAAATTATGTCATTTACCTTCGATTTAACCATTCATGTTGCACCACATGGCGATCCCATTCTAACAATCAAACCAAGCCATTACAGCCTTTTTTAACCCTAAAGTTCTCAGTAATAACCATGATGTACCACAAAAACCTATAACTACATCATTCCCTTTCATTTCATCTCATCCCATCTCATCTCATAATCTTTCATCATATCTTCCATCTTCCATATCCCAAGTTATTCATCCACCAAAGAGTGAAAGAGTACAAGAAAGGAAGTCCATCTAGTCTTAGACTAACCTAGACAAGCCCTAGCTTAGCCACTGAAGTCACCGAGGGCCATTCTGATCCACTCGAGTCAACCCTTGCAGCAAACCTATAAACCCATTCCTCCAACTCTGATCAATTTCATTTATGCCTATATATCATTGTGCATCATCATCTTCATTTTAACCCACTTGCCAGTTTAATCAATCCAAGTGTATGCTCTGAGGCTTACTAGTATACCGGACCTTGCCAATAAAAACTAAGACTGCTTAGGCTTTCGACTGCTTCTTTAAGTGAGTGAGTCAAGGTAGACTTCTTTGACTTGAGCCATCACTTAATTTAGGCACCGCATCGCTACACTACATTACACACACATTTTGCATCATTAGTGAGCAAGGGTTAACCCAATTCCTGCTATTTTGTTTAGTTTTGTGAAGTAGAGAGTGTATACTTATACAGGCAACAGGATGCCTAATACCTCCCCTCTTTATTATCATGGTCCCTTACCTATAATATTCGATCACAAACTAGGAGTCATTTTAAGACAAAAATTTCAACAATTCATTCTCTTAAGGTTTTTACAAAGTCTAGCCAATTAAAGTAATTGACTAGTGATGATTCCAAGTTAAATATAATAACTCGTGCTTAAAATCCACTACAAAAGTACTGAAAAAGGCACCTATGCACATAATCCAACAGTGATCCAGCATCCACAGTCTCATAACCTAAAATGAGTTGGTAAAACGGATGGAGAATATGGATATAAAACACATACATCATGGTGGGCCCATTGAGCTTTTCCAACAAGATACGAGAGGGCTCAGTATAGTTGGATAAAGGAATACACCCAAATGGACGAGGCTTCCAAGCAAAAGAATTTTTTTTTTTGCATGAAGTCCTGCAAAAGGGAACCTAGGTGGGGCCACAGTGATGTTTTTGAGAAATCTATTCCGTTCATCCATTTTGTGAGATCATTTTAAGACATATGACGAAAAAAATGAGCTGGATCGAAAACTAAAGTGGGCCATGCGAGAGAAAAAAGTGGGGGAAAAATGCCTACCATTGAAACCTTCTTAGCTCTACATTGATATTTATATGCCATCCAAACCATTTATATGATCATTCCCAATGGGATGAACTGAAAACACAAAATACTTAGCTTGATACAAAAATTTTGTGGCCACACGTTGAAACATTTCAACGGTGGTTGTTCATTCCCCTCTATTTCCCATTGTGTGGCCCATTTGAGTCTTGGATCCATCTCATTATTTCTGGTAACATATCCTAAAATGAGCTCCCAAAATGTATGGATGGGGTGGATTTCTCACAAACATTATGGTGGGGCCCACCTAGGTTCCCATGGCAGCAACTTCCTACCTTTAGGCAGAAATCCAAATCGTACGAAAACATCACACGTGTGCCATGTGTTTAGAAAAAAGCCTAGCGAGTCTTGGTCAAGAACAAAAGAAGAAAAGAAATAAAAAATCTCATGCTTCTGACATGTTGTGGGAGATAAAAAGGCGGTAGTGGAAAATGGTACACATGTTGGCGACCTTGTAAAGTGTGGCATGGCCCATTTCATTAGTGGACACACCATGTTCACGGTGGGGCCCACCTAAAGAATGGCTACACCTCACATGGGTGTTCCGTACCGCCACTTGAAATCTTCCATGGACCATTTGAATCTTAGCATTCGTACATTATTCTCCTTCTTTTAGAAAAAAAAAAAATTAACTTTCGAAGATTTATAAGTTGCCAACTCTCATTATCGATGATGTCACTAGGATTTATAAATGTTTTTGCATTTTTTAATATGTATGTGTGGCCCACCTGATATCAGTAGAGCAACTTGACTTTTGAGATTGGCTACATTTGTAGTGGCCCCCACATAATGTGTGGCATGAGGCTTTGTGGGCCCTACTGTGATGTGTATCGGACATCTGCATGCACCCAACATGTGCTGGGTCCCTCTAGGTTACAAGATGTTCCAAAAATCAGCCAATAACCATGGAAGGGTGCATCTGATTGATAGTGCAGATGTCCCACACATATATCAGGGGCCCACTAAGCTCGACCTCATGGAAAGCTATTGTGAGGTCGACCTCACGGAAAATATATATGACATCTGTGCAAGCAAAGGGCACCCGGCTTTGGTGGGCCCCATCGTGATGTTCAAGTGGAAAACATTAAGGCAATGGTTGGGAGGTGTACTCCACCTTTGACACACCCTTGACCTTTTATTGATGAGTATATAAAATCCACTATAACCATTATAACGTCATCCCAGAGTTTATATCTATGGCCAAAAAAATCCAGCTGACACGATATTTAAGGGCGCCATATGGAAACAATCAATTAGGAGAGAGACATCCAACCTTGATTTTTTTTGTTATGGGCCACCGTGAAAAGTACATGAAATCGACCCCAACCATTAGATGTCATACCAAAAGCAAAGCCTGGTCTATCCTTGATTCAGGTTGGCCGTACCAAGGGAAACAGTTTGGAGGGTGGGAGTCACCCTGTTCATTTTTCTTTCTGTGGTTAGGGCTGTCAATGGATGGGATTTGGACTGGTTACTGTTCATTAATTTTTTTGAAATTCGAATTCGATCTGAGTTGGTCTGTTTAATTTTTTCGAAACCCGATCCGAATTTGATTTGTTTAATTTTTTCAAAATCCGAATTCAATCATAATATAATCTGTTTAATTTTTTCGAAATCCAAATCCGATTTGGATATGATCTATTTAATTTTTTTCAAAATCCGAATCCAATTTGAATCTGATGTGTTTAATTTTTTCAAAATTCGAATTCAATCCAATCCGATCAAAACTAGTACTCCTTCATGATTCATGTGCGGTGGATTAGATTCATGTGTCGCAAACTCATAATTGCAAGTTTAGCGGTGAAGAGTGAAAAGAAGGGCTCACCGTTTATTTTACTGCAGCATATGATTTTTTTCTCTTCCTTTCATATCCCTATAATCAAATTGTTACCGCATCAGATCGGGGTCTATCTAAATCTGATCCGTTTATTAGCCGGATGAATGATTTCGATCCGAATTTGATTAAATCAGATCGATCCGGATCAAATTCAGACCATGATCTGATCTGTTGACAGCCCTACCGTGTGGTCCACATGAATCACTGATTAGTATGATATTTGGGCTCTGGCCCTAACATAAGGTGATGAATTTGATAGTGGGAGTGGATTTTACGTACACATCACCGTAAGGCACATTTGCTCGCACGGATCCCAGGACACCATATCTCCGGAACCTTTGATTTCTAAACGGATCCAAGATCATACCCGTACCCATTAGCTAGCCACCAAGTATAGTTTGGGAAAGAATTCATGCAAAATCTAGCACGTGTGCTAGCCTCGTGACATGCATGTGATTTAGAGTAAGGTCGTGGGTGAACCACGTTTCGCGCGAAAATGAATGGTCAGGAAAAAAGATGACATGATCCTTCCCCAACATGTGGGTTTGGTACTGTGGTGTGGCCCACCTGAGCAGTGGACAAGCCCTGATTTTTCTCCAGATAGGTTTCCTTAGTGGTGGGGCCCACCTAATAAGTGGATGATCCGGTCTGGGTGCGAATTAGGTGTTACCCCCGGGAACAGCTTTGTGGGTGTTACCCCTACCGTATGGCCCACATAGATAATATTTTGTATATCCACACCGTCCATCCTTTTCTACAGTCCATTTTAGAATGAAGTTCCAAATTTTATGCAGATCTAATTCTCAAGTGGACCATACCACTAGAAACAGTGTGATTGAGTGCTCCGCCATTAAAAATCCCAAGAAGCCCATCCTAAGGTTTTGGTAATTTTTATTTGCAATCCAAGCTCTTAATAATGTCAATAAGATCTTGATGAAGAGAAATTTTAAATATCAGATTGATCCAAAACGTTTTTGGCCAACAAAACGTTTTAATGGTTATTCATCAATGTTTCTAGTTTTATGGTCCACCTGAGATTTGTATATTCTTATGGTTTTGGATTACATCATAAAATAATATGAAAAACCAGATGGACGGAGTCGATATATAAAAAATGAATCAATATAGGCCCCACACGGTTAGGGTGACACCCTACTGAGCTATTCCCAGGGTAACACCTAATTCGCGCCCGGTCTGGTACGTACGCCGTGAATCCTACTGCAAATCTCTCAGGCAAATCTTTGAAGATATTCACGATTTTCTCGGGGCGCGGCTTCGCTGTATCCCCGGATCCACCGAGGTGGGTGGATCCCTCACCGTGCCGCCCGCTGTGTGATGTGTGTGTATTACATCCACACCGTTCATTAATTTTGAAAACTAATTTTAGAGCATGATTCAAAAACTGAAGTAGATCCAAATCTCAGGTGGATCATAATACAGTAAACAATGGTACTCAACCATTAAAAGCTTCTCGTTGGTCACAGAAGTTATGGGTCAAGCTGATATTTGTTTAGCATCTTCATCCAGGTGTTTTCGACCTTTTCAACAGGTTGGATGAAAAATAAACATCCCAGTTGCCCCATGAAGTTTTTAATAGTATGGGTTCAATCATGTGGTATGGTCACCTAAGATAAGGATCTGCTTAATTTTTGGGATAATGCCCTGAAATGAGATTTCAAAATGCATGAACGGTGTAGATGTAATGTACATACATCACAGTGGCCCTACAGTTGGGGATCCACCGGGGATCCCCAACTGTGGGATACACTGTGATATATGTGCCATACATCCACGCCGTTCATCTATTTTGACAGATCAGGATCCGAAATATGACGCAGGTGGAACACACCACAGAAAACAGTGGTGATTGACGATTAAACGTTTCGGAAGCCCCCAAGAACTTTTCAATGTTGGGTATGCAATTACCACTGTTTACTGTGGTGTGGTCCACCTAAGATTTGGATCGACTTCAATTTTATTTATTTTTTATCTTTACCTAAAATGAGCTGTCAAAACGGATGGACGGCGTGGATGTTAGTCACATACATCAAAGTGGGACCCACATTCAGGGATCCACCGAAGCTGCGCCTTGTCTTCAGTTATTTAGGTTGTTGATTCATCTACTGTATAAAAGGGATTCAAGGGCCAGGATTTACCGATTTAAGAGAGATTTGGGGATTTATTTCGGGCACGGTTGAACCGGCAGACGAACAGGCAGGGATTTAACCGCATTAGCCCCTAAACGTGGCTATTTTTACTAAAAGTTCAATTTCTGGTGGCCTCTTTTCATTTTGGCCTTTTGACGATAAATTGAAAATATGACGGTCGAGAATGCCCTTATGACCGACTGCTCTGCATACGGAAGCCTTGCAAATGAAGACTTTAAGAGCTAAATGAAATGAGAATGTGGGGCCCACAAAATCAGTGATTGTGGACATCGGTTGGACAATCGAATCCGTTCACATTAAAGGAAGCAATTCTAAATCCACAGGAGGTATTTGATTTCATATCCAATAGAGGCCTTGTGGGCCCTAACAGAAATGACGGTGGCTTTTCAAATGCAATCATTTCTATGGTGTGGCCCACCTGGGATCTGGGTTTGGTCCAAAATGAGGCCAATGGCCTAGAGTGATCTAGCAAAAAGGATGAACAACATAGATTAAATACATACATCATAGTGGGTCCCACGAGTGGGACCCTGTTCATGCCCAAAAAGGGGCTTCCGCCTTCACGGACGCTGGACAGTCTAGCAACCTTCCTCTTTACTTTATTTCTCTCTCTGTTTTTTTACAATTTTTTTTTTTTTTTTTTTCATACAGGTGGGGTCATGTGTGGATGATCCACTCTATCCATCAGGTTGGCCAACCTATGGCGGGCCCAATGAGTTCTATTTTAGACAGGTTTCCTACCATACAAACATCACAATGGGCTTCAAAATTTTCAACAGTGGGAATGATTTCTTTGGTATGGTCCACTTGAGATTTGGATCTTCTTCATTTTCTGACCCTTGGCCTAAACTAAACTGGAGAAACAGATGATGGCATGGATTGAACATAAACATCACGGTGGGATCTGCCCACGATGGATCTATCTCATTTTACGACTCATGTCTAACATAAACTGGTAAAACAGATTAGTAGTATGGATATACTACAGAAATACAAGTGGATTTCATAGTGCTCAATGGGATTCAATAGTGCTCAAAAGGATTCCAGAGTGCTCAGTGGGATTCCAAAGTGCTCAGGAGGATTCCCACAGAGCACTGTGGAATCCCACAGACCAATATGTAATCCCACATACCACTATGGAATCCCACAGAACACTACGAAATCCCACAGACCAATATGGAATCCCACAGAGTACTATGGAATCCCACAGAACACTACGGAATCCCATAGAGCACTATGGAATCCCATTGACCACAGTTAAAATGGCTGAAAACCACAAATCCTGTAAACAATCAGTGGAGAGGTCGCCGGTCCACCAACATTCCTCGTCGGCTTACCGAATGTGGCCGTCGATTACAACCGAAAACATGAGATCGTGCCGACGAGGGATTCCAACACGAGATCTTTGGGATTCCGTAGTGTTCTGTGGGATTCCATAGTACTCTGTGGGATTCCATATTGTTCTGTGGGATTCCATAGTACTCTTTGGGATTCCGTATTGATCTGTGGGATTCCATAGTGTTCTGTGGGATTCCATATTGGTCTGTGAGATTCCATAGTGTTCTCTGGGATTTCATAGTGTTCTGTGGGATTCCATAGTGCTCTGTGGGATTCCATAGTGTTCTGTGGGATTCCATAGTACTCTGTGGGATTCCATATTGGTCTGTGGGATTCCTTATTGGTCTGTGGAATTCCATAGTGGTATGTGGGATTACATATTGGTCTATGCAATTCCATGTTGGTCTGTGGGATTCCATATTGGTTTGTGAGATTCCATAGTGCTTTGTAGGATTCCATAGTGCTCTGTGGGATTCAATATTACTCAGTGGGATTCTAGAGTGCACGGGAGGATTTCATGTGCTTAGGGGGATTCCATAGTGTTCAGGGGGATTCCATAATGCTCAGTGGGATTCCATAGTGCTCAGTGGGATTCCATAGTGCTTAGGAGAATTCAATAGTGCTCAAGAGGATTCCAGAGTGATCAATGGGATTCCAGAGTGGTCAGGGAGATTCCATAATGCTCAGTGGGATTTCAAAGTTCTCAAGAGGATTTCATAGTACTCGGGGGATTCTATATTGCTCAGTGGGATTTCAGAGTGCTTCAAAGGATTTCATGTGTTCAGAGGGATTCCATAGTGCTCAGGGGGATTCTAGAGTACTCAGTGGGATTCCAGAGTGCTCAGTAGGATTCCAGAGAAAGAATATAGCAAGGAGGAACCAGAGAAACTTGTGTTGTTGCTTTGTTGACATGATGTTGATGCTGATGATGCCGGGCCTCCTGTGTCTTGGCAATTTGCCGAACTTTCCTTGAGGAGAACGTCCACCTTGGCATACTCTTCTCTTTCATGCTAGATTTCCTTGAGAATCACAGTCACGTCCTTCATCATCGGCCTTCATTAGGATGGGGTTGACATAAAGGAAAGCTACACCCAATGCTTGAAGCATCTCCTCCACTTTCGAATCGGGGCCACGATATAAGCTCAGATTAAGGACCTTCATGCATCATTTCCTATGCCTCACCCAGTCCACGATATGTAGCCCATCAGGGATTGTTGGATCGATTGTTTGATTCCCTGTTAAAACTTCCGAGATGACAACACCATAGCTGTAGATCCAACCTATTCATAAGTTCACACAGACATGAAAGAAGGGAAAACACAAATATCAGCTTGATTGAAAACTTCTATGACCCCAAGAAGTTTTTAATGGTAGGACATCAATCCCCACTGTTTTCTTTGGTGAGGTCCACTTGAGCTTTTGAACTGCTTCATTCTTTGGCTCATCCCCTGGAATGGTCTCTCCAAATGGATGGACGGCGTGGATGTAACATATGCATCATGGTAGGGCCCAAGGTGGAGCCCACAATGGAGCCCCAATGTAATGCCCACGAGGGTTACCGCCTCATCAAAAGCCTTCCTTTACAAGGTTTTCGTACGCAGAACAGTCGGTGAAAGGGGCATTCTCGACCGTCATATTTTCAATTTCTCATCAAAAGGCCAAAATGAAAAGAGGCAATGAGAAATTAGACTTTTAGTAAAAATAGCCACATTTCGGGGCTAATGCGGTAAAAATCCCGAATTGGTACCACAGGACGTAGGTAGAGACGGACGGTCCTGTCAGGGGATCTGTGGGGCCCACCGTGATGTATATACTTTATCTACACTGTCCATCCATTTTGAACAATAATTTTAGGTGATGAGACCAAAAACGAGGCAGATTTAAGTATCAAGTGGACCACACTACAGGAAGCGGTGGTGATTGAAATCTGACTGTTGAAAACTTCTTGGGGGACACAGAGGTTTTGGATCAAACTGATATTTATGTGTTCCCTCACTATGTGACCTTATGAACAGGTTGGATGGAAAATAAACATCACGGTTGGGTGCTAGGGAGTTTTCAACATTCAGATTTCAATCCCCGCTGCTTCCTGTGGTGTGGTCCACTTAAACATTAAATATGCCTCATTTTTGGGGTCATAGACTAAAATTATTGTTCAAAATTAATGGACGGTGTGGATAAAACATATACATCACGATGGGCCCCACAGATCCCCTGACAGGACCGTCCGTCTCTACCTACGTCCTGGTGGGGGTAGTACCCAATCCGCGCCCCAGACGAACTTGCACGCTCCGGATCACCGATATTATGAACGGTTTAGATGACAGATAATTATCATGCTTGGCCACGAGAAGGTTCCAACGGTAGGCATTTCCATCCCTACTGATTTCTCTGGTGTGGCCGACCTGAGTGTTTATATCTACCGTATTTTGGGCTAATGTACTAACATGAGCTGGCGAAACGGATGGACGGGGTTGATTTATCACAAACATTTCTGTGGGCCCCACGTAGTGGGATACCGGCAGCTCGCGTCCGGAACTGAAGTACGCTTGTGTTGTGTGCGACATGGCACCATAGTTTTAAAACTCGATAACTCGACTCAGCCGAGTTAACTCGAATCGAGGATTTTTCTAGCACAGTCGCTAGGAAACTCGCGGGGAACGGGGGAAAGTGTGACTCAGTCACGAATCGACACATTGATTCGAGTCTTCCAAAAATCTTCTCTTTTTTGCCGAGTTTGAAGCCAGTATACCCTATACGAAGGGAAAATACTGGGGATACATAGAGCTAACTTAGGAGAACCTAATTAACCTGAATGAAATCCACACCGTCCATCACGTACATCACACCATTTTGGAAGTCGATACTAAACCATAGGATGATTCAATACTCAAGTGGGCCACTTCGAAAATTTTATGCCTAAAGCCTCTAAATTCACGTGTTGTGGCTCATATAAGTTTTATCATACACTGATTTTTGGGTAATTCTTTCATCCAAATGAGGCACATCATGTGAATAGATTGGATGGCAGAGAAACACCACGGTGGGTCCTTAAAATAACTAACGGTGTCCGTTCCATCGAAATTGATTTCAATTGGTCTGGCCTACCTGAGTTTTGGAAGATCATGATTGTTTGATCCTATCGTTAAAATGAGATAGCGTACCTTATGGACGGCATAGATCATCTGAAACTTCAACCCACGTGGCTCTCGTTTGAGAAAATAACCCCCGTAGGTACCATCGAATGCACGTTTCGGATCACGTGATCCATGGCCCCGCTTCTACAAACGGAAAAGCGTAAATGTACGGTACAACATCTCGGCCCAAGCATCATATACGGCCTTGCTTTCTCACGCAATCATTTCATATATTGGTAGAGTACGAATATCCGTACACATTCATATAATAAATAAACTTCTAGAATTTACATTCGATCTAAACCGTCTAAATTGTTCGGACTAATTAATTATTTTATAATAATAAATTTATTTTATTTTATATGATAATAAATATATAAATATCAATGTATAAAACATGAATCGTTAAAACAGGAAATAGTCATAGGAGGTTGGAATTTTCACATAAATATGATATTTTAATGCAATTTATTACGTATTTACGGTACAGATTCGTATAGACGGTTCACAAGCACAAGGGTTTAACAACTAGATTGCGTGTGCATTGATTCATATACGCCACCAGAGTATCAATATTTCCTTTTCTTACACGTCTCCATCTTCAAGGAAATGGGGCTGTCGACGCTGCAAACATGCAAGTCGATGCACAGAAACTCAATGAAAATTTGTTCGTCAGTGTATCTATGCTAAATGATTCTAATGATCAGAACCGTTGAATTTGTAGGATACCATCTGTATATTTTAAATTTTAAATTATTATATAAATATATCATTTATAATTTCTAGTAGTACTATTATAGAATCTAAACCGTTGATCAAACCTTTTCTTTTTCAGTATCGTTTTCTGACTGCTACAGAAGTAATCTCCACTTTTCTTTTGTCTATAGCCTGTCATGATGCTACCCCACTACAACAATAGTCCAGATGACATGTACTATTGCCACGTATACCATCCACGTCACTTCATTGAACTTATACGCACAGACTTGCATCGTTGCATCTTTTTCTCGCATTAATGGACGACTGAAAAGTCCATCTTCTTTGTGAGGTCTGCTAGAATGCATCCCGACGTATTGAAATAGGATCCATCGGGACTTTAGCTTCTAAATTTAGGTCATATTTCAATGATCTACACCGTTTATATGGTGAGTTACACATTTTTAATTGATAAATTAAAATTATAATTATTTATGTTGTCAATTTATTTCTGTTCTTTTACTCAAATATTGACGGTCATAATAATATTTTTAACAAAAGGGATAAATCATTCAGTATAAATTTATTTTTTAGTTTTTCTCCATCCAAGAATATATGTATAATAATATAAACGGTTTGGATCATTGAGAAAATCTAAAATCTAATACCTAGAGTACCGACGTATATTTATTACAATACGTCGAGATGTATTGTAGAGAAAATCTTCCTCTGTATCTAAAAGCAACATAAGCGAGTTAAAGCTCGACACGTTGCTGGTGGGAGGGAGAACCGTACACATTTACCAGATCCTTCTCTGCCGCACGTAAAAAGCAGCAGATGGTCGGTGCGGTGGGTCCCATGTACGTCATGCTGTGTACGTGGCACGCATGTACGTCAATCCCAACCGTTCAACCATCTGATCTGCTGACCATTTCGCTTTTAGCTGTCCATTTGTTAGCCAACAACTCAACGGTTGGTATTGTTCAGTCATTGTCATCTTTGGCACAAATGCTGGAAACATGAGGACATGGTGGGCCTTAAAAAATAAGAACTGCATTAATGTGAGAATCCTAACCGTTGTTAGGCCAACAACTCAACGGTTGATATTGCATTCGCCTTATGTTATCTCACCTGTCCTATCTTCTCTTCATGTGGGTGTTGGAGGTACAACGTACCATAATAAATGAAAAAAACAAAACAGGAAACAAAAATCAAAGTCTAATTTCAGTACCAATGACTTTGAAAGAGATTGATGAGCTACACTAGATGATAGCTCAAAAGGGTTGTAGCTCATCCACCGTACACCTAATGGGCACATGCGCACACATATATCATCATCCAAAAAAAAAAAAAAAAAAAAAAAAAAAAAAAAAATAGCTATGTGATGATAAATCCCTCTATGACGTACTATATGAACCCTAATGAAAGGTGAGGATAAAGCACATTCCTATCACACACGAGCCACAAAAGAATAAGGTAACATAAAAATTGTCAATTTTTTTTTTTTTTTTGCATGGATGAACTTAAAAAGGTGGATCTAAAATCAATCATAACTTTCGATTTGGGGGAGTTACAGGACGCAAAACATATGAATTCCTACTTAAATTTCTTTTCGGGATTAACAAACCAATTGATAAGGGTTACATCTTTTCGTTTCTCATGATTACTACTTTTAATAATTTTAATTTTAGTATGTTTCTTCTTTTTTTTTAAGTTTTTATTTATTTACGAGTGTTTATTTTTATTTTTGTTGAACAATGAGTTTTAAAAAGAATCTAGTTAAGAGTATTATTTATTTAGAATTTTATGATTTTTAGTAACTTTTTATTTTGATAAAATTACCAATTTTAATAAGTACAAATTAAAATTTATTTAAACATATATAAATATGTTAAATTCATTTTTAATATTAACTTTTTATATTATTATTCAATAAAATTAAAGTTTTTACCAAATTTTCTCTCGTTAATTTGAAAAGAAGTTCGATGGAAGAGTTTTCAAAGCTTTGTGAATTCAACGTAGTTATCCGGTGTGAGGAAGATGGTGATCAACCTTACCTTGTCCTCCCGCATCACTCTATTTGAATTAAAATTAGAATTTTAGACGGTTGATAATGATATTTTTAGCCATCCATTGGATATCCATGAATTAAAAGATTATGATTGGACATAATGGGCCCAAAAATTAGTAGGGCCTGATTTCCCCACATGTATGTTTACACGGTTCAAAAACCATAAGGTGGAAATACCTAGAACAATGGTTCAAAAAAACTCAAAAACTAGACTAGATGCCCAGCTGGGTTGGGTCAACCAAAAACCCACGTGGAAAGTAGGTGGGCCACATGAGTGCAACATAGCAACGGGTGGATTAGGAAAAAGTGACCATTGAAATATTCAATGGGAATGTTTGGCCCACCTGATGAACCCATCCGTCCTTTTCACACTCATGTGGTCCACTTAATAAATAGACCAACCTTGTGGTTGTGATAAAATTTGTTTGCTGTAGGGTAATGAATGACTCAGATCGTACATAAGGTTGCACAAACTTCCTTCTTAATCTAGTCTGGTGGGACCCACATGGAAGAGATGAAGCCAGTCTTATTAGTTTTTAAACCTATGGAAGAAAAAGAAAGAATAAACTGAAAAAATATAAGTCATCTAAGCCAGCATTTTGGGATTCTTTGCGCGCGCGTGTGATTAAGGAGGGGTGGTTTTGGTCCCTATGTTATTTGAGGGCATGGTTTTAAGACCCGTCACCCCAGACTCGGGTGTGTCAGTGGGATACAATCCCGACTTGGGTGAGTCATAACTTGAGACCAGACAAGTAGAGGTGGGCAATGATTCGGCGAGCCGAGTTAACCCTAGTTTGGTTAGGCTTGTTTTTGTGCCACCTCAGTTTGTGGATCAACTTACTTTGGTTTTCGGGCTGACCCATGTGGCCTGAGTTTGGTTTGCTTCAAAATAATTTAGTTCGAGCCGGGATCAATTTGGTCAATAATTTTGAACAGAGCCGGGCCAGGTTGGGCTAAGTTCAAACAAGTGGCGGCTCTTTTTTTTGCTTGTTTATTCAAATAGAAAAGAATTTAGAAATTTAGAAAAAAAAAGTACAAAATGTATCTTACAATATGATGTTTAACATCTTCCAAAAGAGTGCAGCTTCAAAATAGACATGTAAGAGCAATTTGCAAACAAAAGTATACAAGTATAATTTTACAACTGCATGGAAATAAAGTGCATTCATGTTTATGTATTATGTATTATCCATGTCATCATGTATATGCATTATCCACATTGTCCATCTGTTTTACATGTCATTTTAGGACATTATCCCAAAATGGATTCATATCCAAAGCTCAATTGGATCACATCATAGGAAACAGTGTGCTTACAATCTACGAGCTGAATCAAATCGAGCTTCGAAACAAGCCTAGTCAGTACTGCCCTAGTTTGAGCTTGGTTTGTTTTTCAAACGAGCTTGACTACAAGACTTGGTTTGGTTTGAACTTCCATTTGAACCAATCCAAGCCGAGCTTTTTCAAACCAATCCGAGTTGAGCTTACTAGCTGGATTGGTTTGTGCCCAGCTCAACGGACAAGTCATTTGAGTCTAAAAACCATGTTTGGCGAGTGTTTGGTCATTTTTCCAAAACATTTAGTTATTACTGAGAAATGATCCACTACATGTTTGGCATGCAAAATCACGTGATATTGAATAGCATTTGGTGGGTTATGGAATGGATTGGATTAATTTAGGCATTAGGGTTGTACACCAATCGAGTTAGCTTGGTTGGCTTGCTTGACTTGGTTCGAACTAGCTCGATTCGGCTCGGTTTGGACATTGAGTTGAGTCGAGGCATTTTTTTTTGCCTCTCGAAGATTTCCAAGTTGAGCTCAAGCTGACCCTGGCTCGATTTGGCTTGAATCAAAACTTGGTTCGTGTTGACTCGGTTTGAGTTTGACTTGACTCGACTACCTTTTTTTTTTTATTATTAATTGTTAGTCATGCAATGCACCCACCCTGTTAGCTGGGCAACACACCCACATGGTTAGTCACACGATGCACCCACCCACAGGTGGGGTTAGTGTGTCTCCTTAGCACTTGAACCTACGACCTGCTATTGAAACCCTTAGGCGTCTTCCAGTTGGGCTAGCAGGCAAGACACTGACTTAACTAGCTTAAAAGGTAGACTTGACTGGCTTGAAAGGTATGTTGTTTAGTCCCACATCAAAAGAGAGAAAATGAATGAGAGGTGAAATTCTCTATGAAAGCGAGTGGGGGTGTCAATGGGTTTTGGGCTCGAATTTTAAACAGTTTTAAGTCCGGCTTTTGGACTGAGCTTATTTAGATTTTTGTTTTTTTTCCAAGCTAGAATTAAGCTTGAAAGCTTGGTTATCATGTCAGTCCACCTCAAAGGCCGAGCCAATCCAAACATGAGCCAGGGTCGTCATTAAATGAGCCTAGTTCTAACAAGGTAAAGCTAGGCTCGACTCGGCTCATGTACAATTCAGGCTCATGTACAGACCTACCAAGCATCATATCATCAATGGTATGGAATTGCATTAGATGGGATTAACAACATTATTGCACAATGATTGCATGTATGGAAATATCATGAGATTTTGACCTCCAATCCTTATGTTTGGGATCAAATTCTTCCGCAAGCATGAACACCGACTAGATCAATGTCAGTGTAAGGATGCATATAGATGGAGCACATGGATAAAACAGATGCATCACTTTGAGGCCTATGGATGTAGTGGATTTCAATATCCACAAAATATCCCGCATGTATGAGACCAAATATAATTCCATTCTACCTAATCTCATTCCTTCCTATGTCTCCAAACGTCCATAAAATTTGTTAGGATCCAAATGCAATTCCATCCCACTTCATCCCTCCTAAACCCATGTACCAAATAGGCCCTAGTGAATTTAGAAATTCACTAAATCTATGGACCCCACATTGATGCATATGTTTTATCCATGCAGTTCATCCATATGCACCCTTTATACATGACAATTGAGTTGTATATGCATAAAGGTGAGCAACATCAATTGTAAAATGTGTTTGTTGATTACAATTTCATAGTCCATGAAACAAAAGTTTCACTTAATACAAAGCATTTTTCCTCAAAAAAAGCAGTTGATCCCAAATGTGGTATTGGATGGTCAAAATACCATGATATTTCTAGATATAATCATTGTGTAATAAGGATGACAATTCCTCCTAATGCAATCCCCATTCCAAGTAGGCCTGGAGCAAATTACGCTTTGCCCTTCTACCTGATTCTTTCAATCCTAACCGTCCATAAGGCAATGAAAAAAGTAATAAACAAGAAGATATTAATGTCAAAGTTAGATTGTGTGCTTCCACATGCTTCTTTCAAATGAGAAATGATTGAGTGGACTAAGCATTGTCCTTCTCACCTGATTTCTTTCAATCCTAGAAGTCCATGAAGTCATTGGCAGAAACTTTATAAAATTAACATGCCCTGAGATATTAATGTCTAGGTTAGATTGTGCTTCCACACCCGAGTTTCAGATGAGATAATTCTTCTAGCCTGATTTCTTTCGATCCTAGCCATCCATGATAACTTCAGCAAAAAGTTGAAATATTAATGTTAGGGTTAGATTGTACTTCCGCATCCAAGTTTCAAATGACAAATGATTTAGTGGACTAATTAGCACCGTCCTTCGAGCCCGATTTCTTTTGATCCTAGCCGTTCATGAAGTCATTGGAAAATTATTCTACGTCATACACACACCAAGTTGGTGGGCCCCAAAATAGCTTAGATACCACCTTATTAAGGTGGGACCCAAACCATATGAGCACATCCCTTAGCTAAGAAATCAATTTAGTTAGATCAATCACCAATTTTCACAATTCTGTTCCTTAACCACAAGTTGCTGTGAGGATGTGTACGCTAGTGAGTGGTGGTCCCTTAGATCGGTTGTTGGGTGGCATGCTCGACAGAGGAGCCATGAAAATATTTTCAATGGATCTTATTAAATAAGGGAAAATATATTCATGTGGGCCAAGGCCAGGTGTATAGATGCACTTATTGTGATAAATATGTATTGGGGCACATGACAAGTGAATGTTAAAAAAAAATCAATATAGACCGTTCATGTGGTTCTGCCCATTTTTCATGGCCCACCATGAATAACCCATTTTGATGGCAGTATGCTAACTTTCCAACATGGGCCTATCTTTGTATGACCATTGGTTTTCTGAGCTAAAGTCTGGGAAGGCTATGGTCACGTCACAAAATGGTATCCTATGCGGACCTTTTTGTGAAATCATTAATACCAACTTTCTGCTCTGTGGGGGCCCACTGTGATTTTTGTCTTTTATCCACTTAGTCCATCTATTTTACCACATGAGCTTAAAATTGAATCATATCTAAAGCTCAAGTGGACAACAATAAAGGATATAATGTGAAATGAATGACTACTTTTGAAAACTTCTTGGGGCCATAGAAGTTTTAGATCAAGTTGATATTTGGGTTTTACCTTTATCCATGTCTTTGTAATCTTATGAATAAGTTGGATGACAAAAATATCAATGTGAAACCTAGGAAGGTTTAAACGGTGGACATCATTATTCTCACTATTTTCTGTGTTGTGGCCCACTTGAGCTTTGGATATGCTTCAATTTTAGGCTCATAGCTTAAACGAATCTGGAAAAACAAATGGACTTGTGGATAAGTCGCAAACATCCACCGTTTGGCATCGCTCCGTGTCAAAGCTGTCAGGGTGGGCCCATCAGCTTTCATAGGTCCAATACGTGCTCTACCCTTCTTTGACGGGCATCTACACCAATGATATTCCACCAAGTCGTGGTAACAACACCTAATCCACTCGCCAACTTTCTATATGGATTCGGTGGATTGGGAACCACTGAGGTTGGTGAATCTATGACTGTGGGGCTCACTGTGATGTATGTGTTTTATATCTGGGCCATTTATTTGTTTTGTACAACTAGCCCAAAATTTAAACCCTAGGTGGACCACACCACAAAAAACAGCGGTAATTGAACACTGGACCAAAAACTTCTTAAGGCCCATCATAATGTTTATTTGATGCAAAGCTGATTGATAAGGGCACACAGAGCTGAATGAAGAGAAAACATAAATATAAGCTTGATCCAAAACTTTTGAAGCCCCAAGAAGCTTTTAATGATGGGTGTTCAATCTCCACCATTTCTTGTGTTGTGGTCCACCTCAAGTTAGATATAAAACACACATCATGATCAGCCTCATGGTCGTGGATCCACCAAATTTGTGTTCATTGATTGGATGGAAAAGCTCTTTTGATACACCGAAGTCCATAGCTCAAGTGGTAGCCTGACTGAAGATAGCATGGAGGTCATGGTATCGATTCCCATAGTGAGGGTGGCTAACATTGTGACATGACTAATAGGGTTGGGTGGGTGTACTAACAATGGAAAGAAGAAGAAGAAGAAGCTAAGCTCATTTGATAGTACTGATTTTTCTTGATAGCCTGCTAAAAGGCTAAAGTGGATCACACCACAGGAAACAGTGGTGATAATGACACCCACTATTGAAACGTTACTGAGGCTCGCTATGATGTCTATTTGCTCCAACCTGTTCATAAGGTCGCATAGACCTGGACGAAGGGAAAACACAAATATCAACTTAATCGAAACTTAGCAACTCCCAAGAAAATTTTAATCGTGGGCATTCAATCCCCACTGTGTGGTCCACTTGAGCCTTGGATCTGACTATTTTTTAGCTCATTCTCAAAATTGATCTAGCGAAATGGATGGACAGCGTGGATAAAATACATACATCACGGTGGGCCCACAAAGCCCCAGGACCAAGTCTCCTTGGCATGGGCAGGACGGAATTGGCATCCTTCCCATTCGACCCTTCTTACCATATTCCAAGAATCCAAATTGCAAGTGAGATAACTTTATCCACTTGCCTTTTGAGAAATAGAAAGCTTTGATTCTCCGGCATTGTGTGATGGATGATACACAATCACTCAAAAATTACTTTGTAAATGCATACTTAAGCCTACAAATAAGACAAATCAAACCGTCCAAATTATGAGTCCTAGTTTAGATTTATCATATACCAAAGCTTACACTTACTTGATCATCTTACCATCAGATTGGGGGATTTTTTTTTTTTTCCAACGGTTAAAACCGATAAATACAAAACGGTCCTATTTCAGCATTCAAATATCCACAATCAGACGTTAGGATTGCTCAAACAATCTGATTTTGAGGTGAGCGGATTAGGTGCGCCCTGGACTCACCCAAGACGTTGCGGCTCTTACAATGGGGCCTACCTTACCTTGACGTATGTATTCTATTTCCACGCCATCTATCCATTTTGCAAGATCGTTTTATGTCATGAGCTCAAAAATGAAGTAGATCCAAATCTCTGATGAACATACATAGGTAAACAGGTAGTGATTGACAGTTAAAAACTTATTATAGGGCACATAAGTTTTGGATCAAACTGATATCTGTTTTTCCCCCTTCACCATGCAATCTAATTGCTACTTTCTTTTTAGGTGAAAGTGGGGTTATGAAATCCTAACTGCAAAACAAGAAATTCAAGATGGTGGGTCCCACTAATGGTCAGATATCTTAGATGCGTACAATGCAGAATTCTTAATTAGGAGATGATATGGTAGAGCTGAAAGAACCGAAATAAGTAGATACGTATCTCGACAATACATGTAATTTGTTCTGAATTTGAAGTGATGAATTTTGTTCTGACAACTAACTTTTTTATGCAATTTTAAGTGGCCTGATTATTCCAAGGACATGTCCAATGTACCTCATTTGGTGGATGGCATGGATATTCTTCATGCGTGCATTGTTCACACAAAAGTTTCTTGCATGCGCCACATATGCCACTCACTCATGTGAGGGAGCTTTCACTAGGTGCTAGAATGCTTTTTCGAAAACCTTCACTCCTTCTGAGGGCATTTTGGTCATTATTTTTCAAAAGCGGCCACATCCCACTCAAAAGTGCACGTGGATTGCCTGAGGTACCCTTTCATGGGAAGTTTTTATGCTTAAAAGCTAGGTGGGGCCCACAATAATGTTTGTGAGAAATCCACCTCATTCTGTAGACAAGGTGAATTTCTAACATAAATCATAGTAGACACTCAGTAGCTAGGTGGGACCATTGTAATGTTTGTGAGAAATCCGCCCATTTTATGGATAGAGTGGGTTTCTCACAAACATCACAGTATGCACTTAGAAGTTACGTGGGGCCTACCATGATGTTAAAAATCCACATTTTCTGGACAGGTGAATTTTTCACAAACATCATTGTAGGCCCTACCTAGGTTCTGCATACAAAAACTTCTTAGCAGTAGTTGATTACATTCCATAGCAAGAGTATTTATAAATGCCACCAAGCCTGTTTTAAAAAAAATTAAAAAAAAAAAAATCAATGGTAAAACTAAATAAACAGTGTAGTTAGGACATCACATGGCTTAGTGGTATTATGATGGCTATGTTGCTTTTCAAGACGAGTGTAATCAAGTACATAATTAACCTCACAACTTTCAAATATGCTTTGCATGACCTTATTTCTAACAGCAGTACATGGCTTAATCAAATCATGCCACATCCCAACACCACAATCTATGTTTCTAATTTAATGGGTGTAACTTTTTTCCTTTTTAGTAGGTGAAAGTGGTGCTATGAAATCCTAACTAGAACAAGAAATTTAAGATGGTGGGCCCACTAATGGTTAAGCATCTTAGATGCGTGCAATGCCAATATTCAAGCCTTACAAGTAGCTAGGGTGGTTGGCTTTTCAATGCACCTTTTTATAGTGTACTATATTAACATCTTTAACCTTCTTAACTATGAGACGATACAGTAGACCTGAAAGAACTTTAATGGGTAGAAATGTATCTTGACAATACGTGTATGTTGAATATGAATTGATGGAATTTTTCGAGCAACCAGCTTTTCTCGCACAACTGTGACTTGCTTGATTATTCTAAAGACATATCCAATGTACCTCATTGATGAATGGCCTAAATCTTCATCATGTATGTTGTTGCCTGAAAGTTTCAGGCATATGTCACATTTGCCACTCTCTCATACAAGGGAGCTTTCATGGGATGTTAGAATATTTTTTTTCGGAAACCTTTGTTCTATATGAAGGCATTTTGGTATTTTTATTCAAAAGCGATAGCATCTAACTCAAAAGTGGATGCGGATTACCCGCGAACACTTTATGGGAAGTTCTGCGCTCAAAAGGTAGGAGGGGCCTACCATGATGTTTGCTAGGAATGAGTTAGATTTCTCACAGACAATAGAGCTGGAAGAACAGCAACGGGTTGAGATGTATCTCGACAATACATGTATGTTGAATTTGAATTGATGGAATTTCTTAGACAACCAACTTTTCTCATACAATTTTAACTTGATTATTCCAAGGAGGTGCCTAATGTACCTCATTTGATGAATGGCTTGAATCTTCATCATGGGCCTTGTTGCTTGAAAGTTTCAGGCATATGCCACATATGCCACTCTCTCATACGAGGGAGCTTTCACTAGATGCTAGAATATTTTTTTTTGAAAACCTTTGTTCTATATGAGGGCACTTTGGTTTTATTTTTCAAAAGTGATAGCATCCAACTTAAAAGTATACGCGGATTTCCCACGGCGAAACACTTTCGTGGGAAGTTCTTGCGCTCAAAAGCTAGGTGGGGCCCACTATAATGTTTGTGAGAAATCCATCCCGTTCCTAACAAATATCATGGTAGGCCCCACCTAGCTTATGAGCCCAAGAACTTTCTACTAGGAATCGATTACATGTTATAACAAGAGTATTTATGAATGTCACCAAATATTAACTAAGTAAATGGCATTATTTGCAATGCCATGAAGCTGAGGGAGTAACATACAATTCTTTTTACAATTCTTTTCCTTGTTTAAAACTAAGTACCCCTAATAAATTTAAAAAACTAGTGTTATTTGTGAAGGGGTTTTCCTCCTCAGTACAGAGGAGAGAAAGTGCAGCCTGGGTGTGGTCGGGCGCTCAGACCAACTGTGGTGGGGCAACCGAAATTCACCCAGATGGGTGTTTTATTGCTGGATAGTTTTTACAACAGTTGGGCGCCCGGTGCCCTGGGCAGGCGGCCGACTATATTGGTCCGGGCGTCCGAAATTAGACAGATTCTCTTCTAAACTTGCTGGACTATTTTTGGCTTGGCTGGGCACCCGACCCGACGCGGACTGCTTATACGCAGTTTCCTATTTGAGTTCTGTTTCCTCCGGTTTCCTACTTAAGAGGTTCCAAATCGTGGTTAGGGCATCCCATTAAGGTGTTTTCACGTCCAAGGTGAGAGGAGAGAGAGAGAGAGAGAGAGAGAGAGAGAGAGAGAGAGCTTGTAGAAGGGAGAAGTTGCTTGAAGAAGAGTTCTTCTGCTCAACCTGCCGTCTCAGCACTTCTACGTCCTCGTGATCGGTGAGATCCTTCTATTTTCATAGTTCTCTTGTTGTTTATTCATCCCTGCATTGGTGAAGAAGGTTTGATCCAAGCGGTGTGTGCTTGTGATCGGTTGTAAACAGTTCTCTAAGATAGTGAATTGTTGATCTGGACTAGGTCTCGTGGTTTTTTACCTCTTTGAAGATTTACCACGTAAAAATCTCTTATGTCGTGAGATTGTTGATTCGCTTTTGATTATTGCATTATCATAGTCCATAATTCTAGTGCATTGGGGGGCGAGATCCTAAGGTTTGTGTGAAACACATCCAACAATTTGCTTATAACGGCATGGATGGACCATGACCGCAAATCTTGAAACCGGAAGATCCTAGCCATTGAAACTTTGGTATTTCACTCTTTTCTCTACTCAACGTGGCTTGCATGTGAAAGAGAATAAAGTAGATGGAAAAATGATTCCGAAATTTAGATGTCTTGTTGGTGGATAGGCAACAATTTGGTTTATAAGCATATATATACAAATATTCGTGCATTATGAAAAAAATGTTTAAGATCTGAACCAATCATCAGTAGTCCCTACCTCAGGTGGGTCTTAATGCCCATCGATCAACCATAGCCCTTGAATTGAGGGATCTTTAAGAAATTAAATAATGTACAATTGAGAGAATTTTGGTTAGGATTGCTCAATCAATGTGAATTTTGCAATATAGGTTATCTAAGATATGACCCACTTGATGATCAGCAAGCGATTGCTACTTATATGAGCAAAGAACCGTTGATGAAATGGACGGTTAATATTTTCTGCATTTAGGTGCCATACCCTCGTGTAGAATATCAGGATCATCAAAAGGATCTTTCAGATTTTAAGGAAATAGTGGGACAATGACATACACTACAATAGTTAGCCACCCCACGTTGGAAATCAATACATATACATCGGGTTTAAATGAGTTAATTATCTTCACCCAGTCCACCACTATCCCGCACAACTACTAACATTTTCTTCGTCATTGACTTATGAGAAGTAATCTCCTACAGGGGCCATCTTTCTGCCAGCGTGGCCCATCTGAGCCATGCAAACGGTGGGATCCACCTGGAACATCGACTGGCACAAAAGATCAAGTCAGTCCACTCATCAGGCTGGCCACAACATGGAAAATAAATGGATGGCCGACAGTCTGACCCATCATGTACAGGTGTGTTCCACCAACGAGTAGACGAACTATTTTTGAACAGGTGATCTTCCGGTGGGGCCCAACTTTTGCAATCGTTGGATATCCTACACGTGTGCACCTGCCTTTAGTTGTAGGTTTAATTAAAATATCATACTTGCAAGGGAAAAATTGGAAACAAAATCCCAAAGCCATCAGTACACATTCACACACTGGTACAGACCATTCGTTTGATGGGCCATAGCAGGGATCGATCACACTTTAAAAATCACACAATATCAGATGATCCTATCCGTTGATTAAATTATTTTCATGTGTAGAATGTTGACAACTGGGACTTCTTCCTAACCATTCATTTATCGATCATCAAATTCATACAGTTGTCATCTATGATGATCAAATCCGGTGTATTGGCCCATCCAAAGTAGGGCTCAGCAGATGAACGGTCCAGATCCTATACATGTGTGCCACAATCACGAAATTAGCATGCGAGACAACTAACTTACGGGTAAGTGCACACAATACTTCCTTTTTTAAAATAGTCTGAAGTGCTCCACTTAGACATTCACGTGTATTCGCATCTTGCCCTAAATTCACAAGTGGACAGTCAATATCCAGCATATACTATTATCTTTAAGCAAGTTGTGATTTTGGTGGGCCCCACTCAAATTTTTATTCGATTTTGTTATATTCTGTTATTATCACGAGATTTGTTAAGCCTACACGCGCCAATCAGACCGTCCATCTGCAAACACAACACGTGCCACAAGGGAATATGGGTGTGGGATCTGAGCCATCCATCTGGTGCTCCTGCCATGTAGATACCCTGGCCCAAAAAATCATCCCAATCTACTTATTATTGGACGGCTGAAAAAAAAAAACTCTACCTAGTTTATCTAAGAGATCAGTCTGTTTTTTTAATTGTTTCCCACCTGATGAGTGGACCAGCCACAATTTTAGATTAGTGTTCGTACACAGAGGGACCAGCCTGTGTACAGCTTGGATCTCCCACATGCGCATGATACTCACACATGTGCCGTGTGTATGTGCTTAAGGAGATTTGCTAGTTCCACACATGTGCACAAGTGTGAGACGTGAGCTTTCCATAAGGTGATCTACACTGTTTAGATCTTCTGATATAAACATAACATCATTTCACATTTCAGGTGGGCCACAAGATATCAAAATAAATGAATGGCCAGAAAAAAAATAGTAAGCTGTGGACCAAAATATCAGGTCTACGGATGAATAGCTCAGCTCTCATACACGTGTTTCATCATTGCACGTGTGGCTGCATGTAAATATGTATGGCTACACACGCGTGTGGAATTATCAAAACCTCCTCTTTCTTATTATCTGTTGGGGTAGGTAAGCAAGGTCGTGGACGACCAACCACGTTTTCCTTGCATAGATTACTCATGGAACACAAAAATGGAAGGAAGAAAAAGTAAAAAGCATGCAGTAGTCATTGCAGTTGAATTTTCTTCCCTGTATTAACTTTTTCCTCCTCCCTCCATTTCACCTACAATCCATTTGTACGACCTGTTGCTTGAGACATGTTCACATACAACCTTTCCACTAATGTGACAACTGTGTTGGATGGTGGACCCCAAGTGGTTGTTAGTAATGCTGTGGCCTACCACGTGGGTGGGGCTTACCGTGATGTTTGTAAGAAATACACTCTGTTCACCTGTTTTGCTAGCTTTTTTTTAGGAGGTGGATAAAAAATAAGACAGATTCAAAACTTAAGTGGAGCCATTCAGTAGAAAATAGTAAAGATTGAATGGCCATCATTGAAACATTTGTGGGGCTGTAAAAGTTTTCCATCGTGCTAATATTTTTTTCTGTTTTGAGTATAAACAACCTTATGAACAGTTTGAATGGCATATAAACATCAAAGTTAAAAATATTTTAACAGTAAGCACTTCTTGTTAATGTGCAATCACAATTGCCTCCAAACAAATACAGGAGCAGATTAGCTTACCCTAACTATGTGGGGGCTCACCTTGATGTATTTGTTGTATATCCACTGTTCATCTATTTTTCCATCTCATTTGAGGACGTGATCCCAGACCTTGAGAAGATTCAAATTTCAGATGGACCATACCACCCGAAATAGTGATGAATGAGCATTAGGAGCTTTTTGTAGGCCCTAACAGTTTTGGATGAAGCTGATATTTGTATTTTCCTTCCATGCAAGTCTTCTTGACATTATCAACAGGATGGATGGAAAATAAATATTACGAAAACCTTATAATGGGCCCTTTGAAATTTGTAATGGTGAGGCATTGAATCACTACTACTGTTTCCTGCGGCGTGGTCCACCTGAGATTTAGATTTGCTTAATTTTTGGACTTCAGTCCTAAAATGGGCTGGAGAAATAGATAGATGGCATAGATATACAACAAATCATCAAGGTGGGCCCACATTGAGGGTAACACCCAATTAGATATTGCCTCGAGTAACAGCTAATCCACTCCCAAAAAGTACACAATTGAAGTAATTCAAATCCCTCAACAAACTGTCAATTTAACGGACTTGAATTGATCTGAATTACTTCAACTACGATGGAGTACGAAGAATTGGAATGTGGTAGACCTATTTATCCATTGTAAGGGTTGTAACTATATTATATAAATAATGCATTAGCAAAAGATGGTGTTTAGATGACTCATTGTGATTATGATCTTATCAAAATGACATATCAATCAAGTCCATCAATCCATTGGGCCTAGTATGGATGGCTTATGTTGTGTAAAACGTATCTTTTAGATTGGGCCTCTACTCATGGCTTAGTGGTAGACTCACTAGAGTTTCAACACAAGGGTCATGGGTTCAAGTACCCATTGTGGTGTGTGTGGGTGGGAGGGTGTGTTTGTCAAAAAAAGAACAGAAAAAAGAAGAAGCAAACAAACAAACAAACTAATGTGGAAAACAGGGTCCTGATATCTCATGCAGTGTCCTGTAGCGTACACTGAATAATTGCATGCTGGAGCCATCACTAAGATCATGACCTGCTGCTAACATTAATGACTTACACAGGATTTGATTGGACCATGTGTCATTGGAAGAGTAGAGCCCATTAAGTATGTACTTGATCAACAACTTTGACACCTATTTTTCCTGGACCCCACTTTTGACAGTGGCACAAAGCCCAATTAATTCTTGCCAAGTTGTGTCACTATGGACTTCCATGGTGGCAGGTCACCATACAATCTGTGTCCATGCCTTTCCCTGATCAAGCACCATGGGTATGGAATATGCTTACCGTAGAAACGGTCCATCAGGATGTTTATATGCCATTCATACTGTTCAAGAGGTCATGCCTACCTGGATGAAATGAAAATTATATATTAGCCTGATTCAAAACTTTTGTAGCCTTATGAGTGTTTCAACCGCAAAATCCTCACTTTTTCCCATTGTATGCCTTGTTGAGCATTGGATCTGCCTCATTTTTTTGCCCATATCTTAACATAATCTAGCAAAATGAATGAATGGATAGATGTCTCACAAGTATCATGGTGAGCCCCACTAGCTTTTCCTCCTAAAGTAGCTGATTGGGTGGTAAGTGGTAACCCAACATGTGACTCACTAGTATTGGGATGTGATGGGATTTGATTGTGTAGGTGTTCCTATGAAGATGGACCCACACAAAGCATGCTTGAAAGTTGTTGAGTTTTCAAGTAGACCATCTCCGACAGTAACACGTGCCCGAACAAATCGCCAGCTGATTAGGTGCGGCTGCAGCCTCACCCAGATGGTGCGGCCCTTACCATGGGGCCCAACTTGATGTGTGTATTCTATGTCAAATCATTTGAGGGTATGAACCCAAAAAATGAAAAAAAGAAAAAAAATCTGAGTCTCAGGTGGACTACTATAGGGAATAGTGGTGATGGAAGTCCATACTTTTAAATACTTTCAATGGCCCACTGTAATGTCTCAGTAATGTTTATGGCAACCTAAATGATGAAGGAAAAAAAAAAAAAAAAAATCAAATACAAATATCAGCTTGATCTAAAACTTTTGTGAACCATTAATGATCAATGACCACTGTTTCCTATGGTATGGTCCACTTGAAAATTAGATCTGCTTCATTTTTGGGTTCATAATCTAAAATTATCTAAAAAAGTAGATGGACGGTGTAGATAGAGAATAAATAAATTAAAGTGGGCCTTACGGTAGCCGCACCTAATACGTTCCCCATCAAATCCCACCACCTACACCTAGCAATCCGCACCCCTAATAAATAAAAAAGATCCACAATTAGGTAGCTCACACCATAGCATAAAGTTGGGATGGGACATCCATCTTTGGTTTTGTCTAGGGCCTACTGTAATGTTTATATGTCATCCAATCCATTCATATCATGTGTCTCATCAGGACTAAAGGATTGCCTAAAAATCCCAATGTCCCAAAACTTAGGCATACCACACTACAAAAATTTCTTCTAAAATTTTAATTAGGTGGCCCACCTGAGTGATGTATCAGCCTAAATTTTTCTGTATAAAGACCAAACAAGGGATAGTGCACCTGGTGGACGGTGTGGATTTTATACTTGTTAAATCATTTTCCCCAAAGTTAGAGAAAGTTAGGAACGCTAGCCAGCCGTACTCTCCCTAAACTTAGGCCGGTCTACAGTGAGTCGGAAGCATACGTCAAATAAAAAATGTCGGCAGTCGGTCCCATTTAACCGTCCATTGTTTAAATACAGTGTGGCCCACATAATGATTTTGGGGCCAGGTGATCTTAACTGTGGGGCCCACCTTGGATGTCATGCACGTGATTAACGTTGGCATGCACGGGATGAGTTGTATGTAATCTGGATACATTAACTTACATTGGTAACTATGTGAGAAACGATTTTCCATGCGACATCTGTACCGAAATTCCGGTGCAAGATTACTTACAACCATCTGATCCTTGATCAGTGGACCGTGATTCATGGGTCCCACCATAGGGAACAATAGGGAGGTTCTCCGGAAATCGGATTGTTACTCAGTACGCTTGTATCGTACTGAGTAAACTCAGTGGGGCCCACCCTGAATGTATGCAGTTTATCCACACTGTCCATACGTCTTTTAAGATCATTTTGGCCGTTGAGCCAAAAATTGAAGCATATCCAAAGCTAAAGTAGACCATACCACAAGAAACGGTGTGAATAATGATTTCGACCGTTGAAAACTTTCTAGGGCCCACAGTGATCTTTATTTTTCATCCAACCCGTTAATATATAATATAAAACAGACATGGATGAAGGGAAACAAATTATCACCTAGATCCAATACTTATGTGGTCACTCAAGAAATTTTCAACGGTAGATGTTCAAGGCACACTATTTCCTATGGTGTGGTCCACTTAAGATTTGGATATGCTTCATTTTTGAGCTCAAATACTAAAATTATCTGGTAAAATGGATGGACGGAGAGGATAAAATACATAAATCATGGCAAATCACAATCGGCTTCAGGTTCTCCGACCATAGGTTTGTATGGGGCCTACTATGGTGTATACAATCTATCCAAACCGTTCATTAGGTGCAGCTCACTGGGATGTCTTGGGTGCGTTTCACACAAACCTTCGGATCTCGACCCCCAATACACTAGAATTATGGACTATGCTAATGCAATAATCAAGAACAAACATCAACCACACGAACACAAAGAGTTTTTACGTGGAAAACCCTCAAAAGAGGTAAAAACCACGGGACCTAGTCCAGATCAACAATCCACTATCTCAGGGAACTGTTACAACCGATCTCAAGCACACACCGCTTGGATCAAACTTCTTCACCCACGCAGGGATGGATAAACAACAAGAGAATAGTAAAGGAGAAACGATCTCACCGATCCCGAGGACGTAGAAGCGCTGAGACGACCGTTGCGCAGAAGAATCATTCTTCAAGCAGCTTCTCCCTTCTACAAGCTTCCTCTTTCTCTCTCTTCTCTTTCTCTCTTCCTCTTTTTCTCTCTTTCTCACCTTGGACGTGTTAGCCACACAAATGGGATGCCCTAATCCCGTTTTGGAGTGCTTAAGTACAAAAAACGGAGGAATTAGAGCCAGATTAGGAAACTGCGTACAAGCAGTTCGCGCCGGGTCGGGCGCCCGGTCACCAAAACCGTGGGGCGCTCGGCCAACCAAAAAACAGTCCAGCGAGAGCACTTAGAGAAAATCTGAATTTCTGGTGCCCGGACCAACATGGTCGGGCGCCCGGCCGGGTCATGGGGCGCCCGGTCACCAAAATCATAGGACGCCCGGAAATGGACAAAACAGTCCAGCAGCCTAGTTGCCCAGAAACATGAATTCCGGTCGCCTGGCCATAATGAGGCCCGAGCGCCTGGCCACTTCCAATTCACTCTCTCTCTCTCCTCTGTCACGTGAGGAGGAAAACTCCATCAAATCTCCCCCTTTCCGACTCAGGAGAAATTCATCTTCTTCAAGCCAGCCAGGTTTCTGCAAACCTCAAACTTGCCCTTGAGTAAAGCCTTAGTCATCATGTCTGACCCGTTATCGTCCGTATGGACCTTCTCAAGCTGTAGCACATTCTGTTCCAAAGTATCCCTGATCTAGTGATACCGAATCTCTATGTGCTTCGACTTGGAATGCTGACTTGGATTCTTGCTCAAGTGTATAGCACTCTGGCTATCGCAATAGACCACGTGCTCCTCCTGCTTCAGGCTGAGTTCCTGTAGGAACCTCTTCATCCAAAGCATCTCTTTGCATGCTTCTGTGACCGCGATGTACTCGGTCTCTGTCGTCGACAATGCTACGACCTTCTGTAGCTTGCTCTGCTAAGAGACCACTCCCCCTGCAAACGTGAACATGAACCCCGATGTAGACTTCCTAGAGTCTATGTCACCTGCCATATCTGCATCTGTGTAGCCTTCTAACACAGGTTTTCCGTCACCATAGCATAGGCTCAACTTGGATGAGCCCCTCAGATACCGTAGTATCCACTTCACCGCTGCCCAATGTTCCTTGCTAGGATTGGCAAGATACCGGTTGACAACACCAACCGCATATGCTATGTCTCGGCGCGTACACACCATAGCATACATCAAACTTCCTACCGCTGACGCGTAGGGTATCTTCCGCATCTCTTCCACTTCCGTCTTTATCTTGGGACACTGCTTGTCGCTCAATTTGAGGTGACCATCCAGTGGAGTACTGACCGGCTTCACTGCATTCATGTTGAACCGCTCTAGGACTTTCTCAATATACCGCTCTTGTGACAGCCAAAGCTTCCTGCTGCTTCTGTCACGGGTTATCTCCATTCCTAGGATCTGTTTAGCCGGGCCCAAGTCTTTCATCGCAAAAGACTTGCCCAACTCCTGTTTCAGCCTGTCAATCTTCTTGATGTCTTTTCCCATGATGAGCATGTCATCAACGTACAATAGCAGAACTAAGAAATCACCGTCTGAGAACCTGCGAGTGAACACACAGTGGTCCGACTCCGTTCTGTCATATCCATGCTTTAACATGAACGAGTCAAATTTCTTGTACCATTGCCTAGGAGCTTGCTTCAAGCCCATACAAGCTCTTCCTAAGCCTGCACACCATATGCTCTTTGTCCTTGACTTCGAACCCTTCTGGTTAACGCATTTAGATCTCTTCTTCCAGGTCACCATGGAGGAAGGCAGTTTTGACATCTAACTGCTCTATCTCCAGATCCATGCTAGCCGTCAACCCAAGCAACACCCGAATGGATGTCATCTTCACCACTGGTGAGAATATCTCCTTGAAGTCTATTCCTTTTCTCTGACCAAACCCTTTCACCACAAGTCTGGCCTTGTACCTTGTATGTGAATTCTTCTGCTCATTCTTCGTTCTGAACACCCACTTGTTGCTCAGAGCTTTCTTGCCCTTAGGCAATTTCACCATGTCATAGGTGTGGTTCTTATGCAAGGATTCCATCTCCTCTTGCATAGCTTTCAACCACTCCCCCTTATGCTCGTCGGCTAGGGCCTCAGAATAGTCTTCTAGCTCTCCCCCATCAGTGAGCATAATGTACTCATGCGGCGAGTACTTCTTGGATGGATGTCTATCCCTTGATGTCCTCCTCACCTGTGGCTCAACAGGTGGATCAAGTTATGGTTGCTCCCCCTGTCTATCTTCTGTAGGGACTCCCTCATCCTCTGCACCTTGCTGTACTCCCCCGTCATCAGGCACCACGGGAGGAGTAACCGGATCCATGTCCTCCAGTTCACCTGAACTTGGTTGGGTCTTCACTGGCTTTTCAATGTCTTCTATAAACTGATCTTCAATGAAAACCACATCTCTGCTCCTGATGAGCTTCTTCTCGGTCGAATCCCACAACCTGTAACCGAACTTCTCATCACCGTACCCTAAGAACACACACTGCCTGATCTTCATATCGAGCTTGGACCTCTCGTCCTTTGGTACGTGAACGGATGCCCTGCATCCAAACACCCTGAGATGACTGTACGATGGATCACGTCCAGTCCACACCTTCTCAGGTACTTCTCCATTCAACGGGGCTGATGGAGACCTGTTTATCAAATACACCACCGTGTGCATTGCTTCTCCCCATAACATCTTGGGCAACTTTGCATGGGATAACATGCATCTGATTCTCTCTACAACGGTGCGATTCATTCGCTCAGCCACACCATTATGCTGGGGGGTCTTGGGAACTGACTGTTCATGCCGTATACCCAGTGACTTGCAATACTCGTGGAAGTCACCTATGTATTCACCACCATTATCAGTGCGGATGCACTTCAATGATCTGCCTGTCTCCCTCTTGACCATAGCATGAAACAATTTAAACACACCAAAGACCTCGTCCTTGGATTTCAAAGCATACACACAAACCTTCCTAGATGCATCATCTATAAATGTAACAAAATACAATGCCCCACCCAAGGTTTTTGTCATCATAGGACCACAAACATTAGAGTAAACCAAATCTAATGCATGTACTTTATTAGTATGAGAAGCAGTTTTAACAAAAGAAACTCTATGCTGTTTCCTAGATAAACAGTCAATACAGGTTTTGAGAGGTTTACCTGTCATGTCTGGAAGGAGCTGCTTCTTTGCTAGTAGCTGAAGCCCTTTTTCACTCATGTGGCCTAGACGCCTGTGCCACACGTCAGTAGCTGAATCCTCTGCTGCGTTCAATCCACTCTTGCATACACTGACACTTGCCTTGTAAAGAGTGCAACACTTCTTTCCTCTGGCAGCGATCAACGAACCCTTGATGAGCTTCTAGCGCCCACCAGCAAACCGGCTTTCATAACCATCATCATCCAGCCTTCTCGTCGACATCAAGTTGAGGTGAAGGTCTGGAATGTGTCTCATATCCCTGAGAACCAATGTGCAGCCCACATCGGTCTTCAAACAAATATCACCGACCCCTATAATCTTCGAAACACCAGAATTTCCCATCTTCACTGTCCCATAGTCACCTGACTTGTAGCTTATGAAGAAATCTCTGCGTGGAGTCGCATGAAATGAGGCTCCCGAGTCTATCACCCAGTCGGTGTCTTGACTCGAAGCCGTGAGACAAATATCGTGATCTGCCGAAAGAATAACAACAACGTCACCATCTGAGGCGACCGCAGTAGAATCTGATTCATCTTCCTTCTCCTTTCCTTTACCCTTCTTGTCACTCTTCTTCTTGTGACATTCATGCTTATAGTGGCCCTTCTTGCCACAATTCCAGCATTCAACATCTTTCCTGGCAACTGACTTGCCTCTTAATTTATCTCGGGCCTTTCCACCCTTTCTGTTCTTTCCTCTCCCCCTATCTTGTGTCACAAGGGCATCTTGTTGAGCAGGCCCTAGGGACTTCCTCCTTGTCTCTTCATTGAAGAGACAGCTTGTTACCTGATCCATGGATACCTTTCCGTCTGGCGCGGAGTTACTTAGAGACACCACCAATATCTCCCAACTGTCAGGCAATGAGCTAAGCAGTAGCAAAGCCTGAAGTTCATCATCCAGGACCATCTTCATGGCGGAGAGCTGGTTCACAATGTTTCTGACCTCATTCATGTGTTCAGCCACAGAACCACCATCTTTGAACTTGAGATTCACAAGTCGTCTTATTAGGAAAATTTTATTGCCGACTGTCTTCCTCTCATACAGCCCTTGCAACTTCAGCCATAGGCTAGCGGCTGAGGTCTCTGTAGACACATGGTGGAAAACCGAATCATCCAACCATTGTCTAATGAACCCCACCGCCTTCCGGTCCACTTTCTTCTAATCATCATCTGACATATCCTCTGTCTTCGCCGATATGCCTAGAATTGGAGCATACAAGTCCTTGCAATAGAGCAAGTCCTCCATCTTAGCCTTCCATATGGTCCAGTTAGAACCATTGAGGCTGATCATCTTTGATGAGCCACCTTCCATAATTCAGAACCGATCCCACACCGTTCAAACAACCTGAACTCTCTGATATCACTTTGTTGGGTGCGTTTCACACAAACCTTCGGATCTCGACCCCCAATACACTAGAATTATGGACTATGCTAATGCAATAATCAAGAACAAACATCAACCACACGAACACAAAGAGTTTTTACGTGGAAAACCCTCAAAAGAGGTAAAAACCACGGGACCTAGTCCAGATCAACAATCCACTATCTCAGGGAACTGTTACAACCGATCTCAAGCACACACTGTTTGGATCAAACTTCTTCACCCACGCAGGGATGGATAAACAACAAGAGAATAGTAAATGAGAAACGATCTCACCGATCCCGAGGACGTAGAAGCGCTGAGACGACCGTTGCGCAGAAGAATCCTTCTTCAAGCAACTTCTTCCTTCTACAAGCTTCCTCTTTCTCTCTCTTCTCTTTCTCTCTTCCTCTTTTTCTCTCTTTCTCACCTTGGACGTGTTAGCCACACAAATGGGTTGTCCTAATCCCGTTTTGGAGTGCTTAAGTACAAAAAACGGAGGAATTAGAGCCAGATTAGGAAACTGCGTACGAGCAGTTCGCGCCGGGTCAGGCGCCCGGTCACCAAAACCGTGGGGCTCCCGGCCAACCAAAAAACAGTCCAGCGAGAGCACTTAGAGAAAATCTGCATTTCGGGCGCCCGGACCAACATGGTCGGGCGCCCGGCCGGGTCATGGGGCACCCGGTCACCAAAACCATGGGGCGCCCGGAAATGGACAAAACAGTCCAGCAGCCTAGCTACCTAGAAACATGAATTCCGGTCGCCCGGCCACAATGAGGCCCGGGCACCCGGCCACTTCCAATTCACTCTCTCTCTCCTCTGTCACGTGAGGAGGAAAACTCCATCAGGATGAACACAACCGAAAAAGTAAGCATGATAAAAACCTCAGGTGGGCCACACAACATGAACTCAGAGATTTTAGGCATGGTTTTATGATGATCCACATGGTGCATTGTACCCACTTGAGTTTTTTTTTTTTTTTTTTTAATTATTTTTGGGGTTAGTTCACACACCCCATTGTTAGTATGCCCACCCACTCATGTTAGTCACATCAAAATGTTAGCCACCCCCACCATGGGAATCGATGCCATGACCTCGGTGTTGAAACGAGGCTACGTTCAGTCAGTCTGCCACTTGAGCTATGGACCCGGGTGTCCCACTTGAGTTTTGAATGGACCTGATTTTCTATATGTACCATGAACATGAAAAGCCAAGTAAGCCATGTCCATGCACAAAAGATGGGCCCCTCATAGCAAGGGTGCTCTAGGCGCCTCGTATAGAAGATGTTGTAGAGGATTCTGTCCCCTTTTAGTGGGCCACCGGGGCATAATCATCCCAATAATGACGTGGAATTATCTTTACGTCAATTTTATTTCTATGCTACCATTTGTCAAGGGATTTATACAGCAAAATTTACATTCCTCAACTAGTTAAAATGCCCGGAAATCTTTTTATGAGGCAAAAATAACTGAAATGTCCTCATCTTTATCAGAAAAGTAGTGAAGTCAAGCATACTGGGCCACCTGATCTTTGTGTATATGTATGAAATCCAACCCATTCAGCACCAGGACGATCAGGGAAACAAAAAATAAGGTGGATCCCATCATCATGGGGCAGACCGCACATTGTGTACTTCTAATTTTTTTTAAGGGCTATTTGCACCAAGGAGTACTTATTGTTGGGATCCGTGGAAGTCAAAACTCATAGTGGAATTAAACAAGGCAATCACAATGGCAATAATCAAGTATATTCAACACATACAAGAACACGGTGGAAAAATCCTTTTTGAAAAAAAAAACCACAACACAAAATGATATGCACTATGAAAATCAAAGTTACAAGAAATGAAGAGCAACTCACCCACATCTTGGCCCCACAAGAGAAAATCAAAGTTTTTTTTTTTTTTTTTTTTCTTTTCCTAGAACTTTCTCACCCCTTTGAACACATCTGAGACTACTTATGTTACCTTACACTCACATTACACCTCTTTAAATAGCATAAAATCAGAATTAGAAACAAATTCGTGCAAAACTGCACAAATCGACCTACACAGCGCACCAACCATCAATTGACTGACCCAAGCCTTTATGTGACCGAACATGGTCAAATCTGTCTAAAGAGTTCACATACTATTTCGTCAAGTTTCGGGCAAGCAAGCAAAGGCCGTTGATCAACTGAAATCCTCTACCGATGTTTAGAGACCAATGTCTCATCCATGGTATTTTCGGGTGACTGAGCCAAACCCATCAGTTAACCAAAAACCCCTAATCATAGATTGAAGACATCTCCAACACTTATGTCCTTCTTTAACCATCTTACTTTCAATGGCCACTCTAATTTAGATTGGGCTAGTTACCCTATGACACAACACTCCATATTCAATGGATATTTTATTTTGTTTGGTGATTTTCTCTTATCATGGAAAACAAAAAGCAAACCATTGTCTCTCATTCATTTGTATAAGCTTAATGTCATTCCATGATTGCCATAAGTTGTGAACTCACTTGGCTCTTTTATCTCCTCTACGATGTTCAAGTACTTATGTCTATAGCCTATTCTCTTGTTATGCGACATTTAAGTGGCTTTACACATTGTTGCAAATCCTGTTTTCATTAGCGTATCAAGTACATTGAGATTGACCGTCATCTTATTCATGAAAAGATTCAATCCAAATTGATTTAACCTTCTCGCGTACAGTAAAAGTTGGAACTTGCAAACTTATTTACGAAATCTCTGTCTAAAGATTCATTTCCCAAGTTAAGCTCTAATTGGGTGTTCACAATCTTCACTCTCTAACTTGAGAGGGAATACTATCATGTATTTATCCTACAGATATCTTATTTAATTTTGTACAGCTAGGACCATTTCAATCTTAGCATTATCATTAATTGGACATTGCTTAAATTAGCCTGTAATAAAACTATATTTAAGCCCTCTCTTCTCAATGGAAAATACATGCAAGAGAAGTTTCCAACTTTATAAGATTTGCCAAATTTGTTTTTGTTGGTATCATTATCTTAGTGGGGTGCACCTATTGAACCATGTAGACGTTAATACAAGGACCCATTTTACCCAAAGGGGATTGCACGGTGTGCCACACACCACTGACCTCACCTCAGTGGTGTATTGATGTCACTAAGTTTTATGACCCCTACCATGATATGTGTAATATCCAAACTGTCTGTCCATTTGGTGAGATTGTTTCAGGTCTTGATCTAAAAACTGAGATTGATCTAAATCTCAAGTGGACCCACATCAAAGAAAGTAGTGGGTATTGAACGTTTACGATTGAAAACTTCCTAGGGATCACAGGAGTTTTGGATCAATATGATATTTGTTTGTTACCTTCATCCATGTTTGTGTGACCTTATGAATAAGTTGGATGGCATATAAACATCATTGTGGCCCCTAGGAAGGTTTTACCTATGAAAATCATTGGTCCCATTGCTTTTTATGGTGTGGTCCACTTGAGCTTCCGATCTACCTCGTTTTTGGGCTCATGCCCTACAATGATCTCACAAAATGGGTGTAAAGTGTGGATATAAGTTAGGCCTGCACACGGGTCGGGTTAGGGTCGGGTTGGGCCCAACCCTGGACCGAACTTAAATATATTTTAAGGTCCAGGTTTCGGTCCGGGTTGTGACCGGGTTGAGCTGACCCAACCCTAACCCTACCCTACTTGTAAAAGGGTCAACCCTAACCCTACCCTACCCTATATGTTAAACCGGGTCAGGTCGGGTCGGGTTAGGACTATGTTTCTATGGTGTGGTCCACCTAAGATTTGAGTCGGCTTCATTTTTGGTATCATATCCTAAAATGATCTTTCAAAATGGTTGGATGGTGTGGATTTAAGACACATAATCAGGGGCCATCTACCTTGGTGGATCCCGGATGTCACTTAATCTACTCCCTGTGAGTGTGAGATGAGCGCAGCTTGGGTGAGAATCGGTGAGACCCGGAACCAGCCATGTGGGTGAGACCCTAACCATGAGACTCACCTTGATGTATATATCGTAAATCCATGTCGTCCATCTACATTTCCAGATTATTATAGGACAGTCCCAAAAAGGAAGCAGATAAAAGCTTTAGGTAGACCACACCACAAAAATCAGTGGTCATTGAACTCCCACCATTTAAAGATTCTAGAGTCCACCCTAATGTTTATTGACCATTCAACCTATTGATAATTCTATATAGATACTTCTAAAAGCAATAAACTGGTATAAACGGGGCGGTTCGGATAGGGTGGAACGGGTCGGGGTATGGGTCGGGTCGGGTCGGGCGGGTTTGGCATGTACCCTAAACCGTACCTAAATTAAAAACGGTCCAGCCGCATCTACTCGGGACCGGACCGTTTTCTCAGCCGAGTCGGGACGGATCGGATTTCTACCGGGTCGGGTCGGGTCGGGTGGGTTGGGCGGGTTAACGGGGCAGATGTGCAGCCCTAGATATAACACATACATCATGATGGGGACCACAAAACTTGGTGATATATAAAGAAATGCTTAAAGACTTTAAAAAGATTTGAGAAGAATTATTAATATCAACACACCATGCGGTCCCATTTCACCTCCCTGAAACGCCCTGTATGGATGGCGTTTGAGTGAGTGGAGGCATTGTTTAGTAAAATGAGAGTTTTTGAGCGATTTTATAATAAAATTTCCAGATGTATAACCCTGTGGAATTTTATACTTTTAGTGTTAGTTGCAATCGTTTTTATATGCTTATAATATTATAATTATTTATTTATTTAAACATTTTCTTTCTTAGTATTGCATGGTTTCCCAGCATACATTGTACCTACCCAGCACGCATGCACTATCTATCAATTAAATGTCATGTCTACTTCCTCGCATGAGATGAAACACGACTTCACGGCATACTAGTCAACATAGAAACCATGTGTAAGATCTAGACCATTCATCAGGTGGGGCATGATGGGAGCATGTTCTGGACCAAATCAGGATAGTCTACACGTCAGGCAGACCGATTTTGTACATAGAATACTTATATGTTTTTAACCGTCTACTTTCATTATATGAGTGTGGCATGACGATGAATCTACAGTTGATTTTTTTATCCAAGGGTTGGTCACAGTAGAGTCTAGTGATGAATTGCCTTGATCTCATACACGTTTGACTTATTGGCACGTGTGCCTCCTGTCCGTCCATCTCATGCCAGCGAGTGCACTTTCGCATCTGTGAATAATGTATTCAATCAATTACATACATCGGCACTTTTTGACTTTGTATTTTGTTTTTGTGAATGGGTCCCACAAGACGGCGAACAAGACTAGCCATTGAACTCGAAAGGACAGGGATACCCCGGGTGAGGCCCACTGGGGGCCTCTGTATGGCATCCCACCTGTTCATCAGGTTCGCCCCCGCCATTAAAGTTGGATGCCACCACGTGAATTTGGAGGTTTTTGTACGGTTGTCCCTTTGTTTTATAATGGTGGGGCCCACAAAATGTTCTCCAATTAGGGCTACACAGACCATCGAAATTGTTGGGTATATTATGGATGGTCCAAATTTAAGGGAAAATCTGATGGTTAATATCATCTGAGCAGTTTTTTTTTTTTTTTTTTTTTTTTTCGATGGTGTGGATTTCTTTACAACCGGGAAGAATCACCACCAAAGTCGCCACACTAAGGGCCGATAGGATTAAGCAACCTTGTGGTCAGTTAATAGATTAGTTGCGTCAGCACTGGTTCTTCAAGTCATTTCAAGTCATGCTGTGGGCAGTACTTCCATGTTTCTTAAACAATACTATTTAAATTAGGTAAAGGATTGATAGTAATAGAAATGATGTGCTAAGGCCAGTTTGGCATGCACAACAACTGCGGTGTATTTAATAACATTTAATGGACATACGTTGAATCAATGGGAAGGATTGAATTAATTCGAATATTTGAACTTTATATTTTAGCATGAGATACAACGGGATTTTTTGTGGATTTCGAAATCTGTGTTTTATCCACGTGGTCCATCTATATGTGTCATTTACATGTGACGCTTGAGTTGCACATCACCTTAAGTGATTGACATTGGTTGTGAAATCTGGTCTATTAATTACAATTCTAGCATTCATCGAACACTAGTTTATTTAACCATTGTTTTTCAATCATAAGAATTCAGTCCCAAGTGTAGAATTAGACACTCAAAATACCGTGGTATTTACAAACATATAATCATTATGTAATAATGTTGTTAACTTCAATATAATGCATTGCATATTTTCAAATGGGTCATTAACATTGATGGTGGCATATATATTATTTATAGCACATCTCTATATTGACACACACCTACATATTAGGTGCTTAAATTTTAATTATAGCAAATGCACATGAATCGCAAACTTGAACTTAGATGCTTAACAGAAGATGGTATTGTTCATGTGCAATGATCATCAATCTTGCAAAGATAAGCAATCATGTAATGATCATATATTCAAAGCTAGAAGTTTTTATTTTCTTATGGTCCCCTGGGAAAATAATTTGATAAACCATGGATATGTATTTAGTCTCCAGACAATTTGTCCCAGCTTATCTTCCCTGAATCCAAATTGTTACTTTGTGTGGGGAATTTGGTGATGATGTTCTTCAAAGTAACAAATCTCATTCTTAGAAACTTCTTAGCCAATAAATTTCTCAAAAGATTTTCAGATTTTGAGGTTTTTCTTAGGATTTTATGTAGAAAATTTCATAGAAATAAAATATTTCAAAATATGTATTATGAATTAATAAGAAATATAAAATTTTAAAGATATATTTATATAATGAATTTTTTATGGCTTTTAATATTTTTGGGCATAAAATTGTGATATATTTAAATCTACCATTATTATGAAAATTCTTCAATAATGTCACAAAATTATCACTTTTTCTTTGCAAAATTATAGTAAGATTTTCATAATCTCAACCATATTTGTCACACTAGCCCCTAAAACTCTCATGAGTCTTATACCATTTTTCACTTTCAAATTTGCCACAAGGTCATAAGAATTTTTTTTATAATTTACCTCACCTACAAAAATCTACCAAAAGGAAAAAAGAAAATTTTGGTTTTCAAAACTTGGCGCTTTATCCTTGACATAAATAATTATAATAATATTTTATTTATTTATTTATTATGATTTTGGTTTTCTAAAACCTACATTGTTGATTCTTCTTTGGAACGGTGTATTCTACAGCACACAAATGAAAAGACATAATTGTTTGGTCATGAAGATTTTGGGGCGTGGTTAGTTTATGGTGGAGTCAATACATTGATGGTTTGGACTTTAGGTCTTTACATCATGAGCCCCACTTGTATCCCATTCCTCCAAGGGAAAGAAGGGGAGTTGAATTATACTTTGGAACACATAACCTTGGACGGACAAGTGTTTAGGAATTGTCTGTAGCAACTTAAATTAATCTTTAATCAGAGTCTTTAAATTAATGTGTTGGGGTTAGGAGCCCCGCAGCGGAAGCAATCAAAGCAGTAAGGAACACACCACAATGGCAATCACACAAGCAAATCGACACACACAAGAGGCAATTCAATTTTCACGTGGAAAAACCCCCCACGGGTAAAAAGCCATGACACAAAGTGACACCAATCCACTATGATATTAGAAGTTACAAGAGATAGAAGAAACACAACCCGGATCACAGCCTACAAGAGAAATCTCAAGTTAACAAAGTTAATTCTCACATGAGAAGGACAAACAAAGCCCTTTTTCCCAACTTAGAGAACCCCAAGCTTCCTCCTAGCTCTTTCTCTTGCTCTAGAACTCTTTCAATCCATTGGCCCATTGGTGGCAACCCTAATTCTATATTACATCCCCTTAAATAGGGGAAAACCGAAATTAGAAATCTCTTTGAGCAAAACCGTGCAAGAAACCCAACTCAACAAGGAAACTATTGGCCGGCCGGATGCCCAAAAATTGTTCCAGCGAACTTGCTGCTTGATTTCATTGTGACCGACCGATTGGTGGCCTTCATGCATGGGGATTAGAGGCGTCCAATCCCAACAAACTCCACCACGACTCTAATCTTCATGTAACACCTTGTTGCACACATCTTCATCTCTACTCCGTCATCATCATAACTCCACCGCTTCTCATGCCTCATCGACTTCATCCTTGCACCTTCACCACTCGCTCGCTCAAGTGACCCTTGAGCTCACGTCATACACGAGCAACCGTGGATCTCGTTGCCGATCCCACAACTCCACCATGAATAGTGCTCTCGATCAAACTCGATTGCAGTCGATGAACCTGATTGAGATATTAGTGTACCGATCCACCTTCTTCCACTCTACTTCTTTCATAGATACCGATCGCTTTCCATGTTTTTCTTTCACAGAATCCTTCTCCACATCGAATCTCATGCTAGAAGACGCTATTGATGCCTCGTCTCAGATTCTCTCTGCCACCTTCTCAACTTTTAGCTCTGATACCACTTGTTGGGGTTAGGAGCCCCACAATAAAAGCAATCAAAGCAGCAAGAAACACACCACAATGGTAATCACACAAGCAAATCGACACACAAGAGGCAATCCGATTTTTACATAGAAAAACCCCTAACGGTAAAAAACCACGATATAAAGCGACACCAATCCACTATGACATCAGAAGTTACAGAAGATAGAAGAAACATAACTCGGATCATAGCCCACAAGAGAAATCCCAAGCTAACAAAGCTAATTCTCACATGAGAAGGACAAACACAGTCATTTCCCTCAACCCAAAGAACTCCAAGCTTCCTCCTAGCTCTTTCTCTTGCTCTAGAACTCTTTTAATCCCTTGGCTCATTAGTGGCAACCCTAATCCTGGATTACATCCCCTTAAATAGGGAAAAACCGAAATTAGAAACCTTTTTGTGCAAAACCGCACAAGAGACCCAACTCAACAAGGAAACTGTCGGCCGGCTGGATGCCCAAAAATTGTTCCAGCGAACTTGCTGCTTGATTTCATTGTGACCGACCGGTCGGTGGCCTTCATGCATGGGGATTAGAGGCGTCCAATCCCAACAATGTGCAAGTTAAACAATCTCAACTGTTGATTAGTGTACACTTGTTTCTTAAAATAAGATCATTTGGTAATTTTTGTTTATACCTCTAATCACGGTTAGATCAGACGGTTCAAAAGATGCCACATGGCAGCCATGCCACACATGGTATAGATGAACTTCAAATGGAGGTGTTAGAGATATGTATATGTGGGAGTAGTAATTGCTAAGGTCATGATATGTAACCTCGTTTCAACACTCAAGTCTTGGTATTGATTCCCATGTGGGGTGGCTAGCATTGCGGTGTGACTAACAATGGGGGTGGGTGTACTAATAGTGGGGTGTGTACTAACAAAAACAATGTTGGAGTTCTATTCAAACTAACTTTTTATAAGCATTAAATGCTAAAAGTCTCATCAAGGCAACTCTTTGCAAAGCTTTTTATGTAAGAATCCAGGGATATCTAGTCTCTAATAAAGCTTTCTATGTAAGAGTCCAATGATGACAAGACTCCAACAAAGTTTTCAATGCACATTGTAAGATTGGAACGGTTAGAGGCATACACAATCTTTTGTACACGTGTCCCTATGTGATGGGTTATGCTTATGTTGAGATTTAAGGAGATTCACATGACCATATATTCAAATTTCTCACGTCATGGAAATTTATGTGAACACCAGCTCTCTAATTCTTAAAAAAGAAAAAAACACTTGAAGAAGAACTTCATGCCACATGCCAACATAATCAAACCAGCCTCGACGTTGCCTCATCTATCTGTACACCATGGACATGTACTTGTCTTTTTTACTTTATTTTAGTTTAGCCCCCCCATAGGGTCTTAATTTTTATCCTTATTCTTTCTCTCCACCCTTCATTTATAGTATCCCATTGTATCACAAGGAAGATCACTCAATTTCAAATAAAATGTTGTGGGGCTTTTCCTGCTAGGTGCTGGTAATTTAGCCAGATCTCGTTATAAAGTTTGGTCCATACAAGACGACAATTAGATAGTTGAATCACGACCATATCACTACATGCTTGGTTCTCACCAAGACTATGAATAAACTGTTGTCCCATTAGCCATCTTACAATGAAGCCCGATTTTGATCGAGAGACAAACAAATTGTCAAAGATCTGCCCTCCATCAGGCATCTTGGCATGAAAGCTCGGTTTTCAATGAAACAATGAACATACAACCATCCTTTACATCACGACTATCTTGCTACAAAACTCAATCCATGCTAGGCGACGAACATGTCCCCATTCCTAAAGCTGATTGTCAATGTTAATATTGTAAAAATCATTAATAAAATACTTTCAGTCTTTATTTTCTTTTATTATTGCTCCTTTAATGGTGATTGCAATCACACAAATATTAAAGTTATTTCAATTGAAAAAAGTAAGAAAAATAACTAATATGAAGGACAAACTCTTCCAACTCTTCCCTTAGCAAATTGCTTTATCTTAGTACGATTGGTGGGTGGATATGTCAAATCACCACTTGAATATCAATGTATATTTAAGGGACTTAATCACCACTTTCTCTAAAAGCTCGTGCAGCTAGAGAATGGTGTATTTATGTATATTAATGGACTTTAACACTCCAACATGATAGATGGTCAATCTTCACAAATTCGGTCTTAATCAATCCATAATCAATCCATCCTGACACCTAACACCTGAGGTAAGAAGAAGTTTAATTCAATTTGATAGACATCTGACATGCCCAGCATGAGGCGTGAATGAATTTAAGTCAAACAATTTCATTTTCAAGTATCAAACAAATATCCTTGATCTCATGCATTTAAAATGCAAAATATGGTTTGACCAGTTAAATGGAGAGGTTATTTATTTATTTATTTATTTTTTTCATATAGTTGCTTATCTTTTGGTCTATTGACAAATTGAAGCATACTTTTAAATATCCGTTTAAGCTTTTTAGATATAGTTAGGACACCATCTCTATTGACTTTTGCTCAGTGTTGGGCTACTGAAATGCCACCCCGTAACTCATAAAAAGTCCTCTTTACCACCTTCTTCAAATAAATTCTACGGTTTTACCTTATTACTTGAGGTGGCAGAAGATTGGTTGGGATGCAACGTTCGGTGGGGCCCGCTGATACTCTTGTTGACATCCAGGCCAACCATCAGTTTTGGTAGTCCATGGTAGGATGCGAGTCCAAAATGCAGGTGGATTTAAAATTCAGACAGGCCACACCGAAGGACGCAACAGTAGGATTGAAAAATGGTTTTTCATCCTCCATTTCTTCTGGTGTGGCCCCACCTGAGGTGGGTTTTGGATGATTTTTGGATTCCTTCCCTGTTGCGAGTTGGAAGAACTGATGGACGGAGTGGATGTCACAAAAGACCTTGTGATGAGCCCCAAAAAGGTATGTAACAAAGGACCTTGTGATGGTCCCAAAAAGGTATCAAAAGACATTGCTATGGGCTCAAAAAGGTGTCAACATTGAAACTTTCCGACAACAAACATGTGTCTCATATTGAACCATCCAAATCATGGGCCCACTTTATACATTAAAGAATACCAAAGAGCAGGTGCCATCCATCTTCATCTCTGGACCAATACCCAAATGTAGAAAGGAATTGAGATGATACATGGCCCATTATTGCACAGTTTTCTGACAATTGGGCCCACGGTTCAGTAATCTAGACCATTCATGTGTTCTCTTACACCATGGATGAATCATATCCCAAAAATATCTTAGATTGGAATATCCCAGCCGCCAATATAATGATGTCTCTCTTAGTTGAATGTGGACCACTGTCTATCTATAAATTGGCACCAACAATAGAAAAGCTACAATTGCCATTTCCAGGATATTTTCGAGGTATAGTCCATTGATGGTGGGACATAATAGATCAATGGTCCGGATTACCAATCTATAAGCACTGCTTATTAGAATTGAAGTCACGAGAGCATCCTATAAAGACATGCAAGAGGGAAGAGAGCCCCAAAGGGGAGAAAGGGAAAGGGTAAGGGTTGGGATTGGGTTGCATTGGCAATGATTTTAACCATGGTAAGTGTTCAAGTACAATTGGTAGGTGAGGGTTCAACTAAAGGATTATTTTATTATTTTGAAAATATAATATAATTATTATATTTATTAGATGGCAAGTATAACTTTAAGCAATGGTCAAAATTTATTTAAAAATATTTTAAAAGTAGGCTTTGATTTATTATTAAATTAAAATACATGAAATTATAAAAGCTTTTGAATAAATATATGTTAGTTATACATTTTTTAAATATATGTTAGGTATTAAATTTTTAAGTTCAGACGTGGATTGCATTGTGACCTCAACACCATGAAATGTTGGAATGTGGTGGGATTTGATTGAGCCACATGGTGCTTTGAGAGATGGCACCTAACAGTTTTCAAACCTACTTTGTGTGGACTCTATCTTTAATAATAGTATATGGGAAATCAGGTTGTATATCTATTGGGTTCATCATGAATTTATGTGGTTTATCTACATTGTACATCTATTCTTCCAACTCATTTTAGTGGTTGAGCTTAAAATTGAAACATATCCAAAGCTCAAGTGGATGACACCATAAGAAAACAGCGAGGACAATGATTTCCACTGTTGAAGCCTTCCTAAGGTTTTAAGTGATGTTTGTTTGTCATCTAACCTAGTTATAAGATCACATAGACATGGATGAAGGGAAAACCTCTGGCCTCTAAGAATTTTTCAACAATTGTCATTTAATTCATACTATGTTTCCTGTTTTGTGGTCCACTTGAGCTTTGGATATGCTTATTTTTTAGCTTAAGCCCTAAAAGTATCCGGTAAAATGGATGGACGAAGTGGATAAAATACATAAATCATGATTGGATCCTGTGTATGATCCAATCAAGTCCCACCATGTCCCAACACTATGCAATTCTTATTGGTGGATTCAGAGAACTACCATGCTAGTCGGTCTAGGAATGGGTTGATGAATCCTCGACTATGGGTCTCACTTGCTGGCCCACCTGGAAGATGCGCCTAGGCGTTTTAACAGCAGGTCTCAGGTCCGAGTGCCAAGGGACACATTAACTCCACTAGTGGGTGGGTGCATCTGGTGAATAACCAAGTGGGTATGTTGCCCAGCTAATAGGTTGGGCGCGTTGCATGACCAACTCAAAAAAAAATATAGAATAATAATAATAATAATGTTCATTCATTTTGCTATATCATTTTAGTTCACGAGCTCTGAAGTAAAGTAGACCTAAATCTCAAGTGGACCACACTATAGAAAGCCGTGGTGATTGAATGCCTACCGTTGAAAAATTCCCAGGGACAACAAATGTTTTGTATCAAGTTGATATCCGTGCCTTATCACCAGGTTGGATGGCAAATAAATATTAATTTCAATGGACCCTACTAAGTTTTTAACGGTGGATGTCCCATCACTTATTTTTCCCATGATGAGGTCCACCAGAGTTTTGGATTTTCTTCATTTATGGGCTCATGCCCTAAAATGATCCAGAAAGAGAGATGGACGGCATAGATATAAAACATATACATCGTGGGCTCCACAGTCGCGGGTCCACCGAATCCGTAGTCCTCTTTCAATTGCCAGCGTGTCATTCACACTCCGCCAGACCGTCCATGCCCAAAAAGCCAAATTTCGTTCCTTGAGAAGAAATGCTTGCGTACGTGGCTTACGTACCAGCTCGGATCACGTTGGGTATAAAATTATTATATTTCGTAAAATCCACTCCGTCCATTAATTATAATAAATTTATAATCTCCTTTATTTAAAAAAAATGAAGATAATTCAATACTCAGGTGGGCCAAACCATGAAAATATATCTATAAACTTGTTTTATTAAATATCAGACGTTGGAATCATGTAATTTTTTGTAATATATTTATTAATGACATATTACATTAGATGAATGGATTGGATGGAATAAAAAGGGCCACATACGTGCCATTCCCTCGTAACCCATGTAGCACCTCCGCGACGTAACGTAGCGCGATTCGTTCCTCAGCGGTAAAAACGTAAAACCGACTATATTCCATTAAATTACCATCATACCGAGGAAAATTTTGCTACACCGACGAGTTAGCTACACTAGCTACACCGGGTCTAGGAATGGCCCCACCATGATGTATTTCTGTATCCATGCCGTCCATCCATTTGGTGAGATTATTTTAGGGCATGACACCAAAACTGAGGCAGATTCGAAGCTCAAGTGGACCAAGCACAGAAAATAGTGGGAATTGAATGCAAACCGTTAAAAAATTCTTAGGGGCCACTTAAGCTTCGAATCTGCCTCGTTTTTGGTATCACGACCTAAAATGGTATCATCAAATGGATGGACGGCGTGGATATAATATATACATCATGGTGAGGTCATTGCTACACCCGGTGTAGCTAGTGTAGCTAACTCGTGGGTGTAGCAAATTTTTTCTCCCATAATACCCTCGTCGAACGCCTTTAAAAGGCAACCCAAAAGCCAGGAAAAACAGACCCAAACCAAGCTCATAAGATTTCAGAAGAACTCCCTCTCCTTCGCCTCCTCTCCCTAAATTCAGATCTGCAAAGAGAAACCCTATAATTTCCCCCAAACCCCTTCAAAAATCCATTTTTTTTCTCTTCGATTCCATGGCAGATATCGGATCTTTCCGGCGAAACTGACAAACTTCCGGTCAAATCCGCCGATTCCCGGCGAGAATTTCATCTCGTCTCGATCTTTCCGTCCGTCTGCTCTGCTTATACGCATGAGCTGTTCCGTCAATCTAGGGTTTTCTTCTGCGAATTCGAACCATTTCATCACGTGCCTTTTGATCTTCGTCCTTCATTATTCCCCTCAATTGCCTCCTTCCCTCTTTAATTTTGAGAAGATCTCAACGGTAAGGATCGCGACACAACGTCAGTATGGAGTCTCGGAATGGAATCGATCGTCAGTTGAAGAGAGGTGCGGAAATTCTCCATTTTTATGATTTTTTTAGGTTTCTGAGTTTTTTTCTTTATTTTTATTTTTTATGGTATTCGTTTCGGATGGTTTACTCCGCTTGAAAATAGTTATTCCTCAATTTTCTTTTTTAATTTTAATTTTAATTTTTTAAAATATTCTTTTTTGGCCTTTTTTTCCTTATCGTGCGCACCCTTTTATGACGTGTATGGTGGATATTTTGGGGAATGTTCGAGAACATGGTGGTGGAGGCAATGAATTATTGTGCATGTATGGATACATGCACATCTCAACATATACATGCACATTCATGCATGCATGCATGCGCTGGAATTCTCTGTTGAAAAATGGAAACATATAAGTTTAGAGATCCTCATAGTTGCATGTTCACGCACGCAAGTACGTACATACATACTTCTAACTGTAGCAGATGTAGATGCGTATCTGCATATACTAGAGAAAATGGTATGGAAACTAAGACTTTGATCGGGACCTTGGTGAGTTAGACTCGGAGCCTACTGAGTCAGACTCGTCATTTTATGAGTCAGACTCGTCATTTTATGAGTCAGACTCGTTATTAACTGAGTCAGACTCGGATCCCACTGAGTCAGACTCGGATCCCACTGAGTCAGACTCGGATGCCACTGAGTCAGACTCGGATGCCACTGAGTCAGACTCGTTATTAACTGAGTCAGACTCGTCATTTTCTGAGTCAAACTTATGGACTGAGTCTGACTCCGACACAGTGATGACTTGACCTTGGACATGATCAGGCTACTCCGGTTGCCATCGGGATTGTTTTCGATATGGTTGGCAAAAGGCTGGGATTGCCCTGGACCCTAGGGCTGTCAATGGGTACCCGGACCTGCAGGTACCCGATGGACCCGACCCGATTTTATGAGCCGGGGTCCACAATTTTTGGACCTGTTTAGAAATAGGGTAGACTTTGGGTCAGCCATTTTGGACCTGGTTAAAAATTGGGTCTTGTCGAGTTGGGGTTGCATCAATATCGTGGATGCTGACCCGGATCCACTTAGATTTAGCTAGGGTCAGATACAGGCGTGTGTAAACACGCGCACATGCACACACACCCATTGTTATGTGTCGGACATCACACCATCAGTGAGATGCACTCTTGCATGGTGGGCCATCGGCGTAAAAATTAGGCCAATCCATGACTTAAGTGGGCCACACCATAGACAACAGTTGAGAATGGATGCTCACCCATTGAATCCATCCGGACTGTTTAGAGGGCCCACAGAGACGTGGTTCAGACATCTAACCCATCCATTGTGCATGTCCCACTTGGATGAGGGGTCACACCAAATCTGACGCCATTGCAAAACTCAGGTGGGCCCCAACAAGTGCTTTTAGACGTTTTAGGCATAATTTTTCATGTTTTCAAATCGTGTGGCCCACCTAAGTTTTGAATATGGCTGATTTTTGGGACATCCCATAGCCTAATAGGGGACCCATCAAATGCATGGTGTGCATTTCCAACACACTTCATGGTGGGGCCCACAGAGCTCGACCTCATGGGAAGTTCTCATAAGGTTGACCTCAACCTAGCTCCAATCTGGTCCTGCTGCCACGCCGATCATTTGTTGCTTAGCTGGATTGCTTGAACATAGATATAACTTGATCAAGAAAAACTGATTGGTTTGAGCTTTGAGTAAAATAAAGTCCATGAACCAATTCACCTCAGGTTTCAGAGAAGTCCGGTTTCGCAGTCAGACGAAATCAAGTTTTGGAACCTTTTAATACTATTTGCTTCAAAATTAAGAAGTTTTTGCCTTACATAATGACAGTTTATCTATATGAAGCTAACATGAATAAACAGATGCAAAATAAAGTCCATGAGCCAATTCACCTCAGGTTTCAGAGAAGTCTGCTTTCGCAGTCAGACCAAATCAAGTTTTTGAACCGTTTAATACTATTTGCTTCAATATTAAGAAATTTTTGCCTTACATAATGACAGTTTATCTATATGAAGCTAACATGAATAAACAGATGCATTTATGCTTCTGTCAAAAATGTGGTTGTGAACATGTAATTTATATATCTGCAACTAAGGCACGTCATATATAACAGCTTTAGACAGGAAAACACTGGTAAAGTTGATACAATTACACTTTCGTAAATTTTAAGTGATAATGTCGAAAATGGATAATGCATTCTACATCAATTATTAAACTTCTAACAGTGATGGGTTAACCGGCCTAGCCTAGGTAACAAAGTGTTGATGTCAAGTGGTCACCTGGTCGCCTGGGTTAAAAAAAAATCATCTCAGATGACTTGGTGTCATTTGAGTCGAATCAGTTTCAGTCTGAAACAAAACAAGTTACCAAACTGAAGCAGAACTGAAATGGACTGATACAGGGTGAGTCGTACTGGTTGAGGTCCCTTTGTGAGTCAAAGTACAGACCCTCTTTTTAAAACTTGGTCTGGTCCTGAAACTTCTGTCAAACTACCATGAGAATCCTTGTTTAGAATGTTGATCAAGGTAGGGCATTCCCCATAACTGATCCGCAACAATTTGTAAACCCGGTCATGGTGGGAACTGACCAAGGAGTAGGCCTTTAGATAGGAATGATTGGAAAATCAATATTTGTAGATGGTACCTATGGTACTCAGATCCTTTGAAAAGTTGAGTACCTGAGTTGGACACTCCAATACTTGGATAAAGGGGTTCCCTCCTTTTCTCAAGACTGGTTAACCAAATTTATTGGAAATTTGAACTCTTAGAGTTACCATTCATCAAAATGCATGCATCCATGTCTAAGAGTCTGAAGAGTTACTGAATGCTGACTTTGATTTTATTTTGTAGCTTCTTGCTATTCAGAAGTTGAGAGAAGACAATCCCCATCTCCTTCTGTCATTGTCATTGGTGGTGGCTTTGGTGGCATTGCAGCTGCTCGTGCTCTTCATGATGCCTCTTTTCAGGTAACTCAGCATCCTTTTCTAGAACTACATAATTCATCTCTAGCTTACTTTGGTGCTTGTCGGTATATGATTCTCCCCTATTATCTTGTTGATCATGTCATCACATCATCTGATATGATGTTTCACTCTCAGGTTGTTCTGTTAGAATCACGGGACAGACTTGGTGGACGAGTGTACACTGATTACTCATTTGGCTTTCCCGTTGACATGGGTGCATCATGGTATGCTTCTTGTTATTGTTCTATGATTTTCTCCTCTGTTCCATTAGCCTTTTACATTAACTTTGGTCCATAACCCTTTTATGGTAACATGTGAGGCTACTCAGCAACATGTTTAAATGTGTTGTATTCATCAACTATGCTTCAGGTTGCATGGGGTCTGTAAGGAGAATCCTTTGGCACCATTGATTGGCAGATTGGGACTTCCGCTCTACCGTACAAGTGGCGATAACTCTGTGTTGTATGACCATGATTTGGAAAGGTAACTTGAATATCTGCTGCTCTTAGGATGCACTCTCTTTTTTATTTTAATTTAATGCTTCATGTTTATTTGAGTTTTGGGTGAGCATGATCTACTAGCTTTTCCTTAAGAAAATGTGCTAAACTTTCTTTGTTTTCAGATATTATTTCTACATTATAATTTTACATAAAGGATATCTACATTCTATTTTTTCAGACAAAGCATGCACCATTTTTTCTACCTTCAGCATCAGAATGGTACCAAAGTACTAACTATCAGAATGGTACCAAAGTACTATGGAATGTAGAAAGAAAGGCTCTATATATAAAAAAGAGGGTGTAATATTAAAAAAATGTGGGTGTAGATGTTGCTTCCCCACCTTATTTATTTATTATTATTTAAGATAGAAGAAGAAGAAGAAGGAGAAGAAATGAGCTTCTTTTAATATTAGTACTTGACAGTATGGGTTTTAACATAGGGTTTTTGTGGGTTACTATCGCCATCTGGACATTGACACAACTATTCATGCACTTTTAATATTAGTACTTGACAGTATAGGTTTTAACATAGGGTTTTTGTGGGTTACTATCACCATCTGGACATGGACGCAACTATTCATGCTTAAGTGATGGGGATGGCAGGGAACATATATAAAAATGTGAAGAATTTGAGAAAATACTTGACAATTATTATTTTTTTCATTTGTTATTCCTTCTTTTACAGTTATGCACTATTTGATACGGATGGGCACCAAGTCCCTCAAGAACTGGTCACAAAGGTTGGCCAGGCATTCGAGAATATTTTGCAAGGAGGTATGTTTTTCTTGCCTTGCCTTCGAGAGGTATACCAGAGTGTATTATGGATTCTACATTTTCTATATTGGTTTTGTTGATAATTTTGCTAAACTGGTTGCAAATTGATGATTCCAGACAGAGAAAGTAAGGCAGGAAAATAGTGAAGACATGTCTATACTTCAGGCCATCTCTATTGTTCTGGAGAGGCGTCCAGATTTAAGGTTTTGTAGATACACAATACCTTCATTCCTTGGCCTATGGCAGTTGCTGGTTTTCAAAGCATTGAAGATTCTATATTTTGATAAAAATGGGTTTGTTTGCAGGCAGGAAGGAGTTGCTCACAAGGTACTCCAATGGTACTTGTGTAGAATGGAGGGCTGGTTTGCTGCAGATGCGGATACCATCTCACTGAAATGCTGGGATCAGGCATGTCATTCCTATTTATCAAAATCTTTTTATCTGAGAACAAAAAAATCTCATTTTATTTGGGGAAACCTCTATGCATCTTTTTTCTTGATTTTGGGAATTTCTAATACTACACTTGGTGTGGAATGATCCCATTTGACTAATTTGTATGGCAGCTTGTTCCAAATGAGTTGTATTGGAGGAAAATCTAATCCTGGATCTGGACCGTCCATCTGATCTGACACTGCTCTTTTCAGGACATCTGGCAAATCATACTGATCAGGATGATCCTTACTGGCTTCAAAAGTGGACGGTTCATAGAAGTAATTACAAAATATGGTCAGTCACCAAAGTAGATTGTCTGCCTGTTGGGTTCTGCCATGCATTGCTGCTCTTCATCTTAACCATTCGACCACCATTCTGTATAACGGATCGTTAGGATCATCCAGCTGGTGTGGTTTCTGCAAGGTTGCCAATGAGAGTGGGTTGGAGTGATGGATGGTCTATATAAGTGTTTTGCACTTCCCATGTGTCAAGTACAACTCATTTGCATCATAATGTCGTGCAAACTAGTAGGCATAGTATCATTCCTATATTTTTACTATATTCCTATTTACTTAGATGAGGTTTTCTCGCACCTCCAGTCTTTTGCCTAATTTCAGTTTTTATTTTCTTTATTTTGTTTTTATTTTATTTTTATAATGATATATACTGTTAACAAAATTTTATACAATGAGACATCTAGCCCTCAATTGTAGCTGACATTCCATTAGATGGTTTGACACTGATAAATACTTCCTTGTCCTGAGTGATATTGGTTATAATAGCATGTAAGAATGCCGCATCCCACCATTAAATTAATTTGTCAATGTAAAAAATGCAGGAAGAACTACTCTCTGGTGGTCATGGGCTAATGGTCCGGGGTTATCGCCCTGTTATAAATACTTTGGCCAAAGGGCTCGACATCCGTCTTGGTCATAGGTACAGATTTTTGTTAATCAATCATTACGGCCTTATGGTGCAGGGCATGTCTTGTATGTGATATTTACGAGTAGTCTCTTATCTGGATTATGGTCTTCAGGGTGACAAAGATTGTCCGCCGTTATAACGGAGTCAAAGTCACGGTCGAGAATGGGAAGACATTCACAGCGGATGCAGCTGTGGTTGCAGTCCCTCTTGGGGTTCTGAAGTCCAACTCTATAAAGTTTGAGCCCAGACTTCCGGAGTGGAAGGAAGTTGCGATTGCAGAACTCGGTGTCGGAACCGAGAACAAGATCGCGCTGCACTTCGACAAGGTCTTCTGGCCCAATGTCGAGTTCCTGGGAGTAGTCGCGCCCACTTCTTACGGATGCAGCTATTTCCTAAACCTTCACAAGGCGACCGGCCACCAAGTCCTAGTTTACATGCCTGCTGGGCGTCTTGCCCATGACATCGAGAAGATGTCTGATGAAGCTGCTGCTAATTTTGCCTTTCTGCAACTCAAGCGGATTCTCCCTGATGCTTGTGAACCGGTATGTTGCTTTCTCCTTTCTGGCATTCTCATCTGCCCTTGTGTAATTGCAGCACGTCGGCATTATTTTTCATGATAGTGTGATGCAGTTCTATCCATGCCTTTATTTATGTATTATGTTTATATCGCCTATAAAAATACAATGTGCTTGTATTTATAGAGGAATTGAATGGGGAATTGGTATTTACAACCCTCTTTGATAGATGTACTGTCCTATCAAGAGGATGGGATGTCAACATCACGGTCCCATTTTATTATTTTTATATATTATCATTGGGACCTGAGTTCCTACAAGTGGGGTCTCTGATCTGGTGATCTAAAATGTTTATTCTGCCATCATAGGTGGACCATCCCTAAATTGACCAGATTGGATGAGATCCTATCAATCCAATTTGTTGATTATAGACTTATTGTATATTCTTCTCTAGACCATCTTTCTGTAAGCCACTAAAAGGGGGGTTTAGAAGTATCTCATTGTTGAGGTACTTATGTCATGGCCTATCCACGTGGATCAGATCATATCAATGGTTTCAACTGCTGGGCCATGGTTCTCCCTCGTGTAACCATTCTGGAAAGCTCAGGAGTTTAGACTTTATGTTCATGTTGGCGGTAACCACAGCTTTCTGTTTCTTTGCAGATTCAGCATCTTGTCTCCCATTGGGGATCGGATGTTAATTCACTCGGCTCCTATAGCTATGATTCCGTCGGAAAGCCCCACAATTTGTATGAGAGGCTACGGATCCCTGTAGATAATCTCTTCTTTGCGGGTGAGGCGACGAGCATGAGCTACCCAGGAACCTGTGCACGGTGCCTTCTCAACCGGTCTGATGGCTGCCGAGGACTGCAGGATGCGCGTATTGGAACGGTATGGCGAGCTGGACCTGTTCCATCCTCTCATGGGTGACGACTCTACATCTGTGTCCGTCCCCCTTCTCATCTCACGTATGTAATTCTCCTGCCTCATTGGGTCCCTATGTGAAACACAGGTATAGCTTACACATTCTTCCACAACAAATGTTCTTTAAAAAAAAAAGATCATAGGAAAATCTCTGTTTTCCTTGGATTTTTTTTAGGCATTTGGTATGTGTATTCTCTTCCTCTGTCTAACATAGCTTATGACTGTGGACATGAGTAGAAGACTTCGATTTCTAGTTTGTGCTTGTGCATCAAGGGGCAGGGATTGTTGTTGCCTCGGCATTACAAAACACTCCTTGTTTATCTTTGTTTTAGTTATTTTCATTGCCTGGAAATATCATTTTGAAGGCAGTGATGCGTAGAAGATAAATACTCATTAGTGTCAGGACATTTGATCATGTGGACTTCAATTAAGCTTATTATACAAAAATAATGGTTATGGGATCTTAATATATACATTTCACTTCTGATGTCTTTTATTTTTTGTGTTTGCTTCTAACAGCATGATTCTATGATCTCCAGCGTTTGTGGTGTGGCCCACCCATTTGAGAGGCCATTTCCTATGCCTCTCAGAGAAGGGTGATTTTGGGTTAAGATGTTCAAACGGATAAGATGGGTTTAGCTCGTATGCGTTAAGCGCGTTTGAGCTGTGTGGGACCCACCTGTGATGCCCACGTGGAATTCTAATAGTGCATATGGCATGCCACCTCATGTTCACAGTGCATCCTAGGAATCATTCTGATACAAAATTTAGGGTGGGACACACCACAGGGAGCAATGCACAATCACGCCCAAAACCGATACATTCATGTGTTTTCAAGTGGCTTGTATTTTGGCTTGTCCCTTGGTTGTGGTGGTTTGCACCTAGTGATTGGTCTGATGGTATATACAAAACATGGTAGAGACCATATGCTCTCTTTAGTTTCTAACCCTCACATGGTCATTCATTTTGTGAGTTCATATTTAGGGCATGATCCAAAAAATGAGGCAGATCCAAAGCTCAATTGGGCCACACCATAGGAAGCAGTAGGAATTAAACATCCACAGTTGAAACCCTCCTAGGGCCCCACCATGATGTTTATTTTGCCATCCAACTTGTTCATAACGTGACATAAACCTAGATGAAGAGAGAACACAAAAATCAGCAAGAAGTTTTCAACAGTGGGTGATCAATCCCCACTGTTTCTCTGGTGTGTGGTCCATTTGATTTTTGGATCGGCCTCATTTTGGGCTCATGGCCTAAAATTATATGGAAAAATGGATGGACGGTGTGGGTGAAGCACTTATACATCATGGTGGGACCCACAGATCTTTGACCGGTACCAAGCTGTTACTGGAGGGGTCACTTGTAGAGGTGGGCAACGATCCAGGCCTGGCCGAGTTAGCCCTAGCTTGGGTTTGGCTTGTTTTTGTGCCACCCCAGTTTGTGGATCATCCCAGTTTGGATTTTGGGTGGAGGGGAGAGGTGCGCAACGATCCGGCCAGTTTGTGGATCGGCCCGGTTTGAATTTCAGGTGGAGGGGAGAGGTGGGCAACAATCCAGGCCAGGCCGAGTTAGCCCTAGTTTGGGTTTGGCTTGTTTTTGTGCCACTCCAGTTAGTGGATCGGCCCGGTTTGGATTTCGGGCAACTCATACACCTGAGTTTGGTTTGCTCCAGACAAATTTGTATTATATATTATCCACGTCGTAATGTATATGTATTATCTACACTGTCCATCAGTTTTACATATCATTTTAGGACATGATCCCAAAATTGAATCATATCCAAAGCTCAAGTGGATCACACCATAGGAAACAGTGTGTATATATACAATCTATGAGCTGAATCAAGCCGAGCTGAGCCGGTACTGCCTTGGTTTGAGTTTGGTTTGTTTTTTAAAATGAGTTTACTCTTGAGGCTTGGTTTGGTTTGAACTTCTATTTGAACCAATCCAAATCGAGCTTTTTCAAACCAAATCTGAGCCGAGCTTTCGAGTTGGCTTGGTTTGTGTCCAGCTCTAGGCACTTGCGATAATAGAGGAGTTATAAGAAAGGTGATCTTGGGTTGATGTTCGAGATGATAAGATGTATTTGATGGGTGTCGTTCATATGCTTTGAGCTGCGTTTGAGCTTTGTGAGACCCACTTGTGATGCGTTATGTGGAATTCGGACAGTTCATATGGTGTGCTGCCTCATGTTAACAGTGCATCCCAATAATTATTCTGATCCAAAATTCAAGGTGGGAGACATCACAGGGAACAATGTACAATCATACGGCCTTCTTTAGACCACCTGGGATTATATGCAATGGTTACAGAGGAAGGGTTCTATATTAATCACATTTCGATTCTATTCCACTTTCAATTGAGGCTAAAATAAGTTTTCGAAATAAAGGTAATCTATAGAAATTTTGAAAACTTAGTTAACAGCATGCATGCACATGAAGAAATGGTTAACCAACCAGATAATAAAAAAAAAGAAGAGCTTGTTGATACATGGGGTGTGGGCCACGAGACGGTCCACGTCTCCTGCTTTGGCTGCAATTTACTAGTCTGACGGTTGGCCTGATTTTGTTGTTGGGTCAGCTTCTATTTCCAAAGATTGAAACCCAGTTGTTAAGAGTAGAAAATTAGCTTTCGGTTCTCTCCACCTCGAGCTAGCCATTTGCCTAGTTTTAAGGATCTCTCAAGAAGGGTTTCAAGCTTGCTTTTTTTGGACTACTTGGATTGGTTCTTGCTGTGGAGTGAGGGATGAGACGAGCTTTGCAAAGTGCATCTAAATGCATAACATCAACTGCCATTTGGATTAAGCTGGTGTTTAGGCCTCAAATGCCCGTCCAGATGGGGCATCTAAATGGCTCTTAAGTAGTAGTTGAAATGACATTGTACATGCCGGAAAGGGAACAGTCCCAACTGCACCAGGGTGGCGTTGTTGTACTCTCCTATTAAGTCTAGTTGGTGTTATAAAACCAATGGTGGGAAATAATCGATGGGATTACTCCATCGGCAAGTGTACCATCAATGAATGATATTAGTAGCTGTTAGATTGAACCTTGTGGTAGGTCTAGATGCTTGCTTCAAGACAATTAGGGCACTGTTCGATGTAGCAAGGATGGCTTATGATCGAGGGCGACGATTGAGCCTGTTCATGAAGGAGATGGATGGGAGAAGAATAAGAAAAAATTCAAAGAAATATCATTTGATGACCGGTTGTGCATGCTCGAATTTCGGCAGGAGTCCAGTCCCACATGCTGGATGGTTTGAGGCCATCCATGACTGGTCGTGGCCCTTTGACGATTGGTTGTCAGATGGGTGGGCTGCGAGATAATTACTGATTTTGTTAAAAACAATTTTTCTTTATTTCTTTCTTAGTTCTTTTATTACGAAATCTAGGATTTTAGGTTTAGTTTATTTCTATTTAAGCTTGATTAAACTCATTTCTTAAGCATTCTACTTTTAATTAATAATTTTTTTTTTTTTTTGAGTTTTTATACTGTTTTGCTTGTGGATTCGAACGTTCCTTTGTGAATTTGAAGAAGATTGGTTAAGGAGTCCCGGTAGATCCATGGATTCAGATCAGTTATCCTTGGTAGAGACGGTGATTGATCTCACACTTCGTCTACATTGCGCCATTGTTCTAAGGCGACAAAAAGCCAAATGAGGAAAATTCAATGAGCCAAGTTATGCTTTGAGAACCTGCTCCAACGGCTTTGTTCATGCGCTTTGAGCTCAACCCATGACTAGGCTTCAACTGAAAATTGGTAGACTCCCCATTCCCACTCTAATGTTCCTTTATGTTCATTGATCAAGTGGGTCACATGTACAAAGAAATAGACACTTAAAAGTAATGGGCTACAATATTGAAAATGCATGGGTTGCTTGATCATAGATCATAATTGCATATTTGTAGGATATAATTAGATGCATACACCTGGAGTCAAATCAGGCCGGGCTTAGCTAGGCTAGGTCGAGCTAAGATGGATTGAGCCCAAGCCTGGCCCACAGGTCAAACTGATGCCCAGTCCAAAATTTGGATCGGGCTTGGAAGGCTAGGCCAGTCGCGGGGCCCATCGCTACCCTCAACTACTCCTCTCTACACCTAAAGCGAACACAATGAAAACTTGTTCAATCCATTATTACATATTCGAACATTTGTGCTGGTAAAGTACTGCTACATTTACGGCTTAGGTAGATTTTAGGGTGAACCAGAAAAGTTTGGTAAAGCCATATTCAAGTGGTTAAGTAGACTCTGTGGTAAAAGGAATAGTCATGGGCAGGTCAAGCCAAATGGCCACACATTTATGGCATTGGGTGTGAAAGAAATGGATAGTTAATAGAAACTGACAGGTGGTCCACATTGATGTACTAGTTCACCCCATCTATATGCGAGGAACAGCCACCAATTTTTATTAGATCTCGGCATCTATACGCCACTGCATGGATTGGTACAAAGAAATGGATGGTTAGGAGAAACCGACAGGTGGTCCACATTTGATGTACTAGTTCAGCCCATTTATATGCGAGGACCGGCCACGGATCGTTACATTGTGGCATCTATAGCACAGGGTCCAGGGTCCACATGACAACATAACTTAGATTGTGACACAATTCAGGCTGGTCTAATGGTCATGTGGGCAAAAACTCGTAATCTTATAAAATAATAATTAAGGTCTTGTTTATTTGCCACTTAAAAATGAGTTCATCTCATCTAGTTAACAATAATTATGTGTTAGAGATTTTACATACATGGTCTCTAACTCTCTATTATATATAGTGTCGATAGCTTTTTTCCTAGCAATTAGTCTTCACAACATTAGTTAAGAAGTGTAAATCCATCATAAAATATAGTTGATTGGTAATGAGTGGTTGAGATTTTATTGCACAAGTGATGGCATAGATTACACCTGCTTTCTTTCACTTCTTTTGATACATTTGGGTCCCATTGAGTAGCGCCAACAAAGAAGAACAGCTAGTTAAACTCTCATCTTTCTCTGTGTGTGAATTGCACAAAGCCTATAATCAGGAAGATACCGTATGATAAGGCTCTATGGGGTCCACTATAATGAGCGTGTCATGTCCACTACTCCATACATCTTTTGTGTCAGCTCATGTCTAAAAGATTAGGCGGATCAGAGATTCGAGTGGGTCACAATAAGGGAAACAGTGAGGATGACTGTGTGTGTGAAGCGTGCAATTGTATCTAGGCCCAACTTTCCCTCTGCCACTCTCATTTTCTCTCCTCTCTAAATCTCTCTGTTTTCATCCATCTACAGCAGTACGGGTGCATTGCATGTGCCATACCTCTAGTTTATATAAACTATAGTGCCTGACCCATAGGCCGACTAAAATGAGATGAAATCATTTTTAAGTGGCAACCAGAAGAGGGCCTAAAGCTAACCTTCCAATTAAATTTGAAACAATAAAAAATGAGGAATCATTACTGTAGACACCCCACCCCAAAACGGTGCACCTTATCTTGGATCATGTAAAATGAACTTTGTGATCTTAGAAAACTCTTAGGAATGCAGCCTGGCCAACCCATAAAACCCCAAAATCATAATAAGACTGAATAAGCCCAATCGGGCCCATCAAACAAGGCTAGGGTAACCCACATCACTCTCCAGCCATTCGTCATAGATAGTGGCCCGCTATGGATCTACCATGGACGCTGGTGGCAACAGGGCTGCTAGTCAGGTCTATTCCAGCGAACCCATATAATGAGCATGGGCCCAAGTACAGTTGTGACAAAAAATGCAAATAAACTGTGGATAGAGGAGAATGACATCATTGTCTGAATCTTTGCAAATCTGAACGTATCTTTAGATCTCTCCTAAGATTTCATAGATAACTGTTTGAGAAAGCCAATAGCTAGGCGGCCATGCAATCTCTGCCTTAGGGTAAAATGACCATTTCATCATCCCTACGGGTGAAATTATCTGTTTTACTACTTATCAAAGTGGATCCATGATGCCACATGTCTTTCAACCATCTAGATCACGTCACATGTTATTTTTGCCCTCCAAATTGCTACAAACTGTAGGAAAACTAAGGCTATCCTTTATTAACATGGGCCCACCCCTCTCATTTCTAAAGATGAGGGACTTTGCTAAAAAATACTCTTAATTCTCAACTCTTAACACTTGGCTACGGAGAGAGGCATCTAGAAGAGACACTCAACCCTTAGGGCCCCGGATCCATAAGTAGTTCTGTTGTTACACTGATGGTTCAACTTCCATCTCAACCATCCATCTTAGTCTCCCTTAGCATCTGACCTATCTTAACCGTCCATCTTAGCCAACACTTACACTCAAGCAACCTTAACCATCCAAGATCAACAGAGTAGGGTTGAGATTTGAGATTTATGGTTATCTCTTCTAGAAGAAGTTCCTTAGCTCTCATTTACTCCTCTCACATCTCCACGTGCACTAGTGGTAATTAGGGCTGTCAACGGACCGAATCTTGGTCCGGATCCGATCTGATTTTATCGGATTCGGATCAACAATCCGATCATCGGGTTGGATTTGGATCTTGTTAATTGGATCCGTTTAAATTTCGGGTCGGATTTGGATCACCCTGGATCCACTCCGATTAAGATCCAATCCGAGTTTAAAATGAATTAAATAATATTATATATATTATATATATAAATACATATAAAAAAAACCACATATATTTTATCTCAAGTGGACCACAATATTTACCATCCAACCTATTGAATTGTATCCACATATATTCGGATCGAGTCAGATCGGCCAAATCTCAATCGAGTCGGGTTTGGATCAAATATTTAAAGATCCGTCGGATTTCGGGTTGGGAGTCGGATCATCTGGATCACAAATCGGGTCGGATTCGGATCAGCCCTGATCCTCTCCAAATCCGATCCGTTGACAGCGCTAGTGGTGATCCGGTCGTCTTCGTTTACTTTTTTGTTCGTATTTTACATATTCCTCCTCTCTTACACCCTTGCTCATAGTTGAGTAATCCTTGGTCATACGCTCCGCACTATGCCAATCCTTATCCTTTAGATTCTGGAGCACTAGAAAACAGGTTTGCTTAAACTATATTTTTTTTCTTGTTTCTTTCTATCATTGCATATGGTAGTTATCTAACCTTACTAAGCAGTTACCAACTCCTTGAGTTCACCTTAAGTTAAAACATTACGATCTCCCTAGGTGGTAATTTGAGTGGAGTAATAATATGTATTTGATTATTTTAATTGTTGCATCTTCTTTACATCGCATTTTGTATATATTTTTTTTTTTCTTTCTTTGTTGTTACTATCTCTTTCGAATATACCTTAGGTTGAGACATTGTGGTCTCTTTGGTGGTGGTTTGTGTTAAAGTCCCTTGACATACATTGATACACCATCATCTAACGGCTCGAGCTTTTAGATGATCAAATGGTTGTTTGACATGATATTAGAGCGAAAGGTTAAGTGTGTGAATCCTAGAAGTAGCAAATATGCCACCAGAATATACTTTTTCACAGAGGGCCGTTTATGGTGTGAGTTGTGAGTGTCCTTCCATCTGGGTGTGAGTTGTGTCCCTCCACCCTTGCCTAGTATGTTCTGGTGCAGAGTTCCACCCTGCACATGCAGAGGAGTGTTAAAGTCCCTTGATATACATTGATACACCATCCTCTAATGACTCAAGCTTTTCGATCAAATGGTTGTTTAATAGTTTGGGGGAGTAGTAGCTAGCTAACCGATTTCTGACCCTGTCGGTAACTGAATTAGTTCATTAATATAAGGCCTTCCTAAAACCTCAGAAATTCTAAAAAAATCTTAGATCCTGTAAAGTAAAGGCCGTATGCAAGCGCAAGTGGTTGAGGGTGCCTAACCCATTCCCTTACCGTCATAGTGGTCCTTAAGTAGAATCCTCGGCCGCAGACTTATCCAAAGTCATGTTTAGTTGGGGAGTGGTTGATTCTCTAAGCCAAGGTGATTCAATGGGTCTAGCTGACCATAGATTCTAGGCTTCTCTCGACTAGTGGCAACTTCGAGTCTTGAAAACATATTATTTCAAGTCCACCTCGCATCGGATTCAAAACCAGGCCATAACAACAAACACACGTCTTTTTGTGGTCCCCATCTGAAATTGTATACACCTAGTTTCATAGCAAAAAAGTTACAGGTGGTGCACTCCCACCTTTGAAAAAAAAAAAAAACAAATGCACAGGGTAGATATTCGGGCTCACCCACCCTTGCGGGAGTGGCATCCACAATTACATACAACCAATTTTTGTTAACTTTTAATAACTGATGGCCGAGTCTTTCATCACCGATATGTAGCATGTGTAGGATACCAAGCCATACAAGAGGCGGGACAAAGCACAAAAATCGCCCATCACTAAAATCAATTTGGGTCACTACTCTTCGAGCGGGCCATAGTGAGGAATCAATGGAAAACTGTTAATCTGACTCAATAGCAAGTGTGGCCACCTAATAAATGGAGCATTCTGATTTTCATACTAGGCTATCTTCATGGTGGAGTCAACCTTCTATACAGAATGGATTTCCTACAAATGTGACATGTTGACGGGAAATAAGGGGCTGTATGTGATCATGCCTCAAAATAAATGGCGAATTAGATTCTCTGTGAAGTTGAGATGTACTTGATATCTAATTAATTATGAATGATTAAAATTTAACTTAAAAATTCCAAAATCAGGAGAAGAAAGAAGTCTAATTCAAAATGGAATACTGAACATAATTGCAACCTGAGCAACCATTTAGTAGATGCTTTTAAAATGCCTGAATCACATTTTAATTAATCATAATTATGTATTAATTAATCTCAATTGAGTATTAGGAATCATAGATCTTTCTGGTGAGGATTAAAAATAGTTTTGACAGCCAAGTTCATGTTCTCTAGTACACAACTGTATTATGATTAACTAAAATAAGATTGAACCAATTTTCAGGTGTCTACCAAGAAGGCCTAAAGTTTTTTTTTTTTAATGCGTTTTACACTGATTTCTTTGTATTCTATAGGGTAGGATAAAAATTCCGATTTTTGCAAACTAATGAAATTATCCGTAGACTCTAATTAATTTGTGCTGAAGATAGTTTTACAATGCCTTAAAATATTATTACTGCACGCATTTTCATTTTTTATGAAAGTAATTTGAACATTCCAATTACTCTTAGAGGTTATTTGGATACTATAAGTTTATTGGCTGTAAAGAGTTTACAGGTAAGTGCTTACTTACAGGTTTGTGTTAGGATTAAAAAGTTCACTCGCAAATGAGTTTCAAACTGCAAGTTAAAAATTTCAGTATATTTGAAATCTTAAGAAAAAATAAGTGATTTTACTTGCCTCTAAGACACTTACACTTGTGTGTCTCACCTGCTAGCCCAACTGGAAGACGCCTAGGCGTTTCAACAGAAGGTCTCAGGTTCAAGTGCTGAGGAGACACACGAACCCCATTGGTGGGTGGGTACCTCGTGTGACTAACCAAGTGGGTGCGTTGCCCAACTAACAGGATGGGTGTGTTGCATGACTAACTTTGAAAAAAAAAAGGTCACTTACAATTGAAACTTACAAACACAAATGCTGGTTTGATTTTCCAATTACAATGGTAAATGGCTTTAAATGACTAATGATTATTTTGTCTTGTAATTGTATGGTGGCATCACTTACATTTGACTAAAATGATACTTTTGCTATATTTTGTTTTCACCCACAAATCAGGATAAAAATGGTAGTTTTATAATATGAAAATATAATGATTACAATTTATTCAACTTGCTTCCGTTATAAGTATATTTGATTCTTGTTTTACCAGCCATAATTCCAATCTTAACAAGAACCCTGGGATGATAATATGGCTCATTTACAACCCATAATTCCATTTGGGTCTCACCCAAATTGCATGTGGCTCTTTCTTGCCGTTCATCTCAGACCAAAATGTCCAGGAGGTACGTTAATGAAGTACAACCCAGAGTCTCGGACAAAGCCATGGCGATAAAAATATTGGATAAAAGTATAAAGAATTATATCCACAACCTAAATTGTTAATCTAAAGCCATACATATCTGGCTCAAAAATCTTCAAGGTTGGAAGATCCAAAACTTTCAGTAAATAGCCCATAAAACAAAGTTCAAAGGGATGGTCCATGTTCAGATGATGAGAGTTACATCCTAACCATCAAGTGAGCCACGCATGTAGTTGAATTTGGAAATAGGACATTTTTTAGCCGTCCACTTCTCATACAAGAGTTATCTTCCTGATCATCAAACCAATGGTAGTTTTTCATTCAGGGTAACGTTCACAATGTATACTACCTGATGAATGGTCCAGATCTCTGATACATGTGCCATCCAAAGGTGGGAAAACCAGGCCCCACATGGTAGCTGGAACGCAGGGCCCAAATTCTATCACAACCCTCCTTTCCAATACATATGATGAGGCACGTCCCAATACTCTAGGACCTCTTCCTCATCCCCTCAAAATACTACTTAATTCCTCTCTTTCACTTCGCATGCGTTTGGTTGCACCAAATTTCATGAAATATTTATTAATGCACCAAACATGCTCTATTAAAATGTTATTTTGACATGATATAAAATCATGTTACAACATAACTAATAAGTAACAACCATAGAGGAGCTCCACTAAAATGAAGAAAGAAAGAAGGAAACAACAACAAAACTCACAATCACACGTGTAAATCACATGCACACGTGATAACTGCATGCTAAGATACTATTACAATCTGACCATGGTCCGAAAAATAGCATGGACCATGTTACACTCTCTGTCAGGCACAAATGGGCACCTAACAAGATGAAGGTGGAGATGATGACACCAGAGAAGATGTGTGGGGATTCTCTATGAATTCTGCACCATCTTCTTCGATGATTGTCGCCAGAGTTATAATGATGTGGCGCCTGGCGACACATACAAAACGGGCTGGTGCGATCGCGCGATAGAGAGACCTGGACGGTTGGAGAGGTGAGGCTGGGGCCGTGGCTGCGATGGCAAGCGAAGCTATCTGGATTCCCGCCATTCTTTGAGGCCTAAGCCCAACTGAGCTATGTTCATGTAACAGAGAAGATCAGGCAAGTTTCTTCCACACGCCATGGAGTTATATAGAAGAGTCTGCTCCTAAAATAACCTTACATTTCTGAAAAATTACAGCAAGTGCCATATTGAAACTGGTAACTGTTAAGCTGGTCCATTCATAAGGATAAAAGCCACCTAGCGCATCAATTACATGTGAGAGAGAGAGAGAGAGAGAGAGAGAGAGAGAAGAGAAAGAGAGCTTTTAAGGGTTATGTTCTCATTTCACGACTATGGCCCAGCTGACAGTAATTGATGAGTTTCATCATACCGTCCTAGGAAAATAGTAGGATAATGTGATCACGGTGTGCCTTTTTTTTTTTTTTTTTTTGGTCTAGCTATGAGGAGACGTCTCTCTCTCTCTCTCTCTCTCTCTCTCTCTCTCTCATAGGTACACATGTATGCATGTATATATTTGTGGTTGTATATACTCTCTTATGATGTTATTGATATAAGGATGAGTACAAGTAAAGAGTTGTTATTCTTAGAAGATTTTAATTTTTTTATTTTGTGAGAAAGTTATTGCATAGAGAATGTGTGGGAGAGGTAAGTATTATAGTTTTTACTTCTCTTACTTTAGTGAAGAAAGCTCGGTGTTGCTGCTATGTGGATGTAGGCAATATTGCCTAAATCACGTAAATCTTTTTTTTTTTTTTTAATTTATAATGGACTAATATTAAAACTTTTGTGAGTCTACCGCTAAGCTTCTAAGTTTTGTGATTTCATTTTGCTTGTATTGATAATTTGTGATTATTTTACCATAATTTTAATACTAAATTAATTGATCAAGGAGAGTAATCCAATAGTGCCTATGCTATGGAGTTGACTGTGTGTGGGCCCACCGCAATGCGCTTCAGACATCCAAACCATGCATAAGATGCATACGGTCTAGAAAATGGGATGCCTAAAACATTGGCCAGATTCATCACTTAGGTGGGCCGGATCACCATGAACTGTGTAAAATCATGCATAAAACATCTAAAACATGTGGTGTGGCTCGTCTAAGTTATAGGATTGCCTAATTTGTGGGTTGTCCCTTAATGAACGTTGGGCAACACAATGACTAGGTTAGATGGCATGTAAACAACATGGTGGGTCCCACACATAAAACCAATATTGTTTCATGTGGTGTGTCCATTAGGGCCTCACACAATAGACGGGTTGAATTTGTGGTACACATCATGGTGGTCCTTTGAGGTCGACATTACCATAAGTCGATGCCATGCATGTTTAATTATACTACAGTGTTCTCAGACCACCATTAGTTATAGTGGTCCTAGTTGCATTGGATGGTTAGATAGTCCAATCCATTGATTTAGACAATTCATTAGGTCCCACACACATTTCATAGGTTACCACACAAACATGACATTTATCAATGTCCTTTAACAGTGTGGGTGCGTTATGCAGTTCACAGGGTAGGTGCATTGTGCATCATGTGACTAACAATGTGGGTGTTGCGCAGTGGGTGTGTCGCACGACTAACAAAAAAAAAATATTCCCAAGAAGGTTTCAATGGTGAATGTTCAATCCATAGTGATCATGTGGTGTGGCCCACTTAAGTCTTGGATCCACCTCATTTTTAGAGTCATACCCTAACATGATATAGTGAAATGAATGGACAGAGTCGCATGCTCATCTTAGTTGATACCACAACGCTACATGCAGTTGGTTCGGCCTGTCCGGAGATAAGATTTGTTAAGCCCATACGAGTGTATGCAATATAAGTCATGCACACAGCACAGGTTTACCATCATGGCCCGTAGGTATTAGATCCAATCCATCCGTTAGAAAGGTGCTACTATATTGATGCCCTAGCCCAAGTGTTAGATTGATCCATTGTTTAGGTGGACCACAGTTTACAAAACATATGTACAGTTGTAAAACACTTGGCTGAAGTTTTCTAAACCATTAACCTATTTTCGATATTGGGCCACCTTCTGAGTGTAATCGGTTTATTTTAGACATAACATGGTTGGACAACTGGTGAATGGATCTGATCTTGGACTTACATGCCATCATGTGTGGAGGTGTGTGGCTCTGTACACAAAGAGAGATCTTTCATTTTATGAGTGCAACGGAGAAGAGAGATGTTCGATTTTATGAGTGCTTTTTGCATATTTGTAAGTAGAGAAACAACAATAGAAAACTAATGTCTAGGGTATACAGAGTATATATTTGAAAAATTATTTTTTAAAATTGATTAATTAAGTGATCGGCTTTGTTTATACCTAACCGATCATAGCCAGATTAAACTGTTTAGAAGATGCTATATGGTAGCCATGCATAGATGAACTTCAATAAAATGAGTTATAGAACACATGTAGAATCATTAAATGCTAGAGTTTTATCAAAAGTAACTATTTACAATGTAAATCCTATCAAAACAAATCTATAAAAAGCATTAGTTGTTAGAGTCAAAATCAACTCTTTGTAAATGCAAGAGCCTAATGACATGTGAACTTCAGTAATGTTTCCTATGCAAGAGTCCTAATTAATATGAGACTTCATCAAACTTTTTTGTGCACGATCGGAATGACAAGATTGGTACATAATCTTTTGTACACATGATTTAATAAAACAGGCTATATTTATGTGGAGAATCAATGAGATTTGCAGGGCCAACTATCAAAACTATTCACGATACGAAGATTTGCGTATGACCCACTGCTTTTCAAGCTTATAAAAGAAACACTCGAAGAAGAGTTCCAAGCTCTCGCCACAAGTAATCTCTTTATAGCACAACACTACTTATCTTTAGTTTTAAGCTTCTTAGCTTAGACATTTCACTTATGTCTAGCCACCTTATAGTAACTCTGAATCCTTTAGTTTAGATTTGCTGCTATCCATTGTTATTGCTGCGATACACCTTAGAAGCAGGTTAAATATCTACGACTATCATTGTCGGATCTTCAATTATCAAGTCCTTATTTGGCAGATTATTAATCACATTGTGCTAACTTCATACCCTGATTGTCTTATGAGTATCTAAAATTTTTTTACATTTATTTTGCCAGCACAAGCAACCGTAGGTATTTATTTTTCTTCTCCGCCTAGTTTATTTTTTTCTCGCTGATTATACTATTCATATTCCTAAATTAATACAATCAATGATCAACGTTATTTTTAATCATGTCTATCCATTATTAATTCATTAGAAAACCTGAGAAGCTATCACCATTGAAAGAAAAGTTCTTAGCTTAAAGAAAAAAAGAATCTATTTTGAAGGACTAATCCTCTCCTTTTAAAATCACCAGATCCCTATAACAATTGGTGGCTGAATAATTAGATTAACCTTCACAGGTTTGATCTTAATCCGGTTAGTTTGGTGCCTGGGGTCACAAGCGTTCAACCGATTCGACTTTGGCGCGCCCTGCACTATTCCTAATCGCACATGTTTGACTGATCGTATGGGTCATTCATTACATGTGTGGCCATGCGTCTGAATTGAACAAGAACAATCTTTAACGCCATGTTTGATTTGTATCCAATGATCATGAAATGTACTCTCAACTTAATGGACGGTTCATATCAATCCATTAGACTTGTCCAAGTGAACTGGAGCATGTCTAATAAACTATTAGATGGAAGCCTTTTCAGGCCAATGGCATTTTCCTTGGTAAAGGGTAATATAGACATTGTCCTCATGACGAATATGCTACCATGCCTAGGCCATGTGCTTGTGCTGTACCCCGTTTTCCAATTAAATGCTGGGTTTTGAAGGGTCACTTTCCAATACGGTTTACGGTAAAGGACTATTTTTTATATTAGGAAATAGGGCTCCCGTTCCCACAAGCTTTTTAGCAGAGCCATCTATCAACAGAACACGTGGCAAGGTAATGTATTGATCAGAACCGTCCATCTAATTTTCCATGATGCGGATGAAAAATTGTTTCGAAATCATATACATCAGATGATTCTAGCCACATGATTGGTGTGCCCTTCAAATCAACGGCGGAAAACGAAAGTAATTAACTGTCATATGAGAGTGAAGAGAGGTGTTCATGGAATTGTCTAACGTGTCTTGTTTTAGAAAAGTAGGCCAGCAATGAGAGTGCCAATTATGTACTACCCGGGCCTATTCCGAATTCAGTACAGGCTAGTACGCGGCGTGTGGGCACGGGAAAAGGAGGCATTACATGATTGTGTCAGGCTTGCTGACATGGCAGGTTTCTTCTGACAACCTGCCCTTTACTAATACAAATGTGACACATATGTGCCACGTCAGGCCTGTCCTGAGCTTGGGCCGGGCGCAGATTAGGTACTTCCCCCACCTGTCCCGAGCTCGAGACAGGCTAGGGCTTTGAGGGCCACCGTGATGTATGGATTGTATCCACACCATCCATGCATTTTTACATGTCATTCTAGGACATAGTACAAAAAATTAGGCACATATAAAGTTTAAGTGGGCCACACCACACTAAACAGCAGTGCTAATGATTTTTACCGTTGAAACCTTCCTAAGGCCCACTGTGATGTTTATTTGCTATCCAATCTGTTCATAAGATGATGGAGATCTGGATGAAGGTAAAACACAATTATCAGCTTGATCCAAAACTTCCTGTGGGACTGAAGAAGTTTTCAACGGTCAGCCTTTAATCTTCATTTCATTGTCCACTTGAGTTTGGTTTTAGACATTTTAATCTTCATTTCATTTCATTACATTTCAACGGTCAGCCTTTAATCTTCATTTAATCTTCATTTAATCTTCATTTCATTTCATTTCATTTCATTGTCCACTTGAGATGGAAAACGGAATGAACGGTGTGGATAAAATCCATACACCACGGTGGCCCTCGTAGCCATAGCCTGTCTCGAGCTCGAGACAGGCGGAGGAAGTACCTAATCCGCGCCCGCTTGGGACAGCAATAGTAGGTGTGGTTAAATGGAAGGTTGACATTGATAGGTCACCTTACCAGGTGCACTGGGTAGAGATCGAGGTCTCAGCTCTGCCCTTCCCGGGGAACTTGGGGCCCACATTGATGTTTGTGAAAAATCTTCTAAACACTCACCTCACACCCACCAAGGCACACACCCTCCCACACTCATGCCCTAGTGAGAATTCACCACCTATGGATGCTCAAACCCTAAATCTCTTGTTGAAACTCTTGGGAGTTTATCACTGAGGCAAGAATAAAGACCCTGCCATTAAAATCTTTACCTTCTTAGGTCTAGTGTGATGTTTATATGCCATTCAAACCATTCATAAGGTCATTCTCACTAAGATGACTCGAAAACACAAAAATATTAGTATGATACGCAACCTTTCTGGCCCATGAATGATTTAATGGTGGGCATGCAATCCCCACTATTTCCTATTATGTTGCCTACTTGAGTTTTGAATCTGCCTTATTGTTGGGCTACTGTCCTAATATGAGTTGGCAAAACAGATAGGCGAGATGCATTTCTCACAAACATCATAGTGGGCCCCACCTAGCTTTGACCACAGGAGCTTTGGTGGGTTGCAATCCCGTCCCTTAGTAATTGGGCTACGGTATACATCACAGGTGCATATGCAAATATGCATGCATACAGTTGTACAAATGTTACTCTTGTAGGAAATGCTAGGGTGACTCCCAGATGTGTGGCGCATGTGCTTGAGAGACTGGGGCCGGACGGAAAATCAGATAGTATATAGTAGAGGCAAAATTAAAAAGCTTAAAAGATAGGCTTAAAGCACAGTACGTGTCACCATCTTTAAAGTTACACCTACACCATATCTATGCTTAAATTGATTTTTCACCTAACTGTATCTAGAACACAATAGCGTTCTTTATTTAATAGGAGAAATGTGGACTTCGGCCTAAAGTTTTAGAACCACACTCTAAATATACTTGCTGTGGCATACACTCATGACTTATTTCTGCTGCGAAGATATTAAACATCTATTTAAAATTATTGGCCTCCTGTACTCATCACATGGTCCATACCATCGAAAACAATAGACACACACCAAAAGCCGGTCCTACATGATGATAAGTGTATCAGGCACGCCATCAAACTAGATGCATGTGAGACTTCCTTGTATGTACAGGACACTAGTTGCTTTTCCCCCTTGGAAGTCCTGCCGGCAGCAGATATATGATGCCACTAGGATGTTTTTGAGAAATTCACCTTGTACATTCATTTCTCTGGCTCATGTTAGGACATGAATCAAAAAATGAGGCAGATCATAAACTTAAGTGGGCCATAGGATGGGAAATGGTGGGGTGGAAAATGCCTAGTGTTGAAACCCTCCTGGTCCACTATGATGATTATATGCCATCAAAACCATTCATAAGGTCATTAATTTCCACCGGAATGAACTGAAAGACAAAAATATTAGCTGGATTCGTAACTTTTGTGACCCCATGAATGTTTCAATGGTGGGCATTCAATCTCAACTGTTTCCTGCCCTGTGGCCCACTTGAGTTTCCAGCTCATGTCCGAACATGAGCCCGCAATATCAGATGTATGGGGATCATGGACATGGCTAGGGCACATGCAACTTGGCGTTGGAATGTAATGCACATGTAGATGCATATGCATGTAAGCATGCATTGGATAGAGTGGGTTTGTGTGTACTTACGTGGGCATGCATGATAGGTTGTTTTGATAAAAGAAAATTCCAATAGTCCATTTTTCTCTTGGATGCATGGCCCACCTGATGAATGGACATATACCATATGCTTTTATTATAGCCTTCACGGTTTCCATCACATGACAAGCAGTAAGGATGATTCACACACTTGTTATACCAAATCTTTACTCCTGTGAATCTTCTCTTATAGGGATCGTTTGGAGCATAAATTGATGATACTTGGTTCATTTTCGGACAACAGAATCATGTGACTCCATTTCACTTGATAATATTGATTACCTCCTATTTGCATGTGATGATCATCTCCCTCACTCTCTCATTCAAATATTACAGGGTATCAAACACAAGTTGAAGATTTTGATTACTGGATTGCCAAATTCCAATAAATTTCAATTAAAGGATACCAAACATAACTAGTGATTCCAAATCGAATGAATTTCATGATAATTGCCCATGCATATCAAATGCAAGCTACCATAGGCTTAGGAGCATATAATCAATGGTAATTAGTGCAAGTAGGTGGTAATTAGTGAATTTCAGAGAGTTTATTTTATGTAAGTTAAGAGTTCAATTCACATTGAATACACGAAACTAGTCCTATTTTGAAATCAAAGCAAAATCATATAATTCCATTTATAGGGATGTTTGATCACCATCAATTCATAAGTTATAGTCCTTCATTTTCTCTCTTTTACTAAATTACAATTGTAAGGATTTTTGTGGATTCTCGTCGCAAGCTGCCAAATACAATTGATGATTCCAATCTATGCGATGTCAAATACAAACTGCCAAACCAACCCTCATCTCCGCGGGAAGATGCCAAAATACGTTTACCACCATCTTTAAAATGATGTAGACTCAACCATCGTTCACATTGCGTACATTTTATAAAAATCAGAACCTTTCAATTGTGGATGGAAGATATCCAGAAAATCCTACTAATTGAGAAGTATTGACTGTCCACTTGAACTTATGGGTAATGAATGGCTGAAATTCAACGTGTAAAATCAGAGAGTTACCATCATCTGCTCACTATGATTGGTGTGATCTACGTCATCCACAGTCTGGTCAGTTATTCGAACGGTCCAGATTTTCGTACAACAATTCCATGTGCATTGTTTATGACTGACCACTATTTTAGAATAGTGGAGAGCTGTCCTTGGCACGATTAGTCTATGAATGCAACATGTGAGAAAAAAGAGAAGCCGTAAAACAAGGGTCAATCGCGACAAACCTGCCTTTTTTAGGGAGAGAGAGAGAGAGAGAGAGAGAGAGATCAGTGTCCATGCCCTGGATAAGAGGTTAAGATGATGTGGACGTACTATAAGTGGGGCCCACCTTAACACGAGGGCGCATGATAGCCTCACGCGTCTTAATTGGTCAAGAAAGGTCGGTTTGGATGGAGATTTACATGGTACAATACAGCGTGTTTCTTCATTTTACGCGGTTGTCTAGGAAGATTTCAATTCTGACAGGTGGGGCCCATTTCTGAGTAATCCATACCGTTGATCTTTCGAACTACGCTGTGAATATGGTATGTGGACGAAAAATATTGCATTATAGTAGTTTTTATCTTTCCGAACGGTCTCCTATGGATATACGGCTAAGAAAAGAAACACAGCTGAATGGTCATTGGCATCATCCAGTCTGGGACATTTTTGAGAGATATCGTTCATGAAGGGACACAACGTATCAATGGTCTGGATTGCTTAATCATGGGTCCCACTTGTCTGTATTGAAAGCCCCATGTAGTGCGGATAGACCAACTAATATATTATGTTGCCTCCTTCGGATAAGTGTATGACGATATGATGACATCATCATCCAGGCACCCATAACAATACTTCATTAACGGTGAGTTATGGGTTAGTTCACACACTACACCCACCCACCCCTTGGCCACATCACAATATTAGCCAATCTATGGGAATCGATACCATGACCTGAATGTTGAAACGAAGCTATCTTCACTCAGTCTACCACTTGAGCTATGGACCTGGGTGTCATTAACGGTGATCCTTACTAACACATGATGGAGGTGATAGAAGTGAGCCCACCTGATCAACCACATCCAATAAGGAATGGCTGGGTAGCTTGTATTTGATGTGCATTGTGATTACTGTGAAATTCATGTGGATTTGAACGGCCTCTTCTGTTTGGTGGAAAGGATTGCCTGTGACCCCGGCACATAGATATACCAGGGCTGTGTGGGGCCCACAGAGATGTCTATGACAAATCCACTATGTCCATTTGTTTTTAAAGATAAAAAATAGGACATGATTCTAAAAATCAGGGAGATTTCAGATAAGTGTATGACAATATGATGACATCTTTATCCGGGCACCTCTTCTGTTTGGTGGAGCGGATTGCCTGTGACCCCCGGCACATAGATATACCTGTGACAGGGGGGCCCACAGAGATATCTATGACAAATCCACTATGTCCATTTGTTTTTAAAGACATGATTCTAAAAATCAGGCAGATTTCGGATAAGTGTACGACAATATGATGACATCTTTATCTGGGCTCCCATAGCAAAACTTGATTAATGGTGAACCTTATTAACACCTGATGGTGGTGATAGAAGTGGGCCCACCTGATCAACCACATCCAATGAGGACCTGCTGGGTAGCTTGTATTAGATTGCATTAGATGTACATTGGCAATTACTATGGAATTCATGTGAATTGGAAGTACAATTTAGGTTTGTTACAATGGATTGCATACGAACTTAGGTGCATAGATATACCCTGTTATGCGGTGTGTGTGCCTATGACAAATTCACTCCGTACATCTGTTTTTAAAGAGCAACCATATGATAGGAATCTAAAAATAGACAGATCCAAGACGTCACCCCAAACGAAACAGTGGGAACGGAAATGTCTACCGTTGAAACCATTATGGAGCTGACAGCCAGTCATCTGATAATCCAGATGGTTCGTACCGGTGGGCCTCAAGATCATACCGACCAGATTATCCTAATTGTCCAATCAGTGGCCCCACAATGATACAATTTAAAAAGTTTAGGAGCCGCCCATTTTTGGGTCTCGATTATGTACATTGTGGGACCCATATGTTTCACGGGTCGGATGGTAAAGGCCACCTACAGGCAGGTACCACAACTTGTGGTGCTGTACCAACTTTCCCACCAGCATACCCCTTGTCTCGGACATCTATACCATTAAATCTCTAGATCCCACCTTGAAGATCACAAGGCACAAGAATCATTCCGATCCGCTGATCAGGTGGGCCACAGTATTTGAATCAACGGACAACTGCTGGTTACAGGCTTAGCCCAGCTAGTGACCGTATAAGCCTGACCTATCGTTTTCACGGTATTGATTTCCGAAACGTGGCACTGTATCACAACTAGTGGTACAGCTGCCCGAATGACATCAGTTCTGTTGGTGGAGATTCGAGTAGTTAATCGTCCACACGCGTGTGCGAGGAAGGTCATGTACACGCAGCACATCTGCTACCATGACATATTACTACTAAATCCAGTCTACTCATCAAAGGAGTAAGAATATATAGATATTCCTTCCCAAGATTCAGGTCGGTCCACTCATCATATGGGCCACGGTTTAAGAAACAAATGTACGTCTGTGGTCCACCTTCTGAATCGATCATGCTTATCTTTGGGCGAGTGCACATAGAAGGTCAGACCTACCTGATGGACGGCTAAGATGCCACGTCTCTCATCCAATCTCGCACCTGTAGTGGCGTGTGCACGAGCTTAGCAAAGTTCAGTAGAAAACACACAACCAACGGTGTCCTGCGATACACGTAAACAAATGCCATCCATGGAAGCTTTCGTCGCGTGTACGCACGTGCCGACAACCTAACGAAAATGCCTCTTTAAAGGCGCACGGCCATGCACGTGACCGTATCCCTTTCATGGATTCCGTGATATTTCACCACCAATATCAAAATGGTGGTGATATCATCTGGCATACACGTGGCATATACGTATTCAAATCAGGACTGTCCAAATTGTGTCCCCTAACATGTGCAGAACTTTACGTGAAGATCACAATGAGAAGACATCACATCCATCCAATTCGATGACATCAAATGGACCGTACAAAATAAACAGTAGCTTATCAGAATTCAACGACTCTGATGGTCATCCTTGGACACCACCATTTTGAGAGTTGCGGAGGATTATCACCGTAGCCTTTCTCCATCGTACCATTCTTGTGGATCTAGAATAGTAAAATTCATCATTTCATGCATGAATTACTATATTCACGCATTTGGTCATGAGTCAACTCACGATTCACCTGAGTCGGGCATATTCATCTGATTCGGACCTAGTGGGGCCAGGGACGTCACCGGGCCCCGCCAGTCTTCAGCTGGATTTTCAATTATTTAGGCTGGGCTATTCAAAATTTCAATTTGTCCTCGCGCTAGCTTGGCCCATTGACAACCTCTTTAGGTGGAGCATATTCTCCAGCGAGCTGGGTTTGACTCAAGCTACTTCGAGTTGACTCGGTGAAGTGGCATCCTACTTGTGTGAGTTATATATAACTATATTGTATGTACTCAAAAGCATTTATTTGTGCAAACCGAGTCATACTCAACCTAATCCGAGTCAACTCAATGAAGTGGGATCCTACCCATGCGAATTGCATGTATTTGCATACTATCCTATACAATGCAGAAAAGCGACCTTGAATCGGGATAACCAACATATTTAGAAAAAAAAACAAAAAAGAATAGAAATTTACGAGGTAGAATGCTACTATACTTTTCATTTGATTAGATAATGTGTCGACTTTTCTAAAGTCTTAAAAGGTGCCGCTTCAGGTAAAAAATGATCAAAATATGTGTTTTGTTTTGTTTTTTGTTTTTTTTTTTCTTCCATAAATTGCAAATCATAGTCGGACAGCCCACAAGGGCTGGGTATGGCATATGATCCTTCCAACATTCACCCCACACCAGGATGCTTTGACAAAATAATAATAATAATAAATAAATAAATAGTCAAACATATACATTGAATTTAAATGATTGGACTTTTTTAGTGCTTGCCCTTTCTTTAAGCATAGGCATGTTTGGAGTGTGGATTTGGAAACCCCTGGACTCAGAACCCCTAGGATTTGGAAGCTTCTAGATTTGAAACTCCTTGGTTGTATTTGGCACCCTTAGATTTGGAATCCCTTGTAATTCAAAAGTATGATATTTATGGGGGTTTGAATTTAATTACTAAATCAACTTTAATATCCCTAATTAGTGTACTTATGTAATGCTTGACACAATGCTTGTAATAAGCCCGTTGAAATATATACTTAGGTGAAAAGTGATGAAATTCTAAGTCTTAGATGGGCCACAAGCACAAGATCACATCTGAATGACTAACCGTTGATTTACATGGACAATATTTGGACGACGCGGATCTCTATTAAAGTAATTTTAGTTATGCAGTTGATAATTTAATTATTTTGGAGATATCATCAGTGGGCCATGTGTCCAATAGATTAGTAGCCTAGTGACACACATGTTACACTCTTGGAAGGATTTTAAAAGCAATTCAATTGCAAACCCTTTTATTGAGGGGATTTGAAATCCCCAATTACTTCATGTGTCAAATACACTAGGGATTTGAAACCCCCTCAAATCCCCCCAAATCTATGGTGCCAAACAACCCCTTGTAACTTCACAATGTATTTTACCTGATTAATGGCCTGGACTGCCCCGTACCGCTAACATCCAATGACTGGAACGAGTCCTCACATGGTTTCCGTGACATGGGTTCCTCTTTTCTACCAAACCGTTCTAGATTCATATTCTCATTTTATTTAATAGTAATTATACAGTAGAGATGATCAAGATCTCTGGTACATAGGGAGTGTATGCTTATGTTATTCATTTATTAGTGATCGACTTAAAACTAGAATGAAATTAAGTCATTTTTAAACTGAGTCAACTCATTGAGTTTTAAGCTGACTCAGATGAGTTGTATACTCATCATTTCCATGTTATAAGAAGTACACGACATGGACAATAGCTGAATTTGCTAAGGTTAATTTTGTACTTTCATATGGTACTATAAACTTACAAAACCAGCCTATCCAACCCAATCCTACCAGATATCTGCTCCAGCCAAAGACGGCCACGTTGCCCCATATGAATCCTACACGTGTCCACTTACCTTTTAGACTTTAAGAAAAGCCAATCCCAGCATTTAATGCAAAAAGCAAGATGCCTCCACGCAGTTGGAACCTTTCAAAATTTCTGAATAGGAAAGCCAAACAACACCCAAAACAGAAACACTATAAATCTCATGTAGCACTTGGAGTTGGCTATCCATCTCTCCTTCTCTCTCTTTTGGGTTTTTTCCCTCTTCCCTTAAGGGTTCTCTACCCTCCTTTCTCCTTCTCAATCTCCTCTCCTTCCTTACAATCTCCTCCTGTCATTGGGATTTTCAAAATCTCTTTGGGGTTTCCAGCTTTCAATCTCCTTTTCACTCTCCTACTTGTATTGGGCTCCTTTCAGTTCTGCTTACTGTGCTTTTTCTATCTCCCTTTTGGGCTTTCTAGCTTTCATTCCCCTTTGCAATTCCCCTCCCTTTTTGTTGGGCTATCGCCAATCTTCTTCTTTCACGTCTTCCGTTCTGCTTTTATCTCTTCCATGCGATAGTAATGGCGAGTTCTTGCATTTCGAGGTTCGTTACAGAGGTGGCTCCGCCAAAATTCGTCTGTGTCATTAGGCGCAGAGTATCAAAGATCTTAGATACGATCGTGGAAGAAGAGAGAGGAGATGCATGCGAAGCTATTGCAATGTCTTCAAAAGGTTCTGCTTCGGGCTTCTTAAGAGAGGTTGAGAGATCGTTTTCCGTCCACGGACCAGGTTGCGCCCAGTTATATAACTTCCCCGTACATAATCCACACCATAATCCATGATGGAAGCACTCTAGCTTCGTTGCGTTTGGATGGAATGAGACTTTTTTACATTATGGTTTTTTTTTTTTTTTTTTTTTTTTTTTTTTTTTTGCATGTAAAATGTATCGATCTTTGTAGATTTGAGTCTTGTAATCAAGTTTTGTATATCCCGTTGTTGGTTTTACTGTTTGGTTAGATAAGATTAATAAACAGTTATTGTTCGCATCGAAAAGCTTGAATTATATGTTCCTTGATTGATTGAGTGATTACCATCATTGTTGTTGTCATTGCCTTCATCGACAACTAGTAGTGAAAGATAGACTATGCCCAAAACCATCAATATACAAATTATCCAAAATGAAAGAGGAAGATTAGAAAAGTCCAAGAGTCATGGGATTGAAGCCTACTAGTAGAGCTACATTTTCAAGGTATTCCGTAATGGTAACGGCTGCTATAACGATGACCACCTTTACTTTGTAACGGCCTTTGTAACAGTCATTACAGTCTCTTTCTTTTATTGAAAAAATCTGAAACACTGGGATCAGTCCCGTAATGAACTATTACAAGGCGGTTAAAGCTTCACAAGGAGTGTAAGGGGCTTATATAGAGTCTGTAATGGCCGTTATATATCTTTTTTTTTTTTTTTTGGTAACAGCTGTTACAGCCGTTAGGACGTTATAACATCTAGCATCTAAGGGTTGTGACCATTACTTTTACCTAATGGCCTTTACAGCTCCATAACATCCTCTTGACATGTCATGTCATTTCCTTCCCTGTAAGTGTGATTAATGTCCTATGTTTCTAATATTCTTAGAAAAAAATTATGTCTTCTTGACAAGCTTTTCGCTTACTGTGGCGACTCGGACATGCTTTATTCAGGTTGACAGCATCAACAAGTTGCCCTTGGTCTCAAGAACTTTGATTTTCAACAGTCGAACAAGCTGAAAACTATAAAATAGAACAGAATGTCTCCATGTTTGTCACCCCAACATGATTAGTGCATGTGAGGGATGACATAAAATTTCCCAAATTGGGGCATGGATGTGGTTTATTAAATATGAATTGTTAGAGGATGACATATCAATGTACATCAAGGGACTCTGATACTCCCTCACATGGGAACGTACTGAGCAAGTAGTTAACAGGCCACCCGTAATATATTGGTGAAGAAGCTGTAAATTATAAAATAGAACAGAAGGTCTCTATGTTTGTCACCCCAACATGATTAGTGCATGTGAGGGATGAAATATGAGAGGTATGATCAATGCTACAAAATTTTCATGCTTTCAGTTTCTACTTGCATGGACATGGTTCCATAAAATTTTCCAAAATGGGCAAATACTCGGCCTAAGCATGGATGTATTTTATTAAATAATAATTGTTATAGGATAGCGTATCAATATATATTGAGGGACTCAAGGGTGGAGCAATATATATTGAGGGACTCAAGGGTGGAGGAACACTCTATAGAGAATATATTACCGGTAGCATATTTCCTACTTTTGGAATTTGAACATAAAACCTTTCGCTTTGATACCATGTCAAACAACCACTTTCTCTGAAAGCTTGAATTGTTAGAGGATGACATATCAATTTATATCAATAGACTCTAATAGACTCTAACAATATAAGTTGATATGCCATCTAACCGTTGGAGCTTTTAGAGCATATATGAATGTGGGCAGTCCGTTGGTAGCCTGATATTGGTCAAAGAATCTAGCTGTACAAATCAGATATCACGTGCATGAAATCCAAACCACTCATTTAGCCATCAGCCAGAAATTAAAAAAAAAAAAGAAGGTTGGACGATCCTAACCATTTTATTGGAGTTTTGAGGATGGTTAACATTCATCCAGCTAATAAGGTAATTTTGTTAGGATCTATCCATGATCCGACCTGCAACATGAGCGGTCCGGATTTCATACATGTTCCACACGTGTCCCATGGAGAGTCTGTGATATTCATTCCTGTATCTGTGCATGTCCATGAATGTATCTAAGTGGGTAGGAATTCAACAGACCCAAAGTTCCAGCATCTGGGGCATTGAGGTTTTGCTAGCCCCACTTGCACCTTTACATGTGGGACACACGCCAACCTGGCATATATTTGGGACATCTGAGCCATGCATAAGTCAGTGCAGACGACGTGGTACAAAGTCCATCTGACACGCGCCAACCTAATTAATGCTCATTAGGTGGGTCAACCCCACTATGATCGATAATGGTAAAAAGATCTTTTGGTTTCTGACATTTGCAATTACACGTCCCCTCTGAGGGTCCCACCATATATGGTCGAAACACCACCTTTCTTAGGTGGGGCCCTTCAAATCACCGTCCTTTTTATTAATGAAGAAGATCAAAATCATTCAAACAGAGAAAGTAGGTGGTCCAGGAAAGAACTTTAAAATATTCTTGCAAAGATTGGAAACCATCCCTGACGTGAGAGTTAGGTGGGCTATGGATGGACATAGAACGGTTTGTACTAGTTTCCCTACAAACTCGGGAAGCTTCAACGGCCAAGCGATTCGAGTAAGTCTATCCAAAAAAAAGAAGAAATCTCTTAGGAGCCGTTTGATTTTTTATTTCCACCCTAAATACATTATAAATAGGTCATTGTTACTCCTTAGGCCGGTTTGATTTTAGGTGAGTATTTCCGTCTTGAAATTCAGTCGGGAAAGGACCGACTTATATTTGTGGGCCCCACCGTGATGTATGCAAGATATCCACACCGTTCATCTTTTCGGAACATTTTAGGGCGTGAGTGCAAAAATGAGACAGATCTAAAGCTCAATTGGCCTACGTCACAAGAAACAATGGTTGTAAAACTTCCACGGTTAAAATGTGTTTTTCTTCCTAGGTTCTATGTGTTTTTCTTCCTAGGTTCTTTAAGATTGTTTATTTGTCATCTAACCTGTTCATAAGGTCACATGACATGGATGAAGGGAAAAACACAAATACAAGCTTAATCCAAAACTTAACTTCTGAAAGCCCCAAGAAGTTTTTAATGGTAGGAGTTCAATTCCCACTGTTTTCTGTGGTGTGGTCCACTTGAGCTTTGGATCTATCTCATTTTAGGGCTCATGATCTAAAATTCAAAAAGCAAAACATGAAAATGGTATTGGAATTACAATCGTAAATAATTGTTACTGGTTTACATTTATTTATAATGGTGAATTAGAAACAAACAGCTCAAGTAGGATCGGGTTTTTGTGTAAGAGACTCCCATGGCAAATGTCGGACCACAAGTGATGTATGTGTTTACACACCTGTCAAGGCTACATTTGACGACCCAAAAGATGCCACATGGCAGCCTTACACACTATGTGGTTAAGATGAATATCAAAATTAAGAGGTAAAGGCATGTTTGTGTTAAGAAGCATTAAATGCAAGAGTCCCATGAAAGCAACTCTTTTGGAGAAGCATTAAATACAAGAGTTCCATAAAGGACACAAATTAGCTACTGAAGTGACTTCACAAGTTCTATGGGACCCATAATGATGTATATGCTATATCCACACAGTCCATCCATTGAGAGAGATCATTTTAGGGCATGAGACCGAGAATGAGGTAGATCCAAAGCTCAAGTTGACCCCACCATAGAAAATAGTAGGGATTGAACGCACATTATTAAAAACTTCTTGGGGGCCACAAGAGTTTTCAATCAAGTAGATATTTATTTTTTCCCTTCATCCATGTCTATGTTAACTTATGAATAAGTTGGATCTAAAATAAACATCAAGGTGGGTCTTAGGAAGGTTTCAACTATGAGCATCATTGTCCCCATTGTTTTTTGTGATGGGGTCCTCTTAAGCTTTGGATCTGCCTCATTCTTTGGATCATGCCCTAGAATGATCTTTCCAAATGGATGGGCGATGTGTATACAACACATACATCATGGTGGAGCCCACAACTTGGTGACATCATTTTAGTATCGAATCTCGCTACTAAACTCCTAATTAATAGCTAATTCACGTCGTTCCATAAAAGTAACTCTTTGGCAGAAACATTAAATACAAGAGTCCTCACAAAAGCAACGTTTTAGTCAAGTAAGAGTCAACAACATAAAGCTCTCCAACAAAGCTCTCTCTAACAGGTTATGAGATTGAAAGAGTACCATACATAATCACGTTGCTTGTTGCAAACGTACACGTTGCCTAATACGATATACTACACTTACATGGATGATCAAGTATATTTACACGAAATCAAATCTCCAACCATCCAAATCTTTCACGCGGTCAAAGGCTGCATAAGGTCACCACATCCCCAAGTCTATAAAATTAACACAGAATGAAGAGCTCCCGACCTCACGTCAATCCAATCAACACAATTCTTTTTTTCCTCTCATCGTTGCTTATCCTTCACCCTTGATAGACACCTATCTTAAGTAACTTAGTTTAAACATCTATGCTTCTATCCAATACCACATTGCAATAAGTCTGGATTATTTAGCTTAATTTTAGTTTAGTTTTTGCTTTTATTGAACACACCACTATTATAGGCCAGTTTAGTTTAGGTAAATATTCATGACCTTGTGTTGTATCCCCCAAATCCCTAAATTCTCACTTAGCGCAGATTCTCCAATCATGGCCTGCTAATCAAATATTATGACCGTCTCACAACCATCCAAGTTGGAGACTGCCAAGACAACAAATGTTCGCATTGGTAATTAATATATTATGTTTTTTTTTTTTTATTAGTTGATTATATTTTATCTATATCTAGATTATTAAAATTGGAATGTAGCCTCTTTTTTTTTTTTGTATTGCTTTTGTTGATGAATGTGACCAATGCCATCACCTTCGTAGAAAAATTCATTGTTTTCAAGGCAAAAAGAATCCATCTATAGAAGACTAAACTTTGCCTTCACAAATCTTCTGTTCATATTGTTATCGGTGATAGAATAGATGACTCATGATCTTCATATATCCTATCTTAATCAGTCTCTCTGGACGCTTGGTGTCGCATGGTATTTAATTGGTTTGATATGAGTCAAATATGACTTTGGCATGCCCAACACTTGCATACTAGTATATGCATAATTGAACTGGGCCTTTCATTATATGTGTGGCTGCATGTCCTAATTGAACAGCAGGAGATTGAATGTCATCCGATCGTCCACAAGTTGCATCACCTTCTATTACTGCCTACTCTTTGGTGCAAAAAGTCAGACTTATCCAACACTTCAGTGGGCTAAAACACCGGGAACAGTGTGAGAAAAGCCCCACCCTTGATTTTCTGGAGACTACCTAAATTTGAAAATTAATTGATTTTCGGCGTGACCCTTCATCCGGTTTGAATGGCCTGGATTTTATATACACAGCACAGTGAACCCTCCACTCAAATGAAGAGTGGTGTTTCTTTCCAAATTATTTCATGAGGTGTGGCTCACCTAATTCACTGATCAATGTGATTTTAGGAGGGTTTTGGGGTAACATGTTACGAGCTGGATTTTATGCATGCATCACGTGGGGCCACATTTATTCAATACTACCATAGCTTACAATTATACTAGCTTAAGGGAGCACAAATGTCGTTGAGGAGTGCACCCCTTTATGCCGCCACCTGATTTTTAGTTCATTTTTTAAAATGATGAAAGTACTCCAAAGAAGTGGTTATATCTATGCATATATATTAATGGATGGGTCTAGATGGTTATCGACCATCTTGGAATGGTAGAAATTGCTATCCACATACTCGAATGGTTTAGACTGTTGTCCATCTTCTTAGAATAGTCTAAATTGTTGTCACATACTTTTGGACGATTCAAATAGCTATCCACCTAGTTCACTCGCCAACTAGTGTTGAATGGTTTAGGTAGTTGTTTATCATCTTGGGATAGGCTAGATTGTGTTGGAGAGCCTTCAAATATGTGTGTAGTTTGGGTGCTCCTAGCCATTTGGCCCAGATGCATGAGAGGGCTGCTGGACAATTTTTTCTTACCCTAGACCTGTTTGGCGACAGGTCTACAGGGGGCTTAGACCTGGTCACCAGACAGGTCTAAGGTGGGCTTAGACCGATCGGGCTTAGATCGGTCACCAGAGATTGGATTTTTTCTATTTTCCTTGCTTGTGGGCTATCAATCTTTGTAGTCTTCTGTTAATCATAATGAATCGCTTTGTGCCGTGGTTGTTTACTCGTTGAGGGGTTTTTCCATGTAAATTTGGATTCTCTTGTAGTGAATACTTGTGTGTGGTTTGATTTTATAAGTGTTTCTCGTTTGATCTCGCATTACTCTGCGCGTTCGGCTTCCGTTTCTACTACCGATTTTTCCAACAGATTGTTGTCCACCTACTTTTTGAACGTTTCAAATTGTCATCCACAGTTAAAACTCTCATATGTGTTTTACCATTTTCAGAAATAGACTAAGGTGCTATTTGGTAAACTAAAAAAATAAAGGTTTGAAAATTAATTTAAGTGCTAAAAACTTAAAGTGTTGAATTTTACTACTTATAAGTATCGAAAAATCTCTTCATAATTTATGTGAAAGAAGTCATGATATCTGAAAATAAACACCTTTTTTTTTTTTCTTTTCAAAAACCTTGCTACGTAAACACAAACTACAAATGCCTGAAAATTGACAATTTGTCGTAACGTATTTGCCCATATTATCTTAATTTCTATCTTTTTGTAGTATATGAGATGAAACCTGTTATTGTCATGCCTCCGAATTTGGCACACCTTCAAGCAAGGCTCTAATGTGCAGGCTGATGCCAAAACTATATACGTTGGAGGGCCTTTCGATGGGGGTGCAACGTGGTTATACCAACACGGTAATTGAAAGTGACTTGAAGATTTTGTTAGACGCACTCACGAATGGACGGCACCCTTCCTACACTGTCTGGTATTGACAGGCCAGAATAGACTCTATTCGCAAGGAAAGAGACTCGTTTTGAATTCATTATAAAGGAAGCGAATGGGGTAGCGGACACCTTAGCTAGAATGGGCAGCAAGTGCCAGGTTGCTTCGGCTTTCGACAGAGTGGCAGACCTTCTAGCCTCAGCCTGTGGTGAGCTGTTTCTATAGCTAGATAGGGTGGGCTTGGGTTAGCATCGGAAATCAAACACCCAGGTGTAGGCTGTTTGTGTACCTGGGGGTAGTATATGATAGGTGGCTCGATGTGTTTCTTGTGCTACCGGGTAGCTTGAATGGGCTCAGTCCCAGTTTGTACAGCCCCCGCTTTGTGAATAAGACCTGTTAAAAAAAATTTGGCACACCTATATACATGCCAACAAAATTTTAATACTTGTACCATCAAATAAAGCCGAGTAGATGAATGTTTTGGATCTTTTATGTTTACCACTTATAATACCATGAATCGATTGTGTAAGAGGTAAGCAGATGATACTCGTCCCAAGGATATGCACTGTAAGCTCAGATTCTCAGTTTTCACGTGTGACCTGTAGTTCTGCCGTCATAGATGGCTTAGTGAGATGGGCGACAGCATTAACGAATTCCCTTTTAGATGAAAAAATAAGTCATATGTCAATTTGTTAGGGCCCAACATAGATGGCTTAAGATGATAAAGAATCACTTTTTAAGGTAATCACAACCATCCCATCGGCTTGGAAAGAGAGTGACCATAGAAAACAAGGCAAATAATAGATGAATTGGATCATCAGATCCGTATGGTTTTGCATGGTATCCAAGAAATGTATTGGATCATCTACCAGTATTGAATGGAAGCAGATTGCGTATTGAGTCTGTGGGGCCCACCGTTGATGCATGTATCTTATCCACGCATTCCATCCATTTTTTCATATCATTTTAGGGCATGAACCCAAAATGGAAGCATATCTAAAGCTCAAGTGGGCCACATTGCATGAAACAATGGGGATAAGGAGCTGATAATGACATCCACTATTGAAACCTTCCTAGGGCCCACACTGCATGTCTATTTGTCATCCAACCTATTCATAATGTCAGATAAACTTGGATGAAGTGAAAATACAAAAATCATTATGATTTAAAAATTCTTTGGCCCCTAAGAAGTTTTCAAAATTTTAAGTGTTTAAATCAAACTTTTCCTGTGGCGTGGCCCACTTGAGCGTTGGATATGCTTCAATTTTGGGCTCAGTACCTTAAAATGAGATTTTAAAATCGATGAATGGCATAGATAAGATATCTACATCATGGTGGGCCACACAGGGTTTACTTAGTATGCTTACACAATCCGCTTCCATGTTGAATACGCCTAGGTCAGAAAAAAAAAATGGGGTGGCCCACCTTGATGTCCATGTGAAATTCACGATGCCCCACTCTTTGCTAGCATATTTTAGTACATGGGCCCAAAATTGAGACAGATCCACATCTCAAGTGGGCCGTTCATCAGGAAACTGTGGTAATTGAATGCCCACCATTAAAAACTTCGGGGCAACAAAAGTTTCAGATGAAGCTGATATTTCTGTTTTACCTTCATCCAGGTCTGTGTAACCTAATCAGTATGCTGGATGGAAAATAAACATTGTAGTGGGTTCTAGGAAGTTTTTGCTGATGGGTGTTCAATCACCATGGTTTTCTGTGGTGGGGTCCACCTGAGTTTTGGATTGCTTCATTTTTTGGACCATGCCCTAGAATGAACTGGAAAAACTGATGGACGCATCTTTGATATATAGCACATAGATCAAGGTGGGCCCCACGGTTAGGGCAACACCCACTAAAGCCTTACTCGGTAACACGTAATCAGCTCCCTTCATAATTGTGTAGCATAGGAGAGAAGCGGCTTGGGTGGATCCCTGATTGTGGGCCAACAGTGATGTATATTTCTTATATCCATGCCGTCCATCCGTTTTTCCAGGAAAGTTTTAGGTTGTGAGCCTAAAAACGCAGTAGATCCAAGTCTCAACTGGACCACACCATAGGAAACAGTAGTGATTGAATGCCCATCATTATAAACTTGATCTTGGGGGCCACCAGAATGTTTATTTGCCATCCAACCCGTTGATAAGGTCACGAAGGCGTGGATGAAAGTACCATACAAATATCAGCTTGATCCAAAACTTTTGTGGCCCCTGACAGGTTTTTAATTGCCAATCACCACTGTTTTCTCTGCTATGGTCAACCTGGGTTTTCGATCTGCTGCATTGTTGGCCTTATAAGCTAAAATGATATGAAAAAAGGATAGACAGCGGGGATATAAGATAAATACATCATGGTGGCCCCACAACCAGGGATCCACCAAAACTGCATCTGCCAACACCTTATTGGGTACCGTGTTGACCTAAGAAAGTTCGAGATCAACTTGATATTTGTGTTTTGTTGTCATCCCAGTTCGTGTGGCCATATGAACAGGTTGGATGGCAAATAAACATCATGATGGGCCTAACAAAGGCTTCAACCATAAGCATCATTGTCTCCATAACTTCCTGTATGATCCACTTTAGCTTTGGATCTACCTCTCTTTTTTTTTTTTGGCATCATGCCCTAAATTTATCTAACAAAATGGATAGACGGGGTAGGTATAACATATTTATCTTAGTGGAGCCCACAGAACTTTTTCTGGTCAGAACCTTATATGTTTTTTAGTTTGATAGGATATTATCATCAATAATCATCCTAGAAATTTAAAAGAAAATTACTTACCGCATTTATTTATAAGCGACAAGCGACGTGCATGTTACAAAAAAAAAAAAAACCCATGAATTTTAATTGTATTTTATCTTTACCAAACGGTCTGAATTTTGTCAAATAAATAAAAATGACAACTTTCAGTTGTAAGCCCTGAAAGTAAGTTTTATCAAACGTCACCTAATGGCCGTTGTTTGCATCTGGTAAGATAAAAACACCCTAAAAAATGAGGGTGCTGGTCAGCTGACATCAATGAAATATTTTCTTTTGTTTTTCTATAGGCAAGGCGTCCTGATAAGTGGCCGAGATCTTACAAGCATGTGCCACGGAAGAAGGTTCATGACGTGTGATTCCTAGAACCTGTATATCCATTTGTAAGGAAGTGGGTCCCACTTATCTTTGGGACTGGTCAGGGCGAGCCTGTAGAATTGGGCATATCATAGGCTCCTTTCACTTCCTAGTTCTAGTGGGTATCATCCATGCATTGCCCTTGGTTGAAAACCATTAATGGATGGTTTCTCCAGTTGAGATCCATTGTCATCCTGGCCATCCATTTGAAAGGCATCGCCCATATGGTTAGGATCGTCTGTTTTGTTCGATTTACAGCTAGACGCGCTATCAAGGTGACGCCCCCACTAAATGGTTGGTCTGGATTCACCACACCATCTGAAAGTTACAAGTTATTGGTGGACCAATGTCCAAGCACGGATCAGGGTTTGATGGGCCTGGCTGGAGTTGGCCCTAGCCTGGCCCTAGTTCCCTGACCCACGGCCCTTGGCGTGGTCTAACAACAGAAAGTGAAATGATGGTTTAAAATATTTAGGGGCACCCATCCATCCATCCACCCACGATGAGTCCCATCATATCAATGGCTGATATTGAAACATAATACCTGGATTCAAGAGTGCCTTTAACGTTGAATTGGAACCACTGACAAGCATCTTTAAACGATCAATTCCTTTTGTATAACGGTGTACTTGATTATTGGACCTAGCCAAAGGGCTAGGTTCGGCTCCTTGGCCTTGTCCTTGGGCTGGTTCGGCCCACCAACCAAATACTTAGGCCATCAATGAAAGTCTGTCCACCTAGATTGATGGACCTTCTTCAGGTCAGGTGCAACCCTCAGGCCTAGTGGCTCCTGCACATATCCTGTCAAAAATGCACTGGATGCATTCTGGGCTGGACCATACCAGACCATTTCCACCCTACTTAGATGCATGCATGGTCTTTCGAGAAGGTTGCATGCACACATGGAAGACGTGTCGATCTCACACATTGTCCGATGGCCACACATGCCGAATAGCACACGTATAACATCCAAACCGTCCATCAGTTGACACGTAGATCTCCCACCATAAAATTATGCTACTCCCCTGCACACACACATACAAGGATGGTTAAATCTGGGTATGTTATTTTTAGATTCTCATTTGTTTCAAGAACTGTGGTCCACATGATGAACCTGAGGCATGAACAGAGAGGGGCCTTCCTATTAGGGACACAAATTGTGACCCTGCCACTACAGCATGGTGACTGACATGGTGAGATTTGATTGGGCCATGTAATGCGCTGTTAGAAATAGGGCCAAGTAGTGCTGTTAGAGATGAGCCACGTGATGACCCAACGAGTAGTACTTGACCTAACAGTGTTCGAACATGCTTTGCCTGGCCCTATCTTTGACCAGGTTGGGTCACCACGGACATTTGTGGTGTCAAGGTCACCGACGCAATCCATGTCCTCCTGTTAAGGGTTCCAGTGGTCTGGGTACTGGGCCCAGTATGGGGTACCCAGGGCCCACCTGTACTCATTGGGCCTGGAATGGGCACCCGAATCCATACCCACTAGCGTTTGTATTGAGTACTCATTATCTTAGATTTAAAAAAAAAAAAAAAAAAATACTATTACCTAAAAGTACTAAATTTTAGATAATTTTTTTATTTTAAAAACATTATTTTTATGTTGTATAGAGCCTTCAATCTAGACATGTCAGGAGGCCATTGACTGACTCCTATGGTTAGGCGATCGAAAGTAACCCATATATTGTAGATTGGTTTTTGGACAATTTGGACAGGTTCGGGTGACTGAACTTGGAGGCTCGGGCGACCAACAATATTTGGAATAATGTGCAAAACTCTCTGGACATTTTTAATTAGCATGTTCGGGTGACCGAACATGTGGTCGTTGAGCGATCAAAAGAAATGTCAAGTTCACTAAGGCAATCTTAATACCTTAGTTTCATGATTGTTGGGCCACCAACAAATGGTTTAGAGCTCTTTTGGGCATCGCGGCCGCATTTAGGGCCATTTCTGGAATGAGATTTCGTTTATCTATTTGATAGGGCTGTAGCGGCTAGGATTTGGCAAGCAAGTGACACAAGTAGGTGCATTTATTTACATCCTAAGAGGTCATATTGGTGTTAATCTGGGTTCCTATCATTAATACTTGCGTATTCCTTGGGTCAAGTACAATTAAATATAGTTGATTTTTTGGGTCGTTACACACCATGCTGTTTATTTGTCATCCAACCTATTCATGAGGTCACGCAGACCTAGACGAAGGAAAAGAAAAGCAAATATAAGATTGATCCAAAACTTCTATGGGCCCCAAGAAGTTTCCAATGGTAGATGTTCAATCTCAAATGCTTTCTATGATGTGGTCCACTTGGGATTCGGATCTGCCTCATTTTTTACAAGATGCCCTAAATTGATCTCATAAAATGAATGGACCCTGTGGATATAACACAGAACTTGGCTCGTGGTATGATTTTCTCTTCACTAAAATAAGAAAAATAAAAAAATACAAGGCTTACCTCTCTTATGTTCTTCTTTTGTGCAAAAACTCTTTAGAAATACCCCCTCTATGAAGAGGGTTGCCGACTATTGCGTTGCTAGATGGACCAAAAGAAGACCGGTCGGGGTCGGAAGCGATTAAGACCATAAAACGGTTATATCTCACGATCCGGGATAAGTTTCGAGGTGTATAATATATGATTTTGGGGTAGCTTGAGCTACTTTAGCCAGCCAACCCGATTATGTCAGGTTTTCAATGTCAAAATTGCAAGATTCGACTAGATCGATGGTCATCAACTTAGTTTTATTTCGATTTTACTATTTATAATAAATTTTATTTCGATCATAACTTTTGATCCATGAGGTTTTAAAGTTTGTGCCCAACATGAAAAGGGCTTAGAATAATTAGTAGAACAACATGATTGAGCCCTTTTGAAAACATTTTATTTTTCGCCAAAACCCATGAGTTCTAGTATGATTGAGAGACTTCTATAAATAGTAAGTTGACTATTGATAGTAAGTTGCATTTTTTGAGTGTTTTAATTTGAGTTAAAGTCTGAAACTTCTACCTAGGGTTTAGTTTCTTATTTAATGCTTCTTTTTCTTACTTTCCCTCTTGGATTTGAGGAAGTCCAATTGAGAATTTCCGAAGGCCTCGTAGATTCAAGGTAATTATCCAACCTAGTCCCACCCTCCCTACGTTACTACCTATATATGCTCCGCCTTGTAGAGAGAGAGAGATCAACTTGTAAGACCACCGTCTCAAAAGAAAGAGCATGTTGACAGTGAGCCCTACCTGATGAATGGTCTTGATCCAGCGCACATGTGCCACCGTCCTCCATCCATATCAGAGGGTTATCATTCCTTACCGTTAGTGGCTTTTGCCGTGATGGACAATGTCCCAAAATGTCATAGGTAGCTGGAAGATCCTAATTAGTTGACTGGAAATGGAAAAGAAGGATGATCGTTCTTGGCATCATATTGGGCGGTTGGGGTCATCCATTTTATACGGACTCGAAATAATAAGATATGCAATCTACAATGGAATTTGTCAAACTATAAGTTGTTTGGCTCTATGGAAACCACGACTTATAAAAAGCATAGCCCTAACTAGAGCTGGACACGAACCAAGTTTAACCATTCGAATCGACTTGGTAAAAGTCTGTTCGAACATAAAGTCTTCTTGTTCGAACAAAGTTCGAACACGCAAGGTGTGTTCGAAAAAACATTTGAGTCGGTTTGAATCACAATCCTATTCGACTCAACTTGAACTCGAACTCAACTTGAATATTGACGGACTCGACTTGGCTCATTTGTTCAACTCTGTGTGTGTGTGTGTGTGTGTGTAGAGAGAGAGAGAGAGAGAGAGAGAGAGAGAGTGTTGGATGACAAATAAATATGACTGTGGGCCCTAGGAAGGTTTCAATGGTGGACATTGTTCTCCTCACTGTTTCCTATGGTGTGGTCCACTTGAGCTTTGTATCTGGCTCATTTTTTGTTTAATGCCATAAAATGAGCTAGAAAAATGGATGGATAGAGTGGATCAAACAAATACATCATGGTGGGACCCACACTAGCTTGCTGGCAGGCGTTTGCATCACCAGCCATGAGCCAACCCACGTGCCTTGCGCAATTCTTATTTTCCATCACTTTGTTTTCATTCCTGCATGCAGACAGTACACACTTCTTTAAAACACGTGTTAATGTAGAAACTTTGGTACTCTTGTAGAGTAAGATATATGATACGATAGGCACTTAGCAATTGCACACGTGGCATATAAGTAATTCAAATTAAACCGTCCATATTATGGGTCTCAGTTTATATGTTTGATGAGCCAAAAACTTAGGCTCATTTGATTATCTGACAATCGGATTAGTGGACATTAATCTAGATAGAAATGAAAAATATCCAATGGTCATTATTCTACTAACAAGTGTCCACTAATTAGAGGTTTGGATTGTTTTAACAATTTTGATTTTTTTACTGTAAATTATGGATTGTGATTTCCACTAGTGATTTTCCATGTACAATGTCCAAGTGCCTGTGTATCAAGCATCATAGTATGCTAGAGTATCTTTTAACTGGATGCAGATTGCCAATTGAGTAGACTCTGTGGGGTGACCGTGATGTCTTATCCACGGACGTCCATATGCTTTATCGGCTCATTTTAAATGAACCCAAAATTAAAGCATATCCAAATTTCAACTAGACCACACCAACGGAAAGCGTAGAAATAATGCTTGGATCTTCTAATTAAGAAATCGGACAATTTCATTCAGGTGAGCCAGCTCTCTTTTTTCTTTTCTTAATATGTTATGGCCCACATAAAGTGCGACATAGTGTGATTTTCATGCCAGAAGATCAAACAATGCAGCTGGACTGATGGAAAGCTTAGATCTCATACATGTGTGGGATTATGACTCATGCCTGCAGGCTAGAGCTTGAGCTTGGATCTATAATTTGGATCAGCTAAGCTGAGCTTGCTACTGTTGACTAGGTTTATCTACTGAATAATTAATTTCAAGTGAAAAAAGCAAAATTGTTCGAACTTGGTCGAACCCGTAAAAATTGTCCAAAATCCACATGTTCAAACATGATTGGGCCATGCCAAATCGAGTTTGAATAGAGCCACCATGTTCGAATGTTTGTCTAAACATGGTTCGAACACTCCCACTCAAGCAATCGAACAATCCAATCTGGTCCATGTTCGACTCGGATCAGATTGTTGCCCACCTCTAGTCCTAACTCCTAAAATTTTGGTGACTCGACTCAAAACTCAGTGAGTTGCATTCTTGAGATTTTTTGCGTTGCAGAAACTCAACTGTCTGACTCGTTTCCCAACTTAGAAAAACTCACCGAGTAGACCAAATGCTACTCATGCTGACTCGAACCAAAGTAATTACTTGCTGGGTCAGCGTCATTATTAAATAGAAAAGTAAAGAGGATAGGAATTGAACCCACAACTAAGGGGGAGTGGATTAGGTGAGACCCCGGCTCCACCGAGGTGGGTGGGACCCCTGACTGTGGGGCCAAGCGAGATGTATGCGACTACATCTATGCGGACCATCCTAATTGAAAGTGTCAATATAGGGCTTGTTATAAAAAATGAAGCAGATCCAATCTCAGATGGACCATAGAATAGGAAACAGTGCTAATTGACCATCAAAAGCTTGTGGGCCACAAAAGCTTTGGATTAAGATGATATTTTTTTGGTCTCTTCATCTAGGTCTTTGTGATCTTCTCAATAGGTTGGATGGAAAATAAACATTCTGGTGGAACCCATGAAGTTTTTAATGGTGGGGATTCAATCACGACTGTTTCCTGTGGTGTGGTCCACCTAAGATTTGGATAAGCTTCATTTTTGGGATCATGCCAAAAAATGAGCTATAAAAATGGTTGGATGGTGTGGATTTAAGGCACATACATCACTGTGAGCCCCACAGGCAGGGGTCCCAGCCACCTCGGTGGATCCGTTGTCTCCCCTAATCCTGTTTGTTCGTGTGTTTGGCCTGGAAGCTTATTTGCCTATGACCCGGGCACAAAGATATTCCTGTGCCCGGGTCACATGTGCAAGATCCAATCGGCTCATCTATTGTATTTGTGCTCCACTGTGCACCAAAAGGGGAAAAAAAAAAAAAAAAAAAAAAAAAAAAAGCTCATCAGATAATTCTAGCTGTTCGGATGGGGGATTTTAACCCATTGAATGTTGATTTTTGGTTGGATTAATGTTTCCTAACTGCCAATTTGTAATCCTCAAGATTCATTCTATCAGTGGCCAGGATCAACCAAGTTGTAGGTATAAGCCCCTTTCAATGTTCCTTTCCAATGGAAAAGAAGAAGAAGGTGCACATGTATATTGCATGTATGGATCTCCTGCATGTATGATATTCAGTCACTTGATATTTATTAAGTGATAAGAGGAATGGATATTATACATTATGTTTGGATTTCCTTCCTAATTATTATTTTATTTTATTTTTTATTTTTTTTATGTACCCACAATCCACACACCCACACACCACATGCGCACTCAATCCCTGGTTTCCTGTAGGCTTGCCTTGATCTGTTTTCCATTTTCACAATTTTACTTTCTATGATGGTTGTTAACTTTCACACTAATGGTAGTTATTGCGCTGTCCATGGGCCAGGCTAGCCTGACAGGCTTCTGGGCCTGGCCCACCTCGGGATGAGCTTGTGTTGGAGTATTTAGCCTGAGGGCTGGGTTTGGGCTTAAAGTTTGAGCTCGTTTTTCAAACAAATTAAGCTTGTACTTAGTTGTCCAAAAGCTCAGTCAGACCAGCCAGGCTCATTAAATTTTTAAAAGATTCAAATTTTAAACGAAAATTTCTCCAAAATTTAAACCATCTTTTATTTTCATTCTCTTTGGGCTCTGAAGTTTTAGAAGCAGATGCTCCCAAACCAATCTCTCCCTCTATCTAGCAAACATGTCCACCTCCAAATCATATTCTTACTAAGCCCAAGTTAAGTGGTCAGCTATTTTATATAATCATTAGAAAATGGAAAATGAAAAAAAGGCCAGATCCAATACAAACATTACTAAGATAAGATTAGCATACAAATCTAAGCGTTTTTTAAATCTTTGGATTAGTTCACACATCCCACTGTTAGTATACACCCACACAGTTAGTCACCCTCCAATGTAGCCACCCCCTATGTTGGGATTTGATATCTTGAACTCCGTGTTGAGATGAGGTTATCATCGCCCAGTCTACCACTGTCCCAAAGGTGTGGGTGTTATTTTCATCTATGTTACCTGTACTCAAATACACCCCAGTTACTAAACCATCATAATAAGGAAAAATCACTGAAAATATGGGACTTATAACTGAAAATAGCAGACTTATCATACCAAACCATCAGAATAAGGAGAACTCACTGAAAATAGCGGACTTCACTAATAAGTGCTCAAAATAAGTTTTACCAAACAGACCCTTAGTGTGACTGCCATGAACTATAGCTAGGCGGGCCTGATTTTTAAGCCCAAGGCCTAAGTTTTAGTAAGTTATTTAGTATTTTGAATCAATTGCATAAATCATTACAATGGGCTCTGTAAAATTAAGGTTGCACGTCTCTCGCCCACCAATTTACCTTGGTGTGGTCCACCTAAGTCACAGGTCAGCTGGGTTTTTTTTTTTTTTTTTTTTCTGTGGACCTAACATAGAATTAGTGGATTACACATCTAATGACTGGAGTGAATTTGATGTAATCATTCATGTGGGCCCGTTAGAAACAAGAGATGACGTCAGTAAACTCCCTTCAAATTCTTGTTTCTAACGGCCTCATGCGGCAGAACACAGCACACATGTGGGTAATGTTTATACATGATAAAATTCTGTGGGCCCCACCATGATTAATGTGTTTTATCCACGCCATCCATTCATTTCCAGATTATTTCAGGAAGTAAACCCAAGTGTGAGGCAGATAGAAAGCTCAAGTGGACCGCACCACAGTAGAGATTGAACGTCTGCTATTGAAAACTTCTTTAGCGCCACCGGAGTTTTGGATCAAGCTCATATTTATTTTTTCCATTCATCCATGTCTTTGTAACCTTATCAACAGGTTGGATGGCAAAAAAACATTACAATGGTCCGGAATGGATCTGACATATAGATGACGGTGGGCCCCATCAAAGGTACGGGTGGCCTCCTCTGGAATTCCGTCTTGTCAAGTTCGCTGGATTGCATTAACTAGCACCGACACAGGTACCGTGTGTTGCTGAGAAAGCTATATAACCGCACCATGATGTACGTGTTTGAATGAGCCAAAAAATGAGGCAGATCCAAAACTTAGGTAGACCACACTACACGAAAGAAGTGGTGATTGAAACCCTACCATTAGAAACTTCCTAGGGACCACTGTACGTAATTTTTATTTTCCATCCAACCAGTGGATTAGGTCATATAGACCTGTAGGAAGGGAAAACACAAATGTCAGCTTGATCATCCAAAACTTTTGTTGCCCCCAAGAAGTTTTTAATGGTGGGCCTCCAATCACCTATGTTTCATATGGTGTGGTCCACTTATGATTTGGATCTGCCTCATTTTTGGGCTCATGCCTTAAAATGACTGGAAATATCAATGGAGGGTGTGTATAAAACACATACATCGTGGTGGGGCCTACAGCTTTTCCAATAGCAGCAGGGACGTGGGTGTTATCGGCTAAGTTAAGCAAACCCGGTCTAGAATTTTCGAGACGCCCACTCTTTATTTGATGGGCCCACCATGAGAAGTATATGTGAGATCCACGTTGATCATTAAATGTTACACCAAAATATAGTATTTAAACCCAAAAGTTAGGCTCATCTGTAATTCAGGTTGGCCCCCATTAAGGGTTATATTTTGGAGGGTGAGAGTTGCCCTGTGTACTCTTTCAAAATCATGTGATCCACTTGAGTCATAGACGGGACTGATTTTTTAGTACTTGGGTCCTAACATGGATGATGGACCTATTGGTTGGGGGAGATTTCATACAAAATAATCATGGTGGAGCTTACATGAGCTGCCACCCTTTTTCTTTCCCTTTACTCATTTCTTACTAATAAATGAGGTAATTAATCACCACCATTACCCAACCGGTTGGACAACCACTTGGGTAATGGTAGTGATTAATTACCTCATTTATTCATAAGAAATGAGTAGAGGAAGGGAAAGAAAGAGGGTAGGTGAGCCGTGCCAAACAATTCTTCAAATTTGTTTAAAATATGGTGTGGAATAATTCTTTAAATTTCAAGCTCTCTCCGGCTTCTACCTCCGTTCTTGCTTCTCCCGGTCAAGATCTGACGAGCTAGGGTCGGAATTCTCCTCCTCATGCTAGGTAAGGTGTTCATCTACCTCTTCTTTTCCTTTTCCTTCCATTTTCTTCATTTTTTGGTCCATTAGGGTTAGAAACCCCTATTGTTTCTGACGAAACCCTAACCCTAGGGTTCCTCTTGCTAGGGTTTGGGATCCCGGTCATCGATTGGGTGTGGCCCACACTTCATAGAAGCCCTATCCGAGCTCAACTCCGTTGGGATTCCGACGGTCTGCCAAATTTGGGCCTTGATTCGTTGATCGATTTGGGGTTTTTCCAAATTTGAGATACCACAACTTTAAACCCTAATTAGACATTTAATTAGATTAAACCCTAATTGATTAACGCTAGATTTGCGATTCATTGTAGGTAATTGAAGTATTTCTCAATTTTCGGCGTTTGGGCCGCCTCCGAATCGCCGAATTTCAACCCTAAGGTGAAGATATACCCTCAAGCTTACGCTCGACAAATCCTAATTAATGATTGCTTGAGTTTATATGTTAATTGTTGATGTGTGCATAACATGCTCGATGAAATGCCTCTATTGTTGTTTGATTGATAACATGCTCGATGAAATGCCTGAATGATATAAATTTACAATATTGTAATATATTTATGCTTGCGGATGTATGTAACGCCCTGTGTCATCCAGGCTATGTCATCCGGGTCCTTTGGATCGGTCAGGCTAGTCGGTCGGGCCAGGTGCTTGGATATGTTTATGATTAGGTATTTAATAACCTAAATTGTTATTATAATACGTTATGTGTTGCTTTGGATTAAGCTCTGAAAATCGTGGATATAGTGTACTGCCTGCCACTAGGTTGGCAGTCACGGACTTATTTAATCGACTAGGTAGGACAGGTCGATCAACAGTGGCCGTTGTTGGGTTGTTGTCGTCCACTTGGGTCCATCGAATAAGCCCAATTGAGAGTTAATCATTCTTGTATTTCATTCTTGAATCACACTATATGGAATCTAGAATACCATCGTTCTCACTGTGAATAGTCCACTTAAAACCATATTGCGACTCGATCCACCAAGTCTCATAAGCCAGGCATGGTGGTATGGGACACCGTGTCTGAGTTGTTGGCCTACGCTGGGGTGGTGCCTCCCCGTAGTGACCAGTGAGCATTGATAGGGGTGATCGATTATTGTTCAAATGGCCCTTGCAACAAATGTGACCCTGGCAGATGTTTGCGTGCCTGTGCACCGTTCGAAAGACCCGGGCGTGCATTGGGATAATTCCAAGTGAAACGCCCGCACCTCTGAATAAATTAATCGTATTTGATATTTGGGATATGAGACCTTCCGCTTTGATTTGGGTGTGGCTGACGAGTCACAGTCGAACCAAGCTTTCATGGTAGGATAACTCAACCTTAGATTGAGGGGTTACTGGCGATGATTGATGACGCATCGCAGGGAGCCAGATAATCCCAGTTAGACTTTATGATACGATGTTGGTATTCTGGCTTCACCAATTTGCTGAATGAATTGGACTAATAAATACTTTAATTAATCATGCATACATGACATTGCATTTGAGGGGGACTCGTGTAGCCTGGTTGCTTGATGTGGCGCCAGGGCTACCTTGAGCACCTCATGTCATTTCTCTATGTCATTCGAGCTGTGTACTCAGTCATGACTTACGACCTGCTAGACAGGTGGACTATGGATTCGGATACCAGTTGGTCGGGCCAGGGCTTGCCCGGGACATGCATTGTGTGCGGAATCATGACATTCATGCATTAAATTAACTAGCCTAGGATGATGTATGATTATTGTTGGTCATTGCCTAAACTTGATTGACTTGACAACATGCTTAAGATTAAAACACTTATATGAACATGTTTATAATTTAAATATCCCGAGTCTAACCTTGAGGTTATTTCTTCACTATGTTGGCGTTTTGACGCTTTTCATTTGACATATGCAGATGCCCCAGGAATAGGATCAGTTGGTGGCACGCACGGGCGCCTTATAGCCTTTTAGCTTCGTCCCTTTTAGTAAATGTATTTTTCCCTTCCTTTTACTTTTATTGCGATTCGTATAATTCTCATATGGGCTTACACTGCGATTGAATTGTACATCTAGGGTGTTAGCCTTATATTTTTTTATTTAGTTACCTCCGCTTTGCTTATGATCCGCTAATTAAAATGCGTTACTCTGATTATTTGTGAATGGAATGAATGTAAATTTGATTGAGGACTAGGACTGTAAATGGTCGGGTTCGGGGCGGGTTTAGCCAAAACCAGACCCGCCCATTTACTAAACGGGTCTGGGTCCAAATTTTAGACCCAGACCCTTTTACTAAATGGGCGGGTCCGGGTCGGGTCCGAGTCAGCCCATCAGACCCATTTATAAATGGGTCCGGGTCTGGTAGAGGGAGATCCACCCAGACCCATTTATAAATGGGCCGGGTCTAATGGGCCCGGGTTTGGATCAAGTATACAAGCATTTTACAAGGCTTAAAACCGGATCTGGACTGGTCTGGGCTGGACGGGTCCCTTGTAACATAGACCAAACCCGCCCACTTACTAAATGGGTTTGGGTCGGGTCGGGTCGGGCCTAAAATAAAGGAAACCAGACCTAAACCCGTTTAACAAATGGGTCTATTCTTGGACCCAGACCCGTACCATTTAACAAATGGGTCGGGTCTGGGTCGGGTCTAAATGGGTTGGGTCCGGGTACCCCATCGAGTCCATGACCCATTTACAGCCCTATTGAGGACACAAGTGGGTGCATTTCCACATGTGACATTCTTAAAATAGCATTTTATTAAGTTAACACTCGGGAACTCGGGATCAAAGTTTTCATACTCGGGTACCGAAATTTCGAGGTGTTACAGACCGACCGACCGATCTCATCGACTGACTGACAGATCGGGTCGACTGGCTGACCAACTATGTGCGATTTTGCAGATTTTTCGTTTTCATCTAGGACTCTTTCTTTAAGCAATCAGGGTTTCTATGGTTTGATTATCAGTATTGAAAGATGCTTAAGACGTTAATTTATCTTTCGTAATATTATCAATTAAATTTCGATTTATTTCGATCTTTATCTCGTGGATTCAAAATTTTCCTCATAGATTCGAGAAAGCCAGAGTAGTTATCCATTGAGGAAGACGACGATCATACTCATTACGTCCCTCCCTACGTCACTATCAATAGTTATATATATGATTGCCATATATGGCATGCTGATGATACTCCGAAATAATACAATTATCAGCTACATCACTAAAATCATACCAATAGAATGATCCAAATTGTCTGAAAGTTGGCTATCTAAATGGATGATTATAAAACATTAGCAAGTTGCTTGTTTGTGATTCTTGCATTTGTAGCCCACCCAAGGTTCAAAATTTCCTAATTTTTGGCTAAAGTATATTTTTGGATGGGCTTATCATAATCACTTTGACAAATATAAGATATCACACTGTTCGTATGAATATATTAACAAAATATAACGCATCCAAGTTCCCATCGTACTCCCATCCTCTCATCCGAACATAATATTTAGATTTTAAATGCATTTCACTTAACTCTTATTCAAATACAATTGAATAAGCTATTTATTTCTAATTCAATTTCCCATAATTCTCAAAAGAGACTCATGGCTCAACAGTAGACTTAGAGGAGTTTTAACCCCGAGGTCATGGGTTTGAGTACCCATTATGTTGGGTGAGTGGGTGTGAGCGTGAAAAAGAAGAAGAAGAAGAAGAAGAAGAAGAAGAAGAAATTAAGAAGAATCGTAATGCAATTCAATGCTATTTAATCATGCGTTCCAAACTGTCCCTGAGATAAGCTAGTTGTCTGCACGAAAGGCGTACATGGAAAACAGGCATTATAAGGTATAGATAAAATACATGTGTCATATTGGGGAGACCTGGCAAAATTCAACCCGACCCGCTAACTCGACCCTAACCGATCCGGTTTTTTCCAGTTTAGGGTTGGAAAATTTGACCGAAATTTAATTTTCAGGTTGACCTGACCTGACCGGGATTTTTATGGGTCGGGTTAGGGTTAAAGGTGACCCGAATCATATAGGGGTTAAGTATATTAACTTTCTTATTAGTTAAATAATACATAGTTTTTTTTTTTTTTTCTCATGCCTATTGATTTAATAAACATGTGCACACCAATGATCACATTTTATGGCATGTAGAACTAAAATATCATGAGATTTTTTTTTCTAGTGCTCATTTATTGGAGAACCGAAATGATAGCTAATGGTTCATAAAATAAATTAATAAAATTATCTTAATGATTATTTTTATTTGATTGTTGATAGGAATTTATTGGACGGTTAAAATGAAAGGATCAAATGGCTCCATTTCAATAATTGTGTCCACAATTTAACTATTTAAAAAATTAAATATCAAATAGTCTTGTTGATTTAATCTAGTGGTAAAAAACTAAAAATAGAATTGTTGGATATTAATTGGATGGCTCGAATGAAATATTAAATGTCAATTTCTCTATCAGTATTTGCGGAATGTAAATACTCTATAAAAAAAAAGCCTTAGTTCTCTCTCTCTCTCTCTCTCTCTCTCTATATATATATATATAGGCACTTACATACCTATTAAGCATGGTTTGGTTATCAATTGAATGCTTCTATTATATGCATTTAGTTTAATATATAAATTAGTTAGTTGATTATTAAAATGCGGGTTGACCCGGTTTGACCTGGTTTAATTTGGGTTAGGTAAGGGTTGGGAAAATTCAACCTGAATTCCATTTGGGTTGGATTAGGGTTGAGGTGGAAATGACCTGGCCGAAGTTGACGCGACCGGAACCCGACCCAATGCATTGCCACCTCTAAGTGGGGTCACGTAGCTTTTACATGGTGGACGGGTAGCTGCCAGATGCAGATTAGCGACTGACGGCTACAGTAGCAAGATTGGCTATTGAAGTGATCGGGCCACACCAATATATGCGTTGTATCCACACTGTCCATTCATTTGGAGAGATCATTTTAGAGTATGGTCCAAAGATTGAGGCAGATCCAAAGCTTAAGTGGATCCTAACAGAAAACAGCAGGGACAGTGACATAGGCCGTTGAAACCTTCCTAGGGCTCGCATTATGCCAGATGCAGATCCAATCTGTTCATAAGTTAACACAGACATGGACGAAGGAAAAACACAAATATCAGCTTGATGGAAAACTTCTGTTTCCCTCGAGAAGTTTTTAATGGTAAGCGTTCAATCCCCACTGTTTTCTGGAGTGGGTACACTTGAATTTTTAATCTGCCTCTGTCTTTGGCTAATGCCCTAAAATGATCTCTCCAAATGGATGGACGGTGTGGATACAACACATACATCATGTTGCCCCACATAACTTGATGACATCACTTCAGCAGACAATCTCGCTACTCACACCGTCAGTAGCGTGCCCACGTCCCACCGACGGGAGCGGATTTCGTACCGAGTAACTCAGCACGCTAAGGGTACTGAGTAAACTCTGCGGGGTCCACCTTGATTTATGTATTTCATCCACATCGTTCATCCAATTTAAAAGATTATTTTATGTCTTGAGACAAAAGCATATAAAAATCTTAGGTGGACCACACTACAGGAAACAATGTGAGTAAACCTGTACTGTTGAAAAAAATACTCTTGGGGGCGCAGAAGTTTTGGATCAAACTGATATATATATATATATATATATATATATATATATATATATATATATATATATATCTTCATCAATGTCTGTGTGATCATGTAAACAGGTGGGATGACAAATAAACATCACTGCCTGCCCTAGAAAGGTTTCAACGGTGGAAATCATTATACCCACCGATTCTTGTGGTATAGTTCACCTTTGTTTTGGATGTGCTTCAATTTTTGTTTCAACATCTTAAATAATATGAAAAAGGTACAAATAGTGTAGATAAACTACATACATTTACAGTGGGCTCAACTGCGTTTACGCACTACGAAAAGAGGGTACTGAGTAACTCAGGACGCAATCCGATTTCCCCACCACACGGGAGCGAATTAGCTGTTACCAGGGTAACAGCTTAGTGGGTGTTACCCTGACCGTGATGCATTTTAAATGACCATTAAAAACATTTTATAGGCCACCAAAGTTTTGGACCGAGCTGATATTTGTCTTTTCTCATCATCCAGATATTTTTTACATTATCAACTGGTTCGATGGAAAATAAAAATTACAAAAACCTTACTATGGGTCCTTTGGAATTTTTAATGGAGAGATACTCAATCACCACTGTTTACTGTGTTATGGTTCACCTAAGATTTGGATCTGCTTAATTTTTGTGAATCCATCCTAAAATGATATGTAAAAATAGATGGACGGCGTAGATATACAATAGATCATCAAGGTGGGCCCCACCGACACAGGCACCGGAAATTCGATGGCGACCTGGCTGTACTGGCGCTACTGGATCTAAATGATGAATGTGACTTCCCGGAGAGAGATTGGGTGTTAGACGGGTGACACTTTAGTGGGTGTTACCCATCTCGTGGGGGCCACTTTGATAATCTGTTATATATCCACTCCGTCCATCCGTTTCTCCATCCCATTTTAGATGTTCTACCACAAATTAAGCATATCCAATTCTCAGTGGACCACACCACAGGAAATGGTGTGTGGTTGACTGACTGTCCTTTAAAATTTCCAAAGGGCCAATTGTAAGGATTTTCTAACGTCTAGTTTTCATCCAAACTGTTGATAATTTCAATACGATATGGATGAAGGGAAAAATAGAACGATCATCTTGATCTAGAACTCTTGTGGCCCACAAATGTTTTGTAACGTTATTTAATCACTCTTTCTAGTAATATGGTCTACTTAAGACTTTTATCTCTTTAATGTTTAGGAATACATCTTAAAATGAGATAGAGAAACCGATGGACGAGGTGGATATACAAAATATACATCATGGTTAGCCCCACACGATTACGGTAAGGTGTTATAATCCGCACCCTATTCTCCGACTTCAATAGTATTTTACGTGCGATATACGGACGCCGATTAGCTACTGACATTGCCAGTAGCTACTGAGTCACCAAGTTCTGTGGGCTCACCATGACTTATGCGTTGTACCCACACCACCTATCCACGTGGAGATATCATTTTAAGGAATGAGCCAAAATAAATATGAGGCAGATCTGAAGCTCCAGTAGACCCATTACAGAAATAAGTGAATATTGAATGCCTATCATTAAAAGCTTCTTTGAGGGCCATTGAAGTTTTGGATCAAGCCGATATTTGTGTTTTCCGTTCGTTCATGTCTGTGTTAACTCATGAACAGGTTGGACTTCAAAGAATGGCCCCAGGAAGGTTTCAACCGTTGGCGTCACTGTCCCCACTGTTTTCTGTGGTGGGGTCCACTTGAGCTTTGGTTCTATCTCATTTTTAGTTCCATTACTTAATATGATGTCTCCAAATGGATGGACGGTGTGGATACAACGCATACATCATGGTGGGGCCCATAGAACTTGGTGACGCCACTTCAGTATCAATTTCTCCACTGACGCTGTCAGTAGCTACTCTGCGTACCGTTTCTACTTCATTTCGACTTTCAGATTTATGAGCATTTCGCTGTCAGTAGCTCTTCTTTCTTCGAATAGAGGAGAGAAAAGCGGAAGAGAGAGAGGAGAAGAAGAAGAGAAGAAGAAGAAAAATCTCGGAGAAGATTTTTGTGTTGGAGAATCGAAATTGAGGTAATTACATAGCTTCAAATGGAATTTTCTTGGACGAATTTGAGTTTTCATTAGTAGTTTTGATGTGATTTTTAAGGGTTTTCCAGAACTTTTTATTGCAAGTTTTGGATTGGATTTATGGTAGAATTGATCCTTTTTTTCTTCAATTATTCTGCAATTTGATGGAATTTTAGAAGGACTTGAATCGACCTGTGTTTTTTTTTTTTTAGAAGAATTTTAGCAATTAAATGGCTTTGGATCTTCAAACGCTTTTTCTTGGAAGAAGATTTTTCTTTTTTCTTTTTTCTTATTTTAATTTGAGTCAAGTGAGATTCATTGTTGTTTGAATTGAATTTCGTGCCGAAAATTTATTTCTTTATTTATTTAAAATTAGGAGCTAAAAACTGATGTAATCAAGTGGAGATTCATTGGTGTTTGAATTGAATTTCGAGCTGAAAATTTATTTCTTTATTTCTTTTTGAGGAGTTGGGGGTTTTAAATGAGCAGTTCTGTTTTGAACATTTCAGCGATGGAATGGTGCTATGGAAATTGGGAATTTTTGGTTTCTTCAAGAAATTTTGATTGAGGCTTTTAATTAATTATATAAACATTTATATGGAATTTTGTTGTGGTTTCAGGAAGATTTTGTCTGTTCGAATGTGAATTCTTGAGGCTCTTGGGTGTGTAATTGAGATTTCGATCTTGAAGGGTTAGTTTTTACGTGCTCTAATCGTTATGCTGAATCTACTTTGACCCATTTGGGTGCTTATTTTCTCAAATGAATCTAATGGAGATTTCCAAGTAGCCCAAAAATGAGGCAGATCCAAATCTCAAGTGGACCATGCCACAGGAAAACAGTGGTGATTGAACGCTGACCATTAAAAACTTCTTCGGGGCCACAAAAGTTTCCGCTCAAGCTGATATTTGTGTTTTCCCTTCATCCGCATCTTTTTAACCTTATCAACAGGTTCGAATGTGAATTCTTGTTTGCATTTAGTCCAATTGAGACTCTTGGGTGTGTAATTGACATTTTGAGCTTGAAAGATTAGGTTTTTATGTGCTCTAATTGTTATGCTGAATTTAATTTGACCCGTTTGGATGCTTATTATCTCAAATACATTGAGATTTCGGGGTTCGGAATCACCTTCGAAGATCAAAAACTGCATTATTTTCAGGTGGTTTAGTGGAATTGGGACGTTTTAATCTATTTGAATGCTTTTAAATAAAGGTTTAATGAAGGTTCTTTAGAATTTGATCTTATTGAATTATTCTTTTATTACTCTTTTCAGTTTAGAATTTCTGTATCTAATTGTTTTTCAATCTTAGAAAGTTGAGATATTCTGATTGATGTAGTGGAGATTTTGGAATGAGTTTTGATATAGTAAAAGGAATTTGCAGAGTTGGATCCATTTGATTGCTTTATTTGTTGAAAGCAAAGTTTAGATTATTATTGTTAATTTGCTCAAATACCTTCCCAGCTTTATTTGAAAATAATACTAAAACAATATTCTTTCAAGTTCTTTACTGGATTTTGGAGAGTTTTTGTTATACTCTTTTGGGTTATTTAAGCACATTCATGCACATCCTTGCAAGGAGCCTAAAAAACTTATCTCTTTGGCACTTCGCTCGGACACATCTGATTCATGCTACACGTAGAAAGTGAAGCGGGGTCTAACTTGAGGTTTAATCCACTAGTATCTAAGGCTCTAGCTATAGTGTTATTTAAGTATGCATGACACATAGTTGTACATGCATGTGGCATAAGTGCTGCATGTTGTACACATGGTGACAATTTGGCTGATTAGGATCTAGGTGGTAGTTATATATATGAAGGGATAAAAATAACTACCACATACAAAAGTCTTGTCTATTCATGGATAAATGATGGCTAATCATGTCAAGAGCCTGTTAGCTAAGCTAGTTGAGTCCTTGTTTGTTAAGCAGTAGGTCTCAGGTTTGAGACATACCAGCAACACCTCTGGGTGCTTTCGGTTGGGCCGGGTTGTGTTTAGGTCGGGTTATGTTCGAGTTTAGGCCGGGTTGGGTTTGAGCCAGGTTTGTGATATAATAAAAAAAAAAAAAAAAAAAAAAAAAAAAAAAAAAAAAAAAAAAAAAAAAAAAAAAAACTATCAGTTTTTTCTAATGAAGGGTGTGTGCTTGTTCTCAAGAGGCACAATAGTCTCTCTCTGGACTCCATGACCCTTCAAATTCAATATTTCTTAGACATTATACTCCAAAGAATACTGAAAAGTTTCAAATTAATCCATCTTAAGTCCTGTACTCTCATCATTGCCCATTTGCAATTGTCCTTTTAAGATTTTTTTTTTTTAATTTATATTTACTTTATGCACACACCCACACACCCTGCAATGGGTACTTGAACCCATGACCTTAGAGTTGAAACTCCTATGAGTCTACCACTAAGCCATGAGTAACGACCCCTACTTGATCTTGAAATCGGGTGGACACTTAAACATGCACATCTTCTTATTGAATTTTATATCTCTGAGTTCATTGTATTTTTAAGACAGTTTGCCATCCTCGTTCTCTTAGACATGCTAAAATATTCAGAAAAAGGGCAACAAATCTAAACTGAGATATTGACTATTCAAGTCAAGACTTGAACTCACAAATATAATATTTTCATCTTATATTTCTTTACTTCGTTCATTGTTTATACATATTTCCAACAAGAATGTGATGGGCAATAGCCTTATCATATCCAAACTCTCTCCAAAACCCTCTTGATTCCTCCATTTTTTTTTTAAATTTATAAAAAGGAGGCATTCCCCTGTAAATGCATTTCATTCATTGTCCATTAGACATGTCTTCAGACGATCTAAACCATTGATCATGTCCAAGGGCCATGCTAGCCGTAAGATCAGAGAGGTGACTAGATCCTTTCCACTCCATCAGTAGTTATGTGGATTGCTAGACGTAATCTATCTTCAGATTTGTGCGAAGGTCCCTAAATCGTATAGATATTGTCAGATCCTGCGGCCCTACCCATTTGGGATTTTTAGACCATCCATCACTTGAACCTATAAATTGTAGAGCATAATTGCCGCAACAGGTTTCATACGAGTGAAAGCCACCTCCTCAAACAATTCCTCGGGTCGATGTTGAATGTCATGAACTTGTGGAACAGCTTGAATTTCAAGCTCCCTTGTTCAGCGATCCATCGTTCTGGCTTGAATTCTAAGCAATCCTTGCCCCATATTGCTTCCACCCTCCCCATCGAAGACAACAGAAACCTAATCTTTGTGTTTGCCTGGACTGTTGTACCACTGGGAAGAACATCTAGCTGAAAAATTGCTCTGTGCTCGAATTGGAAGGGCAGGAATAGCTACAACAAGTCGCATGCATGTAGATAAATTAGACTGCTAATTAAGCTCCACATGCAGTACCGAACACCAACAGTTTCATCAGTCACAGTTGTTCTTTTTTGGTCGAGAAAAAGGGAAAAGCTTGAGTTTTATCCACACCATCCATCCGTATTTCCAGCTCATTTTAGGGGATGAGCCCAAAATTGAAGCATATCCAAAGTTCAAGTGGACCACACCACCGGAAATACTTCGTAGGGGCCACAGAAGTTTTGGATCAAGCTGATATTTGTGTTTCCCCTTCATCCATGCCTGTGTGACCTTATGAACAGGTTGGATGACAATTAAAAATAACTATGGGCCATAGGAAGGTTGAAACGGTGGACATCGTTATCCCTATTGTTTTATTTGGCGTGGTCCACTTGAACTTTGGATATGCTTCAATTTTGGGCTCCTGCCTGCCCAAAATGAGCTGATAAAACGGATGGACGGCGTGGATAATGGAAAATACATCATGGTGGGCCCCACAGAGTTTACTCACCATGCTACATCGCAATGAGTTACTACACCATTCGCATCAGCACCATGGAACACGTTTGCTAAATCTGAGTTCAAATCAGGAGGGCCGCACCGTTTCAATCTGTTGGGCATAAGATCCAGCTATTTCATTCCTCAAGTGGGCCACAAGATGCAACACAAATGGACTGGCTGTTCTAACCATCCTGCTGTTTTGTGTCATTGTGGCCCACCTGAGGAGATCAATAGCATGATTTTGAGGCCAGAAGATGTAAACATTGTGGCCCACCTGATGGAAGGCTCGGATCATACAGGAAGTACATTTTGTCTATATTTGTCTTTGAGACAATGACTTATAAATAGCTTATGTTTTAGTTGAATTCTAAAAAACTTCTACTTTCAAATTCTTCCCTAAAACCCACCTAAAGTTTTCAAATAAGTCAAAAATCACTTATTTTGACTTTAACTAACAGTTGTTATGTAATTTATATTTTAAAAAGATAATTACGCCCTGTTTAAACTTCTGCTCGGTTAAACTTCGGATCCGTGTGCAAGGGTCGCGGATTCCACTCTAAAGGTGGACTATGGCATGGACCCCACAATGATGTGTTTGTTTGATCCATGCTGTCCTCCTTCATGGAACATGATTTGAAGGCATGAACCCATAAATAAAAAAGATCCAAATCTCCGGTGGATCCCACGTTTGTTAACAGTCATAATTAAATCCCTCATTAAAAATATGCTACACCCCGCTTTGGACTTTTTTTTTCATTGAACTTGTTCATTAGGTGATGTGGACCTAAATTAAGGGGACCACTATAATTCCTTTTTGTCATCTAACATGTTTGGCCCCTAAGAATTTATTAAGGGTGGGCGTTCAATCCCTTAAGTTTCATATGGTGTGGTCCACTTGAAATATGGATATGCCTCATATTTTGGTCCATCCACTAAAATGACCTCAACAAATGAATAGATGGTTTGAATGTCCTACGTACATCATGGGTCACAGCATTGAAACCTTGCAGGGAAGTGCTCCTTGTTGCGGACGTTGATTTCCTTAGCAGGGAAGTTTGGTGGGCCAGCTTAATTTTTGTCAGAAATCCATCTTGTTCATCCGTTTTTTCGAGTCCATTTTAGGATAGCCCACAAAAAAAAGAGCCGAACTCAAGACTTGGTCACATGAGAGGAAAAAGTAAGGATTGAATGACCACCATTGAAATATTTATATAGCCACAAAAGTTTTGTATTAGAATAAGTGTTTTTTTTTTTTTTTTTTCTTACTTCATCCCAGTAGGAATGACCTTATAAACGGTTTAGATGGTATATAAACATCAAGGTGGAGCCCAGGAAGCTTTCAATGGTAGTCACTTCTTTTTCCAGTTTTCCCTCTCGTGTGGCCCACTTGAGTTTTGGATCTGGCACATTTTTTGTTGCTTGTCCTAAAATGATCTCGCAAAACAGGTGGGTGGGGTGGATTACTCACACACATCACAGTGTACCCCACCTAGCTTCCCAGCGCAGGAACTTCGCTGAATATTTGGCAGATCCGCTTCCCACACCGGCGGCGGGTTCAGTGGATATCCGTACTCCGATTCAACGAGGTGGGTGGAATCCCTCACTGTGCAGCCCACCTTAATGTATGTTCCTTATATCCACACCGTCCAACGGTTTTGACAGCTCATCTTTAGGACATATCCAAAATGAAGCAGATCCAAACCTTAGTTGGACTGTGGTGATTGACCATTAAAAACTTTTTATGGGCACCAAAGTTTTCTATCAAGCTGAAATTTGTATGGGCCTTTCATCCATGTCATTGCGACCTTATCAAAAGGTTGGATGGCAAATAAACATTTCACTAGCGTCCAAGAAGTTTTTAATGGTGGAGATTCAATCACCAGTGTTTCTTGTGATGTGGTCCACCTGAGACTTCAATCTGCATCATTTTTCGGTTAATGCCCTAAAATGATCTGTAAAAACGCATGGAGGGCATGGATGTAAGGTATATGAATCACAATGGCCCCACGGTTAGGTATCCATCGAAGCCCCGCCTGGAAAGTGATGTGGCCGTGGAGGCGGATTGCGTACTGAGTAACTCAGTACGTACGCGAAACCTACTGCGTAAACACTATAGGGGCAATGTGATTAATACAGTTTATCCACTCCGTCCATCCATATTACCATATAATTTTAGGCCATGATCCCAAAAACGAAGCATATACAGAGCTCAAATGGACCACACCACAGGAAACAGTGTGAATTGAATGTCTACCGTTGAAAAATTATTGGGGACCACGGGGAGTTTTGTATTAGACGGCTCACCTTGATGTATTAGAATCCGTCAAGTTAACCACACCACAGACAACTCACCTTGATGTATGCATTGTATTAGACGGCTGATCCACACGTGCAAATGGAAGGCTCGCCTTGATGTATGCATTGTGATTGACCCTTCCATTTGGTTGAGAATCAGACGGCTCCACCTTGATGTATGCATTTTATATATGTGGTGTTGCCCTAGGAAGGTTTCAACGGTGGGCAGTGGTGTGGCATTATCTCCACTTTCGGGCTTGGTGCATTTACGTGTGAGATAGCATAAGAGTTTTCTTTTGTATTTTTTAAGATAAAAATGTCTTAAAAAATAGTACAATAACGCCCGTTTGACTATTGTGTGTTTTTTTCGCTAATGGAAGAAACATTAAGCGTGTTTTAGGAAAGCGTTTATGAGCAAGATTTCTTTTAGAATTCCATCAAAACTGTTAGTGCACTTTTCGTGGCATATTAGTGCACCTTGTTTGTCAATCACTTACGTCAGTGAGTCTAGTGTCGGTTGAGCCCAATGAAGACGAAGACCGAAGACTCAAGACGGACCGACTGCATCAAGGAAGAAGATTCAGGTAAATGTGATGCCTTGGTGCCTTAACCTTGACCAAAACCCAACCCCTTTGTATCTTTGATGACCTTGACCATATTAGGAAACATTTAGGCATCATAGATTGGCCCTAGGTGTCCAAATTGATCACCCTAACCTAGGACTAAATGAATAGGCTGGAAAGAGTGGAGCATAATGGAAAGAGGATCCAGGCTGGTCCGACCGGACAAGACCGGTCGGCCAGCAGCTTTGCTGCTGTTTCATAAGGCAGCTGACCGGTCATGACCGGTCGGCCTTCTAAATCTCTTAGAATCCAGCAGGCACTGCCGACCGGTCATGACCGGTCGGCCTGGGAACTTCAGCATGGCCAGCAAGGGGGTCCGACCGGTCATGACCGGTCGGCCAGCATTGTTTGAATGCTCCAGAAAGGGGGTCCGACCGGTCATGACCGGTCGGCCAGTGTAGATGGCCTGTTCCTTCAGCAATGGCCTCCGACCGGTCGTGACCGGTCGGGACAGGTCGGCCATAGCCGTTTTATGGCCGTTTTGTGACCGTTGGAGCCTTCTTTTCTATAAATATGGAGCTCCATTCTTGAGCATCGTGAGAGGTTTTTGAGAGCCCTTTACCCACACCATTTGTACATCATTTGGGGCCTCAAAGAGGAGGATTTCAAGTCATATCCCTTGTGTTTCAAACACAAGTGTGGGCATTCAAATGCTATCAAGAGATGACTTGATTCCTCTCTCAAATCTAGAGGTGAGACACTATTCCATATAGGTATATCCCTTGTCCAAGACCTCTAGAAGACTCTCTAGGTGAATCTCCTAGTTAGAACAACCTACATATCCCATGTAGGAGATTCAACCTATCCTCCTAGCACCTTGGGCATTTCAAAGGCATCGCATGCAAGGTGTTTGATCAAGTGTGGCTGAGGCATTGGCGACGCAACGGCGGCACGATCGAGGGAGCAAGGGAAGCTGATTGAAGCACGGGAGAGCGGAGATCAAGCAACCCAATCCGGCGCTATACAAGGGGCTCATCCGACAAGTAGGTTGTCTTATTTGAGAGTCCATTTTAGAGTTTGTTTTTCGAACTCGACCTAGGGACGTTAGTCGTTCCTTGGCCCGTCAGCCGGGCCTAAACTAAGTCTCCAAGGGGGAGCCTCCGACACGGGAGTAAACGTGCGATTAGGTTGAGAGTTAGCCTATGTCTAAAACTCCGGATACGGTTGAGAGGTGAACCGATAAAACCTCCGTGTAAAGGTTGAGAGGTGAACCTCATTTAAAACCTCCGATAGTGAATGCCGGTGTGCTCAAAGGGGTTGAGTACTTGAACCGGGAGTGGAGTAGACACGTAGTCGAACCACTATACATCCTTGTGTTTGTGATTGTTCTCGAGCACATTCATATCTTCACATTGTTAGTTTAATTGCTTAATTTTACATGTTTGATAGGAATGTATGCTAGGCACTTTTTAGACATCCCCACACAAGATGTACCTTCACTACTTGTGTAGACTTGAGCTCATTGATCCACTCTCATAAGTCTACACAAGATGCATAGGTTAGAAGCTTAATTCGTTCAATCATTTACTTACCTATGCATGCTTAGACTAGGATTGTTTAGTGCATATCTTTTGCTAGTCTTGTGATTGGACCCACCTAGGCTTGGAAGCCGAGGTGTTCTTGCTTACATAGCTTATTTTGTTGAATTGTGTTAGTAGGCGAAAAGATTTTATTAAGGTCCCATTCACCCCCCCCTTCTAGGTCCATAGACATATCTCCGAGTATCTCTATAGGCGGTAAAACCGCAGTTTCAAAAACATGGGCATCCATATGGCATTGTCTCTTTTATTTTTATTATTTATTTCATAATACAAATTATAAAAACTGATAATTTTCTTGACCCGACCAAGTTTCGAGTCACCCCATCCATGGACCAACCAAGTCCCAATCAGAGCTGTACACAAGTCGAGCTGAACCGAGCTTTAACCAGTTCGGCTTGGTTTGGTCAGCGGGCGACCTGGGCTCGAGCTTGGCTCGGCTTGGTCCTCCGCCCATGATTTGGACGAGCTTTCGAGCCGAATTCGAGCCTGTTCGAGCCTATCCAAGCTTCAAGCTTTCAAGCCTGAATTCGAGCCGAGCAATCGGTGTTGGCCAAAGCCGCAGAGATGAGAGAGAGCTGGAGAGGAGAGGATCAGGTGAGGTCGGCTGATGGGGGAGAGAAATCAGAGATGAGGGAGAGCCGGAGAGGGAGGAGGTGAGGCTGACGGCAGGAGGGAGTCGCTGGTTAAGCCGGGGCCGCTGGGCGAGGTCAATTCGACTGAAGGGGGGTTTTGTTTTTGAGATTTTTAGGGGTGGGCGGGCGAGTACGAAAGAAGAAAAGATTAGCTTGGCTTGATATGCCCTCCGAATCGAGCTGAATCAAGCTTTTTTCGAGCCGAGCCGAGCAAGTTTTTCGAGCTAACTCGGTTCGTGTACAGCTCTAGTCCCAATCCTAATCTTGGTCGGCAAACTATGGTGCAGAAATCCATGCACGCTCATGCATTTTAGGTCGGTATTATTCCTAACAACCATTTCATACATCCAAACAAAGTACAAAACGGAAACTTAAACTACGATCAAACAAATAGCAGATATCCATACAATCAAACACGCCACAATCACAAATCAAGATTAATATTATCAGGAGCATCTTCTTTCAGTGACTCGGACCATCAGACCATCCTTCATGTGGAGAACCACTGAGAGTTTTGGGGACACAGGGTGGCCGTTCATCACCTGAACCTGAAAATTGTAAAGCACGGCCGCAGCGACAACCTTCATTTGAGTAAAACCCACCTCCCTACCTAAGCAATTCCTCGGGCCGGTGTTGAATGCCGTGAACTTGTGGGACGGCTCGAATTTCAGGCTGCCTTTCTCAGTGATCCATCGCTCCGGCTTGAATTCTAAGCAATCTTTACCCCATATTGCTTCCATCCTCCCCATCGAAGAAAGTGGAACGATAATCTTTGTGTTTGGCCCGACCGTTTCTCCACTGGGAAGAACGTCCATCTGAAGAACTCCTTTGTGCAGAAATGGAACAGGTGGGAATAGCCGCAGTGATTCGCACAAGGCTGCGTGCAGATAAACCAGCCTGCTAAGCTCTTCAGTATCGAACACCATTGGTTTCACTAGGCACACTTGTTCTTTTTTGGCCGAGATTGCCCCGAGTTCTTCCAAGATCTTGGTTTCAGCTCTTGGGTTCTTGGAAATCAGCCAGAAGAACCAAGCAAGGCCAGCGCTCCCAGTGTCTTTCCCTGCGAACAATAAATTCAGCACCGTGTCTCTAAGGAACCTATCGGATTCCGATCCTCCTACAAGCCCATTCATGTAAGATGTCAGCAGATCCCAAGATTCCTCCAAACCATTGGTTTCTCTCATTTCTTGCCTTCTCATTGCAACACTTTGGTATACGAAATCATCAATGGTTTTCCAAGCTTCACACAGCTTCTTCTCCTTACCTATCTTTAGCCACCTTAGCAACCTCCACCAACTTTCTGGCACCAAGTGACGGAATAGCACCGCCTCTGCTGCATCATCCATGGCCTTGACGATAGGAGGAAGTGCTGGCAAGCCGGCGGATAGGCAGTTCGGATCGGTCCCGATGACCAAGATGCAGGTGCTATCAAACATGAACCTTTGGAAAACATCTTGCAAATCTATGTATTTGCCTTGTTGCGCGATGTGCTTAAGGATCGGGACAAGTGCCTTCTCCACCTTCTCTTTGCAAGTCCTTGCCACGAACCGATTGAATTCTGTACATTTGAAGTGGGTGTGGGCCAATTTGCGTTGAAGTCTCCATGACTCCGATTCTGAATTGAAGATCCCGTCACCAAGTATATCAAACATCTTGATGTAATCAGATCCCTTTGGGAAGTTGGAGAAGTTGGTATGCATGACATGCTTCACATTAACCGGATCACACGTTGCTATGATCTCCATCCGAGTGAACCACGGGCCATAGAACACTAATGTGAGCCCACTTTCGGCCATGACTCCGTTGATCCAGTCGTGGAAACGGTGGATGTTGAGAAAAACGGATGGCATCATTCCGATGATGGGCCAGTTCATGATAACGTGGCCCTTGTTGCTCAACATCTGAATGAAGAAGAAACATGCAAAGGCTAGCAAGATTTCAGGGTAGCTACAAAGCTTGTTGCATAAGCCCATGAACCATGAAGCCATTGTTCTTGCTTAGGTGCTTCTTAGATTTTCAAGCCTAAGGAGACTTAGATGAGGCTTGTTTTATAGCTTGGAGGAATTCAACTTGATCAGGACCATTCATTAGGTGGGCTCCTCTGTGGACAGTCTCGTCTATTCAGTTCAATACATACTGCTCTCTATTTTCCCCTAGTAACTGTCCATTTTAGTAAGATTAATGTGCCCCTGCCAAATGAGTACACCAGCTGGTTGATTCATTTCCCGCCCTTTCTTGATAGGCATGTTGACAGTGAGCCCTACCTGATCAATGTTCCTTATCCAGAACACGTGTGCCATGTTTGCACATGTGCCACCGTCCTCCATCCATGATCAGAGGGTTATCATTCCTTATCTTTCTGGCTCCACCGTGATGGTCAATGACACAAAATGTCAAAAGTTTATTAGAATATCAAGTATATATGAAAGTTGGATCCTTTTAAAACGAGTATTAACACACTTATGTAATCCTAAAAAATTAAACTCTAGAAAGGCACTAAAATAGTCCTAATCAAAATAGGAAAGAAATCATCCAAGCTCAGCAATTTCTGCAATTTTTTGACTTTTCGAAATGGATTTTGACTTGTGAAAGCTCAATTTCGACCCATCGAAGCTACAATTTTGACCTATCTAAACGGGTAGAATTTGGCCAGCAACCAGACTAGAATTTTTGCAGGAATTTCGATCAGTCGATTTGATTTGTTGACCGATTGAACTTTGCAGAGTTTTGTCAATTTTTTTTTGAGTTTTTTCCGATCTATGTGTGATGGAAAGGTTCTTGATCATTGTCCTACATCAGACCCCTCCACTAGAAGAAAAAAAAAAAACTTGTCCTCAAGTTTCTCTTTGGACTTGGGCCACAAATTGGGTTCAACTTTTTCAAAGAACTTGGTTTGCAATAAGCATTCGAGTTCTTCAACGGGCTTGGTTCACAATACAAGTTCTTAGCCTCTTTTTGGTACACAAAGTAGAAATCTCTGATTTCTTCTTAGATTGGGACTAGTCAGTAGATGGATTCTTCGTGTTGTCGAAGACACATTCAACCTGAGAAAGATTAATCTCCTGTATAGGGATAAATCGTCGGGAAGTTCGACGTTGTCGGAAAGTTCAGCGAGCACAATCACATCGAATTCCTGCAATGCTGGTTTGACATCTTCTGAGATGTTCACGAATTTCTGAAAAACGGGCTTCACAACTTCTAGGATGTCTATGGACTCTTCCTCTTTTTCCTTTACAACTGCGGTATTAATCTCTTCCACCTTCTCAGAATTTTGAATAATCTCTTAGATGTTTGTGGGTTGTACTTCTTGTCCCTTTTCTAAGTCATTTATCTCTCCCAACCCATTCAATGCAATTCTGCAAAACCATGGACAGGTATGGAAGACTGCCCCTCCACTTTAAAAGTATTGCGTTGGTTCTCTGTTTTTAGAAGAGCCACACGTATGCCACTGATGAATCTGGCATTCTGTCACGACTCCATCTCAACCAGATCGTCCCTCGTCAGAAAATAATAGGATTTCGCTACATAATCCCTCCTTGATCAGCTATTCTACTGTAAATTTTGGGACTGCTAGAATAGTACCTGATCATCATCACCGTATAGAAAATGCGCCTACAACCGTCGCTTTATCTGCTGCCATGTGCGAATTGACACTTCATCTGTCGCATCCGCTTGCGATGAAGTTGTTCCCACCAAGCCGAAGTGCCGCCCTTCAACTTGTAGGCCACGAACTTAACATTCTTCTCCTCAGGGATCTGCATGTAATCGAAGAAGTGTTCGACTTCGAAAAGTCAATCCTCGATGTGAATCTGGCCATTGAAGTTTGGAAGATCAACCTTCCTCATGAAGGGTCGATTTGTCTCATCCATTAGATCGCGAATTCCAGTGCCCACCGGAGGCAGATCTTCGCCACAAATACGGGGAGACAATAAAGCCTCCTCTATATGATCAAAAGCAGCTTGTAGCCCTTACATGGTTTGCTAATTCTCCCGCTGGAATGACTCAAAAGCCGCCGGCATTAAAGGATAGTTCCCCGGAGTACTATCCATGGGATTGTTACCCAAACCTTTGATAAAAGACATCGTCCCGAGGAAAAACCTCGCTCTGATACCAATGACATAAGGAAGGACATGATGAGGTTGATTATCGTCTTCCTCAAGGAATAATTACCTTGAATCCACAAGGCTTTCTTAAATCCACAAGAGTTTTCTCAAATCTATGAGAAGAGAAGTGACAAAAGTCGAAGTTTGATTGATAATATGAAAGTTGAATCCTAAAAAATGAATATTAACAACTTTATATAACTCTAAACAAAATCCTAGAAATGCATTAAAAGAGTCCTAATTAAAATAGAAAAGAAATCACGCAAGTTTGGCAATTTTCGCAATTTTTTTACCTTTCGAAGCTACAATTTTGACCTATCTAAACTGGTAGAATCTGGCTAGCAACTGGACTGAAATTTCTGTAGGAATTTTGATTGGTCGACGAATCGACCTGGCAAACTTTTCTTTTGTCGACTTTTCTTTGAGTCTTTTTCCGATCCATGTGTGATAGAAAGGTGCTTGATTTTCATCCTTCATCATCAGCTTATTAGAAAATTGAAAAGAAGCTGGTCATTCTTAGCACCATATTGGGTGGTTGTGGTCATCCATGGTGGGGGGGCCTCCAAATGTGCGGCCTGGATCATGTACATGTGTTCCATGAACCGGGCGGACCTTGCATATAACAAGATATGCAATCTACAATGGCATTTGTCCACTATAAGTCATAACTCGCGGTCTCGACTCAAAACTCAGCTGAGTTGAATTGGCGATCGGTATTAATTTCTAGTCTTTTGGAAACTCTATTTCGAGGTCTGACTTGATTCCAACTTAGGAGACTTGCCAATTCGACTCGATGTGAATAATGGTGACTCAAATGACTCAGCGTCATTATTAAATAGAAAAGTAATGAGGATCGGAATCGAACCCACTACTAGGGCTGTCATTAGGTGTCAGACCCAAGGGTTCCCAGTGGATTCGACCAGATTTTAATAGTTCTCGGTCCCATTTATTATACCTGTTAAGTTAGCATTAATAGTAACACTACACACATACACGTATTTGTATGCATGTACATAGATATATCTATATGTCTACACACACATGTTTGTATATATATATATATATATATATATATATATATATATATATATATATATATATATATATATATATATATATATATATGCACACATACATGTTTGTATCTATGAATATAGACCAACATGTGATAGATATATCTATATATGTATACACACACAACTAGTTTTACATCCAACTAGTTGGTGTGTGGGGTGTTGTATTTAAAAGTATTTTAAATAAAAATGTTTCAAATTTTCTTTCAAAAGAGTTTCCCTCCACATGTTGTGTTTTGAAGTTTTGAGCAACTCCTTTGTCCCACATTGAAAAGAAGCAAGTATATAAACAGTAGTGGGTTGAGCACGCCAACAACGTCGGTGAACTGAGATCCAATCTCCGGTCTCACCCACAAACGATAAACAAGAAGAAATAATAACTAGAAGTAGAATTCACATAAACCAACAATCCACAAGACATAATTTACGTGCAAAAACCCCAACAAGTGTAAAAAAATCACGGTGCAAAACTCCACTATCAAGAAAAATGAAGTTACAAGCAATACACTTACCTTCTCCTATGCTCCCATGCATAGAGATTGTCCTTTTGCTAATCCTCTAGCCTCTTTCTCACCTTGGACGTATAAAAATCATAATCCCAATTTACACCCCTTTATATAGTAAAACCTGAAATTACAACTCAAAATAGAAAACCCCACAGTTAAGCTCGTGGCCGGTTGGGCGCCCTGCCCATTACAAAAAATGTCCAGTGAGAAATAGCAAAAAATTAGACCATTATCGGGCGCTCGGTCACTTTGACCGTCGAGCGTCTGACCGTTCGCAGAACAGTCCAGAGACTGATGTCTCAAAACTCATGAATATCGGGCGCCCAGTCATCAGACCGTCCAGGCGCCCGACTATGTCTCGTGTAACTTGGCTCCACACTCAACAATCTCCCACTTGGAGACACATCACCACATGATCCTTCGTCTTCTACATCCGGAGTGCACCACCTCCCAGTCTTCAAGCCTGAAGACCAATCAAAGCTGAACAGAGCTTCAGCTTCTCCCGTGTGACCGCCTTGGTCAACATATCTGCAGGATTCTCACTTGTATGAATCTTCTCCAAAGCAATCGATCCATCTTCTAGTAACGAACGTATGAAGTGATATCTGATGTCAATATGTTTGGTCCTCGAATGAAAGGCTGAATTCTTAGCCAAGTGTATTGCACTCTGACTGTCACTGTACAGCTTGCTTCTTCACCAACTTTTTCATAAAACCTTGCATCCATACTATCTCCTTACACGCTTCTGTAGCTGTAACATATTCTGCTTCCGCTGTACTGATGGATACTATCTTATGTAACTGAGAGACCCAACTGACTGCAGTACTCCCTAGGGTAAAGACATACCTTGTAGTGCTCTTTCTGCTGTCGATATCCCCTGCCAAATCTGAGTCGACGTAGCCTTGTAGCTTGATTTTCGATCCTCCATAATGCAGCCCTACGTCCACGGTACCTACCAGGTATCTGAGGATCCACTTCACAGCTTCCCAATGTTCCTTCCCGGGGTTGTTCATGAACTTGCTAACAACTCCTACTGCTTGAGCAATATCTAACCTCGTGCTAACCATAGCATACATGAGGCTCCCTATAGTTGACGCATAAGGGACTTTAGCCATGTAGTCCCGTTCCTCCTGTGTCTTAGCTCCTTGCTCTTTAGAAAGCTTGAAGTAGTTGGCTAATGGAATGCTAACCGGCTTAGCACCTCCCATGCTGAATCGATCAAGTACCTTGGCTATGTACTTTGCCTGTGACAAAACTAGCTTCTTGTTTTCCCTGTCACACTTTATCCTCATGCCTAGGATTTATTTTGCAGCTCCTAAATCCTTCATGGTAAACTTTCTGGACAGTTGTCTTTTAAGATTTGAGATGTCCTTCATGCTTGATCCGGCCACAAGCATATCATCAACATACAAAAGAAGGATGATATTCGACATATCAAACTTCTTCAAGTAGCAACAGTGGTCTGCATGACATTTCTTGTACCCGCTTCTCGACATGAAACTATCAAACTTCTTGTACCACTGCCTCGGGGCCTGCTTCAGGCCATATAGACTCTCCTTCAGTTTACACACCTGGTTCTCCTTTCTTGATGCCACATATCCTGTCTGCTGATGCATGTATATTTCTTCTTCAAGGTCTCCATGAAAAAAGGCTGTCTTAACATCTAGCTGCTCTAGATGTAAGTCATCTGTAGCCACTATACTCAAGACCATGCGAATCGTAGACATCTTCACCACAGGTGAAATATTTCTGTGAAATCGATACCCGCCTTTTGTTGGAACCCTTTCACAACCAGTCTAGCATTGTACCGTTTCGAATCATCGTGCTCCTCCTTCAGTCTGTAAACCCACTTGTTATGAAGAGCTTTCTTACCCTTAGATAGAGTGACTAGCTCCCATGTACGATTGGACGCAAGAGAGTCTATGTCGTCATCCATGGCCTGCTCCCACTTAATCCGCATATTTGACTTTAACACCTCTTCAAAAAATTCGGGCTCACCATTATCTGTCAACAGTAGATAATGTAAGGAGGGTGAGCATCGGACCTTGAGTCTCCTCTCCCGAGTAGACCTCCTCACAACCGGTGTCTGCGGCTCTGCCTTATCATGCTCCTGTGCATGCTCATCCTGTGGCACTGTAACACCCGAGTCCGGTAACTCTTCCAACTCTACGAATTCTTTCTCATCGGCCTTATTCTGCTTTTACTGCAAACTGTCTTTATGCATCACTTTTTCATTGAAGACTACGTCCTTGCTTCTGATGATTTTTCGGTTCTCAGTATCCTAAAACCGGTAGCCAAAATCATTCTGCCCGTAGCCTATAAACGTGCACCTTCTAGACTTCGCATCCAGCTTGTTTCTATGCTCTGCATCAATGTGAACATAAGAAGTGCAACCAAACACTCTGAGATGTGCAAGGTTCACATCTTTTCCAGTCCACGTTTCTTCTGGTAGCCCACCATCCAATGGTGCTAAGGGACTTCTATTTATGAGATATACGACAGTATTCACAGCATCTGCCCAAAAGGTTTTGGGCAACCCTGCATATAGCCTCATGCTCCTAGCGCGCTCAAGAATGATCCTGTTAATGCGCTCAGCCACACCGTTCTGTAGCGGTGTCCCTGGAATCATTTTATGATGTTTGATCCCATTTACTGCATAATACTCCTAAAACCTCTTATCACAATATTCTCCCCCATTATCTGATCTGAGACACTTCACAGTTTTACCAGTCTCATTTTCTATCATAACTTTCCACTTCTTAAATACATCAAATACATCAGACTTGTGCTTTAAGAAATAAACCCACAGTTTTCTACTAACATCATCAATGAAAGAAACAAAATAGCGTGAACCACCAAGAGATGATACCTGTGCCGGTCCCCACACATCAATGTGTACAAGCTCCAACAGATGTGTCTTTGGAGTGCGTCCTGTCTTCTTGAAGCTTACTATTTTCTGCTTGCCATACACTCAATCCTCACAGAATTCCAGATCGATTGCTTTTAACCCTGGTAGCTTCCCCTTTGACAATAACACTTTCATCCCTTTCTCACTCATATGTCCCAACCTCTGATGCCATAACTACCCATTCACTCCAGTCGACGCGACTGCGAGTGAACTATACGATCCAGAAGTCACGTACAAGGTACCTTCCTTCTTGCCTCGAGATATTACTAAGACACCTTTTGTGACCTTCCATGCATCGCTCGTGAATGTCGTCACATATCCGGTATCGGCCAACTGCCCTACTGAGATCAAATTCCGTCTCAAACTCGGTACATGTCTGACATCCTTCAACTTCAAGATCGTTTTGTCTTTCTGACATAAGTGAATGTCTCCCTTGCCAACAATATTGCATGGCTCATCATCACCCAGGTAGACTCTTCCAAAGTCACCTGACACATAATCACGAAGAACTTCTCTTGACGAAGTGGCATGAGACGAAGCACCCGAGTCTATAACCCAAGACTCATTCCGCGCATCAAGAGACAAGATCAACACCTCTGTGTCACTCTCCTCAGATAGATTCACTGAATCCTTCCCACCTTAAGAGCTTCTTTCTTGTTTCTTAAGCGTCCTACAATCACGCTTTATGTGCCCCTTCTTCCCGCAATGCCAACACTCGTCCTTGTCTTTCGGTCCCTTGGACTTATTCATCAACTTAGAACGCCCATGTTTATTACTACATTTATTTGAAGATCTTCCTCTTCCTTCAACGTTTAGAGCATTTTCTAAATCCTCTTAAGCTCCCGATGCCTTCCTTCTAGATTCTTCGCTTAGAATTAGACTGGCAACATCATCGAATTTCAACTTAGTAGACCCTGAGGAATTGCTCACGGCAATCACCAAACCATCCCAACTATCTGGCAAACTGGACAAGATCAATAGTGCCCTCACCTCATCATCAAAAGTGATGCGAACGAATTCCAATTGGCTCGTGATTGTATTAAACTTGTTTAGATGTTTAGTCACACCTCCACCATCTGACATCTTCATGTTGAATAGCCGTTTCATAAGATGAACCTTATTGGACGTCGAGGGTTTCTCATACATCGTAGCCAAAGTGTGCATTAATTCTTTTGTGTTTTTTACTTTGGATATATTGAAAGCGACGCTCTCAGACAAAGAGAGTCAGATCGTTCCTAAAGTCTTCCGATCCATTAAAGCCCATTCATCATCTGTCATCTTCTCTGGTTTCTTCTATTTTCTTCCTAGAGGAATGTAGAGGTCATTCTGATACAGATAATCCTCCATCTGCATATTCCATAAGGCAAAGTTTGAACCATCAAACTTCTCAATTCTAGTTTTTCCTTCTTCCGTCATCGCTCCCACTTAAACTAAACCAATAGCTCTGATACCAGTTGTTGCGCAGCACGCTAACAACGTCGATGAACCGAGATCCAATCTCCAGTCTCACCCACAAACGATAAACAAGAAGAAATAATAACTAGAAGTAGAATTCACATAAACCAACAATCCACAAGACAAATTTACGTGGAAAAACCCTAACAAGGGTAAAAAACCACGGTGCAAAACTCCACTATCAAGAAGAATGAAGTTACAAGTAATACACTTACCTTCTCATATGCTCCCATGCATAGAGATGACCCTTTTACTAATCCTCTTGCCTCTTTCTCACCTTGGACGTATAGAAACCCTAATCTCATGGCCTAATCCCGATTTACACCCCTTTATATAGTAAAACCCGAAATTACAACTCAAAATAGGAAACCCCGCAGTTAAGCTCGCGGCTGATCGAGCGCCCGATCATACTAGGTCGGGCGCCCGCCCATTACAAAAAAACGTCCAGCGAGAAATAACAAAAAATCAAACCATTATCAGGCGCCTGACCGTTCACAGAACAATCTAGAGACTGATGTGTCAAAACCCATGAATATCGAGTGCCCAGTCATCAGATCGTCCTGGCGCCCGACCATGTCTCGTGTGACTTGGCTCCACACTCAACATGCTTAACAATCTCTAAACGTTTAGAGATGCGTCCGTTTGGGATAAGGGTGTTAGTCGTTGTATCCTGGAGTCTAACTATCCATGAATCCTATTGCATTTGGAAAGTAGTCTAAGGGGGACAAATTTGGTTTCAAGCCCGGTGATTCATCATGCCTCGACTCAGTTTATCAAACACATACGTCATTAGTCTTTTCTTTTAAAATTTCTTTTATTTTTTAATTTTTGTCCATTGCTTCCAACACTTAGATCCAACAATGGGCCCACCATGGTGTTTGTACGACATCTTGCCCATCCATTAAGATTATCCCATCATGAAAATGAACTGTTGGACGGACAAGATGTTATAAAAATACCATTGTAGCCCCCACATGCCAACTAGTTGAACATACAACTATTTGCGTGTGAGCATCTCTCTCTCTCTCTCTCTCTCTCTCTCTCTCTCTCACGTGTGCCTGCCTATGAGGTCGAGCCCCGTGGGCCCCACTATAATGTGTGTCAGACATCCACACCATCAATTAAATGCACCCCTACATGGTGGGCCATGAACCTGAAAATCAAGTCAATCAATGACTTAGGTGGGCCACACTATACACAACAGTTGTGAGGGGATGCCCACCGATTGAAATGTTCGTGATTGTTCATATGGCCTACTGAGATGTGATTCAGACATCCAATCCATCCTTTGTGTGCGTCCCACTTGGATGAGGGGTCATACCAAATTTTAGGCCATTCCAAAACTCAAGTGGCCCCCACCAAGTGCTTATACATATTTTAGGTATGATTTACATGGTTTTAAATTATGTGGCTCATATGAGTATCAGACATCTCAGACCTAGAGGGGACCCACCAAATGAACAGTGTGAATGTCTAACACACATCACAGTGGGGCCCATAGAGCTCGACCTCATGGTAACCTCCCATGAGGTCAACCACATAGTACCATTTCCCTATATATTTGTGGGTCCCACTGTGATTTGTGTCAGACATCCACACCATCAATCAGATGCACCCTTTCATGGTGGGCCATGGGCCTAAAAATCAAACCAATCCATGAGTTAGTGGGCCATACCATAGTCAATAGTTGAGAGTGGGCGCTCACCCATTACAACCTTCCTGATTGTTTATAGGGCCCATTTAGCTGTGGTTCAGACATCTAGCCCATCCATTGTGTGTCCCACTTGGATGAGGGGTTACACCAAATTTGAGCCATTCCAAAACTCAAGTGGGCCCCACCAAGTGTGTTTAGATGTCTTGGGCTTGATTTTACATGGTTTCATATTGTGTGACCCACCTAAGTTTTGGACAGGCTGATTTTTCAGACATCCTGTAACCTAGAGGGGACACACCAGATGCACAGTGTGGATGTCCAACACACATCACAGTGGGGTCCAAAGAGTTTGACTTCACAGGAAGTTCCCATATAATGTTAACCTCACAGAACCTCTAACATATTATAGACCTAGCAAAATTCAACCCGACCCACTAACCCGACCCGACCCGACCTGACCCGATTTTTCTAGTTTAGGGTTGGAAAATTTGACTCGAATTCAATTTTTGGGTTGACTAGACCCGACCCAAATTTTTATGGGTCGGGTCAGGGTTAAAGGTGACCCAACCTGACCCGACCCGAATCATATAGGGGTTTAGTAGATTATTATATATTGATTTTCTTATTAGTTAAATAATGCATAGTTTTTTTTCTCACACACCCTGGTGGATGATGGACAAAGTGGATATTACTTGTGATGAAAGTGGGCCCCATTTGGTTGGTGAGTGTGCACTAACAATTGGTGCACATGTTCTACACCGAATTGGGTGGATCGGTTAACATTTCTTGACCCGATCAAAACTAAAACCGAGAGAAAATCTTTTCTCTTTGTTTCCATCGAGATGTGTAACGCCCCAGATTTTTAGAATTTATTTAAAAATTTATTTTTATTTTATTTTAATTAATTATCGTACATTAACTTTGATTTGTGAATAATGGGGCATCTGCAAGAAATTCGATAGCGAACCCTTTACAAAAGTGTCTTGGAATAAACCTATGAATATCGTAGAGAGGTTAGATTTTTCAAAACTCACACTTTTTCGATAATTACGATAATGCCATTGGATCCCCTAATTTGCGATTTCCGATCAATCAGATATGTAGTTCTCGAATTCGTTCGAAAGATAAGCGTAATTTTAGGTGTATAATAACTCTTTGTATATAGATTTTCAAGTAGGCCCCGTGATCATGGAGATCTTAATCTAAGAGCATCCGTTGCTGTTGATCAAGAAATGTGGTCGAAAAAGTAACTATACCAAATTGATCATCTTAGTGATAAATTCCTAACCTAGAATTTGAGTGATTATCTTAGGCATGTAGATATGAAATCTTAAGTGCCCAAACATGTATGGCTCACATTAACCTAGATCCTTGATTTCTAGATCACATACTTTCCATAATCTATTTGACTTGAAATTTTATACCATACCTATTCATGATAAATTAATCATACACGTCAAATTTCAGTCCTTAAATCATAGTAGAAGTAGTCCAATTGTCAAATCATCTCCTTAACCCTTGATTTTCATGTCCATCAAGTGAGGAAAGTGGATGGCTGGTCGTAGTTGAATATTTTTCTTTATATGAGTGACTTAGATCATCTTTATCATGGACCAATAGTGTTATTTGAGTGCCCCACCTTGATAAGCATCTTTCTTAAGCTTGAAGTTATCTCGTTTTAGGAATTAACGAGTTACCAACTCTTTTCAAATCTGAACCTTTCGATTTACCCACTTCTTACCATCAATCGCTTCTCAAATTTGGACCACCCATTAGACTCATGACTACGAGTTTACACAAAATTTAGACCCCGATCTATAATCCTACACCGTTGAACCACAAAGCCAACCCCTTCCTTTTTCGCTAAAAGTTGGAATTTCATATCTAGGCATTTCTCATCATATATCAACCACTAAACTTCGTACAATTGTTTGCCTATCATGACTACATATTTTCGCAAAATTTGGGCCCTAATCATCAAGCGTAGACCGGTAATTGAGATCAAGCCCATTTTAGCACCTATCAGGTTATTTTCAAGGATCGACTAATCTAGAATATGGATCATCAAAAAATTTACGTATTCTGAGTTTACTCTTAGAGCTTGATAAGATGAACGGATTGAAATTGATCAAAGATCACCCGAATATTGAGATTTGAGAAACCCACCTTGAGAGGTTGTTACACAAGACCTCACGCGCACGCCTTTCTTTTCTCTCCTCATGTGCGCACATCCCTCTCCATATTCCTATTATGCATCTCCAAGTCCTTTTCCTAACCCTAGCCTCCATGCTCTAGAGAGAGAGAGAGAGAGAAAGAGAGAGAACACATTTCTTCCATCCTAGCCGTCCACCTTAAGGATTCAACGTGCGGGACCCATTCTACTAAATTCGTGTGGTTCGTGTTTTGCTTAAATGCCGTCTTTCTAGAGATTGTACATCTAGAGTTTTATCTAAAGTCAAGGTGGGGATTTTATTTTCAAGCCAACATGTATAAAAGTGTAATTCCTAAATTTTCTTTATTATTTATTGAGTATCTTAAGCTTGAATGCATAATTCATATTAGACAATGATTAATATTAGATTTATGCTGAAATGATATTATGTGATGTTATGATTTCATGTCTAGATGTATATGTGAGAAAGCATGTGTATTTTTCTGCATTATTGTGAGAACCATGTATTGATTTCTTTGATTTTATATTTATGAATGATTAAAATGGTTATGATGATGTATACATCATATGGATGATGATTATCATGTGAATATGACGCTTATGTACACCCTTGTCCCCATATTGATGAGATCAGTTGTTGTAAAGAGATAGGCCCGTGAGAGGTGTCTATGTTGGAAAGATGATATTGGCATAACTATGTTTATGTGTCGAGTATTGCCAAGGGATCTTTATGTTCACATGATGTTGGAATGGATCAGTGTGTCATATATATATATGTTTCATTTGGTTGGCCACGTCGAAAATTAATAGCTATTCATGGGACTTAGTTGGACTATACGTGGGACAAGGAGTGGACATTAATCGTATATGTTATCTCATGAGATGGCGTTGGTACTATGGACACTAATCCCATGCTGTTGACCTATGCTGGGTTGCTTGCGACTCCCCATAGTAATCATTGAATTTTATTTAAGTCGGTTGTATGCGAAAACACTTAAATAAAGGTGAAACTAAAGTCATGCATTCACTTGACTCCATGTGGGTGTATGAAATTGAGAATTGGCTAGAGTGTCCTACTTTTCCCGTACACTGTCACGTGTAGATTTGGGCTATGAGCGTCCTGTTTCTCACGTGGTCGGAAAAAACTATAGGCTTGTGCGTCCTAGGAACCTCTGGTGACTAGTGGCTAGCGTGAAGTCGTAATAGGGAGTCCCATACTTCATGTATTTTGATTTCTAGCTAGGGTGCTTTACCCAAAGCATGCATTCCATGCATCGCATTAACCAAGATTTTTACTTGGTTGTTTTGATTTGATTAAATGATAATATCCTACTTGCGTTTATTCTGTACCATTATTATTATTCTTGATTGTCTTGGAGGGATATTCCCCCACTATGATAGTGTTTAACGCTATCCAACCAAATCTCAGATAATCGTGGTGAAGATCCAGTAAGTGAAGCGAGCATTACGGCGAAGTGTTCGAATGTTTGCAGCACAGATGACGGATGACGAAGTTGGAGTGGCATATTAAAGATTTTATTTGCTTATGTGTTTTTAGGATAGTTTATCATTTATTTCAAAATTGTAATAAGTTTTCTTAATGAAGGCAATAATTAATTATTTGTTTGGTTTAGTTTCAAGAACTTTTTAATAATAATGTATATTAAAATTTCATTAACTCACATGTTTATCTTTCGTCCCTGTGCATCAATGCCATTAAATTTCAAATATATGGAAACATAGTGATATGTCAAGAATTTCATCCTTGACATGTCTTAGATAACACCTGAAAATTCGGCCTATCGTGGAATCCACGGGAGCCGAAATCTCGGGGCGTTACAAGATGGTATCAGAGCACAATTAGGACCTCTGGGTGAGAAACCCGACCTTTATTATAATAAACACACCCTAGGACTTAGGTTCCAATGAGCTAGAAATGAAACACTTAGGTTCAACCCCTATTGGTTGCTTGTGATGTTGTGAACCTAGAAATCAAAACTCAGACCCCTTGATATCATTAGGGTAACCGATAAACATAGAAATTTGTAAACTTTTAGATTTTTGGGAAGTGAATTCTCACTTTTTGCTTGATGTTCAGGGATTTTATCAATTCCCCATATTTAGATTAGCGTTTCGCTGAATTGTGTGAATTATCTCGCTCAAATCTTACGGCTATCTATTTTATTTTGAATTTTTTCGTTAGGTCAGATTTTCAAATCTAACAATAGTACTCCCATTAGAAAATGTACTTTTAGACTTAAAATTTTTTTGTAAGTTTTTACAGAGACTCCTAACTTATCTCCTAGAAGTCTCATAAAATTTCATATCACTCGGACATGTAGATAAATCAGGAAAATTCTGACAGTAGTGAAAATCTTGCATAAAATTCTGCTGACCTGCTACACTTTTTTTAATTATTTAGGGTAGTAACATATATTATCTTTGTAATATTGATATGAGAAAAATTAACTATGTCCCACACCTAACCTACAGCCTACCTTTCAAATTTTAGGAGAAACCAATGCCCGGTTTGAGAGAAAGAATTCTAGGAGTGCTTATAGGTCCTGCGCTCTAAATTCGGCGCTACCTTAGTCCTTAGCCTCGAAACCTCTTTGATTAGACTTAGTTTGTAAGCAAGCACTCTTAGAAGTGTTTCCTAACATTTTCCTATATGTCCCTATGAATTTTGGGCCCAACTTAGTTACCTTAGGTAGGTTATTATGACCATAGAATGCTACTTACCAACCCCCACATAGACCTTTGATTATGACTATCAACGGAAGTAAATATGACCCCGTAAAGTTGTGATGTTTTGTATTGATGAATTTCTTTTGGATTTGATTTCTTGATATTTGCTTTGTGGGAGAGTGTATGAAGGTCCGCACGATGTTAGGATAAATTGGCCACATGGGAAAGCGGAACCGTACCTTATGTGATGTGTAAACGATTGGATCCAAGTTCAAATCCCGAGGGGTGTCACTTGGAATTTCGAATGAATACTAAAGAACTCAATGCTCAAATGCGAGTAGAAGATCTAAGTATCGGATCTGAATCTATTTGAACCAGTTTTCCCGTGATGCCTGATACTATACAAATTGCATCCTTGTTTTAACTTTGGGACTTTTGTGCATCTCTTAGAATGTGTGATCGTTTTCTTTGGATGACTAGAATAAAATAGATGTATAGATGACCCTAGGATATAGAAGCTTAGCCGCTTAGACTATATAAAGAGTTAGAATATGGTACCCCTAATCTCATCTTTTCGTCAGCACCTTTAGCTGTTTAACGACCGTCGATGATATCTCATTCGCGTAGTTACCCGATCGCTTATCTACTCTTTCACTCGGCCATTTGATCATGCTGACCTAATTAAACTCAGATCTATCCTCTAAACTCTCGATTAGTCTTTCCATTAGCGATCAGACATCCCTGATAATTATCTAACCTTAATCATCCTAAATCTTTGACTATAAGAACACTCACCCAAACCTGAGAAATATTAAGGGCTAGATGATTGAATGATTTGAAAGACCTGTCGATATATTTAGAACCATCTAGGAATTAGAGTGCGCAATGGAAATGTGTAAGGCCAGAAATTTGAGAGAATATAAAATCAACCTTAATGACAAAAATCTTATTTGTAAGGGGGGTGGAGTGTGTTGACACCAAGATCGCGACTAACTCGGAATAGGACAAGGGTAGCTAAAGACGGGGAGAATAGAGAGATTGCCCACAATCGACTCTTGGTAAGCTTCGGGGATGAAGTTTGTTTTTAAGGAGGGTGGATTTATAACGCTTCAGATTTTTAGAATTTATATGAAAAATTATTTTTATTTTATTTTAATTAATTATCGTATATTAACTTTGATTTGCGAATAGTGGGGCATCTGTAAGAGATCCGATAGCGAACCCTTTACAAAAGTTGCTTGGAATAAACCTATGAATAGCATATAGAGGTTAGATTTTTCAAAACTCGCACTTTTTCAATAATTACGATAATGCCATTGGATCCACTAATTTGCGATTTCTGATCAATCAGATATGTAGTTCCCGAATCCGTCCAAAAGATAAACGTAATTTTAGGTGTATAATAATTCTTTGTAGATAGATTTTCAAGTAGGCCCCGTAATCATGGAGATCTGAATCTAGGAGCATCTGTAGCCGTTGATCGAGAAATGTGGTCGGAAAAGTAACTATACCAAATTGATCATCTTAGTAATAAATTCCTAACCTAGAATTTGAGTGATTATCTTAGGTATATAGATATGAAATCTTAAGAGCCCAAACATGTATGGCTCACATTAACCTAGACCCTTAATTTCTAGATCACATAGTTTCCATAAACCATTTGACTTGAAATTTTATACCATACCGATTCATCATAAATTAATCATATATGTCAAATTTCAGCCCTTAAATCATATTAGAAGTAGTCCAATTGTCAAATCAGCCCCTTAACTCTTGATTTTCATGTCCATCAAGTGAGGAAAGTGGATGGTTAGTCGTAGTTGAATATTTTTCTTCACATGAGTGACTTAGATAGTCTTTATCATGGACCAATAGTGTTATTTGAGTACCCCACCTTGATAAGCATCTTTCTAAAGCACGAAGTTATCCCGTTTTATGAATTAAAGAGTTACCAGCTTTTTTCAAATCTGAACATTTCAATTTACCCACTTCTTATCATCAATCGCTTCTCAAATTTAGACCACCTATTATACTCATATGACTACGAGTTTACACAAAATTTGGACTCCGATCTATAATCCTACACTGTTAAACCACAAAGCCAGCCCCTTTATTTTTCGCCAAAAGTTGGAATTTCAAATCTAGCCATTTCTCACCATCAATTAACCACTAAACTTTGTACAATTGTTTGCCTATCATGACTACATATTTTCTCAAAATTTGGGCCCTAATCATCAAGCGTAGACCATTAATTGAGATCAAGCCCATTTTAGCACCTATCATGTTATTTTCAAGGATCAGCCAATCTAGAATGTGAATCATCAAGAAATTTACGTATTCTGAGTTTACTCTTCGAGCTTGATAAGATGAACGGATTGAAATTGATCAAAGATCATCCTAATATTGAGATTTGAGAAACCCACCTCGAAAGGTTGTTACACAAGACCTCACGCGCACGCCCTTCTTTTCTCTCCCCATGTGCGCACATCTCTCTCCATATTCCTACTATGCACCTCCAAGCTCTTCTCCTAACCCTAGCCTTCATGCCCAAGAGAGAGAGAGAGAGAGAGAGAGAGAGAGAGAGAGAGAGAGAACACATTCCTTCCATCCTAGCCGTCCACCTTAAGGATCCAACGTGTGGGACCCGTTCTACTAAATTCATGTGGTTCGTATTTTGTTTAAATGCAGTCTTTTTAGAGATTCTACTTCTAGAGTTTTATCTAAAGCCAATGTGAGGATTTTTCCTTCAAGCTAACATTGATAAAAGTGTAATTCTTAGATTTTCTTTATTATTTATTGGGTATCTTAAGCTTGAATGCATGATTCATATTAGACCATGATTAATATTAGATTTATGCTGAAATGATATTATGTGATGCTATGATTTCATGTTTAGATGTATATGTGAGAAAGCATGTGTATTTTTCTACATTAGTGTGAGAACCATATATTGATTTCTTTGATTTATATTTATGAATGATTAAAATGGTTATGATGATGTATACATCATATGGATGATGATTATCATGTGAATATAATGCTTATGTACACCATTGTCTTCATATTGATGAGATCAGTTGTTGTAGAGAGAGGCCCGTGAGGGGTGTCCATGTTGTAAAGATGATATTGACATAACTATGTTTATGTGTCGAGTATTGCCAAGGGATCATTGTGTTCACATGATGTTGGAATGGATCCATGTGTCGATCGTATATGTATGTTTCCTTTGGTTGGCCACATTGAAAATTAATGGCTATTCGTGGGACTTAGTTGGACTATACGTGGGACAAGGAGTGGACATTAATTGTATATGTTATCTCATGAGCCGGAGTTGCTGCTATAAACACTAATCCCGTGCTGTCGACCTATGCTGGGTTGCTTGCGACTTCCCATAGTGACCATTGAGTTTTATTTAAATTGGTTGTATGCAAAAACATTTAAATAAAGGTGAAACTAAAGTCATGTATTCACTTGGCTCCATGTGGGTGTACGGAATTGAGAATAGGCTAAAGTGTCCTACTTCTCCCATACACTGTCACATGTAGATTTGGGCTATAAGCGTCCCGTTTCTCACGTGGTCGGGCAAAACTATGGGCTTGTGCGTCCTAGTAACCTCTAGTGACTTTTAGTTAGCGTGAAGTCGTAATAGGGAGTTCTCCCGCTTCATGTATTATGATTTCTAACCAAGGTGCCTTTGCTTAGAGCATGCATTCCATGCATCGCATTAACAGAGATTTTTACTTGGTTGTTTTGATTTGATTAAATGATAATATCCTACTTGCATTTACTCTGTACCGTTATTATTATTCTTGATTGTCTTGGAGGGATATTCCCCACTATGATAGCGCTTGACGCTATCCAACTATATCTTAGATAATTCAGGTGAAGATCCAGTAAGTGAAGCGAGCATTACGGCGAAGTGTTCGAATGTTTGCAGCACGGATGACGGATAACGAAGTTGGAGTGGTATATTGAAGATTTTATTTGATTATGTGTTTTTAGGATAGTTTATCGTTTATTTCAAAATTGTAATAAGTTTGCTTAATGAATGCAATAATTGATTATTTGTTTGGTTTAATTTCAAGAACTTTTTAATAATAACGTGGATTAAAATTTCATTAAATCACATGTTTATCTTTCGTTTCTGTGCATCAATGCCATTAAATTTCAAATATATGGAAACATAGTGATATGTCAAGAATTTCATCCTTGACACGTTTTAGATAACACCTGAAAATTCAGCCTATCGTGGAATCCACGGGAGCCGAAATCTTAGGGCATTACAAAACATCTCAAACGGACGATGTCCTTTTTCAAGATCGTGCGGCCCAACTTTCGAACAGGAGTCTTGCTGATCCAATCCGTTTATATGGTTCGTACATAGGAGGCTAGCAAATCCCAGGTGTTTACATTGAAGGTATTGTCGTATGGTGTACAGTTAAAAGCCAAAGATGGTAGTGGCTAACTGATTTTGTGTTTCCAGACCCTTCAAAACTTGACCACTGAGTCCAATATGACCCACCTTAGCTCGATCCAAACTGTCTATCAGTTTCTAGCATCATTTTTAACTAGAATCCAATTGATATGAGGTGTGGACGCTCATCAGTGTAACCATTGTTTTGCTTATAAATTAGTTGATCATTAAAATGCAGGTCAACCCAACCTGACCCGGTTTAATTTGGATTGGGTAAGGGTTAGGAAAATCCAACCCGAATTCAATTTGGGTCGGGTTAAGGTTGAGGTGTAAACAACCCGACCCAAACTTGACCTGACCGAACCCAACCCGACCTGACCCATTGCCACCTCTAACCATATACTAAAACATCTCATTTTAAGAGATGTTTGGATTCATGGAAAGTAAACATGGTTTCCCATTAAACTCAATTTTCAGTGTTTGTATCTTTGTTTAAAAGTAATTAAGCAAAATTATTTTCTCACCTTCACTCTTAAGAAATGCATTTTTTCCTACTATTGAAGGAAAATGGATTTCTCAATGGATAAGCCCAAACATGCTACTATCCATCTTGAATCGCCTAACATTTGCCACATGTGTCAATGTGTCAAATATATAAGTCATTCTCTATCTTCGATTATTCTCACACATGCTGCTATGCCACATGTGCTAATGTACCACGTCACCATCCATCTTCTTTTGCTTCTTCTTCTTCTTCTTCTTCTTCTTCTTTTTATTATTTATTTTAGCAAACCTCTCTGAGAGATGACATGGTAGAGCCTGAAGATCCAGAATATGGTAGAGCGACGGTGTCAGGGTGATGTGCAAATTGGGCCCACCAGATGTTTGTGCAACATGAAAGTTAGTCGCTCCAAAATTCAGATTAATTAATTAATCATGTGGGTTACTGTAGGAAACAATGAAGAACAACCCTAAAACACTCAAATTGCGTGATGGTGGGACTGACCAGATCTTTTGAGCGACTTTCATATATGGGCAATCCTTCACACATACACCATGGCTACCATCCATTTTCTGAGGGATCGTTCCTCTAGTGGAAGAATCCTGACTAGAGGTGGGCAACGATCCGGGCTGAGCCAAGTTAGCCCTAGTTTGGTTTGGCTTGTTTTTGTGCCACCTCAGTTTGTGGATTGGCATGATTTGGGTTTCGGGCCGACCCATGCGGCCCGAGTTTGGTTTGCTCCAGAAAAATCTGGTTCAAGCCGGGATCGGTTTGGTAAAAAATTTCGAACTAGGTTGGGCCAAGGTTAAATAGGTGGTGGCTCTTATTTTGTTTGTTTATTTAAGTAGAAAAGAATTTAAAAAGTTAGAAAAAAAAGTACACACGTATCTTACTACTTGATGTTTAACATCCTCTAAAGGAGTGCAGCTTCAAACTAGACATGTAAGAGCATTTTCCAAACAAAAGTACACGAGCATAATTTTACAAGTGCAAGGAAATAGTGTGCATTCATGTATATGTATTATATATTATCCATGTCATCATGTATATGTATTATCCACGATGTCCATCTGTTTTACAAACCATTCTAGGACATGATCCTAAAATGAAATCATATCCAAACCTCAAGTGGATCACACCACAGGAAACAGTGTTCTTACAATCTATGAGCCGAATTAAACCGAGCTGATTCAAGTTGAGGCTCGAGCTGAGCCGAGATGATATTGCCCTAATTTGAGCTTGGTTTGATTTTCCAAATGAGCTCAACTCCGAGGCTTGGTTTGGTTTGAACATCCATTCGAACCAATCCAAGCGGAGCTTTTTTCAAACCAATCTGAGCCGAGCTTTCGAGCTGGCTTGGTTTGTGCCCAGCTCTAATCCTGACCCTTGGATCAGTGTCCTTCAATTAGACAACTTACCAGAAATCAGGTAGCTTTATGTGTGAGAGGCTAAATATATGACATACAGAAGATTTTCAGTCCCACAAGTGAGTGAGTTGACCTGTGACTGAGTCAGACTTACCACCAGTGAGTTTCCTACCGACTCTGCTCGATATCTCCTCGATTCCAGTTAACTCAGCCGAGTCAAGTCACCGAGTTTTAAAACTATGGTTCGTGTGTGACACAAGCGATATTTTAATTCCCGCCTATGCATGTAGCTAGGTATGATCTACTCTCGTTTTCAGCTTGTACAAGTGACCTGCATGGTTTTTAATGATCTGGAAAGTTGGTTCATCTGCCATGCAACCGAACATGAACAAGCCCCACCCTTTAAATTTGTGGCCTGCATGCAGATAATGAAGAAGGTAGATGCATACAATTAAGAAGGCAGATGCATCAACCATCTTAATAACTGAAGATACGAACCCAAGAAAACTGTGAACATCCTCTCGTAGATTTCTGTGAGAGCGTTGCCGTTGGGTTTACGGCAACTGTATGAGGGACCATCCACCTAACTATAAACCTTGTCAGGAAAGATATTTTGAACCACACCAAGTAACACCCCCCCCACCCCCCGCGGCAAAAAATAAAAAAAAATCTGTAAGATTCAGCACATAGAACATAGTGGACCCCACATTTCGTTTTCCGACGGATCCTGCTTCCAATGGAGTAATCGTAACCCTTAGATCGGTGTCCTTCAAATAGATGACTTACAGAAATCAGGTAGCGGTATGTGTGAGAGGCTAAATATAGGATATGAGGAAGATATCTGGGTCTGATCACAAGTAAATGTCTCGATTCGTCTGATTTCCTGGCGAGTTTCTTAGCGACTCTGCTTGAAATCTCCTCAATTCCAGTTAACTCAGCAGAGTCAAGTCATCGAGATTTAAAACTATTATGCGTGTGGCACACGCGTTATTTTAGTTCCCGTCTATGCATGTAGCTATGATATACTCCCATTTTCAGTTTGTACAAGTGAGCTGCATGGTTAATTAATCCGGAGCATTGGCTCATTTGCTGGTGCAATTGTACATGAACAGGTCCTAAAATATCTCTTCAAATAGGCAAATCCCAGTCTTTAAATTCATCGCCTGGATGCAGACAATTAAGAAGATAGATACATGCAATTAAGAAGGTGGATGTATCCACTGTCTGAATAACTGAAGATGACCCAAGTATTTGAAATCCTCGTATATGCAACCATGCCAGACCGTCCGCCCTCATAAATCCTGTGACAAGAAAAATCAGGTTAGTACAATGTTTTGGTGGTCCCCGCCACAGTACCACGTAGCCCAGTTTTCAATGTGGGCCACACCACAGTACCACACCGACTATAGGAAAAGATGGAGAACTATTCAAAAACACTAAATATTTTGCTTAGGAGCCCGTAAATGGGAAATGGAATTGGTGATAAATGAATTGGAAGTAAATAGCATACTAAGTTGTGTTTTGAAGGGAGTAAATGAAATGTATTTGAAATCTAAATATTCTATTTGGATGGGCGTAATGGCGTAATTGGAAGGAATTGGAATGCATCAGAATTTTTCATTTTTCAGCGTATTTATAGGAACATATATAATATCCCAAATCAACTTTAATATTTCAAAACTGGGCTAAGTGGTAATTTCTTAAATTCATAAGAAAAAAAGAGATAAAACGTCGAATAATTTTATTCAATATTAATGCGTGTAATAACTATCAACTCTTGATTACACCACTAATAAAGAAAAATAAAACCCTAAATCATAATTTCCAAAGAAGTAAAATTCTAACGATAATAAAAGTTACCCAAAATAATAAAACTCATAAGCCTAATTTGACAAAAATAGAAAGTCTAAATAAACTTTGTTAGAGGAAGTCCTAGTATAATTACAACTAATTTGTATATATATAAAAAAGAATCTAAAACTCTAAAAGTAAGGAAATACTACAAAAATCGAAATTACTACAAATAGTAAATTTTTAATAAAATTCTGTTTTTAAACTGGAACTGCGCATGTTCTTGTAATACAGATTGAGGCGACCTACAAAGTGGGTCGGTTGACCTTGAATGACCCATTATAGTAAAGATTGATAGGTTGTGTATCTCGTAATGATACCCTGATCAAAAGTTATAGGTCAATTTATGGTTCACACTTCAAATGACAATTTCTCTCTATCTGGATTGAATATCTTTAATCCGGACGCACATGGGGCCTAGTTACATCATGCCCTACATAAGACTAGGGTACGAATCGTCAGATTACTTCCACTTTCAGTTTAGCCTTTTTTTGGTCCAAGCATGCTAGAAATGTCCCTAGTTCCACGTCCTACATTTATGAATCCAATCACTGAGTTTTAAAACTATATGCATGTGTGGCACACAAGCGTTATTTTTATTATCGCCTATGCACTGTAGGTATGATATACTCCAGTTTTTAGTTTGTACAATTGAGCTGCATTGTTTAGTGATCTAGAGCTTTGGTTCATTTGCTTGTCACAACCATACACGAAATAAATCCCAAAAAATTAGATCTCTATGGCAAATCCTAGCCTTTAAATTTGTGGCCTGGATGTAGATAATTAAGATGGTAGATGCAACAACGTCTATCTGGATGACTGAAAACGGCCCGAGCAAAAGTGTGAATATCCTCAAATATTTGTGAGGGAGACTTGCCACGGGATTCAAGGCAACAATATCAAACTATCCACCTAACTAACAATCCCAGTCACGATAAAAATGAGGGTAATCCATTATTCTGGTGGGCCACACCACAGTACCACATAGCCCAGTTTTCATGTGGGCCACACCAAAGTACCACACTTACTATATAGGAAACAATGGATAACCACCCAAAGACGCTCCAAATTGCGTAATGGCTCACACTGATGGTTGGACTGGACCGGATTTTTTTAGCGTCCCACTTTTATGTATGGGCAATCCTTGTGGATAAGGTTTGATAACACATGTACACCATAGTGGGCCCACCTTCAATTTTCTAAAGGATCCTACCTCTAATGGAAGAATTTTGTGTTGGGTGTGGAAGTAACCTTAGAATGAATCAAACAAACAATAGAGAATCATGCAAAAAAAGAGAACACACAAGATTTTACATGAAAAACTATTGCGGAAAAAACCACGGCACAAAGCAACGATAAATCCATTATATCATAAGGTTATAAGAGATGGAAACAACTTACAGAATAGAAAAACCCTAATTTCTCCCTTTCAAAACCTTAGAAATCGTGTCGACTCTCCTTGTTCTACCTTAATCGTGTTTAGAAACACCCTTAATTATATACTTCGTACAAGATTAAGAAATATATACCTTACTTTTTAAAAATTACACATCCCATTCGGTCGACCGAATTGGACTTTCGATTGACCGAAATATCAACAGAGTCTGTCAGTCAACCAAAACAGACCTCGGTCGACCGGGAACATCACAGCGTGCTTCAGTCAACCCAATTGGACCTTCGGTCGATCGAACTGCACTGCATCATATTAAAGGCACTCGATCAACAATCCTTATTGTGGCTTTAATCCTTCATCTCCACTGCTCTAAGCTGCTATCACCATCTTTATTCTTCAAAATACTTTTCTTGCACACTCCTATCTTATTTCTTCTTTGTCAAGCCTAGAGAAGTCGAACAAAACTTGAATGTATTTTCAGGAATAACATTCATAAGCATGTTCATAAGATTCACACTATTGTGAATCTTCTCAAGAGTAACACCTCATTCCTCTAACATCTGCCGAATAAAATGATGATTAACATCAATGTGTTTAGTCTAAGAATGATACACCAAGTTCTTTACCAAATTAATAGTGCTCCTCGTTGTCACAATGCATAGGCACGACTTTCTGCTGAAGCCTCAACTCATTCATCATCCATTTGAACTAAAGAGCTTCCTTGAATGCTTCTGTCACTACCATGTATTCAGCTTCGATTGTGGGAAGTGTAACCACAAACTGAAGCTTTGTCATCCAACTGATAGCTCCACTCGCTAACACAAATGAGTAATCGGAAGTCGACTTTCTATTGTCCACATTCTCTACATAATCCGCATCCACGTAGCCTACGAGTTTTTCCTCAGAATTTTTAAAAAACCAAGACGTCATCCATTGTACCTCATATGTACCGAAGTAACCATTTCACTGCTTCTCAATGTTGCTTGTCGAAGTTTGACATGTATCTTCTTACAACATCAATCACATATGAATATCTGGTCTAGGACAAATCATAGCGTACATAAGACTGTCAACCTGCGCTCGAGTAGGGCACACGAGATATATACCGCTTTTCTTCATTTGACATAAGACATAACTTCAAAGAAATACGAAAATGAGCAGCGTGAGGTGTGCTAAGCGGTTTAAGCCTTTTTTAATCCAAATTTGACTAAGACCTTCTCGAATCCTTCAGGTTACTTTATGTAGATCTTCTCTTTTAGTTCCCCATGTAGAAACACAGTCTTCACATCTAACAGTTCTAGTTCTAGATTGTATTGGGCAATCAAAGCCAATATAAATCTGATAGATACTTGCTTTACCACTGACATGAATATCTTACAGAAGTCTACACCTTCGTTTTGATCATAACCTTTCGCTACCAGTCTGGCCTTATACCTATTCATTTTTTTTCAGTAAATCCACTTGCAACCGATCATTTTTCTGCCAAATGGAGAGCTCTACCAATTCTCACGTTTCATTCTTGGATAGAGAGTTCATCTCATCATACATCGCTGCCATCCACTTATCTGCATCTCTTCCTTCTAGAACTTGCCTGAAAAGTAGACAGATCCCCTCATCTATAATGAGAGAAAATGCAACTGTTTGAGTCATCCATGTATCTCAACGATAACCTACGATCTCTTTGTGGATTTCAACTAACAAATGGCTGCTCCACCTATACCTATATCTCTACTTGAAGCTAAGGTCCTTCAAGTGTTTCACCATTGTCTATTTCAACATCAATCATGGATTTTTCCTCTTCCTTGTGCTCATTCTTTCGAAATAAGGAACCTTTATCAAACTTGACATTCCAACTTAATATGATTTTCTGTAAAACTTGGTCATACAATCTGTATCTTTCACCTAGGGCTATGAATGGATTAAATCATGGTCTGAATCTAATCCGATTTAGTCAGATTCAGATCATTAATTGGATCAATGGATCGAATTTGGATCAAAATCTTTGATTCATTTAATAATCAGATTTGATTCGGATCCAGTAACGACCTGATTATAGGGGGTATAAAAGGAAAAGAGAAAAAAATCATAAGTTGCACTACTTGTTGATCGGATTTACATAAAGGAGTACTAGTTTTAATTGGATTTACATAAAGGAGTTCCTACTTTTAATCGGATTGGAGTTTGATTTCGAAAAATTTAAACGGATTAGATTTGAATCAGACACTTGTGATCCGGATCGGATTTGGATCATGTAAATCCTTAATCAGATTATATTCGAATCAACAGTGATCCGGTCCAAATCCGATCCGTTGATAGCCCTACTTTCACCCCATCACCATAGTAGATAAAAGTATACTTCCTAGCCTATTGTTCTAGCTTATCTCTTTGAATTGACGGTAAATAAGAGTAAGTGTCACAACCAAGCTGTATCTACAACTCCGAGTAATCAACTACCTCACCACTCCATACTTCCTCTCAAATTTTACAATTAATAGTCATAAAAGGAGATCGATTCACTAAATAGCAAGCCGTGGAGTCAGGCCTCAGCCCTATAGCTCCTTGCCCAACCTAGAATTACTTAACATACTCCGGACCCTTTCCAAAAGAGTTCGATTCATACATTCTGTAACACCATTCTGCTCTGGTGTGTGCCTCACTATCCCCCACACTCTTGTAGTACTAATTAAACTCCTTTAAAGTAAACTCACTGCTGTTATCTGCCATCGAAATTTTCAGTTTTCGCCCTGTTTGATTTTCAACCGTCGCATTCCAGATCTTGAAAGTGCGAAAACATTGGATTTATGCTTTATAAAATAAACCCAAACCTTCCTATAGAAGTCGTCAATGAATGTAACAAAATATTACGACCCTCCTCTAAAAACAACAAGCGACGGACCCCACACATCTAAATATGTTTCCCAGTTTTAAATAATAACCTTGATTGTTTCCCGTATACGCAATGCTCATATATATCTAAATCAAAACTTTCAGACTATGAATTAAATGACGTTCAAGGAGTACCTTCATACCTTGCTTGCTCATGTGGCCTAGGCGCACATGCTACAAACGTGCTGACGTAGGCTTCGCTATAGACGTTGCAACTCCACCCGATGTAGTATTCTCGATCAACTTGTAAAGATTTCCGCACCGCTGTGCCTTCATAATTGTGAGTACCCCTTTTGAAACCTTCAAAACATGGTAATAATCAATGAATTTGCACCTAAGTGCCTCAAGAGCTCCAGAGATATCATATTTTTCTTCAAATTTGGAACATACCTCACATCTTTTAGAGTATGCTCCATCCCATCAAACATCCTGATGCAAATCGAACTAATTCCAACCATCTTATAGGCATGATCATTGCATATAAGAACCAGGCCACCATCATACTCACTATATGTGGTAAACCAACTCCGATGAGGACACATGTGGTATGATGCCCCCGTATTCAAAATTCACTCATGACCGAGATAAATAAACTTGAACACTGACAATATAATCTTTCACCTGATTTTACTGAATTGGCTTCCTTCGATGAATTATCTGACATCTCCTCCTTCCGAATTTTGGGATTTTGACAGTTGTTCTTCATATATCCCATCTTACTATAATTCCAATACTTCAATTGACCTTTGCCTTTCGACTTGGATATAGAGCATGACGTCACTCAGACTATCTTCTCCTGGCAAACAATGAATCCATTGAAGTAACTTTTGCCTTCATTTTTTTTTTTCCTCAATTGTTTTGACTGAAGGGATGAGACAACGGTCTTGACATCCAAAGTATCTCTACTATAGCAAAGAGTATCACCAGATATTTATAGGACTTCGGGAAAAACATCAACAAAAATTGGACTTCATTGACCAAGCACAATTGGATTGTGCTAATTGTCTTTTGATAAATTTTATCTCAATCCTCTTCCTTTATAGTTTCAGAATGATGTGCTTTCCTAAGGATTGGATTTTGGAACCCTTATTGAACTAGAATGGCTTTTATCTTCAACCTGCCATAGTTTAAAGTTATTTTTACTTGTGAACTTCTCTGTCTTGAGCTTCACATACAATCCCCTCAATGTCACATCTTTAGATTCAATCTAATACCTTAATGTTAACTTTGATGCCACTTGTTGGGCACAAAAGCAACATCAAAATGAATCAAACAAGTAATAGAGAAAGAATACTTCAAGTATATAAACACAAAAAACACATAAGATTTTACGTGAAAAACCTTGAGAAAAAAATCACGGTATAAAGCGACGATCAATCCACTATGTATAGAAAACCCTACTTTCTCTCTTTCAAAACCCTAAAGATCAGTGTAGTCCTCTCTTTGTTCTACTCTAATCGTGTTTAGAAGCAGCCTTATATATTTCCATATAAGATTAATAAACAAAACCATCCATATATATTTCCATACAAGATTAAGAAACAAAACCCGCACTTTTACACATTTCATTCGGTCGACCCGACTAGACATGATGTAGAACTGGGTTGCTGATTATTTCATGGCCCAGATGGAGCAAAAGAAGACCGATCGGAGACGAAAGTGATCCGAACTGTCAGGACCGTAAACCGGCTGTATCTCACAATCCGGAATGAGTTTCGGGACATATAATATATCAATTTGGGGTAGCTCGAGCTACTTTAGCTGCCAGGTTGCTCATGCCGGAATCGCTAGATTCGACCGTATCGATGGTCATTAGGCTAGTTTATTTTCAATTTTACTATTTATAGTAAGTTTTAATTCGATCATAACTTTGGACCTGTAGGGTTTTAGAGTTAGTGCCCATCATGAAAAGGGCTTAGAATATTTAGTAGAACAACATGGTTGGGCCCGCTTGATAACTTTCTATTTTTAGCCGAAAACCAAGACTTCTAGTAGGATTGAATGACTTCTATAAATAGTAAGTTTACTATTTATAGTAAGTTGTGTTTTCTAAGAGTTTTAGTTTGAGTTGGAGTCTGACACTTTACCTAGGGTTTAGTTTCCTATTTATATGCATTGTAATTCCGTTTATTATTCATTCAATTATCAAAAACATTATTCGAAATTAATTTCCTTTTTTTTATTATCTTTTTCTTTCTCCTCGTGGATTCGAGAAACTCTTGGTTAGGGAGACGGTGATCGACCTACTACATCTTCCCTGCGTCAAGACATTCGGTTGATTGAAATATCAACAGAATCTATCACTCAACCGAAATAACCCTTGGTTGACCGGGAACATCACAACATGCTTCCGTTCAACCCAACTGAACCTTCAGTTGACCAAACCTGCACTGCACCATATTAAAGGCACTCGATCAATATCTTGACCCTTGGATCAGTGTCCTTCACATAGTCTACTTACAAGAAATCAGGTAGCTGTATGTCTGAATATAGGGTGTAAGGAAGATTTTTCAGTCCCACAAGCTTAATGTGCCGATTCGTGAGTCAATACTTCCCAGCTAGTTTCTAGCAACTCAGCACAAAATCTACTCGATCCTAGTTAACTAGGCCAAGTCGAATCATGAGTTTTAAAATTAAAATATGCTCAAGTCCAGTTAACTAGGCCTAGTCGAATCATCGGAGTTTTAAAAAATATGGTGCGTGCGTGCGTGTGTGTGTGTGTGTAGGGGGGACGTACCATGCGTACCAAGCGTTATTTTAGTTCCCGCCCATGCATGTAGATATGATATACGTACTCTGGTTTTCAGTTTGTACATGTAAGCCACATGGTTTTAGCAATCCGGAGTGTTGATTTGGTTGCATCATAGGTTTAGTGATGGGGTGTTGGTTCGTCTGCGAATGCAACAGTGTACATGAGATAAGTCCCAATAATTCTATTAAAATAGGCAAATCCCATCCTTTAAATTTATGGCCTAGATCCAGTCGATTAAGAAGGTAGATGCATCAACGATCTGGATAAATGAAGTTGGCCCGAGAAAAATGTCTATCCTCGTAGATTTGTGTGATAGTTTTGCCATCATGGCAACCGTGATAGACCATCCACCTAATCTGTGGAGAAAAATCAGGGTAGTCCATTATTCGGTGGTTCACACTACAATGTGTGTCTTAGAGACCCACTTAAACTCCAAATGTACTAAAGTGGCAAAAGTGTGAGCAATCTTATACATCCATAAAGAGGGCCCGATCGACAACATATATAAGCGTGCTTATGGACCCTCCAAAAGGCCTTAAAGACCTAGACATGGGTACTCTAGGACCCAACTCCATCCCGACCCATTCATCACCCTCAATGTACACGCTTACAAGATTGGCCTGTTTTTTTTTATTTTTATTATTATTTTTAATTTTAAGGCAGAGCGAGGCCTCCAAATTTATTGAAAAGGAAAAGGGGAACAAAGGAATTCAGGCCGGTCCAAAAAAGATTAGTCCACACCTATCAAGATTGGCCCGTTTATTTCAGTCATTTTTCCAATAATCCAACATGGCACACATGCAAGCCCTTGGCCACACATTAGGTGGATACAACTACAAAAGTAGCCAATTAAGCTCGTAATTCAAGTTGTGGACACAATTGCTCAGCCCAACGCTTCCTGTCCCTGGAATATCTGGTACAGAATCAGCAATATCTGCCGCAAGCAACATCCATCAGAACCCGTTTCTCTTACGTCCCCCATGAAGGTAATTCGGTGGCAGACGGTTTAGGCAAGCTGGCCAGCCAAGGGCACCTCTACAGATTTTATAGGAGTTGGTTTGCTCTCCCTAGGCTGATTGGAGGCTCTATATATAGTTCTAGATAAAGCAGGGGTCGGCGTGATTAGGAGGAAGAAGATTCCCAGGAAAGGGCACACAAGGATGCGAGCTTGTCATCTTTTTCCCAACCAACTGGTGGGTTGCATATGTCAGATATGTGCGATGTTATAAGCATGCTACTGGGTGCGACTGGGACAGTTCAGCATCCACCATGGTCGTACCAGTCATTATTGCTAAGGATGAGTACCATCAACATGTTTTTGAGCATCATTTTACATAAATATGAATGCTGGGTGTTTTTTTATGTTTACATGTCCAGAAAACTTGGTAACTGATTATGAAATGTTATGAAATGTTGCACCGAAGTGCATGAATATTATGAAATTTTGCACCAAAATAAATTGATTAATAATGAAATATCATGATATTTAGTACACCCAAACACACCCCAATATGTGTCTCGCCTGCTAGTCCAGCTGGAAGATGCCTAGGCGTTTCAACAGCAGGTCTCAGATTCGAGTGCTTAGGAGACACACTAACACCACAGCTGGGTGGGGGTGCATCCTGTGACTAACCGTTTGGGTGTGTTGCCCAACTATCAGGGTGGGTGCGTTGCATGACTAACCAAAAAAAAAAAAAAAAACACACCCCAATACATAATTATGATTAAATAAAATGAGATAAAATTAATTATTAAGTGGCTACCAAAATTAAAGGTCCTCTTACCTTCAAAAAAATGAAAAAACAAATAAAGAAAGCAAGAAATCAAGTTAATTACCTGCTGGGCTTCTCATCCAACAATAAATACAAATGCTGTTAAGTCTTTTTTTTTTTTTTTTTTTGTCAAACGAGAGCAAGACAAAGGTCTGATAGGATGTCTTTGTAGTCATTTGTTTGCTGGTGAGTATATAATTGTCTAAGAAGATATAGGCCCACAGAATTTCATAAAATCACGTCACATCTGATTCAGAGAAATTCTAAAGCTGTACAAAACAGTTAGGGTGTGTTTGGATACATGCAATCCATTGGTGTTCTATGAAAAATGTAATGATTATGCAAAAATAATTGCCATGCTTACGGTAGAAACATAGATTCCAAAGATGGAGTGTTGTTGGAATTCGTAAATTCATTAGACAACAGTCACCTTATTTTTTGTACAACGGAATTCTGAATGTGGATAAGAAAAACAATTACGATCAGGAATCCAAGTATCCAAACAGCTCAACTGTCTTGTCAGTTGAAAACAATTTCTATTTTTCACATGGATACCGTGTACCCAAACACCCTCATTATGTAAAATCACATCCAATCAGAACCGACTGTAGCATGCCTACCAATGCTAAAAGTTCTACTGAGAACCAATGGGGAGTTTTGTCGTCTGACTCATATAGCTTCTCCCCTGCTCTATTTATCTTTGCCAGAACATCAATTCGGGCACCAGGAATAAATCTGAAGAGAACCTGCGACGGATTATTTCGATCGTGCTTGAGAAAAGGCTCCACAATGGCTGCGGTGGTCACGACTAGAGCTGAAACACATGAACTGTTGCTGCAAATAGTACCTAGGCGTATTTCTAGCAGCAAAGGATTCCGGCAGCAACAACCCAGATGAAGAAACAAAAGTCTTTCCAGACCCGTGGAACCGGAAAAGATATCTTCTTCAGACCCTCGGGATCGGGGCCTTCTATTCGGACCATAACAGAGAAGTTGCGAACAAATTCGACTGTTTCCTGCAACTTCGTTTCCAGCAGCTCCATCTTTCAGAGAGAGAGAGAGAGAGAGAGAGAGAGAGAGAGAGAGAGATGGAGGGCTACAAATGCTGATAGTTAGAACTAATGTAGGTACAACAGATACAACGATTACAATAGTAGTTCTTGATTTACTCTTCCTGTCCACTGCATCAACAAGAGACTTTTTGCATTTAGAAGCACTGATTTGAAGAGCTTGATCCATCCATCAGGTTGACCCAACCTTGCACTTCCCAAAAATATGGGCACCAATAACTGAAACAGGTGGATGGGTTAGAAAACTTCAGCCATGTTTTTCAGAGGCATACATTTGTTTTCCAAATTGTGTCCTTAGCTATTTTTGTAAGAAAAAAAGTTTCAAGTTATGGTCCACCTAGCAGATAAAGTTCACGTGACATCCAAACTTTCCAATAGGTTGGCCCTGCAATGAGGATCACCTTGTGCAAAATTCAATAGGTTGGCCCCACAATGAGGATCTGATGTAGAGGGTGTAGCTAACCTCTACATGTTGGAGATGGACCACAAGAAGGATCAGCGGAAGACCACCAAGCTTGGGCTCAAGACCCCGAAGACAACTCAAGATTTCCTCCAGCCGATCGGCCATCCGACCGGCCGGACCCCTGCCCGATTGGCCGAACCCCAAGAACAAAAAACGTCGAAAACTCTCTAGACTGTTTTTGTCCAATCTGGCCGAACCATCCAGTCTGACCTATCCCGACTAGTTGGCTGACCGGTCGATCCCCTTTCTAGAGAGAGTTAAAACTCTCTGGACTATTTTTACACTACAGTCCAACAGGCCGGACCCTCTGGCCGGCCGGCCGGTCAGTGTCCAGCAAGTCTGTGAACTTTTTAATTTCAATTTTATTTCCCGCTTTCTTTGCTTATTTTCATTTTTCTAATGCAACTAGGACACCTAGGCTACGAGGGTTAGGGCTTAGAGATTATAAATATTGTTTTAATTTTTGTTATTAGATACATTATGCAATTTTAATATAATTATCTTTGAGTTTATCTCTGTTTAGCTTGTGTTCTTCAAGCCGCCCCTTGAGCAATCAAGGAAAATCGAACTGTTGTTCGATTGATCTGTGGATTCGGATTAATTATCCTATGAGAGAGACGGTGCTCGATCTTGTCCCGCCTATGGTTGCACCAAGATCACCTAGTGCAAAATTCGGCCTCATTTACTCAGCTGATGAACCAAAAAATAGAATACAATGTCTTACCATTGATAAATAGAAAAATACAAGTGTGATCTACTTGATGAGTGGATTTAGCTGATTTTTGCATGAGGTGATTTTCATGAATGGGTCGAAGGGACTGCATTTGCCCGAAGGGATAGATGAAAGATTCATATTAGTGTAGAAGCGATTTCTATTATTGGTTTTTTGAAGAGAGTAGACCTTAGAGACGTGCTAGTTGGATGTATAAGAAGGTGATTGGAGATATCTAATCATCAAATGGTTGAAATTCTCCAAAGGAATTAAATACTGAACAATCAAAAGGATCTCATTGAATTACGTCTTACAAATGACGATTTCTACAAGGGGTCCAATGGCCTTATGTGAAAGTCTTAGCAGTACCAGAAAAATGACTTTTCCCGACGGCCAAAAACCGTTGGCAAAGGCCTTCACCGACGGTTTTTAGCCGTCGGCAAAGGGGGCGTCGGCGTTTCTTCGCGACGGCTTAGAGCCGTCAGAAACTCCGACGGCTACAAACCGTCAATCGACAGTCGGAAATTCCGACGGTTAAAAGCCATCGATTGATCGTCATCCGACCAGTCTATGACCGTCGGCGTTTCTTTGGCATATGTTAAAAAAAAAAAAAAAAGCCATCAGCGTTTGAGCATGGCCACATTTTTGCATCTTCACCGACCCTTGAAGACAAATGTGCTCGTAAAATGAATGCCATGCAATCATTTTTGCTGATGTGGCCATGCTCAAACGCCATTGGGCATTCATTTTACGAGCACATTCATCACCTAACATCAACAACCAGATTCATAAGAAACTGCATGCCCGCTATCTGCTGTTGTGGCCATTAGCTCAAACACCAATGGCTCAGTTGTTGGAAACCTATAGGAGGAAAATGAAAATAAATGAGCATGGTATGAAAGTGGATTTATAAGGAGATGTAAAGAAGTTTCTAAGTAACAGATGAATCCTTCACCATATGAGGATGAAGTGAATTCAAAAGGTGAAAATATAAATCAGAATTAATATAGATAAAGAAAATTAAATGTCAACCAAATAAATACTCAAAATGCTTAGTAATTAAACTAGCCTTATATTGCTGATACAATATACTGCTGCTAATAGAAAAGAAAAGTATGCCCACGATGTCATGCGAAAGAAGTGCCCAGCTAATCAAATCACCACACCAGTCGAAGGCTCAATCACACTAAGGGCATTTATTTATAACTAAGCTTCTATGCCATCTTTTAGAACCTACATTGAAGTGGAATACATTAAGCAACTGGATGCTTGAACTCAAAAGCAGATCTGCAAACACTAGACCTTAAACTCAAAAACGGGGATCAACAAGACAATACTAAGAACAATTTGCATAATCAACAGTTTCTACCTACAACATGAGAAGAAAGAACTACGAATTCAATTATGCACTTGGAATAGAATGTACCAATCTCTCTGAATTCATGAAACTTCACTTAAAAATTCAAAAAAAAAAAAAAAAAAAAACATCTCTGAATTCAACTTGAATTGTTGGATATATTAAAAGAAACTGTAGCAATCTATAAATTCAAGCTCAAAGGAAAGAGATTTTCTGGTGATGCAAAAACCTTCCAAACTCTCAAATCCTAACATCTAACCTGATGTTCATAACATCCTGAAATGCAAATACCCTCCAGCCAAGACCGACTGCATTGATGGATTTTTTTCATAGAGTTACAAGCACTGGAATTTCTACAAGAGAAACTATTAGTTCCAATAATGACAGTAAAACAAAACATGCATAACTATTCAACACAATGAATTCAAGAGCTTTGCTAAGCACAAATGCATGGGCAATAAACGCATGTACACGCCACACGCGCCAGCATGGCATTTATGTACAAGATCCAATCTATCCATTAGGTTGGTCTCACCTTCTACATGTTTTCCCAAAAATAAATATAGTCCACTTGGCATGTGGTCCCCAATATTCGAAACACCTGTAAGGTTCAAAAAACTTCACCCAAGTCTTTTAAAGCCACACATTTGTTTCAAATAATAATGTTAAAACAATGCCAACGAAAAGAGAAATCTGCTGCATTTCAATTTTCACCAAGAAATCATCCTGCAAACTAGATACTGACACAAAAAACAGAAAAATCCAAAAATCCTAAAAAATATAGCTCCGAAAGTTGCTAAAATGCACAAACAGAGCCTCAAGCTCAAACCTCACCAACAGGAGCAGCTACTGAAACATACAAGACTGCTTTTTGTGCAAGGTGATTTTCATGGTGGGGCCCACCTTTTCCAAGGCTTGGAGGTCGTGTACATGTCATATGTTGGGATGTGAGATTGGTTGTAGGTTAAACAAACCTACAACAGTTTTAGGTTATTGTTAATCTAATAACCATTTGACACCATTTCCCTCAAGAGATTCGAGGAGAAATTAAAATTAAATTCAGATGAATAGAATCAGGCCGACTTGGGACCATTCAAATTCCCCCAAAATGGATTGAAATTCATCCCATTAATGCATATATCCCTAAGCATTTGACATCATTCCTCTCAAGAAATTTGAGGAAAAGAAAGAAAGAAAAAATCTGCACTATTCATCCCAAAAATTACTTGGAATTACCAAAAATATCAAAAAGATGGAAACAGAGATGAAAAACACTGATTTAGTGCATGCATGTGTGTATGTATGTGTTTGTTTCTGAAAAGGTGAGAGAGCAAAATTGTACAAAGCTATTGTCTTTTATATACAGTGGAGATATGCCATGGCAGCAACATATTGCAATCAGGCAGAAGAAGATGGTTGTATCCCAGAGATAGTGTTATTTAAGTGTGTCAAACGAGAGCGGGCCATCATCTTCATTGTATGATGAAAGATCTCAAGTTAAGGAGGAGAAAGTGGGAGAAAGTGGGAGAAAGTGGTGGTGATGGGACAACAGAGCAGGCCAATTCATCTAGTTCATGCATTCAACCAACCTAAATCAAACAGCGAATTGACAGGAAAAACCTCACCAGTGAATACAATATGGCAGTCCCATATAGATTCTCACAAAATACTTGAAAAAGAAAAAAAAGAAGATAGAAAAAAAAAATCACTAAGGATGCATTTGGTTCATGGCTATTATAGGAGCAGAGGAAAATGATTTGTGATTTGTAATTCTATTCTTAGTAGAAATTTCAAAAATTTCTTGGAAGAAAGCTTGCCCTTTTTGCACCAAACATCTCTCCTAACACTTCCACTTGTCTTGGCTAAGGCCAACCCCTAGAATCTCTCTTTTTTGGATGTTTATCTTCTGACCCAATACCACCTCCAAAACAATGGACAACCTTGCACATGTTGTCCACTGGAGGACCTATAGCTTTCTCATCATTGCATTCCAAAGCTCTTTACATCAGTTTTATTTGTGATTGTGAAGTTCTTTCTCCCCTTTAATGTCTCTACATTTAACTTCCATAAAAGGTCTTGCTTACAAACATCATGCAATATAAGCACACTACATCCAACACTTGAACAAAGGAGTAGCATAACAGTTGGATATGAATATTGAAAATAACATACCAGCCTATCCTTGCATGTCTGGCCTTTGCATGGCAACGGATGAAAACCATCAACAACCAAATGAGGGTAATGGCTCTAATGAAAGAAAATCAATTAAAACAAGAGCGTTAAATATTATGATTGAAAGTATGAATCTCAAGGTCTTGCTTCCAATCTTAGTTGGTGACCATCCTCACAGTGGATCACTGAACCATGCTCTACTCACATGCATTGTTACTACCTCTTTTTGTCAATGAAAAAAAAAAAAAATCAGAAGGAAAAAAAGATTGAAATTGGACTTGTGCACATGAAAGCTTCTGCATGTAAGGCATAATGGCAATTAGATCAAAGACTGAGAGAGGATTATTCCTTCATTTTGTTTGTTTTATGGTTACCAATAAATCTATCTGCTGCTTTTATTAGTGTAATTTTCAGTATGGTTGTCTTAGATACCACAGTTTCCAAACGGTAGTTTTCCCAATTTTATGTTAAAATATAATGGCCTGTTCTAATTAATTGGTAGTGATTAATCACACCATGTAATTTTGTTATATAGATAATCAGTGCAAATGGATGCATTTGTTAAGTAGACGTAGTCAGGAGATGAACAAAACTTGACTTCAAGATTATGGAAGGACTTTGGAAGCAACAACTACATGATTTGCTATTGTTATGAAGGCTGCATTTGGGTCTTGACCTGAGCCCAATTTCAAAAATTCAATTCAATAAAGGCGGAGAAATACCTCATGGCTTCTAGAGTAATTCTTTAGCAATTTTAAAAGAATTTCAGCTCCAAGGAAATCACTAATTTGCAAAATGTTGCTTGGTTTTGCAGCCTTTTTTGGCAGATTTCCACCCTAAAATTGACCTCTATTCTTGGGTGTTGCATCTGAATGCACCCTAAATTCTTCTCTAAATTTCTCCACAGTCGTCATTTGGATCAAAACGTTGTTGGGCCTCAAATGCCCTTTAGGAGGGTGCTTTCAAACAGGACCCCAAGGATAGTTACCAGAAAAACTAATCCATAGTAGTGTACCAGAATATACAACCTCAAAGTAATCTAAACCATTGTCATGGGGAGTCAATCCTGGCTGGATATGGGTCAACCATATAGACCTGGATTTAAAAGCTCAAATAATAGATACGTCAATCCCGGACCCATGTATCTTCTAAATGGTGAATGAGCATTCCATCTATATGGTTGGTCACCATATAGATCTGCTATAGCACTAAAATCACAATGATTGGACTACCCTGCCTATCCAGTTTCTGCAATTTTCAGCCATTTAACTTGGATTACTAGCAACTGCTCTTTTTTCTTTTCTTTTCTTGCTTAATATGTTTTAACTGTCCATTTCCAACAACTGATGCAAGTGCTATGATAGCTGAATTCTGGTGATTTGTCAGTTGTGGTCCATCTACATTGTGCCCTGCTAGATTAATGATTCTGATCATTGTTGGCAAGTGTACAATGCACATGTAGAGATTAGCATCCACATCATCTATATGGACCCTCCATTAGGTCCAGTCCACTTTTCCTAAGCTTCCTTGAAAAAATCATACTGATTAGATGACTCAAAACTGCCAATGTAGTGGACATGATTGTTTGTCGAAGATGACTCAAAACTGCCCATTTAGATGACTCAAATCATACATGCTAATGCACATGTAGACATTAGCATCCACATCAAAACTCTTAAATGAAAGCTTTACCAAATAGTTTATTTTCATGATAATAGCTTTTTTTTTAGAATAAGCAAATAAGCTCTTATTAATAGATTTGCTAAACGCCCTAAATGATAAACAGAGTACAACATGGAAACCTACATCATGATCAAACAAACAACAACAATACAACCAAACGCGCTACAATCCTGAATCAAGATCCATATGATCAAGAACATCTTCTTTCAGTGATTCGAACCATCAAACCATCCTTCATGCTGAGAATTACCTGAGAGTTTCGGGGACACAGGGTGCCCGTCCATCACCTGAACCTGAAAATTATAAAGCACAGCTGCGGCGACGGCCTTCATTTGAGTAAAAGCCACCTCCCTACCTAAGCAATCCCTCGGCCCAGTGTTGAATGCTGTGAACTTGTGGGACGGCTCCAATTTCAGGCTGCCTTGCTCGGTGATCCATCGCTCTGGCTTGAATTCTAAGCAATCTTCGCCCCATATTGCTTCCATCCTCCCCATTGAATACATCGGGAAAATAATCTTTGTGTTCGGCCGGACTGTTTCTCCTGTGGGAAGAACGTCTGTCTGAAGAGCTTCTTTGTGCTCAAACGGAACAGGTGGGAATAGCCGCAGTGATTCGCACAAGGCTGCATGTAGATAAACCAGCCTGTTAAGCTCCTCAGTTTCGAACACCGTTGGTTTTGCTACTGGTTCTTTTTTGGCTGAGATTGCCCTGAGTTCCTCCAAGATTTTGGTTTCGGCTCTTGGGTTCTTAGAAATCATCCAGAAGAACCACGTAATGCTGACGCTTGAGGTGTCTCTTCCTGCAGCCAAGAAATTAAACACCGTGTCTCTGAGGAATCTATCTGATTCTGATCCTCCTTTGATCTCATCCATGTAAGATGTCAGCAGATCCCAAGATTTCTCCAAACCATTGCTTTCTCTCATTTCTTGCCTTCTCATTGAAATTCTTTGGTATATGAAATGATCAATGGCTTTCCAAGCTTCACACATCTTCCTCTCCTTCCCTATCTTTAGCCACCTTAGCAACCTCCACCAACTTCCAGGAACCAAGTGACGAAATAACACCACCTCTGACGTATCATCCATGGCCTTGACGATAGGAGGAAGTTCTGGGAAGCTGGTGGATAGGCAGTTCAGATCAGTCCCGATGACCAATTTGCAGGTGCTATCGAACGTGAACCTTTCGAACACATCTTGTAAGTCTATGTATTTGCCTTGTTGCACGATGTGCTGGAGTACTGGAACAAGTGCCTTCTCCACCTTCTCTTTGGTAGTCCTGGCCATGAACTGGCGGAATCGTGTACATTTGAGGTGGGCCTGGGCCATTTTTCGTTGAAGTCTCCACGACTCCAATTCTGAATTGAGGATCCCATTCCCAAGTATATCAAACATCTCCTTGAAATCGGGTCCCTTTGGGAAGTTGGAGAAGTTGGTGCGCATGACATGGTTCACATTAGCCGGATCACACGTTATTACGATCTCCATCTGAGTGAACCACGGGCCATAGAACACCAACGTGAGCCCACTTTCGGCCATGACTCGGGTTAACCAGTCGTGCAAACAGTGGATGTTGAGAAGAAGGGACGGCAGCATGCCGACAATGGGCCAGTTTGTGAGAACATGGCTCTTGCTTCTCAACATCTGAATGAAGAAGAAACAAGCTGCAAAGGCAAAGGCTATCAAGATTTCAGGGTAGCTACAAAGCATGCTGCATAAGTCCATGAACCATGAACCCATTTTTCTTGCTTTAGTGCTACTTAGATTTTCAAGCTTAATGAGGCTTAGCTTGAAATTTGTTTTATAGCCTGGCTTCCCATTATATACGAGGAATGAAACTTGCTCAGAACAATTCATTAGGTGGGCTTGTCTGTGGACCGTCACGTCTATTCAATTCTATATCTACTGCTCATTTATGTGCCCCTGCTAAATGAGTGGCCCTTGGCTGATTCATTTTTCTCCCTTTTTTTCGAAAAGGCATGTTGACAGGAGACCTACCAGATGAATGGTCCTGATACAGCATACGTGTGCCATGTTTGCCCGTGTGCTTCTGTCCTCCATCCATATCAGAGGGTTATCATTCCTTACCTTTGTGAGCCCACCGTGATGTCCAATGGCCCAAAATGTCAAATGTACTCAGAAGATCATAATCAATTGACTGGAAAATGGAAAAGAATCTGTGTTATCATTCTTCGCGCCATACTGGGCGGTTGTGGTCATCCATGGTGGGGGCCTCCAAAGAGCGGCCTGGGTCTTGTACATGTGTTCATGAATTAGGCGGACATTGTATATAATAAGATATGCAATCTACAATGGAATTTGTCAACTGTTAAGTCATAACTCGGTGACTAGACTCAATACTCAGCTGAGTTGAAATGGCGAGATTTCTAGTCTTTAGGAAACTCAGTTCTGGGTCTGACTCAATCCCAACTCAGGAGACTTGCCAAGTAGACTCGATGTGAATCATGCTGACTCGGATCGAGTTACTTGCTGAGTCAGAATCATTATTAAATAGAAAAAATGAGGATAGGAATCAAACCCGCAACTACTGCTGTCAATGGGTGCCGGACCCAAGTGTTCCCAGATGGATTCGATCCAATTTTAATAGTTCGACCTTGATTTTTTTCAGGGCTTAAGATGTTGATTATCCGAAATCCACTCCCCAATCATTAAATGTCACACTAAAATTTAAGCACACAGCCCAAAAATCAACACTATCTGTGACTCGGGATAGGCCGCATGGATGGACATAGTTTAGAAGGTGGGCGTCCTCCTTCACATTGCTTTCACTCTTTTTGCCTGCCTGAATATGGACAGGGCTGAACCTTTTTCTCTCTCTATATAGGGATAATGCAAGCTAACGCGTCTAATGTGCGGAGTCGAATTCACATAAACATCATAGTAGGGTCCACTTGAACATTTGGGTACTACCCTCAAATGTTCCGAGTTCGATCGGGACAAGCTAGGGCTTTGAGGGGCCACAATGATGTATGTCTTTTATTCATACCATCCATCCATTTTTTCATATCATTTTAGGATTTGATCTAAAAAATGAGGCAAATTCAAGGCTCAAGTGGGCCACAGCACATGAAACAACAATGATAATGATGCCCACCATTGAAATCTTTTTAGGGCCCACCGTAATATTTACTTGCCATCTAACTTATTCGTAAGGTCATATAGATCTGGATGACAGAAAAAACAAATATCAGCTTGATCTGAAACTTCTTTGGCTAAGTTTTCAACTGTAAGCATTTAATCCCCACTATGTGGTCTACTTGAGCCTTCTATCTCATTTTTGGGCTTATAACCTAAAATAATATGGAAAAATGAATGGATGGTGTGGATGAAACTCATACATCATGGTGGCCCCTCAAAGCCCAACTATAAGCACGAGACTGGCCGGTAACACCCAAACCGTGTCCTTAGAAAATAGCATCTTGCATGTTTGCATTTATTTCAATTATGGTTTGCCAATGGTGATCGGTAGAACTTCACACGTGTCAAGTCAAATTGAGCATCACCCTGCTCGGTGCTCGATTCGAACCCACATACCCCTGCTCGTTACTCAGCTCGACTCGACTGAATCGAGCAAGGCCCTACTCGATTAGCAGACTGAGCGAGTTCGAGTCAATTTCGAGTTTCCGAGTTGAGTTTGATTCTTTCAAGTTGAGTATATATATATATATATATATATATATATATATATATATATATATATATATATATATATATATATATATATATAGCCGGCGACGAGCTGGCTGGGTGAGGGGTGAGGCCATAAGGGACTGAGGGAGTGAGGGTTGCTTGCAAGCCAGGTAGGTTAGGGTTAGGGTTTAAAAAGGGGGGCGCTCAGGCAGTAAATGATAATAAGGTAAAAAGTTAAAATGATTAGGTTTAAAAAAAAAATCTTATATATATACTACGGCTCCAAGCCGAGCAGAGTCGAATCAAATCGAGCCGAGTTTGAGCCAACAAACGAGTTGAGCCAAATCAAGCATGGCTTTGCTCGAAGCTCGCTCGAACACATTTGAGCATAAGAATTTTGGCTTAGCTCGGCTCAAACTCACTTCCGATCCGAGTCGAGTCGAGCAGTTTTCAAGCGATTCGAGCTAGTTTTTCGAGCTTGCTCGGCTCGTGTATAGCCCTAATGATCGGACGGGATAGAAAACTTATGCTCTCTCTTTCTCATCTTCTTTATCAATCTCATCTTCTACAAAAGATTCATCCAATAATAATTCGGACCCACTGCTAGACAGGTCATCTTACCAAAAACCAACCTGGTTCCAAAATCTCAAGCTCTGGTTCATGGACACTTGCTCTAGTATTGGGGGACATCTCATGTCATCCATGCATCCAACAGATATTGACCAATCTATTAGTCTTACATGATAAGTACTGCACTTCTAGTTCATGGTCCATGAGGGTCCGATTCCGTGGGTGGTAGACAGACTCCTGTTTCAACACTGAGACCAAGGATTAAGTGCTCATGTGGTGTGGGTGGGTGGGTTAGTGTACGGTGGTGTGAGTGTGTGATATATATATATATATATATATATATATATATATATATATATATATATATATATATATATATATATATATATATATATATATATGTTCGGTCCATCTGAAGTCTCCTTGCTGGGACTATTTGATTTGAGCTACTTTTATGCCGTGTCTCCAATTTCCCTGGTGCCTGCTTATCAGCCATCACAATCTACCGTAGTATTGATTTTTATTTTATACTTATTTGTTTAGAGGAGTTGCATAATCCTCTGGCTGCAATGATCTCTTGACAATTGACATAGAGAGGCACGGGATCAACGGTACACACATGGAATAAATTCACTTAATCTGTACCAATTAAATTGTGTAACCCACTGTATATGCAACATCCATTCCATCCATCTGGTTCAAACCTAGATTCTAGACCCAAAGGATAAAAATCAGTGACAACTACAACTCAGGTGGACCACACGACTGAGAACTATGGGGATGAGATTCAAACATATAGGTTCGTTTGTGAGGTCACCATGGTGTGTATCTTTTATCAAACCCGTCAATGGGGTGTAACCGATCAAGATGAAGTGAATAGAACAAACTCAACCAGGGCCAACACAGCGTGGTTAGAGGATTTAGGGGCAATTTTACTTTTCCCCATTGGCGTAGAGCAAAAGAGTTTTCTACCCCACCCGAAGATTAGGTAATTCATTCACTGCCAAAAAAAAAAAAAAAACAGTTTTCGGTCCAGCAGTGTTACAAGTGCAATAAATGCTTTCATTAAAAATGAGAATGCTACCCCCGCCCGTATCCAGCTAGGAATGGGCAGGAGCTCCGAGTGGCCACTGTGATATATGGGTTTATCCCCACCGTCCATCCATTTATCCGTGCAATTTTATGGACCAAAATTTAGGAAATTCCAAGGCTCAAGTGGACCACACCAAAGGGTGGTAATGATGGTCACGTTGAAACCTTCCTAAGGCCCACCGTGGTGTTTAATTGCCATCTAACCTATTCATAAAGTTACATAGACCTGGATGAAGGGAAACCACAAATATTGAGAAAACACAAATATCGGATCAATCCAAAACTTCTTTGACCGTAAGAAGTTAATTTCCAACGGGAAGAGTTTAATCCCCATTGTGTGGTCCACCTATGTCTTGTATCTGCTTGGGCCCATTACCTGAAATGATAGGAAAAAATAGATGGACGGTGTACATAGATAAAACCCACACATCAATGTGGCTGATTGCGTCTAACCTCGCTGCCTCTAGCCACATATGACCGGGCATATCTATGTGGGGCCCACCGTGATGTATCTGTTTATCCACACCGTCCATCCCTTAAATCATTTTAAGGTATGAACCCAAAAATTAGGTAGGCCAAATGCTCAAGTAGACCACGCAAAATAGAAAGCTTGGGTTGTGTTTAGGGTGGTAAATGGGTTAGTGGACCCAATGGGGTACCCAGAACCAATCCATTTAGACCCAGACCCAACCCATTTGTTAAATGGTACAAGTCTGGATCTAAGAACAGACCAATTGCTAAATGGGTCTGGATCTGGTTTTGTTTATATTAGGCCCAACCCAACCCGATTGGAACCCATTTAGTAAATAGGGGGTTTGGTCTATGTTACAAGGGACCCATCTAGACTTGAACCCGTTCAAGCCCAATTTTAAACTTAGTAAAAATGCTTACATACCATATCCAGACCCGACCCATTTATAAATGGGTCAAGATGGATCTCCCTCTACCAGACCCAAACCCATTTATAAATGGGTCTGATGGGGTTGACTCAGACTTGGCCTAGACCCGCCCATTTAGTAAAAGGGTCTGGGTCTAAAATTTGGACCCAAACCCATTTCACAAATGAGCAGGTCAGGTTTTGGCTAATCCCGCCCCAAACCCGACCGTTTACCACCCTAGTTGCCTTGAATGCACAAAGCATTAAATGCAAGTGTCATTGGTCCAGTGCTTCTTAAGCCATGATTGCAATAAAGAAATAACTACTCTTCTCTCTCATGTGTATTTGAAACTTAATTACAGTAAACCCCCCCCCCCCCCCCCCCCCCCCCCATTTGAGGAGTTGGATGTCACGTGCTTTTAACTGGTTGGAAGTTATCATATATATATATATATATATATATATATATATATATATATATATATATATATATATATATATATATATATATATATATATATATATATGTGGGAAAAGGTACTATGCGGGAGACCTCATGGGAAGTTCCCATGAGGTCGAGCTGTGTTGGCTTCACTGTGATGTGTGATGGGCATCCACACCATGCATTTTGTGGGTCCCCTGTTGATTATGGGATGTCCTAAAAATCATCTGTATCCAAAACTCACATGGGCCATACCAGCTGAAAGAGTGTAAAATCATGCTTACAACATCTAAAAGCACTTGTTGGGGCCTACTTGACTTTTGGATACAGTTGAAACTTGGTGTGTCCTCTTATTTAAGTGGGACAGGAACAATGGATGGGCTGGATCTCTCAACCACATCTCAGTCGGTCCTATAAACAATCATAAAGGTTTGAATGAGTAGATATCAACTCTTAACTGTTGTCTATGGTGTGGCCCACCCAACTCATGGATTGGCCTGGGTTTTAGGCCCATGACCCACCATGGAATGGTGCATCTAACTGATGGTGTGGATACCCATCACACATCACAGTGGGGCCCACACAGCTCGACCTCATGGGAACTTCCCATGAGGTCGACCGCATAGTACCCTTTCCCTATATATATATTCTCACAAAATAGGCTTTAACTATTTTCTAAATTTATAGATGAATTAATGTTAATAAATCCTTCTAGAGATGAGTAATTTTAAGTCACTTTGCAAAAAAGGGGTGGGCAGCTTGGGCGGGCCCCATTGTGGTGTTGATGTGAAATTCACCCCGACCATCAGGTGCATCATCCAATATCAGACCTAGGCCTTGAAAATCAGCCCCATCCATTTTTTAGGTTGGCCACATGATTGGAAATAATGTACATGGAAAAGCTTAGCCTCCAAATTATTCCCCTTGGCATGGCCCACTTGAATCACATTTGGGCCTGCTTTTGGGCCTCAAGCCTAGCTTTTGGTATGGCTTCTAATGGTTGGAGTGAAGTTCTCACACTCAACAAAGTGGCCCCTGTAAAAATCAACGATGAATGTCTTTCTCAACTCTTCCATTGGTGTGGCCCACTTGAATCACAAGTCAGCCTGATTTTCTGGCTCTTGGCCTAAAATGATATTAGACATCTAATTGCCAAAGTGTTTCTCACATACACATCGCAGTGGGCCCCATTAAAAATTAAGGTTTGTGGTCGTCTCCCACCTTTTCCACCTGTTCTTTCATAGAGAAGGGATGTATTCTCAGAGGAAAAAAAAAAAAAAAAAAATCTTACGTCGAAAGAGCCAGACAAAGGCTACAATTCATCCATATAATAACTTTGAAAATATTAAGTGCATGTAACATCCAGGCCTTTCAAAATATTAAGTTACCATGTCGATCGCCTAATGCAATCCCAGTAGTATCTACACGTTAACTGGTCCAAACCATACAAAATAATTCAGTTAATGGTAAATAGCGAAACACAAGTTTGGTCTACTCAATGGGTGACTATTGTGGGGTTTTTCCAAAAGGTGATGCTCATAATGGCCAACCTATTTGACCCATTGGATGTCATATACAAGTGTATGTTAGATCCACTCCAACCATTAGATGTATCATTCTATGTTGGGTCTAGAGCTAAAAAATCAAGCTGACCTGATTTGGGTGGGCTACAACAAAGGAAATAGTTGAAAGAGAGACGTACACCCTTGATTTTTATAGGGCCATAGTGATGATTATATGAAATCCACTTAATCCATTAAATGTGGCACCAAATTAAAACAAACCTAGGCTTGGGAACCAAAAAGCAGGCCCATACGTGATTCAAGTGGGACACACCAAGGGAAATAGTTTAGAGGATGGGCTTTTCCTTGTACATTATTTCCGATCGTGTGGTCCACCTAAATCATAGATGCGGTTGATTTTTAGGCCCTATATCTAACATGTGGTGATGCACTTGATCGTTGAGGTGGATTTAACATTAACACCATTGTGGGGCCCACTTAAGCTTCCAACGTAGGGAAGAGAGTGAAGAGATAATGAGAAAGATCCCCGTCTATCTCAAGTATATATGTAAAACCTTAAATCCACATGGTTATTCTTGAATCCACAAGAAAAAAGAGATAAAACTCTACTTTTTTTATTTAATAATGTGTGTTGTCCATGATTTCTTAATTACACCATTAATGAAGAAAAATAAAACCCTAATTCGTAATTACCAAAAATAGAAAAATTCTAACCTTAATAAAAGTTACCCAATTTAGTAAAATTCATCTAAAGCCTAATTTACAAAAAATAAAAAATTTAGATAAGCTTACTGAAAGAGTTCTAGCATGATTGTAAGTAATTTCTAAAAAAATGAAAATCTAGAACTCTAAAAATAAGAAAGTACTACAAAAAATTGAAATTCCTAAAAATAATAATTTTTTCTTAAAATTTCATTTTCGAAATAGAAGCGTTTGTGGACCAATTGACCCTGGATGACCCATTTTAGTAAAGATTGATAGGTTGTGTGTCCCGTAATGATACTTGGATAAAAAGTTATAGTTATAGTTCACATTGTAAACAGTAATTTCTCCCTATCTAGGATGAATTTCTTCGATCCGGACATGCCTGAGGTCTAATTACGTCATTCCCTACATAGGACTAGGCCCACATTTGATGGACTACGTCCGCTTCTGTTTGGCCTTCTTTTGGTCCAGGTATGTTAAGAATGTACATATGTCGTATCCTACATCATCAACCCTTTTCCGAAGTAAAATTAAATTACTCTTCTCCTCGAACATTTATTAACATTAGTTAATCCCTAAATTAGAGAACTAATTGGAGATGCAACTAGTTGTATGTGAGCATCTCTCTCTCTCTCTCTCTCTCTCTCTCTCTTCCACAAAACTACTTAATGTCTATACTATTTATAAAAGTCAGAATAACTTTTAAGGATTTTATATCCATTTTAAGGCATGTTCGGATTCATTGAAAGTACAGAAAAATGTTATGTCCAATGAAACTCAATTTTTATTGCTTGTGTTTTGCTCAAAATTTGGTTGGTAATACATGTGTGTAATGTCAGGTGTATTTAAGCCTGATATAGCTCGATCTGAATCAAACACCTATGACCCAAGCTGAAATAGACTGAGAGATTAAGATCTTAGCTATTCGGGCATCTATTCAGCCACCTTTAATATAAACCAAGAGATTTACGAAGGAGAAGGTTCATCTTTCTAATGAGTTCTTTTTACCATTCGGCGGAAATGATTGTTCTCACTATGATAACAATTATCAATCAATTAACACAGCATGTGAATGATTGTAAAATGAAAAGAATCAACATTATCAAGTATAAACACTAACAAATAAAAGAGAAAATCCTTGACAATCCATTCATTATTATGTAGATGGTGAAGTCATAAACTTGGGTCTTCCTTAGTAGAGCGACTCGGGCTTAGATAAAGGAAATTACACTACAAGCTAAGCTAAGTCGATCCAGCATAGTAACGTATACGAACTAGATTACACTACTCCTAAGCTAAAGTCGGTCCAACATAACAACGTAGGTGGACTAGATTTATATACTAACACCTAAGCTAAGTTAAGAGCTTGACTAGGATAAGCAACGCCGTAAGTTGTGTTGTGTTGGGTTGGGTTGGTCAGGGGTAGAACTCTTTAATCCTCTTCCTATTTGTAGAAATCTTAAGTGGTAGCTAGAGAGAGATCTTCATAGCCATTCCTCATGATTGCTGATGTGGAAATAACTATCTGGGTCTGAAAACAATTGTGGCCTATTCTACAATGCCATGTATGTTAGTTGTTTGTTATGGGTTGTCCATTGGTTGCACGTACATCCTAAGTCCATTAAGCAGACAAGTTTTCTTCGTAAGATGTCATGTGTAGATATTTTCCCGTTCAAACATGCATTATGCGCTTTGAAAATCGGCCAACTTGGTGTTGCCTTCATGTCGCTTCATATCTCCTTAAGTAATTTTGGTTGTAAGGGTCTCTTTTGTATGACACTATGGTGCATCAGCCGAATCCATCACTAGCCACAACCGTATTTCAATCGTCACCCATTATCGACCATAGGGCCACTAAGATGAGTGGTTAGCCTTGTCATGTAAGTGAGACATGTAACATGTGTCGAATGACAATAGTCAACTAGATTTTACCCTTTTGGGGCTACTCATAACTTTTCAAATTTTGATCAAATTCCACCATCAAATTAGCAATCGAAAAGATCTTCTGTTTGTCTCTATTCGAGATCTTAATGCCACGTAGCATCATCTAAGTTGCTAGATTTGAGTTGTCAAATCAAGAGTAAAGAGTTTGACAAGCCTTTCTTTATGGGAATTTATGAAAACATCATTTTCCACTTTCTTTGTTTAAAAAATAAATAAAATTATTTTTCCACCTCCACCTTTAAAAAAGATATTTTTCTATAACGAAAGGAAAATGAATTTCTCAAGGTATAAGCCCAAATGTGCCACCATCCATCTTTAATCACCTCACATGTGCCACATGTGTTAACATGCCAAAAGAGTTGTTATCCATCTTCGATTATGCCTCACACATACCTTATATGTGCCAATATTCCATGTCTCACTATCCATCTTCTCTCGCGCTCCACACCACACATGTAAAGCATTTCATGTGTTAATGCACCACACGTGATACTATCCATCTTCTCTTGCACCTCACATGTACTAATGTGCCACGTGCACCTATTGTGTTTTTATTATAGAAATAAATCTTAAAACAAAATTTTTAATTTTAGAAAATAAATAAATGTTTTATACAAAAACCTTCTTTAAAAAAATTACTAATTGGAGTAGTGGTAAGAGGGGTTTTTGCCATTGGAACCTACGCTTAAATCATCCGTGTGCATAGCATGAGATGTAGGGTTGCTCGGGCACTTTTTGGCATTTAGCTTGGGCCCATTTGAACCATGGTATAATTAGGAGTGAACTAGAGTTTAGTCAAAGGTTTGACCCATTTATGCCTAAGGTTTAACCACAGTGCTGATTAAGAGAGTGATTGAAACATGGCTATATATACACATGACATCGGTGCCACGTGTCATACATGTGGCAGTAGTCGTAATGACGATGATCTATGTCAAGAGATAAAACACTACATTCTCGAATCAAGCTATCTTAGCTCGTGCTCTCAAATCTACTCTCTTACAATCGCCTTTTTTAGAACATTGTGTAAGGCATGTTAGTGATGAAGACAATTTGTCATCTCATTTCTTTTGCACTTGCTGAAATGTCTAGAAAAAGGCAATGGATTTCTAGAGATATTGACTAATTTTTTAAATAATTTTTTTTTTATCAGATAAGACTATCAACTCACATTTAGGTGTGGCCCCACAAAAATGCCTAAGCCCCACCTATCATATGAGCCCATAATAAAAACCTCACCCAAGGCAACCCATAGAAAGAAAACCCGAAAAAAACATTGAACCATCTTCCCCTCTTAAATTTTTCCTTCTAAACATCCCCACCCCTGCATTGTTTAGGGCTAAGAAGCTCCTAATGAGTCTGGGAATATTTGCGCGGCTTTGATATATCGTGTTTGGTCATCCATCATTAACCAAGATTTGAACACACAAATTCAAATCCACAAGTCTTATTTTACTATTCATCTCAAGTTTCATTATTTCCTCCTCGGCAGTACCACCTCCTATCTTCTCTTTCATCCCCCATGTACAAAGCACTCCACATGCACCAATGTTCTATGTGTGCTATCATTTATCTTCAATCGCTCCAAATATGCCACATGTGCCAATGGTGTAATAGCATAAATGCCACTATATATCTACCTTCAAGTGCCCATGTGCCAAATGTGCTAATGCATATCTTGTGTCATATGTGCTACGATGCAACATCAAGCAACTCAGATGTTCCATGCTAGCCACAATTCAATTTCAAGCAACCTCATTTACCCTACCTATGCCACCATTCATTTTCAAGCATCCCACCTACTAATCTTGCACATGCTAGCAACTACCTAGAACTTCTTTCACCAGACAATTTTTTATCTTCCCAAACAACAAATTTGGAAATAAAACCCAGGCTTCTAGAAATTCTTGTTGAAAAACAAACAAGGAGCAATGCTTCCTTTCCCACAATTTTCTAGAAATAAGATTTCCCAAGAAATGCATTTCCCATGCTATCATTGAATCCAAACAAAAAGCTGTGGCCTTCAATAGAGTTGAATATTGGAACAGGGCTTAGTGGTAGACAGACTCTGTTTCAACAGTGAGGCCAGGGATTGAGTGCACACATGGTGTGGGTGGGTGTGTGGGTACGTGTAAGAAACTATATATATATATATATATATATATATATATATATATATATATATATATATAGTGGAATGGCATTTATATTGCCAATCTCAATTAATTAATGCTTAAATGATGATGATGTTTTTCTATTGTTTTAAAATAACCTATTTTTTCACCACTTTTATTTGGCCTATAAGTATATGGTAAAATTAACCCTAAATGTGATATTACCAATGAAAATTTAAGGGTATTTTGGTCTCTCTTTTTTTTTTTTTTTTTAGTAAAGTACTTCTCTCAAAGATGACATGGTAAACCGTCTTGGGGTCATGTACAAATCAGGCCCGCCATGTGTTTGATGGTGTAAAACAAGGCCATCTAGATCGGGTCATTAAATAATCAATCATGTGGGCTACTGTAGGAAACAATAAAGAACCATCCAAAAACAGACTGGCCAGATTTTTTTAGCATCCCACTTTCATGTACGGGCGATCCTTTTGGATTGGGGTTTAATACCACACATACAACATGGTATGCCCCACCTTCCATTTTCCGAATTAGGATCCTACTTCCAATGGAAAAATCCTGAGCTGAATCAGTGTCCTTCAAATAGACGACTTAAAAAATAATAAATAAATAATATATTAGGTAGCACTATATAAGAGAGGTTAAATTAATATAGCATATAAGGAAGATTTTAGGGTCCCATGAATCAATAAGTAGCTAGAAATGTCCTCGATTCTGGTTAACTCAGCCGAGTCAAGTCACTGAGTTCTAAATATTTGGTGCATGTGTGGCACAAAAGCATTATTTTAGTTCCCGCCTATTGCATGTAGGTATGACATACGTACTCTGGCTTTCATTCTGTACGAGTGAGCTGCAGGCTTAGTGATCCGGAGCGTTGGTTTATCTGCTGTAGGGAAACAAGTCCCATAAAATTCCTTAAAATAGGCAAATCCCAGCCTTTAAATTTGGGGTCTAGATGCAGACAATTAAGAAGGTGGATGCATACAGTTAAGAAGGCATATCCATCAACAATCTGAACAAATTCCTTAAACTGGGCAAATCCCAGCCTTTAAATTTGTGGTCGATATGCAGACAACTAAGAAGGTAGATGCATACAGTTAAGAAGGTAGATACATCAACAATCTGAATAAATTCCTTAAAATAGTCAAATTTCAGCCTTTAAATTTGTGGTCTAGATGCAGGCAATTAAGAAGGTAGATGCAGACAATTAATAAAGTAGATACATAGGCAATTGAGGACTAGCGGGAGAAAAGTGTGAATATCCTGACAGACCATCCACCTACTCATAAACCTTGTCACCATAAAAATCAGATTTCAAGTGGGCCACGCCAGAGTACCACACCTACTATAGTGAAAGATGGAGAACCACCCAAAAACACTCCAAATTGTGTGACGGCACACATGATGGTTGGACTCGCCAGATTTTTTTAGTGTCCCATTTTCATATATGGGCGATCATTTTGGATGGGGTTTGATACCACATAAACCATGCATGGTTGTCCCCACCTTCTGTTTTTGAACGATCTGGCCTCTAACGGAAGAATCTTGACCCTTGGATCAGTGTCCTTCAAATAGATGACTTATAAGAAATCATGTAACGGTATGTGTGAGAGGTTAAATATAGGACATATTAATGAAGATTTTTGGGCCCATAATTCAATGTGTCAATTGTTGTATTTTGTATTTCAAAGCCCCAATCTAAGCCATGAACCACACATGCATGTCGTCGTGCCGTGACGTGGTGCGGTGTGCGTGTGCACGCTCGAGTATTTCGAACCAACAGTCATCTCCTTTGAAAAAATTCAAATTTTAGGAAAGTATTTCTCTCTAGTTCACATTGGTTATGTCTTCAAGTTAGACACACAAAAGTGGTTTAGGCCTTCGTACATCGATTTCGCCGGTGTGATGAGACAACAATCGAGGGTATTCTGTGTTAGAAGAGCCTTCAAATATGTGCACTAACAAGTCCTTGGACTGTCATGATCGATCATGACTGGTCGGATGGTGGGGGCCGACCAGTCACGACCGGTCAGCTATTGAAGCTAGCGTGACAATTTTAGTAGTTTCTCCTCTAGACTATTTTTGATCGGTCTGACCGATCGACCAAAGGGTCCGATCGATCAGCTGAGTACTCGTTTCTTACATAGATACGTGGATTTACGTAAGTAGTTTCTAATTTTGGTTTGTTGCTTATATAAACGGGTTGTAACCGAGATTATGAGTAATCCTAAGGTGTTCAAAGTTTCCTAAGTGTATCAGGAAGAAGGGAGAGTGTTTTGAGAGAGAGAGAGAGAGAGAGAGAGAGAGAGAGCTTGGGTTTTCTCTGGGTTTTCCTTGCTTGTGGGTTGTCAATCTCAGTAATCTTCTGAATCATAGTGGATTACTTTGTGCCATGGTTTTTTACTCGTTGAGGAGTTTTTTTCACGTAAAATTTGATTGTCTCTTGTGGTTGAATACTTGTGTAATTGGTTGCATTGTGTTGCTCGTTAAATTCAAATATTTTGTTGTGTGTGTTCGGCTTTTGCTTCCATTGCCGGCGTTTTATTCTAACATTCTAGAGGTTGATTGTCCAGTATTCCTGTAGCACTACGGACATCGTCCAAAGAATGACAAATCAACTTCAAGCCGAGTGATTATTCATGGCCTCTGTTTCATTTTATTTTACAAATATTTTTAATTCCAAATTTTCATAATTACGGATTTACATATCCAAAATTCCAACATCAATTCATACCTGAGTAACTCTTCCTGGGAGTTTCTTAACAACTCTGCTCGAAATCCCTTCTATTCCAGTTAACTCAACTCACATGAGTTTTTAAAACTATGATGCCGTGTGGGGGCGCATAGGCATTATTTTAGTTCCCACCCATGCATGTAGGTATGATATACTCCGGTTTTTTGTACGATGGATGGTTTAGTGATCCAGAGAGTTGGTTCAGCTGCCGGTGCAACCGTACACGAACAACCCCCAAAAAATCTCTTAAAATAGGCAAATCCCAGCCTTTAAATTTTTGGCCTAGATGCAGACAATTAAGAAGTTAGATGCATGTACAGTTGAAGGTAGATGCATCAACAATCTGAATAACTGAAGACGACGAGCCCAAGAAATGTGTGAATATCGTCATAGATTTAATAGGCAACCCCCAGCCTTTAAATTTGAGTCCTAGATGCAGACAATTAAGAAGTTGGATGCATACAGTTGAAGGTAGATTCGTCAACAGTCTGAGTAACTGGAGACGAGCTCATAGATTTGTGTGAGAGAGACTTGCCTTGGGATTCACAGCAACTGTGCCAGACCATCCACCTAACTCATAAACCCTGTCAAGAGAAAATGCAGGTGACTACAATAATACAGTACCACCTAGCTCAGTTTTCAAGTGGGCCACATCCAAATATATACCACACCCCTACTGTAGGAAGAGATGGAATCAAAAAAAAAAAAAAAAAAAAAACCACTCAAATTGCGTGATGGGTGCAGATGATGGATGGACTGGCCAGATTTTTTTAGTGTCCCATTTTAAAAATGTATGGACAATCTTTTGGATGGGATTTGATACCACACATATTTACACCATGGTGGGCCCCACCTTCTGTTTCCAAAGGATCCCGATTCCGATGGAAGAATCTTGACCCCTTGGATGAGCGTTCAAATTGATGACTTAGAAAAAAATCAGGGAGCCGCATGTGTGAGAGGTCACATATAGGACATGTTATGTCACACCTGAAAGATTAACTCCAAGTGGACGGATAACCTTGCTTTGATACAGTGTTGTGTCACACCCAAAAGGTTCACCCGCTAGGTGGAGTGGCCCGGAGCATATAGAGCTCCTTCATTGTCCCCTTCAGCTGATGTGGGACTAACCCTCAGGACATAGTAAAGATTTTTGGGTCTCACAAGTCAGTCTGTCAATTTGTGACTGAGTCACACTTCCCAGCAGAAACAGACTGCACACTGATACTACCAGTAGTGATGTTGGTACTGGACAGTCCTCCATGGGCCCACCATGAGGCGCGTTTTATTCCCACCGACCTTGATTTTGGATCATTACTTTAGGGGCATAAGCCCAAAAATAAGGTTGATCCAAATATCAGGTGGATATCACAGAAAAATAGTACTGGGAATTGAATGCCTGTCATTAAAAACTTGCTAAGGCCTACTATGATGTTTATTTACCATCCAACCTATTGATTATGTTTTTTCTTTTTTAACAAAACCCGACCCGAACCTGACCTGGCCTGAAGCCGAATATAACCCGACCTGAACTTTGACCCCGCCCGAACCCGTTGATTATGATTAGGTCACATGGACCTAAATGAAGGGAAAACACAAATATCAGCTTAATCCAAGACTTTTGTGCCCCCAATAGGTTTTTAGTGTCCCTTGGGTCACATGGACCTTGATGGATGAAGGGAAAACACAAATATCAGCTTAATCCAAGATTTTTGTGCCCCCAATAGGTTTATGAATCCTCAAACATTAATTTGAAGAAAAATGGACAAATCCTAGGATCCAAATGGTCCATGGAAGATTTCAAGCGGCAGTACGGGACACATGCAAGACCTAGCCATTCTTAAGGTGGGTCCCACCATCAACATGGCATGTCCACTAATGAAATGGGTCATGCCACACTTACTAGGACGCGAGCTTGTCATCTTTTTTTCCCAACCAACTGGTGGGCCGCATATGTTGGATGTATTCTATATTACACGGATGCCATGTTGGCCCTGAGATTCTCGTCTTATACATTTTCAAGTGAGAAATAATAAAATTAATCCAAGGTATCTTGGTAATTTCTCCTTTTGGAAAGGACCATCCAGAAATTTCGTTATGCAAAATCATATAGGAAAATATCCCTAAAACAAACTCAGGCAAACATTCACCAGAATATATATATATATATATATATATATATATATATATATATATATATATATATATATATATATATATATATATAAGGTCTACCTCATGGGAAGCTTCCCATGAGGTGTTGTACACATGCCTTGGATTATGCAAATTTATTTTGTAGAGAAGGCTATATTCGGTGTTATGGGTAAAGAGTCGACCTGAAAGACAACAGATCGTGCCGACCCGGGAAAGACGAGCCGACCCGATTCAGGTCCCGGATACGAGTCGGGTCGTATTGACCCGATGGAAACTGGTCGGCTCGGCCCTATGTAATGAAGATCGTCCTAAGCGAGCTGAATTGTAAATCCGCAATCTTAAGATTACTCCGAGATATCAGGAGGAGAGATCGACATCTCCAGCTTTCAGGGATAAGGATCTTCGTCTGTTATGGGCAGATCCGAAGATCTCGAAAACCCAGCTAGCAGTCTGCTGGAATTACGACTCTCCAAAAGGCAAGCAGTTTCGCAACCTAAGTCTATAAATAAGGATATTCTCTCCATAATCAAGATATGAAAACTAATATTGATCGACACTAAGATATTGATTTATCCAGAAAAGTGCTGACTTAGGCATCGGAGGGTTATTGGCTGGACCCCAGCCACCCCCCTTATCCTCTGTGTTCTTTTGCAGGATCTAAGGATTCCATCATCTCAGCCTTCTTTCATCAGAAGTCCGACTTCACTCAACTGTCCAGATCATAAATCTACATTTTTTGTCCGTTGACCATTTTTTGGTAACAACAGTTTGGCGCCGTCTGTGGGAAATGCCTCCTTCCTTTAACTAAGAAGTCCGTGTTCTCACCCCATTGTCTAAGACGACCTCATCTTCTCTCCCTTTCGCAATGGCCGGAAAGAGAAAGTATAAAGGGAAAGCACCCGCGATCGATGGACTTTCAGACGATCAAATCTCTGAGAATGAAGGATCATTCCCCGACGCCCCCGCTATCCAGCTCGGTGGGAACTCTCCTCTCTTCGCTCAGCAGGGGGGACAACAGAGACCTCGCAACCGAGGATTCAGGTTGTCCCTTCTCGAAGAGTAGGTAGGAGGGGTCAACCAAAAACTGAGTGGAGTCAACGAACGACTAGGCTACGTGGACCAGAGGCTGGACGAAATTAAAGCCCTGCTAACTGGTCTAGCCCATCCAACCATGTTGAATGGTAGAGACCGTGAGGGGCCTCGGCATACCCATTCTCAGCCTCAACAAACCCAGCACTCTCACCAAACTCGGCCGCCGCAGCGTTCTCAACACCCCACTTCGATAGAAGAAAACGAGGTCGCCAGCCGAGCAACCGAGACCAGATCTCGGCCAACGATAGGCTTACCTGCCACCGATCTACGACATAGGCTTGAGGAACGAAGAACAGCTCGTCTCGCACATGAACGAGCTGATCTTGGAGCTAGCAACCGGGTTGACGACAACCTAAGCCCACTAGAGGCCGAGCTGAGAGAACTGCGGGAACAAATGGGCGATATTCAGAGAGCACAGCGGGCCCGAGCTCCAATCACTGTGGATGCACTGGTCGATTCATCTGAGTCGCCATTCACCGACGAGATTCGTGAAGAGCCCCTCCCCAAAGGGTTTAAGGTTCCTCAGTTGAAGCAGTACTCTGGGATAGGAGATCCAGCGGAACACTTAGAAAACTTCAAAGTCCGCATGGATCTCCTCGGGGCCAACGGACACATTATGTGTAAGGCTTTTCCTTTGTCCTTGACGAGCTCGGCATGGACTTGGTTTCGCAACCTTAAACCCAGAACTATCAGCTCGTTCTCTTAACTAAGCCGAGCCTTCGCAACTCAGTTCATCGGGAGCACCGACCCGAGGAAGCATTCAACGCACCTCGCAGCAATCAGGCAAAAAGAAGATGAGTCCCTGAAAGATTTTCTCGCGCGCTTCAATTCTAAGGCAGTACAAGTTGAAAACCTCTCCCAAGATGTGCTGTTACACACCATGATTGGAGGGCTGCGAGACCGAAGGTTTCTTTGGTCTGTTGAGGAAGAGTCACCCCAGTCTGTGGCCGAATTCCTAGATCGAGCAGCTAAACACATCAACGCCGAAGAACTAGTCAACGCTCACCGACCGACGACCAGGAATAAGGATCGTCAGGATAGCAGCAGCTCGAAAAAACACAGGTCGGAACGAAAGTCGGAACGGAGGTCACCAGCTCGGAACGAACCTACCCATGGGACGAAACCACCTGCGCCTCGGTTCGAAAAGTATACACCGCTCAATAAAAACCATCGAACAGGTGTACTTAGCAGAGAAAGGTAGGTACAACTTTGAACGACCTGCGAAAATAAAGACCGACCCTAATAGAAGGTCGAAATCAAGGTACTGTTTGTACCATAAAGACCATGGTCACAACACCGTGGATTGCTTTGACTTAAAGCGACAGATAGAAGCCCTCATTCAGCAAGGATTTTTGAAAGACTACATCGCCCAGCGCTCGGATGGACGAAGAGATGAAGGTCGAGCCAACGACCTGAACGAGGAACAAAACAACAACCCTGTGGAAGAAATCCACATGATCTTCGGGGGGCCGACCACTGGAGATACCGGGAACTCCCGCAAAAACTACGTACGACAAGGAAGAACATCCTTACCGAGATCTTCTGTTAACATCACCAGCCGACCTGCAAAGGTCACAAAGGTAACCTCACAAACAATAACTTTTACCGAAGAGGACGCTCAAGAGGTCGTACATCCACATGACGACTCCCTTGTCGTTGCGATGGTGGTCGCCAATAAAAGACTCCACAGGATGATGGTCGACACGGGCAGTTCGGCTAATATCCTCTACGCTTCGGCGTTTGAAAAAATATAGATCGATCGATCCCGACTGAGACCGGTCAAGACAGCGTTGACCGGGTTCACAGGGGACAGCATCATGCCCGAAGGGGAAATAACTCTACCAGTTACCACCGGGGAAGAACCAAACCAGAAAATAATTATGGTTGACTTCCTTGTCGTAAATACCCCCTCTGCCTACAACGCCATCATCGGCCGCCCTATCCTGCAAGCTCTCAAAGCGGCCGTCTCCATCTATCACCTCGCAATGAAGTTCGAAACTGACGAAGGAATCGGCGTGGTCAGGGGAGATCAGCAGGAAGCCCGTCTTTGCTACGAACTTTCCCTGCGAGGAAAAAATAAAAGCACGGTATCAACCGTTTCTCATGCGACCTCCCTCGACCCAAGGGAGGAAGAGAAGGAGTGCGGGTCGCCCGCCGAAGAGTTGACCGACATTCCCTTGTCGGATACCAACCCCACCAGAATTATCAAGATCGGATCATGTTTGGAGGACAAGGTTCGAGAGAGCTTAATCACCTTTTTGAAGGAGCATGTGGACGTTTTTGCGTGGTCCCATGAAGAGATACCCAGAATTTGCCCGGAAGTGATGGTCCACCGGCTAAACGTCGATCCAAATATCAGACCGATCCGCCAAAAAGGCGCTCTTTCAATACAGAAAGGTACATGATCATCGAAGAGGAAGTACAGAAATTGCGCAAGGCGGGATTCGTCCAAGAAATATGCTATCCGGAATGGCTTGCAAACGTTGTCCTCGTCAAAAAGAACAATGGGAAATGGAGAGTCTGTGTGGACTACACTGACCTGAACAAGGCCTGTCCTAAAGACAACTTCCCTCTACCACGAATAGATCAGCTCGTCGACACAACCGCCGGACACGAGCTCCTCAGCTTCATGGATGCTTACTCTGGATATAATCAAATTCAAATGTATGCTCCTGACCGGTAAAAGACCGCATTCATCACAGACCGGGGACTCTACTGCTACAAAGTTATGCCCTTCGGACTCAAGAACGCCGGGGCAACGTACCAACGACTGGTAAACAAGATGTTTGCGGATCAACTAGGCAAAACTATGAAGGTATATGTCGACGACATGCTCGTCAAAAGTAAGCATTCAGAAGATCACGTCAACGACCTACGCACTGCATTCAGAATATTAAGGAAGTATCGTATGAAGCTCAACCCTAGCAAATGCGCCTTTGGAGTAGGTTCAGGAAAATTCCTTGGCTTCATGGTAAACCAGCGAGGAATTGAAGCCAATCCAGAAAAAATCCAGGCCCTCCTCAATATGAGCTCGCCTCGCACAGTATAAGAAGTTCAGCGGCTCACAGGAAGGATCGCAGCGCTCAACAGGTTCGTCTCGAAGGCTACTGACCGATGCCTTCCCTTCTTCAAACAGTTGCGTAAATGTAAGGAAATGACATGGACTCCTGAATGCGAGCAAGCTTTTGTAGAGCTGAAAGCCTACCTCGGCTCCCCACCGCTGTTGTCCAAGCCAGTGCATAAAGAAGAATTGCTCCTATACTTAGCAGTCTCAGAAGCGGCGGTCAGCTCAGCTCTAGTCCGAGACGATGAGGGGATACAAAGGCCTGTCTATTACACAAGTAAAGCCCTGATCGACTTGGAAACACGATACCCTCAAATCGAAAAACTCACCCTGGCTTTAATCACTTCAGCCCGCAAATTGAGGCCTTCCAAGCACATCCGATAGCTGTGCTAACTGATCAGCCATTACGGCAGGTGCTGCAGAATCCCCAAACATCAGGTCGCCTCGTCAAATGGGCAGTCGAGTTGGGCGAATTCGATATACGATACCAACCTCGTGCCGCAATCAAGGGACAAGCTGTAGCCGACTTCATCGTCGAATTAACCGAGCCTCACGGGGCTGAGTGCGGTCGTGAAATTACCCTAAGACTGCTCTCTATTACCGCCCCGACCATTTGATCCGGGTCGGAGGAAGCAAGGATGTTCAAGTCTTGGGGGATGGTGTGATTGACACGCATATATGCGTTGACACCCTCCATCCAAGATGAATATTGCTCCGTTAACGGAGGCATCTCGACCCGTTCTTCCCGTTGCTCAGCAGCAGCAGCACTTGGATGAAGAGGATGACTGGAGGAAGCACCTGCAGCGAGTTGGTCGGGTCCAGCTGCAGCAGGTTGGGAGGTCTGGGAGGAGACAGTTGGAGGCACGGATATGTTAATGGGCTCAGCTCGGGAGCCCGAGTTATCCGGCACGTTGATCACCGGATCATCAGCAAATGTCACCGGGGTGGCCGTTCGCTCGGTTCTGGGCCCGTTGGCTCGGTTCTGGGCCCCGTTGGCTCGGCTCTGGGCTCTGCAGGATCCGAGCTGGGAAGTTGTCCTGATCCACAGACGAAGGATTGGGGCAGACGAGGCGGTCTCTGCGCCTCGGCGGTGGCCGTCCTCTTCCTAGGGGGCTCGACAGAGCTCTGCCCGCGGTCTAGAAATCGAGCTGGAATCTTTCGCTTAGAGATCGCCTTCGGAGCCATTCCTGTCCAAGAAAAGGAAGAAAAAATGAGAAGATAACAAAATGAAAATTTCCAGAAATACGTTATTGTTTCAGTTTACCGACCTGATTCAGCGACAGAGTTGAGTGTGATCACTCTTCGGAAATCCCTCTCTGCAACAGGGAGAGCTCGAACTTTATGGATCTGCCTCTCTTGAGCTACAGACAAGGCCACCCAAATGGTCGCCGACACTGTAAAACGAGCAGACACGTATGTTAAAAAAAAGGTATACAAAAAAAAATCGAAAAAGTCAGTTAGGTCGGAACTTCATCCGACCTGGCAGAGCAAAGTCAGCTCGGACTCGGAATTTCAGGGGTTGAGGCTCGTCCGGCGCGCACTCCCAACTGCCCGACGCGAAGAACCACTTCCTCTTCCAAGTTTTGGTGGAGGAGGGCATGCAAGTGATCATCGAGCCGCCCTGACCCGGCAACAACGAAAGGTAATAGAGTCCTTGGCCACCCAAGGACTTGAGAATATACATAGAGAAGAGTTCATTAGAGGTCAACTCCTTATTTCCTAACCTCTGCCAGATTATATAGCATCCGACCATGCACCTCCATGCATTCGGTTGCAGTTGGCTCGGAGACAGACCTAAGACACTAAGGACTTCCCTCACAAAAGGGTGTAAGGGTAACCTCAGCCCGGAATCTAAGTGCATAAGGGAGATTACTACCTCCCCGGCCTTAGGTCGGCTCGGCCTATCGGTTCGGTCAGGAACCCTAAAATCTATGTAATCTGGGAGTTTGTATATCTCCTTCGCAGCGTCCAGCTCATCCTGGGTAATCTGCGAAATCACAGAATCTAATTCGAAGGGTTCTTTCTGGGCCATGGCACTGCCGGCAGCCGACCCAGGAAGGTCAGACTCCCCCTCTCCGACAGCCTCATCTATTCTCTCTCCAGAATCCGATTCACTGGAGTTTTCCCCCTCGCAACGAAGGAGAGGTAAGTCAGACTCACGGTCATCATACCTCACCTTAAGGATGGCCTCGGAACACGAGGTTTCTGGCTCCGACATTTCCCAAATAAAAAAGGAGGGGAGAAGAGAAAAACTTTTAAAAAGAAAGAAAAAGGAGCGTACCAGAATGCTGGCACGGCCGCTGGGAGAGAAAAAGTTAAGGAGAATGGGGGAGGAAGAAGAACCAGGGTATGAAAGCGGTGAAGAGATTGAAAAGAGATTTTCAAAAATCGGCTAAGTCTCGGATTATATACTCGGGAAAGGATTTGGGCCCTGCACAGGTCTCATCGCATTCAATGCGAAAGCGACACGTGGCAACTCCCTACTTGGTGAATTCGAAAAGCTGCGCCGTTCAGGACACGCGGCGACACCCCGTTCGACTAAATCATATCGACGATATCACGCCGTACGGAGGAATGATGACCTCTCGATATTTCAAGAGACACATTTAATGCCCTTGATATTTCGAGAGACACATTTAATGCCATTTTTTCGCCCATCGAAACGGCGGCGTTGCAGATACTAAACGACAAAAAGCATTTAGGTCGGCAATTTCCTCCTGCATTTTTTACCCCCTGAGCTGAGCAGAATACACTCGAGGGTAAAAGGGGGCTTCTGTTATGGGTAAAGAGCCAACCTGAAAGACAACAGATCGTGCCGACCCGGGAAAGACGAGCCGACCCGATTCAGGTCCCGGATACGAGTCGGGTCGTATTGACCCGATGGAAACTGGTTGGCTCGGCCCTATGTAATGAAGATCGTCCTAAGCGAGCTGAATTGTAAATCCGCAATCTTAAGATTACTCCGAGATATCAGGAGGAGAGATTAACATCCCCAGCTTTCAGGGATAAGGATCTTCATCTGTTATGGGCAGATCCGAAGATCTCAGAAACCCAGCTAGCAGTCTGCTGGAATTACGACTCTCCAAAAGGCAAGCAGTTTCGCAACCTAAGTCTATAAATAAGGATATTCTCTCCATAATCAAGGTATGAAAACTAATATCGATCGACACTAAGATATTGATTTATCCAGAAAAGTGCTGACTTAGGCATCGGAGGGTTATTGGCTGGACCCCAGCCACCCCCCTTATCCTCTGTGTTCTTTTGTAGGATCTAAGGATTCCATCATCTCAGCCTTCTTTCATCAGAAGTCCGACTTCACTCAACTGTCCAGATCATAAATCTACATTTTTTGTCCGTTGACCATTTTTTGGTAACAACATTCTATTAGACCAAATATTGGCTCGGTCCGACTGAATTTGGGCTGAAATTCTAATTTCCTTGTTGGACAGTTTTGGTTATCTTCGGTCCGATCGAGTAGGGGCTCTGTGTAACAGAATTATGGGAAATCTTCATGTTCTGCGTTGTGAAGATTTAGGAGTTTTCGGCTGCAATCGGAGTTCTCGTCAGTTGACTTCGATTTAGCCGAAGATTAAGTTTGGTATGACCAAAGCTGCAGCCGACAGCCTTACGCGTGCTATTTAAGTATGTTTTGTCAGTAGGCTAGGTATTACAAATATTATGAGTTTCCTCTCCAATTAGGGCTTGGGTTTTAGTGAGGTGAGAGAGGGTTTTTGATATTTGTAAGGGCTCGGAAAGGAGTTCTCAATGGTGTACATCGCAAGGGGAGATTGAGAAGTCTGTAATCGAAAAAAGTGAGTAATGTGAACTCTAAGGCTTTTGATTATTGTGGATCTATGTTGCTTTGTACCATGGTTTTTTCTTGAAAGGGTTTTCCATGTAAAATATCTTATGTTGTGTGCTTGCTTGATTATTGCTTTGGTTATTTTATTATTATATACTGTGATTGTTCCGTCTTCCTGAACATGCTTCTGCAAAGCGCACGGTTTGACAGATGGTGTTAGAATTGAATTTCTAACACCTGGGATTGATTTGGGTTTGTTGAGTGGGAATAATTCCCAACAAGTTGAGCTATCCCACCATGATGTGTATCCACAATCCACCCGATTAGTCAAACGCACCCTTATGTGGTGGGCCATAAGCCTAAAAATCATGACAATCCATGACTTACGTGGGCAACATCACAGACAACAATTGAGAGTGGATACTCACCCATTGAAACATTCATGATCTTTTATAGGGCCCACTGAGATATGTTTCACACATCTAACCCATCCGTTGAGTGTGTCTCACTTGGATGAAGGGTCACACCAAGTTTTAGTCGTATTCAAAACTCAGGTGAGCCCCACCAAGTGCTTTTAGATGTTTTAGGCATGATTTCACACAATTTCATATGGTGGGGCCTACACAGCTCAACCTCATAACACCATTTTTCATATTTTTATTTTTTTGGAATATATTTCTATTATATCAAACGAAGAAACTATACACATTATTTGGGCCGGGCCGCCTCGGCAAAAATGGAGGAAACAACCCAGCCTATCATAAAACCATTTCCCATATATACGTGTGTGTGTGTGTGTGTGGAGAGAGAGAGAGAGAGAGAGAGAGAGAGAGAGAGAGAGAGAGAGATGAATGCTTACCTGTGCACCAGTTCTCATAAGAACCCGTGAGCACTTTTTTAGAACTCATGTCATGTGATATTGGCCTAAAATCTGAACTGTCCACATGATGCAGCACCCTAAGAAACCCAAACTTTTACCTTGATCCAAACTTTGGTGGCCCATCTCAGCAAAGAGAGTGGCAAATCAAGGGAGGAAATTGTTTCCTTTTGTCATGGATATGAAGAACGACCCATGATGTGACATACACAAACGTTTGTAAGATAAGTTTATCTTACAATTAATGTTTGTAGTTGATGTAGGGAGAAGACCCCCTAACAAAGGGCGAGGATCGAGCACATTTCTATTACACATGGATAAAAAATAAAAAAAATAAAAAAAAAGATCAAAGAAAAGTTGACAAAATCAACAATTTTCGTTACAGGATGGGCCAAAAGAAGGTAAACCGTAAATCGATCATAAATTTTGATCCGGGTGTCATTATGGGAAGCGCAACTATTAATTTGGACCATAACAGGCTATATGCGGTTTGTGGGTCATGTCAATCCATTTCACAAGAAAGCGTGAGATTACAACACAAAAATGAAATTTTAGGAAAAATATTATTTTTAGTAATTTCGATTTTTGTAGTATTTCCTTGTTTTGGGATTTTGTGGATCATGTCAGTCCATTTCGCAAGAAAGTGTGCGATTACAACACAAAAACGAAATTTTAGGAAAAATATTATTTTTAGTAATTTCGATTTTTGTAGTATTTCCTTGTTTTGGGATTTTTTTATTTAGAATTTTCTACTTTCGTTTAATAATGAATTTTAGAAATACTCTGCTTAGTAATAGTCTTTAGTTAGGAATTTACTACTTTTAGTAATTATTTGTTTCAGGGAACTTACTATTTTTAGTAAATACGCATTGGGGTTTGTTTAGGGTTATATAAGGTTGTCAAATTTGTTTTTAATGTTATCTCTCATATTATCAATAAAATTTCAAACTTTTTCTCTTTCTTCTCGTGGATTCGAGATTTTTCCTCGTGGATTCGAGGAAACCATTTTAAGGAGTCCAGAGAGCCTCGTGGATTCAATGTAACTATATCGTAAGGAAGGAAACCCTGTTGAGGAGTCCAGAGAGCTTTGTGAATTCAATGTAGTTAAACCGTGAGAAAGACGATAATCGACCTCACCACATCCCCCCTTGCATCAATAGTGGATCTGACCTCTATTGAAAATATCGTAGTACATTTGTAGTCTTCTAGTTATAAATTTACAGTATTTCTCCTAAAACTTGCAAAATATGAAAGTTTCAACCATAACAACCATAAATCACTCAAATAAAAAAAATTTACAAAAATCACCACTTGAGTAGTGATGACTTTTCCGTTGCCGTTGAGCCACCACAATATGCGTTGTGGCTAAAAAATTTAGCCACGACTCAAAAAAAAAGTCGCCATTAAAAGTTAGACATTTAACCACAACAAGAATAACGTCACTAAAAGTTCACTTTAGCCACGACATTTTACTCCGCTAATTGAAACGTGGCTTGTCACTAAAAGTATAAAATCGCCACTAAAAGTGGAATTTTAGTGGCAAAAAAAATCGCAGCTAAAAGTCTACTTTTAGTGGCGACTTCTAGTCGCAGCTAATCATTTACTTTTAGGGCCTATTTAATTTTCCTGGGAAATGGAAATACCCTGAAAACAAGTCATTATTATTTCTTTACCCCGTTTGAAATTCGGTGTAATTCCTACCTCAAAAATCGGTCCAAAAGTAGTTTAAAATTATGGGCCCCACCATGATATATATGATATATCTGCTCTGTCCATTAGTTTTACTTGAATAATTTAAGACATGAACAAAAAACTGAGCCTCATCCAACATTCATGTAACGCCCCGGATTTTCGAGTTTATTTCAGAACTTTTAAAAAAAATTTATTTTGATTTTATGTCGAGCGTTTACTTTGTTTTGAAAACAACGACCATCCGTAGAATATTCGACAGGGGACCCTTTACAAAAGTAGCTTAAAATGATCCTATAAACATTGTAGAAAGACCGGATTTCAAAAAAATCTTGCTGTTTGTAGTTAATTTCGAAAATGCCATTAGATAAAGTTAAGTTAACGTACCTATTTTAAATATTATGATTTCTGACGATCTATTTCACACAAAACTTCGTATATGATCTTTTGGATACATTGTGGCCGTACACGTCGAATTTCAACCCTCCGATCATCCTATAAATGCCCTAATCAGAAATTGCTCCATAAGTGGCCCACCTTAACTCGGATCTGCCTCATTTTTCTTGTCGACGGTTATTTTTATATTTCCCACCTATTGGACGGACGAAATTGTCCAGATCCACCTTAGTGGACCCCGCTCGTCGAGCCCATGTGTAACGCACGGGTTACGTACGTGACTTAAGAAAAAAGAGAGTTTTTCTTTTTTCTTCTTCTTCTCCCGCGGCAACAGCGTGGTTCGCTGTCCATCCATGCACCCCACGTTCTCCATCATGATGGACCCCACCAGTCAATCCAACCCGTCCATTAAATCCTCGGCTCACCTAAACTCAGTCCATCCGATTCCCACAACCAACCGATGACGTAGTGGCCCGCTCCAAACCGCCGTCCAAATCTAAGAAAGCCAAGATCTTTCAATCCGTTGCGTATGGCCTCTCCAAATTTCATCCATAGCTTCGTGTGGACCCCACCTAGCATCTCAATGGTCCTCATGCCATGTAAAACCCTCTTCACAATCCGTTTCCAACTCCAACTCCCGGATCCGACGTTGCTTTCCCCATCGACCTAACTATTTATAGAACCGTCCATCCGTTTCTCCTTTCTTCAGAGAACGCCAGAGAGAGAAAGAGAGAGAGAGAGAGAGAGAGAGAGAGAGAGTGCCGTGCGGGAGGGATCTCTTACCCCTATATTGCTGCTGCTGGAGTTTCATAACAGACCAATAGAAGAAAGAAGAAGAAGAAAGAAAGAGAAGAAAGAAGGAGAAAGAAGAAGAGGGAAAAGAAGAAAAAGGAAAGAAGGAGAGAGAGAAAGAGATGAGTCAAACTGAGTCGACTCGGTTGGGTTCCCACATCGAGCAGTTGTTGGAAGAGGTAAGACCCATTTAACCTTGGTTTTTATTTGCTAGATCTAATCTAAACCCTAACCCTAGGTGTAGATTTAACCCTAGTTGGTCGTGGCGATGAAAATCGTACTAATCTACACATTAATCTCGTGTTCTCTGTTAAACATGTTAGGTTTTGGGTCGAAGAGATACTTCACGGCCCTAGCAACGTCTCAAACCAACCTAAACTCAGAGGTGGGGATTTCCTTTAAGCCCATCCACGATAATGTTAAATTATATGTTGATTTATGCTTATAAATTAGGATTTTGTTATGCGACTTCTTGAAATCGTGCTTATTGAAATCTTTCCATGTAATTATGAATTGTATGATGTTCCTTATTGTGTATAATGAATTTTGATATATGAACTATGCCTAAGTAGTTGGAAAAGGAATTGTTATGATGTACATGCGCATATGGAAACCATGCTTGATTTACGTTGTCACATGCTTATGATAATTGATGTATTGTTTGCTATGAGATATTGCATATGGATGTTACGTTAATGAAAACTCCTTGGCCCCCATACTGATGTAATCATATGATGTAAAGAGAAGAAGCTGTGCGAGGCCTTGTTACGTTGGCATTACTATGAGAATGTTTTGGATGAATATGCCTTATCGAGAAAGTCGGCATTACCATGTGTCCTATTGAATGAATATGCCTTGACGTCGGGAATTAAATAGTGGCATTACCGTATATGTGTTGTTGGTTGCATAAGCTATGATGTTGAGTTTGGCACTACCGTGTGCACATTGTTGGATACATGTCAATAGATCCTTATTGATTCGCTACCTATGATGGATCTACTGAAGTATGGAATTGATGAATGTGAGGACTCTTGAATTGATTGGGGTAAGGAGTGATCATTAGACGTGTACATCATTTAATGGGCTGAATGCTAAACTGACTTAATTAAAGGTGGAACTAATCATGCATTCACTGAACCTGTCTTAGTAGGTCAGCCCCTCGGGTGTTAGAGAAAGTATGCATGGGCTCGTTTCTCTCTCGCTATCCAGTGAAAGTATGCATGGGCCCGTTTCACTAGTTGGGTTTTGGTGCATGGGAAGAGTGGAGTGATCCCGTCCTAGCTAGAACCTCTGATTACTAGTGGCTGGTGAGAAGAGTGGAGTGATCCTGTCTCATTTGGTCAGGGTGCCTTTGCCAGAGCATGCATGTCATGCATTGCATTAATAAAGACTTTTACTAAGTTGTTTTGATTTGATTAAATGATAATATGTTGCTTGTGCTTACTCTGTATTTACTGTGCCATTATTATCATGATTGTCTTAAAAGGATATTTCCTACTATGATAGCGTTTAACGCTATCCAACCACATCTCAGATAATCCAGGTGAAGATCCAGTAAGAGAATCGAACATTACGATGAGGTGCTCGAAGGCTCGTGGCAGCAAGTGACGGACGATGAAACCGAAGCGGCTTGAAGATGGATTATATTTATTATCTTTGTACAGTAGATTTTTTCCTTTGAACATGTAATAAGTCTCTCATAGAGATAATAAGTGAAAATGTTTGGTTAAACATGTTTTATTACGTTGATTTAGAACTTAGAATAGAATATTTATGGAATAAGAACTTATATTTTCGTCATTATGTTATGTATGCCATGAATGTATGAAATTACATGTAAGTGTGTGGAAACGTAACCCTGACACACATGAGTTAACACCCGGAAGCTCGACCCATCGTCTTGTCCACGAGAGACGAAATTTCGAGGCGTTACAATTCAAGTGACCCACACCATAGGAAACAGTGGTATTAAGAAGCTTTTAACGATAAGTGTTAATTTTAGATTCCCTTTTTCCTGAGGTGTGGTCCACCTAAGCATTGGATTTGCTTCATTTTTTGGTCCATGCCCTGTGTTCATTTGCCAAAAAAGATGGATGGTGTGGATAAGCCACATATATAACGGTGGGCCCTAGGAATTAGCAATACAAAAGTAGGCAATCAAATCATACATGGGGAACAGTGTAAGAATTACCCAGGAAATAATCATTATACATTTACATTGCATTTACCTGAGAATTAGAAAATCAAACATGCCTTTAGTTGCGACTTTTAAAAGTCATGGGTAAACAATGGACTTTTAGCCACAATAATTTTCATGTTTAAAAGTCTTAAAAGTGTCAATAAAAGTTTTAGTGACAACTTTTCTATCGTCGTTGAACCTCGACAATATGTGCTGTCGCTAAACGTATTAGTCGTGACTTAACAAAAGTAATCACTAAAAGTTCACTTTTGGCCACGACGTTCCTCGCTACTAATTGAAACAATGCTTCTCATTGAAAGTTTAAAGTCACCACTAAAAGAGATATTTATGTTGTAGAAAAAGTCGCGGCTAAAAGTCTAATTTTAGTGGTGACTTCTAATCACAGCTAAACATTTACGTTTAGTGACAACTTTTAAAAGACGAGGCTAAAATGTAATTGTGGCTAAAAGTTCACTTTCAGTGGCGACTTTTAAATGTCACAGTAAAAATGAACTTTTAGTGGCAATTTTAGTCGTGGTTCTATTTTATTGGTCACTTTTTATAGTTGTGGCTCTATATTTTCCGCTTTAATGCACCTATTTTTATGAACCTTCTTATAAATGAAATCATATATCTACTTATATAAAAATGATAATATATAATTTTAATCACCACCAAGTAAACATAACTTCAAATTTAATTAATATAACTCCAAAATTCTTACATAAATGTAATTAAATTGTATGGCTACAGCACATCATCATAAAAAATAAAGATACAAATAAAATAAAAAAGAGCCATGACCATCAACCCTCTCTGCAGCTATGCATAGCATACAAGTAAAAAAAAATGAAAAATCACTAAAGAGAATAATTTCTTAATTTTACAATTAAGTTTATAATGAACTTATGAATAAAGATATCTTACCCTGTCAGAATGAAAATAAATAAGTATTTTCATTGACTCATTGTATTGCTAAATGAAGGGTAAGATCTATAATTCTATAAACTGCAAGTAACTCATATCTGCCTCAGTTTGACTCCTATTCTCCACCAACAACGACTCCAAGCGGATCTTATCTGCCTCAGTCTGCATCTTAAGCTCCTCATTTTTTCATCTATAGCTGCACACGAATCTGCTGCCCATACATAAATGCCAAGGGATTAGCGTCTTCCTCTACTGGCTGAGATTGTAGCCTCTGAAGTTCCTCTAATATTTGAAAACCAATTGTAAAATGATTATTATCTATCAATTTGGTAATATATAAGAAAATTGACAAGGAAATATCGAACGGCAAGAACAGCACTTACATATACTTCATGCGATCTCAAATCTACGTAATTGTTCTTCTTATTACTAAACCGGGTAGCGAACCACATATCAGTTCGAGAGGACTCATCTCCCGTATCAGGATCATGTTCATGAGAGAGAGAGAGAGAGAGAGAGGAATGCTTACTTGCGCACCGATTCTTACGAGAACTCGTGAGCACTTTTTCAAGGCTCATCACACGTGACATGAGCCCAAAATCTGATTCGTCCACGTGATCCAGCACCCCTAAAAATCCCCGAGGCCCAACTTTCAACTTGGTCTAGAACTCTGGTGGGCCGTAGCAGAGAGAGGAAAATCAAGGGAGGAAACTCTTTCCATTTGACATGACCCACCCAAGTTCAAGATCAGATTGAAAGTTGGGCCCTGAGGGTTTGTTCGGGTGCTGCATCACATGGACGGCTCAAATTTTGGGATCACATCATGTGTGATGAGCCCTAAAAAAGTGCTTACGAGTTCTCATTCGAACTGGTGTGCAAGTGAGCATTCCTCTCTCTCTCTCTCTCTCTCTCTCTCTCTCTCTCTCTTTGTGTGTGTGTGCGCGCGCGCGCGCGTGCGCCACATATATATAAGTGCCATAAATAGTCTAAATGAAGCTTACATTCTAATAGTTGAGTTGAGCTAAAGCCTTTGTACCAATAATATGGCCGATATTTTGCTTCCCCGGTTCTTTTTGTTTCTCTTGCTCATTTTCTTCATTCAAGAATAAAAATTAGAAGCAATATATGTATAAATGATTAAATGGAAGTGCAGACAACATAACTTAATTAATATACATACCTTGAAGTCTTCAGATCCAAAATACTTGACAAGATTGTCCTAGTCATTCTGGCTCACGTCCTCCGATTTTTTCTATATTCTCATAGCATCAGTGTTATACTTGTAATAATGATCTTATGCAGCCAGTGCCGATAATCCATATACTGGCGATTGATTTGCTGATATATAGCTTCCTGGATATGAGGATCCTCCTTAATTAAGATTAAACTTTTGCTACAAAATATTGTATAAGTAAATGCAGTTATTAAGGTAGCATCACATGTAACTAAAAATGTTCAAATTAACACATAATCTTCTTAATTTAAATGACTTACCTTCGCAGCTTGCCACATCTTCTTCTTGTCCTCATCTGGAATGACCTTCCATTTGGAAAAGCCACTGATATTGGTACTTTTAGTTCTTTTCTAATGTTAGATATCCGAGCCATAGAAATATTCGGCCTTAGCATGGAAAATGCTTGGCTCAATTTTGAATGGCTCATATGTACCCCACATTTTCACTAAGGCCTAACATTTGAACGGAATCCAATGTCATAGACATGGCACACGTGTGAGATGCATTTTCCATCAGGAGGGGATCATTCATCTTGCAAAACAGGCCAATTCACTGATCAGATGGACCAAATATGTAAGTATTTTCAGACCAAGGGTCGTCTTTCTTTTCCAATGGTGTGGCCCACCTGCTGACTTGAGTGGCCTAGTATAACCAAATGACCTTCATGATAGGCCTCGCTATTTATATGGCTCGGACGAGTTGGTTCCATGCAGTTACTGATAGACGGTTAATATTGGAAAATTAACAACAATACACATTCAACTGAAGGTGGGGCATGCTACATCCTATTCCTAGCAATGGGAATAGGATGCCGACCATGTGTTTGTGTGTTGGTCACCATGTGGTATACCTTTTATCAAACGTATTAATCAACTTACTAGGTTGAAGAGAACATATAAAAATAACCCGGCAAAAAACTCAGGTGAACCATACCATGTGAACTAAGCAATTCGCGGAGCAATTTTAAATCTGTGTGAGTTTGAAATTTGCCCAATTAATGAATATAAAAACAAACCATCAGGTTTAGATCAATTGTTGATGTAATATTATTAGCAATCTCTCCATGCATGCATGTGACCTACATGGATGAGATCCAGACCCTAGATTCATTAGGTTCGATAGTGAACAGGCCATAAACCAAATTATCTCACCGTTAATTAGTGGCCTGTCAATATTGTGTAGCCACCGGATGCATGATAGGGATCTTGTACATGCATACCACATGATGGTGTATGATGAACTTGCTGGATGGAGCATCCACACCATGTTGGCTCCCACACACACAATCTGGAAGGTTTCAATGGATGGCATCCCAATCCTCATGATTCCTGTTATTTTAGTTGAGTTTTCACTCACGGGTAAACACCAGGGGGCCCACCTGATGGATGGTGTGGATGTCATCCAGACAGAACATGTGCCCATAGAAATTGTACCTTATTTTTAATCAACAATCCAAATAATCGAGATTATCATATCATAATGTATTTTAAAATCTAAATAATCAGTACACCTTGCATTGTGTTTACCATTCATCCAGGTCCAGGGGGCCCACCTGATGGATGGTGTGGATGTCATCCAGACAGAACATGTGCCCATAGAAATTGTACCTTATTTTTAATCAACAATCCAAATAATCAAGATTATCATATCATAATGTATTTTAAAATCTAAATAATCAGTACCCCTTGCATTGTGTTTACCATTCATCCAGGTTTGTGGACCTAATCAACAAGTTGGATGGAAAATAAACACTACTGTGGGTCCTGAGAAGTTTTTTCAATTCGCCTGCCAATGCATCACACTTTTACACACTATATGGACATATAGCCATGACTGTTTCTTCCCGACCGTCACATCTGACTTCAAATCCTTCACAATGCTCTTGGGGTTCAGATCCTTGATGAAGAGGAACCGAGTTTGTCGGTACTCGAAAAGGAAGAAGAGAAGGAGAGAGACGCTCCATAAATTTCCATCTATGCCTGGAGTCCCCTCGGTTTACACAAAAGCCTATTGTATGAAGTTTTCTGTGCATGGAACCTAAGTTGGGCCCACCATGATGTTTGTGAGAAATCCACCTTGTTCATCCATTTTTTAGATCATTTTAGTGGTTGAGCCAAAATTGAAGAATATTCAAAGCTTAGCAGACCAAACCACTGGAAACAATGGGAATAATGATTTCTAGTGTTGAACTCTTTCTAGGGCCCACAGTGATGTTTATTAATTTGTCATCCAACCTGTTCGTAAGATCACATAGACATGAATGAAGGGAAAACAAAAATATCAACTTAATGAAAAGCTTCTGTGCCCACCAAGAATTTTTGAACAGTAGACATTCAATTCACATTGTTTGTTATGATGTGGTCCACTTGAGTTTGGATATACTTCATTTTTGGTCTAAAGCCCCTAAAATTATCTAATAAATGGATAGACATAATGGATAAAGTACATGAATTACGGTGGACCCCACAGAGTTTACTCAGTACGCTAAGCGTACTGCTTAGTAAGCTTATCAGCTTCCACTTCCAATAGTACTTCTGGCACAGATTCAGTGGATCCCCGGATCCACCGACCTAGGTGGGATCCTTAACTGTGGGGCCCACCTTGATGTATTTTACTTACATCTACGCTGCCTAAATGTTTTGAAAGCTCATTTTAGGACAAGATCCAATAAATTAAACAGATCCAAATCTTGGTTGGACCATTCTAAAGGAAACAGTGATGATTAATCATTAAAAACTGTTCATGGGCCACAAAAGCTTTGAATCAAGCTGATATTCGTTTTTTCCCTTCATCCAGTTATGTATGACCTAATTAAACAGGTTGGATGTTGCCCACAGAGGTTTAGGATCAATCTGATTTGGTGCTTCCCCTCTCTCAAGGCCGGTAAATCTAAGCCCGGCAACGGGTCGTGTTGAACCGTGTTCATGTAGTGTCGTGTTCATGTCGTGTTGAAAATTTGCTCACCCAAACTCGACCCATAACTAACAAGTCAAAATCTAAAAACCCAAATCCATTCGTTAATTTAACGGGTTACCCGTAACCTGACCCGTTTAACCTGTTAGGCCAATCTACTCATTAGATGGCCACACCGTTGATAAGGACAACTGACAATCTGACCCAACATACAGTTGTGGTCCACCTAGTGGGCCCATTCTATCACAAAAAATAATAGGATTCATTCGTGAGACGAGGAGGAATCACCTGTACATTACAATATTACATATGATGGAGTGTCAAGGCTCATAGGTGGGCCATGGTTTGGTGATCTAGACCATTATGTTAATGGGTTAAACAGGTTTGCGAGTGAAACACCCACCCGACCCGTTATGTTAACGGGTCGTAATGGGTTAACTTGTTAGTGACCCAACACGATAAGGCTGGACCCAAACACTAGTTCTTTCGCGGGAGTTTCATGTGGGTTGGCGGGTCCTGTGGAATTTTGCCAGGCCTAGGTACATTCTTATCAATAGGTAAGATGGCCATAACATGCCATTAGGTGTGCTGCTAGGATACAGTATGGTGGGCCCCATCCCAGGAGTTTTAGCAGTGGTTGATCAACCAACACCATCTCCTTATAATAGGGTCCACATTTGTGTGATGATCCAATGAATATAAATATGAAATCTTGAGTGTCCAAAAATCTTAATGGCTCACGTTAACTTAGATCCTTGATTTTTAGTTCACATGGTTTCCATGATTTAATTAATGTGAAATTTATACCATGCCTATCTATCATAAATGAACTACACATGATGAATTTTAGCCTTTAGATCATAGTATAAATAGCCTAATTAGCAAATCATCCCCTTAGCCCTTGATTTTAATGTTCATCAAGTGAGGAAGTGGATGATTAGTCGTAGTCGAATATTTTCCTTCGTGTGAGTGACTTAGATCGTCCATATCATGGACCAACAGTGTAATTTGAGTACTCCACCTTGTTAAGTCCCTTTCTTAAGCACGAAGTTATCTCATTTTAGGAAATAATTGAGTACGAACTCCTTTCAAATATAGAACTTTCAATTAGTACACTTCCCACCGTCAATTGTAACTCAAATTTAAACATATCTTAGTCTCATATGACTACAAGACTTTACGAAATTTGAACCCCGATCTATAATCCTACACCGTTGAACCATAAAGCCAACCCCTTCCTTTTCTACTAAAAGTTGAAATTTCAGATCTAGGTCATTCCCACCATCAATTAACCACCAAACTTTGTACAATCATTTGCTAATCATGACTACACATTTCTCTCGAATTTGGGCCCTGATCATCAAGCGTGGACAGTTAATTGAGATCAAGTTCGTTTTGGCACTCGTCAAGCCATTTTTCAAGATCGCCCAATGATCACCAAGAAAATTGTATATTCCGACTCTACTCTTCATACCCAACATAGTGAATGGATTAGAATTTCTCAAAGATCAGTACTTTAACCATTTTTAGTGAATCCTAATGAGACTAGGAGGGTGTGCACTGCCACCTCTTATTATAAGGGTGGTCCTGCATGTCCTCTCTCTTCTCTTCCTTAAACCTCATATTCTCATCAAAATTTCAGCATTACATGCCTAAAGAGAGAGAGAGAGAGAGAGAGAGAGAGAGAGAGAGAGAGAGAGAGAATTTGCCCGCTAATCATCTTTTACTTCTTCCTTCTTCATCAACAAGTGTAGTCGTTTTCAACCCTTTCTTGTGTCGTCGTGGTTCGTGTAAAGATCTTCTCCATCAATTCCATCTAGGGTTTTTAAGTTTAAGATAAGGATTTTCTTTAAGCCTAGTTACAATAATATTGTCGATTCCATGCTTAGAACTTAGGGATCTGTTGTATGATTGCTCTTGAAACACATGTTTGTTGAATTCTCTCCATTAAAACATGAATTATGTATGCAATCCCTTGATGTGTTTACGCTGAATTTTTTTTATGGATGCGAACTATGATCTATTATTAAGTATTTTGAAAAGAAATCATGATTGTATGCATGCTTATGTGAGGACTATGTGAAAACTATGCTTGATTTACGATTGACGCATGCTTATGATGAACATGATGAGTAATGTGTTATGTGATACGGGATTATATATGCACATGTTACATTAATGGAAGCTCTTTGCCCCATGAACGATGTAATTGTATGTTGGGAATGATTGACCCATAAGGATTGCATTGTATCGTATGTTTTAGAGGTTAGACCATGTGTGCGATATTTTAAGAATTGCCAATGATCCAAGTTTGGTTATGTACCTATGAGGGATCTATGAGAAGTTAAAGTTATTTATGTGCCATGTGTCATGACTTGTATGTGTATGACTCTTTATGGTGTGCCCCGTTTGAGGGAAACGACTATTCTCTGTCATGATGGATTATGGGATGGGGTAAAGAGCGACCATTGATTTTGGACATCATTAAATTGGTTAGGTATTAAACTACTTAATGAAAGGCGAAACTAATCATGCATTTACAGGACCTAACTTAGTGGGTCAGCTCTACGGGCGCCACGGCGCTAGCTTATGATAGTGTGGTGGGTAACTATCACCTCCATTGGCTGGATTTGTCGACGTAAAGTTGTGAAGATTCTTGCTTCATCGTGGACTTTGGTGACTAGTGGCTAATGAGAAGAGTGGAATAAGTCCCATCTCATTTGGTCAAGGTGTCTTAGCTAAAGCATGTATATCATGCATTGTATTAAATAAGATTTTCTCATGTTTGTTTTGTTTGGGTATGATTATTATGCTTAGATATTTTTGTATTAATCTTAGGGGGTAACCCTCACTGAGTTAATCGCGAGTAACTCACTCCCTCTTGGGACAGTGTTTTAAAACACCAACCCAGATGTTGCAGGTGATGATCCATTAGACGAACCTAACTTGCAGGGTGAAGAATATGGAGGTTCGTGGCAGCAAATGGAGGATGTTGAACCCGGAACGACGTGAAGATTATTTTTGTTTATTTGTTTTATTCTATAGGATAGATTTGTTTCCATATAAACTTATGATAAGTCCTCCTTGGAAAGACAGAGTAAAACATTATATTTGGGATGGTTTTAAAACATTGCTTGAGGACATAAGGTAAAAGACGTAGAGTAAGAACTTTTTTTTTCCGTCATTATGGTGTGAATGCCATGAATATATCGAAAATAGGTAAACGTATGAAAACATTACCTAACATATTCTGGTTAACACCCGGAACTCGACCCATCGTGTTGTCCACAAGAGTCGAAATTTTAGGATGTTATATCTTACCTCGGTATGTGCGAGATACTACTATCTCAAAACTGATCGAATAGTGATTGTGCTTGGCAGCAGAAAGGTGACAACTCAGGTTTGCGAACCTCGTACTCTGTCATCAGTTGTCCGGTAACCAACCTAGAGTCCCCATAGATCTGTATTGCTTTCATTTGCATCTTCAGGGCCAAATGTAGCCCGATAATAAGAGCTTAATACTCTGCTTCGTTATTAATGTAGGACGACACGATCGTTAATAAGGCAGCAAATCTCCCTGCGGACTAATAAATATAACCCCTGCCCTTGCCTCTGTCGATTTGGTGGCACCGTCAAAATACATTTTCCAGAGTCGCACTTCCCTGACCATCATGACTTGGTCATCTAGGACATCGCACTCCATTTGTTCGTTGTTTGGGACCGAATGTATGGCGAGGAAATCTGTGATCACCTGTTGTTCGCTCACCTCAAGTGCAAGGCTACAAGTAGTAATAATTCTCGGTAAGACTAAGGTCGATCCTTAGGGATTGTCGTAACAATTCTATACTATATAATTAGGATGGACTAAATTCAAAATTATATTAATGGATGAATTTTAATAACATAAAACTATATACTTTAAAACTAAATCAGGAAAATAAAACACTAGAGCGCCAATGATTCACTTATAATCATTCACAATGCAAATTCAGACCATTCAAGTTAATAACTCAATCAAAATCGGAGTTCTATATATCCCTATCCAATCGGAATATAGAACAATCAGATCATCATAATATATCTAATATGGATAAATCATCTACTGATATGGTTCTCTCATACCAACTAAGGCATTGGGCGTATTCAATCACACAACTCAATCCTTCATAAAACATGTGAGATCATATTCATGATTCTTCCTCAAGTCTTGTCACCGGAGTTGATTTAGAAGCATGAATTGAACTTCAATTGAACCAAAATCAATACATAAACATCTATCTCAGATCAAATCAAAAGATAAGAACCCTTTCTAGTTTAGTTTTAGATAAGCACTTAGAAAACTTGGTCTGTAAGATCTCCTAGCATCCAACATATCATGATGGATTTAAGATCACTACAACCCAAAATCCTATCAACAACACCCCATTAAGCAATATCAATAAATCAAAACATCTCATGTAAGCAAAATTACAAGAGATAGAAGATTAAACTAAAAATACTAACTTTATTTCAAACTAGAACTAAAAGTGTTCTTCATTAAATCCAAAAATACTTGAATTAATTCAAACTAAGCATTGTAAACAACTATAAGCTTCACCTCATAGCCCTAGCCAAGAGGTTTAGCCAACTATTATGAAGTTGAACTAAAACTCAAAGCAAAAGTACTAAAAACTAGAAAAACTGCATTCGAGGGAGTTATAGACGCTCCACGATGATCCTCTTCACCTCCTACGAACTTAGATCTCTTCTAAGATGAGTTTAGATCCACCCCTAGGTCTCCTTTTATAGCTTTGATCCACCACCGACTTGGAAGATTCGAGAAAATATGGAGTCCTTCCACACTTTGGAAACCTGAATTTAAAAATTGAAGATCGAAGTTTCTGAAACACTGAGGACTTGTCTAAAGACCGGTCTGGCGACCAGTTTATGAAGCTCAAAAACAATCCAACAAGATTTTAGTTTTTGGACTACTGAAGACCTATCTGGAGACCGGTCTTTAAACAAGTCTTTGAGAGTTTTTTCATATTTTCTTCTTTTTCTCCTCTTTCTTTCTTGTTTCTTTCCTCCACCTCTTGGCCATTGGTCTTCAACACATCAAGGGTAGTCCTTTTAGCATCATATTAGTGAAGCCTCTCTCTCATTCCTACATTCACAAAAATATGAATTAGATTAGTCTTTAAACATGCAAACTATGCATAATGTGTGATGAATTGGGGTTAGAATATGCACAATTCAAGGCTCAACACTTGCTCCTTAATAGCTCGAGCCGGAACATAAGTAATGTCGAATTCTGAGAAAAGGAGGGCTCATCGTCTAGCATGCATCTCTTAACCTCCGTGTCTCTGATCGTCCATCAGCAGGCAACTGTGATCTGCTAACTTGATTGTGCTGTCTTCTTCGGAGAACGTGATCACCGATGAATGGTCTACTTGCATTACTCATTACACCGGCATATAGCCCTCCCAGAACTTATCCGAGTTACTCATTTTAGCCTCGATTTCTATCATCATTACTTCTCTGACTAGATATCATACAGGTGCGACACAATATCATACGTCACTTGAGTTTCCCCTTGTCCTAGCTTTGGATGACTAGATGTGACTTCAACAACCTTTTCCTTCAGTTTATGTGTACGGGGTCTTCCCCCGTGGTCCATTCAGGATTATATCTTCCTGCATCAGGTCATTTGGCCTTGAAGGAGTATATTTCAGCATTTGCCTTCCTGATCACAAGATAATAGCATCAACTTCTCCCTCGGCTGACCGTGAGGTGCTTTCAAGTAACGCTTGTTCAACCGATGTTGACTACATCCTGAGTAATTATTGCTTTCGTCTCTGTCTTGTGTTCTAGGGCAGAGCGCTTCCGATCTCTCTGGTTTCTGCCTTTGTCGACCTGATGTGTTTTTACAACCCTTCCTCCTCTCTTTTGACTTTCGGGCTTGAAGTGTACCCTCGAGGCGACTTCTTCCACTAGGTGCGCCTTGGTGACTAAATCTTAGTACGAGTAAAAGCTATTTCTCGACAACCCGTATGAGATCACCGAATCCAGAGCCCGCAAGCATATCTTCATCGGCTCTCCTTCGCTAGGCAACTCTCGACATTGAGCCACCATCGTTCCCCATCGGTCGATGAAATTTTCTACTAACTCTTCATGCCTCTGCCTGACTAGAGTCAGGTCTTTCAACGATATCTCCCTCTCTATAGCGAAGAATTTGACGATGAAATTATCTTGCATCTACTCCCATGATTTTATTGATCTGACAGGTAATAACATATACCATTGGAAAGTTTTTCCCGTCAGCGTTGATCCAAACAAACACAGGTAATATTGTTGTACAACGGACCACTTCCCCAATGCTATCAGGAAGTGGGTTATGTGTTCCTCTGGTGATCCTCTGTCGTCAAACTTTTTAAAATTCGGATATCTAAAGTTTACTAGAAATGGTACTTCCTCCACCTACAACGGGTATGGAACCCAATACTTATAACCTCCCCTCTTTTCTTTCTCTTTCTCCTATTACATTAGGTGCGTGATTGTATGCGACAGCTCTTCGTGCTTTATCTGTGATGCGAGATGCGGGCATCGGCGTGAGCTTGATTGGTACAGTTATGGGTTGGATAAGCAGCTCAGGCTCAGTCGATCCTTCCACCGCTCCTTAGAATTCTTTCGTTGACTGACGCGTAGGAGGTACACTTCGAGTGACGTTTTGTGCTATTAAAGTCGTCAAGGCCTCCTGAATAGCCCTCAACTAGTTCGTTGTCTCATGCTCAGCTCGGACTAACCCACCAATCTTTTCTTGGATTGGAGGTAGCTCTCTTTCTACTTTATACAGACCTTCTCCTTCGGCCACTTGGACTATTACAACTTGTACAGGTCATGACTTCGAATCTTGCTTCGGCTCTTTCTTAGGAACTGCTTCAGGCTCGGAGTTCTTCATGGATACCTGACCGGCTTTTGCAGGCTACTTTGGGTAGCGGTGGGAATTGCTTAGCTGTCAATATGGGTACTTTAAGCTTTGTTGGTGCGGTCTGGTGGTTGACAAGGGTTTTCAGCTCGTGTTTTGGTTTCCACTGTCATCTGATCACATGGCATGGTTTTGTAGCACTAGTCTTCTTATACATTGCCATGACTGTTGCTTTCTTGAGCTCCTTCTTTTGTCTGCAAGTTTGGACTAATTGTCAGTTCGAGTTGAGAGCGATTGTCATGGTTGTGGAGAAGTAGGGGAAACTGAAACCTCCCGTGGGAAGGAAAACGCATGAGCTGGTGGATGCGTAGATCATTTCTCCTATCTTTATTAGTATCTTGTTAATTTTTACGGTAGCATACACTCATTAAAACATTTCACAAGCGCGATCGGAGTATTGACCCATCGATTGCGGTGCGCAAATTAATAGGAAATAAGCAAGAAAAGGAGAAATATGTGCGCATTTGTGAGAATTCGTGTAGTTTGAAAAACTTTAATTTGACGTCTATTGCCTGAAAGATGAAAGGAATAACGTTCCCGTTAAGAGTCGCCAGTTTGGCGCCCATGGGCACCGAAACATTCCCCCTTACGGTAACTTCCTTACGCATACGATCGTGTCTGCAAGTGATTTATCATAGTTCTTTTACTCAGAAATAACCAGAGTTTGTTAGAACTGAAAATGGTATAGGGACATTTTCTACATATTGTTGCTTTGAGTTTTGAGTAATGAAAACATTCATAGGCAATCACAATCAATCATAAAAGTACACAAGAGAAAGATATCGCAAGGTAACCTTATCAACAGATTAGATGGTAAATAAACACTACGAAAACATTAATGTGCGCCCTAAGAGGTTTTTAATGGTAGGATGGTCAACCACCACTGTTTCTTATGGTATGGTCCACCTGATAATTAGATCTTATTCATTTTCGGGATAATGCCCTAGAATGATATGGAAAAATGGATGAACAGTATGGATACATAATACATACATCAAGGTGGGCTCCATTGTAATCCCACTGTAAGGGCCGCACCATCTTGCATGAGGTCGAGGTCACACCAAATCCGTTTGGTGAGACCCCAGCCTCACACAAGACGGTGCGGCACCGTGAATTACTGTGGGACCACCTCGATGTATGTATCCTGTATCGAGTCGGTCCATCCATTTTTCCAGATCATTTTATAGCATTATGCCAAAAATAAAGCAGATCTAATCATCCAGTGGACCATGCCATTAGAAACAGTCGTTATTGACCATTAATGGGACTCAAAAGTTTTGGATCAAGCTTATATTTGTTTTTTACCTTCATTCAGGCTTTTGTGACCTTATCAACAGATTAGATGGTAAATAAACACTACGAAAACATTAATGTGCACCCTAAGAGGTTTTTAATGGTAGGATGGTCAACCACCACTGTTTCTTATTATATGGTCCACCTGATAATTGGATCTGATTCATTTTCGGGATAGTGCCCTAGAATCATATGGAAAAACGGATGAACAGTATGGATATATAATACATACATCAAAGAAAGTGTGGGCTCCACTGTAATCCCACTGTAAGGGCCGCACCGTCTTGCATGAGGCCGGGGTCTCACCAAATCCGTTCTCTCTGTTCATAAAGCCATCCATACCGGGAGGGATATTTAATGCAATAGCCCTGAGGTGTGGCTATTTTTACTAAAAGTCTAATTTCTCATACGGCTCATCTTTTTTCACCTTTTGACGAGAAATTGAAATTTTTTTATCGAAAATGCCCCTATGACCATGGATTCCCCCTGAGCACTTAGGATTCCCCTAGTCAGAGAGGCATGCTCGACTATAAATTTTCAATTTCTAGTCAAAAGGCCAAAAAAAAAAGCCAAACAAGAAATTGGACTTTCAGTAAAAGTAGCCATATCTCAAGGCTATTGCAGTAAAAATCCCTGGGGGAGCGGATTAGGTGAGACCCCGGGCTCACCAAAGAGAGTGCGGGTGGGGTTGCCGTGGGGCCACCTTGGTGTATGTATTACATATCCACTCAATCCATTCATTTTTCCATATCATTTTAGGGGACTATCCCAAAATTGAAGCACAGGAAATTATCAGGTGGTCCGTACATTAAGAAACAGGGGTGACTAACCATCCTACCATTAAAACTTCTTAGGCCGCACTTTAACGTTTCTATAATATTGATTATTTACCATCTAATTTGTTGATAAGCTCACATGGATGAAGGGAAAAAACAAATATCAGCTTGATCCAAAACTTTTGTGGCCCATTAATAGTCAATCAACACTGTTTCCTATGTTATGGTGCATCCGATAATTGGATCTGCTTCATTTTAGGTATAATCCACTAAAATAGTGTGGATTCATAACGAATCCAGATCGTCTGCTTGGATTCAATAAGATTTTCCTGTTTGCCTACTCCTGAGTGGTCCAGCTTAGCACTGATGCTGTCAGCACTGCTGACCAATCAGGTGGTTGGCAAACAGGAAAATCATGTTGAGGGCGAGCAGACGATCCAGACTCATTCATAACACACACTCAAGGTGGGCCCTACGGCAATCCACAGTAAGGACCGCACAGTGTTGGGTGAGGCCGGAGTCGGATTGCGTCCTTCCTCAGTATGGCGTCCGTACCGAGCTGTGAAGGGGCCCACCGTGATGTATCTGTTTATCCACTCCGTCCAACCATTTTATAAGCTCGTTTTAAGGTATAAATCTAAAAAATGAGGCAAATCCAACGCTCAAGTGGGCCACACCAAATAGTGAGCTGAACCCGATGACATCATCAGATTCAGCTCACTATTTGGTGTGGCCCACTTGAGCATTGGATCTGCCTAGGTTTTGGGACCATATCCTAACCTGATCATAAAAAATGAATGGATGGAGTGGATGAACAGATACATCACGGTGGGATCCTCCACAGCTCGGTATGGACGCTGTCTGAGGAAGGACGCAATCAGAGATCCGGTGAGGCCGGGGTCTCACCAAATCCTCTCTCACCCTTTTGTTTTGTGGTCCACTTGAGCTTTAAATGTGGCTCATTTTTTTGTCTTATGCTTTACAATAATCTGAAAATTTTGATGGACGGGGTGCAGATATAACAGATAAATCATGGTGAAGCCCGGAGAAATTCCACATGGTAAAAGTGGGGTTGTGCAGCACGCAATCCATACGTGAGACAGAAAATCGGTTTGTTGTGTGAGCTGACGTCATTGTGGATGAATGAGGATAGACGGCACTGGTGCCTTCAATAAAGACGATCCTCACTCAGGCAAGAGATGCTGTCCACAGATGGGCCCACCTAATTAATGGTCAGGAGCAAGTTGGGTTCCTCCAAGCTATAAAATAATGCTCAGCTAAGCCTCATTAAGCTTGAAAATCCAAGTAGCACTTAATCAAGAACAATGGCTGCATGGTTCACGAGCTCATGCAACCTGCTTTATAGCTACCCTGAAATCTTGCTAGCCATTGCTTGTTTCTTCCTCATTCATATGTTGAGCAGGAAGGGCCATGTTCTCATCAACTTGCCCATTGTCGGCATGCTGCCGTATCTTCTTCTCAACGCAGACCGTTTGCATGACTGGTTCACCCAAGTCATGGCCGAAAGTGGGCTCACGTTGGTTTTCTATGGGCCATGGTTCACACAGATGGAATTTGTGATAACGTGCGATCCGGCTAACGTGAACCATGTCATGCATACCAACTTCTCCAACTTCCCAAAAGGATCCGATTACATCAAGATGTTCGAACTACTTGGGGAGGGGATCTTCAATTCCGAATCGGAGTCGTGGAGAGTTCAACGAAGAAAGGCCCAGTCCCACCTCAAATGTACACGATTCCGTCAGTTCATGGCCAAGACTACCAAAGAGAAGGTGGAGAAGGCGCTTGTTCCTGTCCTTAAGCACATTGCGCAACAAGGCAAATACGTGGACTTACAAGATGTATTACAAAGGTTCATGTTCGATAATACCTTCATCTTGGTCTTCGGGGTTGATCCGAACTGCCTATCCACTGGCTTCCCAGCACTTCCTCCTATCGTCAAGGCCATGGATGATGCGGCTGAGGCGGTGCTATTACGTCACTTGGTGCCTCAAAGCTGGTGGAAGTTGCTATGGTGGCTAAAGATAGGTAAGGAGAAGAAGCTGTATGAAGCTTGGAAAACCATTGATCATTTCATATACCAAAGAATTTCAATGAGAAGGCAAGAAATGAGAGAAACCAATGGTTTGGAGGAATCTGATGATCTTCTGACATCTTACATGGATGAGATGGGAGGAGGATCGGAATCGGATTCGTTCCTTAGAGACACGGTGCTGAATTTCTTGTTTGCAGGGAAGGACACCACGAGTGCCGGTGTTACGTGGTTCTTGTGGATAATTTCTAAGAACCCAAGTGCCAAAACCAAGATCTTGGAAGAACTCAATGCAATCGCAGCCAAAAAAGAACAAGTGTCCCCCACCGAACCGACAGTGTTCGATACTGAGGAACTCAGTAGGCTGGTTTATCTACAAGCAGCCTTGTGCGAATCGCTGCGGCTATTCCCACCCGTTCCATTCGAGCACAAAGGAGTTCTTAAGACGGACATTCTTCCCAGCGGCGAAACAGTCCGGGCGAACACAAAGATTATCTTCCCATTGTCTTCGATGGGGAGGATGGAAGCAATATGGGGCAAAGATTGCTTAGAATTCAAGCCGGAGCGATGGATCACCGAGCAAGGCAGCCTGAAATTCGAGCCATCCTACAAGTTCACGGCATTCATTACCGGGCCGAGGAGTTGCATAGGTAGGGAGGTGGCTTTTACTCAAATGAAGGCTGTTGTGGCAGCCGTGCTTTATAATTTTCAGATTCATGTGATGGACGGCCACCCTGTGTCCCCGAAATTCTCTGTAGTCCTCCACATGAAGGATGGTTTGATGGTCCGAGTCACTGAAGGAAGAGGCTCTTCATGATTGTGGCGCGTTTGGTTGCATCGATATCTGCTGTTCGTTTGATCATGATATAGAAATCGGATTGCTTCTTGAGTTACTCAGTACGCTCTTATCGTATTGAGTAAACTGAGTTGGGCCCACTGTTAATTTATATGGTTTATCCACACCGTCCATCCGTTTTTCCTGCTCATTTTAGGGGTTGAGACCAAAATTGAACCATATCCAAAGCTCAAGTGGACCATACCACAGGAAACAGTGGGAATAATGATTTCCACCGTTGAAACCTTCCTAAAGGAAACAACGAATATATGCTTGATCCAAAATTTCTGTGGCCTCTGATAATTTTTCAATGGTAAATGTCCAATTCACACTGTTTCCTGTGGTGTGTTCCAATTGAGATTTGTATATACTTCATTTTTGGTACCAAGAACTAAAATTATATTTTAAAATGGATGGAACAAACTAGATGAACTAAATAAATTATGGTGGGCCTCACAGAGTTTACTCAGTGCGGAATCCGCTTTCCATGATATAGGTGTCCATGTTCTACTTTGTTTGGATGTATTGTTTACTAGGGACGCGGATTGCGTCCAAACCCAGTATGGACTCAAAGTTTCCAAACCGAGCTGTGGAGGGGCCCACCGTGATGTATCTGTTTATCTACTCCGTCTATACCTTTTCTAAAATCATTTCAACGCATGAGACCAACATTGAGGTAGATCCAACGCTCAGGTCAGCCACACCAAAGATGACCCTTGCATTTAATGCAGCCAAGCTAAGTATTTTGTTGTGGCCGACCTCAGCATTAGATCTGCCTCATTCTTTGTCTCATGTGGTTGGCCTAATCTTAGATGGGGAATGGACGGAGTGGATAAATAAATACATCACGGTGGGCCCCACTACAACTTGATTTGAATGCTTTGCGTCCATATTCAGTTTGGACGCAATCCGTGTTGTCTGTTTACTAGAATGGTTGGTAGAATGCATGAGTATATATACATGGCCTAGGATTACGTGTACGTATGATCCATGGGGTTTTGGTACTGGTGGGCTTGGCTTGTAGCACTCAAGAGAGAAGCTCATATCTCTATTGTGCACATCCCTAGGGAAGCTAATAGGGTTTTCCTCCCTAAGATAGAAGAGAGACTCTAAAGAAAAAGGGTCTTTCTGATGGATGAGGTTATGTGGTTTTTACCTTTGTTGAAGATTTTTCATGTAAAAATCTCTTGTGTTGTGTGGTTTGATTGTTTGCCTGCGTTTACGCATTGCTATATCCTATAATTCACGTATATTGGTTGCTTTGGCACTGATGCCCTACCACCTCCGCCTTCTTCTTCGTGATTCTTTTTTTTTAATGTATGAATATTAACTTATATGTATTTGTGCGTGGATGAATATTGGTTGTTTGTAGATGTGGAATGGATTATTTGTGTATGGATAGTGTAGTTTCTGTTTATTCGTATGCATGTGAATGTGAATAGGATTAAAATGTATAGGTTTATTTACAGGTGTGTATTAGGAATTGTTTCCTGAATTTTGAAAACAAATGGAACAGGGAAAAGGAATACTATTACCGACGAAATTGTTCGTAGGTAAAAAACATGGAAAAGTTTTTACCGACGAAATTTTTCGTGGGTAATAAATTTGTAAAACTTTTACCGATGAAATTTTGCGTCAGTAATAAACTTGTAAAAACCTTTACCGACGAAAGTTTTCGTCGATAATAAACTTGTAAAACTTTTACCGACGAAATTTTTCGTGGGTAATAAACTTGTAAAACTTTTACCGATGAAATTTTTCGTCGGTAATAAACTTGTAAAAACCTTTACCGACAAAACGTTTCGTCGGTAAAAGTTTTTTCTCCGACGTATCACATTTTTTTCCGACAAAAAATCATATGTTTTTCCGATGAATTTTTTCGTCGGTAATGGTTTTATTATTACCTACGAAAATTTTTTTCGTCGGGAAAAACCTTTACCGACAGTCTTTCTACGACGATGTTAGCCGCGAAATATTTCGTCGGCAAAAACATTTCCCGACGAAATTTTATTAAAAGCCGACGAATTATTTCGTCGATAAAAATGGAATTTCTTGTAGTGGTAGCGGGAGGAGGTGAGGGGAGATCTTGAAGTTTTTGTGCAACGCGGCCAACAAAAGTGGTATCAAAGCGTCCAAGTTGATTAAGTGGACAGTGGGATCATTGTGGATTATGGACGATGGCTCATCAAGGATGATCAACCTCAGTGGGTCTAACTGGTCCATGATCTACTTTATCGTAGAGACCTATATGCTCCAATCACAGAGGAATCGACTAGACCGAAGGATATGACCGATGATGATTAGAAGAAGTTGGAACGGAAGGCGGTGGGGTTTATTGTAGATGAATTATGTGAAGGAGAAAATGGAAGGAAGATTAAAGAAATACTCTCTCTCTCTCTCTCTCTCTCTCTCTCTCTCTAAGATTAAAGAAATACTCTCTCTCTCTCTCTCTCTCTCTCCAAGTGACTCCGAAGGAGGATGTCTAGGGCTTCGCTCGATTCCTATTTATATACAATCCTATATAAAGAGGGATTAGGGCTTCAAGGGTGCACAATGATACAATGCTTCACTACCATACAGACTTCGGTATACCCTATTATGAAAGAAGCATGTTAAACTACCTTATACATGCATATACTTATGATATTATTCTTCCACTGTCATGGTCATCCACCATATATCTAAATTCTATAATGATCAAGTAATGAACCATTAGATCTAGGCCATGAAGCTATCATCAAATGCAATCAAAATAGTTTTAACGGTTAAAACAAAACTTCAATGGTTTCGAACTTTTGAAAACTCATTTAAAATCTCTTAAGTTTCAAGTTCGATAAAAAAAATTCACTTGATGGGTTCCTGATTTAATCAGATCTAATGATATAATAAGTCCTTAAGTAAACCTAATGGATCTCATGTTGGGCCGAGCAAGAGTTAGTTAATCCTAGTGAACATATCCAGCATCACTCACTTTCAATGGCCTCTATAAAATCTTATAAACTAAATTAAAGTCACCCAGTCAAGTTCCATGACCCTTACTCATCCTCAGGTCTAAAGATTAGTTACTTTTCATGCACCATGAAGTCATTGATCTCATAATCATAGTCCAGGCAAATGGACTCCTAACTATCAACTTGCACTTCAATCCACCAATGCAAATATTGAAAGGTTTAACACCAAGATCCTATATCCATAGCATACTTACACTTTAGTATAGGTGTAAGTTGATGTTAATTGAGAGATTATGATTTTTATCTACACCCCTCTCTCTAATTTATATTAATAAGAAACCATATGGTAGTCCATAGGACCAGCCAACATACAAAATGTTCCCACTCCAACACTCCCCCTTAAGATGGAGCATAAATATCTGTCATGCCCAACTTCGAACACGATGAAGAAAAGTGTAGTATGGTAAAGCCTTAGTGAGGATTTCTACAACCTATGATTTTAATTTAATGTAAGTTGTGGCAATCTCCTTGGAAGTGATCTTCTCCCGAATAAAACGGCAGTCAACTTCTATATGCTTAGTCCTTTCATGAAAGACTAGATTATTTGTGATGTGAGTCGTCGCTTGATTATCGCAACTTGAAAACAACTGGATTTCCTGTAATAAAGACTTGAGCTATAATAACTCACAAACCGCATGACCCATGGCTCTATGCAGGGCCTCTACACTAGAATGGGCCAATACATTTTGCTTCTTACCTTTTTAAGTGACCAAATTTCTCCCAACGAAAATATAGTATCCTGAAGTAGACCACCTATTTGTGATGAAACATTCCCAATCAGCATTTGCAAATGCCTCTATTTGAAAGCTTGATATAAGACTCCCTAGCCAAGTGCTTTCTTCAGATATCTAAGAATCCCGAGAATTGTCTCCCAATGCGGAACTCCAAGCTGGTGCAGGTATTTTCTCATATATAACACTAACAGCAAACGTAATATCTGGTTCAGTGACTGTGACTGTAAGATTCATTAGCTTGCCAACCATCCTTATATATTTACTTGGGTCACCAAACAATTCTCCTTGATCATCCAATAACTTCTCACTAGTCTCCATAAGCATATCAGCGGGTCTACATCTAAGCATACCAGTCTCTTTCAACAAATCAAGAACATACTTTCTATGAGAGAGGTTAATGCCTGACTCTGATCTAACAAACTCAATACGCAAGAAATAGCAAAGTAATTCCTAGATCCTTTGACTGAAAATGCTTCTAGGGATGCTTTTTTAGCTCTAAGATGCCAAATGTGTCACTCCTTGTAATGACAATATTATCGACATATACAATCAATGCTATCATACCACTATCGTTGTGATTCATGACGACTGAGTGATCAACCTTACTTCGATAGAAGCCATAAGTTAGAAACACCTTACCAAACTTGTTAAACCATGCCCTTGGGGACTGTTTTAAACTGTAAATCACTTTTCGAAGTCTACATATTCTCCTAGTCGTCCCCTGAGCAACAAAACCAGGTGGTTACTCCATGTAAACTTCTTCAACTAAGTTGCCGTGAAGGAATGCATTCTCCATATCCATTTGATAAAGAGGCTAGCTCTTAGTAGCCACATGCAATAGAAATCAATACTCAAACTGAGTTGAGTTTAACTACAAAAAAAAAAAAACCCGTCTCCTTATAATCAAGTAATTAGGTTTGGGTGTAACCCTTGGCAACCAAGCGTGCTTTCAACCGTTCAATAGATCCATCTGGGCGATACTTGATTGTGTATACCCATCAACACCCTACAGTCATTTTTCCTATAAGCAAATCAACCAACTCACATGTATGAGTCTAATACACATCCTCGATAACCTTACGCCAACCAGGATGTGCTAGAGCATCATGAAAATTTGAGGGCATAGATGCATTTGACAAAAATAGAGTTAAGGCATAAAAAAGAATATTTTAAGCGATGATAAGAAATGAAATGAGAGATGAGATGGTTGGTGCAAGATCGAATACTTTTCTAAAACGCAACAGAGAGGTCCAAATCAATTGGAGTAGATGATGGACCCACACTTAAGGATGAAGATTGATGGGTGCCTGAATCAATAGGAACAACCGCATTTTCAGGAGATTATGGTTGTATAATATCACAGTTGGTAGGTCCAAAAAGATCAACCACGGGACATGGGACTCCAAATGAAACATCCATGGAGGGCAACTCCTCTTTGCCATCAACATGGGTAAAATAGGGAGAGTACTTAAAAAATTTGACATTGGCACTCACATATATACAACAACCAATGGGGTCCAAACACCTAAATTCCTTTTGTATATGAAAGTATCCAAGAAACACACACTTCACTGCTCTAGCATCAAGTTTATCATTATTGAGTCCAAACTTATAAACAAAGGAAATGCATCTAAATACTTGAGCAGGTAAGAGAAAAGTTTTAAGTCAAGAAGCAGGGTAGAAAAGGGAATTTTTCCATTCAACACGATAGAAGGCATACGATTAATTAGGTGACAAGCGGTTAAAATGACATACCCCAAAAATGTTTAGGAATATGCATTTATATGAGTAAGGATCGAGCCACCTCCAACAAGCATCGATTTTTTCTTTCATCCACCCCATTTTGTTGGGGGGCACACAAAGTTTGGTGTATAATATTTCCAAATGAGGCCAAATATCCTTGGAAGGAGATGGACAGATATTTCAATGCATTATCAGATCAAAAAATTAAAATATTAGTGTGAAAATGATTTTAAATCTCACAATGAAACAATAAAAAAATATCAAAAAATTCATATCGATCTTTTATGAGATACACCCAAGACATGCTTGAGTAATCATCAATAAAAGTAATAGAATATTAAAAATTATTAAAACTTGGTATCCAAATGAGACCCCACACATCTAAGTGCACCAAATAAAACAGAATAGAACATCTAAGATCATGTCTTGGAAGAAAAGTAGAACGATGGTATTTTGCCAATTGACATGCCTCATAATTAATTGAACGAACTGAAGATACTGAAGGGACTAAAAGTTTTACAGGCTTCAAAGAAGGTGACCTAACCAACTATGCCATTGAAGAGGTGAAACGATGGCATGAAGCACAATGCCAGAAATTTCTAGATTAAAGTAGTAGAGTCCACGTGATTCATGACCCCCACCAATCGTCCTCTTTATCTACATGTCCTGAAATAAACAATGATCGAGAATCATAGAATGTCACTAAAAAATTTAGGCATTTCGTTAGTTAGCTCATAGACATGATATTAAGAAGTAAGTCAAGTACATAAATAACCGAAGATAAGGACGAGATAGAACTAGGATGAGTAATACATTTACCTTGGACCCTAGATAAGGTACATTAGCAAGGGTAATAAAAGAACGTGATGGTGAGGTGGCTAGTTGGGTAAGAAAATGGTATGTACATATTATATGATCCATGGCTCCTGAGTCAATCACCCAAAGGGTGGTACCAAAGGACGCAGCAAAAACATTACCAATGTCGGCTAAAGTAACAGTGGAGGTAGATGGAGTGGTCATCACCAAGCCTACCCATTATCCTCTCATAGGCATCGCGAGACACCGTGATGGTGACTGAATTGTCTGTAGAAGGAAGACTAGTAGAAGTATCCATAGATGGTCCACCATCTGAATACATCGCCTAGTTGATCAAAAGAAGAATGAGAGTCGATCATAAAGAAGCCAGCATTGTCAACATTGTGATTCATCCTCTTGCAATTTGTGTAGAAGTGTGGTTGTCCAATGAGATCAGAAAAGAAACTATGTCATCGGCCATGTCCAATACCACGCCCCCCTTCCTCCCCCATGACCAACCCAACCTCCAGAAGTTGTACAAGAGAGGAGGTCTTGCTTTGAGGTAACAAGAGAGTAAGTATGAGATATATAGATGAGAGACGCGAAGGACACAAGCAAAGACATTAGTCAATGAAGGTACACTATTACTCCCAAGCATTTGTGATCGACTCAAGATATGGGTGCAAGGTCCTTAAAAACAGGGCCATACCAAGCTCTTGTCAAAACTATATCTACTGGGCAATATCAATAGCATACAGGTGGTTCGTACTCCATTCATTAAACTACCCTTTGAACTAAGAACAATGCTCATGGAGATTATTGCCCTGTTCATAGTACAAATTTCTTGAAAATGTCATATAGGCTATATATGTTCTTCTCAGTCGAGTATAACTGATGCAGATTCTCCCATAGTTCTTTAGCAGCCTCATGACACAATACTGTGGTATACACTACCTCATCCATACTCCCATATAACCAACTCATAACTTGTGCACCATCCTCACTCCACTAAAGATAGGACGATAAGTCCTCAAAAGGACTACTATCTATCGGGTCTTTAATTTTTCGTTTAGATTTTACGAAAAGCTTGACAAAACGTGCCTCGGGGAGGAAATTAGACACCCCGTTTAGTTTAACCGTAGTTATTTGTTGAACCTCATATTTCAAATCAGATTATATATCAACCTCAGTACTACCCAAAATGTATAAATCACACAATCGACTTATGTGTCACACCAATAAGCAGGATAAAACAAAATATGTAACAAGGAATGGCCAACCGAAGATTTGAGATGTTGCCGTATTTGGGTTCCACCGCAATTGAAAAGTGGTCAATAGCAATAGATCGATCGGAGATGCCCGACGATATTGGAGAAGATAGCATAAGCAGGCAGATCAAGTGGATCGCAGTGGCCAGAACAGCAAGGGTAAAAGTATAGCCATTAGAATGCACATGTTCGGTACAAGCGGGCCCATGGCATTCTATTAATACGCTCGGCATATCTAAACCCTATACCACTCATCAAGTGTGCCTAGGGTTGGAGAAGAGTTGCTTGGCGCTGGAGATAAGGGTCAAGGATAAGGGGCAGTGATGAGAGTTCCGATCGAGGTGAGTTGCTGACATCAAATAAAGGATGGGAATGGGAGGTACAGGTGCGGCTGATAAGGGAGGTGGGGGGGACGGGCGGCAAGGTCGCAGCATGGTTTCGGGCGGCGGGACTTTTAAGTGGTCGAGGTCGCAGCAGGGTTTACAGTTGGCCATGGAGAAGATGAGCAGTGGGATGGGTTTCAGCAAGCACGGGTGGAGGCAAGGTTTTCAAAGATGGGTTTGAATGGCGGTCAGTAGTTGCGGTTGTACAGCCACCACGTGGCATTAACCGAAGAAGAAGAAGATGGGGCGCAGCGACCGGAAAAGAAGAAGGTGGGGCACTACCAAAGAGGTTTGACCTCTCAATGTCTAGGTTTAGATTTGAGTGATAGAAAAGAAGGGCTCGCTGCCGATGGACGATGTCAAAAAATGGGAGCAAGGAAGCTAGGGTTTTAACCCTTCTCTGATGCCATGTAACATTGATGTTAATTGAGATATTAGGGTTTTTATTTACACCCCCTCTCTCTAATTTATATTAATAAGAAACCATATGATAGTCTATAGGACCATGCAACATACAATGTTCCCAATCCAACAGGAGGCTAAAGCGGCAGAGGCAGAATCGACCCCAAATCAACTTCCAAGGGTATAAATGTTCCATCCTTACCTAAGTCAATCCCCTCACACAAGACTGACTGTACATCACAAAGCTTGATATCCATAGATGTGTCCTTTGCATTTGTGTTGATCATGGTTCCAGAGGCCACTAAGATCCATGACTATAACTCTCTCCGATTAGTGACCATTGTGTCTTAAGTTCCCAGAGCTCCTTTGCCCCACATTACATAAGTTCAAGGCAACATTGGATATCAATCCAAGCATATCACATTATTCAAAAGGACCAATAATCATCAAGATCAACAGCTACAATCAACCCGATCACATCCACATCACCAAAGGATCAAGGTAAACTTTAGTTTTCCAAGGCATGACTTGAACAATGTGTTTCACATCTATCACGCCCATTAAAAATTGGAAAATTCAGGAATTTAAAAACAAATTCCCAGTAAAAATTTCCAACAACGGATTAAACATGGCAGTTAAAAAAAAAAAAAAAAAAAAAAAAAAAACTCTCTCGCCACTAATAGTGATCTTCATATTTGGTAGAACTAAACTTCTAATGGCACATGGAGAAATCATGCAATGTCGTTCACTAAGACTAGAGCAGCTACATCTTCGGACCCCTTTATGCGATCAACTGCTTTATCGACCTACACAGAAGACAACCACTAATTATTGTTATTTATCAAAATTCAACTAAACATGTAAAGGTAAAGGAGATTAGATAACTCTATTAAGGTGAAGCACCTCATTATTCCAATTTGTTCTGGCTGTCAAGATAATGAGTGTTATGGTTTGCAAGCCCACTCCCACAATCATCCCCCACCAAATTCCCTAGAAGAAATCCACATGCACAAACAAGTTCACTGGTAAGAGAATACATCAAAAGTTGTTACTTTTTTTTTTTTTTTGAACTAAAGTAGAAATCTCAAAAGTTCTTTTTCTTTTTTTTTTTTTGAGGAATGCTTGATAATCTGATAATTCATATCATGATAAACCACATGCACTACGACTTCTTCCCTCCCATGACCATGATAATCTGATATTTTGAGGCATGCTAGGGCATTCCCTATAAACGACATGTTGCACGGACACTTGAGTGCAGTGAGAATTAGGCAAGGGTTGGATAAGGTGTTTCCCACATTCGAACGCATTGCACCGAGTCCGAAGTGCATGTAAGGGTTGGCTAGGGCACCCCTTATAAGCAATGTGCTGCAAAGGCACCTGGGTGAGGAGATTAGGCAACGGTTCCGACGCTTTTTTGGTTAAGTGTAAGTAAAAAAGTCTAGTCCAAGATTTCTTAAGGTTCCAACCTATAACTCAATGGTAGACAGCCTACATTTCAACTTTGAGGCCTCTATCAAGGTTTGCAAACCAGTTTTTGCCAAATTGTTTGCTACCAATATGAATTCATACTACCCTATATCAGGCTATTTCAGGACATACAAGCTGATAAACCTGTATCAGTACTCGCAAATGATACTAGTACATGTCGAGCAATATGTATGGATGTCAGATGATGCATCAAACCTTAGTCTTGAACTCTGATAATAAAAAATAAAAATAAAGAATAAATAAATAAAACATTGCTACATTCTCATCGTTCTTTATAGCTGACTCCACTTCATTTAGGTTGGGCTTACCTTATGATGATGAAAAAAGAATTTGTCTCTGATGTGATGTTTTAAGTGGCAAAATTAGAAAGAAATGAAGTTACTCTTTGTAGAATTGCAACCCATACACTTTTAAATGCAAAAGAAAAGCATTATTCCAGACTTTTCTTTAGCAAAACAATAAAGGTGCAAAGGGTTTGCTACCACTAGCACTAACATAAGTTTACTAACCACTTATGTCACAATTTTGATTTCTCTTGTATTCTCTTAGTGTACCCTCAATCCAAACAAACCCCAACTAACAATATATTAGAGGGGGGAAGGAGTGTTGAAAGCTCACTGCAACTCCCAGACTTGTTTTGAAGCCAAGAACACATCCAATTGGGAGACCAATAACGTAGTAGGTCCCAAGGTTAACATACGCCACTAGTGCTTGCCACCCACTTCCGATAGCCACACCTGCAATCCCCACCATTCGTATAAATCACCACCCAATACTAGTTCCACCTCACATGTGCGATCAGGACTGTTGATTTGCTAGGCCATTCTTACAACTGCTTCAATTTTTATCATACAAAGCTCGAATGATCAAACAATCGTGCTTGTCTCCATTGGTAGCCCACCAAATCAACAGTCTCTATCACCAAGCATTTGCACACTCTGTGATAGAATTTTTCTCCTTAGGATGTATATATTACCTGAAAGAATAGGTTGAATTCCGTTCAAGAAAACGGAGATGGCAAGCAACGGAGTAAGGCTGGAGACTGCCGTGATAACCTCACTATCACTAGTAAAAAGCTTGCTTAATGGGGAATGAAATATCAAAACAACAGCACTGAAGATTAAGCTGATGATGACAGATGTCCCCACCACGACGAACACAGAGAATCTGGCCACCCTTGGATGTGCGGCCCCAAGCTCATTGCCTACTCGAATGCTACAATCAGGTCCACACAAAATCTCAAATAAATAAATATGTGTCAAATAGAACATTTACATGGTTAAGAGGCTTGACGGACTCATTGGGTCTCGAGTTGAGTCCCGACTCAGCCCATTTCGGGTTGAATTAACCCGACTCAGGCTGACTCGGGAGAGACTCGTTGCATGGAACAATATCAGGTCCAACCAAGTTCGAGTCGACTCGGAGACTAGCATAGGAGCGTAAACCATACCATATCTGATTAAGATTTTAATCTATTTTATTAATCAAGAAGGTCCCCAAGGGGCGCGACTTGGGTGAGACCCCGGAACCAGCGATGTGGGTGGGACCTTGAACCTAGGGCCCACCTGGATGTATTACTTGTAGATTCATGCCGTTAATCTGCTTTTCCGGATTATTTTGTACTATGATACCAAAAATAAAGAAGAGAAAAATTTTGGGTGGACTACAACATAAGAAACACTGGTTAATAACCATTAAAAACCTTTGGTGAGCCACAAAAGTTTTCTATAAACGTGATATTTGCTTTTTTCTTTTAATCCCTGTCTACGTGAACTTATCAACAGATTGGATGGTCAATAAACATTACGGTGGACTCTAGAAAGTTTTTAATGGTCACAATTGAATGATAACTGTTTCTTGGGGTGTGGTCCACCTAAACTTTGCATCTGTTTCATTTTTAGGACTGCATCCTAAAATAGAATGAAAAAACAGATGGAAGGCATGGATCTACAAAGAATACATCCAGGTGGGCCCTATGTTCAGGGTTCCACTTACATCGCTGGTTCCGGGGTCTCACCCAAGTCGCGCCCCTCTCCAAGCCAACCAAGTGGACCTAACGGCTCATTTGGATGCCTTTAAATGCCCGTTTGATACATTATATTTACTTATAATTTAATAGGAATAAGCATTTATTGCTTACTTTGGAAAATTAAAAAATGGTAGATTTAAGATGTTGACATCTGCGGCTTTTGGTAGGTCTGGACTTGAAAAACGAAGCAGAGTCTATGGACCCCACAAAGATGTATGTGTTCTATCTACGCCTTCCATTCATTTTATTTTAGGGCATGATCCCAAAAAAGAGGCAGATCTAAATCTCGAGTGGACCACACCACAAGAAGTAGTGGGAATAATGACGCCACTGTTGAACTCACTATTTTCTGTCGTGTAGTCCACTTAAACTTTGGATCTACCCCATTCTTTTGCTCATGCCTAAAACAATCTTAGAAAATGAATGGACAGTGTAAATATAGCGCACATATTATAGTCGGGCCCACTGAGTTTTGGTAATGAAATAAGGGTGAGTTTGATGCATTTTTCTACATGCAATTTACACCCTTTCCAAATGGCCCCATAAATTATTATTATGCTTTTATCATTGATTTACGCCTATTTACACCAAACAAACAGGCCCTTCTGTAACTGATGACTTACGTATAAGTCATACATCACAAGTGATATTTATGAGAGAGAACTAACTTGCAAGTCACAACCGGTAGGGTCTTGCCTGCTAGCCCAGCAGGAAGACGCTAGGCATCTCAACAGCATGTCTTAGTTTCGAAGTGACAAGGAGACACACCGGTGGGTGGTGCATCGTGTGACTAACTGTGTAGGGTGCATCTCATGATTAACAAAAAAAAAAAAAAAAAGTCACAACCTGTGAATCTTTTACAGCAAACAAACATCCAAATGACCGAGTGGGTAGGTTACCCTCTACAAAATGGATAACTTTCAACCTTTTATGTGTGTGTGACATCCATCCCACCCAAAAGGTTTACCTTTCATGTGTGACCCACCTAATGAGTAGATAGGGCTGATTTTTGCAATAGGTGAACTCATGGTGGGACTAACCTATTGGAAGGGTTAGATGTGGCATGCACTTAATAGATTAGTCCAACCCACTGGACTTAAGATCTTCTCTTATTAATCCCATGTGAGGTCGAGCTCTGTAGGCCCCACTGTGTTGTGTGTCCGAACACGCATGTGTACGTACACATTTATGTTCTGTACATGTACACATACATGCATACATGGGCTGTTTAGGAGAGATATGAATGCGTACCTGGCTGCTGTACTAAGGCCCAACATGAACATCATATCCCACGTCAGGTAATTCATACTGAGATGCACCATAACAATGAAAACGGTCGTTTTTAAGTATCCAATACGTAGAAATATTACAGTATTAATAGATGGCTCCACACAATGAGAAATTATTGGGATCTGAGAATTGTGGCCCATGATTCAGTGATCCGGACCATTCGTCTGTTGCACCCTACTGTAGATTGAACATTCCCCATGATCCTCCCAGATTGGAAGACGGTGGCCATCAATATTGGGCCTCTTTTCAATATTTTACGTGTAGCCCACAATTCCAACGGTTAGGAATGCCAAATCAAAGAGATTCCAGTGACATTGTCCATCCACCGTGTGTTCCAGCAGACTCATGGCCTCGATCAGTGACCATGGACCCCACATTTCAGAACTGAAAACCCAATCCTTGGGTCGATGATCATATAATTCCCGTTGAAATCATATCCTATTACCAGAATTGCTCCTAGTTGAATGAGGACACTTTGGAAAGTACATTGATCGATCTATCCAGATTGTTCATTGCGTTCAGCATAAAATTTAATGGACTACAATGTGGAAATCACACTAATGGGATGATCCAATCCGTCCATAAGTTTTAGAATCATAAACAATCCATAATGGACCCCAAGAAATAGATGGCTTAAATAATTGGTTAGACTATTTCGCCATAAATGATCTTGACCATATCGGATGGTTTAAACCATCCAATCAGTGTGACTTATATGTTAGAGCCCATGAATTGTGTTCTGGACACAATGGATGGCCCGGATGGATTGATTGGAGTCCAATGCAGGTACTGATCTGAGAGAAAGGATCATATCTCAAAATGAAAAGGTACTAATTAAGAAGGTAGTAGAATGTAAAAATACCATATAGAAATGGAATCGAGTGAAATTTCAGGATTGGGGAGGAGGCCTGATATAAGCACTAGCCCTTGGCTGTACCATATCTCCAAGCTGCATCCATCCACACATCAATAAGAAAATACACACGCAAACACAAAAATAGCTAAGTTTTCAAAGATCAGCAATCACGGGAGAGGTGGATCCCACTAGTGAATATATAACTGTCGGGTCGAAGATCAACCAGTCATAGAGACCCCACTTGATCCCACGATCAGATGTTGTGCTGGTCCATTTCATCTGGTACTGCTTTTTCCCCCTTCATCTAAGTCTATGTTACCTTGTGAACAGGTTGGATGGTCAACGAACATTATGGTGGACCCTAGGAAGGTTTCAGTGGTGGGTGTCATTATTGTTAGGAACTATGGAGCATGATTTTCTCTTTTCTTTTTATTCCCGATACTATTGTACATGTGGCCGAGAAATGATTTTTCTTTCAAAAATTATCTTTTTCTCCCAACAATTATATATCTCCATTGTTCTTGTGGTGTGGTCCACTTGAGCTTTGGATTTAACTCATTTTTTAGCTCATATCCTAAAATGGGCCTCATAGTATCTACCACCAATGGAGGATGCTGATAGCATAATGAGTAAACTGTGGGGCCCACTGTGATGTATGTGTCTTCCATATTTTCCATCCATTTTACCGGTTCATTTTATGGTATGAGCCCAAAATTGAAGCATATCCAAAGCTCAAGTGAGCCACACCACAAGGAAACAATGAGAATTGAATGCTTAGTATTGAAAACTTATTGGGGCCCGCATGAGTTTTGGATCAAGCCGATATTTTTTTTCCCTTCATCCATGTTTATGTGAACTTATGAAGAGGTTGGATGGCACACAATATAAGAAAAAAAGGCCTTACTTCAAAACCGTTGCCAAAATGGTTAAAAACCAAGGCTAGAGAGGCTTTAGCATCGGATTTGCCTCAGGTACCCAAACTGAGGCTACAACCCCGTGGTAAAAGGCTTTAGCCACAGTTTTAGCAACGGGGCTAAAAAGCAAACGCTAAAAGAATATTTCAATGGTGGGTGTCATTATCCCCACTGCTGTTTCTTGCGGTGTGGCCTACTTGAATTTTGGATATGCTTCAATTTTGGGCTCATGCGCTAAAATGAGTTGGTAAAATGGATGGATAGCTGGGATAAGACACATATATCATGATGGGCCCCACAGAGTACGCAATCTGTGCCGCTTCCTACTTTAACTGGATACCCTGATTCCAAGAATTGGAAAATAGAAGATACACATGCCACAAAAGGGAGATGCACATACCATAGCATAAAAGCCGACGCGACGGTCAGCTTGAGATAGGACCACAACCCAACAAAGGCCTTGGTGGAGAACCCGGTCCATGTCTCCCTGCAAGATGGGCTCAGGACTATATAAATCCCGGTCAGGATTGCAAGGAGCCACCAAGAAATACTGAGCGTAAGAGCAGCCCCAAAAAGCCCATATTTCAAAACAAACACAGCCAACCATGTGAGAAGCAAGTGCAATAGGAAAACACCCACAGCTATATAAGCTAAGGGGTTTACAATGTTCTGGGCCTGAAGAAACCTCTGCATTGGACAGTTGAGTGCAAATGCATAGAGTTGTGGGATCAAACCATGTGCGAATAGCTGGCCCTGGACCGCTATTATCCGGCGATTGGCCAATCGCTCTGAGCACTGGCCCAGAGTACCAATAGAGAAACGAGAGGCCGAATGCGGCCGCTAGGTGTAAGATTATGGCCTTCTGGCAGATGATCCCCATTGAGTTGTACTTCTTCGCACCGTAGGCTTGGCCACAGACGGTTTGTACTGCACTAGCCATACCCAGCTGAAAACAGAGAAGGAGAGATGATTTGATTAGTGTTAAGTAAGAGATTATGATGGTAATTAGAGTCTTGGGGGACCAGAATCCAATACAACACTTGTTGCAGTCTGAACTCTGTGGGGCCATTGTGTTGTATGTGTGACATCCACACCGTCCATCAAATGCATCCCTTCATGTTCATTGTACTAGTCAAATATTAGCCGGTTCCGAAACTCAGCCGAGCCACACCACTGGGAACGATGTAATACAATCATGCTCAAAACCTCTAAGCTCACACGGTGTGGTCCACCTGAGTTTTTTTTTTTTTTTTTTAATCGGGATGACTTTTGGAGTGTCGCTTAATCCTGTTGATTCTCACCTGATGAGTGGGTTAGCTGACATATACACCTTAAAGTAGGCCCACGCATTATCTGGGTGTTTCCTATCATACAGCTTACTTGAGTTCTGGATCTGCCTCATATTTTGGCTAATATGATTTAGTAAAACGGATAAACCAGGTGGATTTCTTACAAACATTACAGCCGGCCCCACCTAGCTTCTCACACAAGAACTTCCTTGGTCACAATCCGCTTCGGATGTGCACGTGGTTAGGGACGCTGCCTAGTTTGGTGGTGAAATGACGTGGAGAGATTCGATTGGTCCTGAAATGATGTGAAGAGATTTGATTGGTGGGACCTACACTGTCAGAGGACGGCCAGCCTTATTGCTTTTGGGCAGACGGGGTACTTGAATTTGGCGGTGACCCAATCCCACCCAGTTAGCTGGTGAAGCTCGGTCCCACCATAATGTATGTGTTTTATCCATGCTGTCCATCCATTTTGCCAGCTAATTTTAGAGCATCAGCCCAAAAAAGAGTTGGATCCAATGCTCAAGTAGAACACACTACAGTAAACAGTGGGGATAATGACACCCACCATTGAAACCTTCCTAAGGCCCACCATGATGTTTATTTGCCATCCAACATGTTCATTAGGTCATACAGACATGGATGAAGGAAAACATAAATACCAACTTGATCCGAAATTTCTGTGTGGCCCCAAGAAGTTTTCAACTATAGGATATCAATCCCCACTGTTTTCGTGTGGTGTAGTCCACTTGAGCTTTGGATCCACCTATTCTTAAGCTCATGCCCTAAAATGAGCTGGAAAAATGGATTGACCGCATGGATAAAACACATGCATCATTGTGGGGCCCATAGATCTAATTTCCACCAGCTAGGTGGTTGGTGATCACCACCTAATCCGAGTCCAGAGGCCCATCAATCAAATCTGGACACGTCTTCTCACCAGAAGAGGATTGGGTGGTGACCTAAACACAACCATAATGATCATGCATTCAATTCAATCCATCGAATTAAGCGAAATCCATCGAATGAAGAGTAAATGAGAATGTCTTTTTTTTTACAAGACATTGAATGTTCGGTTGAAAGTTTCTCTCATGTCAGCATCAATGAATGTTAGGTATTACATGGGAAAAGCAGAGATGGAACTGCTGAGGGGTTAGGTGCCACTGATTCTAGCAAGGGGTTAGGTGCCTCAGAGATGGAACTGCTGAGGGGTTGAATCTCTCTCTCTCTCAGAGAGTGGCCAACAATCAATATTCAACGGTTATGAATGGACACAGGGATGTTGAAGCTGGCCACTGCTGGCAATGGCTTGGATTGGTGCACACTTCTTATATCAACATGAATGGTGTGAGAAATTAAAAGACATTTGTAGAAATGGCAATCCAAGAACTATATATATATATATATATATATATATATATATATATATATATATATATATATATCAAAAGAAGAGCTTTGTAAGCACACTCGTGCATACAGCTATACATGTACATGCCACAAGTGTACCAGCATGGCAAGTAGCTCCAAGGGTCCAATCCATGCATTAATAGGTGGGCCCAAATACTGAAATTAGGTGGACAAGCTAGAAAATTCGGACATGCTATTCGGCCCACCTAACCAATAAATCAAATATAAGTATCAGGTGAGGGCATCAATATAGGAGCGAATAAATGAATTGGATCTCTGACCTACATGCCATGCTGGCACATGTGTAGGATGCACAAGAGCTATTGCACACCTACGGTGAAGTTAGCAAAGCTCATCCAAAAACAAAAAAGAAAGATGTGAAACACCAACTTGCGGACAGCTGCACCATTCTTTACAGTACTATAGGATGTTTTTAGCTGTTGGATTACATTAAAATTTACTTTTTATCTTCCCCATTTAATGTGTCTCATAAAAAATGGTGCAGCTCCAATAGGTGGTAGGTCAAAAGAAGGCATCAATATAGTAGTGTTATTTCAATAAATAGATTCGATCTCATGCTTACATGCCATGACATGTGCCATGTACATTAGCTATTGCACACTCGTGTGAACTAACAAAGCTCATCAAAATTCAAAAGAAAGACAAAGAGGAAGAAAAACGAGTGTCTACTGACAATTGCACAGTTCTTTAAGGCCTGTTTGTTTTACATTTATATAATGTAAATACAAGTAAATGACAAATTATTATTTATCAGGTAATTCCTTACACGTTGTTTCAAAGTTGATAATAACAATCTACTTTTTGTACACTAAAATTGATGACTGTTTGAATTTCATGTGGGGCCCACTGTGACACATGTGGCTTATCCACTCTATCCATCCATTTTGCAAGGTGATTTTAGGGCATTAACCCAAAATTGAGACAAATCCAAAAATAAGGTAGACCACACCACACAAAACAATTGGTTGAATACCTATCATTAAAAACCTTTTACAACCACAATTTCTTATGGTGTGAGCCACTTTAGCTTCGGATCTACCTCATTTTTTAGCTCAAACCTTAAAATGTTCCGATAAAATGAATGGACGGCGTGGATATGTCACGAACATCACAGTGGAGCCCACGAATGGATGACAATCCTTTTCAAAGGCTTAGAAATCAGGTCAATCCATAACTTAGGTGGGCCACACAACATACAATAGTTAAGAGGGGTTATCCACCCATTAAAACCTTCATGATCGATTATTGGGCTCACCGAGATGTGGTTCACAAATCCAGCCCATCCATTGTGTGTGTTCCACTTGGATGAGGGGTTAGACCAAGTTTAAGCAGCATCCAAAATTCATGTGGGACCCCACCAAGTGATAGTATATGTTTTAGGCATATCTTCACATGGTTTTAGATGGTATGGCCCACCTGTGTTCCTTATACGTATGATTTTTGGGATATCCCACAACTTGAAGGGGAGCCATCAAATGCATGGCATTGATGCCCAATCCATATCATGGTGGGGCCCACACAGCTCGACCTCACGTGAAGTTCCCATTAGGTCGAGCTGTGTGGGTCCCACTGTGATGTGGACTGGGCATCAACACCGTGCATTTGATGGGTCCCCTTTAGGTGTGGAATATCTAAAAAATGAGTCGTATACGAAAATTAGGTGGGCCATACCATCTAAAACCATGTGAAGATATGCCTAAAACATTTAAAAACACTTGGTGGGGCCCACCTGAGTTTTGGATGCGGTTGAAACTTGGTCTAACCCCTCATCCAATTCGGACGCACACAATGGATGGGCTGGATTTGTCAACCACATCTCAGTGGGCCCAATAATCTATCATGAATGTTTTAATGGGTGAATAACCCCTCTCAATTGTTGTATATGATGTGGCTCACCTAATTCATGGATTGACCTGATTTTTAAGCCCTTGGTCCACCTTTCAATGGTGCATCTAATTGATGGGGCAGATGTCCTATCCACATCACAGTGGGGCCCACACAGCTCGACCTCATGGGAACTTCTCATGAGGTCGACCTCATAGTACCATTTCCATATATATATATATATATATATATATATATATATATATATATATATATATATATATATATATATATAAAGAGCTTTGTAAGCCCATACTAGTCCATACAGCTATATGTGTACATGCCACAAGTGAACCAGCATGGCAAGTAGCTCCGAGGGTCCAATCCATCCATTGATAGGTGGGCCCAAATACTGATTAGGTGGACAAGCTAGAAAATTCAGACAAGCTATTCGGCCCACCTAACCAATAAATCAAATATAAGTATCAGGTGAGGGCATCAATATAGCAGCGAATACATGCCATGCTGGCACATGTGTAGGATGCACAAGAGCTATTGCACACCTACTGAAGTTAGCAAAGCTCATCCAAAAAAAAACAAAGAAGTGAAACAACAACTTGCGGACAGCTGCACCATTCTTTACAGTACTATAGGATGTTTTTAGCCGTTGGATTACATTAAAATTTACTTTTTATCTTCCCCATTTAATGTAGCCAATGGCTAAAAGCACCGTCTCATAAAGAATGGTGCAGCTCCTATAGGTGGTAGGTCAAAAGAAGGCATCAATATAATAGCGTTATTTCAATAAATAGATTAGATCTCATGCTTACATGCCATGGCATGTGCCATGTACATTAGCTATTGCACCCTCATGCGAACTAACAAAGCTCATCAAAATTCAAAAGAAAAACAAAGAAGAAGAGAAATGAGTGTCTACTGACAATTGCACAGTTCCTTAAGGCCTGTTTGTTTTACATTTACATAATGTAAATACAAGTAAATGAGAAATGATTATTTATCAGGTAATTCCTAATACGTTCTTCCAAAGTTGATAATGACAATCTCCTTTTTGTACACTAAAATCGAGGAATGTTTGAATTTCATGTGGGCCCACTGTGACACATGTAGCTTATCCACTTCGTCCATCCATTTTGCAAGGTGATTTTAGGGCATGAACCCAAAATTGAGACAAATCCAAAGATGAGGTGGACCACGCCACACGAAACAGTTAGTTGAATACCTACCATTAAAAACCTTTTACAACCACAATTTCTTATGGTGTGGGCCACTTTAGCTTCGGATCTACCTCATTTTTTAGCTCAAACCTTAAAATGTTCCGATAAAATGGATGGACGGCGTGGATATGTCACAAACATCACGGTGGGGCCCACGAATGGATGACAATGCTTTTCAAAGGCTTTTTACATAAAGTAAATACACTTCCTCTACACTTCTTATCAAATAGAGGTAAATGATAATAATTCCTTACTTACATCAAGTTGTATACATTTATCTCTATTTACACCGAAACAAACAGGCCCAAAGGTGGTCAGTTCAAAAGATGGCATTAATATACTAGTGCTATTTCAATAAATGGATTAAATCTCAAACCTACCTACGATGCTAGCACATGTACATGAACTATTGCATGCCCATGTGAGCTTAGCGAAGCTCATCAAAAGGATAACAAAGAAGATGAGAAATGATTGCTTGCTCGCAATCATCGGATACATTAAATATTTACTTTTTTAATATTCCCCACTTAATGTACCCAACAGCTAAAAACACCCTGTCCCATAGCAAATGGTATTGTTCCTAGCGGTGCGCGGTTCAAAAGAGAGTATTAATTAATATAATAGTACTATTCCAATAAATGAATTAAATCTCAAACCTACATACCATGCTGGCTCATGTACATGAGCTATTGCACGCCCACGTGAACTTAGCAAAGCTCATCAAAAGAACTTCTCCATTTGAATTTGAATCCCCTGTTCGAAAAAGTAAGGAAATTCTATTTGGCACTGAGCTCATTCGTCCACGTCAACCTTGACTGCATTAAGCATTTAACATAGCAGTGCTAACAACGTCAGTGCTAATGTGGACCAATGCACTTATGGCAAACAAAGTTTTTCTACTCTTTCAAGCAGAGAATCCGAATTCTCCACATTTAATGCAGCCAACAGCTGAAACTGAGTTCTAGAAAGGAACACTGCAGGTGATCTCAGTACTCACTTGAGTTGGGTGAATGAGCTCAACTCGTGGTGAAGGGTGATATTGAATGGATCTTATATAATCTAATCCAAGTCAACTCATATGAGTATAACTCATTCACGTTTTAAACTTATGGCTTAACAACACAAGAAAAAGTGAAAAATAATAATAAATAAATAAATAAAACACAAAGTTACCATGATTCCATAAGCAAGCCCTTGAATTCCAACATTGGCTATAGATGCCCCAGCCAGCTCTAGGGCCCCTAGCTGGCCCACAAACATCTGGGTGGATAAGCTAAGCATGAAATTGAAGATGGACACGATGATGGATGAGCCGGATAGGATCCACAGGACCCTTGATTCCCAGGCGGTGGCCCTCGCGACCCACCTACATGTCAATGGCTCGCCCTCTAGCAGCCCTTCGATCACATCAGATGATGCATGGACCATTGACCTGAAGTGAAGCAACGGTTGCAAAGTGCTCTCTTCCATGGCTAGTTTGGGTCCGTCCGTAAAATCTACAAGATGTTGGTACATTCTCTTGTTGTACCCATATATATTTGAACGGCCAGATTCTATCTACCATTCTGATTGAGGTGGGCACTACCGGTCAGCAATTAGAATTTTTAAAAGAATAGTAGATTGGGCTGACTGTGCTCGTTTCCACCTAATTCTTAAGATGAGGTACGTTAGCACGTGGTACTGGACTTTTGTGAGGCCCATGACAACTTTATATCTGATCTGATCCACACCGTCCATTGTGCTCGCTCCCTAATGCTTACTGTATAAGCTAAAAATTTATCCATAAAAATCTTATGTGGGCCACATTAATGCAGGAAAAATAAATTTGTAAAATGATGGTTTTCACATGTAAATTCAGGTGGTGTGGCCTACCTGGGTTTTGGTATGGATCTGAGTCTTTTTACATCCCTTCATCCTAGTGGGGCACATGGGATGAATGGATTAGATGGCACGGTGAGTTTATAAACTGTGGGGAAGGTTTTATTGGTTGGTGGGCGTCCCTTCCTAGCTGCTCCTTGTGGTGTAAATCACGTGAGTTTAGTTACACTGAATTTTGTCTCAATGGACTAGCATTCAAGGGCCTATCTAATTAATGGGGGTAATGGATTTGTTATATAAGTAATGTGGGCCCCACAGAAGCCCCTTAGGTACTATCTAATCGGGCACCTCTTTTGAGATTCCATGAGGTCAAATTAGGTCTGCCCGGCAACGAATTGAGTCAGTATGCTTAGTAAATTCTATGGGATCCATATTGGTTTATTTATTTTATCTGCTCCGCCCATCCATTTTAACATATAATTTTAGGGCTTATCCCAAAAATGAAGCATATCCAAAGCTTAAGTGGACTACAACATAGGAAACAGTGTGAATTAAATGTCTACCGCTGAAAATTTTTTGGATGGAATAAAAGCTTTGGATCAAGCTGATATTTGTATTTTCCCTTTGCATATATGTGATCGTATGAACAGGTTGTATGACAATTAAATATCACTGTGGGCCCTAGAAAAGTTTCAACAGTGAAAATTATTTCTCCCACTGTTTCCTGTGGTATAGTCCACTTGAGCTTTGGATACGCTGCAATTTTGGTTTCAACCCTAAAATGATATGGAAAAATGGATGAACAGGGTGGATAAACCACATACATTCACAGTGAGCCCAACTGAGTTTACTCGGTACTAGAAAAGCATATTGAATAACTCAGCGCATCCAATTTTGTTTTCCCCGAAGTGCCAAGATGGTGATGGGGAAGCGGATTATATACCTTTCCCATGATGTGTCTTATTCACACTGTCCATCTGATTTTGCCCAATTCATGCCCAAAGAAGGGATGCCCACCAAACCAGCTAGGAAGGGTCCTTACTCATGGGATTAAGTACCCATGTGGTGTGTCTGGGTGTGGGTGTAAAAAATAATAATAAGAAGAAGAAGAAGAAAGTGGACCACACCATAGATAACAGTGTGGATTTTAATGCCCAGCATTAAAAACTTCTCAGAGTCCACCATGATGTTTTATTTGCCATCCAAGCTGTTTATAAGGTCACACAAACCTCCGCAAAGGGAAAACACAAATATAAGGTTTATACAAAAACTTTTGTTGCCCCCCAAGAAGGGTGTTTTATGTATGGTGCACTTATCTGCATCATTTTTGGGATCATGGTCTAAAATGAGCTGGCAAAATGGATTGACCCTGGGAATAAAATACATACATCATGCTTGGAAACTATAGAGCTTCGGCTACATCGTGCCAAAGGGATATCCCTAGCCGGTGGGGAGCGGATTCAGTCAGGTTCTGATAACACCAAGTTCTATTAAGACATGAATGTGGGCCCACCTTGATGCATTTATTGTACATCCACAGTGTCCATCCATTTTGCCAGCTCATTAGAGGGCATGTGACCAAAAATAAAACAAATCCAAATCTTGGGTGGACCACACTACTAGAAACAGTAGTGATCGACCATCAAAAACTCATGGGCCACAAAGTAGTGGATCAAGCTGATATTTGTATTTTCCCTTCATTCAGGTTTGTGTGATCTTATCAACAGGTTCGATGGCAAATAAACACTACAATGGGCCCTATATAGGTAGTTTCTAATGGTGTGTATTCAATCACCACTATTTCTTGTGATGTGGTCTATTTGAGATTTGGATTTGCTTCTTTTTGTTCTCATTCCTAAAATAAGCTAGAAAATCCGATCTATAGTGGATTGGCTAGTGACCCTGCCACCAACTAATGGCTAGTGATTGATGTTTTATGGGCCCCACCATGATGTATGTGCTTCATCCATGCCGTCCATTCATATTTTCATATGAGTTTATGTTATAAGCCCAAACTAAGGTAAATCAAAATCTCAAGTGGACCACATCACATGAAACAATGTTGATTGAACGACCACCATCAAAAACCTCTTGGGGCCATAAAAGTTTTAGACCAAGCTGATATTTGTTTTTCCCATCGTTGAGGCCTGTACGACCTAATCAGCAGGTTGGATGTCAAATAAACATTGGATTGGTTTATAAGTAGAAATCAAGATAAGCTACCTAAGGCATAAGTAACTTATCCAAAGTAACTTAATGATCCAAACGCCCCTTAAGTTACAATCTAAATGTTAGATTGGTTGACTATCCTCACCTCTGATTGGTCGACACTTGTTGTTTGAAATATGACCATTGGTTATTTTTCATTTTCTAACCATCCAATAAATGGTTATCAATCTAATGTTCAGATTACCAGATAATACAAAATTATATTCATGATACAACAAAATGGGTGCCTGTAATTTGGACTGTTAGATTGGGTTAATTGTATGCCACATATGCAATTTCTCAGTGACATGTAACTGCCTGAGTATCATCAGTCAATACTCAGAGTATAAAAGTATTTCTACATTTATTTTTTTTAAAAAAAAAAAAACGTGATTATTAGGGGAGACCAGGGTTTTAAGACTCACGTGGGTCCGCTGCCCCTGGACGTAGAGTCGGTGCTGTCACATCGCTTGGTCGTACCATGGTCTTATTCCATGAAGGGAGGTCTGTTGACGTCACCAATTCTGTAGGCCCACAATGATGTATGTGTTATATTCAAACCGTCGTCCGTCCATTTGGGGGACGCGGATTGGCTAGTGGTAGGTGCTCTGTGGGCCTTACCATGATGTATGTGTTTCATCCACGCCGTCCATCCACATATCCATATCATTTTATGGTATGAGACAAAAAATGACATAGATCCAAATATCAAGTGGACCACATCATAGAAAACAGTGGTGATTGAGCACCGACCATTAAAAACTTCTTAGGGCCCATAAAATTTTGAAATCCCACACATGTGCTCCCCACATTGCTGCATGTGATTATCCATGCCGTCCGTCCATATAAGTCCTTTATACATGACACTATGGTTATATACATGTTTAAGTGACAGAAATCTATTGTAAATTTGGTTCGTTGATGGCAATTCCATGGTCCACCAAATGGGATTTTAGTTAATCCAATGGTTTTACATGGTAAGTATTTGATCCCAAACATGCAATTCCATGGTCCACCAAACGGAATTTTGGTGTGTGGCACACTACGCAACCGCTATCCGCGTCCACTGGTGTGCGGGTGCGGGTGGGATGGGTCTCGTCTGTGGAAGCGAATTAGCTCTCACCCGGGTAACAGCTTAATGGGTGTTATCCTAACTATGTGGGGCCCACCTTGATGTATTTTTTGTATATCCATGTCATCCATCTTCTTTCCCATCTCATTTTAGGACAAGATCTCAAACCTTAAGAAGATCCAAATCTCAGGTGGACCGTACCACTAGAAATGGTGATGAATGATCATTAAAAACTTTTTATGAGCCACAAAATTTCTGGATCAATCTGATATTTGTATTTTTCCGTTCATCCATATCTTCTTGACATTATAAACAGGTTGGATGGAAAATAAACATTATGAAAACCTTACTATGGAACCTTTCAAATTTTTAATGGTAAGGCACTCAATAACCACTATTTACTATGGTGTGGTCCACATGAGATTTGGATCTGGTTAAACTTTGGGACACCGGCATCAAATGATCCTGTAGAAATGTATGGACAACGTGGATATACAATAAATCATCAAGTTGGGCCCCACGGTATGGGTAACACCCACTAAGCTGTTACCCGGGTAACAGCTAATTCGCTTCCCCAGTCTGTAGGGTTAGGCCTTCAGGGATGCGGCTTGGCGGTTTGGCTGGTGAACCCCACACCAGCCAACTAGCTAGTGTCAAAGCTCTCGGAGCCCCAATATGATGTATGTGTTTCATCCAAGTCATCCATTCATTTTTGCCTGCTCATTTTAGGGCATGAATCCAAAATTTTGGTTTTAGAACCAAATCTCAAGCGGACCACACACCAGGAAACCATGGTGATTGAACACACACATTATTAAAAACTTCCTAGGGCCCGCCATAATGTTTATTTGCCATCCAACCACTTGATAAGGCCACACAGATCTGGATGAAGGGAAAACTCAAATATCAGTGTGATCCAAAACTTATGTAAATCATTCAATCCCCACTATTTCGGGAGGGCAGTCCACTTGAGATCTAGATTTGCCTCACTTTTGTGCTCTCACCTGGGCCTACAAAGCTTTGACACCAGCTAGCTTGCTAGTGTCAGGTCACCGCTAGGGGTGTTAATGGGCCGGGGGCTAGCAGGCGAGCTTTGACACCAACACTCTTGATATTTACAAGGCCCACTGTGATAATTATATAAAATCCACTCCACCCATTAGATATGACACCAAAACTTAGGACTGGGGCCAAACATCTGGCCATTCCATTATTTAGGTAGGCCACACGGAGGGAAATAGTTTGTTTAGAGGGTAACCATTACCGTATACACGGTTTCCAATCTTATGGTCCACTTAAAACACAGACAGGGTTGATTTTTTAGGAGGGTTAACATAAAAACTTAGTGGGACCCACCCGAGCCAACAACCCCAATCAGTTAGAGTTTCAAGCTAAAAGAAACACAATTAAAATAAAAGCCATTAATTCCTCCCCTATCCAACTCCATCTCTCTCACCTCTAACCCATTACTCCTATCTCTCTCACCCCAGCGCATTCTTTCTCATCTTTCTCACCTCCAACCCATTCCTTCCATCTCTCTCTCTCTGCACTTCAACCGACCAATCACTCATCAGTATTATTGCAGCAGGGTCTGCGCCTGACAATGTCCTTAGTGATTGCAACAGGTTCGCCTCTCTTGTACCGATCCGATTAAAAGGAAAACCTGCCAGAGGTTGGTGTGGGGCCCACCAAAATGTTCATTTATTTTACAAAATTTTCTTTGGGCTTGGATCTGGGCCTCGCTTTATATTAATATTCCGAGTTAGGCTCGGGTGTGACTATTTTGGCCTTTCATGGGCTTGGGCCGAATTTGGCCTTATGTTGTACGATGAGGTCATGTTGGCCCGGCCCTAACCCAGTCCATTGACACCCCTAGTTAAGGCCGTCAACGTATCAGATTTGAACCAGATCAGTGTTGATCCGAATCCGATCTGATTAAGAATTTACACAATCGAAATCTGATCCAGATTACAAGTGTCTGATCCGAATCTGGCCCATTTAAATTTTTCAAAATCCAAATCTAATCTAATCCACATTCAATCGAATCAAAACTAATGCTCATTTATGTAAATTCGATCAAAACTAGTATCAAAAAATAGTGTAGCTTAGGTTTTTTTTTCCTTTTCCTTTTATATCACTATAATCAAATCATGAATCCAATCTGATTATTAAACGGATCAAAGATTTTGATCCGATTAATGATCCGAATCTAATTAAATTGGATCGAATACAAATCCGATCCATTGACAGCCCTACCCCTAGTCACCAGCCAAATCCTGCTTTGATCACCCAACTTGGATGTAGTTTGGCTAGTGAGCCCAACGCCAGCCAGCTAGCTGGTGTCAAAGCTCTGTAGCCCGCCATGATGTATGTGTTTTATCCATGCCCATCCATTCATTTTGCCAGCTCATTTTAGGGCATGAGCCCTAGTTTCATAGGCCTAGTTCAATGGCCTGGTCGGAACAAATTCAAAATCCGGGCCTAAGATAAAATTAAGCCCACCCTTACCTTGTAGATGCTACTGTAAAAAAATATAGGTGGTCCACTCAATACATGTGTCATGATGGTAGAAATAAGTGGACCTGTTGGAAAAGTGATTGATTTTTTCACAACCATACATTTTGTAAATTTATTGTGGCCCACCTGAAAAATGGACTGACCTGATTCTTAGGATAGTGAATCTACACAGGGATATCCTTCTGATGGATGGCTTGAATATTGCACCTTTCTACCATGCTGGCATATGTAGCTCTTTACTGTTGTACTTTCATTTGATAGACACTTTTTTGGATGGTAAGAACTGATGGCTCAGATTAATTTTGAATCTATGTTCCATCAACAAGGTGGCCCATAATTTGGATGATAGTGATAGCATATTACTGGGCCCTCTGTAAACTATTGCCAATTCAAAGAAAAGATTTGGAAAATGTAAATCAAAAAAGAAAAATTGCAAAAGCTACTTGCATATCTGATAGAAGAACATAAAGTACACTCGCATGAAAAATTCAAGATGGGACCGAAGATCCACACCGTAGATCTCACCTAACTACAAAAATCTAAGGATCATGCTGAATCCTCCCATATTCCCATACATGCCAATGTGGGTCATACTATCCCCATACATGCCAACGTGGCACACATGTGCAGGATCTGAGCCGTTTATTAGGTACTCCGAGAGAGTACGTTGGTGATGTGCAATGGTCGAACAGTCAATTTTCTCATACATGTATGGCCTGCATGATGACTGGACCAAGTTATTATTTAGCCATTGCACGTGGGGCCCGAAAGATGGACGGCCCAGATATCTCACAGACGTTGTAATGCGTTGGAAGCATAGGATTTGGATGGATCCTGTGATGAGTATCAATTACATTTCTCAAATCTACAGTCCAGGAACTAGAGCTGCATGCTTATGGAGCATGGAATGATCATGCAACGGCGTCCACTAGATTTCGAGTATCCTCATCCGTTGATCTCTTCAAGCGGTCAACGGCTTTATCAACCTACAAGAGAAAAATCAACGGTGATTATTTTACGAAATGGATCAAAGTAGAGAAGAGGAGGGTAGAGAAATAACAACTTATGGTTTTTTACTTGGCGACTCGGAATGACTCATTCAGTCCTGAGTTGACTCGCGACTCGGCAGAGTTGGGGGTGAGTCCGACGAGTCGGCTGTTTGGATGGAAAAAGATGGCTGGAAAAAAGAAAAAAAAAAAGGCCACCTTTTGAATGGGTACGGTCATCCACCACTGAAATCATCCTGTTGCCCAAGAGAATCTATAAAGTGTGGCCCTTCTGATGGACCACTTGGATCTTGCAGGTGTGTTTCATATGGGGAAGGAGGAACTGTTTGGAACACCCAAATTGGGTTAGGGCTGTAAATGGGCCGGGCTAGCCCGTCGGGCTTTAAGTATGGGCTTCGGCTTTGAGACCAGCTCAGCTCAAAGCTTTCAACAGGCCGAGCCTGGGGTAGGTCTCGGCCCGAATTTTGAACTGTGCAGGATGGGTCGTAGGGCCAGCCCTATTCAAAATTCTGATTTTTCAGGCCCGAGCTGGGCCCATTGACACCCCTACTTCCTAAGATGTCTGTGGGGCCTGAGTGCCAGCCAAACACAACCCAAAAACAGCCATGCCCCAAAGCCCAACAAGCCAGCCCAGCCCATTGGGCGGTTCGTGATGTGTGTGTGTGTGTGTGTGTGTGTGAGTGAGAGAGAGAGAGAGAGAGAGAGAGAGAGAGAGCTCACCAAAGCATAAAAGCCGATGCGACGGTCAGCTTGAGGTAGGACCAAAGGCCCGTACGGTGAACCCAGTCCACGTCTACTTGCAAGATGGGCTCAGTAGTATATAAAGCCCGTTAGAATTACGTGGGCCCATCAAGAGAAACTGAGTGTAAGAGCAGCTCCTAAAAGCCCATAATCCAAAACATAGACGGCCACCCATGTTAGGAGTGTATGCAATAGAAAAACACCTACAGCTATGTATGCCAAAGGGTTCATGATGTTCTGGGCCTGAAGAAACCGCTGCATCGGACAGTTGAGTGCAAATGCATAGAGCTGTGGTATTAGGCCCAGTGCGAAAATCTGACCCTGTTCGGCGATGTCCTTGGACTGACCGATCGCGATCAGGACGGGCCCGCGTACCAGTAGAGGAAAGTGAGGAGGACGGCTGCACCCAAATGCAGGATCATGTCCTTCTAGGCAAATGACACCCATCATGTTGTATTTCCTCGCTCCGTAGGCCTGGCCGCACACTGTCTGGACCGCGCTCGCCATGCCCAACTGAGAATTGGAATCAAAAGAAAATGGATGGAATAGATTAGACTCTGGTGATACCTAATTGGGCCAGCAATGGGTGGGCGTGAGGTCGGCAGGGCCTCTTGAAAATATTGATTTTGCCTAAGCCCAGGCCCAGCTCAACAAACATAGCTCCAAAACTCGTTTATTATCCCTCAAAAAAACTCTCTGAGTCAACTCGGACGAGTCAACAAGAGTTGACCGACTCACTAGGAAAATTGGCCGTTGATGTCTCTCGAAATCAACAAGACTCGTCGAGTTCGACGTGATGACCCGAGTCAAGTGAAGACTCGGTTGAGTTGAACTGGGTTTTGGGTTTTGATTGGTCTGTTGTGTCCCACCTTGGTTTTCACATGTGGGGGTTTTTTTTTTCCTTCACTTTTTTATGCTTGGCATGAGAGTATTTGATCTTGGTTTGTGGCAATATTGGTGGGCTTTTTCTTCCTTTTCCTTTTCTTTTTTTAATTGGAAGATGATATAGTGAAGCGTACGAATTGGAATATCATAGAACCATCTCTTCATGGCACATGCTGTAGGTGAAGTATTGAATCTGCTGATCTACAAATTGGAATATCATACCCAGCCCGTTTATTGTTAAACGGGTCTGGGTTACGGGTAACCCATAAATTAATAAATGGGTTTGGGTTTCTAGATTTCGATCCGTTAGTTAACGCGTCAGGTTTAGGTGAGCAAATTTTTGACACGACACGAACACAGTTCAACACGGACCCTTGCCAGGCTTACTTCTAATCAGATGGAGGTGTTTGAGAATAGTAGCTAAAGCTAGAATTTCAGCTACACCCGTTTTCACCTAACACTTAAGATGGTGAACACCTAATGGACGGTTGAAAATAAATATTCAACGGTACGGATTTAGCAACAACAAAAAAAAACTTACAGTGTAATCCTAAATCTAGCCTGACCGTTAATTAAGGTAGGCGAACAATTGGAGAGAGTGATGTGATATCGTGGAAATTTGTAGATGGAATGTGGGTCCAGCATATTGTGTATATTCCGTCCAATCCATTCATCAGGTGAGCCCCACCAGGATGAATGGATAGACCAAAACGAGTTAATAGGATTTCGGCCGATTGTATATTGCTTACTGTGGAGTGCCCCCCCTTGAGTGTTTTTGTATGCGGATTGGGTACCACCCTGCCTGTTCCTAGCTAGGAACGGACAAGGGCTTTGAAGGGCCACCGTAATGTATGGGTTTTATCCACATTATCCGTCCATTTTTCCATATCATTTTAGGATACAGGCCCAAAATTAAGACAAACCTAAATATCAAGTGGACCATACAATGGGAATTAAACACTTATCATTGAAAACATTTTTGAGGACTACAGAAGTTTTGGCTCAAGCTAATATTCACGTTTTTCCTTCATCCATGTCTATGTGACGTTATGAACAGGTTGGATGGCAATCAGTCATCATAGTGGGACCTAGGAAGGTTTCAACAATAGGTGTCATTATCACTGTTGCTTCCTGTGGTGTGGTCCACTTGAGCCTTGGATTTACCAGCAGGGCTTCTAGCCTAAAATGATACATAGAGTGGCACTTTTTCCCCTATAATGGGCAAAAGATTTCGCACTCACATATAGAATCTTTAATCATCTGGAATTAAGTGGATGTAAGAACACAACGTTTACTTGAAAGTTTTTGTTTATAGGTTGTGAAGCAGATCTCGGAACCATGAAAATGCTTAAGTCAATTCAATTGTGGTTAACTTCTTCAATAACAATAAGCATTCATGCAAGTTAAATAATATTACTAGAAATTATCTTGTTGTGGGGCAGATTGTACAAAATTATTAAGTGTTTATCAAACTCATCTACTCGAAATAGATGATAAAGAATCAATTCTTCAAAGATCTTTCTAGAACAATATATATATAAGAAACATACCTACTATGAAAGTTGTCGATCTTAAAGAAATATTTGATGAATTTCAATTTAAACCAATTTATGTAAATATTTAGAGATCTCATAATTTTGCTTCTCCTTTTGTGTATACTTTTTTTTTTTTCCATAACGGAATTCTGAGTCTCATTAAAGAAATACGGAGCTCTCAAGAGAGACAGTTCATTGGGAGATAAGCACTTGTAAATAAGTTAGGTGTGTAAACTCCATACCATACTTATATATCTTTAATATATGTCATTAAGATTATTGATATTCATGACCGTGATTCATTTCACATAAAAAAATATTAAGGGCCCATTTGAATTGTAAGTTACTAGATAAGCTACTTATGTCTCTTAGTAACTTGTTTTAGTTTCTACTTATTAACCAAATAAGTTTGTTTGGTAAACATAGTATTTAAACAATATGTTTATCATCCATGTACCACAATTTACAGCTATGGATGAGCACTTTTCTTTCGACATTTCTTTGAACAAGCATTATGCATCATCTATCTTCCCAGTCATTATGATCCTATGTGAATGGTAAGTGGAGTATCGGACGGCTATAATGAAAATGGATAGCAACCAAATTTAATGGGGAAAACGGAATGTTAAGATCAATAAGTGGTGAGATCCTAGCCTATGCTCCATCCATAATAACTCCCACCATTTGGATGGCTAAAATGGTGCATGCATGCTGAATGTCCAAGTGAAATTGGGTGGACCCCTTAAAAGAACTCAGGACTACCATAGTTCTACGGTTTTAGATGGGCTATGTCCAAATTGTTCAAAGGTTGGCCTGTTGAATGTCAAACGGCCAAATCTAGGCCTATTAAGGTAAGGTGGGGCCCAACCCAAAAATAAGGCCTAAAGCCACAAGTTACAAAATCAAATCTACAAATAAGCCAGAGAGAGAGAGAGAGAGAGAGAGAGAGAGAGAGAGAAACCACAAGTTACAAAATCAAATCTACAAACAAGATAGAGAGAGAGAGAGAGAGAGAGAGAGAGAGAGAATCAGTTTTGTAAGATGGTTCTTTTCATCAGTGAAGAAAAAGTAAAAAAGTTTTTAAAAAAAATATTGAAATGCTTGACGGATTCTCAACAAAGAAGTAATGATAATTACTTATTAATCCAAACTAACTTATCTCAAATAAATTATTTAACTATTGCCATCTAAAAAGAAAAAAAAATGCTTAAAATGCTTAACCGATTCTCAACAAATAAGTAATGATAATTATTTATTAACCAAACTAACTTATCTCAAATAAGTTACTTAACTATCAGCAAGAAAAGCAACTTATTTAGTGCTATCCAAAGGGGACCCTATAAATGTCGTAATAACTATTATGATCCAATATCAATAATCTTGATGGATGAGATATGAAAAACTTTGCTCATGTCATTCAACGATAATAATTTTAACATAGATATGTTTTATAAGATGCTTAAAAATATTTTTTAACATTGATCATTATGGTCCGAGTAGGAGAATGTAAGACGTCTATTAGGTGAGCTTACTTGATCAATGGCTTAGGTTGATCAAACCTATTGCCGTTGCATATTTAGATTGAGCATAACCCCATAAAAAGTTATAAACGGTTCAGATACGTAAGAGAAATGCGCTTAGACTATGTTATGTATCCAAAGTCCTTCAAATAAGCTTGGACTTAGAGAATATTTCAGTAAAACATAAACTCATTAGACTATGTTATGTATCCAAAGTGTTTCAAATGAACTTAGACTTGAGAATATTTCAGTAAAACATAAAACTCCTGTAGAGACATGAACTCTTATGGTGTAGAGACTCTTGAAAAAGAAAGAGTTGTAATGGGTTGAACTACTCCAGCCTTCTTTTTGTCTAAATAATGTCAAAGTCACATTACCTACATATAGTAGAAAACCTATGGCCTCGTCTCATATTGTCAAAAGGTTGAAGGTGCAGAAGATTAAAGCACAATATCATTATCAATATCAACAGGAATGACAATGTATCAAATACGTGATTATAGCAATAGATATCCTTAGTGAAAAGTATTGAACTGATTCTTGAAAAAAACCCTTTTGTTCTCTTGTATTTGGACCTAGTAATCCAACGTCAACCAGCCAGCATCCTAGCACCAGGGAGCATGATCACCATGCATGGGAGCGCATGGTAGTTACCATAGGTTCAAGCACTGTGGGACCCACGAGCCATGCATCCACCCCGTCCATTAGATGTGGGCTCGCATGTTAGACCCAATCCCCAAATCCATCATCATCCATAACTTAGGCTGGCATGGGAAAGGCCCACCATAGTCTAGATGGAATGTGAGTTAGTGCGGTTTAATATATGAGTTAGTGCATGCCACCTGTATAATTTCTGAGCGCACGTGTAACAACCATCATGCCCTGCCGGAGTATCAACTAACTGCCCTTTTAAGAATTCAACTGGTTCCTGACTATATAAAAAAATAATAAATAATTATAATTAAAAGTTCCAACGTGGGTCCCACTGCTTGAAGGGCTCCGGAAGCTGCGGTCAGCATTCACGAGACAGGTGGAGATTTGGGTGGACCACCAACTCAGTTTGTTGGACCCATTAATAGAGGGTGAAAGAATGGTTGGTGAGGTCCAATGCAAGTAAAGACACGGGCGAGGATTTCCTGCGAAAGCCTTGCGCAGGAAGTTCCTGCGCTGGGAACCAAGGTGGGGCCCATATTGATGTTTTTTGATAAATCCACCCCGTTCATCCGTTCTGGGAGCTCATTTTAGGACATGAGAACAAAAATGAACCGGATCCAATACTCAAGTGGGCCTCACTAAAGGAAAAGGTGGGTAGGTAAATTACTACTGTTGAAACCTCCCTGGGGTCCACAGTGATGTTTATATGACATCCATACCGTTCATAACATCGCTACTACTAGGATGAACTGGAAAAACAAATATTATCCTGATTCGAAACTCCTGTGGCTCCACAAATATTTCAACTGTGGAAGTTTAATCCTCACGTTTTCGGCCCACTTGAGTCTTTGATCCGGTTCATTTTTGTTCTCATGTCCTAAAATCAGCTCCCAAAACGGATGAACGGGGTGGATTTATCAAAAAAACATCACTGTGGGCCCCGCCTTGGTTACCAGGAACTTCCTGCGCAGGGCTTTCGCAGGATATCCGCGCCCGTTCGTACATTTTGGCAAGATCATTTTAGGTCATGAGCCCCAAAATGAGGAAGATCAAAGGCTCAGGTGGACCACACCACAGGAAACAGTGAGGATTGAACGGCCACAGTTAACTTATTGCGTGCCACAGAGGTTTCCCTACCAAGCTGATTTTTTCCTTTATCCAGGTTTATAATGACGGTTTCAACGGTGGCGTCATTATTCCCAGTGTTTCCTGCGGTGTGGTGCATATGAGCTTTGGATGTGCCTCATTTTTGGACTCGTGCTCTGAAATGAAATGACAAAATGAATGAACGGCATGGATAAAACAGATACATCATGGTGGGGCCCGCAGAGCCTTTCCAGTACCGAGTGGTGTGGTCCACCTGAGCACTGCCAATACCACCCCGAGATGAAGAGATAAACAGTTCATCTGCTACTTCTTTCCACGACCGTTCAACCAATAGGGTTGTCGGCTCAGGTGGGCCCCACAAAGTTATTTGTGTGAAATCTACCCGACCAGCAAATGTGCCACCTCATGTTAGGCCTAGGGCTTAAAAATCGATCAGCCCTGTTTCATGTGGACCACATAATTGAAAACAATATACAGGAAAATACTCACCCTCCAAACTATTTCTTTTCATAGCCCACCTGAATAATGTATAGTCCTAAGTTTTATCCCAAAAATGAAGCAGAACTAATTATCCGGTGGGCCATACCATAAAATAAAAAAATAAATAAAATAAAAAAAGTGCTGATTGACCATTAATGGGCCACAAAGTTTTGGATCAAGCTGATATTTGTTGTTTTCCCTCCATCCATGCTTACGTGCTGGTCCACCAGATCAACACTCCAGATAGGGAGAAATGTCTGCCACGTATACAGTGTGGAGGGAGCTGCACTGAACTCTTCTTATGCAGCGACTTGCACATGCTGTTAGCCTATTTTCGTTCTCTACCGTCCGTTTCAGGGCCACCTATCTGATAGATAAGATTCTTCTAATTAGTGTATTTTTTTAAAAACAGGCCATCAATTCTAGCGTTGGATAGATGAACGAACCCAATTTAATACATGTGGTCCGTACAGTTGGCTCTGACATATCCTGTCTCTGTTGTATATTACTACATGTGATCTTCTGTTGGGCTGAGTTTGGGCTCGGGCTTGGGTTTGGGTTTGGACTCACTAACCCGTTAAGAGATGGGCTCCACCGCCCACCTTATGGAACTAGGGATGTCAACAGACCGGGTGGCCCACTCAGCCTGGCGAGCCTTGCCTAGCTTTCGACAGTGCCTTGACCTATTAGCTAGGCCTGTGAGCCGGGCTTGGATCTGGCATGTATGGCCCGATCAATACACATTGGGCTTGGGCTCAAATCATTTTGGCTCGACTCCCTGGCCAACTTCGTACCTATATGTGTTCTATCTTAGAAAGCAACACACGCATCTTGCATGTACGCTGTTAATTTCATTTATATGAGAGAAATTTCCCTCTTCAATATGGGTATCATGTGGGCCTACCTCCAAGAAACTGTAAAGAGAAGAGAATAGGGTAAGATGAGAACTACATGAAAAGTTTAAGGACAAACTTGTCCAAAAATTAGTCTAAAATGTCTACCTGCTTAAGCTAAATAAACTCCATTTCAAAAATAAGAGCTTATTCACTACTTTTTAAACAAAAAAGCACTCTGATTAGAAATGGAAAGAAACTGAGAACGGGGGGTAGGCTAGGGTGGATCTAGGCTGTGACCTAGGGAGCCTTTGTGTTGTCCTGGTTTTGTCTTCCCTTTTCTTGATGTTTGCTTGGGTTTTATGTCAAAGTGACCTTGTTCATCAATGAAATCTTCTGGTTTGTTAAAAAAAAAAAAAAAAAAAACAATTTGATTAAAAGTTTACTAAACAATCTAAAAGCTTGTTTTTTTAGAAATAAGCCAATAAGCTCGTATTTGTAGAGATGCTGTAACGTCTCGATTTTTTTGAATTTTATTTGAAAATTTTTGAAAATTTTATTTTGATTAAATATTGTAAAGTAACTTTGATTTGCGAATATAGAGACATTCGTATGAGATCCGATAGAGTACCATTTACAAAAGTTTCTTAGAATGATGCCATAAACGACGTAGAATGGTTAGATTTCTCAAAACTCGCATTTTCTGACAATTACGATAATGCCATTAGATTCCCTAATTTGTGATTTCTGATCAATCAGATAGGTAGTTCTTGAATCCGTCTAAAAGTTAAGCTTAATTTTAGGTATATAACAATACCATGTAGATAGATTTTCAAGTAGGACCCGCAATCATAGAGATCTTAACCTAGGAGCGTCCGTAGCCGTTGATCCAAAAATGTAATTGGGAGACTAACCATACCAAAATAATTATCTTAGTGGTAAAACATTATTTTAGAATTTTATTGATTAACTGAGGTGTATAGATATGAAATCTTGAGTACCCAAAATGTGAAGACTCACATTAACCTAAAGCCTTGATTTTTAGATCACATGGTTTTCATAATTCGATTGACTTAAAAGTTTATACCATGTCTATTCATCATAAATTAACTATACATGCCAAATTTCAGCCCTTAAATCATAGCAGAAGTGGTCCAATTATCAAATCATCCCCTTAACCCTTGATTTTCGTGTCCATCGAGTGAGGAAAGAGAATGTGTAGTCGTAGTCGAATATTCTCCTTCCTGTGAGTGACTTAGATTATCCTTATCATAGACCAATAGTTTGATTTGAGTGTGATAAGCCCCTTTCTTAAGCGCAAAGTTATCCATTTTATGAAATAATGAAGTTACCAACTCCTTTTAAATCTGGACCTTTCAATTTATCCACTTTTCACCATCAATCGCTTCTCAAATTTGGACCACCCATTGGACTCATATGACTATGAGTTTATATAAAATTTGGACTTCGATCTATAATCCTACACCGTTGAACCACAAAGCCAGCCTCTTCCTTTTTCGCAAAAAGTTGGAATTTCAGATCTAGGTCATTCCCACCATCAATCAACCACCAAACTTTGTATAATCAGTTTGTTTATCATAAATACATATTTTCCTAAAATTTAGGCCATAATCATCAAGCGTAGACCGTTAATTGAGATCAAACACATTTTAGCACTCGTCGGACCATTTTTCAAGATCAGCCAATTTAGATTTAAAATAATCATGAAAATTATATATTTCGACTCTACTCTTCATGCCCAACGTAGTGATGGATTAGAATTCCTCAAAGATCAACCCTTTAATCATTTTTTGGCAAATCCCAATAAGATTAGGATGTGTGCAAATGCATACATCCCCTCTCATAATTCTCTTCATACATCACATGTCCAAGCCCTTCTTCTAACCCTACACTCCATGTGTTAGAGAAAGAGATGTGTGAGAGAGAAAGAGAGAAAAGAGAGGGAGAGAGAGTGGATGTCAAGCCCTTCCTACTTCTTCTTCTTCTTCATTCCTCATCCACAAGAGTGAATCCTTAGGTTCATAGCCTTGCCTCGTTCGTAGACTCTGCGGAGTTTCAACAGGGGCTCTTGGTTTCGAAACCCATCCATGGTAAAAATTCACGCTGCTAACAGCACCAATGGGTGCGTTGCATGACTAACTGGGTGGGTGTGTTGCGCAATTGACTGGGTGGGTGCGTCGCATGACTAAGCAAAAAAAAAAAAAAATCCACAAGAGTGGATCCCCATCTTAACTCAAGTGCATCACCATGGGTAATGTAAACAACGTTCTTCTCTTGTTCTTCAACCTAGAATTTCTATTAGATAAATATAAGAATTTTCCCTTCAAGCCAACATGGATAAAAGTATAATTTTCTAGATTTTCTTTATTGTTAATTGAGTATCTTAAGCTTGAATGTATGATCCATATTAGACCACGATTAATGTTAGATTTATGTTGAAATTATATTATGTGATATTATGATTTCATATTTAAATGTATATATGAGAAAGCATGTGTATTTTTTCCGCATTATTCTAAGAACCATGTATTGATTTCTTTGATTTATATTTATATATAATTAATATGGTTATAATGAGATATACATCATACGGATAATGATTATCATGTGAATATTACGCTTATGTACATCATTGTCCCCATATTGATGAGATCAATTGTTGTAGAAAGATGTGCTCGTGAGAGGTGTCCATATTGGAAAGATGATCTTGGCGTAACTATATTTATATGTTGAGTATTGCCAAGGGATCCTTGTATTCACATGATGTTGGAATTGATCCATGTGTCGTATATGTATATTTCCTTTGGTTGGCCACATTAGAAATTAATGGTTATTTGTGGGACTTAATTGGACTATAAGTGGGATAAGGAGTGGACATTAATCGTATATGTTATCTCATGAGATGGAGTTGGTGTTATGGACATTAATCCCGTGTTGTCGGCCTATGCTAGGTTGCTTACGACTCCCCATAATGACCATAGAGTTGTATTTAAAACAGTTGTATGTGAAAACACTTAAATAAAGGTGAAACAAAAGTCATGCATTCACTTGGCTCCATATGGGTGTACGAAATTAAGAATAGGCTAGAGCGTCCTACTTCTTCCATATATAGTCGTGTGTAGATTTAAACTATGAGCGTCCCATTTCTCACCTGATCGGGCAAAACTATGGGCTTGTACTTCCCAAGAACCTCTAGTAACTAGTGGCTAGCGTGAAGTCATAATAGGGAGTCTCTCGCTTTATGTGATTGATTCTATCTAGGGTGCGTTAGCCAGAGCATGTATCTCATGCATCGCATTAATAAGATTTGATTTAGATGTTTTGATTTGATTAAAGATATTATCCATCATGCTTATGCTATGTTTGTGTATTATTATCATGATTATCTTGGAGGGATATTCTCTACTATGATAGCATTTAACACTATCCAACCATATCTCAGATAACCTAGGCGAAGATCCAGTAAGCGAATTAAGCACTAAGGCGAGGTGTTCGAAGATTCGTGCCAACAGATAACGAATGACGTAGTCAGAGTGGTGTCACGAAGACTTTATTTATTATGCGTTCTTAAAATAATTTGCTGGTTTATTTTAAAATTGTAATAAGTCTTTCATAGTAAAGACAAAGATTAAATGTTTTATTTGATATATTTTAAGGACATTTGTTGATAACTTAGTGTAGAAATTAATAGAATAAGATTACTTATCTTCCGTCACTATGCTTGAATACCACAAAATATTAAATAAATGAATAATTAATGGAATGTAGAAGAATTTATCTTTGGTACATTCCAAATAACACTCAGGAACTCAGTTCATCGCAATATCCACGATAGTCGAAAATCTCAGGGCGTTACAGATGCCAAAAGACTTTTTACATTTTTTAGAATTTGTCTTTTATAATAATACATCATTAATAATATTTACATGTAGGCACCTATTTAATTTTTATTAAACAACCATGTTAATTGGTGGGCATTTTTGTCATTTTAAGAGGTTAGATAATACTAAAAGAAGGTACTTGATTGACAATAACTTTATTAATGAACTAGTTTAACGATAACATAAGGTACAGGGGATGTAAATAACATACTAATGAGGTACTGTTTTGTAAAATTCCCAAAAATTGCACTACAAGTCTACAACGTGAGCCGTCCATCCAAGGGTGTCGTACAGTGGTGTAGCTGGGGCACGTAAATCTAATTAAATGGACCGTAACAAGGAAATGGAGAGTCTGTTGACAGACGGGCCCACCTAATTAATGGTCCTGAGCAAATTGCATTCCTCCAAGCTATAAAACAATCTCCAGCTAAAAGCCTATCAAGCTTGAAAATCCATTAGCACTTAAGCAAGAACAATGGCCTCATGGTTCATGAGCTTATGCAACTTGCTTTGTAGCTACCCTGAAATCTTGCTGGTCATTGCTTGTTTCTTCTTCATTCCGATGTTGAGCAGCAAGGGCCATGTTCTCATCAACTGGCCCATCGTCGGCATGCTGCCATCCCTTCTTCTCAACTCCCACCGTTTGCATGACTGGTTGACCGAAGTCATGGCCAAAAGTGGACTCACCTTGGAGTTCTATGGGCCGTGGTTCTCTCGGATGGATACTTTGATAACATGCGATCCAGATAACGTGAACCATGTCATGCATACCAACTTCTCCAACTTCCCAAAAGGATCCGATTACAACAAGATATTCGATATACTTGGTGACGGGATCTTCAATTCCGAATCGGAGTCGTGGAGAGTTCAACGAAGAAAGGCCCAGTTCCACCTCAAAGGTACACGATTCCGTCGGTTCATGGCCAAGACTACCAAAGAGAAGGTGGAGAAGGCGCTTGTTCCTGTCCTTAAGCACATCGCGCAACAAGGCAAATACGTCGACTTACAAGATGTATTACAAAGGTTCATGTTCGATAATACCTTCATCTTGGTCTTCGGGGTTGATCCGAACTGCCTATCCACCGGCTTCCCAGCACTTCCTCCTATTGTCAAGGCCATGGATGATGCGGCTGAGGTGGTGCTATTACGTCACTTGTTGCCTCAAAGCTGGTGGAAGTTGCTATGGTGGCTAAAGATAGGTGAGGAGAAGAAGCTGTATGAAGCTTGGAAAACCATTGATCATTTCATATACCAAAGAATTTCAATGAGAAGGCAAGAAATGATAGAAACCAATGGTTCGGAGGAATCTTGGGATCTGCTGACATCTTACATGAATGAGATGGAAGGAGGAGCGGAATCCGATTCGTTCCTCAGAGACACAGTGCTGAATTTCTTGTTTGCAGGGAAAGACACTATGAGTGCCGGCGTTACGTGGTTCTTCTGGATAATTTCTAAGAACCCAAGTGCCAAAACCAAGATCTTGGAAGAACTCAAGGCAATCGCAGCCAAAAAAGAACAAGTGTCCCCCACCGAACCGACAGTGTTCGATACTGAGGAACTCAGTAGGCTGGTTTATCTACAAGCAGCCTTGTACGAATCACTGCGGCTATTCCCACCCATTCCATTCGAGCACAAAGGAGTTCTTAAGACGGACATTCTTCCCAGCGGCGAAACAGTCCGGGCGAACACAAAGATTATCTTCCCATTGTCTTCGATGGGGAGGATGGAAGAAATATGGGGCAAAGATTGCTTAGAATTCAAACCGGAGCGATGGATCACCGAGCAAGGCAGCCTGAAATTCGAGCCATCCTACAAGTTCACGGCATTCATCACTGGGCCGAGGAGTTGCTTAGGTAGGGAGATGGCGTTTACTCAAATGAAGGCTGTAGCGGCGTCCGTGCTTTACAATTTTCAGATTCAGGTGGTGGATGGCCACCCTGTGTCCCCGAAATTCTCGGTAGTTCTCCACATGAAGGATGGTTTGATGGTCCGAATCACTGAAGATGTTACTGAATCGTGATTGTGGCGCGTTTGGGTTGCATCGATATCTGCTGTTCGTTTGATCGTGATATATGTGTCCATGTTGTACTTTGTTTGGGTGTATCGTTTACTAGAATATGGTTGTTAGAAAGCATTTCCGACGTAGAATGCATGAGTATGCACATAACGTGTCTGCTCCATAGATTGCCGAGTAGGGACTCGGTTGGTCAAGGGTCGAGTTGACTCGGAATTTAGTGTGACAAGAAAATATGTATTTTTATATTATATATAATATAAAATAAAAATAAATATGTGCTATATATGTGGTGTGTTGCATCTCTATGTGCAAGAAAGCATCTCCTATTTTTTGCGGCAAGTCATTGGAATTGAGAACACCCGGATCCATTGCCCAAGTGATAGGCCCAGTGAAGATGGCCTCGTGAAGATGGCCTCGTTTCAACACTGCGGTCTTGGCATTGATTCCCAAAGTGGGGTGGCTAACATTGCAGTGTGACTAACAGGGGATGTATTGAGAATGGGTTGTGTACTAAAAAAAATTTAAAAAAAAAAAGAGCTCTGTAATAAGTGGGGTCCACGCATTCTTCGTAGTTGTTAAAGAAGGTAGACCACATGGCCATGACCAACCATTCTGATTAAATACGACCCCTCCATCGTCATAGCCACGAGAGGGGCCTTGTTGGGACGGTTGAATCAAATAAATGGTATTTGATGTGTGTTTGGATCGAATAAATGCATGGAAATGAAATAGGGAATGGGAGTATATGGGCATGTAAATGAAATCATCCATCCATGGAATGAGTGTATATGGATTTCACCCTTCAGGAGAGGATTTAGAAGTAAACGAGCTGAAATACCTTTTTGAGCTCTCTCAGCAAGTTGCACTAGTAAGCAAAGGTGGCATTACACAAATGCCCACCATACACATCGTATGCTAATGATACTCCAAAACAATTCAATTATTGCCTCCATTACTAAAATCACATCAATAGAATGATCCAAACTATCCAAAGGTTAGCCACCTAAATGGATAGTCAAAAAGTGTTGGTATGTTGCTTGTTTGTGATCTTCATATTTGTGGCCCACCCAATGCTCAATTTTTTTTCATTTTTGGCTAAAGTATATATTTTAATGGGCTTATTACAATCATTATATTAAATATCACATACATACGCTAATTTAAAATATTAAAGTTGATTTGGGATATTACATTTGTTCCTTTTTTTTCTTCTTCTTTTTTTGGAAAAGATGAATTTTATTCACAAGAGAAACAAGTACTTTACTATGAATATGTTGAAATATTCTAGTCCATTCTCATTCCTCCCGTTTGCTCTCATCCAAACAGAATATTTGAATTTCAAATGCATTTCATTTACTCTCATTTGAATGAAGTAAACTGAGTAGGTCATTTCTTCTAATTCATTTACCTCCCATTCCATTTTCTTTTTACAAGCTCCCAATGAAGCCAAAGAAATGAGGCCTCCCGTTGGATTAGAAATATGCAAAAGAATAAAATTCTTAGATTAAAAAGTTACAACCATTTGATTATTCGGGGCGTGGATTGGGTACTACCCCCGCCCGGTCCTAGCAAGAAACAGACATGAGGCTTTGGGGGGCCACCATGATGTATGGGTTTTATCCACACCATCCATCCATTTTATCATCATTTTAGGAAAAAAAACTCAAAAAAATAAGGCAGATCCAAGGCTCAAGTAGACCACACCACCGGAAGTAGCAGTCGCAATGACACCTATCGTTGAAACATTCCAAGGGCCCACCGTGATGGTTAATGATTAATTTCTATTGAACCAGTTCATAAGCTCACGTAGACGTGGATGCAGAGAAAACACAAATATATATCAGCTTGATCCAAAACTTCTGTGGCCCCCGAGAGGTTTTTAACAGTGGGTGTCTAATTCGTACCATGTGGTCCACTTAAGCCTTGGAACTGCCTCATTTTGGTATGAAAAATGAATGGACGGTGTAGATAAAAACCATACATCACGGTGGCCCCCTAGAGTTCCTGTCCGTTCCTGGCAGGGACGTGGATGAAGAGAACAAAAATATCTGTTGCCAAGGCTTCTTCGTTTTTTTTTTTTTTTTAATTCCAATCCACGGCGACGCCCATCATACGGCTATAGTATAAATAGTTTGGGTCATTTAAAAGTACACTAATTCAATGGCAAATTTCACATCCGATTGCAGTAATCTGGATATACCAATCCTGCTTTTATGGTATGGGATCCAGATATCTCTGTGGTTTTGATAGAATGTTGGCCTCATAAACATGTGTGATTGATCTAGTCCATTCGTTAGGTAGTGCACAATGTGGACATGCCATATACCAAAAAATACGTCTGTACACTCAACAAGTGAGCCACACATGTGCGTTGAATTTGAACCGTACAGATTTTCCAACCTCCCATTACAAGTATGATCTGCCTGATCAGTACGCGTACTTTTTTTCCTTTTTCTTTTTTTACGTTAGGAACATGTTCGTTTTGTAGACTACCTGATGAATGGACCAGATCTTTGCCATGCATGCTATCCTTGCACTGGACCATGCACAGGTGTTTGCGTACCTACCCTCTGTAATAAGTCAGTTGGCAAAGTCAAAAACCACAGCCAGAAAGGAATATCTGCCGATGCACCCGTGATAGCGTTTGGATAAGTGCCCGCTAAAACGTCTCCATTCAGGGCAGAGCCAGGATTTTCTTCCAGGGGGCAAATCACAAAGCACCATCCAGTAGCCACCTTGCTACTGTCAGTGTCAGTAGGCAATTGGTGTGCCGTAGCCACCTCGCTACTGTCAGTGTCAGTCGGCAATTGGTGTGCCGTGTGGGGGCCACCTTTAATTGGGTTTGGTTGTACGATCATAGCCATCCAATTACATTGTTTTCCAACTTCCTGTTTGCAAGGAATTGATTAGTCAATCGTGAGAATCCAGTGAACAGTTGTCCACCTGGTACTTGGTGTAGCCCGAATCATCATGTTGTGGCCGGCTACCATTACTGTCAAAATGTATAATGAGGCGATGATGCGAAAAGATATTTTTAATAGCAATGACAATAAGGCAATCATGCAAAAATATATTTTTAATAGCAATGATAACGAGGTGATCATGCAATACTTTTAAAATATGAAAACTCGTCTTGAACAATTGTGAAAAATCTTATATTAGAATTTGAAAATGAGTTTTTAGTTTATTTTATTTTATTTTTAAGAATTTTTTTTTGTGAGTAATTAATGCATGATTGTTTATATTAATACAACTTGCTACTTTTTATATAGTATTTTGTTTATTGGAGATGTGCCTTATTTGTTATATTAGACTTTTAATTATTTCTTTATGCTTGTGCTTTGTGCCCCTAGAAGAAAATCCTAGCTCCACCCCTGGTTCCACCTCACATGTGCCACTTGTGCATGATGATCAGGACTGTTAATTTGCTAGGCCATTCTTACAACTGCTTCAAATTTTATCATACAAAGCTTGAATGATCAAACAATCATGCTTGTCTCCATATAGTGGCCCACCAAATCAACAGTCTCTATCACCAAGCATTTACACACTCCGTGATAGCATTTTGTCTTCTTAGGATGTATACATTACCTGAAAGAATGGGTTGAATTCCATTCGACAAGACGGAGATGGCACGGAACGGAGTAAGGCTAGAGACTGCCATGATAACCTCACCATCACTATTAAAAAGCTTGCTTGATGGGGAATGAAATATCAAAACAACAGCACTGAAGATTAAGTTGATGATGACAGATGACCTGATCGACTACGACGAACACACAGAATCTGGCCACCCTTGGATGTGCGGCCCCAAGCTCATTCCCTACTCGAATGCTACAATCAAGTCCACACAAAATATTCAAATAAATAAATAAAATAAAATGTGTCTAATAGAATAGTTACATGGTTAAGAGGCTTGACGTACTTATCGGGTCTTGAGTTGAGTCACGACTCAGCCCATTTCCGGTTGAATTAACCCGATTCAGGCTGACACGGGAGAGACTCCTTGCATAGAATCATATCAGGTCCAGCCAAGTTCGAGTCGACTTGGAGAGTAGCAAAGGTGTAAACCATATCGTATCTAATTAAGATTTTAATCTATTTTATTAATCGAGAAGGTATCCAAGCCAACCAGGTGGACGGCTCATTTGGATGCCTGTAAATGCCCGTTTGATACATTACATTTACTTATAATTTAATAGGATTAAGCATTTAGTACTTACATTGGAAGATTAAAAAACGGTAGATGTAAGATGTTGACATCTACAACCTTGAAAAATGAAGCAGAATCTATGGGCCCCACTACGAAGAATGTGATCTATCCACGCCGTCCATTCATTTTCTGAGATCATTTCGGAGCATGAAAAAAAGAATGGGGAAGATCCAAAGCTCAAGTGGACCACACTACAAGAAGTAGTGGGAATAATGACGTCACCGTTGAACTCACTATTTTCTGTGGTGTGGTCCACTTGAGCTTTGGATCTCCCTGGTTCTTTTTTTCATTCTTGGAATGATCTCAGAAAATGAATGGACGGTGCAGATATAACATATACATCATAGTCAGGCTCACAAAGTTTTGATAATGAAACAAGGGTGAGTTTGTTTGACCCAAGTCTCTACATGCAATTTCCACTCTTTCCAAACGGCCGGCATAAATTAATAAATTATTGTAATGCTTTCGCCATTGATTTACCCATATTTACACTGAAAGAAACAGCCCTAACTTCCGTAAGTCATAAATCACGGGAGATATTAAAGGGAGTGTGTCTTGCATGACTGGCGAAAAAAAAAAGGCTCTTACAGCACCAGCCAGTACTTCTGGACTAGATTTATGTGGGTCACACTGACCATATTAAAGTATGGACCTAAAAAATAAGGCCTATCCAAAGTTGTTGTAGTGGACCACACAAAATGGTAAGCTTTGAGAGTGGATTAGGTGAGACCCCAGCCTAACCTAAGATGGTGCGCCCCTGCCGTGGAGTTACCGTGGGGCCTACCTTGACGTATGTTTTATGTATCCACTCTGTCCATCCGTTTTTACTTATTATTTTAGGGCATTATCCAAAAAAAAGAATTAAATCCAATTATCAGGTGGACCATACCATAAGAAAGAGGGGTGATTGACCGTGCTACCATTAAAATCTTCTTAGAGAGCATCTCCATGTTTTTGTAGTGTTTATTTACCATTCAATCTGTTGATAAAGTCACATAAGTCTGGATGAAGGGAAAAAACAAATATAATCTTGATCCAAAACTTTTGTGGTCCATTAATGGTCAATTACCACTGTTTATTATGTTATGGCCCACCTAATAATTGGATCTGCTTCTTTTTTTTCTTTTTGTTGCATAATGCTCTAAAATGATATGGAAAAACGGATGGACAGAGTGGATACATAATAAATAAGTCAAGGTGGCCCCACAGTAACCCAACTGTAGGAGCCGCACCGTCTTGCATGTGGCCGGGGGTCTCACCTAATCCTCTCTCATAAGCTTTGGTTGCATTAAATGCACGGAGTATTAAAGACAAGTTTCATTAAATGCAAGAGTCATCTTTGATGTGGTCCACTGCAACATTGGATCTGTCTCAATTTTGAGACCATGTCTTAACACGATCTTAGAAAATGGATGAACGGCTTGGATGAATAGATACATCACAGTGTACCCCCAAGCAAATCTGGTCAGACACTTAAAGGTCCGAACAGGGGTGGGAGGCAATCTGAACTTGAGATCTTTTGTTATTAATACCATATTTAAGAAGGAAAAGGTACCATGAGGTCGAGCTCTGTGGAACCAACCGTGATGTGTGTCTGAACATGCATGTGTACATGTACACGTATATGCATGCATGGGCTGTTTAGGAGCGATCAATGCATACCTGGCCGCTGTACTGAGGCCCAACATGAATATCATGTCCCACGTCAGGTAATTCATACTTAGATGCATCATAACAATGAAAACGGTCGTTTTTAAGTATCCAATACGTAGAAATATTACAGTATTAATAGATGGCTCCACACAATGAGTTGGGATCTGACAATTGTGGCCAGTGATTCAGTGATCCGGACCATTCGTCTGTTGCATCCTACTGTGGATTGACCATGCCCCATGATCCTCCCATATTGGAAGACGGTGGCCATCAATATTGGGCATCTTTTCAATGTTTTACAGTGTAGCCCACAATTCCAACGGTTAGGAGTGCCAAATCAAAGAGATTCCAGCAACATTGTCCATCCACCGTGTGTTCTAGCAGATTAATGGTCTCGATCAGTGACCATGGACCCCATATTTCAGAACTGAAAACCCAAGGTTACCACACAAAGCCTTGGGTCGATGATCACATAATTCCCGTTGAAATCATATCCTATTACCAGGATTGCTCCTAGTTGCATGAGGACACTTTGGAAAGTACATTGATCGATCTATCCAAACTGTTCATTGCGTTCAGCATAAAATTTAATGGACTACAATGTGGAAATCACACTGATGGGATGATCCAATCCGTCCATATGTTGACCTTCTCTTTAACAGCTATCTGTTTCCCAACCCATGGATGGCATATTGGAACTCTCTTAGAAATGTAATTTTTTAGAATCATAAGCAATCCATAATGGTTAGACTATTTCTCCATAAATGATCTTGACCATATTGGATCGTTTGAATCATCCAATCAGTGTGACTTATATGTTGGAGCCCATGAATTGTGTTCTGGACACAATGGATGGCCCGGATGGATTGATTGGAGTCCAATGCAGGTAGAAATCTGAGAGCAAGGATCATATCTCAAAATGAATGGTATCAAGAAGGGAGTAGAATGTAAAAATACCATATAGAAATGGAATCGAGTGACATTTCAGGATTAGGGAGGAGGCCTGATATAAGCCCTTGGCTGTACAATATCTCCAAGCTGCATCCATCCACACATCAATAAGAAAATACACACGCAAACACAAAAATAGCTAAGTTTTCAAAGATCAGCAAGTGAATCTATCATCTCGGGTCGAAGATCAACCAGTCATAGAGACCCCACTTGATCCCACCGATCATTGATCAGATGTTGTGCTGGTTCATTTCATATGGTACTGCTTTTTTTTTCCCTTCATCCAGGTATATGTTACCTTGTGAACAGGTTGGATGGTCAATAAACATCATGGTGGACCCTAGGAAGGTTTCAATGGTGGGTGTCATTATTGTTAAGATCTATGGAGCATGATCAATAAGGGGTGTGCTTATCGATCATCATCCAGCCAACACTTTTGTATGCCAGTCCAAAGGGCAATTTTATAATTTCACATGAGTTTTATGTAAACCTGATTCAATTAAGGTAATGTATATTCTAGTGTGTGTGTGTGTGTGTGTGTGTGTGTGTGTGAGAGAGAGAGAGAGAGAGAGAGAGATCATTATATTGAGAGTTGCTTATTCATTTTTTGTCTTTGAGCATAGTGGATTGGCATGAATCCATAGATGTTTTAAAAGAAAATCATATAAATCTCTATGTTGTGGTTTAGGTCTTTTTCTCTTTTATTTTTATTCTGATATTGTTGTACATGTGGGTGAGAAAAAGAATTTTTCTCCCAAAAATTATATTTTTCTCCCAACAATTATCTCCAATGTTCCTATGGTGTGGTCCACTTGACCTTTGGATATGACTCATTTTTTAGCTCATATCCTAAAATGGGCCCATAGTGTCTACCACCTACAGAGGTTGCTGATAGTGTAACGAGTAAACTCTATGGGGCCATTGTGATGCATGTTTCTTATCCACGCTTTCCATCCATTTTACCAACTCATTTTAAAGTATGAGCTTAAAATTGAAGCACATCCAAAGCTCAAGTGGGTGGAAAGGTGAGAATTGAATGCTTATTATTGAAAACTTTTTGAGGTTTGCAGTAGTTTTGGATCAAGTTGATATTTTTTTTTCCCTTCATCTATGTCTTTGTGATCTTATGAAGAAGTTGGATGGCACACACTATAAGAAAAAAGGCTTTACTTCAAAACCAAGGCTACAATGGTTAAAAACTAAGGCTAAAAGCTTTAGCATCAATATGCCTCGGTTATCTAAACCAAGGCTACAACCCCGTAGTTAAAGGCTTTAGCCTCAGTTTTAGCAACCAGGCTAAAAGGCCTTTCATAGCCTCATTCTTTAACCTTAAAAGGCCTTTCATAGCCTCATTCTTTAACCTTAAAAGGCCTTTCATAGCCTCATTCTTTAACCTACGCTAAAAGATTTCAACTGTTGGTGTCATTATTCCCACTACTGTTTTTTATGGTGTGGCCCACTTGAGTTTAGAATATGCTTCAATTTTGAGCTCATGCCCTAAAATGGTCTGGTAAAATGGATGGATAGCGCGGATAAGACACATACATCATGATGGGCCCCACAGAGTATGCAATCTGCGTCCACCTGTACGTGGTAGAGTAACAAGAGAATCCGCTTCCTATTTTAACTGGATACCCTGATTCCAAGATTTGGAAAATAGAACATACACATGCGACAAAAGGGAGATGCACGTACCATAGCATAAAAGCTGACGCAACGGTCATCTTAAGATAGGACCACCACCCAACAAAGGCCTTGGTGGAGAACCCGGTCCATGTCTCCCTGCAAGATGAGCTCAGGACTATATAAATCCCGGTCAGGATTGCAAGGAACCACCAAGAAATACTGAGCGTAAGAGCAGCCCCAAAAAGCCCATATTTCAAAACAAACACAGCCAACCATGTCAGAAGCAAGTGCAATAGGAAAACACCCACGGCTATGTAAGCTAATGGGTTTACAATGTTCTGGGCTGCAAATGCATAGAGTTGTGGGATCAGACCATGTGCGAATAGCTGGCCCTGGACTTCTATTTCCGGCGATTGGCCGATCGCTCTGAGCACTGGCCCAGAGTACCAATAGAGAAACGAGAGGCCGAACGCGGCCGCTAGGTGTAAGATCATGGCCTTCTGGCAGATGATCCCCATTGAGTTGTACTTCGTCACACCGTTGGCTTGGCCACGGACGGTTTGTACTGCACTAGCCATGCCCAGCTGAAAACAGAGAAGGAGAGGTGATTTGATTAGTGTTGAGTATGGTAATTAGAGTCTTGAGGTACCAGTATCCTCTACAACACTTGTTGTAGTCTGAGCTCTGTGGGACCCATTGTGTTGTATGTGTGACATCCACACCGTCCATCAAATGCACCCCTTCATGTTCATAGTACTAGTCCAATATTAGCCGGTTCCGATACTCAGGTGATACACACCACTGGGAATAACGTAATAGAATCACGCTACCTATAAGTTCACGAGGTGTGGCCCACCTGATTTTTTTTTATTTTAATCGGGATGACTATTGGAGTGTCGCTTAATCCGGTTGATTCTCACCTGATGAGGGGGTTAGCGGACATATACACCCTAAAGCAGGCCCCACGCATCATCTGGGTTTTTCTTATCTTGAAATGACGTGAAGAGACCGGTCCAAAGCTCACTTGAGTTTTGTATCTGTCTCATATTTTGGCTCGTGTCCTAATAAACGGATGATCGATCCCTAAAATGACGTGAAGAGATTTGATTGGTGGGCAGTGCAACCGATCTAACGCTACCTAGTACCAACATTGATGGTAAAATGACGCAAAGAGATTTGATTGGTGGGCTGTACACGGTCAGAGATGGCTCAGGCCTTTTTGTTGTTTCTGGGCCTGACAGGGTAGTGGGTACTCGACAGACTTGGATCGGACGGTGACGGTGATCACCCAATGCCGCTCAGTTAGCTGGTGGAAAAGCTAGGTGGCCCCACCATAATGTACTTATTTTATCCATGCTATCTATCTATTTTGCCAGATAATTTTAGAGCATCAACCAAAAAAAGATATAGATCCAATGCTGAAGTAGACCACACTCTAGTAAGTGGCATAATGACACCCACCAATGAAAGCTTCCTGGGCCAACCATGATGTTTATTTGCCTTCCAACATATTCATTAGGTCATACCGTCATGGACGAAGGAAAACATAAATACCATCTTGATTGGAAATTTCTACGTGGTTGAAGAAGTTTTCAACTAAAGGCTATTACGCCCAACTATTTCCTGTGGTATGGTCCACTTGAGCTTTGGATCTGCCTATTTTTAGGCTCATGCACTGAAATGAGCAAGCAAAATGGATTGGCCGCATGGATAAAACACACGCATCATTGTGGGGCCATAGATCATTTCCACCAGCTAGCTGGTAGGGCTGTTCAAAAAACTGACAAAACCAGCTAAAACCGACTAGACCAGACTGAACCAACTGATTTCGATCAGTTTTCCAATTTATTTCGAGTCGGGTTGGAAACAATGATGAATAACTATTAGAAGCATTTTATGGGCCACAAAAGTTTTAGGATTGGGGCCCAAACTGACAAAACCGAACCAACCCAAATTTATCCGGTTTGATTCGGTTGGTGACGATTCATCGGTGGTTCGGTTCGGTTATTAAATATTCCAAACCAACTAAGTCAATTCGGTTGGATATTTTTCCTCAAAACTGAACCGACCGAACCGTGCACAACCTTACTAGTTGCCTCGTGTTGGGTCACCACCTAATCCGAGTCCAAAGGCCCACCAATCAAATCTGGACACGTCTTCTCACGAGAAGAGAATTGGGTGGTGACCTAAACTGATGTAATTGCATCCAACCCCTACTCAGTCCGTGTGGGGGCCTACTATGATGTATCTGTTTATCCATGCCGTCCATCCCTTTTCTATGATCATGTTAAGATGTGGGCCCAAAACTTGAGGCAGATCCAACGCTCTGGTGGACCAAAACAAATAGTAAGCTTTCGTTACATTAAATGCAAAAGTCATTTATGGTGTGGTCCATTAGAGTATTGGATCTATCTCATTTTTGGGCCCATATCTTAACATGTTCTTAGAAATGGGATGGAGGGCAGCGAATGAACAAATACATCATGGTGGATCCCACATAGCATCTAGTCAGACACTTAAAAGGTCCCACCAGGGTCAGACGCAATTCACGTCCCACCTAAACTAAACACCACCCTGATGATCATGCATTCAATTCAATCTATCAAACTACGCGAAATCCATCGAATCCAGAGTAATGAGAACGTCTTTTTCTATAAAACATTGAACGGTCCGTTGAAAGTTTCTTTCATGTCAGCATCAATGAATATTTGGTATTACATGTTGATGTGGGAAAGCAGATATGTAACTGCTGAGGGGTTAGGTGCCACACAGTCCAGCAAGGAATACATGTGAAAATCGAGCCATTCATCAGGTGGGGCCCACAGTAGACATTCTCTCTCTCTCTCTCTCTCTCTCTCTCTCTCTCTTTCTCTCTCAGAGAGTGACCAACAATCAATGTTCAACTGTCACTCTCTCAGTTCAGTGATGGACACAGGGATGTTGAAGCTGGCCACTGCTGGCAATGGCTTGAATTAGTGCACACTTCTTATGTCATCATGAATGGCGTTGGCTTGAATTGGTGCACACTTCTTATATCAACATGAATGGTGTGAGAAATTAAAAGACATTTGTAGAAATGGCAGTCCAAGAACTATATTTATTTATATTATAAATATCAAAAGAAGAGCTTTGTAAGCCCACACTCGTGCATACAGCTATGTGCATGCCACAAGTGTACCAGCATGGTAAGTATCTCCGAAGTCCAATCCATCCATTAATAGGTGGGCCCAAGTACTGAAATTAGGTGGACAAGCAAGAAAATTCATTCAAGTTATTCGGCTCACCTAACCAATAAATCAAATATAAGTATTAGGTGAGGGCATCAATACTGCAGCGAATAAATGGATAGGATCTCAGACCTACTTGCCATGCTAGCACCTGTGTAGCATGCACAAGATCTACTGCACACTTACGTGAGGTTAGCAAAGCTCATAAAAAATAAATAAATAAATAAGTGAAACAACAGCTTGCAGACAGCTGCACCACTCTTTACAGTACTATAGGATGTTTTTAACCGTTGGATACATTATATTTTCTTTTCTTTTTTTTTAATCTTCCCCATTTAATTTAGCCAATGGCTTAAAAAGGGACTTGGATTAGGTATTACTCCCACCAGGATGCAGCGGGAGAGACAGACTAGTACATGGCACGTTCAGATTGGTGAAGTGTATGTAAGGGCTGCACCTCCTGCTCTCCACCAATCCAGATGTGCCACGTGTCCATCCGTCTCCTGCGTCCGGGTGAGGGTACTACCCAATCCAAGCCCGCTAAAAATACCCTATCTCATAAAGAAAGGTGCAGTTCCTATATAGGTGGTAGGTCAAAAGAAGCCATCAATATAGCAGTGTTATTTTAATAAATGGAATAGATCTTATACCTACATCCCACGTATATATGAGCTATTGCACACTCATGTGAACTAGCAAAGCTCATCAAAAGAATATCAAGGAAGAAGAGAAACGCGTGTCTACTGACAATTGCACTGATGGCATTCCACTAAATGGATTAAATTTCAAACCTAGCTAGGTATGATGCTGGCGCATTTACTGAACTACTGCACACCGACGTGAGCTGAACGAAGCTCATCAAAAGGATAACAAAGAACTTGAGAAATGTCCGCTAACTTGCTGACAATATTGCACTATTTTGCATGGTATAGGACGTTTTCGGCCATCGTATACATTAAATATTTATTTTTTTAATATTCCTCACTTAATGTAGCCAACGGCTAAAATTGACATGTCCCACAGTGCATGGTATGGTTCCTAGAGGTGGCCAGTTCAGAAGAGGGTATTAATTAATATAATAGTGCTATTCTAATAAATGGATTAAATCTCAAACCTACATACCATGCTGGCGCATGTACATGAGTTGTTGCACACTCACGTGAACTAAGTGAAGGTCGAAGAAGCGGATTGGCTGGTGCACCCTACACCAACTACCTTGCCGGTGTGGGTACGAGGTGTCAGTCCTGGACCATAGAAAATCAAGGCTATGTGGGCCCCATAATGGTGTATTTCATATATCTACACCGTCCATCCATTTGAAGAGATCATTTTAGCTCATGACCCAAACGATGAGTCATATCCAGATCTCAAGTGGACCACACCACAAAAGTTAGTGGGTACAATGATTCTCACCGTTAAAAACTTCCTAGGTCTCATCATGATGTTTATTTTCCATCCAAACTGTTCATAAGGTCACACAGAAGTAGATGAAGGGTAAAAACAAATATCAGATCGATCCAAAACTTTTGTGACCGCCGAGAAGATTTCAATGGTAGATATTCAATCTCTCACTGCTTTCTGCATTGTGGTCCACTTGATCTTTGGATCCATCTTATTTTTAGGATCAAGCCTTATCACGATGTCGCCTAATGGATGAATGGTTCGGATATAACACGCACATCACAGTGGGTCCCATAAAACTTAGTGACGTCAATACACCATCGAGGTTAGACCTAGCAAAATTCAACCCGACCCAACCCAGATTTTTCTTGTTTAGGGTTGGAAAATGTGACCCGAATTCAATTTTTTGGTTGACCCAACCCAACCCGAATTTTTATGGGTCGAGATAGGGTTAAAGGTGAGCCGACCCGAATCATATAGGGGTTAAGTAGACTATTATATATTGATTTTCTTATTAGTTAAATAATACATAGTTTTTTTTTCTCACACACATTGTTAGGAACAGTTCACATGTCTATCAATTTAATAAACATTACGGTGGGCCCTAAGACTATTATATACTGATTTTCTTATTAGTTAAATAATACATAGGTTTTTTTTTTCTCACACACCCTGTTAAGAATGGTCCACATGTCTATCAATATAATAAACATTATGGTGGGCCCTAAGACTATTATATACTGATTTTCTTATTAGTTAAATAATACGTAGTTTTTTTTCTCACACACCCTGCTGAGAACGGTCCATATGTCTAGTCAATTTAATAAACCTGATTAACAATTCTAAAGCAGCATCCCATTACTTTAACTACATTAATACTTAAAGAGGTATGCTTTAAATCTGCACTTCCATTCTATCCATTTATTTTTCTCTTCTAGTATTTGCATAATAGAAATACTCTATAAAAAAGCCTCATTATATATATATATATATATATATATATATATATATATATATAGAGAGAGAGAGAGAGAGAGAGAGAGAGAGAGAGAGAGGAATGCTCACCTGCGCACTTCTCTCACGAAAACTCGTGCACACTTTTTCATGGCTCATCACACATGACGTGAACCCAAAATCTGAGCCATCCACGTGATGCAGCACCCCAAAAAAACCCCAAGGCCTATCTTTCAACTTCTTCCAGAACTTTGGTGAGCCATGAAAGAAGGAAACAATTTCCTCCCTTGATTTGCCTCTTGCTTTCTGCTACGGCCCACCAGAGTTCTGGATCGAGTTGAAAGATAGGTCTTAAGGGTTTTTTAAGGTGCTGCATCACATGGACAACTCAGATTTTGGGCTCACATCATGTGCAATGAGCCATGAAAAGGTGCTCACCAGTTTTTCGTGAGAGAAGTGCCCAGGTATATATATATATATATATATATATATATATATATATATATATATATATATATATATATATATATAATACTATAAGGTCGACCTTATGGGAAGTTCCCATGAGGTCGAGCTGTGTGGGTCCCACCGTGTTGTGTGTCAGACATCAACACCTTGTAATTGATGGGTCCCCTTTAGTTTATAGGATCGGATATCTAAAAAATCAGCCGTATACAGAACTTAGGTGGGCCATACCATCTAAAATCATGCTCAGACATGCCTAAAACAATTAAAAGCACTTGGTGGGGCCCACTTGAGTTTTGGATGAGGTTGAAACTTAGTTTGACCCCAAATCTAAGTGGTCCACACACAATGGATGGTTTGGATTTGTGAACCACATCTCGGTGGGCCCAACAAACGATCATGAAGGTTTTAATGGGTGGGAAACTCCTCTTAACTATTTTATGTGGTGTGGCCCATCTAAGTAATGGAGTGACCTAATCTTTTTAGCCGTCCATGCAAATCAAGGGAAAAAATTATTTCCTTTTGCCATGGCCCACTAGAGTTCTAGATCAGGTTGAAAGTTGGGCCCTTGGGGTTTTTCGAGGTGTTACATCATGTGGACGGCTCAGATCTTGGGGATACATCACATGTGATGATTCCTCAAAAAGTTCTCACAAGTTCTCATGAGAGATGGTTCGCAAGTGAGCATTCCTCTCTCTCTCTCTGTAATGGTTTGATTTTCAGTTAAATGCTAGTGTCGTATACATTTAGTTTAATCTACAAATTAGTTAGTTAATCATTAAAATGAGGGTCAACTCGACTCGACCCGGTTTAATTTGGGTTGGGTAAGGGTTGGGAAAATCCAACCCAAATTCAATTTTGATTGGGTTAGGGTTGAGGCGTAAATGACCCAACCCGAACCCAACCTGACCCATTGCCAACTCTAATCGAGGTAGCTGGTGTAGGGTGCACCAGCCAACCCGCTTCCGTCATGTTTGCACTATTCATCAAGTTCATGAAGGGGTAGGACGTTCCTAGCCATCGCTACATTAAATATGTACATATAGGACATTCCTAGCCAACGCTACATTAAATATGTACCTTTTATCTTCCCCATTTGAATTCGGATCATCTGCATTTAATGCTATTTAGCACCGAGTTCATTAGACCACGTCAGCACTGACGACATTTAATGCTATTTGTTTCACCTGCTCAGGTCAAATAGGTCCCGGATTTCCTGCGAAAGCATTGCCCAGGAAGTCCTGCGTTGAGAACCAAAGTGCGGCCCACAGTGATTTTTTTGATGAATCCACCCCGTTCATCCGTTTTGGGAGCACATTTTAGGACATGTGAACAAAACTGAACCGGATCTAAGACTCAAGTGGGCCGAAAACGTGAGAATTAAACGTCCACAGTTGAAATATTTGTGGAGCCACAGGAGTTTCGAATCAGGATAATATTTGTGTTTCCAGTTCATCCCAGTAGTAGTGACGTTATGAACGGTATGGATGTCATGTAAACATCACTGTGGACCCAGGGAGGTTTCAACGGTAGTAATTTACCTACCCACCTTTTCCTTTAGTGAGGCCCACTTGAGTCTTGGATCCGGCTCATTTTTGTTCTCATGTACTAAAATGATCTCCCAAAATGGATGGACAGGATGGATTCATCAAAAAAACATCACTGTTGGCCCCACCTTGGTTCCCAGCGCAGGAACTTATGCGCTTTTGCAGAAATCCGTGCCCGGTCAAATAGGGTTAGTTTGTTTTTCCAAGGATCCAAACTCTTCCCATTTAATGCAGCCAACCGCTAAAAATGAGGTATTCAAAGGAACAGCGCAGATGGGTGACTTATTTAAAGGAACACTGTTTTGTCTGGTATGGCCCATCTAAGTTTTGAACCTGCATTAATTTTAAAATGCATTGGATTTGTCACGCACATCCCTGTTCAATATCCCTGTGGCCAGGGTCATTGGTAATCCGCTCCCTGTCTCATGGGACGCAGATTAGCCACCCCCCCCCCCCCCCCCCCCCCCCCCCCATGATGTATGGATTTCATCCACACCATCCATCTATTCTTCCAAATCATTTTAGCTTATGAGTCCAAAAAAAGAAAGATCAAATGCTCAAGTGGACCACACAGTGGGGATTAAATTCCTACCGTTGAAAATTTCTTAGGACCACACAAGTTTTGGATTAAGATTATGTGTTTTTTTTCACTTCATCCACATGTATATGACCAAATCAATAGGTTGGATGGAAAATAAACAACATGGTGGGCCCTATGAAGGTTTCAATGGTGGGCACTACTTCATGTGGTGTGGTCTACTTGAGCCTTGGATTATGCCTTTTTTTTTTTTTTTTTTAAATCCAAACTGACATAGAAAAATGGATGACCGGTGTAGATAAAAGCCATATATCACGATGGCTCATCGGTGGCCTCTTGGAGCTCCGCCTGTCCCGAGCTCCAAACATCCGCGCCCTGTCTCATGTCTCTAGCTTTCAAGGGGGGTGTTATTTGATACTCTGATTTTCATATGACACTTGATAGGCAGGCTTGTAAAAATGGTATGCATGGCATGTATTAGTTGAAATTAAACTCGCTAAATTGTAAATTATTTCCTCTATGTTACAATCTAAAAATTAGACTGGTTGAGCTATCCTCAACTCTGATTGGTCGACACTCGTTATTTTTCATTTTCAACCATCCAATAAATGGTTATCAATCTAATATTCAGATTACCAGGTAATACAAAATTATATTCATGATACAACAAAATGGGTGCCGCGTAATTTGGACGGTTAGTTAGGGTTAATTAATGTATGCCACGTATGCCATTTCTTAATAACATGTAACTGCCTGAGTATCATCAGTCATCAGAGTATAAAAGTATTTCTACCTATATTTTTAAAAAAATGATTATTTTTTTAGGAGACTATGGTTTTAAGACGCGTGGGTACGTAGATTCAGTGCTGTCCCATTGCTTGGACGTACCATGGTCTTACTCCAAGAAGGAAAGTGTGCTGAGGTCGCCAATTCTGTATGCTACATAGTCATGTATGTGTCATATTCAAACTGTCCGTCCATTGGCGAGGTCGTTTTAGGACTTGGCATTAAGAGAGAGAGAGAGCTCAAGTGGACCACGCTTCAAAAAGTAGTGGGGATTGAACATCTACCATTGCTTCTTGGGAGTAACGGAAGTTTTAGATCAATCTGATTATTTTTTTTACCCTTCATCCAGGTCTGTATGACCTGATGAGGTTTACTTCCTCATAAGTAGAGGAGAAATTGTGCAGTTTCAAAGGTCTTACGATCGGTTGCCCTGCCTTGGCTGACCAGTCGGCGACCAATCGCCCTGCATTGGCTGACCCGTCAGATATTGAGCTCAAGAATACAGTTGCACGCTAGACAGATTTTAGTTTGTTGGGACCAGTTGCTGATCGGTCTTGGCCCACATCCGACCCGTTGTAAATTAACATTTTTCTCACGGTAACTTACTGGACATTTTTTGTCATTTCTGACCGGTTGCCCACCCTAGCTGACCGGTCAGCAGTGCGCGAGGACTACGATCTGTAGTTTCCTATTCCAAGCTCCAACTCTCGCGCTAAGCTATATATGAACTTCTAATTCGAAATTAGGGTATCCTAATAGGAGGTTCTACACGTCCAAGGTGAAGAGGAAAAAAAAAAAAAAAACGAGGAAGAGAAAGAGAGAAATGAAGGTTGTAGGAAGAAGAGATTTCTGCTTGTGAAGGTGATATACAGCACAGTCGACATCTCATGTTCTTCTACGTCCTCGTGCTTAGTGAGATCTCTCAGTTTCTATTTCCTTTTATTGTTATTCACTCTTGCATGGGTGAAGAAGGTTTGATTCAATCGTGTTGTGCTTGGAATTAAGGTTATAAACATTTCTCTTGCTCTGGACGAGGTCCCGTGGTTTTGACCTCTTTGAGGGTTTTCCATATAAAAGTTACTTGTGTTCTTATGGTTGACTATTTGATCTTGTTTATTGCATTGTCATATCACATAATTTAGGAAGTTGGGGTGCGAGATCCTGAAGTTTTGTACAACACGCCCAGTATGACCTTATGAATAGGTTGGATGGCAAATAAACATCATGGTGTGCTTTAGGAAGGTTTTAACTATGGTAATCATTATCCCAACTGCTTTCTATGGTGTGGTCTAATTGAGATTTAGATCTGCCTCATTTTTCAGATCATGACCTAAACTGATCTCACCAAATGAATGGGCAATGCTGATATACTATATACATCATGGTGAGGCCCATAGAACTTAGTGACATCAACACACAACGAGGTCGGTGTGCAGCACACAATGCAATCTCTATCCACATCCCAACTGATAAACTTTTATCCTTCATGCAGGCTTGTATGTCAAATAAACATTACAGTGGGCCCTAGGACGTTTCTAATGGTGGAGATTCAATCACTATTGTTTTCGTATGGTGTGATCCACCTGAGATTTAGATCTGCCTACCTAAAATGATCTAGAAAATGGATGGACCGCATGAATTAAATCCATACATCATGGTAGGGGCCACAGAGCACCAACCACTAGCCACACAGCATCCATAGTTTGAAAGTTGGCAGATCCATTGCTATCTTTGTCAGTAGTGGGTGGCCCAATTAAGTCCTGAGTCACCATCCAACCTAAGAGCCCTTAAGTCGATTATTATCTTTGTTGGCAGCACGTGACCCAATTAATTCCTGAGTCACCAATCAATCTGTCCCTCGCCTCCTATGGACCAATTACCTCACTCCATGTCCCAATACCGGGAGTTACCCTGGGATGCTAAGTGAGGCCAACTGTGATATTTGTGAGAAATCGATCCCATTCATCCATGTTGCGAATTAATTTTAGGACATGCAATTAAAACTGAGGTGGATCCAAACTCAAGTGGGCCACACAAGAGGGAACAATGGGTATTCAATGACCATCAGTTGAAACATTCATTTGGCCACAAAAGTTTTGTATCAGGCTAGGTTTTTTGTGTTTTCACTTCATCCCAATGAGAATGACCTTATAAATGGTTTGAATGGCATATAGAAGGTTTCATGGGTAGGCATTTTTTTCTCCCATTTTTTGCTTCTTTTGTTGCTTAGTGTTGGATTTTTTGTCACGTGTCCTAAAAAATGAGCTCGCAAAATGAGTTTCCCAGGTTAAGTAAACATATTTTTATCCTTCAGGGCCAGGTATACTTGGTCGACTGTCGTGTTCAGCGGTGCGTACCATCCTGTGAAGGCCTTGGCCTTGGTTCCTCGAGGAGCATTATCTCAGCTGGACAACACACGATCGTTCTTGCACATTTTGGAACTGTACATGATCAGTCTTTGAATCTTTCCTCTTTGTTGACGTACGGTGCGTGCTGACTAACTCCTCAGTGTTGATGTGCTTCTGAGCCTAGTCCAGAAACTTAGCCACTGATTATGGGGGATCTTAGCCAACTGACCACAAATTTTTTTTGTCTCTGAGCCCCCCGATCATACTATGTAACATCACTTCCTAGAATTGATTTTCTATCGGGACTACTTCAACGTTGAAATGAGCCAGGTAGTCTTTTAAGGACTCATCGCCCTTTTACCTAATTGTCGCAAAGTGAGTCGAGCGTTTCCTTGGATCAATGCTACTGAAGAACTGGGTCGCGAAGGCTCTGCTAAGCTGATCAAACGAGCTGATCGACCTTGGTTTCAGATTCTAAAACCAGGTCTAGGCCAAGCTCTTCAAAGATAAGGGAAAAGCTTTACACATGATGTTACCATTGACTCTAAGGAGTTCCATTCGGACCCTGAAATTCTCAAGGTGCTCTGCTGGGTTGCCTAGACCATTATACTGCTTCAGCTAGGGTACCTTGAAATTTTGCGGAGAGCGATTCTGATTGTATCTCTTCAGTGAAGGGGGATTCGACTGAATCGACGAGAGCGTTAATTGTAACTGGAGCTTTGGTTCTCTGCGCTCGCAGCAGGTCACTGATTCGCTCCCTGAGCTCCTTTAATTTTGCTTCCCACGTGGGGATGTTATCTTCAACGCAGTCTGGGTCATCATTTTGGTGGGCTGAATGCCGCTCCTCTAGCCGATGCCTCAAATCATCATGAGGCAATATGGCAGCATGACAAGTTTGAGTGGTTGCTGCTCGACTGACGATATCTTCTTCTTGGACTCGAGGTTGAGTTCTGTCTTGGCAAGACATTTGAGGTTGATGGTCTGCCCATGAGTCCTCCCCAGCTTTGTGCGACGACGGGTGAACTTGCGGAGGAGGCGGTGGAGCCAAACCGACCAGCATCGTCTGATTTCGTTGAGTTGCTGAGAAAGCCCCCTGAATCTTTCATCTAGGCCTCCCATACACTGATTCATCCTGCTAATCTATTCTTCGAGAGCGGATATTTGGGCGCCACGATTGCGAGACAACTGTCGTCCGCTCTATTGAGCGAATCGTTGGGACGAAACCCCAATGTGAAGGGCAAGAGTTTGGTGATCGATCTCTCACTCCGAGTATGCATCTTCGTGTTGGGGATTGCGAGAAGGTCCAGCTCTTGTCGGTGCCTTCCCCTTGTTCTTTCTTCCTCCAGCCATTAATGGTGTGGACGAAAAAGGTTTGAAGATGAATAGTTTCTTAGCTTTGAGTAAGGACACGACTTGCTTGTCGATATTCTCACAAACGGCGCCAATCTGTTGCTGCCTATTTCTGGTCAAAGGACGAAGAGAGTTGATGATTCGGTTAAGTTGGAAACTGCTGGCCTACACAACATAAGGGAAAGCTAGGAAGGTGGCCGGGGACCGGCCGTCAATCCTCTGATGCTTAAGTCAGATGAGTTCTCAGTAAAGAGAATATGACAAGCTTGATGGTAGTAAGGATTGTGTACCTTTCATGGAAGGGGAAGTCTTTGTTTTATACTCATCGGAGGAGTAATCGTGAGCCCTAGGCGTGGCCATGATCGTAGCTATGGTTACGGGAGAGATTCCCGCCATATTGCACGATTCTTGGAGACATGGATTGAACCTCGTAACGGCTAGTGATGTGTCCGTCCTTTTCATGCACATCCCTAGTCTTTCGCCTACGATAACGACGGCAGTAGTTTCCAGATAAGATTAATGCCGACCTATAAAATAGGTCGGTATATAGGTCGGAAGAACGGGGTCGAGGTCGACTAGATAAACAGGTCGGTGAGAGTGATCCGAGTTGTTTTCCTTATTAGGACAACTCAGATTATCCTCATAACAACAAATAAACATCATGGTGTGCTTTAGGATGATTTTAACTGTGGTAATCATTATCCCAACTGCTTTCTATGGTGTGGTCTAATTGAGATTTGAATCTGCCTCATTTTTCAAATCATGACCTAAAATGATCTCGCCAAATGAATGGACAGTGTCGATATTCCATATACATCATGGTGGGACCCATAGAACTTTGTGACATCAACACACAACGAGGTCGGTGTGCGGCACACGGTGCAATCTCTATCCACATCCCAACTGATAAACTTTCTCCTTCATGCAGGATTGTATGTCAAATAAACATTACAGTGGAGATTCAAGGACGTTTTTAATGGTGGAGATTCAATCACTATTGTTTTCGTGTGGTGTGATCCACCTGAGATTTAGATCTGCCTACCTAAAATGATCTAGAAAATGGTTGGACTGCATGAATTAAATACATACATCATGGTAAGGCCCACAGAGCACCAACCACTAGCCAAACAGTGTCCATATTTTGAAAGTTGATAGGTCCATTGCTATCTTCGTCAGTAGCAAGTGGCCCAATTAAGTCCTGAGTCACCATCCAACCTAAGAGCCCTTAGGTCGATTACTATCTTTGTCAGCAGCACGTGACCCAATTAATTCTTAGGTCACCAACCAATCTGCCCCTCACCTCCTATGGACCAATTACCTCACTCCACGTCCCAATACTGGGAGTTGCGTTGGGATGCTAGGTGAGGCCAACTGTGATATTTGTGAGAAATCAATCCCATTCATCCATTTTGCGAACTAATTTTAGGACATGGAATTATAACTGAGGTGGATCCAAAACTCAAGTGGGCAACACAAGAGGGAACAGTGGGTATTCAATGACCACCACTGAAACATTCATTTGGCCACAAAAGTTTTGTATCAGGCTAGGTTTTTTGTGTTTTCACTTCATCCCAGTGAGAATGACCTTATAAATGGTTTAAATGGCATATAGAAGGTTTCACGGGTAGGCATTTTTCTCTTTTTTTCTTCTTTTGTTGCATAGTGTTGGATTTTTTGTCACATGTCCTAAAAATGAGCTCACAAAATGAGTTTCCCAGGTCAATTAAACATCTTTTTATCCTTTAAGGCCAGGTATACTTGATTGACTATCGTGTTCAGCGGTGTGTACTGTCCCGTGAAGGCCTTGTCCTTAGTTCCTCGAGGAGCATTATCTCGGTTGGACGACGCCCGATCTTCCTTGCACCTTTTGGAACTGTGATCAGTCTTTGAATATTTCCTCTTTATTGACGTACGGTATGCGTTGACTAACTCCTCAGCGTTGATGCTGATTGTGGGGAATCTTGGCCATCTAACCACAAAAATTTTTTTGTCTCGAAGCCCCTGATCATACTATGTAGCATCACTTCCTAGGTCTGATTTTCTATCTGGACTGCTTCGGTGTTGAAATGAGACAGGTAGTCTTTTAAAGACTCGTCATCCTTTTGCCTGATTGCTGCGAGGTGAGTCAAGTGTTTCCTTGGATCGGTGCTACCGATGAACTGGGTCGCGAAGGCTCTGCTAAGTTGATTAAACGAGCTAATCGACTTTAGTTTTATATTCTAAAACTAGGTCCAGGCCGAGCTCGTCAAAGATAAGGGAAAAGTTTTACACATGATGTTACCATTGATTTTGAGGAGTTCCATTCAGACCCTAAAATTCTTGAGGTGCTCTACCAGGTCGCCTACACCATTATACTGCTTCAGCTAGGGCACCTTGAAATTTTGTGGGAGCAGCTCTGATTGTATCTCGTCGGTGAAGGGAGATTCGACTGAATCGACAAGAGCATCAATTGTAACTGGAGCTTTGGTTCTCTATGCTCGCTGCGGGTCATTGATTTTCTCCCTAGGCTCCTTTAATTCTGCTTCCCACGTAAGGATGTTATCTTCAACGCGGTCCGGGACATCGTTTTGGCGAGCTGAATGCCGCTCCTCTAACCGATGCCTCAAACCATCACGAGGTAATTCGACCGCATGACAAGTTTGAGCGGTTGTTGCTCGACTGACGACATCTTCTTCTTGGACTCGAGGTTGAGTTTTGTCTTAGCGAGACATTCGAGGTTGATGATCTGCCTGTGAGTCTTCCCCGGCTTTATGCGACGATAGGTGAACTAGCGGAGGAGGCGATGGAGCTAGACCGGCCAACATTGTCTAAATCTCATTGAGTTGTTAAGAAAGCCTCCTGAATCTTTCGTCTAGGCCTCCCATATGTGTTCGCTGGCCTCAAGTGCAAGGCTACAGTGTAGTAATAATTCTCGGTAAGATCGAGGTCGATCCACAGGGACTAACTCAGGAATTCACGGAATTTCTTCAAAAATCTCTAATTGAAATCAAACTATACAAACTTAGAATTTGAATGTAGATGAGTAATCTATAACTTGAGATGAATTTAACAATCTAAAAGAAGCACTAGGGTGCCAAGGATCCATTGGTAGCTATCCTTGATGCATAATTTGCTTTGGTTTTTCAATTACACAATTAGAATCGAAACAAATCCTATCTAGTTGGATTATAGAGCAGTTAATTCAACAAAACAATCTGACACATGTGTTGTTCATCCACATGATTCCCTCAATTCAAGTTAGGAATTGGTTCTATTGAAGCTAACAATCAAAGTTTGAATAAAATGTGTGTGATTAACAGTTTAAGCTAAATTGAATGTAAACAATTATAAGAAGGCACTAGGGGTTCGAGGATCCACTTGTAGCAATCCTCGATGTTCAATCCGCTGTGGTTTTCCATTCTCTCAACTAGAATCACCAGTCAGGTCTATCTAGTCGGATGATAGAACTGTTAAACCAGAAGTCTGTAATATGTAAGTTCTGTGCATAAAGTTCACTCAACTCTAGGCTGATCTGAGCATGCTCATTGCATAGGTCATTCACCTTTTCTATAGGTCCAATTCCCAATCATAACCATCCTCAAGTCTTCTCACAAGACAAGGCTAGATCATGATTTGAACTGGATTCAAATTATATGCACAGTCCATACATATTCCAGATAATCAACCAAAACTAGAACTTTGGCATGAAGCCCCTTTATGAAGAGCTTGGTACTAGAGCGCACTCCAATTCCTCGGATCATATAGGTCTAGACCGTTGCAAACAAATTAAGAAGATAAGTAATTCATCCAAACATCCATGAGTCATCACAAGACTAAGAGAAATTACTTAAAAACTTGTATAAACTTCAAACCTTAGTTCATAATCATGAATTCCAAACTGAAAACCACTTAACTACGAATTAAAACATCTTGGATTCACTACAAGCTTCACCTCTTAGCCCTAGCTAAGAGGTTTAGCTGCTCATGATCCAAGGAAACATGAAACAACTACAAAAAGCATGAAAACAGCAAAGCAAACCAAAAGGAGTTGTGAAACTCCAATCTTCACTTCCACAGCCTCCAACCTCGCTTGAGCCCTTCTCGGATCCCCCAGGAACAATCCCTAGGTGGCTTTTTATAGTTTGGAGGTTCCCCAACTCCGGAAGAATCGAGAAAGTGCGTAGCGCTTACGCAGCGCAGAGAAAATCGGACGTTACTTAGGAGTTTCTAAGTCAGTACACCTGGCCGACCGGTCACGACCGGTCGGCCTCAATACACGTTCGATCCAGCAAGTACCTCCGACCGGTCATGACTGGTCGGAGCTATTCATCCTTGGTCCAGCAACCCAGTCCGACCGGTCATGACCGGTCGGACATCTTCAAAAGATCTCCAGCAGTTGTAGCCGACCGGTCAAGACCGGTCTGTCACCTTTGTGCGTCCTTTAATGTCATGGCTGACCGGTCGCTGACCGGTCTGGCTTCCTTAGCCGACCGGTCATGACCGGTCGGCAGTCCTTCAAGCTTCTTTTCTTCTTTCTCTTTTCTTTCCTTGCTTCTTGCTTTCACTTTCTCTCTTCTTTTCTTCTTCGATCATCAAATATTATTCATTAGAATGATGCCAAATGAGCTCTTTATGTCTTCAATTGAGTAGAGTCCACCCTCAATCCTGTAATCACAAAACGTGCATTGAATTAGCTTACAAACCATACAAACCTTGCACAATTAGTGATGAATTGGGGTTAGAATATACACAATTAAGAGCTCAACAGGCACACTCAATTGCATAGGCCAATCCTAGTTCCTTCATGCGGGCCTGTATGTCAAATAAACATTGCTGTGGGCCCTAAGACGTTCTAAGACGTTTCCACCTAGATTTAGATCTACCTACCTAAAATGATCTAGAACATGGTTGGACCACATGAATTAAATACATACATCATGGTAGGGCCCACAGAGCACCAACCGCTAGCCAAACAACAGTCCATATTTTGAAAGCTGGTAGGTCCATTGCTATCTTTGTCAATAGTAGTAGGTGGCCCAAGTCCTGAGTCACCATCCAACCTAAGAGCCCTTAGGTCGATTACTATCTTTGTTAGCAGTACATGGCTCAATTAATTCCTGGGTCACCAACCAATCTGTCCCTCGTCTCCTATGGACCAATTACCTCACTCCACGTCCCAATACCGAGAGTTGCGCTGGGATGCTAGGTGAGGTCAACTGTGATATTTGTGAGAAATCAATCCCATTCATCCATTTTGCGAACTAATTTTAGGACATGCAACTAAAACTGTGGTAGATCCAAAACTCAAGTGGGCCACACAAGAAGGAAAAGTGGGGTATTCAATGACCACCGTTGAAACATTTATTTGGCCACAAAAGTTTTGTATCAGGCTAGGTTTTTTGTGTTTTCACTTCATCCCAGTGAGAATGACCTTATAAATGGTTTGAATGGCATATAAAAGGTTTCACATGTATGCATTTTTTCTCTCATTTTTTGCTTCTTTTGTTGCTTAGTGTTGGATTTTCTGTCACTTGTCCTAAAAATGAGCTCGCAAAATGAATCTGGCTTTCAAGAGGGTGTGGACACCCCACCTTCGGCTACATTGTTGGTAGAGGTAGCTGGATGAATGGAGGACCATACCTCCAAATCCCATGTCCAAACTCAGCCAAACTCACCCTTGTAAGCCACAATCCATAGCTCAACTCAAGCCTGAACCCAGTTAACTCACCCCTAAACATCAGCCTGAAAAACCCCCCATAAGAAAAATCAGTCAAAAAATCCTTAAAAAGTCAAACTCGGCGAGTCAACCCGCTGAGTCAAATCGCCTAGTCAACCCGCTGAGTCAACCCATCGAGTCAACTCACCGTGTCAACCCATCCCCCAAACTCAGTCAACTCACCAAGTTCAGCTGCATCCTCGGAGCAGGTCCGTACTGCCCTCTGAATCCCAAGAAAGGCCGTACGAGCGGCCCCCTAAGGGCCGCCCAAACTTATTTACGGGTTCTGTCACTCCTCGCTGCTATAAATACCCCCCTCCCCTTCTCATTCAAGCATCCCTCATAAGCTCTGAAGTCCAGAGCAATCTGTCCGTTCCGAGTCCATCTCCTCCTTTTGTCCATTCCTCCACCAAGGAGAGCCCGAGTGAGGAGAACCTAGCCCTGGTCCAGCCCAGCCAGACCCTGGTCCAAGTCTCCCAAGCCATCCAAGTCTTGATCCAGCCAATCGAAGCCAATCCTTGCGACACCTCCGTCCATCCAGCTACTCTATCATCAGCATCATCTCATTCGCATCTAGCATAAGTGCAACATGTACTTTTCTTCCAACCCCCCTGCTTCACTACAAGCACTTTGATTATTCAAACACACAACATGCATCTCGCATAAAGCACCTGTCAGTTCGAGCGTATGCTCTGGGCTTGCCTGTTAATGGAAACCTGCCCATCAGAAACTCTTACTGTTCAGACCTGCATTCATGCATCAGCCACTACAAGCACTTTGATTATTCAAACACACAACATGCATCCCGGATAAAGCACCTGTCAGTTCGAGCGTATGCTCTGGGCTTGCCTGTTAATGGAAACATGCCCATCAAAAACTCTTACTGTTCAGACCTGCATTCATGCATTATGTCATCCATGAGAATGTACGAGGATTAAATCAGACTTTCAAGTGTTAGTTCGATTCTGTGAAGTAGAGACCGTACTTCGGTACGGGCAGTGTGTGGGGTGCCTAACCTCTTCCCACCCTGTAACCGTGATCCCTCACCTCAAATCTCTGGCCGCAGATCAAAAGGAGTCATTTTAGAGGAAGGAATCTTCGAATCCCCTTCTCTAACGTTTCTCCGGGGTCTAGCCGACTGTAGATTCGAAGTAACTGGCTAGTGGCGACTCTGGTCTTATATAAACTCATCCAAATACATCCAGCTTAACACGACAACCGAACAAAAGCCCTCGAGAAAGAGGCAAGTCAGTGGCACAAACAGCGATTCGCGCGCACGCACCTCTTCTTCTTTTTCCGAAAGGAAAGGGAGAACGTCCGGGAGCGCGGAACGGCGAGGGTCCATAGAATGGCGACTCCACTGGGGATATGCTAGTCCCACTAGTCGTGATCCAACTTGAAAAACAAAATCCTCCTTATACTTGAAAGTCATTAGTCCTCATACAATCTTGTCTGCATAGCATTCTACCCAAAACAAAAAAAAATAGAAAATTCCAAAACCCAAAAAAGAGAGTAGAGTATATTCCCCACCATTACTCCTCCAAACCAAATCATTCTGTCACTGTCTAATACAAAACCAACATGGCCCTCTCCTTCCCTACCCTCGAAATACCTGAGGCTTCGTCTCCATAGTTAAACCCGATAGAATCTATGCCAATTCCTGACATCCAAGAACTACAACAAAGCATGAAGGCCATACAAGAAATGCTTCTCCGATTCACACAAGCCCAGGTTTCAGTAGCCAGCAATCAAGCTGGTCCAGTTCAACAACCTCAACAACCATCGAAGGCACTCCCGGCCTCCAGTTCATCCTAACCACAACCGCTCGGGATCACTCAGGACTTTCGATACCCTCCTAACAGGGGCCTCCAATCAGAACAACCCTCAACCTTAGGGTATTTCTTCCAGTATCCTCCTGCAAATGAGGGCCATTTTCAGTCACATCCCACAACCAGAACTCCGAGCCAATTCCAACATCCTTTCACTAATGAGAATTCCAGCCAATTTCAATATCCTCATGTGACTGGGATTTCTTTGCAGTCTCCCTTCTCAGCTCCAGTCCAACAAAGTCCCTACAATGAGAGTAATTACCAGGCCCAACCTCCTTCAAGCAGGAATCATAGGAGCATCAATGACACCAATTATTATGAAAGGGGGCCATCTCAGTCTTGGCAAGGGGCAAGATCTCCTTCATCTGGTCCCTCTGAAATAGAGCAACTCCGAGAACAGATACGAGAGATGAAGAGAAAGTTGCAGAAGCAGCAAGGGGTGGATCTTCCATCCACTAAGTTCAGAGACCTTTGTCCATTTCCTGATGTAATGGTACCTCGAGGCTTTCAGGTATCAAAATTTAAAAGATATGATGGGACAGGGTGTCCTATAGACCACTTGAGATCATTTTGTCGTGAGCTAGATACTGTGGTAAGCAACGACGAAGCGTTGATCCGTCTATTTCAAAAGTCCCTGAAAAATGATGCCCTAGACTGGTACACATCATTAGACTGTCATCAGCATCAGGACTTGGGAGCAGCTCTCCCAGGCTTTCATCGACAGGTTCACATACAATCTTAACATGGCACCCTAGGAGAGCGGACCTCGCAGCTCTCAGGCAAAGAAGTGATGAAACATTGTCAACCTACGTTGGACAGGTGGCAGGGCCATGGCCGCTAAAATGAAGACTCCCATCGACGACGAGGAGCAAATCTCCATGATCGTCCACTCGGCAAATTCAAGTATCTCTGGATACCTTGTCTCACATTCATATGCGAACTTCACCCAACTCATCTGCGCCGGAGAGCAAGTCAAAGCCGGAATAAGGGCTGGGATGATCTCCCCTTGCTGGCCTAATCAAGCCTCTCTTATACAACCGACAGTGGAAGAAGAGCCTACTGAATACGAGAATGATAACGAAAGTGTCCTCATCCCCCATCAATAGAAGAAGATGACCTTGTCGCCTCTACCGAAGGTGCACTATTCCTCCCTCAGCACGGACAACCGTAGCAACAGCAATAGTTAAGATGGAACTCACAGTTCCCTAATCAAGGTTGGCAAGGGGCACCCCTAACCAGTTCGATTTCAGAACCCCTCATCCTGCAAGGGGCATCTCCAGTCGATTCAGTCTCTGCAATGCAAGGGGCACCTCCTGCCTATCCAGCTTTCATCAGCCAAGAAGAGCCTCCTCTCCAGTTTATCCATACCATCGACTCTGGTTCAGAGTTTGAACCTCTCATCCTATAAGGGACATCCTCAACTATTTCAATCCCAAAGCCCATCATCATGCAAGGGGCACCTCCAGTCAGTTCATTCTTTACATCATTGCTCAACGAGGAGCACAACCTACCCATTCCAGCCAACTAAGGGCACAACTTGCCTATTCCAGTCAACCAAGGGGATAACCTCCCTGTCGTAGCATCACTCAGCCAGGGGCACAACCCGCCCACTCTAGCCAACTGGGGGCACAACCTGCCCACAACATCTAACCAGGGGCACAACCTGCCCATTTCTCCAGCAAACAATCAAGGACACAACTTGCCCACCGCATCTGTCTATTCGGCTTCTACTTCAGCCATCATCCTCCAATGAGAAGATCCTTCCTCGAACAGCATGCCACATGCCCTAACAGAGTTGGGGCCCAGCTTCAATTATGTGGCCACTATCAAGGAGGTCGAAGGGGAGATTGATGTCCAGGTTCTGATCGGTCCAAAAATATCAACTATCTCTTTAGGTCTTGGACATCTCAGCTTCATTCCATCTCCTTCCCGATCGGATCCCGGTTTCACAGAATCGGTGTCATCTCTTCAAATCTTCACCAAAAGGTTAAGCACATCTTCAGAGATAGGGCGATCACCATCATTACCGATCCCGGACACTTTCCCATGGTAGAAGCATCCAACCTTCGAGAGCCAACCATCCCTAGCCATGGACGTACAACGCTCTAATGGGGAGGTCTCATACCATCACAATGCAAATTACTTCCCTTGCGCATGTCCCATCGGATCGAACTACATCTTCCTTCCTGTCGAAGCGTCAAACCTTCTACTATTAGCTCGAATATCAAGACTCGACCCGAATCATGGGAGTTCAAGAGAATGTGGATAGAGAAATACTGCGATATCGGCCTACTCGGATTAGGCACAGAAGTATCAGAAGAAGACGGGGTCATCAAGAAGAACGGAACCTCTGCATCGTCACACCAATCCAATTTATCAATGCAGGGATTATCTATCCTGATGATGGGCTGGATTCCACCTTCGATGGTCAAGCGATCAGATTGAGTCTGATAGAGTTGCCCAAAGAAGACTCAAGCAAGGGGCAGGAATTTCTCCCCGATCGACTTGACTACTGTCCTAGTCCCACCTTAGCCAGATGAACCCGAAGAGCTGCAATACACTGGGAATGATCCAGGAGAAATTGCATCCGACACCAACTCAGAGCCCAATTTCATATCTATCATGATGTTTGGGCGCAACGATGAGGATTGGCCTACTGATCCTTCTGGTCCTACCTCCTGAGGGGAAGGAGTGCAGGGCAGTAACAGGTTTGTAGCCCCATGATAGCACAATAAAAGCCGACAGTGCTTGGCTCCCCGAGCCGAATTAGGCAACTACCTGGTTCACATCGCCGTCTTGCTCGGATCCTTTACAAAAAAGAAAAATCAGAAGATTCAAAAACCCCAAACACCAAATATTTCAACAAAAAAAATTCAAAATCTCAGAAAGTCTAAAAAGTTCAAAAAATCCAGATATTCATCAAATTCTAAAAAACCAGAAAATCTTTGAAAGCAAAAAAAAAAATTAGAAATCTTTTTCAATAAAGTGTCAAGTCTATCTGTCAAAGCACTTGAGTATGGAGTTGACTCATAAGATTCCGATCTAGAGTTGGACTTCAAACTCAAGGGTCTGGACAAAGCCAAATGATGTGGAAAATAATGAGCTAACTCCCAAACTAAGAGGGTCTCCTCGAAAGTTCGAACCAAAAGCCAATGTCAACTCGAAAAGTTTCAAAATTATAAACCTAGGATCTCCTGAGACCCATAAGGAAGTATGCATTGAGAATCCTTGTCTCCGATAAATAAGCAGAGAATGATCGAATTTTTGAAGTCATGACTTCCCAATCTTGCGTCCTATGAAGACTTATCCAGACTCAATCAAAAACTCATCAAGCATATTAAGAAGATACTGCCAAGACTATGCTTGCATTCCATGCTGGAGTGTGCGACTTGACGAATGATCGAAGAAACCTCACGGCTCGATGAAGACGGATTGTTGCCAACATGTGAGAAAGCACTTCAAGTGTCAGCAACATGCACATCGAAACTCTACAACCTGATAACGCTCCAACTATTCCCTGTACGAGGTATCTACACCTGCGGAAAGATCGACTCGGCATCATCTAACGGTCATACGCATATACTTGTGGCAGTCGATTACATCACAAAGTGGATGGAGATAATATTCTGATCTCGCACAATAATTCTCATGAAGAATGACATCATCAATTGTTAAGGGTTCCCACATGCTATCAACATTGGCAATGGGACGTCCTTTGAAATCTAAAGATGGAGGAGTTCCTCGAGAAGCTTAAAATCAGAAGACAGACCTAGTGGCGACTCTGGTCTTATATAAACTCATCCAAATACATCCAGCTTAACACGACAACCGAACAAAAGCCCTCGAGAACGAGGCAAGCCAGTGGCACAAACGGCGATTTGCGCACACGCACCTCTTCTTCTTTTTCCGAAAGGAAATGGAGAACGTCCGGGAGCGCGGAACGGCGAAGGTCCACAGAGGGTTATTTAATACTCTTTCATGTGACACTTGATAGTCAAGCCCGTAAAAATGTTACACATGGCATGTATTAGTGGAAATTAAACTGGCTAAATTTTGAACTTATTTTCACTAAGTTCTAATCTCAAATTAGAGTGGTTGAATCATCCTAACCTCTGATTGTGGACACTTGTTGGTTGAAACATGACTATGGGTGATTTTTTCATTTTCAACCATCCAGTAAATGGTTTCTCAATCTAAGGGTGTCCGTAATTTGGAAGGTTAGGTTGGGTTATGTGTATGCCACATATGCAATTTCTCAGTCATAATGGGTGCGGATTTCCTGCGAAAGAAGTTCCTGCACGCGCAGGGAACCAAGGTGGGGCTCACAGTGATGTTTTTTGATAAATCCACCCCGTCCATCCATTTTGGGAGCTCATTTTAGGACATGAAAACAAAAATGAACCAGATCCAAGACTCAAGTGGGCCTCACTAAAGGAAAAGGTGAGTAGGTAAAATACTACCGTTGAAACCTCCCTGAGGTCCACAGTGATGTTTATATGACATGCATACCGTTCATAACGTCACTACTACTGGGATGAACTGGAAACACAAATATTATCCTGATTCGAAACTCCAGTGGCTCCACAAATATTTCAACTGTGGATGTTCAATCGTCACGTTTTTTGCCCACTTGAGTCTTGGATCCTGTTCATTTTTGTTTTCATGTCTTAAAATGAGCTCCCAAAATGGATGGACGGGGTGGATTTATCAAAATACATCACTTTGAGCCCCACCTTGGTTTCCGGCGCAGGAACTTCCTGAGCAAGGCTTTACCAGGAAATCGCACCCAATCATAATTAGGTTGGGTTAGTTGTACGCCAAATATGCAATTCCAACGGTCAGGTCGACAAATACTGAGCTTGGGTTGCATTAGATGCACCAAGCATTAAATGCAAGAGTCATTTCTTGTGTTGTCGACCTTACCGTTGGACTGCTTCTATTTTGGTCTCATGTGGTTGGTCCGATCTTAAAAACGGAATGGATGGAGTGGGTAAACAGATACATCCCGGTAGGCCCCTCCACGGCTCGGTTTATATGCTTTACCATGATGTATCTATTTATCCACGCTGTCCAATCCTTTTATAAGATCATTTTAAGGAAAGATACCAAGAATGAGGTAGATCCAACGGTAAGGTGGACCACACCAATTAGTGGGCTTTGTGGCGTTGAATGCACAAAGCATTAAATGCGAGAGTCAGGATCTGACCCATTCTTGTTATCAAGCCTTAAAATTATCTTTAAAAAGGGGTGGATGGCGTGGATAAACAGATACATCATGGTGGGCCCCTCCACTGATCAGAATGGACGCAAAGCTTCCATAGTGAGACGCAATCCGCGTCCTTATTCTATGGAGGTCTGTTGACGTCACCAATTCTCTGGCCCCACAATGATGTATGTGTTATATTCAAACCGTACGTCCATTTGGTGAAATTGTTTTAGGTTTGGGAAAAAAAAAAGAGATGTAAAGCTCAGGTGGACCACACTACAGTAAGGGATTGAACATCTGTCATTGAATACTTATTGGGAGTCATGGAAGCTTTCGATCAATCTGATTTTTTTACCTTTATCCTGGTCCGGATGACCTTATAAACAGATTGGATGGCAAATAAACATCACGGTGACTCTAAGAAGGTTTCAGTTGCAGGAATCATTGTCCCAAGTGCTTTCTATGGTGTGGTCCACTTGGGATTTGGATCTGCCTCATTTTTCAGATCATGACCTAAAATGATCTCGCCAAATGAATAGACAGTGCAAATATAATATATACATAATGGTGGGGCCCACAAAACTTGGTAACATCAACACACCCCACTGAGGTTGATCACTATCCGGCATCCATTTGTGTGCCGGTGAGGATGGGAATGGGTCCTGTCTGTAGGGTTAGGCCTTGAGGGATGCGGCTAGCTAGTGTCAAAGCTGATCTCTGAGCCCTACTATGATGTATGTGTTTCATCCAAGCCGTCCATCCATTTTGCTTGCTCATTTTAGGGCATGAGCCCAAAAATGAGGTAGATCCAAATCTAAGGTGGACCACACAATAGGAAACAGTGGTGATTGGACACATACCATTAAAAACTTCCTAAAGTCCACCATGAATTTTGCCTCCACACCAGATAGCCTAACAGTCTGGATGAAGTAAAAACTCAAACACCGCGTATGTCATTGCCCCCTTTGTCTGGTGGTCGATCCACTGTCAATGTCTGATTTGCTTTTTTGGCCCGCTCCCGCCTGGGCCTACAGAGCTTTAACACCAGCTAACTGGCTGGTGTCGGGGGTCACCGCTAGGGGTGTCAATGGGCTGGGTTGGCCCGTCGGGCTTCCACACCTAAGCTGCATCGAGTGGGGCTTGGGTTGGAGTATTAAGCCCGGATCGTTGGGCTCGGGCTTAAATTTTAAGCTCATTTGCAAATTGAGGTATGCTTGGAGTCTTGGACTAAGAAGTCTAAAAGCCTACAGGCCTAGCTACCTGCTTGGCTTCATAAAAGACTTTTCAAATTTTAAATAATTTCAGAAGATTCATTTGGTCAGGAAAAATTATTTTACCGAAAAAGGGGTCGCCAGCTTGAGTAGGTCCTACCATGGTGTTTATGTCAAATCCACCCGAACAAAATGTGTATTACCCTCATTTTATGCCCAAGAGCAAAAAAATCAGTTTGGCCTGTGTTTCAGGTAGACACAATTAGAGATAGTGTACAGGGTAAAATTTACCCTCCAAATTGTTTCCCTTCGTATGGCCCACACGAATAATGGACTGGCCTAAAATTTGGGCCCCAAGTATAAGTATTTATGTGGTATATGATGGTTGTATAATCATCATGATGGACAATTACCAACATTGGAAGTCTCTCTCCTAACTGTCCCTTAATATGGCCTACTTGAATCATAGGTCATCTTAATTTTTTGGCCATGGGCATGAATTAGGGTTACACATCTAATGGTTGGATTGGATCTTACATAACCATCACAATAGGTCTCCTAAAAGTAAAAGGTGGGCATACAAGAGAGCTCTTCCTTATGCACAATTGGGTGGCGTAAGAGAGTTTTTTAACATGATATTTGGGAAAGTGGGCTAGGACTTGGGTGGGCTACACTTTACTGTTGATGTGAAATCTACTTTGACCATCAAGTGTATCACACCATGCTAGGCCTATGGCCTAAAATTCAGCCTCATCATTAATTAAAGTGGGTCACACAATTAGAAACAGTATTCAAGACAATGCTCACCATCGGAATTAGTTCCCTTGGTATGGCCCACCCGAATTATACATGGGCCTGATTTTTTGGCCCTGTTCCTAAATATCAGCATGACATCTAATGGTTAGAGTGGATTTTATATAATCATCATGGTGGTCTTAGTAAAAATCAAGAGTGTACTTTTCTCTAGTAAGTGTTTCCTTTGATGTGGTCCACTTAAATCATAAATCATCCTAAAATTTTATTGATGACCTAAAGTGGGATTACACATCTAATGGTTAGAGTAAATATCACATACACATCACGTTGGCCCTATAAAAAATCAACGGTGTTACTTCATGTTCAAAAAGCTTTGAACGGTCATGAGATTGGATGCCCATCTTGATTTTTTATGGGGCACACCATAACGAGTTAGGTAAAATTCACTCCCACCATTAGGTGTAATACTGCATTATGCCTGAGTCCAAAAATTCACGTTGACCAGTGATTTAGGTGGGCCACACAAAGAGAAATAGTTAGGAGCAATGTCCACTCTTAATATTTATAAGGCCCTACTGTGATGATTATATAAAATCCATTCAACCCATTACATATCACACCAAAACTTAGGACTGGGGCCAAACATCAGGTCATTCCATTATTTAGGTGGGCCACATGAAGGATAATAGCTTCGAGGATAAGTGTTGCCCTATGCACTGTTTCCAATCTTATGGTCCACCTAAAACACGGACGGAGTCAATTTTTTTTGCCCTGAGCCTAACATGAGGTGCAATGTTTTTTTTGGTGGGGTCCACCCGAGCCAACAACCCTAATCAAGTAGAGTTTCAAGCTAAAAGAAATACAATTAAAATAAAAGGCAAAATAAAAGGCATTAATTCCTCCCCTATCCAACTCTCATCTCTCTCACCTCTAAGCCATTACTCCCATCTCTCTCACCTCGATTCTTTCCTATCTTTCTCACCTCCAACCCATTCCTTCCATCTCTCTGTGTACTTCAAGTGACCAATCCCCCATCACTATTGTTGCATGAGGGTCTTTGCTTGACATCCCTAGTGTTTCGCTCACGATAATGGCGGTGGTAGTTTCCAGATAAGATTAATGCCAATCTATAAAACAGGTTGGTACACAGCTCAGAAGAATAGGGCTGAGGTTGACCAGATAAACAGATCGATGAGAGTGATCTGAGTCGTTTTCCTTATTAGGATAGCTCGGATTATCCCCATAACATCAAATAAACATCATGGTGTGCTTTATGAAGGTTTTAACTGTGGTAATTAGTATCCCAACTGCTTTCTATAGTGTGGTCTAATTGAGATTTGGATCTGCCTCATTTTACAGATCATGACCTAAAATGATCTCGCCAAATGAATGGATAGTGCCGATGTACTATATACATCATGGTGGGGTGGCCCATAGAACTTGGTGACATCAACACACAATGAGGTCGGTGTGCGGCACACGGTGCAATCTCTATCCACATCCCAACTGATAAACTTTTCTCCTTCATGTAGGCATTAGTGTCAAATAAACATTACAGTGGGCCCAAGGACATTTCTAATGGTGGAGATTCAATCACTACTATTTTCGTGTGGTGTGATCCACCTGAGATTAAGATCTGCGTACCTAAAATGATCTGGGAAATGGTTGGACCGGATGAATTAAATACATACATCATGGTAGGGCCCATAGAGCACCAACCACTAGCCAAACAGCATCATATTTTGAGAGCGGGTAGGTCCATTGCTATCTTTGTTAGTAACATGGCCCAATTAAGTCCTAAGTCACCATCCAACCTAAGAGCCCTTAGGTCGATTACTATCTTTGTTAGCAGCACGTGGCTCAATTAATTCCTAGGTCACCAACCAATCTGTCCCTTGCCTCCTATGGACCAATTACCTCACTCCACGTCCCAATATCGGGAGTTGCACTGGAATGCTAGGTAGGTTTGTCAACGGCACGGATCATTATCCGTATCCGATCCAAATTTGCTCCAATTTAATCGGATTTGGATCAATAATCGGATAATTAGATCGGATACAGATACCCAAAGATGATCCGTTTAATATTCGGGTCGGATTCGGATCAACCTTGATCCGGCCCGTTAACGACCCGACCCGATTAAAAAAAAAAAAAAAAAAAAACTGTCTCCTTCGTCTCTACTCTCCACGCACGAGCATCTATCTCTCTCGGATATTGAGTCGGATCATAATCAAATCGGAAACGGATTTCAAAAAATTTAAACGGGTCGGGTTCGGATCATATACTTGTAATCCAAATCAGATTCGGGTCGGATATATCCTTAATCGGTCGGATACGGATTATCACTGATTCGGCCCGTATCCGACCCGTTGACAGCCCTAATGCTAGGTGAGGCCAACTGTGATATTTGTGAGAAATCAATCACATTCATCCATTTTGCAAACTAATTTTAAGACATGCAACTAAAACTAAGGTGGATCCAAAACTCGAGTCAGCCACATAAGAAGGAAAAATGGGGTATTCAATGACCACCGTTGAAACATGCATTTGGCCACAAAAGTTTTGTATCAAGCTAGGTTTTTTGTGTTTTCACTTCATCCTAGTGAGAATGACATTATAAATGGTTTGAATGGCATATAAAATGGCATATAAAAGGTTCCTGGGTAGGCATTTTTTCTCTCATTTTTTGTTTCTTTTGTTGCGTGGTGCTGCACTTTTTTGTCACGTGTCCAAAAAATGAACTCGCCGAATAAATCTGGCTTTCAAGACGGTTATTTAATACTCTTTCATGTGACACTTGATGGTCAGGCCTGTAAAAATGTTACACACGGCACTAAGTTCCAATCCCAAATTAGAGTGGTTGAATCATCCCAACCACTTGTGGGTTGAAATATGACTATGAGTTATTTTTCATTTTCAACCATCCAATAAATGGTTACTCAATCTAAGGGTGTCCGTAAGTTGGACGGTCAATTAGGTTGGGTTAGTTGTACGTCACATATGCAATTTCTCAGTCATAACTAGGTTGGGTTAGTTGTATGCCACATATGCAATTCCAACGGTCAGATCGACCACACTAAATACTGAGTTCGGGTTGCATTAAATGCAAAAGCTAGTTTCATACCTGATAGAAGAACATAAAAGTACACTCTTATGGAAAATTCAAGATGGGACCGAAGATCCACACCGTAGATCTCACCTAACTACAAAAATCTAAGGATCATGCTGAATCCTTCCATATTCCCATACATGCCAATGTGGGTCCTACTATCCCCATACATGCCAACGTGGCACACATGTGCAGGATCTGAGCCGTTTATTACGGACTCCGAGGGAGTATGTTGGTAATGTGCAATGGTCGAACAGTCAATTTTCTCATACATGTATGACCTGCATGATGACTGGACCAACTTATTTTTTAGCCATTGCACGTGGGGTCTGAAAGATGGACGGCCCAGATATCTCACAGACGTTGGGATGTGTGGGAAGCATAGGATTCGGATGGATCCTGTGATAGAGTGTCCGTCACATTTCTCAAATCTAAAGTCCATGAACTAGAGCTGTTTATGGGGCATGGAATGATCATGCAACGGCGTCCACTAGATTTCGAGTATCCTCATCCGTTGATCTCTTCAAGCGTTCGACTGCTTTATCAACCTACAAAAGAAAAATCAACGGTCATTATTTTACAAAATGGATCAAAGTAGAGAAGAGGAGAGTAGAGAAATAATAACTTATGGTTTTTGACTCGGTGACTCGGAATGATTCAATCAGTTCTGAGTTGACTCGTGACTCGGCAGAGTTGGGGTGAGTCGTACGAGTTGGGCCAACTCACCCTTTGTTCTCGATGCACCGAACCGGATCGAACTCGGACTGAATCCGAGTAAGCTTGTCCGAGTCACATCCGACTCGGCCGAGTCGTCAATCCACTATTGAGCTTAAGAGAATGTACCTCTTTATTCCAGTTTGTCCTGCCTGTCAAGACAATGAGAGCTATGGTCTGTAGAAGTACTCCAAAGATCATGCCCCACCAAATCCCCTAGATAAAAGCCAGCACAAGCAATCCCAGCCGTCAGATTATCAAAACAGTATTATAAGATTGAAACATCACTTGGGCTCATTCTCATACTTTGAGTCTTGGATTTAGTACGCGTTTGGATTGTCAATCCAACTGAATTGCAATAACAAAATTAAACATAAAAATGGCCAAAATGATGGTGGGCCTATTTTAGTTGATGGTGATGATCAAAACCCAAATGGAGCCTATGATCTAATGATTCTAAACATGATCCAAACCGTCCATTGCATGAGAAAAGATGGCTGGAAAAAAAAGGCCACCTTTTGAATGATACGGTCATCCAATCAGTGAGATTTTTAAATGGTGGCGGATGAAATATGGTATGAACCTAGTAGACGGTCCAGATTTATGTCAGAGAGAGAGAGAGAGAGATAGAGAGAGAGAGTTACAGCTTCTCTTAGACTTGTTTTGAAGCCAATCACGCATCCAATGGGGAGACCAATGATGTAGTAAGTGGTCAGGTTAACGTACGCCACTAGCGCTTGCCACCCACTTCCAATGGCCACACCTGCATTTCCAAAATCTCTTAAAAATCAAATCTACACCGTTCAAAACCCCAAATGAAAATCTCTCTAGGTAATCCACGGCACACGTGCCAATTTGTCACCCATGTTCTATATCCACCACATCCATCCATTAGTGCCCACCATGATCATTCCCTGGTCCAAAAATCAAGCTGACCAAACCACACGTACCTAGAATATAGAAGGTTGGACAGTTTATTTTTCATAAACCCCACCTGTGACCCATCTGATAAGTGGGCCAGCCCGGTTTTTGGGTTAAAGCATTGTCACAAAAAGTGTTTCAATAATGTATAAAGGTTTCAAGACTTGGCGACTCGGCCGACTCGTTCAGTCCTGAGTCAGAGTAAAGTTGTGACTCGGCTGAGTCATTGGGCCAATCAGCCTCTATTGTCCCAAACAGGATCAAACTCAACCGAGTCATTTGGTCCCGATTGGAGTCGCAACTCAGCTGATTCATTGAGCCAGTCACCCGACTTGAGTAGCAAATGGCGTTTTACTCAACCGAGTCGGATGAGTCGACTCACATCTGACTCAGACTTGTCGAATTTGAAAATTAGCGCGAATTACAAACCCCACCATAGCATTAATATTTTACCGGAAAGGATCGGTTGAACTCCATTTAAGAACACAGAGATCGCGAGCAAGGGAGTGAGGTCTGAAACAGCCTCAATAACATCTTCATCACTTGTGAAAAGTTTGCTTAATGGAGTCCGGAAAATCAACACGATCACACTGAAAATTATACTGATGAGGACCGACGTTGTCGTCACGACGATCACAGAGAATCTTGCGACCTTTGGGTGGGCCGCACCGAGCTCATTGCCTACTCGAATGCTGCAAATCAAATCAACAAGAGAATGATACATAAGTATGATCAAATGGTGAAAATAAATTATTATAAAAATCTAATTCCCAAAATTTGCCCTTTTTCATTGCAGTAATTATAATTCTGTACCGTTTGGATTGCAAGTGATACACATAGGTTTAGGGTATTAAACTGCATTAGGTAGAATTAACACTATTATAATTTATATGTTACCAAATGTTTGGGAATTTTGATCATCCAATTCCACGTTTGGGTCAAACTCTTTCTCAAGGAAAAACACGATATAAAGTAAAACTAGCATTTGGTGGACTATGTAATTCTAATCAAGAAACAAGATTTCACAACTGATGCTAGTAACCTATATGCATATGCAGCCAAAGTGTCATGTGTAAAGGGCACATGTGGATGTATGGCATGGGATGAAATACATGCATCCATGTGGGGTCCACTGATGTAGTGGATTTCAAATTTCACTAGAAATTCAGCTGTTATCTCTCACTGGAGAGGATGATATGATGCTGGGATTAATCCAGTCTTTCCTCTGGATTCCAAATGCAGGATGACTTTACCTTGCACTTGGGATTGGATGGAATTTTGACCATCTAATCCCACATTTGGGATAAATTCTTTGTTTGGGAAAAACACTGTGTAAAGTGAAAGATGGCCCAAAATTTTGGCATGTTTATACAAAAGATCATAACTGGGCATTTTATAAGATATTGATGGTTAGAATTGTCCGATCAGCGTGATTTTTGCAAGGTAGGCCATGAAATGGGTGATGGATCTTGTGGACGATCCAGATTGATCTATGGCATTGTCTAAGCTTCTGATGCAACTAGGTGTACTGAAACTTTGGTGATTATGCATTTATGCACGCAGAGGCTTGTTAATTCCACAAAGGTGTACCACCCAACATCCGTATGCACCCTCCAAGCGTGCCAACACAGCATACGTGTGTAACACTCCAGCTGTCCATCAGGTGGATGGATCCACTCATCAAATGGGCCCCAGTGTGAAGGCTCAAAATAAACTTGGGAGAGTCTTTTCTATCCGTCCATTTCATTTGTACGTTCAGGCCCACCTGCTGAGTGGCCTCATTCTTGAGACATGCATTCTGCATGGTGGGCCACATGGAGGACGGCTCTGATCTCGGCACGTGAGGGCGTTTGCATGGGCTGAGGCTATACACGCTCGCAGGTTTAGCAAACCACTATGAATGCATGATACGTGCATGCATGTATGTTTGTACGTACAAATACACATGTACTGTGTCTACGTGGCAGTGGAAATTACAAACCTGATTGCCGTACAGAGGCCCAACATGAATTGCATGTCCCAGTTCAAGTAGTTCATGCTGTGATTGCATCATAGCCATAAAAAAGGTGTAGTGTGAGTACCCAATACATGAAAAATATAAAGCAATGAGGAAGTAATTCGCATGATGGTCATCATCTATGATGATCTGAGCCGTTAATTTGGTAGGACATATCATGGGATGGGCCATGCCCAATTTCTCCCTATTCAGATGGCCTAGTCCTTTGACAAAATGCCAACCAATGGTCTACATTTAACCGTGCCCAAGTTTGGGTTGGTCATAAGATCTAGACCATGTGGACGACCTGATAGATAGCTCCCATGTCACACACGTGAGACATATTGTCACGTGTCACCCACATGCGTGTAGGCTTAGCAAACCTCGTTAAGAAGAATCAAATAATGAATAGGAGTACAAAAGAAGGTGGGCCATTAAAGTACCAGATGGAAATTGAGTCAAGAGAGATTGTAGGGTTAGGGAGGAGGCCTGATATCAGTACAATCCCTTGGAAGTACCATATCTCCAAGCTGCATTTAAAAAAAAAAAAAAAAAGTTATGTGTATAGTACTACTGACCATCTAGCAAGCAACCGTACGGACACGTATGCAAGATCCAAGCCATCCATCAGGTGGTCACATTCTTTAGTTTCCGGAGGCTGAAAATCGGGCTGGTTTACTCATCACTTGGGGCCACAGTGGATATCGCAAATATACAGCTGTAAGGGACGCAGACTGCGTACTGAGAGTAATAAGTAAACTCTGTGGGGCCCACCGTGATGTATGTGTCTTATCCACGCTGTCCATCCATTTTATCTTCTCATTTTATGCCATGAGCCCAAAATTGAAGCATGTCCAAAGCTTAAATGGACCACACCAGAGGAAACAATGGGAATAATGACATCCACCATTGACGCCTTCCTAGGGTCCATGGTGATGTTTATTTGTCATCCAAACTGTTCATAAGGTCACACAGACAAGATTGAATGGAAAAAAGGAATATGAGCTTGATCCAAAACTTTTGTGGCCCCTCAAGAAGTTTTCAACGACAAGCATTCAATTCCCACTGTTTCCTGTAGTTTGGTACATTTGAACTTTGGATATGCTTCAATTTTGAGCTCATGTCATAAAATGAGGTGAAAAAAAATGGATGAACGGCATGGATAAGACACATACATCATAGTAGGATCCGATAGAGCTTACTCCAACTGTAATAAACTTCTTTTTAGCCCTCAATTCTTTTATTTACTGTAGTCGACATGATCACCGAATCATCCTGTTGGTCAAGAGAATCTATAAAGTGTGTCCCACCTGATAGACCACTTGGATCTTGCACATGTGTTACACATTGGGAAGGAAGAGGAACTGTTTGGAACACCCAAATTGGGTTAGAGCTGTAAATGGTCTGGGCTAGCGAATGGGCTTTCAATTAGGCTTGGGCTTTTCAGGCCCAACTTGAGTCCAGCATGATAATAAACAAAGCTTCCGTAAGAGGCCCGTCGGGCCTAAATGCAAGCCGAGCACAACCCAAAAGGACCCGTACCTAAAGCCCAACAAGCCAGCCCGGCCCATTGAAAGTTCAAAGATCAAGTGTGTCTGTGAGAGAGAGAGAGAGAGAGAGAGAGAGAGAGCCCAGCCCATTGGACGGTTCGGAGATCAAGTGTGTCTGAGAGAGAGAGAACTCACCAAAGCATAAAAGCCGATGCGACGGTCAGCTTGAGGTAGGACCAAAGCCCAACAAAGGCCCGTACGGTGAACCCAGTCCATGTCTCCTTGCAAGATGGGCTCAGTACTATATAAAGCCCGGTTAGAATTACAAGGACCCACCAAGAGAAACTGAGTGTAAGAGCAGCTCCCAAAAGCCCATAATCCAAAACAGTAGACAGCCACCCATGTGAGGAGTGTATGCAATAGAAAAACACCTACAGCTATGTATGCCAAAGGGTTCACAATGTTCTGGGCCTGAAGAAACCGCTGCATCGGACAGTTGAGTGCAAATGCATAGAGCTGTGGGATTAAGCCCCGTGCGAAAATCTGACCCTGCTCGGCGATGTCCTTGGACTGACCGATCGCGATCAGGACGGGCCCCGCGTACCAGTAGAGAAAAGTGAGGAGGACGGCTGCACCCAAATGCAGGATCATGGCCTTCTGGCAAATGACTCCCATCGTGTTGTATTTCCTCGCCCCGTAGGCCTGACCGCACACTGTCTGGACCGCGCTCGCCATGCCCAACTGAGAAATGGAATCAAAAGAAAATGGACGGATTAGATTAGACTCTGGTGATACCTAATTGGGCCGGCAATGGGTGGGCCTGAGGTCGTCAGGGAGTCTTGAAAATATTATTTTGCCTAGCCCAGGCCCAGCCCAACAAATATAGCTCCAAAACTCGTTGACCCGAAAACCAACTCTCTGAGTCAACAAGATTTGACCCGAGTCACTAGGAAAATTGGCCGTTGATGTCTCTGGAATCAACAAGACTTCGTAGTTCGACGTTATGACCCGAGTCAAGTGAAGACTCGGTTGAGTTGTTCTGGGTTTTGGGTTTTGATTGGTCTGTTATGTCCCACTTTGGATGGACACTGCCTCCAAGAGAAATAGAACAACGGTCCACATTCAACATTTTAAAAAAGTCCTTAAAAGAGAAATAGAGATTTTTAGACCTATTTTTTCGGACCTATCATCATTTTATACACGAGCGGCCTATATGAAATTCGACCGGTCTGTTTTTTTGTGACAGTGGTCCACCTGACCTACGGGTTAAATATCCTTTACGAGAGAGGTTTTAGCACATGTGGCACATAGATGTGGATGGACGGCTAACAAGCTTTCGTAAATGGACCACCAAAATCTATGCAATGCGAGTGCATGTAGTGAACCGATGCAGCCGCATGTACTGAATAAAAAATAGGACCAGACTACCTTCATGTCTGGCCCATTCTGTTATCATATGGATGCTTGAAAGTAAAATGATGTGTGGTTGATCCACAAAGCTGTGTGGACCGTCCGGATTGTAAAAACTATGCCTGCCACACGTGTATGAGATCCATACCGTTTATCTGTTGGGAACAACGTCCAACGGGACATCGCATCAAGATCAAACCAGATGGTTGATCCTAGTTGCTGATCAGATGAATTTTGTGGATTAGGCATTTGAACTATTCACAACATCCCATTCGATGAAGGATGAACGGTCTGGATCTCATACCTGCACACCACACGTGCGGAACTTGTGTACCAAACATCTCCCACCATCCATATTAATCGTGGACGGTGGAGATTTTACATAAGTTACACTCGATGCAGAGCCACCGCAGTTACCATGATCCCATACGCCAGCCCTTGAATTCCGACGTTGGCGATGGACGCTCCAGCGAGCTTCAAGGCTCCCAGGTGGCCAGAGAACATCTGGGTCACTAGGCTAAGCATGAAATTGAAGATGGACACGATGATCGACGCTCCAGATAGCGTCCACAGGACCTTCGACTCCCAAGCTGCGGCCCAGATCATCGAGCGAATTGGCAGAGGCTCCCACCCCAGAAGGCCCTCGATCTCGTCCGATGATGCATGGATGATGGAGCTGTTGTGAATCAACGGCTCTGATGCACTCTCCCCCATGTAATGGATGTTAGAAGCACCACCTTTGTCCATCTCCTAAATGCAGCGTCTATGCAATCTTATAAAAGGGATTCAAAACGCATACCATATCTACCCTTCTAATCAGATGGAGGTGTTTGAGAATAGTAGCTAAAGCTAGAATTTCAGTTACACCATTTTCACCTAACAGTTAAGATGGGTCCAGCATATTGTGTATATTCCGTCCAATCCATTCATCAGGTGAGCCCCACCAGGATGAATGGATAGACCAAAACTCAGGTGGGCCACACCACCTGAGTAAATAGGATTTCGGCCGGATTGTATATTGCTCACTGTGGAGTGCCCCCCTTTGAGTGTTTTTGGAAGCGGATTGGGTACTACCCCGCCTGTCCCTGGCTAGGAACGGACAGGGGCTCTAAGGGGCCACCTTGATATATGGGTTTTATCCATGCCGTCTATCCATTTTTTTCATATCATTTTAATACACAAGCCCAAAAATAAGGCAGATCTAAAGCTCTAGTGGACCACACAGTAGAGATTAAACACTTATCATTGAAAACATTTTGGGGACCACAAAAGTTTTAGATCAAGCTGATATTTAGGTTTTCCCTTCATTCATGCCTATGTAACTTTCTGAACATGTTGGATGGCAATTAGCCATCACAGGGCCCGAAGTTTCATCAGACGATATTATTTTCACCACTACTTCCTTTGTTGTGGCCCACTTGAGCCTTAGATCTACTTCATTTTTTGGGCTTGTAGCTTAAAATAATGAGTGACACTTTCTGCTCTACTACCAGAAAAAATGCTACTCTATAATAGACAAAAGATTTTGCACTCACATATAGAATCTTCGATCATTTAGAATTAAGTAGATGGCTTGGACACAATTAAGTGTCCTGCTAGCCCAGCTGGAAGACGCCTTGGTGCGTTGCCCAGTTAACAGGGTGGGTGCGTTGCATGTCTAACTGAAAAAAAAAAAAAGTGGATGCTTGGACACAATTTTTACTTGTAAGTTTTTGTTTATAGGTTGTGAAGCAAATTCCAAAACTATGAAAATGCTCAGGTCAATTCAATTTTAGTTTAACTCCTGTAATAGTGAGCATTCATGCAAGTCAAAAAATATTGTTAGAAATTATCTTGTTGTTAAGCAGATTTTACAAAATTGTTAAGCGTCCATCTAACTCATCTGCTCGAAATAGATGATGGTGAATTAATTTATTAAAAATCTTTTTAAAACAATATATAAGAAACATATCCACTATGAAAGTTGTCGGTCATAAAGAAATATTTAATTAGTAGGAGTTTCTGTTTAACCCAATTTATATAAATAATTAGAGATCTCATTTTTTCTGCTTCTCCTTCTATGTATAATTTTTTTCCATAATAGAATTCTGAGTTACATTGGAGACATAAAGCTCTTAAGAGACGGACCACTAGGAGATAAGAACGTGCGAATAAGTCAAGTGTGTAAACTCATTGCCATACTTTTTTTTATCTTTAATCTATGTCATTGAGATTATTGATATTCATGACCGTGATTCATTTCACTTTGAAAATATTAGATATTGTAATAATTTCTATGATCCAATATTAATAATCTTGATGGATGAGATATGAAAATTTTGCTCATACCATCCAACAATAATAATTTAAAATAGATATGTTTAGAAAACATTTTAACATTTATCATCATGGTCCAAGTAGAAGAATGTAAGACATCTTTTGGGTAAACTTACTCAATCAATGGCTGATCAAACCTATTGACCATTGCATATTTTGATTGACCATAACCTCATAAAAGTTATGATTGGTTCATATATGCAAGAGCAGTGTGCTTAGACTTTATTATGTATCCAAAGTGTTTCAAGTAAACCTAGACTTAGAATATTTCAGTAAAATAAAAACACCTGTGTAGGCATAAACTCTTATGATGTCTTGAAAAAGTAATAATTGTAATGGGTTGAATTACTATTGCCTTCTTTTTCTATAAATATTATCTCACCCACATTATCTATACATAGAAGAAAACCTATGGATCTCAGATGATTAAAGTACAATATCATCATCAATATAACCAGATATGGTAATGTATAAAAGATGAGATTATCACAATAGAGATCCTTAATGAATTTATAAAGTTTGATTCCTGAAAAAAACCCTTTTGCTCTCTTGTATTTGAACCTAGAAATCCAACATCAACAAGCATCCTAACACTAGGGAGCGCGTGGTAGTTACCATAGGTTCAAGCACGGTAGAGGCCACCTCTACACGCGTCATGGGTGCATTGATTAAAATGACTTACATGATGGGCCGAATCCTGGAAGGCCCGTGGTTTAAGAAGCATGATACTCAGATACTCTGGCATTGTGTGATGATTGATGGAGATTTGACGGACGGTCGAAATGAAGGGAAGTCAATGGTCGAAATCCAACGCAGAAATTCCTACTAATCGGACGTTAGAACTGCTTGATCAACCGGACTTTTGGACAATGCTGTTTCTAAAGTGGGTCCCACGATTTGGGAGGTTTAATGTCTGAGTTAGTGAATGCCACCTACATAATTTCTGAGCGCACGTGTAGCAACCATCATTGCCTGCCGGAGTATCAACTAACTGCCCTTTAAGAATTCAACTTGTTCCTGACTATATAAAAAAAATTAAAAATAAAAATAAAAAGGTCCTATAACCAACGTGGGTCCCACTGCTTGAAGGGCTCCGGAAGCTGCGGTCAGCATTCACGAGACAGGTGGAGATTTGGGTGGACCACCAACTCAGTTTGTTGGACCCGTTAATAGAGGGTGAAAGAATGGTTGGTGAGGTCCAATGCAAGTAAAGACACGAGCCTGCCAAATAAATGATCTTTCATCGGACACATTGCCACGTCTCAATAGGACATTACTTACAAAACTAATCAGATGTAGGCCATATGCCAACCCCGATATCCCGGGACTCGGATTGATCAATAGTGACCCCTCCATTACTGATCAAAGGTCTGTGGGCCCCACCATAAGGTATGTGTTTTATGCACGCCGTTTATCCCTTTTGCAATATCATTTTAGGCATGAGCCCCAAGATGAAGAAGATCAAAGGCTCAGGTGGACCACACCACAGGAAACAGTGAGGTTTCAACGGCCATATTTAACTTATTACGAGCCACGGAGGTTTTTCCTCAGGTAGACCACACCACAGGAAACAGTGAGGATTGAACAGCCACATTTAACTTATTACGAGCCCCGGAGGTTTTTCTACCAAGCTGATTTTTTCCTTCATCCAATTTTACGCGACAAATAAACATGACGATTTCAACAGTGGGGTTAGAGGTGGGCAACGATCCGGTCAGAGTCGAACATAGATCAGGTCAGATCATTCAACCGCTTGAGTGGCCATGTTGGAACAATGTTCAAACAAACTTGGTTTGGTCTAGCCTAACCATATTCGTACATGTTCAAACATATGCATTTTGGACAATTTTCATGAGTTCAAACAATTAAATGACTAATCACAAGGTCTAAAGTTTTTAACTAATTAAATTAGAAATCATAACATTGATAATTAACATCCCACTGTTTCCTTTGGTGTGGTACACTCGAGCCTTCGACTAGGGCTCTTAATGGGTCGAATTTAGATCAGATCCAGTTGGATCCGGCTCCAAGTCCGTATATCTGTAGATGGATTCAAATCAAATTCGGATCCAACTCAGATCTGAAAGGTGATATCCATATCCGATCCATTTATATATTGTTAGATCCATTTCCAATCCAAAATCCATATAACCATCAGATTCAGGTCGAATCTAGGTCCAAATCCACCCCTATTACAAATCTAAAAAAATTATAAAATATATAATATGATATATTTAATTTAGTAGAAAAATGATGCAAATCCCACTATTTACTTTGTTATGGTCGACCTAAGAGTGGCATGTCTCAATTTTGAGACATGGCCTAAAATAATTTGGAAAACGGATGGACAGCATGAATATACTATATACAGCAAGGTGACAATGAGTCTGATCATAATCAGATTCGAATCGAACTCGGATATGTTCCTATGAATCCAAATCCGGTCCATTTAACTAATCGGACCTATTTTAAGATCCAAATTCGCATTGTATAGATTCAAAGCAAATTAGATCTCGGATCTGACCCGCTCCATTGAGACCCCTACCTTCGATCTACATCATTTTAATTTTTTTTATAATGCCATAAATGATCTTTAAAAAATAGACGGACGGTTTGCATAAGCAAATATATAATTGTGGGCCCCACAGAGCACTGACGGGACCTACCGTCTCTAGATAGGTCCTAGTGGGGGTAGACTGGTAGTACCCAATCCGCGAACGTGAGTTGCTGGTAATGCGAACACCTGCCAACAAGCTGGTGTCAAAGCTCTGTGGGTCCTATAATGATGTATTTGTTTTATCTACTTTGTTCATCCATTTGTACAACTCATTTTGAGGTATTAAACAAAAAATGAGGCAGATACAAAGCTCAAGTGGACCACACCACAAGAAACGGTGAGGAGAATGATGTCCACCATTGAAACCCTCCTAGGGCCCACATTCATGTTTATTTGTCATCCAACATTCTCTCTCTCTCTCTCTCTCTCTCTCTCTCTCTCTATATATATATATATATATATATATATATATATATATATATATATATATATGGAAAAGGTACTATGCGGTCAACCTCATGGGAAGTTCCCATGAGGTCGAGTTGTGTGGGCCCAATTGTGATGTGTGATGAGCATCCACTCCATCAGTCAGATGCACCATTCCAAAGTGGGCTATGGGACTAAAACTCAAGTTAATCCATGACTTCTATGGGCACACCATGAACAATAGTTAAGAGTGAATATCCACCCATCGAAACCTTTATGACTATTTATAAGATGAAATGAGATATGGTTAAGAAATGCTGCCCATACATTTTGTGTGTCCCACTTAAACAAGAGTTCACACCAAGTTTCAACCATATCCAAAACTCAGGTGGGCCCCAACAAGTGCTTTTAGATGCTGTAGGCATGATTTTACATTGTTTCAGTTGGTATGGCCCACTTGAGTTCCGGATAAAGCTGATTTTTGGGATATACCATAACCAATAGGGGACCCATCAAATGCATGGTATGGATGTCTGATATACACCACAATGGGGCCCACACAGCTCTACCTCATGGGAACTTCCCATGCGGTCGACAGCATAGCAATATATAACTAAGTCAAATGAACGAGTTGAGTCGAGTCGGTCAATATTCGAGTTGAGCTCGAGTCAAGGCTTGATTGAAACCAGCTTGAAATTTTTTTAGACAGACCCTGTGCGCTCGTAACAAAAGTTCAAACATAAAGACTTTTTGTTCAAACAGAGTTTTACATAGCCTATCTGAGTCAATCTGAACGATCAAACTTGGTTCATGTCCAGCTCTGGGTGGGGTCATTACCGCTGTGTTTCCTGTGGTGTGGTCCACCTGAGCTTTGGATGTGCCTCATTTTTGGACTCGTGCACTGAAATGAAATGGCAAAATGAATGAACAGCATGGATAAAACAAATACATCATGGTGGGGCCGCAGAGCCTTTCCAGCACCGAGTGGTGCGATCCACCTGAGACTGCCAATACCACCCTGAGATGAAGAGATAAACAGTACATCTGTACTTCTTTCTAGGACCATTCAACCATTAGGGTTGTCGGCTCAGGTGGGCCCCAGAAAGTTATTTGTGTGAAATCTACCCAACCAGCAAATGTGTCACCTTATGTTAGGTGCAGGGCTTAAAAATCAGCCTGTTTCATGTGGACCACACAATTGAAAACAATACAGGAAAATACTTACCTTCCAAACTATTTCCCTTCGTATGGCCCACCTGAATAATGTATGGTGCCAAGTTTTAGAGAGAGAAAAATACCTAAATTTTAGCATGGTTGACTTAGCATCAACTATTATGTGGGGCCCATCCAAGCTACGATCCACTCAATATATATATATATATATATATATATATATGTGTGTGTGTGTGTGTGTGTGTGTGAGAGAAAAGGACAGCGGATTAGGTGAGACTCCGGCCTCACAAAAGACGATGCTTCCCTTATCGTGGGGTCCACCTTGATATAGGTATTATGTATCCACGCCGTCCATCCGTTCCTCCATATCGATTTAGGGCATTATCCCAAAAATCAAGCAGATCTTATTATCAGGTGGGCCATAGCATAAATTTAAAAAAAAAAAAAAAAAAAAAAGTGTTGATTGACCATTAATGGGCCACAAAGTTTTGGATCAAGCTGATATTTGTTGTTTTCCCTTCATCCATGCTTACGTGCTGGTCCACCAGATCAACACACCAGATAGGGAGAAATGTCTGCCACGTATACAGTGTGCAGGGAGCTGTACTGAACTCTTCTTATGCAGCGACCTGCACATGCTGTTAGCTATTTTCGTTCTCTACCGTCCGTTTCAGGGCCACCTATCTGATAGATAAGATTCTTCTAATTAGTGTATTTTTTTAAAACAGGCCATCCATTCTAGTGTCGGATAGATGGACGAACCCAATTTAATACATGTGGTCCGTACTGTTGGCTCTGACTTATCCTGTCTCTGTTGCATATTACTACATGTGATCTTCTGTTGGGCTCAGTTTGGGCTTGGGCTTGGGTTGGACTCACGAACCCGTTAAGAGATGGGCTTCACGGCCCACCTTACGGAACTAGGGATGTCAACAGACAGGAGTGGCCCACCCAGCCTGGCGAGCCTTGCCTAGCTTTGGACAGTGCCTGGACCTATTAGCTAGCCCTGTGGGCCGGGCTTGGTATGGCATGTATGGCCCGATCAATACACATTGGGCTTGGGCTCAAATCATTTTGGCTCAACCCACTGGCCCGACTTCATACGTGCATGTGTTCTATCTTGCATGTACGCTATTGATTTCATTAATCTAAGAGAAATTTCCCTCTGTAGACCTCAGTTTTGAGCGATCAGCTAAAATAGACCAATGAAAAACTTACTTTCCATTCTAAATTTCAGTGTTTTTTTTCGGATGAACATTCACGTCAGAGGGCCTTGATTGATTTCGATTGGGTCCAGGGTGGGCTGGGCTGGGTTGGGCCTGGGCCAACCAATTTGAAGCTTGGGCCCAGTATGATAGGTCCATGCCGGCTCATGCTTGGGCCCTATTAACTCTGAGCGAGGCCAGACATGGACCATTATCCACGCATATCCAACCGTCGTCTTATCATGCATCTGTCCACATTCAATGCGTCCATCAGCTTCATCTTCTGCCGAGTCAGCATCATGAGTGTGGCCCACCTGGTGGATTGCATGTGCCTTGGAACACTATGGTGGGGCCCACCTAGTAGGATTGCATCTGTCACAAATGCCAGGTCTTATGACATGGCACCATCTTCATTGAAATGACGGCACATGCCTTGATCTTTTCCTTGCAGGAGAAATACGATTTGACACCGTCCTTGTCAATCACACGAGACAAATCCACGTCAAGCAAAAGAAAATATCTCCAAGCAGTGAAATTCTGCTTTTCACTTCCTTGATGGGCCTAGCTCAGCCTGACGGTCAAAGAAACAGCAACAAAGGTTATCTGCTCAATTGGAGAGGAGAGGAGAGGAGAGGAGGATTCGGATTCAGTAAAAAATTAGATTTAAAATAGGTTTTAAAAATTGTATACCCAACACATTAATGGCATATTTGGCCATCACTCGTTTCCCGAAAACCAATAATAATAAAAAAGGTTTTCCATTAATGTAACGATTTAAAATATTTAGATGACAGGAAAATTGAGAATTAAGTAAAGTAATTATTGCACTTCTTCACAAGTTAGATTTCTTAGCCTTAGGGGCAAGGGTTGTCTAACGTGTATAAAATTTTCATTTGCCATATAAATAACACAAATAAGACGCTTAAAAATGAAATCCATGTTTCAATAGCTATTGCTTTAAGAAATAATTACTATCTAGTTATTATCCTTTGATTTCTTTTTTATGATGCATGTTGTTGCTGCCAATTTAATCAAATAAGGCCACATGTGTGAACGAGGAGTAGTATTCCATTTTCGTGTGTGGGTGTGATATGCAGGCGTGCCAGAGTCTACTCGACTCAAGGTTTGATTGAACAGCTGGTGTTCCTTCGCATTGAGATGGATAGATTGGAGACTGGACACAGGATCCAATTATCCTCTCAACTACCAGTTGCACCTAGTGTTCAGGCGATTTGTGAAAGGGTATGGTTTAGCCATTTCCGAATGGATTCTTTTTACCTTGTGATAATAAACGTGTGTCTACAGGCTTAAGGACTTGTTTTTCTGCGTGATTTGCTACCATACTTCAACAATTAAATAGAGAAAGAAGATATAAGCCGAAAGTATTCTTCTATTAATGATTTTGATAATAATGGCATTCACAATTGACTTGAGGGACGACGATCCGTTCGTTAGCCCAATCAAAATGAGCTTTGTAGCAGGACGGTCGTTATATGTGGATGGTCGTCTATTTGTTGGTCAATTGAAAACCGAGCCTTATAGCGGAGATGATTAATGGAGGATGGATCTTTGACAATATGTTCGTTACTCTATCGAAACTAGGCTCCGTGGCGAGATGGTCGACAAGGTGACAACCTGTTTGTAGTCTTAGTAGGAAAAAAGCATGTGGCGAGATTTTTATGAATCGACTATCTATTTATTGTTTGGCATGGACCAAACTTCGTGGCAAGATAGTCGGCGAACACTTAGCACGTAGTAGTAAAGCCTCACAACCTTCCATTCAAAACTGAGCAATCTTCCTTACAATCCAACGGGATGCCGTGGATAAAAGATGAAAATATAAACTAAAGCCTCCATGTTATGAGCAGCGACGGGGAAATAAACTAAAATAAAGTAAAAATAAATGAATGTCTATGGTGGACGGATAAATAAAATATATTTTGTTGTATTTGCATGAGGCCTGGAGCTCTTCATAGAGTGCTATTTATATAGGCTTTTAAGAGGCGGTGGCCTTGCGTAGTTCTTTAGCATCGCGAAGGATTTGGACGATCTGTTATAGAAATTTCTTTGATTCATTCACATCAGAGCGGCCTATTGCATACGACTACATGTACAGGAGATATACTTTTGCTTGCGTCAACTGAAGTTCTCACATCTTTGAACTCTCACATTAAAAAGTTAATGTAATCTTTATGTTGCTTCACTTTAACATCCGTGGAGAGTTGCTTTTAAGAAGGCACTAGCATTTAATGCATGCTAGATAGAAATGTCCTTTGATAAGATTTTGACATTTAATGCTGAGAGAGAGAGAGAGAGAGAGAGAGAGAGAGAGACTTGCATTAACAAGAAACTTGCTTTTTGTATAGAGTACTTTTTATAGAACTCTAGCATTTAATGTTCTTTCTCATGTGCACTAATATGGATTTGTCAGATCAGGTCTAAACAATATTGGAGGCCATGAGTAGGATTTTGCCCATCATTTACTATGTAGTGCCAACATGTGATGACTGGCGACATCTCATTAGACTACGTAAGTGTGCAAAAAATGGTGTAAACACATACAAACATAACCTAAGAAATATTATATAATACTTGACTTGAACCATGTAGTTGGTTTTTAAGTATACAGAAATGTTACCTAATTTTATGTGTACGTGGAAGTTGTACAATCCATATTTGTGTGAATGTTGTTGGGAGACAGATCCCCCTCTTGACCACATACACAACAATATTAAAAGAAAAAGAAAAATAGAAAGAAGATGAAGAGCTCAAAAGAATGATACTCGTTGTTCCTTTTCAGCATGTTCATGAATTCACTGGTCCATTCTACACAAAGGCCAAAAAGTGAAGACTCTCAATACAATACAATCTTTCTTTCACAACAAGTTATATATACTACAGACAAAGTAGGGTTTAAATAAAACACTGAAATTACAAATTTACCATTTGACTGACAATGCTGGTTGAATGAGCATTACATCTCTAATGATCATGTTCCACAAATTGTGTGATATATATGCTTTACACTAGGTGATCTATCTTTTGGTGTTAAAAAATTATGTGATTTGATGCTTCTGACTTGCCACAATTACATATGAAAACAAATGAATGGCTTAAATTTTTATTTTTTTTTCTAACCTTCAATTTAATTTATATCTTGGGGCCATTTGAAGAGTGAAATTACTGGTAACTTATTAGGGTGAAGATCTAAGCGTCACTTCCAACATTTTATAAAGCTCACATCTCACACGTATATTTCATATTTTCAAGTGGGGAAATGGTACTATATATGAGGTCGGCCTCATGGGAAGCTTCCAATGAGGTCGAGCTCTGTGGGCCCCACCGTGGTGCGTGAGAGATATCTAACCTATTAAGTCAGTTGCACCCTTCCATTGTGAGCTATTGGAATAAAAATCAGGCCAATCCATGACTTAGGTGGGCCACACCACAAATAATATAGTTGAGTTGTGGTTTAGACATTCATACCATCCATTGTGCATGCCCCACTTGGATCATGGGTCACACCAAATTTTAGGTCATTACAAAACTCAGGTGGGCCATACCATCTGAAATCATGAGAAATCGTGCCTAAAATATTGAAAAGCACTTGTTGGGGTCCACCTGAGTTTTGGATAAGGCTGATTTTTGTCACGTCCCACAACTTAGAGGGGACCTACCAAATGCACGGCATGGATGTCCATCACACATCACAGTGGGGCCTACATAGCTCGACCTCATGGGAAGCTCCCATTAGGCCAGACCTCATTGGACCATGTCCCTTTCAAGTGTTCCGGCATTTAGATACGTACGGGTTTACACACATGTGGAGTTAGCAAACCTGTGTAAAAGCTTGACTCAATCTTCATCTAGCTATTCTACTCTAAGATTAAGTGGAGCTTTCACCTGACTTGGCAATTTGATGAGTGAAACACTGGATCAACTCAATGGGTCTTTTCTGTTCACATTTGAATGATGGCTCTATTTGAAATCTTGGGTGGTCCAATTGACCAGGTCGATATTTCAAGTCGAGTCACTGAGTTTTAAAATTATCAATAGTAGTCGAACTATGGTTAACTAGCCCAGACCATTGATCATCCGGGCTCCACTGAGATGAGCCATGCTTTAGAAATATCTCCGACAGGGACAATACTAACCACTCTATTACAATAATTGAAGAGATAAATCCTAATCACGTGGATAGCAAACTTGCAAAACGCTGCTTTGGCCCTTTTTAATAGTATTACTGTTATAAAAGCTTCATTTGATTTTATTCCCTCTGATGTATGGGACCACCTCCTGTGAATTGCATGGCAGGTATTTGACATCATGTGATATTTGTTGATGACTTTTCTTGGTTTGTATGGTCATATCTATCATCTTTTCAAGTACTTATTTTACAAAGAACTTTAATTCAATTATCATGTGTTTATACACCACAACAAATGGTGTAGCTGAACATAAATACCGTCACATGATAGAAATTGCTCGAACCCTTCTCCTGCCCTTTTTTTTACACACACCTTCACCTTAGATGACTTTTCTTATTTTATATGGTCATATCTATCATCTTTTCAAGAACTTCATATCCATCATCTGTAGCTAAACATAAACACCGTCATATGATAGAAACTGCTTGAACCCCTTCTCTTGTCCTCTTTTTTTCTTTTTTCTTTTTTAATCTTTTACTCTCATTGACACCCACACACACCATGCACATGCATGCGTACTTGAACCCACGACCTCAGTCTTGAAACACACACTATCTACTACTTAGCCTTGAGTAGGGACCCTCCTTTGAACCAAAACAATTTTGGGAAGAAGCCACCCTCTCTTCTATTGGTATACCATCTAGTCTAAAAGCCTTTCCATTTTCACCTTTCTTAAACCTTCTTTCACTTCAGATATCGTAATTCCACAAAAGTATCCAGTGGTATACAATTGGGAAGAAGCCACCCTCACTTCTATTAGTTTACCATCATCTCGTCCAAAAGCTTTTTCTGTTTTCATCTTTCTTAAACCTTCTTTCACTTCAGATATTGTAATTCCACGAAGGAATACATTTGACTTCCTTTGCCACTTGATAATCCCAGATACATGTTCAAGGAATACAATTTATCCGAGCCATCTATCAAGTAGGTCAAACAGTTTAGATGTTATCACTCAAAAAATAAATCCTCCTACAATGTTAGAAATGGTTGGATGGGTAATAAATCTCTAGTCACGTTACATTGGTTTCAAGAACTTTGACCCACATAACAAACGGGCCCCACTTGGTACTTGGGTAAGAGCATCTACTTAGTGGTCCCTTATTAGATGAACGGATAAAACAAATGTGGCATTGCTAGAAAATATGTGTGTGCCTGAGCTGTCTTCTACATTGTCATGTCCTTAGCAAAGCTTTAAATAAAATGTACCAAGATGAAGACGTAATTTGTGAAAGTCGTATGGCTGTTACACAGTTAAAAGAGCACAACTAGACAAGTATTTAATGAGTTGGTACTGCGTCACACACATTTTTCAAGTCATCAAAGACAGGCCCATTTAATAGTAGGGCCTGGTGGACCAGGTTAGGTCGGTTTGGACTGTGGAGAGGATTCTAACCGGACCCATTTGAGAATTGTGCTGGTTTTTTGGACCCAAAAGTTCAGACTAACATAGGCCACCTATTTTCTATTGACCAAAAAAAAAAAAAAAAAACAGCCATAAATACAGATGTGGCAAATCTCTTTTCCAAAACCAAAGCGGGGAATCCTTTCATGGGTGCTTTTCTACCTCTATTTGTAAGACTCCTATTAAGTGGGCCAGACATGATCATTGGTTTTAATCTGATTGTTGGATTATTCAAATTGACATAGACCACTTTATCATCTACTGATGTTATAAAAAATAAAAAAAAAAGTGAGGAATCCTTTCATGGGGGTGTTTTTCTACTTCAATTCTCAAAATGGAAACTGTGTGTATGCAAGTCAATAGGATGGATGTAGATATCAATTTTCTTGCACAAAATCCAGGCTTCTTCTTCTTCTTCTTTTTGGTTTATTTTTTTTTAATGGTTTTGGATCTCTCTTGCAGCAATTATCACCTGGGACAAAAACAAGATCAGACGGCAGGCATGGAAAGTTAGATGTCTGCTGGGAAAAAAACAGATTAGAAAAAAAGCCAAAAATTCCAAATACAGATTTGTTTTTTTAGGGCTAGGATATGATGTGAGGCCAATGCAATTTTTAAATGGTGGTGATCATGCATCTTAGCTATAGGTTGCATGTAAATTGATCCAAACCATCCAAATATATGTGCCATTATTAGCTATCCAACTTAATTTGCCCTTTGAATTTCACTACTAATCAACTTTTAACCATCCAATGATGGACACTGATTTTATGGTTAAGATCATTTGGTCCATGTACCATTTATCCATTATGAGCTTCATGATCTGGACGGTCCGGATCTTTAAATATTTATGTGCAAACTGCACTATGCATTAGTCACCACCATTTAAATGTCAGCAGTGAAGAAAAAACAAGAATATTTTGGAGGGGAGGAGAGAAATCTCACCTGAGGGGAGGAGACAAGAAGGACGGGGGATTGTGCCAGATGTGGGGCCTGGATTGCTGTGGAAATTGGATTTGGAGACAGCTTTTTGAAGGGCCCAATGGCCCAGTGGGGGGGCAATCAGTGGTTGGAGTGTTTGCTGGTGATGTGAACCGCATGTGATATTTTTTATTCGATGTATACAAAAAAAAAAAAAAAAAAAAAAAGTATACATGGGCTAGGCTCTCATGGTAATTCAAACTCCTCATACGTGGTACTCATGTACGACCATCAAGACCATCCAAATAGTGGGGTCCATTGTAGATGGGGCACATGTTTAAGATCACACTTATCAAGCAATTCTAACCATTCAATTGATGGATGTAAAATGAATGGGTTAAGGTAGAAGTTGAGTTGTCCAACTTCCAAAAGAAAGAAAAAAAAAATCAGACGTTGGGTTATGCTCCATCCACAGTTGACGTCGATTTGGATGGTCCAGATTGCTATAAAACATACCATGTGTACGGTAGCAGGGTGATCATAATTTTCAAAATGGTGGTAAATTATCATAGGAGTCTAGCGCAACAGGAGAAAGTGATATCCTATTTTATGTTGCGTTTGGATGTCCTCTCTCTTTCTTTTCTTTTCTTTATTTTTTGTGTTTTTTTAAGTGGACAAAGATCGATGCGTAACGGTCCGGATGTCGATATGTGGTGCAGAAGGCCGAAGAATGAGATCCCGTGTAATGTGGTTATCAAAATCTGTGCCATCCAAACGCACCGCGGAGGCGGATGACTATTTGTCCAGTGGAACCTATAACACCAGATTGCAATTTGGGGGACATCCAAACGTGACTCCAGTCATGAAAATTACCAATGGGACTTTGTTTGTAGCATATTTCAGAAACAAGATACAGAAGATTAGATACATCAAGAGGAGAGAGAAACCCATTTGTTACATTGTTAAAATTGTAGCTAAAAAAGGGACATTCCAAAACTTAGGTGGGCCACTCCCCCTTAATATATAAGTCCAAGGCTTGAACGTACATTGCTACCAGTTGTGGGTCCCACTTCAAGTAGTAGAAACGGATGGCTATGCAATTAGGGCCCCACTTGGGTAATTTCTTCTATCATGAATTGGATAAATTGCAATTCAATTGAATTGAGCAACCAAATGCGCCCTCCATTTTTTGTAACTCAATGGCGGCCACAGATCATTGCATGGGAACTTCACAAGTATAAGGGTTGGCCCACTTCAGATAGAATCAGGAATCAACAGGAACCAAAACAAAAAAGATGGTCCATCAGTCTGATTTAAACCATCCATTGTTTCCATACCAATACGACATGACCCACCCCAATAGGCCAACCAGCCTGATTTTTGTGCCACATGATCATCATGGTGGGTCCTGCTATTTGCAAGGTTCGGATGTTATGCGGACTTGACAAGTCAGCACATGTTCAGTCATTGCATGTGAAATTAATAAGTTGCAGTGGGTTGTAGGTGGACGTGTTCTGACTATAATACTGCTGGAAGGGAGAGCACCATGTTGGGAAGACATGGGAGTTGGTGTGCTCAGGCATGATGGATGGTGTAGAAGGACACAACGGTCAGGATAAAAGGTGCCAACGTTAAGGTCATGCTATGGTCCACTGATGATGATTACAATGATTTTGTACGGTGCGGATTGACGCGAATGCATATTGCATGCATAAGAAAATGAGAAATATCATGATGTGCATCTCCTGATAAGAAGGGCCCACCTTTAGGTGATCCAAACCGTTAATTCGATGCAATAATCATGGATAGTGGATGGTCCAAAATTATCACTGGTTTAGAGACCAGAACCCTTTGATCAATGGCCTACAAATAGAGGGTTAAGAAGAAACAAAGCAACACTACAGAAAAAATGACCATATATTGGATGGTCATGATCATATAATCTCAGATACGTCGAGGGTGACCTCCATCCATCATGGGGCCCATTGAGAGAATGGCTCTGATCAGCTGATTAACCATGTTCCCATTCCCACCAACAAGATCTATCAGGACTACTATTGAGATCTGGATGCATCACAACCATACAAATTGTCAGGCCATCATAAATAGAGGGAGTTTGTTGTTAAAAGGTCACTATGATGAGAGGTTGATAGAAGGTGAAAGGGAGACTTAGGGTTTGTCCTTTTTATAGAGAAATGTGTTTCTTATTTAATTGACAGGCATGGGAGACAAACCAACAGAAACAAACCAAAACACCAACACAGCAAGAGAGCTGTTAACAGCCCTTGGTCTGTGGGCCCACCACATCAACCCCACTTGAGAATTTTCCTAGAAACTGGGCCGAAAAAGTGAAAAGGGGGGGAATAAAAAGGCCCTTTTCCAAGATGGGTCCAAGCCCAAAAGGACCATATCAAGGATTTTCTTCTAATCTTGCTGGAGCACGTGGAGATGTGGCACATATGCACATGATCCAAGCCGTTCATCTTGTCAGCCACGCCCTGTAAGTGCCATCAGGCTATTTTGATCACAGTTTAGTACTGGGTGTACAATAAAAAAACAGATGGTTAAAATAAATTGAGCGGTGGTCCACCAGGGCGTTCAATGGTCAGACCCACCAGATGAACGGACTGGATGTCATAAACGTGTGATTCACTCGCACGTTTCCATGATGTGTCTGAACTCAAAGGGGCCATGCTAAGGATTTTCTCTCAATCTCGATGCGCGCATGCGAACATAGCGGATGTGCGCGGGATCCAATCCGTTCACCGGGTAGAAAACCGCATGGATGGGCCACCACTTTAAAATCAGGCTGGTTTGATATAATTTCAATCCCAACCGTTCAATAAAAACTGACGGTTAAGATAAATAGACAGGTGATCCACATTCGTTATAGACAAGTACTGGCCAACCTGGTCAACGAAGCCAGCCTGATTCTTGTACCAGGGCATTCAGTGGTGGGTCCCACCAAATGAACAGACAGAAATCACAAGCTTTATTTTGTTTGGTTGCCACCACATTATGGCTTTGTAATTGTTCAACGGAAGCTTATATGGTAGAAACCGAAGGACAGGAATCAGGTACAGACGCATCTCTCTACAGTATACCTAAAAGGTTACGTGTCAATCCAGACCGTCCATCTAGTGGGCCCAATCAAATGACCCGTGATTCTAAAATCATGCTATAATTTTACTTATTTTGTCATCACCTAATATTGACCATTAAAAATTTTATTTTTTTACCATTTCTTTAAAGGCAATTTATCAGATGCTTATCTCTAACTATTACCATCCATAGTAGCTGTGATTAGATGGACGGCCCAGATTATACGTTGGCCTCCACGAACGCTGTGGACAGATGGGTCTAACAGATAGCCATTCTTCTAGCTCTACCGTAGGATCTCCCTTATTTAACTGGGTCCTTTTTTATTAGAAATTTAAAAAGTGGCCCTTTTTAATCCTCTAAGAATCAGATTTGGGCGGTTAATTAAAAAAAAAAATGGATGCCTTTTTGTTGAAAATTTGAGTCATGAGACCCTACACGTGTGCATGAATCCACAAACAGGTTACACGTGCATACAAGAGTCAAGGGCTTGACTCCTATGCTAGCCTTCCAGCATTTAAAAAAAAAAATGGTGGTGACTCTTGAACCGTACACTTGGCATAGTTGTACAGCAATTCTAACCGTCCGAATCACCAACCCAAATGTGGATAGAGCATAACCAGAAGGCCTATTTGTTACTCTGGCTGCAGATGATGCTTGATACGTGGCCCCCTTATAAATAATACATCTTGAATCCATTGACTGAAATTAAATTGACTAAATTGTGGTCCGCACTGTTGCTAAGTCAAAGTCCCAAAAACGATTGTTTGGCTAACCAAAAAGAGGACTTTTTTATTTTTCATTTTTAACCCTCCAATAACTGTCCACCAATCCAATAATCAGATGATCAAATAAGCATAATTTTTGGGTCATGATACATTTAGATTAGGACCCATAATTTGGACAGTTTAGTTTTGAATTACTTTCCAAGCATGCAATTTTTAAGTAATTCACAAGTGCCTGTATATCATCCATCCCTCTCCAGAGTATCAAATTCTTCTGGTACCAAAAAAAATGTACTGGGAAAATAAGATTAGCTATATGATTTTCCCTAATAAATAATATGTACCACTAAATATTCTTATTTTAACCATTTATTTCATAGGGATTTAAGAGATCAAAAACTCAAGTAGGTCACAAAATGGGAACAATGGTGGCCACATGAGTTGCAAAACCACCAAATTTTCCCTTCATCCAAGCTATATGAGTGGTCAGAACAGCCTGGATTTTATATACACAACACATCAAGGGTACGTGTCCCTCCCATCTTGTTCCCAATGTTGTGGCTCACCAGCATTGTGGGCCAGCATTCTTTTCTGGTTCTAGAGATATTTTGAGTTGACAAATCTGATGGACGGATTGGATTTCGTGAACACATCACATGGACCATAAATCTACTCAGACCCACTTTAATTAGGAGGGCAGCCCATTTTTAAATGTTCAAAGCTAAGTCAGACCCCTATGGGCAACAAACATACAATATACATATACAATGCTATACACATGCACAAAAGAAGATAAAAAAAATGTACATACGAACATGCATATACATATACATATACATATATTTATAAATAGCATAGATGCATATGTTTCATGTATATAGTTTAAAAGAGAAAATAGGGCATGGGATAGAGAATGCTAGCTAGTGTAGAAACTGTTGGGGCTTGTTGGTGTCTATTCATTTCTACTATAATAATAGTAATAATAGAAAAGATATATGAATGGGATTTTGCTATAAAGCCTTTGAAGTTGGAAGACTAGACAATGAGCCTTCTTCATGCTGTGATGTGCTAGCTCTGTGTGAGAGAGAGAGAGAGAGAGAGAGAGAGAGGGCATGGCTAAGAGGTGTATGGGAGATGGTTAAGGAGGCTTTTTGTCAAAAGCTCTTTACATGCCATCTCCCATCTTCTCCTCTCCTTCACCCGGATCAGTTTTCCGGTCACTCTGTCATTGTCACAGGTGCAACCAGTGGAATTGGGTTGCATACAGCAAGGTACCTCCCTCTCTCTCTCTCATATGAGTAAAACATACAATACCAATACAGAATTAATTAGGAAAATGATATTTATAACCCATGTTTTTAACTTTGCACCCCCTTTTCCCTACTCTATGGAAATGATATTTGCACCCCTTTTTCTATTGTAGTATCAAAAGTAGAAAAAAAGGTGTGTGCATAACAACTTCTCAAGTAAACTTACAACCACATGTATGGTATCTTAAAGAGAAACAATATAGCAATTTCTCTCTCATTGATATGAATAAACCCAACCAATGCTCATACAAAATTCATCGGAGAATGATATTTCTAACCCATGCTTTTTACTTGTACACCCACTTTCCCCTCTCTATGGAAATGATATTTGCACCCCTTTTTCCATTCTACCATCAAAATAGAAAAAAAAAAAAAAAAAAAAAAAAAAAAAAAAAAAAAAAAAAAAAAGAAAAAAAAGTTGACTTCTCTATGCACGTAGTTTGCAAACATACAACCATGTGTATCGTATCATTAAATATCAAATAACTACAACCGTTAATTTGTCTCCTCGTGATCATGGCCTTCATGATCATGGTCAGGATTCATCATGGATGGGCCTTGAAACAAAAAAACCAAAAAAAAAAACCAATTCGAACTATGCCAGCCGTTCAACGAAATGGGCACTCACGAAAGGCCGATTGGTAGAGAGTAGAAGAGAAAGAGGTCCACCGGTTGAATGGTTATGATCATCCGAATTATGAGACTTTTGGTCTGTTGGACAATGGATAGTCTGATGCTCGATTTGGGCGGTCCAGATTACATGCCTCAAGATTCTGAGGAGTATTATTTTGCATGCTAGATCGGCATACAAAAACAAAGCCAGCATTTATTTTTCTCATTTAATTCAATTAATCTGAAAATTATGAAAGAAAAACACCCTCTAAATTTAAGCTTATCCTTCACTCAAACTACATCCACTCGGTGATGGTATGTCCGAGATTTGGACCGTTCATCTAGTGTCCACTACCTTGTTTGGACCATACTCTAAAAGGTTAAAATAAAAAAAATAAAAAAATCAAATGATCGTAGCCATCTATTGGAAGGCTTTCGTCTACTGAATTTTAAACCTTTCCTAGTCATCCATCTGCTGTTTTCAGTAATCCACTAACTAGCGGCTAGGATTTTGTAATCAATGCAAATTTCGACGCATGCACAGGTCCCCCCATTAGATGAAAGGTCCAGATATCATGAACGTATGCCACGTGTGCAGAGATTTACTACTTGATTGCTGACTTAACTAGTGTTTCATGCACCGTAATATATTTGTTATTCTGTTCGCCGAGGAATTCCCGATTTTCTGACAAGTCGCAGCGATTTTTTGTTACCCAGGGAGCTGGCCATGTGTAGGGCCCACGTTACCCTGGCCTGCAGCCTGCAGGAACACCAAAGCCGCCCGCGAAATCGCACATCGGTGGCAGCAAGAGGCGCACGCTAGCAGAGTCGTCCATGTGGAGGAAACATGCGCCGCGGGAGCAGGATCCTTTGTCAGATTGGATTGCTTTTGGGTTAGCCATGCAAAACACCCACCAGGTCAGTCACAAGATGCTCCCACCACTGGTGGGGTTAGTGGGTTTCGATCCTGAGAACAGCAGTTGAAACGCTGAGGCATCTACCTTGGGTTAGTGGGTTTTCAACCCGAGACCAGCAGTTGAAACGCTAGGCATCTACTGGCTAAGCTAGATAACTTACTAAACTTTCTTATTGAAGCATCTCTCGATATGATATGATACATGCACATGCATATAGGCACACACTTTGAGACATGGCATGTGTACACACACACACACGCATTCGTACATATATGATTTCAACCCATCCAAAAGGTTAGCCACGCCACTGGGATTGCCTTGTCCAAAAATCAGTCATATTTACTTATTAGGCATGCATCGTTTTCTAAGGGCCCGGTTGGATACAACGAAATAAGTTACTCTCTACTTAACAGTAGTAGATAAAGTAATTTATTTGAGATAAGTAAGTTTAGTTTATGATCACTTAAAAGTAACTTTTTTATTTAAAGTTATTTAATCACTTTAATTAAATAAGTAGAAATCAAGATAAGCTACTTAATGTAAAAGTAGCTTGTCTTAAGTAACTTACATGATCCAAATGATCCTCTGGTGAAGCCAATTCATTAGAAGGACAGGATGTTACATGAACTTAACAAGTTGAAAGTTATCCACTAGTTGGACCATAACCAGTGGTCCAACAGGCGTGTCTATGTGTGTGTGTGTGAGCCTAGCTAGAAGATGAGAAAGCTCATTCACACCATATGTGTGGCTAGGTGGCATATGTGTGTCTAGGCCATTCATTTAGGTTAGCTGCATCATTTAAATGCCCTTTTTGATGTAGACTTGTTAGAGAATTATTATGAAATCAAGGTTCAATGACCTAATGGACCATTGTGTGCCTTAAAAAGTCAATGTTTATCTTTATTTTTTACAATGATGATCATCCATCCTATGCGGACTTGTTATTAATACCATAATATTTAATATGTGAGTTTACTTCAATTGTTCATGAGTCAAAGGAAGAGATATCCCCTATTGTTCTTGCAAACTTGAATTTGGGCATAATGCCGCTTGCTAAAGGAGAGTTATATTTGTTAGTCCATTACCACCTAGTAGGTTTTAAGACGAACCTATAATCGAGCTTAATTATATGATTATCTTGATTGAAGGGACTGATGGTGAGTCAGGATGGAAGGCCAATACCATCTGGCTCAACGACGATTTATGGATTTTTCTCACCCCACATAGGAGTGTAAGTGTTCATATATATGAGATCTTATTATTAAACCTTTTGAACAATTCAATTGGAGAATTTATTTTAGTCTTTAAATTGGAAAACTCATAATATTTTATCTAGATTGGCTTGTGTGTATACTAACTTTGACTAATCTTTATACCTAAAGATATATACAGAGTTTAAGTTTTTAATGTGATGTGCATTGGCCTTCCTCACAAGGTTAATTTAGTGGCTCATATGTAGGTGTGGTTAAGTGATGCAATAGGATATAGTTGAGGTTCATATGATCCAACGAAGAATCCACTAGTTGCCTAGAAACACTTTTATAGCTTAAATCTTGTTTACCATACTATTTATCAAGTTGTTTTTAGCTGGATCCATTTATTAAATCGTTTTAACTATTTAATTAATTATCTTCAACAATTGATCTTTTGTTTAACTGTTCAAAAGGTTTTAATTGTATTTGATGGATACCTTTTAGTCAAGATCTTGTGACATACCCAGTATTTTATGTAGGCATTGGATCAAGGGTCAATGATTATGGTTAATAGAGGGATTAGGTCAATTTAGGTACATGGATAATTAGATTTGTAGACTTTAAACATAATATGGAATCTCAAAGTTTGTAGGGAAGAAGCACACAGTAGCTAGTGTCTTCTTGAAACCCTGATTTCTCATATATAGATCATATATGAGTATAGAGAGAGAGAGAAAGAAAGCCATCAACATCCCTAATCCCCCTGGCCGTCATCTAGAGAGAGAGAAAGAAAACCATCAACATCCCTAATCCCCCTAGCCGTCATCTAGAGAGAGAGAGAACACTTTGGATGTCCCTCCTCTCTGAGATGCCTCTAACATGTGTACACCTTATAGATGATAGAAGGATGCATAAATTATAATATTTCTATTCTTATGGGTTTTGATATTCTCTTACATCATCAAAACCCTATAATCTGATCCATTCAGGTAACCTAATTGACAATATTCCTCTACCACCAATGGGCATCCATCACCTTAAATTTCATGTAAGGCTAAAAAAATGTACTACAAGATCTTAACCATTGGATATCCATTGAATATAATAAAACATTTTCAATAAACATGATAAAATATTTTCAATAAATAAAAATAAAATATTAATGATTAGAAACTTTTGAGAGAGAAAATCTTAAACTGGTTGAATTTTGGACTCTACTAAAAATAATTTGATGGATGATTTAATCATTAAGATTTAATCAACTAATGTATCCCAAGTAAACTAATGGTTCCTTGTTAGAGTAGATGTGTTTCAACCACATCATACTGCAAAAGCCCAACCACACCTATATGTCAGCCACTACTGTAACCTCACAGATGGGTTAAAGAACAAAACACTAAAACCACAAAGTACCAACATAACCTTAAGTCTAAAGATTAGTTAAAGCTGGTACGTGACAAGTCGATCTAATCTGAACATTATGGATCTTCCAATTAGAGATGATGTAATCCTCCAATGCAAGTATCCAATATGGGCTTAAACACAAGAACCTACAAACACAGTGAACACACACTATTATAGGATGGGGCAAGGCACAAGATGAATAGGTTGGATGTCCAAGCAGATGCATACAGCCATGATGTTTTAATTCCATCCAAACCGTCCCTCAAATGAGCCTCATATGTTAGGCCTAGAACTTAAAATACGGCCTGATCTATAGACCAGGTGGGGCACACCAAAGGGGCCATCAAATGTGAATATATAGGTTTTTGGGGTGATTATACATTGTTGCATGTTGTGTGTCCAATGTGATCTTCAGATCAGGATGATTCTTGGGATGTGCAGTGAGCCTGAGGAGTCTCACCCGATGTACGGGTTGGATTTAACATACACATTATGGGTGGGCCCCACATAGCTAGAACGTACTTGTGAAACACGTTTTCCAAAGAATGGAGAAGTGACTGGGTGATCCACGGCATACGCATTGGTCCTGGCCATTCATGTAGTGGGAACGTGTGGCCCACCTGAAGAGCCGAACTTGTTTCCTTGTGACCAGATGGAGGGCTTAGATTGCACACAGTGTAACTTGGTCACGCGGACAGCATGGAGCGTGCATATGTAGTTATGGGAATTTTACAAAAGACTACCTACTTAACTACTTGATATAGAATTTACTTAACTACTTGATATAGAATTTACATTCTGGTACCCTTTTGAATAAAGGTTTTTAATTAAGCTACCCATTTATTTAAATTAGAGTGTGGAATTCCACCTTACCTGCAAAGGGGTCAGCGGCTTGGATGGGCCCATCGTGATTTTTATGTAATATCTACCCCCAACAACTAGGTGTGTCATCTCATATTAGACACAAGGCCCAAAAATCAGTCCCATTCGTGATTCATGTGGACCACACGATTGAAAACGATATACAAGGCAATCTTCACTCTCCAAATTGTTTCCCTTAGTGTGAACCACCTAAATCAAGAATGGGACTGATGTTTGGGCTCCAAGCCTAAATTTTGGTTTGACATCTAATGGTTTGAGTAGATTTTATATAATCATCATGGTGGGCCCTGTAAATATTAAGGGTGTACATCTCTCTCTTAACTGTTTTCTTTGATGTGCACATTGAATGTTTTATTTTATTATTATTATTATTTTGTGCCATGAGCCTATTGTGAGATTACACATGTAATGGATGGAGTGGATCTCAAATATGCATCACCGTGGACCATTAAAAAAAAAAAAAAACCCAAGGGTGGTGTCCCTAAAATTCTTTTTAAATCTTTTTTTTTCTTTTTTTTAAACAGTTGACAAGGGACACCAGAACCCTTGATGTTTTTAGTGACCAACGTTGTGAAATCCACTCGGATCACTAGATGTGTAATCTCATGTTAGGCATAGGGCTGTCAATGGGCCAAGCTTGGGTATGTCTCGGCCCAAATTTTGCATTGTTTCTAACTAGGGCATTGGGCCAGCCCTAATCAAAATTTTCAGGCCCAAGCCTGGCCCATTGACAACCCTAGTTAGGCATAAGGCCAAAAACTCAAGCTAACCTGTGATTAAGGTAAGCCACACTAAAGGAAACAATTGGAAAAGAGAAGCCTGCCCTTGATTTTTTACGGGCCTACCTTGATGATTATATAAAATCCACTCCAACCATTAAATGGCTCAATGAAATTTATGCCTTGTACATCATTTCCAATCATGTGGTCCACGTCACTTACTATTGGGGCTGATTTTTGGGCCCTAGGCTTAAAATTAGGTGACCCACCTAGTGGTGGGGGTGGATTTCACATAAACATCAGGGTGGAGCCCACCAAAGCTACCAACCCATTTCCTAGAAGGCCCACCCCAACTTCCAATGACACTTACTTAAATTAACAGTGTAGTGGTTTTTTTTTTTTTTTTTTTTTTTTTTTTTTAGCACAAAAGAACCATTTCATAATGCAAGTGAATTAAGGGAAGACCATGATGCAGTTATTAAATGGATAGGATGTAAAAGCTCCCCGTGAAAAAGGCTTGATGTAAACCAGTAGTCCAACCGAGTCACATTGGCCAAAATAAAGAGCCATTTCATAATCCTTCAAAAATATTATAGATACAGATAGACAGAGAGAGAGATATAGATATGAGGAATGATCACACGGAGTTGAGCTCTGTGGGGCCCACATGATGTATGCATGACATCCAGTGCATAAGGTGCGCCTCCATGTTGGGCACTGAGCTCAAAAATCAATTGCTGATCCATTATACAAGAGGGCCACACACCACAAGAAAAAACTGGGGTCCACTTTTTTGTGTATATGCCATCTAATCCGTTTATCTGACCCATGACGTGAAGGGAGACCCCAAAAGTCAGGCCATTCCATACCTCAAGTGGGCCCACTAGGAGAGTCCCCTCCTAGCTATTCCATGCAGCTGTGGCCCACCTGAGGATGCATCGGCCTGATTTTTGGGCATTTGGCCTAATACAAGGGAGAACATTTGATGGATGGGCAAGATGGGCCAGATGTCATGCACACAGCAAGTGAGTGGGTCCTGTAGACACTTCACCTGTGGCTACAAAGCTGGGAAAGATGGTTGAATGGATGAAGGTCCATACCCCCATACCCTAAATCCAAACTTAATTGACTCACCCTTACAAACCTCAATTTGTAGCCCAACTCAAGTTTAAATCCAGTGAACTCACCCCTAAGCATCAGCTCGAAAAACCACTCATAGAAGAAAGGGAAAAAAAAGTCCAAAATTTCCTTAAAAGTCAACTTGGTGAGTTAACCCGTTGAGTCAACTCACAGGTCAACTCAGTCCTTACACCTAGTCAACTCACCTTGGCAGCCCATCCTTCGAATCCATTCAACTCACCTAGTTCCAATCCGCAGCTTTGGAGCAACTTTGAACTTCGGACCTAAGGATTTCTTGCTTCAAGTTCGGAGTTCGTACGCTCCGAAGCTAAAGTAGAGCATCCGTACGGGCAACCCTCAGGAGGCCGCCTAAGCTTATTTACAAGAGCTGTCACTTCTCGCAGCTATAAATACCCTATCTTTCTTTCGTTTTCAGCATCCAAAAAAATCCGAAACATCCATTTCCCATCTCTCCAGCCCGGGAGCTCCGAGTCCATCTCCACCCTCTTTAGCCCATTCCTCCACCAAGGAGAGCCCGAGTGAGTGAAGAGTCCAGCCCAGCCTGACCACGTTTCAAGCCTCTCAAGCTATATAAGTCCCGATCTTGGCCACTTGAAGTTAATCCTTACGATACCTTCGTCCATCCAGCTACTCTTATATCAATATCATCTCATTCGCATCTAGCATACACTATAAGAAAATTAGCTTTTTACAACAGGCTTTTTACAACGGGCTAGCCACAACCGTTGTATGCCTGATGTAAAAACATCCCTTTTACAACTGTCGGGCAAGGGCCGGTTGTAAAAACCTTTTTTATTATTGGCTTTAAGAAACGTTGTGATTGTAATAGTTACAATGTTTTTTGCACGTTGTAAATATCGAGTTATTACAACCGGCTCCCTACGTTGTAATATTTGACAATGAAGTGGTACCACAATGATTCCAGCCAGTTGTGAATGAGACTAATGATGCCTATATAGTAAATGAGCCTCAGCAAGTTCTGTGGGCCCCACCATGATGTATGTGCTATATCCATACCGTCCATCCATTTGGAGAGATCATTTTAGGGCATGAGCCAAAGAATGAAGCAGATCCAATGCTCAAGTGGACCCACCATTGAAAACAGTGGGGATAGTGACGGCGACTGTTGAAACCTTCTTAGGGCCCATCATGATGTTTATTTGAGATCCAACTTGTTCATCAGCTAACATGGATCCAACTTGTTCATAAGTTAACACAACTTGGGCCAAACAAGCTTTGGATTAAGATGATATTCGTCTGATCACTTCATATAGGTCTTGGTGACCTTATCAACAGGTTGGATGGAAAATGAACATTATGGTGCAATTAATTAAGTTTTTAATGGTGGGGATTCAATCAAGACTATTTCCTATGGTGTGGTCCATCCGAGATTTGAGTCATCTTCATTTTTTGGATCAGCAGTCCATTCAAGATTTGAGTCATCTTCTAAAATGAGCTTTCAAAATGGTTGGACGGTTTTGATTCATGTAACATACATCACTGTGAGTCCCGCTGTCACGGTGCCACCCACCTCGGTGAATCCGGGGTCTCACCAAATCCGCTCCCGATTACGCGGCATATATGGGAGCGAAATTAGCTCTTACCCGGGTAAGTGCTTAGTAGGTGTTACCCCTACCGTGTGGGGCCCACCTTGATGCATTTTATGTATATCCAAACCGTCGATTTATTTTTAAATATCATTTTATGATGGTATACCAAATGCTAAGAATATCCAAATCTCAGGTGGACCATATGAATAGAAAAAATGATTAATCACCATTAAAAACTTTTTGTGGGCCACACAAATTTTGGATCAATATTATATTACTAATTACGATTAAAAAGATCTTATTGAAATTATAAACAGGTTGGATTGTGAATAAACATTAATAAAATGTTAAGATGGGCCCTTTGGAATTTTTAATGGTGAGGCACTCAATCAATATTGTTTTGTGTTGTGTGGTCTACCTAAGATTTAGATCTTATAAAATTTTGAAAAACATCCTAAAATTGTCTATAGAAACAGATGGACGGAGTGGATATATCTAAAATCATCAAGGTGGGTCACACGGGAGGGTAACACCCACTAAGCTGTTACTCGGGTAACACCAAATTCACTCCCACCGTATATGGCTAGGCCAATGGAATTGGATTACCTGCCATGTAGGGAAAATTTTTGCTACACCCACGCGTTAGCTACGCCAGTGTAGCAATTACCCCACCATGATGTATTTGTTGTATCCACACCGTCCATCCATTTAGTGAGATCATTTTAGGGAATAACGCCAAAATTAAGATAGATACAAAGCTTAATTCTACCTAGCAAAGAAAATAGTTGGAATTGAACGCCAACAATTAACAAGTTTTTGGGGTTCACCTGACCTTCAGATCTGCCTCAGTTTTGGTATCATGACCTAAAATGAACTCTCCAAGTGGATGGACGGCGTGGATACAAAAAATATATCATGGTGGGGTCATTTCTACACCTCGTGTAGCTAGCGTAGCTAACACGTGGGTGTAGCAAAATTTTCTTCATATAGCCATATATGTTATGGCCGTGGATTTCCTGCCAAAGCCTTGCGCAGGAAGTTCCTGCACTGGAACCAAGGTGGGCCCACAGTGATTTTTTTGTGATAAATCTACCCTGTCCATCCGTTTTGGGAGCTCATTTTAAGGACATGAGAACAAAAATGAACCCGATCCAAGATCCAGGTGGGCCTCACTAAAGGAAAAGGTAGGTAGGTAAATTACCACCGTTGAAACCTCCATGGGGTTCACAGTGATGTTTATATGACATCCATACCATTCATAACGTCATTACTACTGGGATGAACTGGAAACACAAATATTATCCTGATTCGAAACTCCTGTGGCTCCACAAATATTTTAACTGTGGACGTTCAATCCTCACATTTTCGGCCCACCAGGGTCTTGGATCCGGTTCATTTTTATTCTCAAGTTCTAAAATGAGCTCCCAAAACGGATGGACGGGGTGGATGTATAAAAAAACATCACTTTGGGCCCCACCTTGGTTCCCAGCGCAGCCCAGCACAGCAACTTCCTGTGCAAGGCTTCTGCAGGAAATCCGCGCCCGACAGGTCTCTAGTACGTCTCGAGTCTTCCGTCTTTTATCATACCGAGTAAACTCTTTTGGGCCCATTGGAAATATATGTAGTTTATCCACACCTTCCATCCGTTTTTCTAGATCATTTTAGGGGTTGAGCCTAAATTTGAAGCATATCCAAAGATCATGTGGACCATGCCACAGGAAACAGTGGGAATAATGATTTCCACCGTTGAAACCTTCCTAGGCCCCATATTGATGTTTATTTTCCATCCAAACCTGTTCATAAGATCACATGGACATGGATAAAGTAAAAACACAAATATCAGCTTGGTCCAAAACATCTTTGTCCCCAATGGAATTCATGAAGCTTTTAATGGCAAGACTTCAAACACGACTGTTTTATGTGGGGTGGTCCACCTAAGGTTTGAGTCATCTTAATTTTTTGGATCATGCTCTATAATGAGCATTCAAAATGGTTGGACGGTGGGGATAAAACATATACATCACCGTGGACTCCACAAAGAGCCTGATATGACCGTCCATCTCTTGGTAACACGGTCGTGGGTCGTTCGGTTTCCCTGCTAAAATATTCCTCCCGCACAAAATTTTCACCCCCGCCAAAAAACCCTCGTCTCTCTCTCTCTCTCTCTCTCTCTCTCTCTCTCTCTCTCTCTCTCTCGGAACCGTTTCTCCACCACTGCTGACGGTATCTCCACCACTGCCGATGGTATCTCCACCACGGTATCTCCACTACTGCCGACGGTATCTCCACCACGGTATCTCCACCACTGCTTTTTTAAGGCTTCTACTGAGGTTCGTAAGCTTGTTTTTCTAGATTCTGGATTCTTTCTTTTTCACCCTACATTGTATAATGGTTGCGTCATTATTCTATAGAAGTTGAGAGTAGATGCCTATTGTTGATTTGAAAAGGGAGCATATTGTGCAGCCTAAATGTAATCCAAGTCATTCAGATTGTTCATGGTTATTAGAGGATGCTAACCTTTCAAGCATTGGCCTTTCTTTTAACAATCGTTGATTTGCTAAGTAATTGGTAAGATGGTTATGGTTATCTGATGAAATTTTTTTCTTGATACTATGTTATTCCAAATGGTCCCCATCCCATCAGATTATACTTGCTGATCATTCGTCATTGGGCCTTATTTAATCTAATCCACTGGTTTTATATGGCATTGATGGGATGGAAAAGTTATGATGAATGGATGAATGTTTCATGGTTACGATGAGAGGTGGGTCAATCCCTATAGAGCCGAGATCTAATTGTAGAGACTTTAATCAGGATACATGCCATGGAAGATCCATTTCTTTTAAATCAATATCACGTCTATTCTTAATATCACCCACCCACCGGGGTAAAGAAAGATCATATTTGGTAGAACCCTAAAATGAGTTTATTACATTTTAGTTAACAATAATTATGCATAGAGATTGATTTTTTAAGACACTATTCAAGGGTCACACCAATGAAAAGATGGGGAAGAATGGCAAAGGTTTGTCAGAAGCCGATTTTCAAATGAGTTTAAAGTAAGTTCATATTTTATTAGATACTATTACAAACAAATGAGGAAATGTGAAAATTGAAAAGCCCATTAACTAATTTCTTTTATAGGAAACAAGTTCAAAATTTAAAGAGATGAGAACAAAGCATACAATGCCTCACACGACAAGTCGAAAGGGTTTTGCTCGTTTGGAGAATGAAATGGTAACGTTAGTTATTCATTAAATGTTTGGAGTAGGATATATATTTGTTTTATCAGTTTGGTTAAGTATCCATGTTATGTAAATCTTTATGTAGATGTTACAAAGTGACACGCCAGATTCAATTTCAAGAGTTGATGTTTGGATTAAGGGCCATATGAGGAAGGATAACACACCGCTAAACAATGTGATTGGAGAAGCAGTGGTAAGAAATGAATTGTATTTACTTTATATTATGCATATATAAAGAATAAATATTGAACTCTCTTTTAAGGAATGGACTGTATTTGTTTAATAAAGGTATGTTTTATCTATTTAATTTCAGCAAAAAATGCGAGAGTGCACACAAGAATCGCAACATACAACAAGTATACGAGATGATGCAGTGACAAGAGTACTTGGTCCAGAATATCGAGGGCGGGTTAGAGGCCTTGGTTTTGGGGCAACCCTTTCGAAGGTGGATTCTCAAAGATCTCAACGTGAACGAGAAAAGAGACATGAGTCACGAATGCAAGAGATGAAACTCAAAATGGATCAACGATTGAATTTATTCCAGACTGAAATGGATCAATTGAGATCCTTAGTGGTAAAGCTCAATTTGGAAGCTTATTCAAATTAGATGTTTCTTTTATGTGCTGTTTTACACTAACAATGTCTTGATTTTTTATGTTAGTCTCAGTTTTCTACAAAGGCGTCGTCAATTAGTTCATCCCCTGATATTCAACCTCCTGAAGATGTGGAAGATCAGAAGTGCGAGCTTTTACACTGGTCTGGGATAGGAGAGGTTGTAGCCATTGGAGAGGTTGACTCTATTGATCCTACTGCGACAGTAGATCAAGAATTGCCTATTGGTCCTGGATGCTGGAAAGTTTGGGCCAATCAAGTGTACAACCTTGATATACCATTGTACAGGGTCAACCCTTCGATGTTCTACCTGAAAGATGCTGAAGGAAGTACAGTTGCATAGCCTACCAACTGTATAAAACTCACTGGAGCATAGGGAAACACTTGAGGTAATGAGAAGTATCTTTAGTTGTCTTGACCATCACTAGGTAGTTTACTTTTTTATTTCTCTTCTCATTCTCTTACATTTGTTTTTTGGCAAGCAGGGGCTATGTTTATTGGTTCAGATAATCCATCTTACACATGACACTGATGCAGGACCAGAGAAATAGATAAAAGAAAGAGGAGAGGAAAAGAACGAAGAAGAATGAAAGAAGCATAGCTCCCTTAGTTGTCCATTTGTTAGTTAGATCTTTATGAAATATTATTTTTTTTTTCAAGAATATGATAGAATTCAAAAGCTGCGTTTTAATTTGTAATGATTTGAATATTTTATAAGGTATGGTTTAGATTTATATGCTTCTTTGGATTTATATTTTGTAATGATGAGATTTCTTCAAGTGGAATGACCAAAGTGAATGTGTTAAATATCATGTTTTGAAGATTTTGTGATTTTTATGTGACTAATAAACGCAGGGAATCGAAAAATGAAAAAAAAAAAAAAAAAAAACCTATTTACAACGGGCTCAAGCCGTTGTAACTAAACATCTAAATAAATAATTACAACGGCCACAACTATTGTTAATACTTCATTTTGCAACGGATCATAATAGTTGTAAACGTTTGAACTTTTCACAAAGGGTAGAACATGTTGTAAATTATGACCGTTTACCACGGGCAACACTTGATGTAAAAAATTCTACTCGCAACGGGCTCTGACAGTTGTAAAAAACCACGTATCATTGTTGTAAATTGCTATTTACAACTGTCATTAACGTATTTACCACAAGCTATGACCGTTGTAATAAACTTGTTACAACGGTTTTAGCTCGTCGTAAAAGGCCAATTTTCTTGTAGTGATACTACAACATTCATTTTTCTTCCAACCCTCCTGCTTATCATTCTACTATAAGCACTTAATCAAGTCTTAGCGTATACTCTGAGGTTCGTCGGTTCGCCCAGAACTTGCCCATCAGAAACTCTAACCAATCAAATGCACATCATGCATCTCGTATAAAGCATATGTCAGTTTGAGCGTATGCTCTGGGCTTGCTTATCTAATTTGAACATACATACCAATCAGAAACTCTTACTGGTCAAACCCAAATTCATGCATTATATCATCCATGAGAATGTGTGAGGATTAATTCAGACTTTCAAGTATTAGTTAGATTTTGTGAAATAAAGACCATACATCTGTACGGGCAGAGTAGGTGCCTAACACCTTCTCACCCTATAATCGTGATCCCTTACTTCGAAATTCTAACTGTACATAAAAAAGAGTCATTTCAAATGAAGGAATATTCGGATTCCATTCTCTAACATTTCTACAGGGTCTAGCTGACTGTAGATTCAAAGTAAATAGCTAGTGGCAACTCCAGTCTTATATGAACATATCCAAACATATTAACAAAAACCTAACTACATACAGAAAAAGCTCTTGAGAAAGAGGCGAGCCCGTGGCAGCGGCAATTCACACCCTCGAAAGGAAAAACGCATCCACATGTCCCACAGAGTCGACTCCATTTGATCATTTCCCATATGTCTATTTTCGTTGAATTTGCCAACCATGGATTGCAACCTGACTCAGACCCAAACCAGGTAACTTAACTCAAGATTGAACCGGCTGAGTTGACTCAGTGAGTGTTAGAACTCCGATGGATTTTTATTGTATAAGTACTTCATTTTCATGCCATTGGTAGCAAACATGCCCATGTAAGCACTCATGGGTGATTAATCATAGCCATCCTCATATGGATGTGAATGCTACATGTGTATATACATACACATACATGCATAAATACATATATGTTTCCCGATGAATGTATGCGAAAGAGAGAATGTACCTGGCACAACCACATGAATGAATGATCTCCGAATCCATTCTCCAATCCTATGTTGATCTCCCCCATCGCTTCCCAGTGCCAATCTAAGGGTGTCCAATCGGCGGGTCCCAATCATGATCCCAGACACGGTCGGTAGGCCAATGCAGTATCCCGATTGGCTCCTTAGCTCGGTGCCAATAACATGGTCCACATGTAAATACTCCCTTAGGAACGGTTGGATCATGATCTTAGGTATCGAGGTCATGACCACATACTTCTGCCCTCCGAAACCAGAGAACATCCGATACACATCGCCATGAATGTCCTCCAAATAGAATCTTGGGAGCACTGCCTTTGCGACCGCCTTGACATTGGCCACCCTAAGACCGGCCATGGACATGAAGATCATGATTCAGAGAGCGGTGGGACCGTAGCCGAAGATCTCCAGGGCTCAGATGATGGGAGAAATCAGGAGCAACATGAAATCCCTGATAGGCCCACCTGCTTCAAAGGCCACAAGCATGAAGTAGGGAAATGTGGTTCTTGAGAGATGAGGAGTGTGCCTTCCAATACAGTGACAATGGTGTGGTTCTCTCTCCTTCCACCATTGAATTTTGAGATTGATGGAAAGACATGAAAATACCACAAGTGCAACAGGACTAAATAGAGATGAACAGATAAATATAAACATGACGATGGCTACTAGCGATAGTAACTATCAGAGGCCCACTCAACACTTACGAATGTAGCCATTTGTGTGAGATCTAGGCCGTTCGTTGGTGGGCCTGATTCCAGATGCATGAGTTTAGAAGTAGAATTAGAATAAAAGAAAAGGTTTGCTAATTCCACACTAGTGTAGAGCCGTACATATCCACACGTGGCACATACGTGCAAACATAAAACGCGTGTGAGATCTGAGCTTTTCACAAGGTTGGAAATAATGCTTAGATATTCTGAAACAAAAATCAGACAATGTCACTCTTTGGGTGGGTCACAAGTTACAAAGTACACTAACTTGTTAAAATTATTTTTTCTAGCCATTCATTTGTTTTGATATGATGTGGCCCACCTGATTTTTATGCCAGGAGATCTAAACAATGTAGTGCACCTGATGGAAAGCTCAGATCTCACAGACGTGTCACATTATAATGCGGACGTGTGCAGCTCGCACACGCGTGTGGAATTAGCAAGCCTCAGGAAAAAGGAAGCGAATAGGGTGGGGACCCAACACCAACCATTTCCTGGTGAGCGGATTCCGTGGGGCATGTATGTGTTTTATCCGGACCGTCCCTCTATTTTTCCACCTCATTTTAGGGCATGAACCCAAAATTGAAGCATACCCAAAGCTCAAGTGGACCACACCACAGGAAACAGTGAGGATTGAACGCCTACCGTTGAAAATTTTGGTGGGCCACAGAAGTTCTGGATCAAGCTGATATTTGTATTTTCCCTCCATCCGTATCTATATGACTTTCTGAACAGTTTGGATGACAAATAAACATCAATATTATGAGCCCTATGAGGTTTCAACGGTGGATGTCCTTATATCCACTGTTTCCTGTTGTGTGGTCCACCTGACTTTTGGATATGCTTCAATTATTGAATCCTGCCCTAGAATTATTTGGAAAAATGGATGGACGGAGTGGATAAAACACATACATCACGGTGGGCCCCACACCGTCCCACCAACAGGGATATGACGGTTGGCCCCTTTCCAAGTACGCTTGTTGCACACCTGATTACTTGAACAACCCGACTTTCAAACCACATCATGATCCCATAGTCATCGCGGCCTACTAGATGAACGGCCAGGATCTCACACGCGTTGTGAGAGTAGTCTTTCAATGGCTTCCACAGATATTGCATGGCCCATTTTCATGACATTTACCTGATCTGCATGAATTAGTGCAATGGGCGTACCCACGAGAAAATGACTGAAAACTACCATGGCAGTTTGAATGGACAAGATTCAATGATCACATCTGATATGGACGTAAGTATGGAAATTTCCATAAGTTCCAGCTGCGTGGGGCCCAGCCGTGATGTGTATGATGAATCCAAACCGTGCATCTTGTTAGCCTCCTCGAGGGCACCGTACATCTCAAGAATTCTTCCTCTCCATAAAATATTACACAGGTAGGACACACACCATGGGGGAGAAAATGTATAATCATGCCTAATATATATATGTATATATATATTATATTATTATATATATATATATATATATATTATATATATATATATATATATATATATATATATATGTATATAGTACTTGTTGTGGCCCACCTAAATTTTGGAATGGATTGAGTTTTGGTGTGCCGTGCCATCCTGGTGGGAAGCGTCTCGATGAGTGGCTTAGATGACATATACATACCATGGTGGACCCTACATTCTGTATGCAAGTTTCAATGGTGGGGCCTCCTCCCAGGTGTCCCCCATTGTTTCGAAAGCCTTGCGCAGGAATTTCCTGCTCTGGGAATTAAGGTGGGGCCCATAGTGATGTTCTTTATATACTACCACACCGTCCATCCGTTTTGGGAGATCATTTTAGGACACGAAAACAAATATGAACCGGATCCAAGACTCCAGTGGGCCTCACTAAAGGAAAAGGTGGGTAGGTAAATTACTACCGTTGAAACCTCCCTGGGGTCCACAGTGATGTTTTTATGACATCCATACCTTTCATAACGTCACTACTACTGGGATGAACTGGAAAAACAAATATTATCCTGATTCGAAACTCCTGTGGCTCCACAAATATTTCAACTGTGGAGATTCAATTATCATGTTTTCGGCCCACTTGAGTCTTGGATCCGGTTCATTTTTGTTTTCATGGCCTAAAATGAGCTCCCAAAACGGGTGGACTGTGTAGATTTATCAAAAAAATCACTGTAGGCCCACCTTAGTTCGAAATTCCCAAGCAAGTCTCAGGAAATCCGCGCGCCTCCTGACCCCTCCAGTGCTCACGGGGGTGCCTGTTGGTGTTGTAAAAGCTCCCGTGAGCTATCATAATGTATGCCTTTTATCCACACCGTTCATCCATTTTTCAAGTGGACCACCCCATAGGAAACAGCGTTTAATGCCCACCACTAAAAATTCTTGGGGCACACAGTAGTTTTGAAATCAAGCTGGAAATTTTCCATTTATAAAGGTTTGTGTGACCTTGACGGTAACTAAATATTACAGTGGAACCTATATAGTTTTTAATGGCCTGAGATTTTGATGTGCCTCATTTTTGGGCTAATGCCCTAAAATAAGCTGGGAAAATGGATGGATGTTGAGGTAGTCAAGGGGCCGAGCAAATAAGTCAACGAGCCCTCCAAGCTGGGGCGGGCAACGGTCAAGATTCCCACTACAATCTTATCAACATCTACAAAAGCCAAAGCTAGAACAAAGCACATCTCCATGTCCTCGGCTCTCTTCCAAATCAAAAGGGTCGAGCAGTCCTCCACAAGAGCTCCGCTCGTCAAGCTAAGGAACAACGACTGATGGCCCGAACATAGAGACAGGGTGGGCAAAGGGTCCGGCAGGGAGGAGCTCGAACGACGAGCTCCACATCCCAAGCAGACCAAAGCAACCACCGCCAGAGAAGGTGGCCCGACAAGTTCGGGAAAAATTCACCAAACACGAACAAGATAGGGATCTGACTCCATCTCAGTCATATATCTCTCATTCGGTTATGGGATGAGACTCCCACATATTTACGACTCTCCTAATATATACATGAATGACTCTAACGCTCAAAATTTTATCCTTATCCTTTAAATAATGCCCAAATCTACAGAATAAGGTACGCACTCCCTTACTTACACAACCCTTGCGATTGAGTTCGACTGGCTTAACTTAGGCATCAAAGAGTTTACAATCAGTCAGCGACACCTCCTTATTATATACTTTCGTTCTCTCTTGCAGGGCCGACAATCGACTTTGTGACACAAGCTTGCTTCATCTTAAAAAGACGAGGGTGGAAAAGACTACAAGTCCGACCTCAACCGACCTTATTTGTTGGCCAAATTTACGTGACAACAAACATGATACTAGAGGGGTTTACAACCATAACAACTCACATCTACTTTTATTTTATTTTTTCTCCGAAAATGTGAGGAGCTGGATGACTTTCATTAACTGAGTTTCACGTAGCCGCATCATGTTATTCTTGTCAAATCCACTCCGTCCATTAAGATTTTCCCTCAATATTAGGCATTAGGACACAAAATCAGCTGAATCCGCAACTTAGGTGGGCCACACCACAAGAAATAATTTGAATGGGATGAACATAGGTTTGTTCATACATTAAAAATGGTACTTTATTTCCCATGCTTTCTTAGAAATAGGGTTTCGTGGAGTATATTTATTTTCTCACCCTTTTTACAAAATCAAATAGGCCCTTACAGGGGATTTTGACTGTTTGAGTATGGTCGATGGTGTGGCCCACAATTTGGAAGGCCAAGGAATTGTATGGTAGGGATTTGCTAAGCCTAAAAGTATGTGGATCTTGCCCATCCATGGGCAATCACACGTGTGCAAGATCCATTTTTCATTTAAGTGGACCGCATCGATTAGATCTTCTGGCTCAAAATCAGGCCACTTCACTCTTTAGGTAGACTACCATTTACAAAACAAATGGACGGCTAAAACATTTTTTGTCCTTTCCATCCCCTTATCTTGTACATTGTGGCCCACCCATAAGTGTGTGTGTGCGCAATAGGAGGTCTGTCAGTCTCCAACCAGAACCCAACTTAGCCAGGGTCGAGCTTAAGATATCTGGCCCAAGCCCAACCTGACCTCAACCCAACCCAGCCCCATCTGACCAGAATTTCAGTATGGGCCAATTGGGGATCGATTTCGGCCCGACCCAAGTTGTGCGCAGATTAGCCAAAGCCTTTCATAGGAACTTTTTGCAACAGGAAGCTAGGTGGGCCACCTTGATGTTTGTTAGAAATCCACCTCGTCCATCCGTTTTGCCAGATCATGTTAGGACATGAGCCAAAAAATGAGGCAGATCCAAAATTCACGTGGGTTGCACTATATGAAAATGTGGGTATGGAAATGCCTACTGTTGAAACCAAAACACAAAAACATTAGCTTGATCCAAAACTTATATGGCCCCACAAATGTTTCAATGGCAGACATTCAATCCTCACTCTTTTCTGTCGTGTGGCCCACTTGAGTTTTGTATCTGCCTCATTTTTGTGCCTATTTCCTAACATCATCAGGAAAAAGGGATGTACGGAGTGGATATCTCACAAACATCGCAGTGGGCCCCACCTAGCTATCATTCTCAGATGAGCATGCCATCTTGGTCAAGAGTATGTAAAATGCCATTTTTATCATCCTATCTGAGCATTAACGATCAACATAAATGTCAATAACAAGTTAACAACAATAAAACTTTCGAAATACCAAAACTGTCCTTATACTTAAATTGACCAAAATAACCTTTGATTGCCAGATTTTGTTATTATCTCATTGACCAAAGCACGTTTGCAATAGTTGGCGCCCCACATCACCACAGTGTAAGAAGTTGTTCAAATGAAAGATCCAGACCGTTCATAGGGAAGGGATCTATTGGTGATTGCTCTTGGTGCTTAAATCAGACCAATCCAACAACTATGTTACTCCGTTGTGTTTGTCTTGGATGGATGGTGAACAATCAATGACAGTAAAATGATCCACATGCCGTGGAAAGTGTTTACACCCGATCTGGTTATCACAATCATAATAGACGTCTCAAAAGACACCATGTGGTTACTATGTGACTCACGTGGTGAACATGAAGTTCAAGCCAAGAAACTAGAGATGTGCGGGCATTGGAAAGCACTTGGCGCTTGTTTAGCATCTCTACTCTAATTCAATAAAATCTTTTTGAATATGAGCTACTTAATAAGTCATTTTTATTATGGCTCTTGTTATAAATAAGCTTGTTTGATAAAATCTTCTAAAAAAACTCTTATTTAAAATAAGCTTGTTTGGTATAGCTTTCAAATAATAGTTTTTTTAAGAGTAGTTAATGTCATTTTTAAAGATTACATCAACGTTAGTATAAGAGTAACCCAAATGGTTGTTTTGGTGGACTGTCCATCATGTGGGGCCCAACATCAATGCTAAGGATCCTTTATGTGAGCCCCTTAATGTCCACTACCCATCATCCATCACGTGGACTCCACATTTGATGTGTCCATAGTGTGGGACCTACCTTTGAAGTGGATTGTCCATCATGTGGGCCCCACTTTTGATATCCATCATTCATTGTGTGGGGTGTGCCTTCTATGTGGATCATCCATCATATGACCTACTTTTGATATGGGTCATCCATCATGAGAGACCTTGGATGTGGATTGTCCATTAGGTGAGGCCCACTTGATATGAATTGTCCATTATGAGAGGCCACACTTTTATGTGGGCCATCCATCATGTGAAGCTCACTCCGTCCATTATGTGGGCGCATCTTGATGTGGACCATTCATTGTGTGGGCCCCACCTTCATCATGGGTCGTTCATCATGTGGGCCTATCTTTAATGTCAACTGACCATCATGTGGGCCCACCTTCAATGGCAATCATCCATCATGTGGGTCCCACCTTTGACGTGGATTGTCCATCAAATGGGACCCACTTGATGTGCGTGTTCCATCATCTTGGGCCACACTTTGATGCGGGTCAACTATTATGCGGGGCCCACCTTTGATGTGGGCCCCACTTCAATATGAGTTGTTCATCATGAGCGGCTCATCTTTAATGTCCACCATCTATCATGTGGGTCCCACCTTTGTTGTGGACCACTATCTATGGGGCCACTTGATGTGGATAATCCTTCATGTGGGATTCACCTTTGATGTCCACCATCCATCATGTAGGCCCCATCTTGGTTGTGGACCGTCCATCATGTAGGGCCCAATCTTCAATATGGGTCATTCATCATGTAGGCCTACCTTTAATGTCAACCTTCCATCATGTGGTCCCACATTCAATATCCATCATCCATCACATGGGTCCTACCTTTGATGTTGACCATTCATCATGTGGGTCTGCCTTTGTTGTGGACCATTTATCATGTGGGGTCCACTTGATGTGGATAGTTCATCACGTGGGACCCACCTTTGATGTCCATCATCCATCATGCAGGTCCCACCTTTGCTATGGACCGTCCATCATGTGGGGCCCAACATTCAATATGGGTCATTCATCATGTGGGCCCACCTTTAATGTCAACCTTCCATCATGTGGCCCCACATTCAATGTCCACCATCTATCATGTGGGTCCCACCTTTGATGTGGACCATCATCGGGTAGGGCCTGCTTGATGTGGATCATTCATCATAGGGCCACACTTTGAAGTAGGCCCTCCATCCCACCTTTGATATGAGTCATTTACCATGTGGGGCCCACCTTCACTATGGGTCGCTCATCATGTGGGCCTGCCTTGAAAAAATTGTAAAGAGAAGAAAATAGGGTAAAATGGGAATTACTTGAAAAGATTAATGACAAACTTGTCCAAATATTAATCTAAAATGTATACCCGCTAAAGTTAATTAAGCTTCGTTTAAAAAAAAAAAGTAACTCCTCTCCAATTTATTAAATTGGAGCTTATTTGTCACTTTCTAAATAAATAAGCACTTTGTTAGAGTTTTACCAAACAATCTAAAAGCTTATTTTTTTATAGAAATAAGCTAATAAACTCTTATTTGTAGAGATGTCAAACGACTCCTTAATATAAGAGTTCAATAGAAGCAACTCTCTAGCAAAAGGAAGCGAATTGCGTTTGACCCCACCGAAACAATAATATATCCATATAGGCACTCCTATGGGACCCACCATGATATATCTGTTTATCCATATCGTCCATCCATTTTCTCATATCATTTTAAGGTATGAGCTAAAAAACTGAGGTAAATCCATCGCTCAAGTGGACCACACTACAGATGACTCTTGCATTTAATGCAACTTAAGCTCACTATTTGGTGTGGTCCACTTGAGCATTGGATCTACCTTATTTTTTTGTTCATTCATTAAAATGATATGAGAAAATGGATGAACGGAGTGCATAAACATATACATCACGGTGGGCCCTACAAGAGCCCCTATATGGATGGATTATTGTTCAGGCAGGGTGGAGTGCAATCCGTTTCCCCAACAAAATATTAGGTATAAGAGCCCAACAAAAGAAACCCTTTCATAAAACATTAAATACAAGAGTTCAATAAAGAAAAGCTCTCTAGCAAAGTAATAGATGCAATATCTTCATCTAACATGTGGTAAGACAGAAATGACACTAACTAAAGTGATGGCCTCAGAAAGTATGCACAATCTCATAACTTGCCGGAGAAAGCATTCTCTGTGACTTGAAATAATAAGCATTATTACACTACTCATTGGAGACGATACTTTCCTATACACATGGTTGAATCTAAAAATCTACACTTGTGTGGAGGCTTATGAAGATTTGCACAAGATTGCATAGTCAATCATCTTAATTTCTCATGCTGTTGAAGATTGCGCGAGGCTACCGTCTATTTAAGTCCATAAAAGAAAAAGAGAATGAAAAGCTTTGAGCCCTCGTTAATCTAAACACATTAATCTCTTATTTAACTCAACGTTACATATCTTAGGTATCCATCCCACATGAACGCCTATCTTAGTTTAGCTTAGTCTCTCTATTTTTTATCTAGCACAATGCTATATCAATTTCAGATTGAATAACATGGTTTTAATTTAGTTTTATCCACTTCTTGATAGCTATGGATAGTGGCAGTTGCATATAGATATTATATTAAATTTCATTCCATGTATTGATATAGCTAATCTGTTATTTTTTCCCATATATGGATTTTGCACTCCTACATATACCCTACTTAGGGCAATGCAATAGATATGAAAAACGGTGGAAAATTCTCTAAAATTAGCGTGTTATCACTTTTATCTTGCGCATCATTGCAGCAAGTCGGAGTTAGTTTAGCTCTTCGCTCACGACCTTGCCGTTGGATCCCAAATCTTCAAGTCATGACCTAATGATTCGCCTAATCCGTGACCAATTGGCCAAACAACATCCATCTTTTGATCATCGAAGTTCATACAACAGTCATTTATCCACTGCCGCTTCTCCCACATGAATGTTCGTCAATAATTTCTTGTGCTCTATTTATTTTGTTCGTTAGTTGTATTGCAATCATATTCAACTTAATAAAAACTTACACCTTACCTTTATGTTTCTTGCTTTTTAAGTTTTTTTTTTACCAAATGGTATAAGTTGAAGGATGAACTCTCCCCTTCGCAAATTGCCTCATTCACTGTAAATTGGTGGCTAAGTAGACAGTTGATTTATTATGTGTATTGCAACGAAAACGAATGGAGTTTTAAAAGTAAAAATGTCTTTACTTGGTTTTTTGTCTTGTACGGAGTTTCTTTAGCCCCATACCGGATAGAATGGGAGATGCAAAATGATTTATAAGTATTTTTCCTCTATAAACTTTTATGAAGTGTGTTGAACTCTATCCAAGCTTGTATGCACACACAAGCCCGATATGAAAACCTTTAACTGGGCATATGAGCATGTGCATGCCCCAGTAGAGTCATGTGTATGGGGTTACAAACAGATCTCGATTGCCCTGGATAGGGCTCCTTGAATTAAGTCTTGATTCACTAGGTTTTGCCTAGATTTACAATTTTTTTTTAATCCATCGTTTATCGTGGCTATTGGATGTGGCCCACTTGATAAGGTCGTTTTCATAGTGCAAAATGTGCCTCCATAATCAGTTGTGGGGACCTGCATGATGGACGGTGGACATCAAAGGTGGGTCCCACATGATGAACTATCCACATCAAGTGGGCCCCGTATGATAGATGGTCCACAACAAAGGTGGGACCCACATGATTGATGGTCCACATCAAAGGTAGGACCCATGTGATGGATGGTGGATATTGAATGTGGGACCACATGATGGAAGGTTGACATTAAAGGTGGGCCTACATGATGGATGACCAATTTTGAAGGTTGGGCCCCACATGATGGACGGTCCACAGCCAAGGTAGGACCTACATGATGGATGGTGGACATCAAAGGTGGGTCCCACATGATAGACTATCCACATCAAGTGGGCCCCACATGATAGTGGTCCACAACAAAGGTGGGACCCATCTGAGGGATGGTGGACATCAAAGATGGGCCCCTCATGATGAACGACTCATATTGAAGTGGGGCCCCACATTAAGGTGGGCCCACATAATGAAAGGTTCACATCAAAGGTGGGCCCCACATGATAGATGGCCTGCACCAAAGTGTGGCCCAACATGATGGAACATGGACATCAAGTGGGTCCCATTTGATGGATAGTCCACATCAAAGGTGGGACCCACATGATGGTAAGTTGATATCAATGATGGCCCACATGACGAACGACCCATAATGAAGGTGGGGCCCCACACAATGAATGGTCCACATCAAGGTTGGCCCACATAATGGACGAAGTGGGCTTCACATGATAGATGGCTCACATAAAAGTGTGGCCCCTCGTAATGGATATTTCACATCAAGTGGGCCCCACCTAATGGACGGTCCACATCCAAGGTCTCTCATGATGAATGACTACATAGAAGGTGCACTCCACACAATGAATGGTGGATATCAAAAGTGGGCCCCACACGATGGACGATCCACTTTAAAGGTAGGGCCGACACTATGGACACATCAAATGTGGAGTCCACGTGATGGGTGATGGGTAGTGGTCATTGAGGGGCTTCAAATAAAGGACAATTATCATTGATGTTGGACCCCACATGATGGACAATCACCAAAACAACAATTCAAATTGCTCTTATATTAAAGTTGTTGTAATCTTTAAAAATGACGTCAACTACCCTTTAAAAAAACCTATTATTTAAAAGTTTTACCAAACATACTTATTTTAAATATGAGTTTTTTTTTTTTGTTGAAAATTTTACCAAACAAGCTTATTTAAAACAAAAGCTGGAACAACAAGGTCTTATTGGATTAGCTCTTATTCAAAAAGCTCTTATTAAATTAGATAGAGATGCCAATTGAGCCCTAGGTTCGTCTTACAACCAACCTACTGAGTGGTTATGATATAACATAATATGGTATTGAGACCCATGCCACACAACTCTCCTCTGATTAGTAACCCTCGTGTTTAATCTCAAGTTTGTAATGATAACTAAATGAGTACCTATCGGGGTTGGAGCCCATTTGAGCTTGGGTCTCATTTTCAAAGACTCATACCTAGTTGTCATCAGGTTTGAACGGCCACTAGGTATTTGAATCTAGGTTCTAGTTTGATAGGGTCAAATGAGAGTATTCTCACGGTGGGACAAATAATTCGATGGATGGATAAGATCAGTCATACATGTGAACATTCGACACATGCATGGTCTGTAAACCATTTAGAACTACCTTAAATTGGGGTCCATTTCATTAAGTCACGGTTTACGGTCCTTAGAACTACCTTAAACTTGATCTTTGCCATCTAATTTTGGCCACAAAATATGAATGGTTGACATAATTTTGGATAAATACTAGAACTGCTTGATGAACATGATTTTAGAGATATGCTGCTAATTAGATGAGGCCCATATCTTACGTGTGGCCCTCTTGAGTCCGTTTTAGCTTGGGTTGACCCTCATCCTATGCCGCCCTTCCTGCAGCCCTGTCAACACCACACCCACATTCACATGCAACTGCTAATCTACACATGTCAATGTGCCCATGTGTTGATCATGCGGCGTGTAGATAAGCTGGGCCCCACTGTCAAAGCTGACCCCAGAAAAAAGGGCCAGTCCATGTGAGTTGACAATGGACCGTTGAAATTTCACTGAGGCCATTATCATCACTTTGCTGGGCCCACTTGATGGGCAGATCAGCGCCATTTCTTCAAATGGCCATCTTCATGACCAGGGTAACCTTATGTGCCACCAAACAGATGTCTCCCTCACTTGCATTGGTTTTAGCACGTGGGAACAGTGTTTCAGCGACTCAGAACATTGATATGATGGGCCTGCATCATAGGTCAATGGATTGGATTAATTAAATATGGGCCCCTACTCGTGCAAACTGAACACTGCTATATTCTAGAGCTGGGCACGAGTCAAGTCGAATCAGAGTATTATCCCTGCTTGGTGCTCGACTCATACACCCCAACCACTTCTTGTTACTTGACTCAACCGAGTCGAGCATGGCTCAGGTCGGTCGGCAAACCAAGCGAGTTTGAGTTTTAGTTCGAGCCGAGTTCAAATTTTCTATGAAAAAAATAGTGGGGAAGGGATTACTTGCGTTGACTGTCGAGCAAATAGGTAGCAGACAGCGCAGACAACTCACTGGATGGTCGGCGTCAAGCAGGTAGGCTGAGATTGGGGGTAGCTAGCGTTGAACGGACATAGCAGACAACTTAGTGAGTGGTCAGCATGGAGTGGATAGGGTAGCAAGGGGTGGTCACCTGTTGAGCTCAAAGGAAGGGAGGGTGGGTGACTGGGTGGGTTAAGGTTAGGGAGGGGGGGGGGGGCGCTCATGTGGGTAAAAAACAGAAGGGGGATAAAAAAATATTACTTAGGTATTTATACCTTGTAAACCAAGTTCAAGTCTAATCGAGCCAAGTTCAAGTCAAGGAACATGTGGAGTCGAATCAAATCAAGCATGAGCCTGCTCGGTGCTCGACTCAAAATATTTCAAGCACTTAAAATATGACCTGACCTAACTCACTTTTGATTTGAGTTGAGTCGAGCATTTTCGAGCCAAGTTGGGTGAGTTTTTCGAGCATACTCAACTTATGCCCAGCTCGAGGCCTAGTCCATCCACAGGCGCACTTGTAGAGGTAGCAAATGCCATTTGGGATCCACCCGAACCGCGCCCGGCAAACTTCCATAGTTCCACTGCAGCGATTGAGATAAACTCATAATAGGACGAGCTGTGTGGGGCCCACCGTGATGCAACGGCCAATATCTACCGTCCGTAAGGTGGGCCGCTGCAAGCTTACCAAACAGCATAAAATCAGACCGGTTGACAACAAAGGTGGGGTTACACCACAGGAACAGTTGGGACGTCAACGGCTAAAACCTTCCAGCTTGTATGTGGGGCCCATTTTTTTAAAAATGTTCCATCCAACCCATTAAGAGGGTTCCTGGACACCCAAAATCAGGTCCATTCAAAACCTAGGGTGGGCCACACCACCTGATTTTAGTTGGGGCCCACCTGGGATCCAAGAAGAACATGATGGATGTATTGGATGTCATGCACACACCACGGTGGGCCTACAGACCATGTGAATTTCGTGGTCTCACCTGAGTTTTTGATGGGCCCTATTTTTTGGGATCCTATGAGAACATGAGTGGACAGACATGATGGACGGATTGGATGTCATTTACAGGTAAAGGTGGGCCCCACACACCTGCTGTACGATGAACTTTATTCTACAACCCACTGCAGAGGAAACAAAAGCGGGATTATACATCCTCTGCCCTAGGATGCAATCTTCAACTAATGGCAACCGAGGGCCGATTTGGTGAGGCGCTGACCGTGGGGCCCACCTCGATGTATTTGTATTATATCCACGCCGTCCATCTGTTTTTCCAGATTATTTTAGGGCACGTCCACAAAAATAACGAGGTCGAAATCTCAGGTGGACCACACAAGAGGAAAACAACGGTGGTTGAACGCCGACGTTTATTTGCCATCCAACCCGTTGTTAAGGTCATGAAGGAAAAACACATATAGCAGTTTGATCGAAAATTCTGTGGCCTCAAGAAGTTTTTAACGGTGGGAATTCAATCCTACTGTGTGGTCCACCTGAAGTTTGGATCTTCATCGTTTTTAAGACCTTTTTCCTAAAACGAGCTGAAAAAACTGATAGACGGCATGGATATACAACACATACATCGACGTGGGCCCCACTGACAGGGCCTCACCACTAAGCTGGTACTACTGCCTCACCTGGTCCGCGTGCTCTTCCTACGAAGGGGCCATTGCATGACGACATCGATTTGGTGGACCCCACTTTGAATGGGCCATGCCCCAAGAATCTCCTACTCTGGAAGATCTCATCCATCAACTGGGCTCTTTTATTTTATTTTATATATTTGAACGGTGACCGTTGCTGCATTTCTATTCTTAACCATATATTTGGAAGCCACCCAAGAAAAAGGAAGGAATGTCCGCTAGAGAAAATCGTTACCTGAGAAAAGGCAATCCAAGGTGGGATCCAAATGATGAACAGTCTGGATCACTCGATGATGGGCCCCAGTAGTCCAAACTGAAAACCCGAGCAAACCATTCATGTATAATCGGGCCAAGGATGGTACGCTTGATTTCATCCTCCCGCCCTAAAGCCCTAAACCCTTTCTCCGCTCCCCGCATATAAAAGGAGAGCGAAGCTCTTCTCTCAACCCCTCTTCCCTTAAACCCTAAAGCGGTATTCTTTTAGGGTTTTTTTCTGCAGAAACTCCGTCTCCTCTCGAGGCAAGCATCTCTCCCTCCCTCCCTCCCTCCCTCTCTCTCTCTCTATCTGTTGCTTTCTCTATGTCTGCTTAGCTTTTCTGTAGCTTTTGATTGATTGCAGAAAACGGATTCATGTATATCGCAAAAGGTCGTTGTATTTTCTCGATTTCAATGGTGAAAATGGGGGGAAAAAAATCTCATTTTAGTTCTTCGAAGTAGTTTTTTTTTTTTATATGTATATATAGATTTTTAATTTTTTTTTTTTTTTTATTTATAGAAATGATCAGGTATTGCCCTTTGAACTGCAAGCTTACCGTGCTGGAACTAGTTTGCCGCCAACATGTCACATGTGTAAGACATTCAAGCCATGGGAAAGGTCGGCTGCATCATAACGATCAGCTGACTTGGAAATCAGGTCCACTCCACTTACTGGGCGAGCCTACGCCATTGATGTCGATGGATGGCTGGGAATCTGACCCTACATAAAGGTGGGGCCCACATGATACGTGGGTTAGCGTGGTGTTCTTGCCCGGTGATCTTATTTATATCTCTGGCCTATTGCACGGCTTGGATGTCCTGAACATGTGGTACTAAACCCTGTCCAAATTCCAAGGTGCGCCGGACCAGAGCCGGTCCACTACCCAAATGCTGAGCCCAATCCTGTGGACTAGGCCCTTGGTTATCTGGGCCGTTCGTCCTGTGGGCCCTGCAAGACTGTTGATGAGTGCTGCTGAGAAGAGCACCCTACGGTCAGTCCTGGCTATCCCATTTCCAACAAGGAAATGGATGGTTTAAAGTATAGCTAACAGTTGATGTCCGCCGAAAAGAATTTCCACTGACCTATTGCTGGGATAATTCAAGTGATAGGATCTTTTTTGCCCTTGGACCATCCCCTGCTGCATCCACCAAATGAAAGATTCTGATCATTGAAATGCGGGGACCACCTGAACTGCCATACTGGGTTGATTTTGGCTCTGGCCTAGCTTCGTATGATGCCTCTCATCTTAGTTCACAATGTTACTATTTTTCAAGTGCGACTGGATCAGATACAGCTGGCTGTATGGTAAATTAGCACGCATCCTTGCTTTTCTTGTCTGCGTGTTCGTGTAGGACATCTGACCTTAAGAAAATTTGTGCCCCACAATGAAGACCACGTCACAAAATCAGGCCAATTCACTCATTAGGTGGGCTAAACCTTTATGTTGAGGCAGACTGTCGTTTGTCTATTTATTTGGTTTATGTGGCCGTCCAGTTGAGTCGATTGGCCTGTCTTTTGTGCTAGGTGATCAGCATGGTGTGGCCCACCATTTTGCATGTTTGGGTTGTCCTGCGAAGGTTACACACTGGAAAGATGGGATTGCATGATAAGTTAAGGCTACGGATGATTAGTTCTCTTTTTGTGAATGATATTGTATATTTAGTTTCAATTGAGTTATAGAAGCTTTTGCTGCAAATTCCATACTTGGTAATTTTCAGTAGTCTTGTTCTGTAGTGGAAAATTGTAACTGTAACTAATAACCACGGGATCTAACATTTTTTTTCGTACACATTTTATATAGGTTTTGCTGCAGGCATTTTTTTAAAGTTTAATTTTATCATATATCAGATTGGTGGTATTCACTTAAATCGACATGGGCAAATCCAGCAAGAAGTCCAACACTCCGGTATTTTTTTTTCCTTTCATTTTTCATTTTTTCAATTTCCAAAATTGTCTTCAGCAATTTGGTTGTTATATGCTCTCTTATTGCAATACAGGTTGCTGCAACTCCCATGGCAATTTCACCAGTGAAATCTGTGAAGAAGGGTTTGTACTTTTTGTGCCCATTTAAAGTATTTTTTTGTTGATTTTAATTTTTGAGAATTATTCAGTACAATGGGTTTGTTGATTTTCAGGAAAGAGGCATCCAGAGGAGGCCATTGAGAAACAATCTGCTGCCAAAAAGCTGAAGAGAGAAGTAGAGGTAGCAGTCGAGAAGCAGAAGAGTGGCAAGAAGTCAAAACCTTCTTTTGAGGTATTACCAAAGAAGAAGCCTGAAACCAGCAGTTCAGAGGATGTATCTTCGTCCGAGTCAGAAGAAGAGGTTTGCTCGATTGAAAAAGATTGTGTTTTCTTTATGTCAATGTAGATGTTCCATGCCTGGGAGCTGTTTGGTGAGAGGGAACATTTTCAGTGGTATTTTTGCTCTTGCCATTGGGCTTGCCCGGCAAACAGAACAACTTGGAAAGAACTTGCCATTTTTGTGGTCTGTGGCATGAAAACAGAGTTGAAAAAGGATAAGCTCACTGTTGATTCTTATTAGTTCTCTGCTGGGGTTCCAACTTGCTGAGCTGTTGTTTGCAGGACCTGTGAAGTTGATATTGGCTCCATCATGGAGCTGATATTAGCTACTCACTTTATGGCAGCATATATTGCTTCTTGAGGCTTCCTTTTTTCATTAAGAAATTTTAACTGAGGCTGGATCCTTGGGTCGCATGGACCCCTTTCTGATCACCTCTCTTTCTCTCCTTCTGTATCTGACTTCTTTCCAGAAGCATTATACTTTGCTCTTTATGGAACCTAATGTGTACTTAACAGGTTAAAGTGCCACCTAAAAAGGACACGAAACCAACAAAGACACCCGTGAAAGAATCCAGCAGCAGTGAGGAATCTTCTTCTGATGAGGTAAAGCAGCAAATGAAAGGGACATTGACAATGCTTTTAGCGACGATTATAATAATGTCTAGAAGCACATTGCTGACCTTATGTTTTGCTGCCTTGTCCTTTTTATTTTTAATTTTTTTAATGAAGCACATGCCTGATTTTATTTTACGTTTCTTTAGGAGCCTGCTGTTCCTGCAAAAAAACTGCCAGTTCCTGTCTCCAAGAACGGTACTCTGACTAAGAAAGCAAAGCCAGCGAGCAGCTCCGAAAGCGATTCAGATGAGGAAGAAGTGAGTTGGCAGTATTAGTGTTCACTTGTCCTCATTAAATATGCATGCTTTTGAACTACTGTAGTTCATGGTGTTCCGTAATGGTAATGGTGGCCATAACAGCCACCACTGTTACCTTTACAATATGGGCCATAACGACCTTTATAGCCCTCCTAATGGCTGTTACGGTCTTTTTATTTTATTTTATTGAAAAAAACCCTGGAAATTCTTTATCAGCCTTGTAACAGACCGTTATGGCGGTTACGAGTCATTTTTTCCATAACGGCTGTTACGACCTTGTAACGTATAATGGTTGCCACCATTACCTTTACGTAACTGCCTTTACAGCTCTATAACAGCTGTTATGTCACACCATGCTGTAGTTTGATGTGTCCATAGTAGACATGTCATTTGTGCAAATCAATGCAGGCATTCAGAAACGTGGACCAATGTACACGAAGCATACCTCAGATTGCATGATCCTAACAGTCAATGAACTGTGTAAAAGCAAATGGTTGTTGGTCCAATTTCAATGATCAACCTAGATGGCTATGATCTTTCAATCAGTGATTTGCAGACTATGCTCCTTCCATAATCAGGCCCATTAGCATATGTTTGCCATGTATACTGTGGATGGGTCTCCACAGTAATTCTTTGTGGCAAACACACATTGTGGTCAGTGGTTGACCAATGAATGAATGGCCATAGGTAATGCAAGAGAGCACTATAATAAAGTTTGGAAGCTCATTCCTCACCTTATTTTGTTGCCGTCTTCCATTTTTTTGTGAAGCACAAGATTGATTCTACTTTATGTTGTTTTAGAAGCCTGCTGTTGCTGCAAAAAAATTGTCAGTTCCCGTCTCCAAGAATGGTGCTGTGGCTAAGAAAGCGAAGCCAGCCAGCAGCTCAGAAAGTGATTCAGATGAGGAAGAAGTGAGCTGGCATTTCTAGTTTTTACTAGCCCTCGTGAAATTTATTTGCATTTCAACTTCTGTAGTTTGATAGGTCCATGATACATGTGGTAATCAATCTGTGGCCATCACAATCATGGGACAATGTGTACCAAATGTAGTTTGGATTGCATAGTTGAAACTGTAAAATGGGTTATTTAAATGCTCAGTGGTCCAAATTCAATGTTCAACTCAGATGGTTAAAATCTTCCAATCAATAATTTTAATTCTATGCTCCTTTCACAATGGGGCTATTATTTTGACTGTCTGGATTGATGCATATCTTCCTCACGTAATGTGGATCTGTTGCCACAGAAATACTTTGCGGCAAAAACACACTGCTCTATCAATTGCTAGTTTTGCAGTTTTCATCTGGTTGTATCCCGTAGTGATTACTGAAGAGCATGTCATTTCTGCATGTATATATGCATCAATGCATCTCGTAATCTCTTTAGATTGTTTGAGGAGATCTGTTAATATGTGCCCAGGAAGAGGAAGCAAAGGTTGCTCTTCCATCCAAAAAGTTGCCAGGTGCTGCTGCTGCTAAGAATGCTTCTGCAGCAGTTCTGAAGAAGAAACAAGAATCAAGTGACAGCTCTGATTCTGATAGCAGCTCAGATGAGGATAATAATGTGAGTACCGATGTTGCATGTTGTCTATTTACTTTAGCAGTAAAATGTTTCTTTGTTAATTTTTGCTGATACACTAAAATTGAATCAAGTGACACCTCCTCTGAGAGTGAATCCGAGGACAAGGTGTGCAAGCCATGATCTCTCTCTCTCTCTCTCTAAAAGCTGGCATTGAATATATTGTTGGGCGGAAATGCATGTATTCTCCTGCAATTGACATTCTTTTGGCGGTTGTGATCATGTGGTGGCTAACTGGTACCTGGTTTGAGTTTGAACTGCTGAGATTCTTGTCCAGCAGTCCATGAAGTGATTCATCTGATGTTTGTGAGAAGATGCTTAATTTCATTGTCACCAAAGAGCAGCCTGGTGCCAATAAAGAGAGCAGCTCATCTCAATTCAGTCACGTTTTTTTTTTTCTTTCATCGATCAGTTAAAGAAGTTTCGTTCTATAAATTATGTTGGATTCCTGCCTCTAATAAACACAAGAAACGTATCTGCAGAAAGTCGTTGCCAAAGTTCCTGCTGGATCGAAGAAACCTGTCCCTGCACCTGCACCAACATCGAAGAAGGAAGAATCTAGTGACAGTTCAGATAGTGATTCTGAAGATGAGGTGGGTTGACTGATTTTCAATGATAAATTCATGAAATGATGAGGGTGAGCTCAAGGGTGAAAAAACTGCATTAAGCTTGTTTTCCCCAATGATCATAAGTTCTTTAATTCAGTAAAATTCCCTCACCAACATTGACCAATCTAATGTTAGCTGAAAGTTGCGGCCATAATTCTTGCTGGATCTAAGAAACCAGTTCTGCAATAGCACCAAACAGTACCTTTATAATCTGAGAACATCAACTTGGAAGTAACCCTCAAAAGGTGCCATGTTTAAAATTTTTGCTGTGGTTGAAAAGGCACATTGTTTGGACAAACATCGCATACAGTTGCATTGAGTTGTACATTTGTTTTCCATCAATCCAGCCTGGAAGAAGGATATTGCTGGTTCTGCTTTAGATGAGCAACTGCTGCTTCCATTCACCGAATGCACAGTAAATTACATGGACAGAAACAGACTATACTCTTATATAATGTTAGCTTGTATGGCATAAATTGTATCTTTACTTGGTATAAATACGAGCAAGCCATACAAATTGGATATGGATGACAATGGAAACATGATTGATAATGTTTTCATATAATAGAAGCAATGGAAGTCTTATGGTTACTGTGTGTTCCATGTTGCTTTCGCATGATTCTGTGTTATCAAGTTTTGTGCTTCCATTTAATTATGGATGCAATTGTGATGCAGGCACCTCCAGCCAAAGCTCCCATTGCTGCGAAAAAACACCCTTTAGTGACTGATACTAAAGAATCCAAACAAGTAAGCTCTCTGATTTTGCCTGCCTTTTGTGGGTTAACTTCTGCCATATTCTTGACATGACCATCCTCAGCAATGGTTTTTTTTTCTTCCTATATGTCTTGCTGCTTTAAAGTTTTGGTAGAGTTTTTTTCTCAGTTAAGGGATTTTAATGAAAGAGGTGTATTGTATTTTGAGATAGTCCTTGTGTAATTTGTGAAAAAGAATCTCACACAGAACCTCATCAATAATAGTATGAGTACTCACAGTAGTGAGAACTCTCTCTGATATTTTGAAATATCACAATAATCTCCTGGTATTTAAAAAAATGTCATTTACTTGATAATGTGCATATATTTTAAAAACATCTCCAATGGACAGATAATATCAAGATTATTGATATTTAAGATTTCTGATTGGGTCCAGCTCCATGGGTCAGTGGTAGACAGTCCTCTGTTTCAACACTGAGATCATGGGTTTGATTGCCCATGTGGTGTGGGGTGTGGGTGTGGGTGTGTGTGTAAAAAGAAACATTTCTGATATGTTCTATTTATATTTTTACTATTTTTTATTTTCTATTTTTGGTGGATTTTTGTATACCGAGAAAAACAAAAAAATTGCAAATATCCGGAGAAATTCCCTAAGGGCCTGTTTGGATTCATGAAAAGCATGACAAAGGAATAATGTTTCTTGGGAAACCTTATTTCCAAGAAACTGTGGCAAAGGAAATATCATTTTCATTGTTGGTTTTTTAATAAGATTTTCGTAGAAATTTAGAATCTATTTTCAAGTTTGTTGTTTGGCAAAACAAACACTTTTCTTGAAAAGATTTTAGGTAGTCACTAGCATGTGCTAGATTAACATTTGTCGCATGTGGGATGCTTAGAGATGAATAGTGGTACATGTGGCATACATGGCATATGCAGGCACTTGAGCTGAATTGTGGCATGCGAGGTACATGTGAGGTGCTTGAAGTCATATGGTGGCACAAGACATGCATTGGCACATTTGGCATGTGAGCACTAATTCTAGACGATAACACTTGTGCACATTGGCACCATTGGCACGTGGCATATGTGGAGAATTGAAGATGGATGATGGCATGTGTGGCACCTTGGTGCATGTGGGGTGCTTTGCACGTGGGGCACAACTGCACAAGTAAGATGAATGGTGGTAAAGATGGATGATGACATGTGGCAAATTAGCACATTGGGGGCTGTTTACACGTGGGGCATAAGATGATGGATGGTGGCACATGTGGGGCATGGCTGAAGATGGACAGTGTCTCATTTGGTACATGTGGCTCATGTGAAGCGATTGAACATGGATTGTAGCACCCTTGAGAAACCCATTTTCCTTCCATAGTGGGAAAATGCATTTCTTAGGGGTGGAGGTGGGAAGATAAATTTCCCACAATTTCCCACGAAGAAAGGCTTACCAAACAATGGAAAGCGAGTTTCATGGGAAACACTTTCATTTCCCATACTTTCTATAAATCCAAAGAGGCCCCAAGTAGTTGACTGGAAATGAGATTTGTCACTATGGTAATTGCCAAGTATCTCATGTTTTCAACATATGGAAAGCTGGAATGTTTGTCATTTATGCCTATTTTCAGTGGCAGTATCGCCAGTACCCGAAGTTTGCTGTTCTATTTGTTTCGTGTGCAATAAAAACTTGGACTGTTTCTCTTTTGTATTTACTCCGGTTGCCAAAAGAAAGAAAGATATGGGTGCTTTGTCGACACCCTTCACAGAAATCATTAGATAGCATATGTTTGTGGTCTCTGGGTTTTTGGATATTCTTAGTTTGGTAAATTGCACACATTGCACGGACCTTGATGCTATGTTGTTTTTGTTTTTCCTATGACATTTTTACTCATCACGTAATGTTGTGTTATTGCCAATCAAAATCATATAGTGATATTTCTCGCTTTTTTCTAGGAAGTTGTCACAATCTTATTGTGGTTATTTTAACTTGCTGTATGAATCATTTGGTATCACCATTCCTGTGGATATTCACTATTCTAGCTCTGCAGCAAAATCTTAGTGATAATTTTTCTTCTTCTTTTTGTTGGTATTCTTGGGGTCTTGTTTACCATATAGGTGATTGGTTCATGCCTTGATGATAATGACTCTTTTCGACTAAGTTCATGCAACTTTTTATCTAGAAAATTGCTGTTCCCAAGAAAGATAAGAGTGAGGATGAAAGCTCTGATGATAGTTCTGACGAAAGCGACGACGAGCCAGAAAAGAAGAAGTTGAAAGTTCCGGTAGATTTAATCATTTCTTTGACAAAACTTGTTTAGCATTTTTTTCCCCTTTTCATCGGCTCCACTGATTTCCACAAATCTTGTACAGATCACTCTTACCAGTAATGCTGCGAAGCCCAATGCAAAGGTGGTTAAAAAGGACAGCAGCAGTGATGAAGATGAGGATGACAGCTCCGAAGAAAGCTCTGATGACGAGCCTGCAAAGAAACAACAGAAAAAGGTGAGCAATGTTAATGGAGAAAATATATTGGAATATTCAATCATAATAAACATTATCTGTTGATACTGTGATATTCTTCTCATTTGGTAATCGGCTGGGTTTGTTTTAGCTACTGAAATGCTAATGCTCTATCTTTCGATCTCTATCCCAGTCAACTGTAGCTGCTGAGAAAAGTAGCAGTTCAGATGAGGAGTCTGAGGAAAGTGAGGAGGAGTCTGCCAAGACTCCTAAGAAAAAGGTAATGATGTTCCTGATTTAATAAAATTAAATTAGGCACCAGAAGTCACCAGAATAGAGTTGATGTTGTTGTAAATATTGTTTGCCATCTGTGTCCATGAGTTAAGTCTGCATGGGTTGATTGACGAACAGCGTATAGAATCGCAGCTGTCCATTGTTAATCATGCGCCCCTAACTTAAAGTTGGAAATTCTATACAATGTGCTGTTAAATTTCAAGGTGTACGTCTCTCTTGAGACTAAATATTTGGCAAAATTGTCGAAAACTACTGGTGTTATATGTACTAGATGTTTTCCCCCTTTTGTGCTAGTATCAATTTAAGGTTACAACATCTTCATTGTACTAACTTCAGAATGGTATCTTATATATTTGCGAAGATGGCATTGCAATGATGAAGTGCTGCACATGCACTGTTTCTATTTCCTATTGCAAACTGTTTATGTTGTTTTAATTGATTGAAAGATGTTGCAACCGCAGGATGGTGATGTCAAAATGGCAGATGCCACAACGGCAAAGACCGAAAAGAAGGCGGTAATGTTTTTAACTGTGGCTATGATATTTATATTTTTTATCTCTATATTACAGAACCTCACAGTTGTTTCCTAATTTGATACAGCCTAAAACCCCTGCAACTGCCAGTGCCCAGTCCTCTGGATCAAAAACCTTATTTGTTGGCAACCTATCCTATTCTGTTGAAAGAGCTGATGTGTAAGTATCATTCGAGAATACCAGGGAACTATTCTGACGATATTTTAATATCTCAATGTGTATGGGAAATGAGATGGCTACTTCTTGCTGAATTCTACTTTCCAAGGCATGCCACTGCGGTTATGTTTGTGGGATCTGGGCTATTTGTCTGGCTGGCTGCACTGTGTTCTGTGACCCAAAAATAGGCTGGATTGGTTGTGGGCCATGGGTATGAAAAATAGGTTTACAAGTATGGCCCAGCTGATGACAGGACCAACCTGATTTTTGGCCCTCACACATACACGATGGGAGATTACTTGTTGACAGCCCCGATTTTGTACTCATGCCAAATTGGCACGTGTGGGAAGAGTAGTTTTAGGAATCCTTCTCTTGTTAAAAAAAAATAAGGTGCTCAAAGAGAGGTAATCTGCTTCCTTCATTCACCTGCAGAGAGGAATTCTTCAAAGGTGCTGGTGAAGTCGTCGACGTCCGATTTGCATCAAATGAAGACGGTGCCTTCAAGGGATTTGGCCATGTTGAGTTTGCCACTGAAGCAGCAGCTCAGAAGGTGAGCTTCTTTTACTTTCTGAATTACTTGTGTTATGCCAACATAAAACTGTTGGAAGCATCGGCTACATTAACTGTTGCAGTGTTGTCTTGTTTGTTTGCCCGCTTCCTTCTCATTCATGATTTCTTTCTCACTTTTGGTTTTGGTGCAGGCTCTTGAATTGAATGGTCAAGATCTATTAGGTCGTGCTGTGAGGCTTGATTTGGCCCGTGAGAGGGGTGCATACACCCCACAAAGCGGGTATTGCCATTATCCACCAATTTTTTTTCTTAATATTATTATGTTTTCTTTTGTCTCTAGTCTGTAGCCTAACTCAGCCATGTTGAAATTGTAGCAAGGAGAGTAACTCTTACCAGAAGGGTGGTCAGACCCAAACCATATTTGTACGGGGTTTTGACAAATCTCTTGATGTGGATGAGGTGAAGTTCTATAAATCTTTTCCCTTTAAAGAGTGTATGCATGTGCTTGCAGTAGGTTTTGCACTTACTTCACTAGGTGTGTCAGACAGATTTGTCTGAAGGAATGCTACTCTTGGACCTGCATCTGTGGTCATCCACATGTGCAGAAGTGGCACACATGTGCATGGTCCAAGCTGCATCAGACGGATTCCACTACATTCTGAATGTTACCCGCCTGAAACCGTATACTGGTCCACTTATCACTGGCCACTCTTCTCTAGAATGTGGACTGGCAGACACCCTTTTTGTTTTTACTTCTGTTCATTTGCGGTACACTTGATGAATGGATGAGTCCTAATTGTTAAATATGGTACATAATCCATGATCCATGATCCTGCCTGATGAAGAAGGCATCATATTGAACATGTGTGTTGCTTCTCATTGGTGCATATAGATGGGTGTCTGCAAGTAGACTTTTTCTATATAAGGGCTGTTGTAGACCGTGATGTCTCAAGTCATGTTATTTTTCCTCTCTGCTCCCTCGTAATCATGGTTTGGATTCTCACTTCTCTATGTTGGCTGCAGATCCGCAGCAGTTTAGAAGAACATTTTAGTTCTTGCGGGGAGATCACAAGGATTTCAGTTCCAAAAGATTATGACACTGGTGCTTCCAAGGGGTCTGTAGTCTGTAGACCTTTCTTTTCTACTCTTAGTATCTGTTGCTCCCTTCACTCTTTTCTTTTTGACGATTGTGCCATATGTATGTTGTTCTTACCTTTCAAAAAAAAAAAAAAAGTTCTTGCAATATTGCTTTGAGTTATGATCTGTTGAAAGCAGCTCTAGTGATTTGTGACAAGAGGTCTTTCTGACATACCTACTCTTTCTCTCTCTCTCTCTCCCTCTGTGAGCAAATAATTTGGGGATTTTCCATTTCTATTTGGTTGTTGCTTGTTAGGTGACCTTTGGTTCACCTTTGTTTGCAGGTCGGCTTACCTAGATTTCACAGATGCTGATAGTTTCTCCAAGGCCTTGGAACTTAATGGTTCGGAATTTGGGGACTATGCCTTGACAGTAGAGGAGGCAAGGCCGAGAACTGACAACCGTGATGGTGGTGGATGGAGTGGTGGTGGCAGGAGCGGCGGTGGTAGAGGTGGCAGGAGCGGCGGCGGTAGAGGTGGCAGAGATGGTGGTGGCCGATTTGGAGGCCGACGTGGAGGCGGCCGAGGTGGTGGTCGTTTCAGTGGTGGTTTTGGTGGTGGTAGGGGACGTGGAACTCCAAATAAACCAAGCATGGGCGCAGCTGGGACAGGTAGGTCCTGAAGGCTTCTCCCTTGTTAGCCAATGTCATGAACAAATGAATTGTGTGATCCACAACCCTGAGGATGTTGCGTAATATCTCAGTTCCTACAAGTTGAGCCCTTTGTTTTGTTGTCCAAATTCCAAACCATTGATCGGATTGATGCCATCATGGATTAGACCATGCCCCGAAAGTCTCTCAGACTGGTCGATCCTAGTTCCCCCAAAATTTGGCAATCTGCTGTTTTCTTAACCAGCTATTTGCAGGCTACACGTAGTATTTGTCGACCTGGAAACTTCAGTTGCGTGGTCCATTCCCTGTGAGGTCGACGGCTGGTTCATGCAACTCATTGGCTTCATTACTATTATTTCCACGTCTGAGGACAATGTAGATCCTTGTGGTGGGGATCACATTGTTCCTATCAAGAACACAGTTCATTTGGATCATCCGTCTCAGAACTTGTTTGTGGGCTGAAATGGGGGGAAGCGAATTGTTCGGCAATGACCATATTGAACGCATTTCCTACCAAAACTTGTGATGGGGAAAACAGAAAGGGAAGCTACTTCCTCAAGGGCTTGTGCAAAACTGAATTGAACTATGAAAACTGGGTTCCTTCAAATTGCATTAGTGTTCTTCTACTGTCCAAATCATAGAAATGCAGTTCTAATTTGAATTCCACCCTCAAATTTAAGTTATTGTTGAAGCTAGTTGCGATTTCATTCAGTCATTTCTATTTACACCAAACAAATATATTGAAATTCTATTCAATCATACATCCAAACATGCCTTAATAATCCCTTGTTTAAAGGCACCATTTTCTGTTCTGGAGTCCCTGCTATTGATTAAGAACTTGTTGTTTTTGTCCGTATCTTAGTTGGCATGATCCTTCTAATGTAGCACCTCTCTTGCTTTTCAACCACGCCCCGAACTCCTGACATTAGGAAATTGACGGTCCCTGCTCCACCCTTGAATCTCCTGCCACTGCTTTACCGGTGTTCTGGTGTGGGCCACTTGTGATTTAGTTCCCTACGCTTTGTGATTGATGAATTGTCTTTCCTAGCTGTTGGTTTTTTGTTAATGTTGTATTTATTTATTTTTTTTAATTTTCGGTCATGGTCTGTGGTCTTTTCCAATATGGATGGCTCCCAAAATTCTCACCAGCCAAATGGTTTTTGTTGATGATTGTATGGGGGGAGTGGTCCTTTTTCAATGGCTAAAAACCCCCATTTATTAGATGGTTGGGGTTAGGTGATTTTATCGTTCTTGGGTATTGTGGGCCATTCATGATGGGGGCTGAATGGCCTAGATATTTGCCCTTGTCATGGCTGTGCAGATTGGTTAATGTTGTAGTCTGTAATATGACTCATTTCATATTGAAATTTGAAATTCTGTGTATCTTTTTTGCAGGAAGGAAGACTACCTTTGATGATTGAGTAAAGAGGAAGGCCGAATCTCCCTCTTTTTGGCAAAGAAAATATATTTTTGTAGTATTTTGACAACTTTTTTTTTTATTTGGCTTTTGTTGGATATTTTCAGTTTTGACATCTTTTTTTTTTTTTTTTTCTGCCTTTTCATTTTGCCTTATATTATATTATCTTTCATTAGCGAAATTGGCTGTTGATGTGATTTTGATCACTGTTTTTTTATGCTGTGGGTCCCACCCCTGCTGGCCTCGTATCATATTGTTTGGGTTTGTTGACCATCCATTGGTGTGAGATGATTTACTATAGGGAGAAGTTCCAAATATTAAGCAGATTCAAATCACACGTGGACTGCACGCACACCCCACACACAGGCACGAGTAAGGAACAAGTGGCATGGTCGACCTGAAATTTGGATCTTTGTAACGATACGATCCTAAAATGAGATGAAAAAACAGATGGACGATTTGGATTTACAACAAATACATCAAGTTGGGCCCTACACGGTAAGGATAACACCCAGCAAGGTGGTCCTTGGGTAACACCTAATCCGCTCCCGTGGGATGATGGTTCTGTATGTTTTTATGCCTGCTGTTCCATTTTACCAGCTCTTTTAGGACATTAAATAAAAATGAGGCAGATTCAAATCAGAGGTGGACCACACCACAGGAAACGACTGTGATTGAACGCTCACCATTAAAAACTTATTTGGGGCCACAAAGTGTTGGATCAAAGCTAATATTTGTGTTCTCCCTTCATCCAGGATCTTTGTAACCTAATCAACAGGTTGGATGGCAAATAAACATTACTGTGGGCTCGAGTTGCTTTTTAATGGTGTGTTTAATCACCACCGTTTCCCTAAGGTGTGGTCCACCTGAGATAAAGGTCTGCATAATTTTTGGGCTCATGACCCAAAATTGATGGGCGGTGTGGATAAAATGCATATTTCATGGCGAGGCCGAGCACCGATCTTGTGGGTCACTACTAAATCCAGCTGCATGAGCTTTCAAACTGTCCATATTGTGGGCCATGATATATCATGGGCAATGGTCAACATCTCAAGAGCATATTTCTCTTGACCGCACATTTTTAGTATTAAAATTTCCATCTGTTTGATCGTCGCCAATTTGGGTAATTTTAATTTTTGATTCTGATGGAGCGGCCTTCCAAGATGGGTAGTTTGGATTTCATGTGGCCTTCGGCCTTCCTGAAGTAAAAGGCATGTCAGGCCTTCCAAGATGGAAGCTTTTATGGGGTGCTCCTGATTGTTTGACCTCTAGAATTTTTTTATGGTAGACGTCTAAAGGCACACTGTTTCCTGTGGTATGGTCCACTTGAGCTGATAAAATACATAAATCCGACAATTTACTCGCGACGCAATCCACTTCCATCCTGATTAACTAGTTTGACCCTAATTCGCGGAAATTTGCTCGTTGAAATAAGACCGTTGGATATTTTTATTTAAACCGTCAAATAAATGTCCATCAATCTAATAGTCAATAATCAAATAAGCCCAAATTTTGACAATTTCTAAGTGCCTGTGTATCATCCAAACACTCTACCAGAGTATCAAAGTTTTTATCGTGTCCAATTACATCCAGCAACGACCAGAGAACAGCTCTCGAGTAAAATCCATTCTCATGGGAGTCACTACACACTCCTCTCCAAACCTCGCGTTCTACAGCCGTCTATCTACCGGTCATCCAATCCACGCCGTTCAATTCCACTTCAACACCCCAACCTCCCTCTCTCTTTCTCCTTCCCCTTCCCCAATCGCAGACCGTCGATGGCGATGCCCCTTCAATCTTCCACCGTTGGTCAGTAATTACGATTTCCCCCATCTTATCCCATCACGACCTGCTCCTCGTTTTAGTTCTATAACGTCGTTTAATGGAGGACAGAGTTGTTATTTCATGTAATATTGTGTCTATTCTGTCACGAACTTTTTTTTTTTCGCTTTGGACATGGATTTTTCAGTTTTTAGATGAATTTTGTTTTGATTCTGTGAACATTTTTTTTAATGATGATGTAATTTGTGATCATTCGTTCTGAAAAAAAAATGGAGATTTTGGCGGTTTGATCATCGATCTAGGCCGTTTGATCGATTCCGTGGTCTGATCACGATCGTTTCAAGGGTCTGATTGTCAATCTTGGCTGTCTAACTACTTACCCTGTGTGAGGGGATTATGTGAGCATTTTTGCAATGAAGATGTAATTTGTGATCATTCATCCTGAAAATTGGAGTCTGATCGTCAATCTAGGCTGTCAGATTGTCAATCTTGGGCGTCTGACTACTTACCCTGTGAGGTGATTCTGTGAGAATCTTTGTAATGATGATGTAATTGTGATAATTCGTTATGAAAATTGGAGATCTCGGTGATCTGATTGTCGATCCAGGCCATCTATCTAATCTTTTGGGTGGCTTGATTACTCATCTAGGCAGTCTGATCACTTACTCTATGAGGGGATTATCTGAGCATTTTGTAATGTTGATGTATTATGTGATCATCCGTTCTAAAAACTGGAGATTCGGACGGTCTGATTGCTGATTGTTTTGTGGTTCTGATTGTCAATCTAGGCCGTCTAACTACTTACCCTGTGAGGGGAAAGGGGGGCATTACATGTTAATTGTGCCTAAGGTCTGTTACATGGCCAGTTATGGATGCGGCCCATGTGATGGAATCTTGTTGGTGGTTGTGGGGAACCACTGCATGCACATATACGAGGATCTATGGATCTAATATCGAGGGTCAAAGATCAACATTGCGACAAGCAAATGCTTTATGTGAGAGCATGGCAAGCTAGCAAACACCCCGATCCATAGCTCAAGTGGTAGATCGAGTGAAGATAAGCTCGTTTCAATACTGAGGTCTTGGTATTGATTCCCAAGTGGGGGTGGCTAACTTTGCTGACTAATAGTGGGGTGTGTTTAACCCCCCCCCCCCCCCCAAAAAAAAAAAAAAAAAAAAACAGAAAAAGAAAAAGAAAAGGAAGAAGCTAGCAAGCTCTAGGGTAGAGTTGATGGCGTAGCCGTCGGCGGAACGAGATCGAGCACCGTCGCTCTCGTGGGATAACTAATCTGAATCCACGGATCTATTAGGACTCCTCAACCAGTCTTCATCGAATCCACGAGACTTCTTCTTCGAATCCACAAAGAACAAAGAGAAAACCGTAGTTTTCCTAAGAAAAGGGTTATGTTATTCAATGATCCCCCTAAAAACGAAACTAAGCAAGTATTTATATCAAACTAAACCCTAGAAATGCAACCTAGGTGTCATAATTGCAAAAGGAAACAAAATAAATCAAAACAGAAGCAAAGCGTTCAAATTAGAAAGTTCTCGTGTGCACTCTGCGCTAGCACCGATCGGTTGGCCAGGGGTCCTCGACCGGTCAGAGATGGTCCAGACGGTCCAGAGAGTTGGGCTATCACTCTCCATAAATTAGACCAGTCGGACAATCGGTCGTCAAAAGCATCCGATCGGTTGGCAATTGATGTCGACTTGGGAATTTTGAGTTTTCTTCAGCCCCTTCGTTGGGGTCCTTTCTTGGGCTCTTCTGTGTCCACGCCTAGGTCCTTCTTTGGACTATTCCTTCCTCAATTAGGGGGCCGCCTCACTACATCAGTTGAACATGAGCCAAGCTCAACTTGAGCTTTGCCCCTGCTTGAGCTTGGCTTGAGATATGACTACCTTAGCTCGATCTTGGTTTAGCTTGAGCTTCAAGCTCAAAACAGTAGCTCGAGCTTGGCTTGTTGTTCGAGCGGAGCGAGCTTTGCTCAAGCCGAGCCGATTGAGCTCTATCGAGTCAAGTCAAGCCGAGCTTTGTCTTCTTCTTCTTTTTTCTCTAACCCACCAATCCAACCCGACCCAACCTAGCCAGCAGCCCCATGCCCCTAACTTGACCCAATCCAGCCCCCAAAACTTACCCAAACTAGCCCCATTTTGGGAATTTTCTATTTTAAACAAAATTTATTAAAAAAAGTTAAGAAAACCATACCTGAGAAGTGAGAAGAACGTTTGGGTCGTGCGGCTGAGTCGAGCAGGGTCACTCGGGTGTGGGCTGTGCGGCAGGGGGGGGGGGGGGGGGGTTGAGTTAAGAGAGAGGGAGATATGAAATGAGAGGGGGGAAAGAGAGGGAGAGCTCCAAGGTGGCTGAGTTAGTAGGGTCGCTCGGGTCAGTGTGAGCTGTGCGACAGGGGCCGAGGATGGGGGGGGGGTTGGGTAAGGAGAAAGAAAGGGACGGGTGGGGTTGGGAAGGGACTTAGGGTTGTTTTTAGCATACTCTGTGTGTGTGTGTGTGTGTGTGTGTGTGTGTGTGTGTGTGTGTGTGTAATATAATATAATATTTCGAGCTCAAGCCAAACCGAGCTCGAGCGAGCCAAGCTTTTAATTGAGCTTTGAGTCGAGCCGAGCGGAGCTCCCCCATGCTTGAGCTTGGCTCGTTTCAAACGAGCTTATTAAGCTCAAGCTCGGTTTTGATCGATTTGCCATACAAGCCAAGCCAAGCTAGAACGAGCCAAGCCGAGCAAGCTTTTCGAGCTAGCTCGGCTTGTGTTCAGCTCTACTCCAGGGGCATGTTTGAGATCCAGGAAATGGGAATTTGGTTTGAAGTAATTAAGCTACCCATCCATGGATTTGTGGAGCATTTAGTGCAAGGCCAGAGCTTTCATTACTTTTGGGAGAATCTTTGTTATGATCCCCATTGGTTTAAGGGCCAATCTCAATGTCTTCCATCAATCTTGGTGCTTTGAGGTTATTGCTTAGGCACCTAACATTTGGTATCAGAGTTGGCACCACGTTTTGTGTTCGAGCCCTAGAGGGGGCAACCTGGACTACCAAAAGGTGGAAAGAGCTACTTGGAAGGCCATAGTAAGAGCTGCCACAATGTGGAAAGGGTTAATTGGACATAAGCCAAAGTGAGCACCGCCCTAGATGATGGATACAAAGCGTGACAGTGTGTTACGATCCCTAGTGTTTTTAGCGATGTAGCTTGGTGCATTCTATCAGCCTTGGACTCTTAGTTAGGGGTGCAACTTGGGCGGGGCAGGTTGGATCGGGTCGGGTTGAGGTTGAGGGTCAACTTGAGTCCGACGTGACCTCAAGAGGACCTAGGCCCTACTCAACCTCAAGAGGACCCCTACATGCAACTGACCTGACCTGAATTCCAACTCGAGGTGCAAAACCCAATCCCAATCCAAAATTCCTCTATATTTAACACTAATCCAACCCAGCCCAACTCAACCTGGCCCAATTACATCTCGTTAGTCCAACTGGATCTAACCCAGCCTGAATTTTGCTCAACTGAACCCACTCCATTTTCAAATCGGGTCCCTACCTTAACCCGATCCGAACTTGGGTTGGGTCAGTTGAGTTCGGGTCAGCCTGAACCCAAGTTGTAGCTCTACTCCTGGGGCATAGCTATGTATAAAATGTGTTGTTCGTATTGGTTTTGTATCATCAATATGTTCGGATATAAATGCATTGTAGCAGAATGCCTTTTCAATGCATTTCTACCTGTACAATTTTAGTGGAGATCAATATCATTCCAAGGTTGAGATGCCTGAAGAGTATTGTGTTGGGAATCTATGTATCATGATAGATTCATACAGAGTTGGCACGATCAGATGATATTGTGATGATGCCATTGATTCATTACTTATTTGCATATTCATACCTTTTGTTTTATCATTGCACTCAATGTACTATGCAATCAATTTTAGATCTAAGTTATTTTAGAAGTTTTATTACCTTTTGATGGATGCAGTTGCACCTAATGAAGGACTGGAGGTTCTTCCGGTCAGGTTGGGGAAAATGATCTGTTGATTGTGGGGCCTGGTGTACTTGGCCGCATATTAGCAGAAATATGGAGACACGTATTTCATCCTTCATTTGATGTGACGAGTTATACCTGTTTATTTTACCACATCCTATATCTTCTTCTTTCTATAATGAAACCCAATATCATCAGTTGGATGTATATACTTCTACCCTTTGAAATTTTAGATTCCAACAACCTTGCAGCTTGCTACTATTTCATGCTTCATTGTAAATGGAAGATCCTTTCCATAACATTTGGAGTTTCCTTTATAAAATTGTGTGTACGAGCATGTGCGCCTAGGCTAAAAGGGAGACGATAGGATGGGGATACCAAGCTTTCCTGTGTTGTGGCCTATTCAAGCTTTAGATCTATCTCGTTTTTGGGTTGACGTCCTAGCATGGGTTTATAATATAGATTTCATGCAGTCATCCCAATGAGCCCCACAGAGCATTTGTTGCACGATCTCCTTACTACTATACTCCATGTTGGACACACTCAAAAAGGAGGAGAAGTGATAATCACATTCACATAGGAGTTGTGGAAAACAAAGACATATGGTCACTAGTGCTAGCCAAACCTTAGTTTTTATACCATCCTCAGCATGTGAAATTAGCCTCTTAGTGAGTATTAGATGGTTGATTGCTACCATGGTGTCCATGAGCTCATTCAGTGAGCAAGGTTTAGATTTCATCTTTGTCAGCTTTATATGTTTGACATATCATCAGTCACTACTTAGTGGCTTGTCAACAGTGGGCTGGACTGAATGGTTGGTTCATCTCAAAATTTTGAAGTTTGTGTTTGAATGCAGGTATTCTGAAGGAAGCTTCCTTTATTCTAGTATGGTGAACTTGGTCTCTATGTTTACTATTCGGCGGACGAGACTATGGTGATTTGACCACTTTTTAAAATGGTAGTGGCTCATCCACAGCACAATTGTCATGCATGCACATCAATCTCATCCAAATTGCAGGTCCCATTATGGAGGGAGCATAACACAGCAATCACCTGTTAAACAATCCTGTCCAATGGTGGCAATTAAATGGGAAGCTAAAACTGTCAGTGATCCATATTAGTGGAATGCAGATGCATATCTGCCTGTATTGACCTTTCAAAAAAAAAAAAATGCCTATATTGTATCAGAAATTGGGGGCTGATACAACCCCCCCCCCACCCCCCCCCCCATACCAATATTTAAAACCTTGGTATATGCCTTTTTGCAATATGACCACAATTACTACCGATAAAGGCTGCAGTCAGCAGAGTGTTCTAATTTATTTTCTTGGTTCATCTTTCTAAACCATGGTTTAGAAACAATGTTGTGACCTTCTGACGACTTGCTAGCATTACCGTTATGTAATTGAAATATTTTTTGTAGAACGTTAAAAATGGGAAAATGGAAAAAAGTTGGGCCTATGGGAAAAATAATGGTGGTTTCTTTATCAACAACTGCCTTAATCTTCCAAAAACATCATGCTGTTAAACTTAAAAACAAAAGGCCTGTGTAATTAATGGCTATCATTCTAGAGAAGGCCATTATTAATGGTTGTTTTTCTAACGCAACAAGGTAGAGTGACCTTTCTAGTGATAATGATGTTGTGATGGGATTTCTGATTATTTTCTTAAACCATAATCAAAAGACATTCCGATCTTCTAGTTGGGCCATGCCACAATGGTCCCAGTACCAAGGTATTCAATAACGGTAATGCTGGCCATTATGGCCCTGCCTGTAATGGTTGAATTTTTTTTTGAAGGAAAAAAAAATGCATCGGCCCTGTCTCGGAATGTTATTGGCCTGTTACAGTTGTTATTGCTGTTACAATCCTGTTATGGGCTTTTTTCCCCCTTCAAATCGGGCGTTGTGGGAAATGACCACATAACCTCCTCAAGGGCAGGAAATAACTCTCTTCACTATAAAGACCCCTCGGGGTCTTTGTTTCCATCATTCATGCTATTCGGCTCCTGAGAATGCCCAAGAGCTATCGAGATTCTTCACACAGCGGTCTCTTCACCTCGTGCCACGGCTCGGGACAAGGTGAGAACGAGTTTAAAGATGGCTCTGCACTAGCCTTTGGACCGTTTTTATTTTTTATTTTTAAGAGAGCCTTTGGACTTGCAGCAGTGGCTTTGTGCCAACTGTCCGAGTACCAGCAGTCTTGGCTCCGTGTTGAGTGTATGAGATGCTTGGGTAATGTCCTAGCACTGACCGTTCAGGGCTCTGGAGGTGGCTCTGCACTAACCATCCAGAGTCCTAAGCAGTGGCTTTGCATTGACTATTTGGACTAATAAACTGAACCCTTAGGTGGTCCCGCACTAACTGTCAAAGCAATCTGTGCTGACCTCTGGTTTTCTCTAGCAAAATGATCGAGTGATGTTTTTGCCTGAGGTTTTTTGAATGCCTCAAGGCTGCGGGAACTTTTGAACTTCTTGGAACTATACAAGATACGAACATTAAGGCTATTTGAGTCCTTCAAGCTCTGGAATATCTTTTCCCTAATCAATAATCTGAACACTCTGAAGATGAAGGAGCATAGATTAGGACTTTATGCATCATTTGCATATTTATGTACCATGTAATAGACTTTTTTTTTTTTGTGGTTTCTACCTATTTATAAAAGGTTTTTCCTTAGGGAATGTTATTAAGGATCCGTGTCAGACCACTACTTATCTTCATTTCCCAAATCAATAAAAGCCTCTTGACATGGCATATTTGGGTGCATATGCTTGCAATGGAGTTAATTATCAAACTAATGTCAACATCCTATCGATCAATAGACATTTGTGTTGAAAACCCAACAATCATCCCAACCTAAAACTAAAGTGGGTCATAACAAAGGAAACAACGTGGGAGGGGACGCCTACCCTTGAATTTAACAGGGGTACATCCAAGTTGTAAACCAGCCTGATTTTTTGCCAGACCCTTCATCTGGCCTAGTCTGAAATTCTGAATGATCTGGATTCTATATATACAACATGGTAGGCTCCCCACTTTAATCAATGTTGGCCGTTTCCTCTCAATATGTTCAATGTGCTTTGGCCCACCTGAGTTTTGGATCAGGCTGATTTTTGGGGGCTGGGGTTTTTCTGAGGCAAAGCATTTGATGGACGTTGGATTCCATGAACACATCACTGGGCCCCACATATGGCCGGTATCACTGTAAGGTTATGGTGGTACCTGTACTACTGGAGTGCAACCCCTTCCAGTTATATTTGATTATTTATTGTACCTAGTTTATGCAATTGTTTTTTATGTAATTAGCTTACTTTGAGGGAAATACAATCTTAGTTTTTATTCGAAGTTTCTGCCCAGAAATGCTTGCTTTTGACAAGCATTCAACCAAATTTAGTTCTGTGAAACAAACCTTCTGTGTCTAGTTATCCATCTAATGATGGAACTGCAATGCTTTTTGGTATTAATCAATGATTTCAAAGTGTTGAACAATGTGCAGGCGGGCTACATCAAGCTGGAGTGGTGAAGGTTCTTTCCTATTTACATCAAGCACTGCTGCATTCGATTGTAATAACAATGGATCATGTGACGAGGTGTTACATCTGATATAACACATTTTCTGCTGGTAATACATTTTCTAAAAAGAAACTGTTTCTCAGATTCTCTGATCTATGCATCTTTCTTCTCAATTTCTAAGCCCTAGTGACCTCCAACATTTTAACCTCTCAATAATAATAATAATAGTAATAATAATAATAATAGAGGAGGAGGAGGGTGACGTTCCACATTTATCTACGTGTTGTTCCACATTTATCTACATGTTGGTCCTCTGACATTTTTATTCCTGTCATACTCCTAAACTTGTGTGTGTGGATAATGGTACTCTTAATATTAAAGTTTGGTCATGGTATTGATTATTTGTAGTAGTTTTTCTCCCAATGCTATTTTTATTGTCCTGGGTAATTCTGAACTAGCGGTAGCCTATCTTGCTGTTTTGTGACAGTACTGAACCTTCTGACCTCTGATCAAGTCATTAAGTCAAATGAATCGGAAAGGCAAATTGATAAGGTTGCGTAGCACAGTGTTATTAAAGAAGCAAGAACCCAGACAATACAAGCGTACTGGTTGAGTGATCCTCTCGTCACTCATCTTCAAACAAAACATTCCAACTGACAACTTTGAGAATGCTAACAAGAAACTTACTGCTTTCTAACCCTGGAAAGTCGACTTCACTTGTTTGGGTTCGAAATTCTAATACAAAATAACAAACATGAGTCACCATAAATTGCATAAGAGGGATGTGAACATGAAAGCTTAATGACCTGTTTGCCCACTCAAATTCATATATTTTGCTTTTACCTTGCCACTCTACCATGAAAGATGTTGAATACTGCACTGTTTTGTTGAATATGGCCCCCTAATTTGTGGATAGAAAAAAAAATCTCTCTCCATCCATCTTCTAATGAGCATTGCAATGCAAGCTTAACTAAGTTGACATCTTAGCTTAAATTGTCCTTTTTTTTTTGGTGGTGATATCCTAATGTTTAATCTAGCATTTTGGGTGTGGCCTTGCAGGACTCTCCAATAGTTCCAATTGGGAGAAGTCCTTGGAAAGATGTCCTTTTAAAAGCAGAAAATGCAGTGCTGCATACTGTGCATATACTATCTTTTCTCACCGTACATTTGATATAAGAAAGTCTACTGTTAATTTGGCTTTTAGCGATTTTGTCCATTTCTTGATTTTTCTCAGATATTCCTTATATGATTTTTGTCCAGTTATTCAACTTATCTTACAGTAATAGCATTTTGCTTAGAGCTGGAACTAACTTTACTGAATTTTTTCAAGTTCTTTCAGTGGTCGAAATTATCCTGCTATATTCAGGAGTTATCTCTTCTCAAATTATGTTGGTTCTTTCCAATCATAATGAGGTGGTTTCACATTTTTCTTCACCATCTTTAGTTGCTGGTTCTAGTGTTTGGAAAAGTCCTCCCTCTAAATTGTATGATGACTCTCATATACATTAATGCCTGGACATGGAAATCTTTACCAATTTAATTTAGGTTAACATACCTTAAACACTTTTAGTTTCATATTCATTTTCGGCGTCCTTGAAGAACCAACTTCTCATATCAGTGGAAAGAAATTCTAATGTGTGTTTTTAGTTGAAAACCTTGAGATGAGTGTGCTCTGACTTATTACTTGCATAACAAGATGCTGCGTCCCTCTCAATTGCAATTTTGAAGAAGAAGCTTCGCGGCCCGATCTTTGTTGGTTGGTTGTGACAATCATCCTTTATCAAGGTTCTACTTTTTCTAACTTCTCTTTAGGAATGTAGCTACTCAGATCATCAATGAACTAAAAGATAGTGAGCAACCCCAATCTGTACATTCATAACTGAACCATTCTATATGTACAATTGTGTGTGTAAATATGGGATAATAATGTGAGTCAATTCACACAACATTGGTGCCTAAAAAAAATTAAAAGTCATGCGGGCAAGTTATTCTATAATGGTAACGGTGGCTGTAATGGTTACCACCATTACCTTTACGACACGGGCTGTAATGGCCATGCAGGAGCTGTTGGAGCTTTCTATCTTTATTCCATTGTTATTGAGCTGAATGTACCTTTGAGTGTATGATATGGGGTGATGTATGTGGTTGTGTTGGGTGACCGTCCTTGGAAGGACAGGTCCGTCTCTTGGAAGTATTTGATGATACCATGGATGTAATTGTACCCCGCCTAATCAGATTAACCGTTAAAAAAAAATCCCTCTGCCATGTACCGAATTTGGTGTTCGGGAAGTTAGTTAACCCGTTCGCCGAGTCCGGTAAGTGGTGAGGTAGCTGCCGCGACCTGAGTTCGGGACTTGGGAAGTATAGGGCCCAAGTTCCAAATTTGGAGCATGACAGACCTGGTATTTAAAAAAAAAAAACCAAAAAACTTGTATCAGCCTGTAATGGACCGTTACGAGGCCATCGCGGCCTTTATGGGGGGTGTAACCTGTAACGGCCGTTATGACCCTGTAATGTGTAACGGTTGCCACTGTTACCTTTATGTAACGGCTGTTACGGCACACCATGTATGCAGGCTACATGTCTATTGATGGTTCTAAGAGCAGTATTTTCTTGTAAATTGTAAGTGTTCATTTTTTATGTGCAAGCTTGTATGCTGGTTCTTTTAAGAATGATGGGACGTGACGCGATCCCAGCTTGATTCTACCACCTCCAAAGTTCAGAACCAAGGGGGATCACTTCCTATCATTAGTGATGATGAAATTTACCAATGGCAAACTCCCACTGTGGGTGTTTGACAGCAGCTGCTTTTTGTTTATATGTTTAGATGCCTTTTTCTATATATTGCTGGTAACTGAAAGTATGTTGGTTTTCCGGACTGTCAATTCAATAATAAATTTTGCTTTACCATAAATTTAATTGTGTTGTCTACCTAATTTGGGAGTTTTATTTGCTCCAATGTTGTCCTATTGCAGGCAAGAAGTAATGGACTTGGTAAACAGAAGTGGAAAATTCAGCAAAATTTTTTGAGGGTTTTACAGGGAAGCTATTCCCTGCTGTTTGAAGACTGAAAAGGCTATGTGCCAACATGGTAGGCTAGTGCCAAATAGGGGTGGTAATGGGTTGGGGTCAGCCCAATCCTGACCCATTTACTAAACGGACCAAGCATTCTAGCCCAAACCTGACCCACGACCCACTTCTCTGTGGCACGAACCCAACCCACCTAAAATGTGTCGAGCTCAAGCTTGACCTGACCTGACCCAACTCGGGTTTATGAATGAAACATTGAGGCTAAGGGGTTGTTTGGCACCATGGATTTGGGGGGGATTTGAGGGTTCAAATCCCTTGGTGTGTTTGGCACATAAAGCAATTGGGGGTTTCAAATGAGGGGATTTGAAAGCCAAGGTGAAAGCTTGGATTACATCTAAAACCCTTCCAAGAGTCACATGTGTAACATGTGTGTCACTAGGCTACTAATCTATTGAGCACATGGCCCACTGATGATATCCCCAAATAATTACATCATCAATTGCATCACTAAAATTACTTTAATATGATGATCTACGCCGTCCAAACATTATCCATGTAAATCAGCGGTTAAAAATCGTTGGTTAGTCACTCAGATGTTATCCTATACTTGTGGTCCATCTGAGACTCAAAATTTCATCATTTCGGCCGTAGTATATATTTCGATGGGATTATTACAACCATTGTGTCAAACATTGCATACGTACACTAATTAAGGATATTAAACTTGATTTAGTAATTAAATTCAAACCCCTGTAAATATCATACTTTTGGATTACAGGGGATTCCAAATCTAGGGTGCCAAGCACAACCAGGGGATTTCAAATCCAGGGGGTTCCAAATCCACACTTCAAACAGGCCCTAAGGATATCCATAACCCAGTCCCATCAGTGGATGGACAAGTAAATCATCTATGCTTTGCTTTATTTTGTTTCGTGTTTTGGTTTGGACCTGTCATGTCATTTGGATATGGCCCAACCATTGACAAGCTGGGTGTAGGAATGCAACTCAGGTGGGTTGGGTCAGGTTGAGGGTCATCCTGAGCACAACCCAAACTCAAGAGGACCCAGCCCTCAACTCGACCTGACCCGAATTCCAAGAAGAAGTGCTGAACCTGAACCCGAACCTGAACCGATCTGACCCAAATACATGTGACTATTCCCAACTCGGTCTAACCCGACCTGAATTTGCTCAACTTGACCCAACTCAATTTCAAATCGGGTTGTGGTTTTCCAACCCGAACCCAACTGCCTCAAAAGCAGGTTGAGCCAGCAGGTCGAGCCAGGTGACCCGTGGGATTGCCACCCCCCAGTGCTTTTTTTTGGGGGGGGGTGGTTGGTTCACATACCCCACTTTTAGTACACCCACCCACCCTGTTAGTCACACTGCAATGTTAGCCACCCCCACTCTGGGAATCTATGCCATGACCTCAGTGTTGAGACGAGGCTATCTTCACCTGGTCTACCACTTGAGCTATGGATCCGGGTGTGATATGTTTGTGAACTTTCCATACATATCTCACTTGTGGTTTGAGGCGAAAAAAGCAGGAAAACGAGCTGGCTTAATGCAGTATCTGTTCCCTATGCTGCCCCAACTGCAAAGCCAACCTTGCTGGCTTGGAAGTCCTGAATAACGCAATTTGGTGGACATCCAAACATGCCTGGCAGACCTCCCAATGGATATGATTACTTGTAGTGCTTTCTCTAACATTCTGAACATGAAGATGGATTTTCATTGCAGGCACCACTGATCCTTTAGGAAAGAGAGTAACTCGAAAACTCGTGCCGAGATTGGATGGGAGCCCAAGTATTGGCTCAATTCCTTGGATTGTCTGAATAGGTTTGTCTGCTTTTCTTCATTCTTTTAATTTACATGTAAAATGACTTGGATTTTGGAAACATCATTGAATGTATTGAGACAATGCTTACATAACTGAGGGGATTTTCACCCTTTAAAGCTGTTACATTTTCCTAGTTTGTACTTTGTAATACAGCATTCTTTTCCTGTTGTATTTGTAAGCATGTAGACACGTGTGCACACTAATCCCACATACCAGTACCTACACAGACACATATATGTCGCCTTGTTCCACGTCTGAGCCTCGAATCAGGTGGGTCCACCATTTAGGTCCATGGCTTAGAAATTAGGGCCAGTCCAATCATTGGATGGGCCATGCATTCACATTGAATGTGAACGGTTGGAGTTGGTTTAGCTCTTCATTTGTTTTCTTGGATACAGATTTTGAAGATATTGTAATAGTTCTTGCAGTATCATTTCCAATTGTTTTTTTTTTTTTTTTTGTTAGCTACATACACCCCACTGGTAGCCACACTGCAGTGTTAGCCACATGGGAATCAATACCAAGACCTCAGTGTTGAAATGAGGTTATCTTCACTTATGTCTACCACTTGAGCTATGAATCGGGGTGTCCCACATGCACACTCACCCCCCACACACTTTTACATGCAGAACTCATGCCAATGAGGCACATTTTTTTAAAAAAATTTTGGTTAGCTTGTTAGTACACACCCCACTGTTAACCACACCCCACTCGGGAATCGATACGAAGACCTCAGTGTTGAAACGAGGTTGTCTTCACTCAGTCTACCACTTGAGCTATGGATCTGTGTGTGTATGCCAATGTGGCACATACATGGGGCATCTATGCATGCATAAGGTGGGCCCCACTGTGAAGATGGCCATTTTGCATAAAAATAATGCTAGCCCACTTCTTTTTTTTTTTTTTTTAGTATACACCCCACTGTTAGTACACCCACCACCACAGGGAATTGATACCAAAACCTCAGTGTTGAAATGAGGTTATCTTCACTAAGTCTACCTCTTGAGCTATGGATCGGGGTGTTAATGCTAGCCCACTCATCAGGTGGCTATCCCTGTGAAAAGAATGGACTGTTTATAAAAGTTGTCAAGAAGCCACATTTTATGTGCATGTGTGGCCCACTCGATGAGTTGACCAGCTTAGTTTCCACTTGTGTTTATCTGCATGGAAGGAACCATCCTACGCTCCCATGGGTACATTTGCACATTGACAAGTGTACATGTGGACTGCTTACAGATTGATGATCACATGTACCATGTTTGGGACATTGGAAAATTAATATTAGCACGTGGCATATGTGGGGTGCTTGAAGGCTTGCTCTAGCAAATGTGGGGTACGAAAAATTGATTGTGGGATGTGGCGTGTTAAGGTTTACATTGGCATATGTGGCATGTGATACTTTGTAAAATGGCATGTGTAGAAAATAATGTACACCAGTGAGCACTAGATATTCCTATGCACCCTCTTGTCAGAAGCTGTGTAGGGCCCACAGAGATGCCCATGACAAATCCACTCTGTCCATCAGTTTTTCAAGACCCCAATAGCACCAGAAACTTAAAACCAGGCAGATCCAAAACTCAGGTGGGCCACACCAAATGAGACACTGGGAATGGAAACGTCCACCATTGAAACCTGCCTGAAGCTGACCATGATTTTTTTTGCCATCCAACTCAGATAAACTGCAGGCAGAAATTTTATCCTGATACAAAACTTCTGTCGCCCCACAACGTTCCAATGGTGGGAGTTCAATACCCACTGTTTCCTGTTGGTCCTAATCTTTAGATTTTTAGAGTTGAATAGGAGCCATGGAAGTTTTCTTTCCATTTTAAAATTTCTTCTACGGATAGTGATGGTCCCAATCATCCATTCAGCACTAGTTTTCCTATGGTGGCCCATAGTGCACGGAATTCACAGCATGGACGGTTTCTATGATCAGAAAAGCTATGTCAAATGCCCTGAAAGCACTGGAGTTATTCCAACTAGTTAATGGGGAAAGAAGAGATAGAGATACAAATCAGATTGATGTTGGGTGGGTCTGATCTTTTGTTTGAGGCATGTACATGGTGGGACCCACCTAGTGAATGGCTTGGATCCAATGTTTCCTCCAAGGCATATGTATATTTAGGAGACATGATGGATGACCTTTTTTTTTTTTTTTAAAGGTAATTTTTTATTGGAAAAAAAATTTAAATTAAGGGGCCCAATCTCTTAAAAAAAAAGAAAAAAAGACTAATATATTAGGCTATATGATTCTAATAATATAATATGAGATGGCGTTTTGGAAAGAGAGCCCATGCATTTTCATGGAACCATCAACATGCAACTATAGGATGCTAAGCTCACTTTGGTAAACCATTTCGCACCCCAATGTATCACATGGACAGGAAATCTAACCTGAGCGAATGGTAGGAAATGTCATGAATATCACCTGGTGTAGAAATCAAGCCCATTCACTCATCAGTTTGGCCTACGGCATCGAAATGAATGGACGGATGATGTATGATCCAACATATAAGTGTGGATCATCTGATGAGTGGATCATCCTGATTTTTGTGCCATGTGATCTTCATCATGGTTCCCACCTTTTCCACGGCTCTGATGCCATGCATATAGACAGGTTGGTGGGAAAATACAGTGTAGCATGGTAAGCTTAGAATACTATGGTTGTATTTAATGATTCCATTATTCTAGTAGCATAGATTTTTCTTTAGTAGTAGTTAACACTGAATTATGCAGGCCTTGATAGCTTCTATAGTCAAATCTGCACCACAACGCACACAGAATAGATGGATACTTTTGCACCATTTAAAAATGGTGGTGACCGAATCGTCAACCCTAGAAGGCAATCCAGACCGTACAAATGTGACCAGTTGTGATGGATCACAACCCAAATCTGCAGTGAGAAGTTGGCAAGAACAATCTGATATTGCCCTTGGAATTTGGATTTCATACTTTCAACCATCCATTTGATAGCCTTCAACTGGATGGTTAGGATTAGTTTGTCAGTGTGATTTTAGAGATATGATCCACCCATGAATATTCCCCACAATGTAGATGGTCTGGATAAGTGTACGTGGGTGCCACATGTGAAGAGGACGAGTCACCACCATTTTCTAAACTATGTTGAGTTGCCCACGTGAATCTATGCGATCGATGCTAGGGCTCTCAATGGAGCGGGTCAGATCCGAGATCCGATTCGCTCCAAATCCGTATAGTGTGGATTTGGATCTTAAAATAGGTCCGATTAGTTAAATGGACTGGATTTGGATCTTAAAATAGGTCCGATTACTAAAATGGAGCGGATATGGATTCATAGAAACATATCCGAGATCGATCCGAATCCGATTAATATCCGACTCATTGTCACCTTACTGTATATGTTATATTCATGCTGGCCTTCCGTTTTACAAATTATTTTAGGCCACGTCGACCATAACATAGTAAATAGTGGGATTTGCATCATTTTTCTACTAAATTAAATATATTATATTATATATTTTATATAATATATTTTTTTTAGATTTGTAATGGGGGTGGATTTGGACCTAGATCCGACCCGAATCCGATGGTTATATGGATTTTGGATCGGAAAGGGATCTAATAATTTATAAATGGATAGAATATGGATATCACCTTTTGAATCCGAGTTGGATCCGAATCCGATCCGAATCCGTCTACAGATATACGCCCTAAAGCATATGATATTTCCATATTACATACTTTGACTCTTCATATTTATCCAAATGTTCCACTAACTATGCAAGTGGCTAAAAAGTCAAAATTATCTTTAATAGAAACATCGTAGTGGCATTAGAAATTAGGAGAAATCGAAAATATGTTGGCCCTAAAGTGTTGTATTTTCGAAAATCAAATCCGATCATTAGTTACGTGACCTAATTTTAGGTATATGTATTAAAAAATAGCCTAATAGGCCATACGATTGAAAACGGCGCATAGGGTGATGCCCACCCTCCAAACCGTTTCCCTTTGTGTGGCCCACCTAATCATGGATTGTCTGGATTCTTGGCCCTAGGCCTAATTTTTTTTTGTGGAATATAATGGTTGGAGTGGATTTCTTATAATCTTCACGGTAAGTTCTGTATAAAAAAAAAAATCAACATTAAACATCTCTCCCAACTATTTCTTCTAGTGTGACCCATCTGAACCATAGGTCAACTTGGCTTTTTGGCCATGGCCCTAATGTCGAATTATGCAACTAATGGTTGGAGTGGATTTCAAATACACATCATGGTGTCCTTGCTATGCTCCCTGCAGGCCGCATCAGCTGCTTGAAGAGATTTAGGAAGCTGATTGCAAGGTGAAACCTCGGTGGTGTTTTGACGTCACCAAGTTCTGTGGGCCCGACCATGATGTATATGTTATATCCACAGCTTCCATCCATTTTGTGATATCATGTTAGGGCATGGGTCCAAAAATGAGACAAATCCAAAGCTCAAGTGGACCACACAACATAAAGCAGTGGGGACAATGATTACCACCATCAAACCTTCCTAGGGCCACACCATGATGCTTATTTTTCATCCAACTTGTTCACAAGGTCACACAGACATGGATGAACAATAAAGACAAATATCAGCTTGATCCAAAACTTTTGTGGCCTCAAGAAGTTTTCTATGGTAGGTGCTCAATCCCCACTGGCTTTTATGGTGTGGTCCAATTGACCTTTAGATCTGCCTCATTTTTGGCCCATGCCCTAAGATGATCTTGAAGAATAGATGGACAGTGTGGATATAACACATACATCATGGTGGGACCCACAAAACTAGGTTACGTCAACACACCACCAAGGCCATGCACCCTCTTCCAATTGAGTGAAGAGACCTGGCTTGCTTTGCCTATATTAAAAAAAAAAAAAAAAAAAAAGGAGACTAGGAGAGGCACACGTAAGCCCACTACAATGTGTATGTGAAATCCACTCTTACCATTAGTTATGTAATTGACTGAAGAGACCTGGCTTTGCCTATATTTAAAAAAAAAAAATAATAATAATAATAAAAATAATTACAAGAGGCACACCTAAGCCCACCACAATGTGTATGTGAAATCCACTCTGCTTTAGTTATGTAATTTCATGTTAGGCCCTCAATGCCAAAAAATAAGGTTGACCTGTGATCCAGATGGGCCTAAAAAAAAAGATTGGTAGAGAAGTCCGACATTGATTTTTCATGGGGCCCACAATGAAGATTATAAGAAATCCACTCCAACCATTAGATTTCACAAAAATATTAGGCCTAGGGTTCAAAAATCAAGACAATCCATGATTTAGGTGGGTTACAAAGAGGAAATTAGCTTGGAGGGTGGGCATCTCCAATCATTGGAAAGTGGGCTCATTTTTTTTTTATACCTATGCCTAAAACTAGGTTATGCAACTAATGATTGGATTGAATTTTCATAAACACAATAAGTTAGAAGTCTAGGTATCGAAACCTATTAGGGTGAAACTCCCACTGCTAACCGCACCAGTGGGTGCGACGTATGACTGATCGGGTGGGTGTGTACTGCGATTAACTGGGTGGGTGCATTGCATGACTAACCCAAACAAAAAAAAAAAAAAGTTAGGGCCAACATAGCTTCTGATTTTTGAAGCTCCGCATGAGGAAAGCCAGAGCTTTTGTTGTATGAAATCTCCTCAAAGTAATTTAGGGTTGTTTGGTTGCATAATCTAGATTCTAGAGATAATCCAAATTCCAGTGTTGGAATCCAAAATTGCAGAAACTGAATTGAAAACCTGGATTCCATCTGGAACTTGCTGTTTGGTTGAAAATTGTATAATCTAGATTCTATTTGGTTGAAAACTGTATAATCCAATCGTTGCTTGCGGCATGGCCCACTTGAGCTTTGGATCCACCTGAGAACTTGACCCCTGGCCTATAGTAGTTTCGCACGACAGATGACCTAATTGGATGGCAAATAAACATTATAGTCGGCCCTAGAAAGCTTTTAACGGTGGACGTTCAATCAATATTGTTTTCGTGCTGTGCAGTCCACTTAAGATTTAGATTTGCCTCTTTTTTTTTCTTTCTTTTTTTTTGTCTAATTCCCTTACTTGAGCTCTCAAAATGGATGGATTGCATGGATATAAAATGCATACATTAGATATGTACAAGGCATACATTGAAATGGGCACCACCTTAGGGATATTGTCCTCAATGTTGAATGACGCTACCTTTCGTCTCTTTTTCCTTATGTATAAGTGCCCCCCACACCATTTGCACTAATCCTAATTCCAACCTATTTAGGTTTCTAGATGGAATTTTGTTTGGCTGAAATTTGCCTTCGAAAACATAAGTTAAAATTGAATTTCACTAGAATTCAGATTTTAAGTTAGAAACAGGCTCCAGATACCAACCAAACAAACCCTTGGACTTTTCATACCCTTATGGGAAATATGAAGAGTCAAAGCAAATTATGAAAATATCATATGCTTTTAGAAATCTTCAAATAAAAACTCCAAAAGAATACAAAGCAAAAACAAAGGAATTACAAACCTAAAAGGATAACAAGGACACAAGCATCCAAATCCTTAAAAGCACCATTCAACCACCTAAGCTTGTATGGACCAAGATCTATTTTCAAAACAATAATTATTTCTCTCACGCCATCTAGCTTAAGAGACAAGCATCCAAATCCTTAAAAAGCAGAGGTCCATTCAACCACCTAAGCCTGTATAGACTCTAAATCTATTTTCAAAACAATAATTATTTCTCTCACCCCATCTAACCTAAAAGACACGCCATAGTCACCGACGACAGCACCGTCTTAGTAGATGGGGTTTCAATTTCTCAAAGTGGGGCCCCATGTTTTAGTAATCTAGACCATTAGTCTATTATTAAGTCCCACTGTGGATGGATCATGCCCCAAAAATGTTCTATATTGGAAAATTTACTAAACTATGGTAGGACCCATTTCAGTTGAATGTGGACCCACATTAGCAACCTTTTGATCAGCTGAATGTTGACTGTTATTGAGTTTTTCCTCCTAACCTACTGTAGGCCATACTTGAAAGGTTAAGATACTTCTATCCAGTATATATTTTAGGAATTGTCCATCCATGGTAGGATACAACAGATCAATGGTTTAGATCACAGAATTGTGGAATTAAAAACAAGTGTACCATTGCAAAGATACTGAGCTGCGTACCAGATAATTCCTCCACAATGAAGAGAGAAAAAAAGCCATTTAATAACTGACCAAGTCCTTACCCCAACAAGTCTCACTCCATCCATTTCTTTTGTACAATGTGCGAACCATGTGCAGGCATGTGTGGGGCCCACCTATGATTATGGTGCAACCGTTGGGGAGAAGGGTCCCACCATTTGTCACACATTAAAAATGTTCACACACACACACCATTCACAAGAATTGTTAAAATGACTGTGATCATCTAATCAGGATGATGATGATATTGGGCCATGTGAAATCCATGATGGATCCCTCCAATCCAATGGTCCACCTTCATCACAAGTGGGTCCCATTTTCCTACTAACCATACTTAAATGATTTCTAGCATTCATTGTATTGGATTTCTTTACAGAGAGTGAGTCCTTTCCTTTATATAATTCCTTAGTCAACCTTAATCTTGTTTGCCTACAAAAAGAGTACTCCACAACCACAACCACAACCACAACCATTTCTCACCCAATTCACGAAGCTTAATGGGGAAGATTTGCTGCTCAGAATCTGACGATGGCGGCGGCATCGATCTCATGGGACTCCTCGTCGCTATGGTCATTGCTTTAGTCCTTATGGTAATCTGCTTGCAGCCGCCACGGCGGAAGATCGTGGCGGTTTATCGTTGTTGTTGACGGGGACCGGTTAGCTTCATTTCTCTCTGTTTTCCACTATCTTATAAACATAAAGGTACAAATGTATGCTAGATCTGAGCTTTCTATCAGTGGGCTACACTTAGATCTTTTGGCCTAGACATCAGGCTGCTTAACTCCTCAAGTAGGTCACAATATATTGATTCACACAACACAGCTAAAACTTCCTTTGTTTATTTTAAGGCGTCCATTTGATTTTTAAACAGAGGCCCACCTGAGGAGTGAATCTGAGCAGTGTTTAGAAAGAAGGAAAACAGTATGGCCCACCTGATGGAAAGCTTAGAAACCAGATTGGCACTTGTGCTTCTTTCCAGATGTACTTGTTCTTGTAGTGAGATTTTTATTGAGGTGAATAAATACATGTAACTGAGATTTGATTGGTGAAATTACAACGTTTTTGTAAGCTTTTACGCCCATTTGTAAGAGAGTTACACTCCCTGATGTACAAGATTCCACAAACATGGTTTGGGTAATCCAAACTGTTGATCTGATGGGTAAAAATATACCCAAAAATCCCATACTAGGAGATCCTATATTTCAATCTTAGCCCACAGACAGATGGTTAAGAAGAAATACACCAATAATTCACATTTATTCAAAAAAAGGGACAAAAAATGGGCAGCTATGATCTTCCAGTATGGGAGATCTAGGAGGGTATCATCAGATCAATGGCTTGGATAGGCACCGCACTGATGTTGGGTGTGTCTGATTTTTTGGTTGGGGTATGTCCACCGTGGGACCCACCTCGTGAATGGCTTGGATCCAGCGTACGATAGACTAATATCATAGGTTATATATATATATATATATATATATATATATATATATATATATATATATATATATATATATATATATGATTCTAACATTATAATATGAGAAGGTGTTTTGGAAATAGAGCCCACGTATTTTCATGGAAACATCACATGCAAGCATCGTATGTGAAGTTCACCTTGCTACACCATTTCTTCCACCAATGTGTCACGTAGACAGGATATCCGATCCGTGCAAACGGTAGGAAATGTCATGAAGGTCACCTGGCGAAGAAATTAAGGACATTCACTCATCATTTGGTCTACATCAATGAAATGAATGGATGGATGATATCTGATTTAATATACAAATTAGGACCAACTGATTAGTGGATGAGCTTGATTTTTGTGCCAGCTGATCTTCTTTATGGTTCCCACCCTTTTCACGGCTCTGATGTTGTGTACATTGACAGTTTGGTGGGAAAAAGATGGTGTAGCATGCTAAACTTAGCATACCATGATGAAGCCACACGATGAACGACCCACAGTAAAGGAAAAAAAAAAATCATCTTACCCTCTTCTTTTCCCATTCCGATCTCTCTAAAGTGAAGCCACACGATGAACGACCCACAGTAAAGGTGGGCCCCACATAATGAATAGTCTACGTTAAGACAAGCCGACATAATGCACGGTTCACATCAAAGGTGGGCATGGATGGCCCACACATCAAAGTGGACCCACATGATATGGATGGTGGACATTGAAGGTGGGATTACATGATGGATGATGCAAGTTGAAGGTGGGATCACATGATGGAAGGTTGACTTCAAAGCTGGGCCCACATGATAAACTACCCATATTGAAGGTTGGGCCCCACATGGTGAATGGCTACATCAAGGTGGGTCCACATAATGCATGGTTCATATCAAAGGTGGGTCTCACATGATGGATGGTCGACATCAAAATGTTGCCCGCATGATGGACCATCCGCATCAAGTATGCCCCACATGATAGACGGTCCACAACAAAGGTGGAATCCACATGACAGATATTAAACATTGAAGGTGGGCCGCCCTGAGACATCAAAGGTGGACCAACATGATGAAAGACCCATATTGAAGGTGGGGCTCAACATAATGAATCGTCCACATGAAGGTAAGCCCACATAATGGACAGAGTGGGCCTCACATGATGGATGCCCCACATCAAAGTGTGGCCCTTTGTGATAAACAGATCACATCAAGTGGGCCCCACCTTATGGAAGGTTCACATCAAAGGTCTCATTTGATGGATGGTGGTCAAACATGATGGATGATCCAGGTAGAAGGTGCGCCCCACACAATAGATGGTGGACATCAAAAGTACTGGGCTCTGCATGATGACGGCCTTCGAAGGTGGGGTCCACACGATGAACACATAAAATGTGGACTCCACATGATGGGTAGTGGATATTGAAGGGCCCCACATAAAGGACGATTAGCATTGATGGTGGGCCCACATGATGGACGGTTCATGTCAAAGGTCAACCCCTAATGATGAGTGGTCCACATCCAAGATGGGCCTTGCACGATGGACGACTCACTTAAAAGGTTTAGCCCACACAATAAATGGTCTGCATTAAATGTAGGCTCCATATGATAGATGATTCACATCTAATGTACGATGGACCGTCCAAATATCTTAAAACATGAATATTGTAGCCATTCATTCCACTTTCATTCGGGAACGGCTAATCTATGATAAGATCCAACTAAAACAACCGTCTAAATTGCTCTTATAATAGAGTTGTAAGTTTTTAAAATGATACCTACCCCTAAAAAAGGCTCTCATTTGAACATTTTATCGAAGGTGCTTCTTTCTTATAAGGGCTTTTCCTCTTGAAAAGTGATTATATTAGATGAGCTTATTGTAAATGGCGGTGACAGACTCTTCAACCATACAAGGCATTTGGGACCGTCCAAACATGACCTAACTGTGATGAATCACAGCCCAAATATGCAGTCACCATTTAAAAATGGCGATGACATACTCTTCAACCATACAAGGCATTCCGGATGGTCCAAACTTGACCTAACTGTGATGGATCACAGCTCGAATATGCAGTCACCATTTAAAAATGGCGGTGACAGACTCTTCAACCATTCAAGGCATTTCGGACCGTCCAAACATGACTTAACTGTGATGGATCACAGCCCAAATATGCAGTCACCATTTAAAAATGGCGATGACATACTCTTCAACCATACAAGGCATTCCGGACTGTCCAAACGTGACCTAACTGTGATGGATCACAGCCCGAATATGCAGTCACCATTTAAAAATGGCGATGACATACTCTTCAACCATAAAAGACATTCCGGACCGTCCAAACGTGACCTAACTGTGATGGATCACAGCCCGAATATGCAGTCACCATTTAAAAATGGCGATGACATACTCTTCAACCAAACAAGGCATTCCGGACCGTCCAAACGTGACCTAACTGTGATGGATCACAGCCCGAATATGCAGTCACCATTTAAAAATGGCGATGACATACTCTTCAACCATACAAGGCATTCCGGACCGTCCGAACGTGACCTAACTGTGATGGATCACAGCCCAAATATGCAGTCAGTAACAAGTTGGTGCCAACAATCTGCTGATTTTGCCCTTGGAATTTAAGACCATACTTTCAACCGTTCCTTCGATAGCCTTCAATTGGATGTTTAGGATGAGTTAATCAATGCAATTTTAGAGATATGATCCATCATAAATGTTCCCCACAATTTGGATGGTCTAAATAATTGTACATGAGTGCCACATGTGAAGACAAGCATACTGTCTATCACATGAACAGGATAGATGGCCAGCATCTTCTCTTTTTCCTTGAAAGATGGCCTTTTGAAATAAAGAGGAAAAGAATGGCTAGCAATGTGGATAGGTCTCTGGTGTTTTACCTTAACGCTAACTGTATATAAGAAATTATTACTTTTGCTACCTAATTGGAAAAGAGGAAATGAAGGTGTAATTTCAGCACACAATGGTGTTATCTTACCAAAATTATGGTGGTAAATTTTGTGAACATGAAAAGCTTCCATGAAAGGGCCATCTCATCTTGCAGCCCTTTTCCCCATGACTGCAAAACAACGGCCATTTTAAGAGGCATGTGTGAACCAAAGCCTACAACCTCTAATAAATTAATAGGATTCTGCTCCACAGAAAATGTGCTGGTACATGTGGGACCCATCTTTCCATGGTCTACTCCAATCTGACCAGTGGCCATGGCCTGCATATAGACACAACAACGAATACTGCAACAGACTCACAATCCAAAGAAAATTGGTGATTAGCTCAAACAGATGGGGGGGGTCTTCCAATACCAAAAACTACTTGCACCATCCACAGCAGGGCCCATTACCAAACAACAAAACACTTGCCTTTGAATGCCATATCTAAAACAAGAGACTACCAAACACATTCATGAAATTCCACCAATGTTCCGACTGTCCCTCCAACCATATCTTCTGCAATTTCTTGCTATGGTGAGAGCAAGAATCCGAAGACAATAATAACTTACAAAACTCTAAAGCTAACAGATTTAACCCAAAAAAAAAACTGGTAAAGGAGATTTTACAAAGCTTACCGTCACGGTGCTTAAATACCCAAAAATTGTTGACCTCTTGCTACATGCAGAAATCCCGGCATTCACACCCCGCAACATCACTCGCTCTTCTTCTCCTTCTTCCTTTTATCTTTCTTCTTGCTTCGTGTTTCAGCTTCTTGTTCCTCAACCTGGAGGCTCGCTGCTCCCTCCTCTGCTTCCTCGTGCTTTCTCTTCTTCTTCTTCTTCTCCTTCTTGGTTTCCGCTTCTACCTCTTCAGGTTCCACATTAGCATCCTCAGCAGCCTCTGCCTGCTTCTTCTTCTTCTTATTCTTCTTCTCCTTCTTGTCCTCTTCTTCTTTTTTCTCTTCTCCTGCCTCTTCAGGCTGTGAGGAAACTGCTTCTTTATGCTTCCTCTTCTTAGAGGGTGGCGTCTCTTCCGGCTCTTCAGCTGGTTTCTCTGCTGCTGGTTCTGTAGATTTCCTGAGTACTGAATCAGCTGCAGGGTTGTAGGTCTGCACATGCAAGTAAATGACCATATTGTGTTTAATCGGTATCGAGTTCAATGCCATGTTCCAAAAAAGGAAAGATAATGTTACGAGTTGCAACCATTATAGGGAGGTGTTTCGGAGGTGTGCAGTATATTTGGATTTCCAGATTGTACAAGTGGGGCACATGATGCAACATCACAAAATGTGGTGATGATGGGACTGTGGATGGCCTATGGACCACAACCCCTGGATTTGAAAGACCTAGCAATAGAATATTTGGGCATTGATTGCTTGAATGGCACAGTTGCCACATTTTTCTTTTTATCTATGCTTCATTGACCACATATTGAAAGGTGAAGGATTATTGAATCTGGGAAATTTTTGGTGCATTGACCTTCCATGGTGGGCCCCACAGATTTGAAGGTTTCACTGAGCAATGGGCACTCTTAAACAAACTAAAAACCCAAAAAATACTGTGCAATCACTCAACCCAAGCATTGGATAATAACCGTGTTATATGATGCTAGTGGCTGTTATGTGAAGGAAGAAAAGGAGACTGGCCTGTAAAAAAGAATAGGGCAAAATATATGTAGGGCCCACAAGGATTAAAAATGCTGCACCTGACTTTGTTTTTACTCATTCATGATTGACGAACGATCACGGTTTGAGGCTACAAACCCCTTTTTCTTCCCTTCGGAATATGCACCAGCACTACCATTTTGGTGCTTAAAAATTATCATATATTTCAACGGCAAAATGGGTACTAAAAAAGGGTCAAAGGGTTGAACCACAACTCTGTTGTAGGTGACGTTCCTCATTATAATGTTACTGAAAAATAACGACCATTTCTCCTTCCTTCCAAAAGATAACTTTCCAAAATACACATACCTTGGCAGCTGTTATCAATGCCCCTGCACCCTTCTTTCGATCTTTGTCATAAAATTCTATCTTGGGCTTGCCTTTAGTTGACCCAGCAGAGCGACCCAATTCCCTCCCCTCAAGATTCCTCAACCGGGCTTCAAGCTATACATGAAAATTTCACAGCAGCAATTACTTTCCAGTATAAGAAAACAGAATGAGAGAACAACATATCACGGCTGAGGGTTCGTATGCTTTACCTTCAATCTATTCTCAAGTCCCATGGTGTTGTCTTGACCATCTCCCAGAGCATCATATCGAATAGCAAGCGCAGTCTTTGCAGCTAAAGATCGAGAAATTTTTCCCTTGAGTTTTGGGGCTGCCTGACCAATTAGGGATGCATGGAAGATGAGCCCATATTTTGGAGTAGCGTGCTTTGTCTTCAAAGCTCTGAAAAGTGCCTATAGAGAAGCAAAATGAACCAAGATTACAAAACTTGATCACAGAAGAAAAGATCCAGAGGCATATTTAAAATCCATCAACTAATGATAACTATAAACAGAACATGCTATTCTCAAGCATATAACCAAAGTAAAACATGGCCCATGTAATGTACGCTGCAATGGCATTTCATGATAAGCGTTTACATGGCTCAGAGAGGACCAGAAAATCTAGAGCACTGCACTAGCTGTTAGAAATATGAGCCTTACTTTCCCTGGTTTCTTTCCACTATGAGCCTAATGTGATGGATCACAATATATGGGTATTCCTTCACAAAATAAGTCCGTGGATGGATCTTAATGGTCAGCATGTCTGTGCACATTACAACATCCCAAGGGAGATTTATAATTTTATGCAACTGTGGTGTACCCATGACTCTATCCAATGTCTGATGCATGTATGCAGGCCAGTTGCTACAGTAAGGATAATTATAAAAAAAGAAGAAGAAGAAAAGAAAGATACAAAATCAAACATGAATAAAATTTTATGCAACTGTGTTGTACCCATGCCTGTATCCAATGTCGGATGCATGTATGCAGACCAGTTGTTACAGTAATAATAATTATAAAAAAGAAAAAAGAAAAGAAATGATACAAAGTCAAGCATGAATCAGATCCCTCTTTAGACCTGAAGAAACAGTCCATAAGGTTCAAGCGGGGAAGTATTCAATGATCAGTCAAGAAACTTGCTTTGCACGGCAAACCATACATGGGGCCATCTTTGGTGATCCAAACCATTCAAATGGGTAGAACACTCTCCTAGCCATCCAACTGAGCCACACCATAAATGTGAATTGTTGGTTGTGATTGTCCATTTGCAAGCCACCATTGCACGAGTAAGATCATCTATTGGGGAGATAATGAGGCATTGGCATCCCATACTCCCATGATGGATCCCACCAGATGAATGGCTTAAATTAACAAAAGAGAGGCCCATCTATTGGGTAAAACAATAAAACCATTTTCTTTCAAAGAAGCATCCAATAAACATACCTTCTCTGCACCAAGAATCTGAACTGTGCTTCCAGGTTGCTTTGCTAGGTTCAACAAGCTACCACCATGAGCAATGAGGCGAGCTCCAACAAGCTCTCCAACAAGGGCAGTCAGATTAGGGGCAATCGTGTTCATTCTGCTCCTCAAGTAATCATATAGCTGAGCCCTGTACTCTGAAAGGGCTAACACTTGGTCACATAGGGCTTTAATATTTGTCAAATCAAGATCACTAACTTCAGTTCCCATTGATATCACTGCTGCCTCTTTTAGAGCTGTCTCAGCCTCTTCCGACAATATCTGCAGAAACAAACCAAAAATTTAGAAGTAACAAACATTTAAAAGCAACTCTAGTGTGACAGAGAAAAGAAGTTGACTGGTCCACCTCAGAGAAATCAAGGCCAACTGCATTCACACGGTTTCCCATTAGCTTCACAACCTTGGCATACGGGATATTTTCTGTTACAATCTTTGCAAGCTCAGGGAAATGCCAGCCGTACCATTCACGGACCCTCATTGCATATGTATTGAGCTCTTTGTCAAGATCATCCAACAAGCCAATAGCCTGAATGATCATCGTATCAACCTGGAGAGGAGTACAAAACAACATTAGTTGTGGTATTTATACAGTGAATCCAAAGATGATAACTGAGATAAATACACCAAATGCAAATATCAAACCTATAAGAAAAAAGGTTCAATTTGAGCTCGATAACAGTCCCTCTCTCCCTCTGTATATTATCCATCCTACCCATTTAACCATCACAAAAACAAGCATCAAATGCTACCTATCCATTAGGGTAACGAATATGCCATATAGTTACGAGAGATGTCCTCAATACACCATTATTAGCTAGAGAGTCTACAATCGAGTTTGCAGCTCTATGAATTATGGCAAAAGTGGACCCATTCTACCCTAACATCAACAACAACATCATCACCATCAAAGCCTCATCCCAACTAACTGGGGTTGGACCCGAGAAGAATTTCACTTACAACAAAACTTCTCTTCCAATGGAGAGCCAGAAATAGAACTTCTCAAGTCACTTTCCACCATAGGGTGGCCATTGAAAGATTCATGAATGAGCTTAATGCCCATGACGAAAGCTTCCAACACAGCTCTATTCGAACAGCAAACACGGATGGGCTAGATAAACCTATTCTTACTACACCATGCTCTTGCAAACACCCATCCGATTCCAAAAAGCCGGGGTTCCCAATTGAGCACCCACTGATAGTGGGTTTAACTCAACTTCTTCCTTTGGTTATCTTCTAAACTTATTGGCAGCGTCCCACCAATTTCTGATGAGCTCCAATGTCGAAACAACATGAAACAGGAAGGTAATTACCATTTGGATATTCAAACTTCACTGAACTAACCATTCAATAGTACATCTAACTTCAGAACTGAGTGGAAACATTGAGTCATAGGAAAATGATTTTCACCTTATCAGGGCTGAACTTTAGCTTGTATCTTGATAGACTGTGTGACAAACCCAAGCTCATTGGAGCCAAGTCTTGTACAGCAAGCCCAGATATGAGTTCAGGTCAGCTGACTTCTAACCCCCCTCATCAGCTCCATTACAGCATTGTTGTGAAGACATTCTATTTGCTGCAAGGGAATAAAAGAAGCAATTAATCACAATGCAATAAAATAACAAAAGATCCCATATGGTTTTCAAATAACTGAATGCTTTCAGTAAGCTGTTCGCTGACTGACCAATTTTTCTTTTATCGCATTTCCTAGCTTTGAATCAGCAACAGCTAATGTTTCTCCTTCACAGTGAGTACGCAGAAATTTGCGAAGACCCTTGCTAGGCTTGCTATCAATTAGTAAAGTAGCTGCTGATAAGGCTTCTGAGGTGTTCTCAAACTTGGTAAAAGCTTTCAGCTTCACTACCTGATGTTGATGAAACCATAAAAGCACATTAGGTTCCGAAGAAAAGAGCAAACAAAATTTTGAGAAACAGACATGAAATAACAGAGAATTTGGGCCAGAAAAGGGTCTGCTGGTCTGTGATATCTATCACACTTCAAAAATCCAAAGCATATGTCTGCAAGAGGATTGAGAACCCTTCAGCCGCTTCTCTTTGTGGCACACGCAAAAACATGGCAAATGCACACAAGATCCCTTCATCAGATGAGCCCTATTACCTGACCCAAAATCGAGCAAGTTTGCCCATCAGGAAGGCTACTAACAAATGCAAGCAAGCCGACCATTTATCATACACATCTTGCCTGCATGATGAGACTGGACTGATTTCTGGGTCAGTGCATGTTCTTGGTGGGACCTACCTCATGAATGGCTCAGATCTAGCACATAGCAGCAATGAGGATCGAAAATCCTATAGGTCCGTACATATATCCTTAGCAGGGCTTGTAAGACTTAGCAAATGTTCTAATAGAGTTTAAATATCTATAAAGAAGCCAAGCTTCACAATATCCATCCAAATTTATTGGTTTCTCAAGATATAAACTCTACTTATGACATATTTCTCCATAGTTACACCTCTCAAAAAACAATTAACTACAACAAAAACTAATCTTATATAATAACGTAGGAAATTGATTGAACTGAAAAAAGGAACGTTTAAATGCAATAACCAGCAGCATAAAGATGGTATATCTGACCTGTCTAGCCGATTCAGATGTAGCAAAATCCTTCCACAAGTCCTGCAACATGTTACAAATAATGAGAAACCCTTTAGATGCAATCAATACCAAATTGTGCAATAACATCCGCTGCAATGATTGCAAAATTGGACAACCCATGCACAGAAATCAATTATTTGGAAAATAATTAAGAAACAAAAGAAAAAAAAGAAAAGAAGGGAGAATGGTTGCATACCTCAACTTTTGAAAGCTTCCCCTCATCTAATACTTTGAATAGGGCAAATCCCGCAGGGGTTTCGAATAGCACGAGCATGTTTAATCAATCAACCTAACCAGGCACCTGAAACGCACCCAAAAGAAGAACTTGACATATTACAACAATATAACCCACAAACTACGTGAATCTGATAGGCTTGCATGTATCAGCTATGAATGTATCTGTCACAAGAGTGGACCACATACTGAATGGCCAGTCCCCTAATCAGATCGTCGATGCTCCTAACTCCAGTTTAATGGGAATTTTCTATGGAAACTGAATAGCTGAATACATTTCAAGTTAACCATACATTTGATAACCATCACTATATAGTATTCCTTACAACCCATTTACAGTGGGACCCACTTCTTGGGTTGTTCAGAAGTAGAGCACTTGTATATTGGTTGTGTGCATGCAAATGGATAGTTTCTTCTGCCAAACAGTGTTTTAAATAGCGTGTAGCATATAGCGTAGCGTTCAGCCCTCTATAGTGTGTAGCGTAAGCTACTTATTTTTTAATTAAAATAATTTAAAATAGTATAAACAATATAAATAAATATTAAATTAGCAAAGAAGATTAAAGAGCTCACTCAGTCAAAATCCTAAAACTGAACAGTGGCTCTACACAACAAAATTAACACTAAAACAAGCCATTTCCAACTTTCAAGAGAAAAAAAAAAGAGCAACAAAATAGGGAAGAAAAATGAAAAAAAAAAAAACGTCAATCCTAAAATTGAACAGTGGCTTTACACAACACAATCAACACTAAAACAGGCCATTTCCAACTTTCTAGCAAATTTATAACAACAACATAGGAAAGAAAAATGAAAAAAAAAAAGTCAGCCAAACATTTAAAAAGGTGAAAAAAATGAAAATCTAATAGATATCAATCATTTTATCATAAAATTTAAAATAAATATAAATAACTAGGGTTAATAGGTGTAAAAATAATCTTCAAAATCAAGCAGAAATCGAAAATTGAAAGGCCCACAGCCGTACAGACGTAAAATGAGGGATTTCTGATTTATCCCTTGTTTTTCGTCCAAAAGTACTGAAATTCCATCCCTGAAGTTTCACTTGAAATGGATATGCAGATTGAGAGAATCAAGCTCTCAAATTTTTGGGGCTGGGAAGCTCTGCTGCAGGAAGAAATAGGATTTTCAAAACCCATTTCGTAAAGGCTTTTAGTTATAAAGCCTCTTCTATCTTGTGAGTCTGCCACCATTCACAACAAACAAAGCTTCTCCAACCATGATGCGGACATCAGTGGTGCACCCTTTAGAGTGTACCAGAGGAGGCGACGTCGCAGATCGAGTGTTGGAGCAGACGAGTTGATGTGGATGGACGCCGGGCCCATTGGGCCCATTTTCTGACGCGTTACGAGTACGCGAGATGCAGGATCGCGCAGGAGCATCATGACCGCTGGACCATGGAGCGGATTTACATTTAGGCGCTTTTTTATTTATTTCCTTGTTTCTAGGCGCTTTAGTGTCGTTATTTACTTTAGACGTTTTTATGTTATTTCTTTGGTTTTCAGGCACTTTAGTGCACTTTTTTTATTTATTTTCATAGCTTATATATACTGTGAGAACCCTATTTCGAAATTATGGAATGAATAGAAAATTCGTGAGTTTCTTCCTCTTTGTTGAGAGATTAGGGTTTCAGGATTGGCCCTCGGGTGTTGAGGATTCCACCCCGGAGTTTCCGTTTTCTCTTCTCTCTTTCTTCAAGGTGCGAGGAAAGGTAAGCTTCTTTTGATTCCTAATTCGCACTTCATGATAACCCATTGTTTTTCGACATCCCTCGTCCTTTTTTGAAACCCCCCCCCCCTTTTGGTACGATCGAAAAGAGGGATGCCTAGCCACGATAACCGGATCCAAACTTGACTGTGGACTGGTCTATGCTAGATCTGGGATATCCTCATATCCCTAGATCCTCCCTGTTTTACGATTTTACATGGTTTTATGCAAAGGGGCATGATCCGGACAGACGGATTTCATCTTCGTGTTGAGATTTGTTAGTTTCCTCTGATTGAAAGTAGTTGGTTTCGTAATTTTATTATTTGAATATCTTCCAACTTGATATACATGCATCTAGGGTTAGATCATCGCATGCCCCTGCATCAAACCATTAACTTTGATGTCCAAAATTAAAGGGTTAGGATAATCAATGGGTGTCAAAAACTATATGACTGGGAGCACAATTTGGATGGTTCTGATTGACCATATGGACTGCTATTTGTGATCAATACGAGTCACCACCATTTCGAAATATGCATTGGACTTAATATATTAACAAACTTTGAAAAAAAAACTTGAGTTGCTGGTAGCGTACGCTACCAGTGATACACACTACATGGCATACACAACAGGTCCCATAGCATATGCTACATGGACCACACACTACCAGTGTACACTACATAGCGTTTGAGCTACGCTACACAACGTAGCCTCCGCTACCAAAAACACCGCTGCCAAAGTACATCGTAATTCTTCTTAATCGTTTTTTATTTTATTATCATTATATTTTTTTCAGTGAAAGGTGGGAGTACACATGTAATTTGTGTTCATATAAAAAAACTCAGATACATCAAAGGAGGGAGGGAAAGAGACTTTGCCCCTCTTGTAGTCACCAAATGCTCATGTCTCTTTTCCTAGTTGAGCATGGACAGGAGATGTATTTCTCTTCATAGTCATCTATTTGCAGGCCAAAAAAAGCATAAAGTTATGCCCATCTTATTGTGGAGAACCTTTGGGTATGTTTCATACATGATGGAATGCAAAAGTGTCTGGATTACTGAAGCATGACTCCCACTTGTTAGAATTGAAAACAGACATATAATGTGGAAAGTCTTGGGTCACATAGCCTATAAATTCCTCATGCATGATATGTAACATGGGACCAATTGAAAGACATTGTACTAAGCTCTCAAGAAGAACTCATATCTTTCAAAGTAATTCAGAGCTATTTTGCCATCCTGGCTATCCTCATAGGTAACTTCAATCATATGTTTTACTCAATATACTCAAGTGGACCTGCCAAATGAGCGAATTAGCCTGATTTTGCGATGTGGTCTTCATTGTGGGGCAAAAAAAATTCTAAAGGTCAGATGTCCCACACACAAACACGCAGCCAGTAAAAGCAAGGCTGCATGCTAATTTAGTATGCAGCCAGTTGTAGCTGACCAGTCTTACACAAAAGATAGTAACGTTGCAAACTATGATGGGGGCATCATACAAAGCTAGGCCAGAGCGAAAAGCATTTAACTCAGTACAGTATCACAGTTCAGGTGGTCCCCACATTTCAATGATCACAATCTTTCATCTGGTGGATGCAAATCATGCAACATTGGATGGCCCAAAGGCAAAAAAAGATCCTATCACTTGACTTAATGCAGCTATAGATCTGTGGAAATTCTTTTCATTGGACATCAACTATTAGCTATACGTCCAACCATCCATTTCCTTGTTGGAAATGGGATAGCCAGGACTGACCAGTAGGGTACTCTTCTCAGCAACACTAATCAACAGTCCTGCATTGCCCACAGACGAGTGGTCCAGATCACCAAGGGCCAAGTCCACGTGATTGGGCTCAGCATTTGGATAGTGGACTGGGCCTGGTTCGGCCCACCTTGGAATTTGGACAGGGTTTACTACCACGTGTTCAGCACATCCAAGCCGTCAAATAGGCCAGCCATTTCAATAAGATCACCTGGCAAAAAAATCACGCCAACCCACGTATCGTGTGGGCCTCACCTGTATGTAGGGTCAGATCCCCGGCCATCCATCAACACCAATGGCATGGCGCACCCAATGGGTGGAATGGCCTGATCTTCAAGTCAGTTGATTGTTATGATGCAGCCGACCTTTCCCACGGCTTGGATGTCTTACACATGTGACATGTTGGCGGGAAATGAGTTGCAGCACGGTAAGCTTGCAGTTCAAAGGGCAATACCTGATCATTTCTATAAACAAATAATTAAAAAAAAACTACTTTGAAGAACTAAAATGAGATTTTTCCCCCATTTCACCATTGAAATCGAGAAAATACGACGACTTTTTGCGATATACATGAATCTATTTTCTGCAATCAATCAAAAGCTACAGAAAAGCTAAGCAGAAAGAGAAAGCAAAGAACAGAGAGCAGGACAGAGGAGGGGGGGGGGGGGGGGGGGGGGGGGGGGGATGTGGAAGTGGTAACCATGAACAGCCACGAATGACTCACATAACCCAACCAACGGTGGAGTCGAGACGACGGGTAGATCCGAACCATGGGCTCGACCGGGCTCAAAGATGAGACCCAAGAAGCATGTAGCAATGAACACGCATCCCATGTTCTTGATTGCCATCTCCTTGCATCTCTCTACAGGCCCGAGGCTTCCTTTTATAGGGGAGAGAGAGAGAGAGAGAGAGAGAGAGAGAGAGAGATGCTTGCCTCGAGAGGAGATGGAGCTTTCTGCAGCAAAAACCCTAAGAACACCGTTTTAGGGTTTAAGGGAAGAGGGCCGGAGAGAAGAGGAGCTCTCGTTTTATGCTCAGGAAGAGGAGAAAGGGTTTAGGGCTTTAGGACTCCTCGGCCCGATTACAGATGAAAGTTTACTCGGGTTTTGAGTTTGGACCACTGGGGTCCATCGTTGAGTGATCCAGACTGTTCATCATCTGGATCCCACCATGGAAGGGCTATTCTCAGGAAAAGATGTACTCTACATGTCATTCTTTTATCTTTTCATTGGTGGCTTCAAAATAGATGGTTAAGAATAGAAATGCATCAACGGTTCATATTCAAGTAAAACAAAAGGTGGCCCAGTTGGTAGAAAAGATCTTCCAGTGTAGTACATTCTTACGACATGGTCCATTAAAAGTGGGGCCCACCAAATCGATGGTGTGGTACCATGGTTACAAGGGCAGAGGATGTATAATCCCACTTTTGCTTCCTATGCAACGTTCCCAAGAATAAGGTGACTCTGCAGCGTGGTGTGTGGGGTCCATCTTGTTGTGTAAATGCTATCCAATCCGTCCATCATGTCTGTCCAATCATGTTCTCAATAGATCAGATCCAAAACTCAGGTGGGCCCACCTTGACGTGTGCATGACATCCAGTACGTCCATCATGTGATGTCCCCCTATGTTCTCCTTGGAACCCAATTATAAGACGATCCAAAACTCAGGTGGGTCACAACTAAAATCAGATGGTGTGGCTCGCCTGAGTTTCTAGTTTTGGATTTGAGCATAAAAAAGTAAAATAAAAAACTGTCTGCCGCACAAACAATTTGGACGATTTTAGCCGTTGGCGTCCCAAGTGTTCATGAGTGTGGTCCACCTTTGTTTTTAATTGGGCTGATTTAGGATGGACGTGGATTGCGTCCTACCTCACCTGTCTCCAACCGGGAACAGGCAGGAGCTCCGATTTCCCACCCTAATGTATGGGTTTTATTCACCCCATTCATTCGTCCATCTCGCCGTGGCATTTTATGGAATTGGACCAAGTTAGGCATATCCAAGGCTCAAGTGGACCACACCATGGAAAGCAGCAGTGATAATGATGCTTACCTTGAAACTTTCCTAAGGGGCCGTTGGGATGCCTATAACTTCTTTAAAATGTAACAAAGTTGCAGGTAATTTTGTTACAGTTTGTGTTTGGGGGAGAATTGTTACAGGTAACAAAGTTACAACCTATAACTTTGTATCAAGTAAAGAAGTAAGAAAAGTCACAGGCAAAATAGGTGTTAATCAAGTCACAGGTGATTTTGTTGCAGGCAACGGCTACCTTCTTTTGAAATCGAAATGTAGAAGAGATTCGCAGTTGCATTGAAGAGGCGTTTGCTTGCATGCAGACGATTTGAAGGATGAGCGGCCATTGACGGCTGGCATTAAAGGCTGCCATTGACGGCTAGCATTGAAGGCTGTCATTGAAGGATGCCATTGAAGCTCCCAAGTAGTCGGTGGGTGAGTTCTTTACGTCTATTGAAGAGGGTTAGTGATTCCAAAGGCTATAAAACACCTTCCATCTCCGTATCCCTCTCTCAAACTCTCGCAAATCCCTCTCTGCATCTCCGTCTCCGTCTCCCAGGTGAGTTAAAAACCTTTCCTCTTTTTCTTTCTTTCGTTATTCTTTTTTTTTTTTTTTATGCTTTCCCCTTTTCTGGGGCGCGGATCAGCTAGTCCCAGTATAAGGGGTGGTTTCAAATCTCTGTGGGCCCCACCATGATGTATGCATTTTATCCATGATGTCCATCCATTTTTCCATCTTATTTTAAGGCATGAGCCCAAAAATGAGACGGATAGAAATATCCGGTGGACCACACCACAGGAAAACAGTGGGGATTGAACGTCCACCATTAAAATCTTCGTAGGGCCCACTGTAATGTTTATTTTCCATCCAACCTCTTGATAAGGCCACGTAGACCTAGATGAAGGGAAAAAACAAATATCAGCCCGATACCAACTTCTGTGGCCCCCAAAAAGTTTTCAACGTTAGGCATCAATCCCCACTGTTTTCCTGTGGTGTGGTCAACCCGAGATTTGTATCTGTATCATTTTTGGGCTCATGCCTTAAAATAAGATGGCAAAATGGATGGACGGCGTGGATAAAATGCATACATCATGGTGGGGCCTACAGAGATTTGAAACCACCCCTTATGCTAGTCCCAGTTGGACTCGCTAATCCGCGCCCCTTTTTTGGTCGCGGAAGTGGATTGCATAGTAACTCCGTATGCATACTGAGTAAACTCTGTGGGGCCCCCGTTTCAATGGTGGAAATCATTATTCTCACTGTTTCCAGTGGCATGGCCCACTTGAGTTTTTTATATGCTTCAACTTTCCAGTGGCATGTCTGTCTAAGTATCCAAATTGTGGGGCCCATTGCTAATGGAGCATAGCTCAACAAGTCATAGCAAATGGAAGAATTTAACCGTCTGATTTTGCCCATTAATCTGGACTGCTAACTATTTCTATGTAACTAATCATTTGATGGGAACCAGTTGGATGGTTAGCATTGTCCGATCAATGTGATTTTCAGGTATGCCCAAATCAACAGTGGGTCCCAGCATTTGGACAGCCTAGATTGATGTAAATGTAAATTGAGGGAAACCCACTGTAACAACAACAACAACTTATTTTTCCAACATTACAAGCAATTTAGAAACGTGAGCCCACTTTTACAGCCCACTTTTTTATTAGTTTAGCTTTAAAAAATTGCCCAACTATTCATCTAGATGGACTCAATAAAATGGCATACTTTTATTTAAATTTATTTGTCTCAATTTGATTTTTAAATAATTCTCTACTTCAAGCTTTGGATAAAGTGTGAATATATAATTTAGCACCTGTAACTAACTTACAGGTTAGCCAAACATAAAAACTAAGTTACCCGTAACTAAGTTACAACTTACATCCAAACAAGATTACTTGTAACTTAGTTACAACTTAAAAAAGTTAAAGGCATCCAAACGGGCCCTAAGACCCACCATGATGTTTATTTGCCATCCAAACTATTCATAGAGCTGCATAGACTTGGATGGAGAGAACCCAATATCAACTGATCCGAAACTTCCATGACACCCCCCCCCCCCAAAACCCAATTGTGTGGTCCACATGTGTCTTGGATCTCTCTCAATTTTGGGCATATATCTTGAAATGATTGGGGGGGGGGGGGGGGGGGGGGGGGGGGGGGGGGTATGAGTGGTGTAGATAAAACCCACATATCAATGGCCACTCAAAGCCCTCACTTATTGCAAGAGGGAGACAGGCAAGGGTAGGATGCAATCCACATTAACATAAGGTCACCCAAAGTTAGTTGTAGAGTTCTACACGATTCGACTCAAGCTTTGCCCAGCTCATTGTTCGGCTCGAACCACCCAGTCCCTGCTCGGTGCTCAACTTGACTCAGCCAAGTCGAGTGTGGACCTGCTTGATCAGTAAATCGAGCGAGTTCGAGTCTTTCGAGTTGAGTTCATGTAAAAAAAAAAAAAAAAAAAAAAGAGGGGAGGAGCGGATTATCGGCATCGAACAAACAGTTAGGTTGGGCAGCTCAGGGGGTGGCTGGCGTCGAGCAAACAAGCAGGCTACAAGGCAGTTCAAGAGGTGGTCGGCGTTGAGCTGAGACTTGAGGGGGGGGGGGGGGGGGGGGGGGGGGGGGGTTAGGGCGCTCGGGCTGTTTTTTTTTTTTTAATGAAAATATTAGGATTTTTTTTTAAATTTTTTTGTATTTATACTCCGAGTCAAATCAAGCCAATTTCAAGCCACTCTACGAGTCGAGCATGGCCCTGCTTGATACTCAACTCGAATTCATTTGAGCACCTAAAATTTAGCTCTACTTTCGATCCAAGTTGAGTCAAGTATTTACGAGCCAAGTCCAGCAGGTTTTTCAAGCTTACTTGACTCATGTACAACACTACTTAGATGAGGGGGAAACACAAATTAGCTTGATCCAAAACTTTTGTGGCTTTAAGAAGTTTTAATAGCAAGCGCTCAATCTCCTTTTTTCCCCGCTGTTGTCCACTTTGAGCTTTGGATTACCTCATTTTTTTGGCTCAAACCCTTAAATGGGATGATTAATTGGACCAAGTCACCCGAAGTTGTAGGTCCCATCATGATTTATGTGTTTTATCCCCTATGTCCATCCATTTTGCATGCTCATTCAAGGCATGAGCCCAAAATGAAGGTGGTCCAAAGCTCAAGTAGACCACACCATAAGAAACAATTGGGATTGAATACCTGCCATTGAAACTTTCCAAAGGTATACTAAGGGGTTGTTTGGCACCATAAAGTGACTAGGGTTAGGGGACTTCAAATCCCTTCAAAAATAGGATTTGAAATCCAAGGTGGAAGCTACAATTACATCTAAAATCCTCCCATCAGTCACATGTGTAATAGGTGTGTCACTAGGCTATTAATCTATTAGGCGCATGGCCCATTGATGATATCCTAAAAAGTCAGATTATCACCTACATCGCTAAAATTACTTTCAATGGGATGATCTGTGCAATTCAAACATTGTCCATGTAAATCAATGGTTAAAAATAGTTGGTGAGTCAGTTGGTTGTGATCCTATGTTGTGGCCCATCCAAGACTTGGAATTTCATCATGTTCAGCCAAAGTATATATTTTAATAGGCTTATTACAATCATTGTGTCAAACATTACATACATATACTAATTAAAGATATTAAACTTGATTTAGTAATTAAATTCAAAGCCCTATACATATACTATACATGACTACTTTTGGATGACAGGGATTCTAATTTAAGGGTGTTAAACACATCTAGGGTATTACAGATCCAGGGGCTCCTGAACTTGTGGGTCCCTTCACAAGGTATGTGTTTTATCCCCTATGTCCATCCATTTTGCTGGCTTGTTCTGTGCATGAGCCTAAAATGAAGGAGGTCTAAAGCTCAAGTGGGCCACACCATAGGAAACAAAGGAGATTGAATGCCTGCCATTGAAAATTTGTGTTTTCCTTCATCCAAGTCTGCAGGCAGGTTTGATAACAAATAAACATCATGGTGGGCTCTACAAAAGTTTCAACGGTGGGTGTCATCATCCACGTCCTTTCACGTGGTGTGGTCCACTTGAGCTCCAGATCCGCCTCTTTTCCAGCTCATGCTGTAAAATGAGCTAACAAAATGGATTAAACATATATATCATAGTGGGCCCCACGTAGTTGGGTCACTGGGTATATCCCCAGTGACTAGGTCTCCTGGCAATCCCACCTAGTAGACCGGACGCGGTTTGCATCCTTCCTCCTTACTGATATGTGGAGGGGCCCACCGTGATGTATATGTTTATCCACGCTGTCCATCCCTTTTCCAATATCATTTTAAGGCATGAGACCAAGAATGAGGATGATCCAAAGATCAAGTGGACCACACCAAATATGAGGTTGGGTTGCATTATCTGCACAAAGCATTAAATGCCAGAGGCATTTTTGTGTGGTCCACTTTATCGTTGGATCTGCCTCATTATTGGTCTCATGCCTTAAAATGATCTTAGAAAAGAAATGAATGGATGGATAAACAGATACATCATGGTGGGCCCCTCTACAGATCAGTATGGACTGAGGAAGGATGCAAACTGCGTCCTAGTAGACCCAGCTCAACTTGGCTGCGACCTGAAACCAGTGATATGGGTATGACTCTGACAGTAAGGCCCACCTTGATGTATTCATTATATACCTACGCAGTCCATTAGTTTTTACATCTTATTTTAGGGCATGGTCCCAAAAATGAAGTAGGTGCAGATTTCAGGCGGACCACACCATAGGAAACTGTGGCTATTGACCATTAAAAACCTTTTGTGGGCCAAAAAGGTTTTGGATTAAGCTGATAATCGTCCCTTTTCCTTTCATCCAGGTCTTTGTGACTTTATCAACAGGTTGGACAATCAGAAAATATTACAATGGACCTTAGGAAGTTTTTAACGATGGGCGTTCAATGACCACTGTTTGTAATGGTATGGACTACCTGAAATTTGTATCTGCTTCATTTTTTGGGCCATGCCCCAAAAATAAGCTTTCAAAAATGATGGACAGCATAGATATACAATTAATACATTGAGGTGGGCCCTACGGTCAGGGCTGCAGCCAAGTCCAGCTCAGTAGCCATTTTACTCAAGTGAGCTGAATAATAAAGAAAATATTTCAGCCTTCCGTTTTGTTAATACACTGGGACCCACTTAAGAAGTGAAACAGCGATTTTTGGGCCACTGGATCTAAGCAATGTGGTCCACCTAATGGCATTTGCCACATCTGAGAGTGAATGTGCAACGACTGTGGATAGGGTTATCAAGGGGCTGGGCCTGATGTTGCTTAGGCCCGAATTTTGAAAGCCCGAATGTTGCTTAAGTAATCCAATCCATTGAACTGTGATGGGTCCCATCATATCAACGGTCTGAGTTTCTAGAACACTGTTTCCACGTTCAAAAATTGATGCAAGAAAGCTAGCGAGACATCTGATTGGTGGGACATAAGGTTGCCCTCATCATGAATATGGCCATATGAAGAGATCATGCTGATCTGCCCATCAAGTGGCCTAGCAAAGAGATAATGAAATTTCCAACGGTCCATAGTCAACTTACATTAGCTGGCCCGATTATTGGGCTGACCTTTTTCTGGGGTCATAACAGTGGGGCCACCTTATTCACACGTCCCATCACCAACACATGGACCCATATGTGCAGTCTAGTAGTTGCATGAGAATGTTTGTGTGGTGTGGACAGGACTGCAACTCGGGCGGGTTGGGTTAGGGTCAACCCAATCCCAACCCAAGCTAAAGCGGACCCAACCCAAAGTCCTTTATTCTCAGCCCAAGACCCAACCCAAATACCTTTATTCTCAGCCCAAGGCTCAACCCAAGGTACCCAAGCCCAGTCCAAAACCAAATTTGAACCCAAGGTACCTAACCCAAACCCAACGCAAATTCCTTTATTCTCAACTCTAACCCAACCCAACCCAAGGACCTAAATTTATGTGATTATTCCCAACAATTGGCAAAACCCGTAGTCAGGAGTGTGTTGCCAAACACCCATTTGGGGGATTTGAGGGTATTCCAAATTAATGGATTGATTGGTAGGGTGGATTAGAGGTAGAGGTGGGCAACGATCCGATCCGAGTCAAACATGGACTAAATCGGATCATTCAACTACTTGGGTGGGTGTGTTCAAACAATATCTGAACAAACATTTGAACAGGGTGGCTTTGTTCGAACTCAATTTGGTATGGCCCAATCATGTTCGAACATGTTCGAACATATAGATTTTGAATAGAGATGGGCAATGATCCGATCCAAGTCGGACAATGTTCGAACAAACATTCGAACAGGGTGGCTCTATTCAAACTCAATTTGGTTTGGCCCAATCATGTTCGGACATATGGATTTCGAACAATTTTTACAACTTTGAACAACTTCAAATAATTTCGCTTTTTTTCGCTTGAAAATATTTTTTCTACTACTGAATAGTAAATAATTTTTTTTAACAAATTACATATCATAAATGATAAATCATAAGGTTTAAAGTTCCCCACTTCACAAATTACATATAACAAATGACAAATCACAAGGTTTAGCCACAACTAAATCTCTAGTGAACCACACTATAGGAACAACATTATGATGGCATTAAACATCATTGTGGAGTCTAGGGAGATTTCAACAGTAGGAATTTCCTTACCACCTTGTCCTTTAATGTGGCCCACTTGAGTCTTGGATCTAGATCATTTTTGGTCTTGCATCCTAAAATCATGATCTCACAAAATGGATGGACGACGTGAATTCCTCACAAACATCACGGTGGGCCCCACCTAGATTTCCAGCGCAGGAACTGCGCATGGCTTGTGACGCGAACGTGGGTTGGCTCATGCCTAGTGACGCGAACACCCCCCATCAAGCTAGTGTCAAAGCTCTGTAGGCCTCACCATAATGTATTTGTTTTATCCACTTCGTCCATCCATTTGTATAGCTCATTTTAAGGCATTAAACAAAAAATGAGACAGATATAAAGCTCAAGTGGACAACACCACAAGAAACAGTGAGGAGAATGATGTCCACCATTGAAACCTTCCTAGGGCCCACAGTCATATTTATTTGTCATCCAATCCTCTCTCTCTCTCTCTCTCTCTCTCTCTCTGTATATATATATATATATATATATATATATATATATATATATATATATATATATATATATATATATATATATATAGACACCCACACCCACACCGAGTCGAACGAACGAGTTGAGTCGAGTCGGTCAATATTCGAGTCGAGTTCAAACAAATAGGTATCAAGTAACTTATTTTATCAATCAGGATGCCGCCATGTGAACCATCAACCTACTATAAGTCGACGACTATTTGAAATACTTTTTATCTAACCAATATCTTGATCCCCACCCGTAGAGGCTAAAATGACGAAAAGATAACAAGTGTCCGTCATCGGTTCGCCACAAGCTAATGGTTTCAATCTATAAATGTAACACAATAGTTGTCATTCTAAAGGACAAAAGAAGTGAGTAGGGAACCCAGTAACACGGAAAGGTGAACCCAATGACACAAGGATAGAGAGCTAGAGAGAAAGAGAGAGGTTGAGAGGGATACATTCGGGTGGGCCCTCTTCTCTAAAGACTTTAGAGATTCTTGATCGATTCCGATGCCCTGCTTAACTCAAGAGGCTAGCTTCAAGAAAAATAATCAACTAAAGAAGCCAGCAAATCAAGAGTAGAATTGAAATCGGAGATATCCGACCATCCCTTTTGAATAAAAAGAGTGTCTGGTCTTCCCTTTTCCTTCTCACATTTCAATTAAGCTCATATTGCATTATACTCCACACATTCCTAATATATTTGTATCTTCAACTCTTACTTCTATTTTTTTTTACACTTACCTTTTTATTACATTTATTTATCCGAAGTCATTTCACTATGTGAAGTAAGGATGAGATCCTTTTTATATTTTGTTTGCTTGGCCCATCGTGGGCTATGCGAAGCATGACTACATTATAATGCCAAAATGATTTTAAATCCCCATAAAATCCTATAAAGTAGAGACTACACATTGTATAGGCAGATGAGAGTGCCTAACCACTTTCTCTTCTGTCATCGAGACCCTTGTTCAGAATCGACAATTGTAGATCAACAACAGGAGTCACTTGAGTTGGGGAGTCGGCTAATTTCATGATTCTCTGACCTGTAAGTGATTCGATGATTTCTAGCCGACTATAAATTCCAAGCTTTATTTGTCTATTGGTGATTCCAAGAATCAAACACATTTTTTTTTTTTTACATCTGAGTCAACTTCATACCCCGTTTTACGTAATTGAAAAGCATAAGTGAAGGCCACCACGCAAGTGTTATTTTCCCATTGAAATACCAATGTAGATTGCCTGTGACCTCGACCTCAATAAAGCTAGGTTGGGTCCATTGTTATGTTTACGAGAAATTCACCATTATGATTTCTCCAAATCATGTTAAGGCATGAGCCCAAAAGAGGCAAATCCATAACTCAAGTGGGCCACATTGTAGGAATAAAAAGGGGAGGAAAGTGCCTACCATATAAAAACCTTCTTAGAGTTCACCGTGATATTTATATCATTATATGCCCTACAAAATGGTCATAAGATCATTCCCACATGGATGAATTAAAACACAAATATTATCCAAATCCAAAACTTATGTGACCCCATGAATGGCTGTTCAATCCTCATTGTTTTCTATTGTATGGCCCATGTGATATTTATATGCCATCCAAAATGTTCAGAAGATCATTCCTACATGGATGAACGAAAACACAAATATTGTCTAGATCCAAAACTTATGTCACCCCATGAATGGCCATTCAATCCCAATATTTTCTATTGTATGGCCCACTTGAGCTTTAGATATGCATCATCTTTGGGTTCATGTTCTAAAATGAGCTGAAAAAAAACAGATGGATCGGTTGGATTTCTCACAAACATGATAGTGGGCGCCATGTAACTTCAATCAGGGATCGTAAGCAATCTACATCCTCGAAGAACTATCTTTCTCTTTCACTCATTACACTAAGGGCTCGCTTGAGAACTTGTATTTGGAGTGCATTGGATTCCAAATCAACAAATCAAGGTGATTCTAAATCCTCAATTGTATTTGACAACTTGTAATCAAAATGCACTAGAATTCAAAAATGACAATGCATTGAAATTCTATTATAAGAATTTAAATTTGATCGCTAAATTAACTTTAATTTTTAGTGTACATATGTGATATTTCACATAATGATTGAGCCCATTGAAATATGCACTTTAGCAAAACATGATGAAATTCTAATCCTTTGGTGGGTTACAAGCATAGGATAACAAACGAGCGTCTGGTTGACGTTTTTTTACCATTAATTTACAGGGCAATGTTTGGATTGTTTAGATCATTCTATTGATGTAATTTTAGCAATCCAACGGATGATTGTTTCGAGTATCAACAACATGTTATGTGTACAATGGATTAATAGCCCAGTGACACATTTGTTACACGTTGCAACTCTCCTGTCTTTAAAAGATAGCAAAAAAGGCATTTGATTATGAGTGCACTCAAATCTACGCTGCCCAATGACCCTTCATATAATTTTTCATATGGGTAGCTTCTTAAGAAAAGATGGTGCGGCCCACATACTCATCTTATTTATATCCCTTGTATTTAAAAAAAAAAAAAAAAAAAACAAGGTCACCCTTCCCTTATGGTTATATAGGAAACAACATTAATGCATGAATGACCAAAATACTCTTACTGTCCACACACATCACGCAAACACTCACTGAATATGTCCATTGCTACGGCACATCCTAACCATGCACAACTTTGTGATCGGTGCATTAGGAATTAGGACGGTCCATCTAGTCCTCATGGAAGATTTCATTGTCTAAAGAGTGGAATTATATGGTATGTGACTTGCAAGTACGTAAGGTTTTAGTTATGTTTTGATAACCAAGATCATTGATCTGTTGCATCCCACCATGGATGAGACTATGGCCTAAAAATCTCCAAGATTAATAGATTCCAGCTTTAAAATATTTTTCAGTTGAATGTGGGTTATTGCTATATTTATCTTATTAACCTCTATTATTGGGCAATAAATTGAAGGATGGCCAATCCATTATTGGTGTCACTGAATCGGGCCACATCTAATCTGACACGATAAGTCCCCCTAACTCGGCTGAGTCATGAATTGACTTGAGACTAAATGACTTGATCCACGCCATCAAATCTTTTAACCATGGCAGCTAAGATGATATTATCATCAAAATTGAAAAGTTGGGTGAGCTCATGTATGTAAAGAAACAAGTTAGGCATCTTATAATACTCATGAACAACCCTAGGCATTGAATCGATCTAACTCTTTCTATTGGGCTTCAATTTCAACACATGGCTACTCATGTAGTGGTTTGCTAAGATTTGATCACGCGTGTGTGTATATATGCGTTGGGCGTGCTAGAGTTGAATGCAACTCAAATCGAACCAAACACCTTATAACCTCAGGTGCCTTGGATGCAATGACTTTTTCACCGAGTTAATAGTTTATATCATTTGGCAGCAAAGCAAAATACTTAGGAAGTAAGAAATATGAGGCAAAGTGCTAATTTTTTTATTAAGTTGAATATGAATGTAGTACAACCAATAAATAAAATAAACAAAACAGAAAAAATTAATGATGACAGTTCGTGTGAGCGAAGTGAGTATGGATAGGTAATAATGATCATCTAAACTTGGATGGTCGAGCGATGGTCGTTATTTGACCAACTAGTCAAAGCTTGGTGGAATCGCTAAGGATCTAAAGATTTGACATCCAATGACGAGGTCGTGAACGAATAATTAAACTAGTTCCAACTTGTCGAAGCGATGTGTTAGACAAAAGTAGATGAAACTAAACTAAAACTATGTTAATTGATCTGAACTTATCTTAATATTGCTCTTGATAGAAGTGGAGGGGCTAAACTAGACTAATCTAAGCTAAGATAGTCGCCCATGTGAGATGAAAAACTAAGATAAACAGCGTTGGATTGAATAAGAGATTTGTATATTTGGATTTGGGAGGGCCCAGAGCTCTTCATTCTCTGTTGTTTTTATAGACTTAGATAGGCGATTACCTTGCACAGTCTTCAACAATGTGAGGGATTAAGATAATTAGCAGTGCAATCTTGAGTATATCTTCTTAATTCTCCATGTAAGTGTAGCCTTTTACATTTGGCCACGTGCATAGGAAAGTATAATCTCCAAAAAGTAGCGTGATTGTATATATTATTTCAAGCCATGGAAAATACTCTCTTGCAGGTTATACGTAAGTTTTCTTAGATCATTACTTTAGCTATGATTATTTTGGTCTTACAACGTGTTTAATAAAGATATCGCTTATTAGTTTGCTAGAGAACTTCCCTTCATTGAACTTTTACATTTAATACTTTATTGAAACTTTTTTTTGTTGGACTCTTATATATAATGTTTTACTGAAGAATTGTTTTTATTGGATTCTTACATTTAATGTTTTTCAATATGGAGATGTTTCTAACTTCTTGGCTTGAATTTTATTTTCATCACATATGATACATCGTTGCCACGTGGTGCCTTCTAAGCCATCTAATTTGACCGTGTTAGATCAAATTGAGTGTAATAACTTTTCACAACAGGTGAACCATTTTACTATCATTGATTTTCCACCATCCATCCTAGATAGAAACATAGGAGTAACATGATTGTTTTATTGGTCTTATTTAAGCACCAAGAGCAATCACCATTGGATCCCTTCCTATGAACGGTCGGGATTTTTCATGTACTTGCCTTGTGGCGATGTGTGGGGCCATCTATTGCAAACTTGCTAGGGTCAATGACAAAATTTTGCAGGTTTTTTTTTTTTTTTTTTTTTTGTCAATTTAAGCATAAGGACAGCTTCGGTATTTCAAAAGTTTTAGGGGGTTTTATTGACATTTATGTTAACCATCAATGCTCAAATAGTATGATAAAAATATGCAGCTTTTACACACTCTTACCAAGATGGCATGCTCATCTCACCTGGACCCTGTGATCACAAAGCTCGGCTCGGCTCGGCTCGACCCCATGGTTGGAGTGCAGCTTGGGTGGACGTGGATATCTAGGTGGGGTCCATCCCTATGTGTGTAAGAAATCCACCTCGTCCATCCGTTTTTCCAGATTATATTAGGACATGACTCCAAAAATGAGGTAGATACAAAGCTCAAGTGGGCCGCATGACAGGAAAGAGTAATGCGGCCAGGAAAGAGTAAAGATTAAAGACCCACCGTTGAAACGTTTGTGGGGCCACAGAGGTTTTAGATCAGGTTAATATATTTTTTTTTTTTTCAGTTCATCCCAGTAGGAGTGGCCTTTTGAATGGTATGGATGGCATATAAACATCATGGTGGATATTAGGAAGTTCCTGTAAAAGGCTTTGGCAGCCAATCCGTATACAACATGGGTCCGGCTAAAACCGAACCCAATTGCCCATGGTGAAATTTTGGCGGGTTCGGTTGAGGTCAGGTTGGGCTTGGACCAAAGTCTTGAGGTCGACCCAAGGGTAGGTTGGGCTTTACTACCCTGGTTGCACCGGGACACTTAGACAATCCAATCAACTAATCTAGACCATCTATTGGTTCGAATACAGTTTTTTATGGGCTATCATGAAAATATTGCACCGATCTGACAATCATGAAGATATGATAGTACGTATTGAGGAGATTTTTGGAGCATGGTCCATCCACATAGGTTCCCAACAGACCAACGGGTTAGATCACTTGGGTCTACTGTTGAATCCAGAGGATCATATTGTTTCTCTTTTGTTCATGGCTGTGGTGTCACTCTCAACCACAAAATCCACATGGTTGGATGATCCTCACCATTCAAGTGGTGGGTGACAAGGACTGTAAAAATGGCCAACGGTTATAATCCAATGTTTGGGATTGAAATTATATAATGGGTGATGGAGCGCACCTAATGAGATGTGTGGAGCCCACCGTGATGTAAGAATGCCATGCATCTACCTCCTCCATTAGCTGTGCTCTCCAATGCTAGTTTAGATCCCAAAATCGATCTTGATACGTAACTCAAGTGGGCCACACCAAAGGAAACAATGAGGACACCTTGGAGCTCGATCCTCACCATTGAAACTTTCAAACAGAATGTAGGGTCCACCATGCTATGTATATATCATCCAACCCACTCATCAGACGCTCTCCACAAGGATGACATGGCACACCGAAACTCAATCCATTCCAAAATTCAGGTGGGCCACAACAAGTAAAATATACAGGTTTGGGGCATAATAATGCATTTCTCCCCATGAGTAGGCTAACAAGATGCACGGTTTGGATTCACCATACACATCACGGATGGGCCCCACACAGCTCGAACTTGTGGTAATTTCCATGCGTCCATATCACATGTGATCATTGAATCCTGTCCATTCAAACTGACATGGTAGTTTTCAGTCATTTTCTCGTGGGTACGCCCATTGCAGTAATTCATGCAGACCATAGCTACATCAAATGCACAAAAATGGGATGTGTCAACATCAGGTAAATGTCATGAAAATGGCCCATGCAATATATGTGGAAATACGTACGTATTCAACATGGCTCCAGCCATATGGAGCTGTTGAGCTATGCAGCTAAAAAACTACCAATGGCATGCATTGGGGGTGCTCGCCATCAAAATCCTACTCTCACAACACATGTGTGAGATCCTGGCCGTTCATCTAGTAGACCACGATGGCTTGTGATTGTGATTTGAAAGTCGGGTTGGTCAAGTAATCAGGTTTGCAACAAGAGTAATTGGAAAGGTGTGCCCTACGTCATATCCCTGGTGGTCGGACTACGTGCGTCCCACCATGATGTATGTGCTTTATCCACTCCGTCCATCCATTTTTCCAGCTCATTTTAGGGAAGAATCCAAAATTGAAGCATATCCAAAGATCCGGTGGACCACACAACAGGAAACAGTGGAGATAATGATGCTCACCATTGAAACCATCAAGGGCTCATAGTGATGGTTATTTGCCATCATATAGACCTGGATGAAGGGAACACACAAATATCAGCTTGATCCAGAACTTCTGTGGCCCACCGAAGTTTTCGACTCTATGCGTTCAATGCTCATTGTTTCCTATGGTGTGATCCACTTGAGCTTTGGATATGCTTCAATTTTGAGCTCATGCCCTAAAATGAGCTGGTAAAATGGATGTACGGTCTGGATAAAACACATACATCACCGTAGGCCCCACAGAGTCCAGTCACCAGGGAATGGGTGGTGTTGGGGTCACTACCCAATCCGCTTCATTTTTCCGGCTTGCTAATTCCACACGCGTGTGCGAGCTGGACACGTCGGCATTATAATGTAACACGTCTGTGAGATCTGAGCCTTCCATCAGGTGGACTACATTGTTTAAATCTCCTGGCATAAAAATCAGGTGGGCCACATCATATCAAAACAAATAAATGACTAGAAAAATAATTTTAAAGATCAGTTAGTTTACTTTGTACATTGTGGCCCACCCAAACAATGACATTGTCTGATTTTTATTTCAGAATATCTAAGCATTATTTCCAACCTTGTGAAAAGCTCAGATTTCACAAGTGTTTTTTGTTTGCACGTATGTGCCACGTGTGGATATGTACGGCTCTACACTTGTGTGGAATTAGCAAACCTTTTCTTTTATTCTAATGCCTACTTTTAAACTCATGCATCTAGAATCAGGCCCACCAACCAACGGCCTAGATCTCACACAAATGGCTACATTAGTTAAGTGTTGAGTAGGACTCCGATAGTTACTCTCGTGAGTAGCCATCACACTCTCACTGTCTCTCTCTCTCTCTCTCTATTTATATCTATCTATCTATCTATCTATCTCTATTTAGTCCTGTGTTGCACTTGTGGTATTTTCATTTCTTTCCATCATCATGTTTCCATCAATCTCAAAATGCAACGGTGGAGGGAGAGAGAACCACACCATTGTCACTGAATTGGAAGGCACACTCCTCATCTCAAGAACCCCATTTCCATACTTCATGCTTGTGGCCTTTGAAGCAGGTGGGCCCATCAGGGCTCTCATGTTGCTCCTGATTTCTCCCATCACCTGGGCCCTGGAGATCTTCGGCTACGGTCCCACCGCTCTTCGAATCATGATCTTCGTGGCCTATGGCCGGTCTTAGGGTGGCCGACGTCAAGGCGGTCGCAAAGTCGGTGCTCCCAAGATTCTATTTAGAGGACATTCATGGCGATGTGTATAGGATGTTCTCTGGTTTCGGAGGGAAGAAGTATGTGATTACCTCAATACCTAAGATCATGGTCGAACCGTTCCTAAGGGAGTATTTAGATGTGGACCATGTTATCGGCACCGAGCTAAGGAGCCGATCGGGATACTGCATTGGCCTACCGGCCGCGCCTGGGATCATGATTGGGGCCCGCCGATTGGACGGCCTTCGATTGGCACTGGGAAATGATGGGGAGATGAACGTCGGATTGGGGAGCGGATTCGGAGATCATTCATTCATGTGGTTGTGCCAGGTACATTTTCTCTCTTTCGCATACATTCATATGCAATCAAGAAAGATATACGTATGTATGAATGTATGTGTGTGTATATACACATGTAGAGTTCACATGCATATGGTAGCACGTATGGGGATGGCTATGATTAATCACCCATAAGTGCTTGCATGGGCATGTTCGCGACTAAAGGCATGAAAATAATGATGTACTTATGCAATAATCCGTCGGAGTTCTAACACTTGCCGAGTCAACTCATCCGGTTTGATCTTGAGTCAGGTTGCAATCCATGGTTGGCAAATTCAACGAAAATAGACATATGGGAAATGATCAAATGGAGTCGACTCTGTGGGACCCACCCACTTGCTTTGTGCATGACATCCGGCCCATCCATCAAATGTTCTCCCTTGTATTAATTAGGCCCAAATGCCCAAAAATAAGGCCGATCCATTGCTCAGGTTGGCCACAGCTAGAATAGCTAGGAGGGTACTCTCCTACAATTGATTTTTCTGGGCCCACTTAGAGGTATGGAATGGCCTGACTTTTGGGTTCTCCCTTCACGTCATGTGTCAGATAATCGGATTAGATGGCATATACACAACAAAGTGGACCCCAGGTTTTTCTTGTGGTGTGTGGCCCTCTTGAATATTTATGGATCAGCTGCTTGATTTTTGAGCTCAGTGCCCAACATGGGAGGGCGCACCCTTCTGTATTGGATGTCATGCATACATCATGTGGGCCCCACAGAGCTCAACTCGATGAGATCAATATTCCTTACATATATTAATATCTCTCTCTGTCTATCTATATTTATAATATTTTTGAAGGATTATGAAATGGTTCTTAATTCATTGTGGCCAATGTGACTCGGTTGGACTACTGATTTACATCAAGTTTTTACATCCTATCTATTTAATAACTGGGTCATGGTCTACCCTTAGTTCACTAACATTATGCATGAAATGGTTCTTTAATCATGATTCAAATTCAGATCCAACGGTGAAATGGGTGTATACCTTTGGTCCATGTACTTGCACATACAGATGGACACATACTAATATGATAGAGTTGGTAGAACCAGAGTATGGTAGCTAGATCCATCTCTTCACTATACATTTGGAGTATTGATTGGGACCATCCATCCGGTGGACCCTATAATGGATGGTATGGATCTTCTAATCTATGGAAAAGATAAGACCTTACCATATCAACTTATCAGCCATTCTATAGTGACTTTGAAATGCAACTGATAGAATGGCTAGGATCATCCAATCTATGCGTCATATGAAATGTTTGCCATCCACAATAGGAGCAAGGTAATTAGATGGACGGTCCTGATCATCTAATGGATTTACCTCTGTTTGGGCTCACCGACGCCACCCTATTCAGGTATTCATGTTCTGTCATGTCCACATGAATGCATGAGCTGTCATATGCCATTCATCTCACATGATATTCATCTGGTTTGGTCGAGCTTGCATGGTAAATAACTAAGATGAATTTACAAAAAACTGCCTACTCAATATAAAATTGACATTCTGATACTTATATATATATATATATATATATATATATATATATATATATATATATATATATATATATATAAAAGCCGTACACTGCACTGTTAATTTAAGTAATTGTTATTTGGAGCACCCTTTTGGACATTGGGGTAGGGCTGCTAGAAAAGGAGTCGGTGGCTCAGGTGGGCCCACCATGATCTTTATGTGAAATCCACCCAGACCATAAGGTGTATTACCTAATTTTAAGCCTAGGGTCAAAAACTCAGTCCTATTAATTAGTAATTCAAGTGTCATATATGATTGGAAATAATATACAAGGTTGTGACGTGTACTGGTTGGAGTAGATTTTATATAATAGTTAAGGGGTAGATTTTATATAAAACTCTTTAAAAAAAAATTTAGGGACACCATCTTTGTTGTTGTTGTTTTTTTTTTTTTTTTAATGGTCCACTATGATGTATATTTGAGATCCACTCCATCCATTACATGTGTAATCTCACATTAGGCTCATATATGGCACAAAAAAATAATAATAATAAAATAAAAAATTCAAAGTGCACATCAAAGAAAACAGTTAAGAGAGAGATGTACACCCTTAATGTTTTAAGGGCCCCACCATGATGATTATATATAATCTACTCAAACCATTAGATGTCAAACCAAAATTTAGGCTTGGGGCCCAAACATCAGTCCCATTCTTGATTTAGGTGGTTCACACTAAGGAAAACAATTTGGAGAGTGAAGATTGCCTTGTATATCGTTTTCAATTGTGTGGTCCACATGAATCACGAATTGGACTGATTTTTGGGCTTTGTGTCTAATATGGGATGACACACCTAGTTGTTGGGGATAGATATTACATAAAAATCACGATGGGCCCAACCAAGCTGCTGACCCCTTTGCTGGTAAGGTGGAATTCCAAACTCTAATTTAAATAAATGGGTAGCTTAATTAAAAACCTTTATTCAAAAGGGTATCAGATCGTAAATTCTATATTAAGTAATTAAGTAATAAGTAGGTAGTCTTTTGTAAAATTCCCATAACTACATATGCAGCCCCATGCTGTCTGCATGACCAAGTTACACTGTGTGCAATCTAAGCCCTCCATCTGGTCACAAGGAAACAAGCTCGGCTCTTCAGGTGGGCCACACTTTCCCACCTCATGAATGGCCAGGACCCACGCGTATGCCGTGGATCACCCAGTCACTTCTCCATTCTTTGGAAAACGTGTTTCACAAGTCGTTCTAGCTATGTGGGGCCCACCCATAATGTGTATGTTAAATCTAACCCGTACATCGGGTGAGACTCCTCAGGCTCACTGCACCTCCCAAGAATCACCCTGATCTGAAGATCAGGTGGGACACACAACATGCAACAATGTATATGAGATGGCCCCTTTGGTGTGCCCCAACTGGTCTATAGATCAGGGCGTATTTTAAGATCTAGGCCTAACATATGAGGCTCATTTGATGGACGGTTTGGATGGAATTAAAACATCATGGCTGTATGCATGTCTGTTTTCTTACGTGGCAGGAGGGCTACGTGATTCCAAGAGGGGAGAAGGCGTCGCGCTTGGACAGAAAGGACTATCCGAAGCCGTTGATCTTCCACGATGGCCGGTTCGTGGTGCGTCCTACACCGTTGGATTCGATGGCCATCTTCCTCTGGCTACCTCTAGGCATCCTTCTTGCCATTTCCCGCCTTCTCGTCGGAATTCTCCTGCCGTACAAATTAGGATTGCTGGGGGCCGCGGCCACAGGACTGAGGATCCGAGCGAAGTTCCCCTCACGTGACTCCCACCCTCATTGCACGTGCCATTCACGTGACACCAGCACCCCATGCACGTGCGGCGTCTGTGGGACCACACAGAAAGAGATGGGAACATTATACGTGTGTTCACACCGGACGTTGATTGATCCGGTGATCGTCGCATCGACGCTCCGGCGACGGGTGACGGCCGTCACGTACAGCGTTAGCAGGGTGTCGGAGATCCTATCGCCGATCAGGACCGTCCGATTGAGCCGGGACCGCGCCACGGACGGGGCGATGATGCAGGCCTTACTGATGGAGGGTGATCTGGTGGTGTGCCCGGAGGGGACCACTTGCCGTGAGCCGTACCTCCTCCGGTTCAGCCCACTGTTCACTGAGATTGCAGACGCCGTCGTGCCGGTGGCGGTTGTGGCCGAAGCGACCATGTTCTACGGTACCACCGTCAGGGGCCACAAATGGCTGGATTCCTTCTTCTTCCTGATGAATCCTAGCCCGGATTACCGGTTGGATTTCCTCGAAAGGCTTCAGGTGGGCCCCACATGTGAGTCCCTGGGGAGATCGAGCTACGACGTTGCGAACCATGTGCAGCGAGTGATCGCACGTGTGCTTGGGTACCAATGCACCAGCTACACACGTAGGGATAAGTATCGGATGCTGGCTGGCAATGACGGTGTGGGCCCCACTAGTTGAACTGGATGATGTGCGGCTCTGATTAGTGTCTGTGTTTTGCCTTTAGCTGTTATTACACTCTAATAATACTAGATTGAAATAAGAAAGGCGTTTACTGAGGGGACAAGATCAAGTGATCCACCGTTCATCACCGTTAATTAATAAACAAAAGCCGGATTGTGATTATCCATCGTATATATTGCATGCATGTATACATCAATCATGGGACCAATATCAGATGGACCATTTTTTCGAGAAATACATGATCTAATGCACAATCCATTAGGTGCATGAGATCCACACAATCCATTAGGTGGGCCACACTGATTTTTGGGGTGCATTAGATGAATGGATCAGATTGCATATAAACACGAGGGTGGTCCTACACATAATTAATGGTAGGCAGCATCAGCCTTGCTTCCGTATGGTGTGGCCCACCTTTGTTATGGGTCGGCCTTATTTTTTGGCTACAAAGGCAAATATGGGGCAGTGCATCTGATGGCCAGTGTGGATCTCATTCATGTTACCTGCCCACCTGAATTTCATGAGTGACACTAAACATTTCTTATCAAAATGGTTCCACTACATGCGTGTGGACGTTTTAGGAATTATTTTACACCGTTCTCCGTTTTTTCGTCCATTTGATCAATCTGATTTTGGGAACATGGCCAAATACCATAGGGTGGAGCATAATGGTCAATAAACAAGCATGACTAAATGGTGGTAAATTGCTTGAATGGGTATCATTTTGATTTTTTGCAGCTTAATTACACTCTTAATTATAAAAATCTTATACTTGGACTTGGGTTTTCTTTGAATATTCAACCGATGTATTATGAATAAGATAGAATTAGACTTGGATTTTCTGTAAATGCAGGTAACAGTGATAGGGCCTTTATTTGATAGAAAATGCATGGCTTGGAATAGTTTAAACTATCACAACTATTTTTCCCTCATTTCATTCAACTGGAGTATTATATGTAAGATTGATAGTATAAAATCATACTTGGATTTTTTGTAAGTGTAATAACAGGACCTTATAGAAAAAGGGTTTGAAAGTGTTTAACCTGTCACAAATATGCTTCCCTCAATCCATTTAACTAAAGTATTATGAATATGTATAAGATAGTATAAGATCGGACTTGGGTTTCTGTAAGCACAGGGAAAGGTAACAGGACCTCTATTTTTATAAAATGGTTGAGAATAGTTTAACCTATCACAGCTACTCTTCCCTTAGTCTATTCAACTAAAGCATTAATATGAATATGTAAGATAGTCGGACTAGCCCAGCTAGAAGACGCCTAGGCGTTTCAACAGCATGGTCTTAGGTTCGAAAGCTAAGGAGATACACTAACCCCACTAGTGGGTGGGTGCATCGTGTGACTAACCAAGTGGGTGTGTTGCCCAATTAACAAGGTGGGTGTGTTGCATGACTAACTCTCTAAAAAAAAAAAAAAAAAGATAGCTGGACTTAAGATTTTTGTAAGTGCGTAAGGGTAACATGACCTCTATTTATAGAAATGGCTGGAATAGTTTAACCCATTACAACTACTCTTCCCTTAACAAAACTATTATGAATATGTAAGATAGTACAAGATTAGACCTAGATTTTTCTGTAAGTGCAGGTAAGGTAAGGATAAGAAGACCTCAATTTATGGAAAAATGACTTCAAATAGTTTAATCCATTACAACTTCTTCTCTCTCAACTAATTCAACTGAAGTATTATGTAGTACAAATTCCAACTAGGGCTGTCAACGGATTTGGAGCGGATCGGGGCTGATCCGAATCCGACCCGATTTGTGATCTAGATAATCCGACTCCGATCCGAAATCTGACGAATCTTTAAACATTTGATCCAAACCCGGCCTGATTGAGATTTGGCCGATCCGACCCGATCCAAATACATGTGGATACTATTCAATAGGTTGGATGGTAAATACTGTGGTCCACTTGAGATAAAATATATGTGATTTTTTTATATGTATTTATATATAAAATATATATAATATTATTTAACTCATTTTAAATTTAGATCGAATCTTAATCGGAGCAGATCCAAGGTGATTTGAATCTGACCCAAAATTTAAACAGATCCGATTAATAAGATTCGAATTCGACCCAATGATCCGAATCCGGTAAAATCGAATTGGATCCGCTCCACCAAGATCTGGTCCGTTACCAGCCCTAATTTCGACTTGGCTTTTTTTTTTTTTTTTTTTTTTTTTATATAGAATAGTTTAAACTATCACAACAACTATTCTTTCCCTCCGCCTGTATCTAACTGAAGTACTACTGTGAATATGTAAGATAGTACAAGCGCGCGACCTTTACATATTTAATCCGACCATAACTATCATGGGCCCCACCAATACACTTAATCCAACTATCTAATGATCAAATCTTCAAAACCATTAATCACATGGGGCCCACTTAATAGAAGTCTTACAACTTAACCAAGATTGTGCATAATGGAGAAATAAGAATCAAGTATTAAATTGTTTGCACTATCCGTACAAGCCTATATTGATAGGCCATATCACTACCAAACCTGAATTATCTTAGAATAATGAGACTCTAGAAAATATGTCCACACAGCTGTCCAAATAGACCTTAAAATATAGAAGGACCTAAGTAATAAAATTATTATTAGACCGAAAAGAAGAGAGATTCTTTCTAATTATTTTGCCACGTGGCAACTTGTGATCCTTTGATGATATGGGAATCGACATGGTCAATGTGATTTGTGTGGTGGGGATGGATGGATGGAGAGAGATGCAAATGATGCCGTTGGGTACGTCATTTGAACTGTATTTTAACATTGCAAATGCTTACAAAAACATGCTCGAATGTAACAACTTCTAATGTATCATTTCTGCGCGCGACATCTAACCGTTAGAAGGTTGGACCCACCACAAAAATATCCCAATCTAAAGATCAAGTGGGACACATCTATAGTTTGGGTCAGATCAACGGATGTACATTGTCTTTGGTGGTGTGGGCTACCTGCTGAGCAGATTGGATGGAATTTTTCTCTGCATATCATTCATGGTGGGGCCCAATCTTTACACGAGCTGGATGTCATATGTAAATTGACAAGGTGGCACTTATCCTCTGATGGATGGTAAGTTATCATACAGCTGCTTGTACCTGAACGTCTCTCTATCATCTTATGCGCCTTTTGGAAAGCTAGAGGAAGATCCAGTTTCAAAGATTCTCATGGAATTCTAATTTCTACTCTTGTCTCTTTCCTAGTGCTAACACTATGAAGGCATGCTCAGCTTACACGTGCTGACTTGGCACGTGTATGTGACATCCGAGATGAAGGTGGGTCCCACTGTGAATGTGATCCAAGCTGATGGTACGTTGATAGTGGAATGAGAGATGATAAGGTGGAGCTGAAGAACCAGAATATGGTACAGCCATCTCTCTACCGTACACGTAGATCGGTCATCTGCAAATCAGGTCCGCTTATACGCAGAGTCCTGGACTGGATGGTTAACACCTGAAAAACAGCACTTGTTAGATGGAGCTATCGCTGGGCACAAACCAAGCCAATTCGAAAGCTCGGCGCGGATTGGTTTGAAAAAGCTTGGCTTGGATTGGTTCGAATAGAAGTTCAAACCAAACCGAGCATAGGAGTCAAGCTTGTTTGAAAAAACAAACCGAGCCCAAACTAGGGTAGTACTGGCTCGGCTCGAAGCTCAGTTTGATTTAGCTTGATTTAGCTTGTAGATTGCAAGCACATTATTTCTTATAGTGTGATCCACTTGAACTTTAGATGTAATTTCATTTTGGTATCATGTCCTAAAATGATACGTGAAAACGGATGAACGAAGTTGATAATACATATAAATGATAATGTGGATAATGCATAATATATATAATTGAATATATAATGTTTCCTTGCACTGGTAAAATTATACTTGTTTATGTGTGTGTGTATATTATATATACGGGGAGAGAGAGAGAGAGGAGAGAGAGAGAGAGAGAGAGAGTAAAATTATACTTATATATATATATATATATATATATATATATATATATAGAGAGAGAGAGAGAGAGAGAGAGAGAGAGAGGATAGTGGCCAACTAGACGAATAGGAGAGGGAGAGAGACGAGAGGAATTTCCAGCTAGACTCGCTGGCCGAACAGGAAGGATCGAGGCAAAAGAATCAGGAGAAATGAATTAGTGTTTTTACTTTTTTTAGATTTTTTAAATATATTATATTATATTATATTGTATTGTATTGTATACAAAATGGAGCCAAGCTGAATCAAGCTATGAACGAGCCGAGTCAAATCGAGCAAGGCCCAGCTCATGCTCAATCCGAAATTCATTTCAAACAGAAGAAAAAGACTCAACTTGAATCAAAGTCCTCTTTTAAATTGAGCCGATTTGAAGTGTCCCAAGCCAAATCTAGCTAACCGAGCTGCTCGTCTCATGTACAGCTTTACTCCTATGCATCTGATTTGTGGCCATTAAATAGACGGTGGCAAGATGAACCGTAAAAAAGGTAATGAACAGTATTGTCTCATCAATTTTATTTTCAAAACGTCAGCCATTCGTCCTGGTGACAGTACATGGGTGGACCCAATCGATACAACACCCTGCCACGTGTACTGCTCTACAATATCACTATCTTCTCCCCACATTCAAATCATGATTTGATTGCAATATGACAATGGTAATCTACTCATCTGACTATGGATTTACTTGGTGGGCCATCGATCACAATCTCATCATTTCATATATTCTTTGGATCTTTTGACCTAAAAAAAGGCTGCTTTACTCTTTAGGTGGGCCACACCAGTGTTGATCCATTCTGTCTGTTTGTGTCAACCCAATGCGTGGATCAGCCTGATTTCAGTGCCAGGTGATCTTCATGGTGGGGCCTTTGCACATATATCATGAGCTATAGATGGATGGTCAGGATTCTAACTTGGACTTAGAAACTAACATGGTTTGACATCGGCCACTCGTAATAAAAAAATAGGGAATGCCTTAGCCTGACTCGACTGAGTCACCCTCAACTCAACCTAGTCATGACTCGACTCAGCACTTCGTGCTTCTTTGGTGTACAAGGGAAAATTCATTGAAAAAATAAAATAAACAATAAAATCCCCAAATTTTGAGGGATTAAGTCCACATGATTAACATATATGAACGGATTTAAATAATTAAAAATGCGTTTGGTGGGAATGATTTTACAATTTAGAATTTTTCTACACTATAATACCTGTATTTCCTAACAACTCTCTGTATATTAATGTGGGATTGCTTGTATTATCCATCACTTGAGTCAGATAATCAGCATTTAGGCCTGAAATTTCAAGTGTCTTTTGCCAGACCTCCATACAGGCGTCCACGTCAGCTGCTTGCACTGATACTCGGGCCGGCTTGCAATTGCACGAATAGTACGCAAACCCCTTTTCCAGGTCGGCCGCCACGTCAGCACTGGCCACACAAAAGAGCACACTCCTGGCCCCTGATTGGACATGATTAGTCCATGCACCCATGGTGCAAGTTAGTGGATAATCACAGATTAAGGAATAAAGAGAAATGATCATTGTTGTGATCTCCTAGTTGCATGGAGAATCTTGCATTGCCCCATCGGTCGATCTGGACCGTTCATTAGGTGCCGCGCGTATTTCATGGGTAACCATTTAAAAATCTGACTAATCGGATGATCCATCTATAAGTGGGCCTTGTTTTTTTTACAGCCATACATTTTCCAAGCCATGGATGGGATGGATAGGATTGCTTGATAAAAGCAATTCCTTAAAACCATAGACAATCCATGATGGGATCCAACAATAAAGGGATCAAATTTCTGATTTGGCTTATTTCTACACAAATCATCACAGCCATCATTTTTCGTGGCTATTGATCAGAGAGTTAAGCTCATCTGATCAATGTGAAGTTTGCCAAGTAGACCATAAAATGTGTACTGGACGTAATGAACAGTCGAGATTGATCAATTAGACTCTTCAGGAATCTCTGTGCAACTAGGAGCACTACAGTTTACGGTGCACTAACCTTCCTTTGGATCGAACCTCCAGAACGATCTACGCCGAAAGCTTGGAACTGTACGCACCTGTGAGAAACTTCAGTGTTAGTCTGCTACAAATTATATTTCAGTTTCTCTATATCAAATCAGGATCACATATTTCATATGATCCTGGCCGTTGATTGGATGACTCTACATTATTAGAAATGCAAGAGGGTGCAACCAACGGCTGAATTTCATACTGTGGTATGGTCTATCAATCATGGGCCCACAAAATGAATGGTCAAGATCTTCTAACATACCAAGTTGGTGGTCACAATCCCCGGATGCACCGCAATGCATTGGATGCAGTTTTTCCTCTGCTCCAGGAGCTTGCTTGCCAGGATCTTCAAAAACATGAGCTGCAAAATACATTAAAGAAAAATTAAAAATAAAAAAAATCGAATTCATAAACATACGGTGCATAGAGGTTTTGTACACCATTTGACCATCCATTTTCAGGCTCACGATGTCAATATGTCCCACATGTGAGATCTGAGCTTTCAAACTGGTTGAGCACATTGATTCGTTCTTCTGCCTCAAAATTCAGGCGATTACAGACCTTAGTGGGTCACAGCGTCCAAAACAGACGGTTAAAACTAACTTTTTATTCTGGCTGTCCATTGTGGCCCACTTTAGGGAAGAGGATGTAAATACTCTAAACATCTGTTTTGAAAGCTCATCTTAGAGCATGACTTCAAAAATGAGACAGATCCAAATCTCAAATGGACCATACCACATGAAATAGTGGTGATTTACCATTAAAAACTCCAGGTAGGCCACAAAAGTTTTGGATCAAGATGATATTTGTGTGGTCCCTTCATTCATGTCTCTGTGAGCTTATCAACAGGTTTGATGGAAAATAAACATTCCGGTGGACCCCAAGGAAATTTTAACGGTCGGTATTCAATCACCAATTTTAACGCTGGTGATTGAATTCTCACAATTAAAAGCTCCGTGATCAGGGCCATAAAAGTGTTGTATCAAGCTGTTGTTTGTATTTTCCTTTCATCCAGATCTGTGTAACCTTTTCAACGGATTGGATGAAAAATAAACATTACGGTGGGCCCCAAGAAGCTTTTAATTGTGAGCCTTCAATCTCCACCGTTTACTGCAGTTTGGTCCATCCAAGATTTGGAACTGCATCATTCATGGGCTTATGACCTAAAATGACCTACATCAAGGTGGGCCCCACAGTCACCGATCCATAGACCTTGGTGGTTCCTAGATTGACCGAATCTTGGATCACTACATTGTTAGTTTGTCACAATCTAAAAGATGATGGTGACTCTTCAATCACACACATACAGAGTTTTAGGGCAATCCGTACCGTCCAGATAGGTAAACAACTGTTGATGGATTATAGCCGTAAAATCGCACTGAGAATAAAATATTAACCGTCACTGTTTTGCTTCCACCAACCATTTAATACCATTAATTGGATGATAAGGACTGCTTGATCAATATGGTTTAGGGAAATGCTCCATCCGCTGTTTGGACGGTCTGGATTACTTTGCAACTGTGCTACGTGTCAGCTGGATGAGTCACCGCTATTTTTAAATGGTGCTAAACTAAAATAGGAGTCATTCCCTGTAACCCCACGTGGAGTATTGATCCAGTGGAATCACTTCCACGAAATAAACAAACGGTGTCCGATCCACCGTCCAATCGTCAATCGGGATGGTGGGCCACACCAATCGATGGTTCCCACATGAATAGTTAATTACACTAGATGATCTTGTCCATACATGTGCGAGTTTGCTAGCTCCATAGCTCGGATGCTACTGAACTTCTTCTCATCGATCCTACTGTCCCACTGTCGAGGGTTGACCACCGCACAATGATGGGCCTACATGTCATATCAACCGTCAAAACGATGCCACTACATATGTATGATGCACACACTGCCACGTATGCCAACAGGTAAGTAAAAGATCCAATCCATCCATCAGAGGGGCCCTTCTCCACAGATGTCCTGACCCAATAATCAGGTCCGTCCATTAGTCACGCCAGCATAGTTGTTGAAACAAATTAGGAAGAAATATAGCTTGCCCCAAGTTTTTGACCTATCATTTTTTGCAGAGGACATTGACATGATCCGATCCACGTGATGGACGGCTTGGATGTTGCACGCGTGTGTGAAGTGAGAGAGATCTTTTTAGCTTAATCATGTATTAATCCGCATCTAATCCTTTTTTATGCCACTAATCAACATATCTAAAAAGTCAAGATATTCGATGATTTTGAGTGGCTTGACCAAATATTTTCACCATCATCATTAGCCATATCTTATTGGTTTTTTCTTTTTTAAAGAAAAGTCAATTCAATTGTCTCAAATCAATCATGGTCCCATGATCATCAAGATCATCATCATCATGTGTTAGTTTGGATTTAGACATGTAATTTTGGAAGGATATGAAAATTATTAAAGAAAGAATATTTCACGTGTCAACTAGTTGTACATGAGAGAATGTTGCAAAGGGGAGCACTTGTAAGGGCTATCAATGGATTGTGTAAGGTTCTCTAGCTAGTACTTGTGTTCAGGTTAATCGTGTTTAGCTCTTGTCCTTGAAGACTTGGACCCAGATCTAATTGAACTTGGGTGTATTTGGATATTTAAATTTAGGTTTATGGTCAAGTACTTGTGGTCAAATAAGTGATTTACAAGGTCTATGGATAGGTTAGATCACACATAAGTGACGCTTTAACATAAGTGTGGTGTGTAAATACTATATAGTATGTCATATGTGCCTATGACTTTGGAAAATTTATTAGGTTGTTAATACACACATGTGCGCGCACACAAAAGATCGGACTTGATCTAGACCAGATTTTAACCAAGTTCAAGTTGATGAAACCAACCTTGAATTTAAATAGGTCCTAAAAGGTGAGACCCAAACCTAACATGATATATCATTAGATCCATTAGGTACCTGCGTATGTGGGTACTCATTGACTGCCCTGACAGGGTTATCCCATCATGAAAATGGTACTTAAGAATCAAGTTGATTGAATCACTTACAATCATTCACGAGCCTTAAAATTCATATGGTAATTCGAAAAATAAAACAATAAATAATCACCCAAAAGCTTTCAAAAATCAATATTAAAGGTATGTGAAGGAGTCAAGTACCACAGAATTAACATTGATAATTCGTGATGAGGGAGCTCTAAGCAGCGAAGGTAAGAGAAGGAGTGTCAACAATGCTGGTGCGACATGATTAACTTGCACGTGTTGCTCAATTCCATCATCGGAGAATTTCTGCGGCTCTGATGTTATAATGGAAAGAAAATCTCAGATAAAATGAAAGGTTACGTAGAATGTTTTTTAAAAGACTTCATAAATAACAATAAAAAACCACAAATTTTGTTACTGAGCTTATATTCAATAAATGTATTATTATGAAAAACTCTTAAAAGATTATAATTTATCAACATAGATTAGGTTTGGTATAGTATCAAATGATCATGATCATCTATTCAAATGATTTATATACTAAGTGTATTTTTTTTTTAATCTTTAGCTTTAATTTGAAACTTGCAGGCCATTGTAGAATCCAATAAATGGTTAGTAAGTTGGAATTATTGTTGGATCGTTAATCTGAAAATCAATGTGTACCGTAAATCCATAATTTTATAGATGTGATAGGGACAATCCATGCTATAGATCATGATAACCAAATGTCTTTGATGGATATGTTATGGTACCTTACTTAACTAATAATGATACCTTAAACGCACATACATATGATTGAGCAAATGAATGATTGCTCAAGATGTTCTTGGGAACTTGAGATTGGATACGCGGTCATTACTAGAGAGAGTTATTTTCTATAAATCTTAGTACCTTAATGTATCATGATCGAAACAAGGTCTTGGGATATGACTCTTGATATCTCTTTATGAAATGTATGATTATCCTGTGTAAGGAGAGTGATCAAGATGGACAGTCTCCTCTATCGAGATTAACTTAGTATTGATGTACCATTTTTTCTTACCCAATATAGGAGTGTATGTGTGCCATAAATATAAGATCTAGGATAATACTTTTGGATACTTACATTGTTAGGATCGAGATTAAGTTAGTAGTCTGATGACTCATTAGCCTGGATTATGATTAATTAGTAATTAAGGCTTGATGATGCATAAAAAATGATTCATCCATACCCTAAGGACATGTAGGGTTCATGATTCTAATTGATCGATTTTAGCTCTTCTTACAAGATCCATGCAAGGATCATTAAAAGTGAACGTAGTTGGATACTTTCATCAGGAGCCATTTATTCATGCATATGGTTAAATTTAATTAAATTGGACTAATTAAGTGGTTTTATTGTTGAGCTTGATAATTGAAATTTTTTTAACGGGTTTTCGAAGTTTTTCAACCATTGATGTTTTGTTTTAACCATTAAAATATTTTTTATTGCACTTGATGATCAGATGACCCAGATTTAGTGGTTCATTATTTGATTAGTATGGGATATAAGTATTTAGTTCATGATAGTTATTAGATTAGATCATAAAATTTATGCATGGATAATGTATTTAATGGATTTAGGTTACTACTCACGACTGAGTGGTAGACTCATAAGAGTTTCAACACAAAAGTTATGGGTATACCCATTGAGGTGCATGTGGGTGTGACTGTGTGTGTGTGTGTAAAAATGTATTTAACACACTTCCTTTTCACAGTATAGTACGTCGAAGTTTGTAGGGTGGTAAAACATCGAACTTAGTGCATCCTCAAAACCCAAACTCCTTATGCACGTATAATCTTATCTTAAAGATAAGGGAGCACAAGAGAGAGGATATGACATCTCCCTTAGGCGTCATTGAGAGAGTGTATGTATTTGTGTGTAGAAAGAGTTTATCTCTCACCTCCTTATTGTAAACGTGTGTGATCATGTAAGGTTCACTAGTGTAGACAATATGTGTCTTCCTTGACCTCTACTAGATGCGTAGATGATGACTTTCTAACATTTTTCACCAGGTGTAAGCTGAGGAGAAACTTCCTAACGTGGAGGATCGATATTAACAAATGAATTGTTCTAATTATGATTAATCATGTGAAAGTAAGATCAAAATCATCATTATATTTAAATTAGTTTATAAATCTGGCATGATCTACATGGAAAATCTTTTGAAACATTAAGAGAAGATTTTTGTGAAAACATGTCAATTTCGTTGCATCTCTATATGAAAAATCATAATCTATAAATCATGATCCATCCAAATTATGGCCATTGGATGAATGATTGTGACAATGAAGAGTACACCCCAAGTACAGATTGGGGTTGCGTGCACTGTAAAAGCCAATGATATCTATGGATCTAAATGACTATCTATGTTTTAAATATAAAATTCATATCATAAGTAATATGTATGAAACTTTTGATTATTTATAATTTTGAGGTTATAAAAAAGAAATTATTCTGGTTGTATATGGTGAGATAACAATCACAAGTTATGGGAGAGTTATGGTATATGGATCTTAAGTATCTTAAATATCCATGATCACTTTAGTTGGTTTAAGCTACTTATAATCATGTTCCTTATTTATCTTGTGTTTTTTAACACCCTTGTGTGAACCATTGAAAGACCACCACATGTTGACACTACGAGGGTTTATACTAGTAGAAATCTTATTCTCACCTGGGAGTATTTACGCTTGATCTTCCTTTAGTGTCACACATTCTGACATTAATGTAGAGGCACAGACCCTTACATATGTCTTTCGAATATTAAATCAATGGGTGCCATGTAAATATGTTTATCATGCCAATTAATAAGATAACGGACCCAACATGTCTATAAAAGACTCATCGAGAGAACATATCTTATCACATACCTAGTTATGATACACTTGTTAAGGTCGCCTCTCACAGTCATTCCAAAATTACTGATCTTCCCAGAAATGTTTTTAAAAATGTTCTAAATATCGGAAAGTCAGATTGATATCTAAGCGAATATGGCCATGGTTTGGACCCAAATAAGGAGAGACAGACACATCAACCAAATTGGGTCCCAAGTTATGCATTGATTACAATAAATTGGAGAGCTCGATAATCCAATCTTATGATTATGGTTCAATTGGGATCAAGAGAATGGGAGAACTAGATCCAGTTAGGACCATCTCTTATCACAGATCGATATGAAGTGAATTCCGTCCATCAAGCCTATTCAACACTCCAAACCACTACATGGTGAATGGTTAAATGCACAAGGTGGTTTGATCTGGACCATCTAACACCTCGAGCGGAAGAAACAAAGAGTCTGATCGGATGACTGACTATGATCAATTTGAGGTATGGGATCAACCATTGAGTTTCTCAGATTGATCCCAAATTCGATTAGTGGGCCATAAAGATCCCTGAAAGGAATTAATTATAAGAAGAGGATTGTAGAAGCCAGCTACTCCGGATCTGTCCAAGAAATTCTCTTTTTCAGAACATGTGCCGTAAACACGGAGGATCCAGGATCAACAAGGAAACTTAGCGAGAGTTTTATCACGTCGACAAGTTATAAAATGAGCTTACGAATAAGAGCTCGAGGCCCTGCGCTAAACACATCTATCTACTTCTTCAATTTACTTTATCTTCTTCTTTTTTTTTTATCTTAGCATAGCCTAAACTAGCTATACATTAATCGCTACTACTTAATGGCTCCAATTACAGTACTATAGGAGTAGTTTTTTTTTTTTTTTGTTAGTACATGCCCCACTGTTAGTACACCTACCTGCGCTACTAGTCACACTTCAACGTTAGCCACCCCTACATTGGGAATCGATACCAGGACCTCAAGAGTAGATTAAATATCCTCAACGTTAAGTTGTTAGATGATGATCAACTGAGTTTCGATTTAAGTGATCATACCCATTCAATCATATCCTGCTGACCATCCACATCGATTATCTGTTCCGATAGATGAATTAGGTATCTATTTCTCGCTTATTTATTTATTTATTTTGATTGTTTAATAATTTGCTGATTGTAATGGGTCATACATTCAAATATTAATAAAATCAGCATTGTTTAGTCTTTCTTTTGTTTTTCTGTTCATCTTTATTTCTATGAGAAATATCAAGTTAAAATACTGGTGAAAGGACAAGTCCTTAAGTTCATAGACGCACGCCTGTTGACACAAGATAAAAAGAATCCATTTGGAATGGCTAACCCCTACCCTTTCACAAGTTGCTTAATCGTTAAGCCAACTAGTGGTTAAGAGGATCACTGGATCCTGTGTCCAGTGCTAATCAATCTAACTCAATACGCATGACACTAGTGGTTCAATCAAACATTGAGTCAAGTATACTTTGGCATGCCCGCGCATCGTACTCACACACGAAATCTGAATAAAGGCCCTCGTTCACGCATGTGGCCTTGTTTAATTGAATTAGCAGCAACAATGAGAACCAATGATGAGTTGGGGTGTACAACCTCCATCTTCTCCATATGCCTTGCCCTACCCTATAAGAGTGTGTTCACCATATTTGCAGGTTATTATGTTTATGCCTAATTAGATACTTGCATTAGGGGATTACGTTGTCTCTAATTGGTAGACTCATGATGTCCAAATCGAATTGACTTGTCACATACTAACTTTAACTAATCCTTAGACTTGAGGTTGTATTGGGACTTTGTGATCCTAATATTTTGTTCTTTAACTCACCTGTGAGGTTACATTAATACCTGACATACAAGTGTGGTTGGACTGATGTATTATAATGTGGCTAAATCATATGTGCTCTAATAGAGAGCCATTAATTCACCTAGGATACTTTAGTGGGTTAAATTTTTGTAATTGGATCATTTATCTAGTTATTTTTAGCAGAGTCCAAAATCCAAATGATTTGAAATATTTTTTCTCAAAATTTTATAATCATTAATCTTTTATTTTTATTCATTGAAAATATTTTATTATGTTTATTGAAAATGTTTTATCATATTTGATGATTACTCAATGGTTGAGATCTTATAGTACATCTTGTAGCCTTGCATGGGATTCAAAGCGATGGATGCTTATTGGTGGTAGGGAGACGTTGTCAATTAAGTTGTATGAATAGATCAGATTATATGATTTTGATGATGTAGGGTAATATTAAAACCTATGAGAATAAGTTATATCATAACTTATGCATCCCCTTAAAACTTATAGGGTAAACGCATGTGAGAGAAATTCGAGAGAGGGGGGACATCCAAAGCGCTCTCTCTAACTCTTTCTCTTTTTATAGATGAGGACCAAGGGGGTCGAGGGCTCTCTCTCTCTCTATATTTAGATGTGATTTATATATGAGAAATTAAAGCTTCAAAAAGACATCAGCTATAGTGGTGAACGTATGTGAGAAAAATTCGAGAGAGGGGGGGACATCTAAAGCGCTCTCTCTAACTTTTTCTCTCTTTATAGATGAGGACCAAGGGGGTCGAGGACTCTCTCTCTCTCTCTCTCTCTCTCTCTCTCTCTATATATATATATATATATATATATATATATATATATATATATATATATATATACACACACTTAGATGAGATTTATATATAAGAAGTTAGAGCTTCAAAAAGACATCAGCTATAGTGCTTCTCTTTCCTACAAACTTTAATATGTCATATTACGTCTTAAGTCTGTGATTCTGACTATCCTTGTATTGAGATTGACCTAATTCCTCCACTAATCATAGTCATTGACCATTGATCCAATTATTGAAAATTATTTCATAGGGATAATTTTTTAGAAATCGAAAATAAAAAAAATCAGAAAAAGAAAAAGACATCAGACCGAACCATGTATATGATACGTTATCCTTAAAGATTAATTCCCCCCTGTTGTATTGAGATTGCTAGTGGGTTACAGGAAAAATAACTTTTAGGATATAACAAGCCTTCTTATGGTCCTACGTGCAGCAATCACGAAGCAACCACCATATAGACTTTATACAATTCATGTCTCTAACAGACTCGTTGCTCTAAAGTAATCTTCAAAAGGAGAAAAGAAAATCTATTTGTTTTTCTTTTTTGTTAAGAGAGCTCAGATCAGATGACTTGGATGATCTCTGGACCAGGATGGTCCTGTTTATATAAGCTTATGGGTGTGAACCGTTGCTAGGTTGTCATCAATGGTTCAAAACGTTGGTGCAATGTTTCTGTCCGTTGGCAGTAATTTTCATACGTTTTAAATCGTTGAATCATCAAGGGTTGTCTGTTTCTAAATCGTTAGCCATCGAAGACTGTCCATTTTTGAACCATTTGATTATTAAGGCTACTAGCCGTTTTCAGAAACGGTCAATTGTTTCGGATCTATTGATATGATCGTTGCCAATAGCCTATAAAACCAAGCCACCACTCACACTTCACACCTCTCCCGCACTACAATCGCACCATCTTGCGATGGTTCGCGTAAGGTCGTGTGTAAAGTGCAAAGTGCGCCACTACTGCCTCTACATCTACATTGCCCATGCTCACGCCCGAGCCTGAGCACGCACATGCATGCGAGTGTTCTAGTGCATACGTGGTATTCACCAATATCTTCGCCATCTGACTAAGGAGCATTACGTTGGCTTTGAAGCAGCTGCATGGTATTGACATTTCGTAGACATGGTTTAGTTATTCCCATTTATCTCAATCTATCGATGGGGAGATATATGAAGGAACGAATAAGATCTTGAAGACAAAGAGAACCAAACTTTTTCAAAGAATGGCGGCTGCTTTCCCACCCCTTTTGATTAGCATTTCAAAAAAAGTATATACTTCCCTACCTAATATCTCTTTATTTTAACACATAAATATAGGGATCGAGTATATTATGGCAGATCACGTTTACTTGAGCAACTCTCTCAATTTCCTCCAAGTAAGAATACTTTACACACAAAAGTTTATAAACCATAAGTTTTTTTTTTCCATTTTATCCAGTGTGGGACAAAAGAAAAACATATTTTCATTGATTTTTTCAAAATCATTTTGGAGGGAAACGAATTGTTTCAAAATATTTTATTTTATTTATTATTAAACCAAAATATCAACACCAATTCCTATATAAAACAATGGGTGTATCATAAGATCTTAACTAATAGGTATCCATTAAATACAATTAATACCTTTTAAATAATTAAACAAAATATCAATGGTTAAAAATATTTAATAAAATATTAAAATTATTTAATAAATGGATCTAGCTAAAAACAACTTGATAGATAGTATGATTGACATGATTATTTAAGTCATAAAAGTATTTCTATACAACTAGTGGATTCCATGTTGGATCATATGAACCTCAACTATATTATATTGCATCATTTAACCACGCCTACATATGATCCACTAAATTAACTTATTGAAGCAGGATAATGCACATTACACACAAATCAATCTGGACAAAGCATTATGGGTTTTTCAATTTAAAGACTTGAGTAAATCTTCTAATTGAATTGTTCAAAAGATTTAATAATAAAATCCCATATCTATGAACAGTCATACTCTTATGTGGGGTAAGAAAAATGCATAAATCACCGTTGGGCCCAATGGTGTAAGCTTTCCATCTTGACTAATCATCTATCCCTTCAATTAAGATGAGCACATAAGCACAATTATAGGTTTGTCTTAAAACCTACTCAATTGTAATGAACTAACAATGTACTAATATTTATGGAAAACAACTCTCCTTTAACTAAGGACATTAAGCCCAAATTCAAGTTTGTAAGAATGGCATTTCTTACTTTAACTCATGAATACATGAATAATTACAGTAAACTTATATATTAATAATGATATTAATAACAAATCCACATAGAACCAATGATCATAATTATCAAAGGTCAAGATTAGAGGTGGGCAATAATCCGGGCCGAGCCGAGTTAGCCCTAGTTTGGTTTAGCTTGTTTTTGTACCACCACAGATTGTGGATCGATTTGGTTTGGGTTTCAGGCCGACCCATGCGGCCCGAGTTTGGTTTGCTCCAGAAAAATCTGGTTTGAGTTGGGATTGGTTTGGTCAAAAATTTTGAACCGGGCTCGGCCGAGTTCAAACAGGCAATGGCTCTTTTTTTCCTTGTTTATTTAATTAGAAAAGAATTTAAAAAGTTAGAAAAAAAAAGTACAAACGTATCTTACTCTATGATGTTTAACATCCTCCAAAGGACTGCAACTTCAAAATAGACATGTAAGAGTATTTTCCAAACAAAAGTACACAAGCATAATTTTACAAGTGCAAGGAAACGGTGTGCATACATGTATATGTATTATGTATTATCCATGTCATCATGTATATGTAATATGTATTATCCATGTCATCATGTATATGTATTATCCATGTTGTCCATCTGTTTTACATATCATTTTAGGACATGATCCCAAAATGGAATCATATCAAAAGCTCAAGTGGGTCACACCATAGGAAACATTGTGCTTATAATCTAGAAGCTGTATCAATTGAGCTTCGAGCCGTACCGAGCCAAGCCAAGTCGAGCCAGTACTGCCCTAGTTTGAGCTTGGTTTGTTTTTTCAAACGAGTTTGACTCGGAAGCTTGGTTTGGTTTGAACTTCCATTCGAACCAATCGAGGCCGCGCTTTTTCGAACCAATCCGAGCCGAGCTTTCAAGCTGGCTTGGTTTGTGCCCACCTCAAGTTAAGATCAACATTGACTTTTTAAAGCACACAACGCTAGCACAACGGTCCATCAGGTCATTGGACCTTGGCTTCAGAACAAGTCCCTAGCAAGTCTACATAAAATAAGAGCATTTAAATGATGCAGCGCACCTAAATGAATGGACAAGACACACATTCCACCTTGCCACACAAACCAGTTGTACCACTAGTTATGGTCCAACTAGTGGATAACTTTCAACTTGTTATGTTGCTATCACATCCAGGCCTAATAAATTGGCATCACCATAAGGATCATTTAGTACAAAAATCATCAAGTGGGCCACTCCATAGAAAACAATGCATGCATACCCGGTAAGTACATATGACTGATTTTTGGAAAAGGCAATCCCAGTGGTGGGGCTAACCTTTTGGATGTGTTGAAATCATATATGTATGTATGTGTATGCATGTATGTCGTAAGTGTGTGCATGTATGTATGTGCATATATCATATCACATCGAGAGAAGCTTACATCAGACAGGTTAGTAGGTTACCATCAGTCAAATGGGTAATTTTCAATATACAGTATGTGACATGGACACTGTCCACTAGGGTTGACACAACTATTGGATCACCTTGTTCAAGATCTACCTATCAGCTGGGCAGGTGGTCCACACGATAGAAAATAATGCATAACCACTGATAAATAACAAACTATAATTAAGTTGGTTCTGCCGGGTGAATGGATGGTGCTGATTTTATGGAAGTTGATCCTCATGTTGGGGGCCAATATATTGGACGGGTAAGGTTGCACCGACCTGGATGTGGTGGACAGCAAAATTTATCATCCAACCGTTTGGATGTGATTGAAGTTAACCTAATTAGGAGCGAACCCAACTTGAGTCTAGATCTGATTTTAAACCGGCGGGCCCATAACAAAACCCGATTTCAAACGGGTACAAGAGGCCCGACTGGGATCCGCCAAAATGGTCGGGTCCGTCTTAAATTGTGGTGACCACCTCCTGAAAAAGCAATGCATTATGAAATAGGGGAGTGGGCCCCACTTGGTGTGGTCAGCCCTTATCATCCGTCCAATCAAAGTGTCTGATCCAAGCATGCCTACACTTGTGCACTCCATCTCATTCGCACGTGGCAACTCACCTCCCATGAGAAACACGCCCGCATTGTTGATCAGCACGTGCAAGGGCCGCACGAGTCTCTCCCACTCGGCCGCGAAGCTCCGTACGGAGGAGAGAGAAAGGAGGTCCAGCTCCATCACCTGCATGGAATGGCACGTGTGAACGCATGCCCACGGAAAAGAAAGAGGTCTACAAAGGATCGTGCTCCCGCGGAGCAGCTTACCTCCACATGGACGACTCTGCTAGCGTGCGCCTCCTGCTGCCACCGATTTGCGATTTCGTGGGCGGCTTTGGTGTTCCTGCAGGCCAGGGTAACGTGGGCCCCACACATGGCCAGCTCCCTGGATAACAAAAAATCGCTGCGACTTGTCAGAAAATCGGGAATTCCTCGGCGATCAGAATAACAAATATATTATAGTGCGTTCAACATTATTTAAGTCAGCAATCAAGTAGTGAATCTCTACACACGTGGCACATGTTCATGATATATGGACCTTTCATCTATTGGGGGACCTGTGCATGCTTCGAAACTTGCATTGATTGCAAAATCCTAGCCGCTAGTTAGTGGATTACTGAAAATAACAGATGGATGACTGCTATAAGGGTCCAAACAACGGTCAAAATTCAATAGACGAAAGTCCTCCAATAGATGGCTACGATCATCTGATTTTTATTTTTATTTTTCTTTTAGAGTATGGCCCAAACAGAATCTTGAGGCATGTAATCTGGACCGCCCAAATCGAGCATCAGACTATCCATAGTCCAACAGACCAAAAGTCCCATAATTCAGATGATCATAACCATTCAAAAGGTGGGCCTCTTTTCCTTCTAATCTCTACCAATTGGCCTTTCGTGAGTGCCAATTTCGTTGAACGGCTGGCATCATACGAATTGGGTGTTTTTTTTTCTTGTTTCAAGGCCCATCCATGATGGATCCTACCTTGAAAGGTTATGATCATGATCACGTGGGCCATGATGGTGAGGAGACAAATCAACGGTTATAGTTATTTGATATTTAATGATACATTAATACACATGGTTGTATGTTTGCAAACTACGTGCACTATTGATTATGGAGAAGTTACTACGCATACACCTCTTCTTTTCTACTTTTGATGGTAGAATAGAAAAAGGGTTGCAAATATCATTTCCATAGAGTGGGGAAAGTGGGTGTACAAGTCAAAAACATGGTTTATAAATATCAGTCTCCTATGAATTTTGTAGAAGCATTTGTTGGGTTTATCCATATCATCGAGAGAATGAATTTTGTATAAGCATTTGTTGGGTTTATTCATATCAATGAGAGAGAGAGAGAGAGAGAGAGAGAGAGAGAGAGATTGCTCTATTGTTTTAGTCTTTAAGATACCATACATATGGTTGTAAGATTACTAGAAAAGTTGTTATGCATACACCTTTTTCTTCTACTTTTGAGACTACAATGGAAAAAGGGGTGCAAATATCATTTCCATAGAGTGAGGAAAAGCTGTGTAAAGTTAAAAACATGGGTTATAAATATCATTTTCCTAATTAATTCTGTAGTAGTATTTGTATGTTTTACTCATATGAGAGAGAGAGAGAGAGAGAGAGAGAGAGAGATACCTTGCTGTATGCAACCCAATTCCACTGGTTGCACCTGTGACAATGACAGAGTGACCGGAAAACTGATCTGGGTGAAGGAGAGGAGAAGATGGGAGATGACATGTTAAGAGCTTTTGACAAAAAGCCTCCTTAACCATCTCCCATACACCCCTTAGCCATGCTTTCCTCTCCATTCTCTCTCTCTCTCTCTCTCTCTCTCTCTCTCTCACACACACACACACAGAGCTAGCACATCACAACATGAAGAAGGCTCATTGTCTAGTCTTCCAACTTCAAAGGCTTTATAGCAAAATCCCATTCATATATCTTTTCTATTATTTTATTATATATTATTACTATTATTATAGTGGAAATGAAAAGACACACCAACAAGCCCCAACAGTCTCTACACTAGCATTCTCCTGTCCCATGCCCCTATTGTCTCTTTTATACTATATACATGAAACAATTGCATCTAATATATATATATATATATATATATATATATATCTGTGTGTGTATTCATGTATATGCATGTGTGCATGTGTATTGTATTGTATGTGTATATTGTATGTTTGTTGCCCATAGAGGTGTGACTTAGCTTTGAACATTTAAAAATGGGCTGCCCTCCTAAAGTGGGTCTGAGCAGATTTAGGGCCCCTGTGATGTGTTCAAAACATCCAACCCGTCCATCAGATGCATCAACCCAAAATATCCCTTGTGCTAGATCAAAAGCATCTCGGCCCACAACTCTGGTGAGCCACAACATAGGGAATAAGATGGGAGGGACACACACCCTTGATTTGAGTGTACGGCTATCATGTTGTGTATATAGAATCTAGGCTGTTCAGACCACTCATCTAGTTTTGATGAAAGGTCATAGTAAAAATTAGGTGGTTTTGCAACCTATGAATTAGGTGTACGGTTCATCATGCATATCAATAGCCATCCAATTAATGACTATAAAATAAATGATTAAAATAAAAATATTAAGTGGTCCACATTTATTAAGGAAAATCATATAGTTAATATTTATTTTCTCAGTACAGTTTTTGGTCCAGAAGAACTTGATACTCTGGAGAGGGATTAATGAAACACAGGCACTTACTAATTACTAAGAAATTATATGCTTGGAAAGTAATTCAAACTAAAAATGAAAAATAAAAAATGGTCCTCTTTCAAAGGTTAGCATTACTCAGCCAATGCGTACAACGATTTAGTCAATTTAATTTTCAGTCAATGGATGCAACATGTATTATTTATATGGGCCCACGTATCAAGCATCATCTGTAGCCAGAGTAACAAATACCCCTTTTGGTTATGCTCTATCCACATTTAGGTTGGTGTTTCGGACGGTCAGAACTGCTTTACAACCACACCATGTGTACGGTTCAAGATTCACCACCAATTTTTTTTTTTTTTAAATGGTGGAAGGCTAGCATAGGAGTCTAGCCCTTGACTCTATGTTGTATGCACGTGTAACCTGATTGTCGATTATGCACACGTGTAGGGCCTCATGACTCAAAATTTCAACAAAAGGCATCCATTTTTTTTAAATAACCGCCCAAAATCTGATTCTTAGAGGATTAAAAAGGGCCACTTTTTTATTTCTAATAAACAAGTACCTAGTTGAATAAGGGAGATCCTACGGTGGAGCTGGAAGAATGGGTATGTGTTAGACACATCTGTCCACAGTGATCGTGGAGGCCAATGTATAATCTGGGCCGTCCATCTAATCACATCCACTATGGATGGAAAAGTTAGAGATACACATCTGATAAATGGCCTTTAAAGCAATGGTGAGAAAATAAAAGTTTCAATGGTCAGCATTGGGTGATGAAAATTCAGTAAAATTATCTTGATCTTTTAGAATCACGGTTAATTTGATTAGTTTCACTAGATGGACGGTCTGGATCGACAAATAACCTTTCAGGATTAATGTAGAGATATGTGGCTGTACCTGATTCCAGTCCTTCCGTTTCTACCATATAAGCTTCCGTTGAACAAAGCCCATAAAATGATAGCAACCGAACAAAATAAAGCAAAATAAAAGTCGTGATTTTGCCACTCTCAAATGGAGGGTATTCCTGTATCCCCTTTGGGACACACGTGCCAGTGCAGCACACGTGCCAGTGATTTCCGTCTGTTCATTTGGTGGGACCCACCACTGAATGCCCTGGTACAAGAATCAGTACTTGTCTATAACGAATGTGGATCACCTGTCTATTTATCTTAACCGGTTTTTATTGAAAGCTTGGGATTGAAATTATATCGAAGTAGCCTGATTTTAAAGTGGTGAACCATCCATGCGATGGTCCACCTGATGAACGGATTGGATCCCGTGCACATCCGCTATGTTCGCATGTGCGCATCGAGATTGAGAGAAAATCCTTAGCATGGCACCTTTGAGTGAATCACACGTTTATGACATCCAGTCCGTTCATCTGGTGGGTCTCACCATTGAACGCCCTAGTGGACCACCGGTCAATTTATTTTAACCATCTGTTTTTTTTTTTATTGTACACCCAGTACCAAACTGTGATCAAAATAGCCTGATGGCACTTACAGGGCGTGGCTGACAAGATGAACGGCTTGGATCATGCGCATATGTGCCACATCTCCACGTGCTCCAGCAAGATTAGAAGAAAATCCTTGATATGGTCCTTTTGGGCTTGGACCCATCTTGGAAATGGGCCTTTTTATTCCCTCCTTTTTCACCTTTTCGGCCCAATTTCTAGGAAAATTCTCAAATGGGATTGATGTGGTGGGCCCACAGACCAAAGGCTGTAAACAGCTCTCTTGCCATGTTGGTGTTTTGGTTTGTTTCTGTTGGTTTGTCTCCCATGCCTGTCAATTAAATAAGAAACACATTTCTCTATTAAAAGGACAAACCCTAAGTCTCCCTCTCAGCTTCTATCAACCTCTCATCATAGTGACCTTTCAACAACAAACTCCCTCTATTTATGATGGCCTGACAATTTGTATGGTTGTGATGCATCCAGATCTCAATAGTAGTCCTGATAGATCTTGTTGGTGGGAATGGGAACATGGTTAATCAGCTTATCAGAGCCATTCTCTCAATGGGCCCCATGATGGATGGAGGTCACCCTCGACGTGTCTGAGATTATATGATCATGACCATCCAATATATGGTCATTTTTTCTGTAGTGTTGCTTTGTTTCTTCTTAACCCTCTATTTGTAGGCCATTGATTAAAGGGTTCTGGTCTCTAAACCAGTGATAATTTTGGACCATCCACTATCCATGATTAGTGCATCGAATTAACGGTTTGGATCACCTAAAGGTGGGCCCTTCTTATCAGGAGATTCACATCAATGATATTTCTCATTTTCTTATGCATGCAATATGCATTCGCGTCGATCCGCACTGTACAAAATCATTGTAATCATCATCAGTGGACCATAGCATGAGATCATATTAACCCAATGATCCTAACCGTCCAATCTATGGACCTCAAATGTCTGGCATAGTAGAATAGTCAGTTGTATAAATTCAACAGGCACAATCAGACGGTTAAGATCATCCATTCACTTCCTTCCAGTCCAAACCATCCAAAACCGTTGCCTTCATTGAGAACGGATCCTAGTAGCACAAGATACTGCGGATGAAATAATTCTAACCATCCACTCAGAGCCATCAAAATCAATGGTTAAAGAAAAAATTGGACGTATAAGATCATCCAAATCGTTGAAAATTTGATCTCTGCTCAATTCTCAATAAGGCCCATTGTTTAGACGGTCTGGATCTGGGTACATATGTGCCAGATCAAGTTCACCGAGTCTGACGTACTCGCATTCTATTTTGGAGAGAGAGAGAGAGAGAGAGAGAGAGAGAGAATGTGGTGAACTCACATTTAGGCTTCAATGGGTACCCGGACCCACGGGTACCCAAGGAACCCGACCCACTTAAAACGGGTACGGTCCTATTTCAGTTCCCGGCTCTTAAATGGGGTTGGGCTTTGGACCACGCACTTATACTTATTGGGCTGTTTACGGTCGAGGAAGCTTGAAAACTCATTCGACTTGACTCGGCTCGGCTCGAAAATACTCAACTCGGCTCGGATCAAAAGTGTGTTTGAGCTGAGTTGAGACAAATTTTGGGTATGCTTAAATGAATTCAAGACAAGCATTGAGCAGGGCTACGCTCGACTTGGGCATTGACTTGAACTCGCTTAATTCAACTCGGATGTATGACACGGAGTGTATATAAAAAAAAAAACTACTCTTAAAATTTCTAATTCCCCTAACCCTCCCTCACTCTCTCTTTGTGCTTGATGGCTGGCCACATCGACCCCACTCCCTCTTTCTCTCTCTCTTAGCTCGATGGCCGGCCACTCCTAAACTACCCTACATGGCTTTGGGCTCCCTCTCTCTCCTATTGCCTATCTGCTCACCCATTGGAGACCTGACCTACTACCTATTTGCTCACCCACTAGTCACCCCGTCTCAACAAATCCAACTCGAAAACTCAAACTCGCACTCAAACTCAGTTTGACCTCGGTCAACAATCAAAGTCATGCTCAACTCTGTCCAGGCGAGTAAAGAGCAGAGGTAGGTTGGTTCGAGTCGAGCAACAAGCATGGTCATGCTTGACTCGACTCTACTTGTGTACAGCTGTACTTATACTCGATGAGAAACCCACGTTTGACCGGGTTTGGTACCGGATAACAGACAGCACCCAATTAATACTACATTTATAAACTGGAGTTCTCATTGTTGAACTGGGAGACTTAGATAATCCAATCCATTGATCTAGACCATTCACTACATTTAGACGGTCATTTTACGACTTTTATGTCAATCTGACAATATTAACCATTGGATCAATAGAATTTAATATTGATGGCCAAAATCGTTACTCAAAAATAGGTTCAATCAACGTTTGATCCACGCAATTTGTTAGGGCCCATCATGGATTTCTTATGATTTAAAAGGATCAGTTTTGTAAGGCAATCCTAAACATCCAATCTATAGTTTTACCGTGTCAATGTGATTTTCACATGGTAGCCCATGATATGAGTCCTGGACCTAATGGACGGTTCAGATCGATCAGTGGGACTGTCAAATGATCCAACAAAAAACTAAGAGCACTATAACTTATAGTGCTTTGTGTAGTGATGTGAGGGAGCTGATCTGGATAGACCAACTTCATGTGGATGAATCCACACCGTCCATCAGGTGTGGCATACTCTATTTGTACCATTACCCAAAAGTCAAGCCGATTCACAACCCACGTGGTCTACAATTTCTAAGTGCATGTACATCATTCATCACGCTCTGCCAGAGTATTTTTCTCAAAGATAAAAACAACCATTTCGCTCTTGCACGTGAAAGGGTAATGCTACAATAGCGACCGTTCAACTAAGTCCAGTCATTGATGGCCCATCTCAAAGCTCAACTACTGTAGCTGTGAGGCAAGATGCTTAGCCGACAGGAACCCTAATCCAATAGAATCCGTACCCGGACTCGACCAGATCCAACCCAACGGGACCCGGGGCCCGGTCTGTCCGAGTACGGGTACACGGCCTGGACCCGACCGGTTAACAGCCCTACTGACACTGTAGTAGACAGAGAAAATGTGATGAACTCAAGTTGGAGAGAGAGAGAGAGAGAGAGAGTATGGTGATCCCAGCTGTGGCCCACCGTGATGTATGTGTTTTATATCCACACCGTCCATCCAATCTGCCAGCTTATTTTATACCATGAATCCAAAATTGAAGTAGATCCGATGATCAAATGGACCACACCACACAAAAAAGTGAGGATAATGACACCCACCATTGAAACCTTCCCAGGCCCCACCGTAACTTTCATTTGCCATCCAGCCTGTTGATAAGGTCACACAGACCACTTGGATGAAGGGAAAACACAAATATCAACTTCATCAAAAACTTCCGTAGCCCTCAATAAGTTTTCAACGGTAGGCATTCAATCCCCTCTGTTTCCTGTGGCGTGGTCTACGTAAATGAGCTTTTGATCTGCTTCTTTCTTGGGCTTACCCAAAATGAGCTGGTGAAACAGATGGACGGCGTGGATGAAACACATACATCAAGGTGGGCCCCACAGATCCACTTCAGATGAATCCACATTGTAGTGTGGAGAGAATCTAGCACCAGTCCTTGTCTATTTAATGAGGAATAGCCATGCATGGAACCCATGACCTTAACGTTGCCACCTTTTATCCTGACCGTTGTGTCCTTCTACACCATTCATCGTGCCTGAGCACACCCACACCCACCCACATGTCTTCTCAACATGGTGCTCTCCCTTTTAACATTATTACAGTCAGAACATGTCCACCTACAACCCACTGCAACTTATTAATTTCACATGCAATGGCTGCACATGTGCTGACGTGTCACTTGAGCATGACATCCGAGCCTTGCAAATAGTAGGACCCACCATGATGATCACGTAGCGAAAAAATCAGGCTGTTTGGCTTATTGGGTGGGTCACGTCTTATGGAAATAATGGATGGTTTAAATCAGAATGATGGACCATCTTTTTTATTTTTTTTTTGGGTTCCTGTTGATTTCTGATTCTCTGTGAAGTGGGCCAACCCTCGTACTTGTGAAGTTCCAATGCAATGATCTGTGGCCGCCATTGAGTTACGAAAAATGGAGGGCCCGTTTGGTTGCTCAATTCAATTGAATTGCAATTTATCCGATTCATGATAGAAGAAATGACCAAAGTGGGGCCCCTAATTGCATAGCCATCCGTTTCTACTACTCGAAACTATGGGGATTAGGTGTACCATTTCAATAATTTTACTCTCAATTGAAATGCAATATTTCTATTGAGCATCCAAACGCGACCAGAACAATACCAACAGCGGGGGGCGATTATACATGTTCGTAGAATGGTGTTACCATACTTTCAACTTATGCGATGTTGTGTACGTGGAATCTAAACTATAGTATGCACGTAATAGTAATGGTGGTAACTGTGCATTACATGGCTGAAATGACCATTACAAGAAAAAGGCCCACAATTTTGGTAAATTGGAATGGTTTTTTTTTTTTTTCTAAAATTTGTAACAGGAATCCGGATGCTTAAACAGGAATTTCCTATTTGCCGACGCCTAATTGGTCCAACTCAGCAGACATCAGCACTGGCTGCATTAAATGCAGTGGGGCTGACAACTTCAGTGCGAAGCTGGATGAATCAGGTGGTCATTAAACAGGAAAACCCTGTTGAAGCCGAGCAGACAATTAGCTCTTGTAACAGGTGTTTAGGAGGCATCATGGGTGGCCCATATCGTAACAGTAGTAGCCATTGCCACCAATATCATTGTTACTAATACTTTGATACAAATGCTTAAGTTATTTAATGGGTTGCAACTATGAAAGGAAATGATCACATTTTTTTGTAGTACCATACGTTCTTCGCTCCATGGGCCCACCCATGTGGTGCATGTAATCCAAACGGTGCACCTGCCACCTTGTGCTCCTCGTGTTCATCGTACAACTCAACAATTACCGTGATTCAAAACTCAGGTGGGACCCACAACTGGTAGAAATGTACGTTCAAGCCTTGGACCTATGTATTAAGGGGGAGTGGCCCACCTAAGTTTTGGAATGTCCCTTTTCTAGCTACAATTTTACCAACGTAATAAATGGGTTTCTCTCTCTTCTTGATGTATCTAATCTGCTGAATCTTGTTTGTGAAACAGGCTACAAAAGAAAGTCCCATTGGTAGTTTTCACTCTTCATGACTGGAGTCATGTTTGGATGTCCCCCAAATTGCAATCTGGTGTTACAGTTCCACTGCACAAATGGTCATCCACCTCCTTGGCACGTTTGGATGGCACAGATTTTGATAACCACATTACATGGGATCACATTCCTCGGCCTTCTCCACCACAAATTGAAATCCGGACCGTTATGCATCGATCTTTGCCCACTTAAAAAAACACAAAAAGAAAAGAGAGAGAGGACATCCAAACGCAACATAAAATCAGGGTATCATTTTCTCATGTTGCGCTAGACACCTATGATAATTTACCACCATTTTGAAAATGATGATCACTCTGCAACCGTACACATGGTATGTTGTATAGCAATCCGGACCGTCCAAATTGCCATCAACCGTGGACGGAGCATAACCAACATCGATTTTTTTTCTTTTTTTGAAGTTGGACAACTCAACTTCTATCTTAAACCATCCATTTTACATCCATCTATTCAATGGTTAGAATTGCTTGATCAGTGTGATCTTAGACATGTGCCCCATCTACAATGGACCCCACTATTTGGATGGTCTGGATGGTCGTACATGCAGTACCACATGTCAGGGTTTGAATTACCATGGGAGCCTAGCCCATGTATACTTTTTTTGTATACATTAATAAAAAAATGTCACATGCAGTTCACATCACCAGCAAACACTCCTACCCCTGATTGCCCTCCCAATGGGCCATTGGGCCCTTCAAAAAGCTGTCTCCAAATCCAATGTCCACAGCAATCCAGGCCCCACATCTGGCACAATCCCCCATGCTTCTTGTCTCCTCCCCTCCAAAATGTTCTTGTTTTTTCTTCACTGCTGACGTTTAAATGGTGGTGACTAATGCACAGTGCAGTTTGCACATACATATTTAAAGATCCGGACCGTCCTGATCATGAAGCTCATTATGGATAAAGGGTACATGGACCAAATGATCTTAACCATAAAATCAGTGTCCATCATTGGATGGTTAAAAGTTGGTTCGTAGTGAAATTCAAAGGGCAAAGTTGTATAGCCAATAAGGGCACATATATTTGGATGGTTCGGATCAATTTATATCCAAGCTATAGCTAAGATGCATGATCACCACCATTTAAAAATTGCATTGGCCTCACATCATATCCTAGCCGTTAAAACAAATCTGTATTTGTAATTTTGGCCTTTTTTCTAATCTGTTTTTTCCTAGCAGACATCTACTTTCCATGCCTGCCGTCTGATCTTGTTTTTGTCCCAGGTGATAATTGCTGCAAGAGAGATCCAAAACCATTAAAAAAAAAAAAAAAAAAAAAAAAAAAAAAAAGAAGAAGAAGAAGAAGACTGGATTTCGTGCAAGAAAATTGATATCTACATCCATCTTATTGATTTGCATACACACATTTTCCATTTTGAGAATTGAAATAGTACAATTCAATCTCCAAAATGTGTGATTGGTGGTCCATGAAAAATACAAAAATCCAAATAATTTTAAAATAGAAGTACAAAAACACCCCATGAAAGGATTCCTCACTTCGGTTTTTTTATTATTATTATTTTTTATATAACATCAATAGATGATAAAGTGGTCTATGTCCATTTGAATAATCCAACAGTCAGATTGAAACCAATGATCATGTGTGGCCCACTTAACAGGAGTCTTACAAATAGAGGTAGAAAAGCACCCATGAAAGGATTCCCCGCTTTGGCTTTGGAAAAGAGATTTGCCACATTCATATTCATGGGTTTTTTTGTTTTTATTTTCATTTTTTTGGTCAATAGAAAATAAAGTGGTCTATGTTAATCTGAGCTTTGGGTCCAAAACACCAGCACAATTCTCAAATGGGTCCGGTTAGAATCCTCTCCACAGTCCAAACCGACATAACCTGGCCCACTATTAAATGGGCCTGTCTGTGATGACTTGAAAAATGTGTGGGACACAGTACCAACTCATTAAATAGTGCTCTTTTAACTGTGTACAGCCATACAACTTTCACGAATTACGTCTTCATCTTCCTTCATTATATTTAAAGCTTTGCTAAGGGGATGAACATTTAGAAGACAGTTCATGTACACACGTAATTTCTAGTGATGCCACATTTGTTTTATCCGTTCATCAAATAGGGACCACTAAGTAGATGCTCTTACCCAAGTACCAAGTGGGCCCCATTTGTTAGGTGGGTCAAAGTTCTTGAAACCAATGTAAAGTGACTGGAGATTTATTACCCATCCAACTATTTCTAACATTGTAGGAGGTTTTTTTGTTTTTTCCGAGTGATATCATCTAAACTGTTTGACCTACTTGATGGACGGCTCAGATAGATTGTATTCCTTGAGCATGCATCTGGGATTATCAAGCGACAAAGGAGTCAATGGATTCTTTTGTGGAATTACAATACCTGAAGTGAAAGAAGGTTTAAGAAAGATGAAACAGTAAAGGCTTTCAAACCAGATGGTATGCCAATAAAAGTGAGGGGTGGTTTCTTCTCAAAATTGTACGTTTTTGTTACAAAGGAGGATGGGAGAAAGGAGGGTCCCCAATATGGTTCAGTGGAAAACTGTGCGTTTCAACATTGAGGCCATGAGTTCGAGTAACCACATGGTGGGTGTGGGTGTGGATGTGAGTGTGTGTAAAAAAAAAAAGGATGGAAGAAAGGTTGGAGCAGTTACTATCATGTAATAGTGTTTATGTTCAGCCACATCATTTTCTATGGTGTATGAGCATATGGTAGTTGAATTAAAGTTTTTGGTGAAGTAAACCCATGTGGTGTGTTTGGGTGTGAGTGTGTGTGTAAAAAAATAGATGGGAGAAAGGTTCGAACAATTTCTATCACGTGACAATGTTTACTTTTAGCCAAGCCATTTGTTGTGGTGTATATGAGCACATGATAGTTGAATTAAAATTCTTTGTGAAGTGAACCCATGTGGTGTGTGTGTAGAAAAAAAGGACGAGAGAAAGGTTCTAGTAGTTTCTATCATAGGACGGTGTTTACATTTAGACACACCATTTGTTGTGGTGTATGAGCACATGATAGTTGAATTAAAGTTTTTTGTACAGTAAACTCATGTGGTGTGTTTGGGTGTAGCAGTTTCTAGCTATTATGTGATGATGTTTACATTCAACCACACTATTTGTGGTGTATGAGCACATAATAGTGGAATTAAAGTTCTTTATGAAGTAAACACATGTAGTGTGTGTGGGTGTGAGTGTATAGAAAAAAAATGGTGTGGGAGAAAGGTTCAAGCAGTTTCTATCATGTGACGGTGTTTACGTTCAGTCATACCATTTGTTGTGGTATATGAGCACATGATAGTTAACTTAAAGTTCATGTGAAGTAAACCCATGTGGTGTGTTTGGGTATGAGTGTGTGTGCGTTTAAAAAAAAAAGGAGAAAGGTTCAAGCAGTTTCTATCATGTGATGATGTTTACATTCAACCATACCATGTGTTGTGTTGTATGAGCACATAATAGTTGAATTACAGTTCTTTATGAAGTAAACCCATGTGGTGTTTTTGGTGTGAGTGTGTGTAGAAAAAAAAGGGCGGGAGAAAGGTTCTAGCAGCTTCTATCATGTGATGGTCATGTTTACATTCAGCCACATCATTTGTTGTAGTATATGAGCACATGATAGTTGACTTAAAAGTTTTGTGAAGTAAACCCATGTGGTGTGTTTGGGTGTGGGTGCGAGTGTGTGTGTAAAAAAAAAAAGATGGGAGAGGTTCAAGCAGTTTCTATCATGTGATGATGTTTACATTCAACCACACCGTTTATCGTGGTGTATGAGCACATGATAGTTGAATTAAAGTTCTTTGTGAAGTGAACTCATGTGGTATGTGTGGGTGTGAGTGTGTGTGTAAAGAAAAAGATGGGAGAAGGGTTTGAGCAATTTCAATCATGCGACGGTGGTGAGCACATGATAATTGAATTAAAGTTTTTTGTGAAGTAAACACACGTGCGGGTGCGAATGTGTGTAAAAAAAAAAAGGATGGGAGAAGGGTTTGAACAGTTTCAATCATGTGATGGTATTTACCATCAGCCACACCATTTGTTGTGGTATATGACCACATGATAGTTGAATTAAACTTCTATGTGAAGTAAGAAATACTTGGAAAAAAAAAAGAGAAAAGTCATCAACAAACATCACATAATAACCAACACCCACCATACATTTCACAGGAGCTGGTCCCATACATCAAAGTGAATAAAACCAAAAGGAGCTTTTATAATAATAGTGCTATTAGAAAAGGACAAAGTTCGTTTTGCAAGTTTGCAATCCACGCAATTAGCATTCATCTCTTCAATTATTGTAATAGGGTGGTTAGTATTGTCCCGTTGGGGATATTTCTAAAGCATGGCCCGTCTAGGTGGAGCCCGGATAATCAATGGTTTGGATTAGATAACAATGGTTTAGGCTAGTTTAACCATGGTCCCACTACTATCAATAATTTTAAACTTATTCGACCAGGTCAATTGGACCACCCAAGATTTCCAATAGAGTCATGATTCAACATGTGAATAGAAAAAAACTGGTTGAGTTAACCCATTGATTCACTCATCCAATCGCTGACCCAGGTGAAAGCACCATTAGAGTAGAACATATGGAGATTGAGTCAAGTTTTCCGGTTCATGAGATATGCTTTTACAAAGGTCCGTTAACTCGGTGGTAGACTCTTAGGAGTTTCAACACAAGGTTTGGGGTTCGAGTCCCATAGGCAGTGAAATTCCACTATAGGGTGTGTGCGTAGAAAAACAATAAAAAAAAAAAAAAAAAAAAAAACTCGACATGCGTGTAGACACATATCGAAATGCAGGAACACTTGAAAAGGACATGGTCCAATGAGGTCTGGCCTCACGGGACTGGGCCCTTTATACAATTAGAAAAGTTCCGATGGGCAGGCGTCCACTCTCAACTATTGTCTGTGGTGCTGCCCACATGTCATGGATTGGCCCGATTTTTAGGCTCATAGTTCATAATGAAAGGGTGCATTTGATTAGTGGGATAGATGTCCCTCACACATGATGGTGGGGCCCACAGAGCTCAACCTCAAGGGAATGGGAAGCTTCCCACGAGGCTGGCCTCATAGTACCATTTCCCTCATAGAAATATGAAATGAGTCTGAATCCTCTGTTAGGTACAAACAGAAAATCCTAGCTCGCGGCCTTTTGATCGGTCCAACGTCATCTCATATATTTGCAACCACACCACACCTTCAGCGCAGGTGTGTAGCCTGATCACACCCTCAGTGCAACCTGATCACACTGACATCATATAGTGTAACGTGGACCAGTGAAAAGGCTGCAAACAGGGATTTCTTGTTTTGCAGCTAACAGGGGATCCGGACTCCACATTATGGAATATATATCATATGAGATGTGAGCTTTACAAAAGGTTAGAAGTGACGGCTTAGATCTTCGCCATAAAAAGTTACATGTAATTTCACTCTTCAAATGGGACACGATATAAATTAAATTGACGGTTAGACTTTTTCAACACTGTAACCCAAATGGCAATTTTGTAATTTCTCACTATGTTTTATGTAAACCCTGAGTTATATATATATATATATATATATATATATATATATATATATATATATATATATATATATAGTGAACAAAGATTGCATTATCTTGAGAGTGGCCTCTTCATTTTTCAGCCCTTTATTTTTAGTCTGCGGTGCACCCACCCTGTCAGCTGCCCAACACATCCACATGGTTAGTCGCACGATGCACCCACCTACCGGTGGGGTTAGTATGTCACCTTAGCACTCGAACTTGCTGTTGAAACACCTAGGTGTCTTTCAGCTGGGCTGGCAGGCGAGACTCTGCTATAGTAGATTGGTGTGAATCCGTGAGTGAATGTACAGGAAATTAGCATATAACTATCTCTACGATCGGGTTTGCATCTTCTTTCTATTTTTACTTTTTATTTTAATATTATTGTGTATGCAGTCTAGAGGGGATCTTTCTCCCAGCAACACTCACACACGTGGAATGTACAACTTCCACATGCACAAGAAATTAGCAAACATCGCATTATATTCTTAAAAACCAACTATATGGTTCTGGCCAAGTATTACATAATTCTCTTTAGGCTATGTTTGGATGCATCATGGAAAAAGAAAACAAAAGGTAATAATTAGAGAGATTATTTCTTCAAACACCTGCTATTGTAACATGGATTCCATTTTTAAGGGGCACAGCTTTGGTGGGAACCCAGATTATGGGAAGGACCCACCATGATGTATATGACTTCATCCATGTCATTTTTCTGTACTAAAAGCTCATCTTAGGGTATGATCCAAAGTATGAAGCAAATCCAAATCTCAGATGGACCATAGTATAGGAAACAGACATAATTGACCATTACGAACTTCTTGTGGGCCACAAAAGCTTTGCATCAAGATGATATTTGTGTGGTCTCTTCATCTAGATTTTTATGACCTTATCAACAGGTTGGGTGGTAAATAAACATTCTGATGGAATCCATGATGTTTTTTAATGGTGGGGATTCAATCACGACTATTTCTTGTTGTATGGTCCACCTGAGATTTGGGTTAGGTTCATTTTTTTGGATAATGCCCTAAAATGAGCTTTCAAAATAGTTAGGCGGTGTGGATTTAAGGCACGTACATCACTGTGAGTCCCATGGTCGGGGTCCCACCCACCTAGGCTATTGCTCTCATTTTTATTTTTTAAGTATCATATTTTGTAGCAAATAAAAATCTTATATTTGTTAGACAACTTAATTTCTTATAACTAATTTGTGAAAAAATGTGTAATGGTTACTTAATGGAAAACCCTTTTTTTATTATTGATTTTCATGAAATGGGTGATAGCCAAACACGCCATTAATGTGTTCGGTGTACATTTTTTCCTTGATGGGCTTTGTCGTATGGTAGAAAAACGAAAGAAGGAATTCTTGCGTGATTGACAAGGACGGTGTCCAATCGTGTCTCTCTTGCAAGGAAAAGATCAAGGCATGTGTTGTCATTTCATTAGATGGTGCCATGCCCTAAGACCTGGCATTTTTGACAGATGGACAGCGTTTGGATGCACAAGTGAATTGAATTGCGAAGAAAAGTTAACGATGTTACATAGCCTGCTAACTTGGTTTTAGCCCCCACCGTTGTGTGCCAAGGCACATGCAATCCACTAGGTGGGGGCCACTCATATGTGTGGATGATGGTCCATATGTCTAGCCAGGCCCAGAATTATAGGCCCACGCATGAGCCCATATGGGCCACCATACTGGGCCCCAGCTTGAAATCAATCAAACCCTTACTTCCAATGTGAATGTTCATAATCTATTAATTGATCAAGTGGGCCTATAGATATTTAGACAAATGAAACTAACGGCCTACATGCAAAATGTGTTGCCGGGCCGAGGATCGGAACAACATATTTCTAGGATAGAAGACATGTACGCACAAAGTTGAGCCAGCAGGTCAAGCAAAAATTATTTGAGCCCAAGCCCATCCGTGATTGATTGGGCCATACATGCCAGATCCAAGCCCGGCCCACAGGATTAGCTAATAGGTTCAGGGAACTGTCCAAAGGTAGGCAAGGCTCGCCAGGCTGGGTGGGCCATGGAGCCCAGCTCTTAATGGCGTTGATGAGCCCATGTCCAGCCCAACAGAAGATCACATGTAGTAATATCCAACAAATAAATGACATGGTAGAGCTAGAGCTGTACACAAGCAAACTGAGGTTGGGTTAGGGCTTGTTTGGTTGCAGAACCCAGATTCTAGAGAAAATCTAGATTCCACTATTGGAATCCAAAATTGTATAAACTAGAGTGGAACCCAGGTTTCATCCGTAACTTGTTGTTTGGTTGAAAATGGTGCAATTCAGATTGTGTTCCTAACCGTTGCTTGTCGCATGGCCCACTTGGGCTTCAGATCCGCCTGAGAACCTTACCACTGGCCTATTGTAGTCCCACAAGACAGATGGCCAGGTTAGATGGCAAATAAACATTATAGTGGGCCCTTGGAAGTTTTTAATGGTGGGCGTTCAATTAACACTGTTTTCCTATGGTGTGGCCCACTTGAGATTTAGATCTGCCTCATTTTTTGTCCAATGCCCTTAATTGAGATTTCAAAACTAATGGACCATGGAGATATAAAACACATACAACATAGATGTACAACGCATACATGGAGGTGGTGACCTCACTTCCCCTCTTTTACCTTCCGTAAAAACGGTCGCCCACACTGTTTCCACTAATCCCGATTCTGGAAACAGGTTTCTAGATGCCAACCAAATGGGCCCTTAGGCTAGCATCTTACCCTAGCTTGAGTTTGGCTTGGCTCGGTCCTTGAGCAAGCTTGGCTCAGTTCAACCAGCAACTCAGTCCAGCTCAAACCGAAGTTTGAGTTCGAGCTTTCAACTAGGGTAAAATATAAAAAACAAGGGCTTGATTGATTTTTGTTGAAAGGATAGGGATCCACACCTGCACATGTGTATCTACATAAAGAGGGAGAGAAAAATGCTCACCTGTGCACCAATTCTTAGATAACTCGTGAGCACTTTTTAAGGACTTATCGCATATAATGTGATCTCAAAATCTGAGTCATTAACTGCGATGCAACACCCTAAAAAATCACAGGACCCAAATTTTACCTTGATCTAGAACTTTAGTGGGCTATGACAAAAGTAAACAGTTTCCTTCCTTGATTTACCCCTCTCTCTCTCTCTCTCTCTCTCTCTGGCGTACTAAAGTTTAGATCAGGTTGAAAGTTAGGGCTTGAAGATTTTTTGGGGTGCTAAGTCTATGGGCCAAGTCAAGTTCGAGCCAAGGTTAAAACCAAGTCCTGTTGAGGTCAACTCCAAATTATTCAAGCTAAAAATATTGAGCTCGACTGGGTTCGAACCCAGCTTTCGACCCATGCCGAATCGAGCTTATCCGAGCCGGAGCGAATTAACCGAGGTAGCTTGGCCCATTTCCAGCTCCAGGTATAGCCAACTGTACGGATCACGTGTTTTAAATTGGGACCGTTCATCTATTGGACACTAGAATGGATGGCTTATTTTCCAAAAATTATCCTTATTGGAAAAATCTTGTCTTTTAGATAGGTGGCCCTCAAAGGGACGGTAGAGAACGAAAATAGCCAACGGCATGTGAAAGTCGCTGCATAAGAAGAGTTCAGTGCAGCTCCCTCTACACGGTACACGTGGCAGACATTTGTCCCAATCTGGACTGTTGATCTGGTGGACCAGCACGTGGCTAAGCCATAGGCGGAGGATTTCAACATTTGTACAACTGCGAGTATCCACTTATCGTGAGTTTTTGTTGGTTGCATGTGGACCGTTGCTCTATACAGGACTTCTCTACGCCGTTGATTGGACGGCTGTCATATTCCAATTCTCTTGATATTTGAGATATGGCCTATCCAGACGGGGCGCGGCTTCGGCGGATCATGACTGTGGGGCCCACCGTGATGTATGTTTTTACATCCACGTCGTCCATCCGTTTTGAAAGCTAATTTAGGGCATGATCCCAAAAAATAATGCAGATCCAAATCTTAGGTGGACCACACCACAGGAAACGGTGGTGATTGAATACCCATCATTAACGTCACAAATATCAGCTTGATCCAAAACTTATGGCCCACAAGAAGTTTTTAATAGCCAATCACCACTGTTTCCTATGGTGTGGTCCACCTGAGATTTGAATGCCCTAAAATGAGCTGTCAAAACAGATGGATGGCGTGGATTTAATGCAAATACATCACGGTGGGCCCCACTGTCAGGTATCCACCCACCTCGGTAGAGCTGGGGATTCACCGAAGCCGCGCCCATCCAGCCGGTGCCATACCAGATCAACGGTTCCGATCACTCAGAAAGTTTGCCACGTGCATTTGCATTCCTCGAGATACTACATACAATTATTTTGTTCATAAGCATTCCCTGAAATGATCTAACAAAATGAATGGAGGGTGTGGATGAAACATATACATCATGATGGGACCCACAATATTTTGCCACGTAAACATAGTATATAAGTCATGCAAACCGAGATGCATTTGAGACACCATACATTACTAATGCAGCAAATCAAACAGGCCCGAATATGATACTTCATTAAGTGTGGCACAAACCTGGCCGTTGAAACTAGCCCCACCAGTGGGATTTTAGGCCCACCTAAAGACAATCAAGCAATTTCAATCCTCAGGTGGGCCACAATGTACACGTTTTTCATGAATCTGAACCGTTGGAAGTTAGCCAGTGCTCATGAAGTACCATAAGTTACACTGCTCCTCATTGCATTGGAGAACCTGTACAGCCCAATTGATCAATCTGAACTTTCCATTTGGTGGGCCACATCATGAAAGTCGATCATGATAGGATGATCTGAGCATTTCTAAGTGGGCCTTTTTTCATAGCCATCCGATTTTTATGCTATGGATGGGATGGTTTGGATTCTTCGATAAAAGCGATTCTCTAATACCATAAGCAATGTATAACCCCAAAGAAATAAATGGTTCAAATCAAGTTGTTGATTGGACCTGATTTTTAATAAGTTATCTTGACCGTCCGTTTTATAGACCATTGATTGGATACTCAAAGTTCTTTGGTTGGTGTGATTTTTAGGGCTCTTAATGGGCCAGTCTCAGGCCTCTCAAATGCAAAAATTTGAATGGGCCCAAACTAAAAGCCCGGCCCATTTTCAGCACTAGTGATTTTTAATGCTCAATCACCCCATTCTAATGTAAGATGACTCAAAAATCAGGCTGATCTAACCATCTTGGGATATGAATTTAAAGATTTTAGTTGTTGTCAATTGATTTTTATGATGTAGGTCCACCTAATTATTGAATGGGCTTATTTTGGTGGGGCCAACTCAGTACGTAGGTTAGATGGGGTACACACAATGCGGTGGCCCCTGCTTCAAATACAGGGTTGCAAGGGAGAGGATTAGGTGAGACTATAGCCTAAGGGGGTCCACCTTGATGTATGTATTATGTATCTACGCTGTCAATCCATTTTTTCCAAATCATTTTATGGCATTATCCCAAAAATAAAATAGATCCAATTATTAGGTGCACCATACCATAGGAAACAATGTTGATTGACCATTAATGGGCCACATAAGTTTTGGATCAAGTTGATATTTGTTTTTTGTTTTTTTTTTTTTTACTCTCATTCAGGCTTATATGACCTTATCAACATATTAAAAGGTGAATAAGCGCTACTGGATGGTAAATAACACCGGAAACATTGAGGTGTGATCTAAGAAGTTTTAAGTGGTAGGATGATTAATCACCATTATTTCTTATGATATGGTCCACCTGATAATTGGATTTACTTTATTTTTTTAGATAATGCCGTAAAATGATATGAAAAAATGGATGAATAAAGTGGATACATAATACATACATCAAGGTAGGCCCCATGGTAACCCCACAGCATGGGTCCCGGCCTCACCTAATCCACTCTCGTTGTAAGGCATATGTTATTATAAAAGTATGCTAATTGCATAAACGGGAACTAAGAAGCATTTGGGTAATTAGGTCCAAAGTTATTTTGGAATAGCAACAAAAGAAGAGGTTTAGGGCAATAGGTTCCCATGTATAGTCATAGACTAAGTTGGGATTGCTGCCGTTCAATCTGAGGCCACACATAGTAATCTGAACTGTTGATCATATGACTTTCACTTAGTTGGCCCCACATGATAAATGGTTAAGATGACTTTATCGTTGAATTATTTGGACGGAGCACATCGATGGCTCCCTAGTAGTTGTGATAAGTTCATGTACCTAAAAAAAGGTATACCGGAAGATTCATCTACCCAATTTAATATTATTATTTTTCATAAAGTTAATATACAATGCTTGTGATATGAATGGTTTCGATCGTTTAATCGTACATCTTAAAAAAAAAAAAAAAAAAAAGTTACTATCCAACCACAACAAAAGCAACTTTTCCTTAAAAGTCTTTCAAACACTTTCAGCTTTCTCCACCAGTATTTCACATGCCATATCTGCTAGCACGAGCATTGCGCGTGGGAAGAGAAGCCACGTGCCTCCATCCTAGGATGCCCATGGAATGCCAAAAAACCACCTTTGACCACTTTGAAGAAGGACACAGATTGCCCACGACCCGGTGGTAGGTGGCTAGGTGGGGCCATTATGAGGTTCTGACAAATCCAACGGTCAATCCTTTTTGCCTAGCTTATGTTAAGATGTAAGTTCAAAAATAAAAAATTAAGATAGATCCAAAGCTCGTACAAGACACAAAAGAAGAAAAAGAAAAAAGCCACTGAAATCTTTTTAGGTTACATCGTGATGTTTACATTCACTTCGGACTGTTCACAATTCAGACTGCTCACAAGGTCATTCTCACTTAAATGAACTGAAAACACAAAAATATTTGCTTAATCTAAGACTTCTATGGCCCCATGAAATGTCTCAGCATGTTCAATCCACACAAATTCTTTCCATGTGGCCCACATGAGTTTTGGGTCTGTCTTATTTTTGGGCTCATGTCCTCACAGGAGCAGGAAAGTTGAAGAGACGGGTGGATTTCACACAAAAACTTTATGTGATTAAGTCACAGGCAATCTTCCCTTTAAGAAGATATCACATTTGGAATGTAGATTGCATGGTACCCATGGCCAAATTTGATTAGACCACCTGCGGTTGTCAAAGAAGGTCGGTCAAAAATTTTGTAGAATTTATTTATTTTTAACAGCAGCCTGTGTGCCAATCAATATTCCCACCTTAATTAAGTCATGCAACAATTCATAAGCAAACCACATCCCAAGCAATTGAGACATCCTTTAAAATAAGATATTACTTCAATGAGGTCAACAACTCATCCATAGGCCTCGTCCATTGCCGGTGGGGCGGTTGACGTCGCCCTCATAGCTACATGGGCCGTATATGGTGCAATCCAAGAAACCGTGGATTCAACCCCCTCTTTTTATTCAAACAAAAGAATATGGTATTTAAAAAATAAAATAAAGTGGACAAAAATAGTGCCTCGTGACCTATGCCATATGTGTCCAATGTTAGGCCATGCATTTTAAATAGCATACCAAAATAAATATAATGACCAAGAATATCCCAATGCAATCACGAAAAGAGAACATCTCACATGCAACTAGTTGTAGGTGAGGATTTAGTGCAACTAGGGGTGTCAGGCCACGTTGTGTGTGAAGGGAACGGATTAGGTGCAGCCCCGGCCTCACCCAACGCGGACCTGACCTTTGGGCCCACCTTGTTGTATCTATTAAATATTATCCATGCCGTCCATCCGTTTTATCATATCATTTTAGGGCGTGGTTCCAAAAATGAAGTAGATCCAAATTTCAGATGGATCTCACTGCAGGAAACAGTGTTGATTTACCATTAAAAGTTTTTGTGGTCTGCAAAATTTTTGGATCATGCTGTTATTTGTTTTCCTCCCTTCATTTAGATTTTATTACCTTATCAACAGGTTGGATGAAAAATAAAAATCACAGAAGCATTACTGTGGGCCCTAGGAAGGTTTTAACGGTGGGTGTTCAATCGGCATTATTTCTTATGACATGGTCTACTTGAGATTTGGTTCTCATTTTTTTTTTTTTTTTTTGAATTATACCCAAAAATGATCTGAAAAAATGGATAGATAGAATGAATGTACGTGATACATCAAGGTGGGCCCCACGGTCAGGGTCACACGTAATCTCCTCCCATGTGTGAATGGCATCCAACTCATTAGTTGCAGATTGCCTGTGACCCGGACTGTAGGAAAGCTTGGTGGGCCCACTGTAATTTTTTGGTGTCCCATCTTCATTGAAGTACCATAAGTTACAAGTCTCCTCGCTTCATCGGAGAATCTGCACCGTTCAATAGATGAATCTGGACTTTCCATTAGTCGCAGCACACATTTTCTGGCTACATTGCGAAGATCATCCTGATATGGGATGATCCGACCATCTCTAAGTGGGCCTTCTTTTTTCCACAGTCATCGGTTTTTTATGCTAATGGATGGTTAAGATTCTTGGATAAAAGTGATTCTTTAAACCCATAAGCAATCTATAAGCCCAAACAAATAAATGGTTCAAATCAAGTTATTGATAGGACCCAATTTTTATTAAGTTATCTTGACCGTCCATTTTATAGACCATTGATCGGATACTCCAAGTACTTTTGTTAGTGTGATTTTTAGGGCTGTCAATGGCCCAGTCGTGGGCCTCGCAAATGCAAAAAATTGAGTTGGCCCGGACTCAGTCCGGCCCATTTACAGCATTGGTGATTTTACATGGTGGTCTATGAAGTGCTTGTTCTGCCTTTGGATGGTTCAGATTGATCTAAATAAACATCATGGTGGCCTTAAGAAGGTATTGGTGACGGGCATCATTTGTGAAATCTGATCCGTTGATTACGATTTTATGGTTCACTAAACGCAGTGTTTTTTCAAAAGGAAGAATTCCATCTCAAACGTCGAGACATATAATCATTGTGTATTAATGGTATCAATTCCTCCTAATCCAATATATTACCATTTAATCGTATATGCCTTAAATCGACGCCATCCAACCATTTTGAAAGCTCATTTTAGGGCATGATGCCAAAAATGAAGTTGACTCAAATCTTAGGTGAACCACACCACAGGAAATAGTCTTGATTGAATCCCCACCATTAAAAACTTCATAGATTCCACCGAAATGTTTATTTTCCATCCAACCTATTGCTAAGGTCACAAACACCTAGATGAAGAGACCACATAAATATCATCTTGATCCAAAATTTTTTGTGGCCCACAAGAAGTTTTTAATGGTCAATCACCACCGTTTCTTGTTCTACGGTCCATCTAGGATTTGGAACTGCTTCATTTCATGGATCATGCTCTAAAATGAGATTTCAATACGGATGGACCGCATGGATGTAAACATATATATCACAGTAGGCCCCACGGTCAGTGGTCCCACCCACCTCGGTGGTCATCCCGGGTCTCACCGAATCCCCCCTCCCCCTCTTCCTACGTCTTGCAAAGACTCTCTTTCTCCACGTGTATTTCACGTGCCATATTGACTGGTGCGTGCATCACACACATGGGGAGAGAAGCTACGTGTCTCCTTCCTCTTTCATAACCACATGATATTTTATCACGCAAGTGGATTATCAAATCACCACCGTTGACGACTTTCAAAATGACATGAATTGCACGAGAAGCTAGGTGGGGCCATCATGTGTTTGTTAGAAATCCACTCATTCAATCTTTTTCTCCAGCTCGTGTTAGGACTTAATACAGGGTGGGGATTAGGTACTACCTCACCAGGATGACGGTCTTGTCAGGGGCTCTGTGGGCCCGCCATGACGTATGTGTTTCATCCACGCCATCCATTCATTTTGAAAAATCATTTTAGGTGATGAGACAAAAAAATGAAGTAGATAGAATGCTCAAGTGGACCACACCACAGTAAACAGTAAGGATTGAATGGTTACCGCTGAAAATCTCTTGGGTCTACAAAAGTTTTGGATGAAGCTGATATTTATGCTTTCCCTTCATCAAGGTCTATATGACCTTATGAACAGGTGGGATATGGAAAATAAACATCACTATAAGCCCTTGGAAGGTTTCAATGGTGGAGTTTATTGTCATCACTGCTTCCTGTGGTGTGGTCGACTTGATCTTTCAATCTGTCTCCTTTTTGGTATCATGCCTTAAAATGATCTTTTCAAATGGATCAACGGTTTTGATAAAATACATATATCACGGTGGGCTAACCATGGGTCTCTTGCTAGGTCCTTTAGGGGGGTGGTATCCAATTCCCGCCCCCTAATACAAATCTAAAATTCAAGAAATGTTTAGATGCCATTTAAATCATTCATAAGGTCGTTTCTACACAAAATGTTTCAACGGTAGACATTAAGATTTTGGACTCATGCCCTAACATGAGCTGGCTAAATGGATAAATGAGCTGGATTTTACACAAACGTCATGCCCCCCACCTAATTTACAACCGCGTCCTTCTTTCAAAGGATACTGCATCTTGGACGCATATTGACGGGATAATCTTATTGGGATTTAATTGGACCACGTGCTGTTGTTGTCGGAGCCCGACACGTCGCTCACCAACGGGTCTCTAGAAGAAGAGATCAGTCCAACCATTTTCAAAAGAGTTGGCCAAACCTTTCAACGGCTAGGGATTCATAAAAAGTGAAGCAGATTGCGTGGTGTGCCGACAACCTACCGCTATTGACACGGGGAAGTTCTATGGGCTGTACCATGGTGTATGTGTTATATCCACACCGTTCATTCATTTTCAAGATCATTTTAGGGCCTGATCCAAAAAATGAGGCAGATCCAAACCTCAAGTGGACCACACCATAAAAATCAATTGGCACAATGACACCCACCATTGAAACCTTCCAAAGGCCCACCATGGTGTTTACTTTACATCCAACCTGTTCATAAGATCACACAGACTTACGCACAAATATCAGGTTGATACAAAACTTCTATTTCCCCATAAAGTTTTCAACGGTAGATATTCAATCCCCACTAATTCTTTTAGTGTGGTTCACTTAATCTTGCAAAATTGATAGACAGTGTAGATATAACACATACATTAAAGTGGGGCCTACAAAACTTTTCCACGTTAACAGGCTACAGATGTCGGTCACATAATTGGCAAATGACAAATGAAAGGCCCCAACCTATATCCATCAATCCAAGAAATACAACTTTGACGATCCATGCAAAGGTCTTGTCTGCTGTCAATGGCGCAGCAGTTGATATCGCCCCCACAGCTGCATGGGTCGTATATGGTGCAATTCTAGAAACCGTGGATTCAAACTCTTTCTTCTTCTATTCAAACAATCAAGGTATGATTTTAAATAATACAACGTAGTATAATAATTCCACGTGGCTTATGCCCTAAGATGAACTGAAAGCTAGGTAGGGCTAATGTGATTCCTATGAGAAATCCACACTGTCCATCTGTTTCTTCATATCATGTGAGGATATGGACCCACAAATGAAGAAGATTCAAAACTCAAGTGTGCCACACAACAGAAAAGAGTGAGGATTGAATGTCCACTGTTGAAACATTTGTGGGGCTACAGAAGTTTTCGGATCAGGTTAGTATTTTTGTGTTTGCGGTTCATCCCAGTAGGAATGACCTTATGGACGGTATGGATGGCGTATAAACATCATGGCGGACCCAGGGAGGTTTCAATGGTAGGCATTTCCTCACCCACTTTTTTTTTTTTTTTTTTTTTTTTCTCTCTCTCTTCAGTAGTGCTGCGCGCTTGAGTTTTGGATCTTTCTCATTTTTGGGCCAATGTTGCCAGCATAATCTGGCCAAATGGATGTATGGATGGAATGGATTCTCACAAGAATCATGGTGGGCCCCACCTACCTTCCCATCCCAAGAAGTTCCTGCCAGGGTCCAAAGGAGACCAAAATATATTTCATTTTAATGGTCTAGCATCATGTAAATAAAACAAAAAAAGAGAGCCTTACACACAACTAGCGGTAGATGAGAATTTAACTGTATCAGGGTTTACGTTGTGTGAATGGCGTTCAACTTGGATGAGGACGGGATACTAAGTAAACTCCTGGGACCCACCAGGATTTATGTGCCTTATCCACACCATTTATTTGTTTTATCCCCTCATTTTAGGGCATGAGCCCAAAACTAAAGTATATATACCTAAAGCTCAAGTGGACTGCACCACGAGAAAGAGTGGGGATAATGATGTCCATCATTGAAACCTTTACGGGCCTTAGTATGAATGAATGGAAGACACAAATATCAACTTGACCCAAATTTTTGTGCCTTGAGAAGTTTTCAACAGTAAGATTGCGTTCAATTCCCACAAATTTTTGTGGTGGGGTCCACTTGAGCTTTGAAGATGCTTCAATTTATGTCCTAAAATGAGGGGATAAAATGAATGGACAGTGTGGTACATGAGTCATGGTGGCCCCCACAGTTTACTCAATACGCTATAAGGCTATATAATGATATAGCATACTGAGGTGTTCATTACTTGGTATGCAATCTGTGTCTATCTAACTTATGGGCAATGGATTGCTTGCCGCCCCGATCGCAAGTTCTTGTGGTCGGAAGCTAGGTGAGACCTACTTGATGTTTGTGAGTAATCTACTCTGTCCATCCATTGTTCTATCTCATGTCATATGAGCCTAAAAATGACAGATTCAAAACTAAAGTAGGCCACACAACATGATTGAAGAGAGTAATGCCTATTGTTGAAACATTCACAGGCCGCAAGAGTTTTGGATTAGTCTAATATTTTTGTGGTCTCAATTCATCCCAATAGGTTTTACCCATAGGCATTTCCTCCCCTACTCTTTCCAGTTGTGAGGCCCACTAAAGATTTGAATACGCCTCAGTTTTGGGCTCTATGTCATGAGATGGCAAAATGGATTGATAAGATGGATTTCTCACAAACATTATAGTGGGCCCACCTAGTTTCAGACCACATGAACTTCCAGCAGTATTAGGTCATGAGCAATCTACATCCCAACTTATCCAATAGGATTGTCCCAACAACAAAATGAGTTTCTACAATTGTGTGTACCCTATTTTTACTGCTCTTGGAATAGTCAATCAGAAAAAGATAGGTGTCATTGTACACGTCAACTCAAGGTGGCTGAGTTAATTCTGCAAACAATTACCTAATAAATGTCAGGAAGGGGAAGAGACCAAAGGACTCGGGTAGCATGTTAAATGGCTCTCGTAATAGCTACACACGTGGTGCATCTAGATGATTCTCTATCTCAAGGGAGAAAAAGAGACCCAATGATCAAAGTAACATTAATTGGCTACCATAACAGCTGGATATGTAGTGCATTTAGATGGTTCTCTGCCTCCAAGGAGAATCTGTGTAATGAATAAACATGAGCACATCTAGATGGTTCTTTACTTCGAAAGTCTATAAATAGCAAAGGAAACGAGGTCTCACACCAACCAAACCAAATCAAATCAAATATTTATCTTAGCGTAATCCTACCTTAGGAGTAACGGTAATCCAATAGTTATAATCCAAGTCTATGCTCATATGTTGGATTTAATTATTTTAATATAAGCAAGTTCTTCATTCAGAAGGATTGTCCGCAGTTAATCTATTCATACAACTGTAAGTATTTTCTTTTATTTAATTTTGTGTTTAAAAGTTCTTTCTTATGAAAGGCAAGGTGCAATTCATTTGCGGAAGACGAACCCTACCCTCCGATAATCGCCTGATCCTATTAAGTAATATATTGCGAGTGATTGAATAAGTGACCAATCTTCTTACAACTGTAAGTATTTTCTTTTATTTGATATTGTGTGTGTTTGAAAGTTCTTTCTTGTGGAAGGCAAGATACAACTCAATTATGGAGGACGAAGCCTACCCTCCAATAATCACCTTATCCTATTAAGTAATATATTACGAGTGATTGAATAAGTGACCGATCTTCTTAAATCTTGGTTATATATGATCGATTTCAATGTATCGATTACAGCACGAGTACATATTAAAGTAAAATTAAAAATTTAAAAAAAAAAAAAAAAACCAACTGTTTGAGCCAATCATCATATGGGCATAAAATATAAAACAAAGGAAAACCACCAAAAAAAACCTCCAAATTCATACGGCGGCCCATCTAATGGATAGATAATCCTGAAATTTTGGGTGTCCTGTATATGTTCATGGTAAGCAGCCCCATGGATGGTTAGATGCTTTCATAGGCTACGGTGGTCTCGCATGCAGCTAGTTGCACGAGATTCTCATCTATGGGTGCAACGTAGTCAGTGCACTTCAATTAAAATTTGAAGTCATTATGGAGAAAAATTTTGCTACACCCACGCGTTAGCTACGCCGGGTGTAGCAATAACCCCATCATGTTGTGTGTTGTATCCATGCCGTCCATCCATTTGGGGAGATCATTTCAGGGTAGGATACCAAAAATGAGGTAGATCTGACGCTCCAATGGCCCCCAAGATATTTTTAATGGTTGACGTTCAATCCCTACATTTTTGGTGTCATGCCCTAAAATGATCTCGCCAAATGGATGAACGGCGTGGATAAAACGCATAAATCATGGTGGGGTCATTGCTACACCCAGCGTAGCTAACTCGTGGGGGTAGCAAAATTTTACTCTTCATTATGCCATCCTATTGAGAAGACTCCAATGGGAATGAGACACGTTGCCCCCTCTAACTTTTCCTTATTATTTAATACTCCGGCTGCCTAGTGCCACTTGATACGCAGGTACTTCGAAAGGCTAAATTATAGAACCCACTGTCGCCAATTTGCGGTAAAAAAATCAGATTGATTGCACAATCCTAACCTCTGATTCTAGGACACTACTGGATGGGTTGATTTAAGACTATTGGGTAATTTTCATTTGGAACCGTCCATTGAATGTCTACTAATCTGATATTCAGATCATCAAAGAAGCGTTGTTTTTGGTTCTCGATACATCAAAACTTGTATATATAAATTTGGACGGTTTAATTTAGATTACTTGCATGCTATTCATGCAATTTTTTAGTAATTTATAGCGCTCGCATATCATCCACCACACTCCGTCAGAGTATTAAAGTCCTCTTCTTCCTCGGTATCTCTTTCATTTTCCTTCTGTTTCCAAATGGAATCTTCCAAATGGGGAATGCTTACATGGCACCCATATCACCATTATGCTGTTAGTATCAGGTTTTTGTGGGGGCCTACATGGCACGTATATGAAATCCAATCAATCCAAAAGGTTGGCCACTTCATGATTTATATGGTTCTTAAAAATTAGGTCAGTTCGATCATTAGGTGGGCCACACCATAGAAAACAATTTTCAGCCACCCAAATCCCTCCAGTTCAAGTTGTGTGGTGCATGTACCATGCTTTTGGAATCCATCCCATCCAAAAGATGTGCCACACCATTATGATGGGACCCACCCAAAATCAGGTCAATCCAATCGACGATTTGAATTTGAAGGTCTTTAAAGCAAAATTTCAATGTTTTCTATGGTATGGCCCACCTGATTTGATAGGTTGGATGTCATACACACACTATGTGGGCCCCACAAATGCCATGCTGGTATTGGAAGTCATACATAATAGTTCACCTCTCGTGTATAAAATATTGCTAGCCTGTCTCTAACACACACATCTCATCATATCTCATATAGACAGCACTAAGTTAGGATATTCTCAGTGGGGCCCACCCGTAGAGATATGGTCGAGGATCATAATTGTGTATATTCTAGTTGCTATATTAAATGGGCCATTGTAACAAACTTAGCGTTGAATAGATGATTCTGACCGTTGATATTTATACTATAATGTTGGGCCCATTGGAAATACAATTTTGGCCGGTTGGGGCACACATTCAACTAACCTTCCTTGTTTTGCGATGGTCCAATAATGGCACTTTGAAAATTAGTGTGGATAAAATGGACGGCTCGTATCACATGACAATGTCTTTATGTGAGACCCATCAAGTAGCTTATGCCGGCAAATGAACCGTTCTTATTAAAAAAATTGTTAAAAATAATGGTATGAAAAATATTCAAATCAGTAGTAATAAAAAAAAAATGAAAATTGTGGTTGTTAAAATGATCACAAACGTAATAAGTGGACCATTTACGAGGTCTCTTTTACGGCCCTTTTGAATGCCACCAAATAAGTTACTTTTTCTACTTACAGCAGTAGATAAGTAACTTTTTTTAGATAAAGTAATTTTGGTTTATGCTTAATTATAAGTAACTTCTTTAATTAGATGTACGTAATCACTTCAGCTTACTAAGTAGAAACCAAGATAAGCTACTTGAGGCACATGCAGCTTATCTTTAAGTAACGGTCCAAGCACCCCTTTAAGAGTGTTTGTACTCCATGGCAAATTCTAACCGCTGGGTTTGGTGGTGCGTTTCAACAGCAGGGTTAGGGTGTCTCACCTGTTAGCCCGCCTGGAAGATACCTTGGCATTTCAATAGCAAATCTCAAGTTCAAATGCTAAGGAGACATGGTAACCCCATCTGTGGGTGGGTGCATCATGTGACTAGCATATGAGAGCGTTGTGCAACGAGTAGAATGGGTGCATTGCATGACTAAAAAAAATAGGATTAGTGAGTACGTAGATTCTACCAATGCAACAGGTTTGAGCACTATCCTCCAACATATGGTCTATGAGAATGCTTGGCTAATTGGTTTTTGTTAGGGTTTTCTCTCGACCAAGTCTTATGTATGAATTCAGGCCAAGCAAAATAGTAACACCTTTTTAAAACACTATGGAGCCATTTCGCATGCTCTAGGGGGTGTTAGGCATCTTTGCAAATAAGAGCTTATTAACTTATTTCTTAAAAAAAAATTAAGCTTTTTAAACTGTTTGGTAAAAATCTAATTAAGGAGCTTATTTGTTTAAGAAGTAGCAAATAAGGTCTGATTTTATATGTTGGGGAGCGGTTACTTTTTGAAAAAGAATTTATTAGGCTTAAGCCAGCTGACGGTATTAGCTAATTTTAGGACAAGCTTGTCCTTGAACTTTTCAAGTAATTCCCATCCTACCCTATTCTCTTCTCTCTACAATCTCCCCATGGTAGGCCCATATGATGAACGACCCATATTGAAGGTGGGACCCCGCATGATAATGGTCCACATCAAAGGTGACCCCGCATAATGTATGGTCACATCAAAGGTGGGTCCCACATGATGGGTGCCCCACATCAACGTGTGGCCCTACATGATGGACGACCCACATCAAAGGCGAGACCCACATGATGGAAGGTTAACATCAAAGGTGGGCCCACATGATGAATTACCCATATTGAAGGTTGAGGCCCACATGATGGATAGTGAACATCAAAGGTGTGTCCCACAGGATGAATGGCCCGCATCAAAATATGGCCCCACATGATGGACTATCCGCATCGAGTGGGCCTCGTATGATGGGTCGTCCATAGCAAAGGTGGGACCCACGTGATGGGTGGTGGACATCAAAGGTGGGCTTGCATGATGGACAACCTGTATGGAAGGTGCGCCCACATGATGGATGGTCTATATCAAGGTGGGCCCACAAAATGCACAGTTCACATTAAATGTAGGCCACACATGATGGATGGCCCACATCAAAGTGTGGCCCTACATAATGGACCATCCACGTTAAGCGAGCCCCACTTGATGGGTGGTCCACATCAAAGGTGGGCCCACATGATGGACGATTGACATCAAAGGTGGGCCCACGTGATGAACGGCTTGTATTTGAAGGTGAGGCCCACATAATGGACGAAGTTTGCCTCACATGATGTATGGCCCACATCGAAGTGTGGCCCCTCGTGATGGATAGTCCACATCAAGTGGGCCCCCACCTAATGGACGGTCCACATCTAAGTCTTACATAATGAACGACCTATATCCAAAGTGGCCCAACATGATGGATGATCCACATAGAGGGTGTGTCCCCACACTACAGATAGTAGACATTAAAAGTGGGCCCCACATGATGGACAACCCACTTTGAAGGTGAGGCCCACACAATGGACACATCAAATGTTGATCCCATGTCACGAGGGGTGGACATTAAGGGGGTTGTATAAAGAACAATTAGCATTGGTGGTAGGTCCCGCATGATGATAACCTACTTCAAGGTGGGCCCTAGGTAATGGATGATCCACATCAAAGGTCAACCTCTAATGATAAATAGTCCACATCCAAGACAAGCCTTGCGTAATAGATGGCCCACTTTGAAGCTTTAGCACACACATGAAAACATGATTTACCAAACAAGCTTATTTAAAACAAGAGGAAGAACAAAAAAAAAAAAAAAAAAAAGTTAATTAAAGTAGCTCTTATTTGAAAAGATCTCATTAGAATAGATTAGAGTAGAGATGCTAAATGAGCCCGAAGAAAATATAATAAACACCCTCAAATCACTTCTTCTATTTGATGTGGGATTATGTTTTCCAATTAAAAATAGTAATTTTTTATAAAATAAAATTAGAAGAAGAAGAAAAAAATCAACCAGAATAAGAAGACAAATTTTAACTCACCAGAAATAAAGAGAAGAGAAGATTGACATGAGATTATGAAGCTGCAAAGAGAAGATTCATATGAGAAGATCAAATCCTTTTAGGAGACCAAATCCTCTAGAAATGTATAAAATATTAGCTGTTTTGACAACTCTCATTCACATGCATGCTAAAGCTAATACCAAGCGTATAAAACTCATTAACATGGGTGGAACTTACTATTCTTAATATTATTTGACTGTCTTTGAGGTTCCCATTGTATTGTATCTACGTGGTTAACTTTCATATTAAGTGAGTTCTATTATCACTATGGATGTCTAAAAAATCAAGTTTATACAATTATTATGTGGGCCACAGATAATGATCACCTAATACAAAGATCAAACTAATAATATAACTAAATATAATGGTGTGACCCACCTGATAAGTGGATGGGCATAATTTCAATTTCTTGTGATAATCATGGTGTTGCCCTAGGTTTGATCCGAACGTTTATGTGGTAACCACCAACTTTGGATGAGCCATATACCAAAATCTCCCGGTAGGGAAAATCCCTAACCATTTGTTAGGATCCAGAGTGTGGTTAAGACTTAAGACTGTGAAGACACAACAACCGTCCGCATCGATCCAAAACAAGGCCCATGGAATTGATGGATGGGTTATTTCTATCTGAGAGATTTTTTATGCATGGACCATCCACCGTGGGGTTCATCATATCAACGGCTTAGATCACTGACCCATCGGCTCCACTTGTAGAAATTAAGACCCTAGCCTGCTCTCTCTTTGACTGTTCTTGTTTGTTTTCAAGGGTTGACAATTGTGTGTTTGTTATCACCTACTAATCAAACGGTCGTGGCCCATTCACCTATGTCAATATAGACCATCCAAATTTCCCGCCACGTATGAATTGGTCATGTACGGAGATGCAGGCAGAGTGATCAGACGATCCTAACTGTCCGATTACTGGTCAACGAATGAATGGCTGAAATAGAATGGATAGACCGTCCAAATTTGGTGGGAAAATCCGATGGTTAGGATTGTCTTGTCGGTGTGATTTTTGGGCTAGTGCTCCATCTACATCAAAGCCGTCGGTTAGGACGGTATGGATCGACACCTGTCCTATGCCACGTATGTGTAGGTATGTATTTTTATTTATATTTTTTTAATCCATTCCATGAGTTGGTCTACTCAAGCCGATGAGAGCAATGTTGCATTATTGTAGCTTGTTTAGCATATCCACTGCGTAGAGGTATTCGAGGTTCTGCATTGTTCGCAGCTGCATGAGAAAGGAACGTTCATCACCGTATAACTGACACGTGGCAGATTTTATGATGGATCTAGACCGTTCATCTAATTGGTCGTCCCCCCAAATTGCACACAGTTAAAAATCAAAATAGACAAAAGATTCTATTCAAATGGCTGAATGGATAACCAATATGAAAATGGATGTGGCGAAAGAAACTGATGTATATAATCAACCGTTGAGTGTGTATATAGACCAAGTATTATATGTAGATAGGACTCACTAGATGGACGGATCAGATCCACTTCTCTACTTGCCATGTGTCAGTTACCAGGCGGCTAATGTCCCTTCCTGATCCATTGATTAGAGTCCACTTCCCATCACCGCTAATCTACGGATGGCCTTTTTCTTTTGTGGGTTTAACATTTGATTAATGAAATAAAATATGTTGCATTATTAGATGAACTATTTTATTTATTTTATTTTTTTATTTATTTGCTTGAGATGATTAAAGAAGGTTATCATTATTGCGTTTAAGATAAGACATAACTAGAAATGATCCGGTGCTCTTAAAGGGATATAAGTTACAGTATATCTCATTGCATTTGACACTTGGGCGGTTCATTTGCTTGATCTAGACTGTCCATTAGGTCCATCACAGATTTATGGCCACTAGAGAAAAAAAGAGTGTAAAATGAGCAGACGGTGAAGATTGTTATATAATGATCCACTAAAAAATATTAGCCATCCATTGGTTGCGCTAGTCATGGATCACTTATGTTCTGAAGAGTTATTTTCATTAGGCAATTCTAACCGTCCATTCATACCTGTAAAGACAGATGGCTAAGAATAATAGTTTTGTGGTTCAATGCGGTATGAGACTACAGACGTTCTAGATCCAGGTAGATGGAACACGTGTCATAGGCATCAACCTTATATGAGGAAAAAAATGGACGGTTAAAAAGAGTCCAATGGCCAAGTGCACTTGAGCTTTTAGTGAGTTGCATGTTCAAAGTGCAGCCTAGCTAATGAATGGCCTGGATCTACCACACATATACCTTACATGGGCTATAGTGTGAAAAACTAGTGATCGGTTGATCCAAGCCAGGACTCGCCAGGTGTGCGAGTTCTAGCCGTTCATCGAGTAGGCCCACGACGTGTATGTCTGTAATACAAGTTGGGCCAGTCCGATCATTAAGTGGGTCCAAAATAAAAAGAAAAAAACGAAACGGACCGTTAGATTTTTTATTTAGCTGTCCATATTCAATGTAAAAAATGATTATTGGACGGCCTGAATTTAAGGACCGACCACGTATGGGATGAAAATTTACTAATCAACGGATTAGATCTAGCACATATCTTATAGTGACACGTGTATAACTTTTTATACGTCGTTGACGGAACTTAAGATGCAACAGACAAACGCGGCGACTATTTCGAAACAGCCAATAATAAAAGATTTTGTTTTGCCTCAGTCGCGACTGAGAAATCCATCGTGTGTCGCCACCCACTGGGGCCCACATTCTTAGATAGTCCGGTAATCAGGCTTCACTGATGATCCTAACCTTTGATTTTTGGAGTTGAATGCGAGCCGATGAATTTTTTTTTGTGATTGTTGTAAGTTCAGCCACCGATTAGCGACGGTCGATATCATCCGTTCAGCTTAAGTTTCTTAGGGTGGTACGTATAGCATAGATTCCAGAACATGGACGGTGCTGATCATACAACCACTCATCATGTGGGCCCAAAAGTGTGGCCACTTGGCTGGATGGGCAAAACAAACTCATAATATGTGTGAATGGTGGGCCATCCATCACGTAGATTACATGAAAATGACATACAAATGGTGGGCCATCCATCACGCTGATTGCATAAGCGATGGTTTCAGACTTCTGTGGGCCCCACTATGACGTATGTGTTTTATCGATGCTGTCCATCCATTTTTCCATCTGATTTTAAGGTACGAGACCAAACATGAGACAGTTATAAATCTCAGGTGGACCACACCACAGGAAAACAGTAGGGATTGAATGTCCACCATTAAAATCTTCCTAGACCCACTGTAATTTTTATTTGCCATCCAACCTGTTGATAAGGTCACGTAGACCTAGATTAAGGTAAAAAATAAAGATCAACTTGATACCAAACTTCTGTGGCTCCCAAAAAATTTTCAACGGTCAGCGTCAATCCTGACTGTTTTCGTGTGGCTCAGATTTGGCTCTGTCTCATGTTTTGGCACATTCTTTAAAATAATATGAAAAAATGAATAGACGGCGACGATAAAACACATACATCATGATGGGCCCGCATAGTTTTGAAATTATCCCTTATGCTAGCTAAGGGGGCCACATAGGTTACCGTGACAAATAGTTTCTCAAAATCATAGTTGGACAAAAATAAAAATAAAAATCAGGCAGATATAAAATTCAGCTCGGCCGTACCAAGTGAAACATCAGGGATTGAATGTCCACCACTAGAAACTTTTGTGTGGACCACAGAAGTTAAGTTTTATATCAGATTGATATTTGTGTTTACGGTAATAACCCTACGGTTTCGATGGCATATAAGTATCATGGTTGGCTGTTGGAAGATTTTTTATTCTCACTGGTTTGTGTGCTATGACCCACCTGAGTTTTTAATTTGCTTGAGATACCTGTCCAGTTATGATTCTGAGAAACTGATGGACAGTGTGGATTTGCAACGAGAATTTCTTTGGGCCCTCGTAACTCCCGAGTAAGAGCTTAGTGGGCCACTTGATGATGCATTGTATATCTATGCTGTCCATCCCTTTCTACAGGTAATCTTAGGACGGGTTAAAAAATGAAGTAGATTTAAATCTTAGAGTTGACCATAACACTGTAAACAGTGGTGATTGAGTGCCTCACCATTAAAAATTCCAAACGGCCCATCTGTTGATAATGTCAAAAAAATACAAATATCAACTTGATCCAAAAAATTGTAGCCTATAAAAGTTTTTAGATGATCATTCATCACTATTTCTAGTGGTATTGTTTACCTAAGATTTAGATCTTCTTGAGTCTTGGAATAATGTCTTAAAATGATAGAGGAAAATAGATGAGTGGAGTTGATATACAAAATATACACCAAGGTGGGGGCCGCATACGATTAGGTTAACACCCGCTAAACTGTTTTCTAAGTAAAAACTAAGCCTAACACCAGTTTGAGACACTAATGGAGGGGCAATGGGCCTTCGTTCTCCCCGCATGTAAAAGAGTTCGGATCGTCTGTTCGCCATCAGTAGGATTTTTGTGCTTGCTGACCTACGAACGGATTTCTTAAGAAAGCCTTGCGCAGGGAGTTCTTGCCCCATAAACCAAGGTGGGCCCAAAGTAATGTTTTTTGATAAATACACCCATCCATCCGTTTTGGAAGCTCATTTTAGGATATGAGAACAAAAATGAACCGGATCCAAGACTCAAGTAGGCCGAAAACGTGAGGATTGAACATCCACGGTTGAAATATTTGTGGAGCCAAGGGAGTTTCGAATCAGGATAATATTTGTGTTTCCAGTTCATCCCAGTAGTAGTGACATTATGAACGGTATGGATGTCATTTAAATATCACTGTGGACCCCAGGGAGGTTTCAAGGGTGGTAATTTAACTACCCACCTTTTCCTTTAGTGAGACCCACTTGAGTCTTGGATCCGGTTGATTTTTTTCTCATGTCCTGAAATGAGCTGCCAAAACGGATGGACGGGGTGGATTTATAAAAAAACACATAACTTTGGCCCAGCTTAGTTCCCAGTGCAGAAACTTCTCAGCAAAGGCATTCCCAGGAAATCCGCAGGCGAAATAAATGTACAACACGTCACTTCAGTAGCCGTTTCGCTACGGGCGAAAGCCTTGCGCAGGAATTTCCTGCGCTGGGAACCACGGTGGGGCCCACAGTGATGTTTTATGATAAATCCACACCGTCCATACGTTTTGGGAGCTCATTTTAGGCAATGAAAACAAAAATTAACCGGATCCAATACTCAAGTGGGCCTTACTAAAGGAAAAGGTGGGTAGGCAAATTACTACCGTTGAAACCTCCCTGGGGTCCAAAGTGATGTTTGTATGACATCCATACCGTTCATAACGTCACTACTACTGGGATGAACTGGAAAAACAAATATTATCCTGGTTCGAAACTTCTGTGGCTCCACAAATATTTCAACTGTGGACGTTCAAATCTCACGTTTTCGGCCCACTTGAGTATTGGATCCGGTTAATTTTTGTTTTCATAGCCTAAAATGATCTCCCAAAACGGATGAACGGTGTGGATTTATCATAAAACATCACTGTGGGCCCACCTTGGTTCCCAGCGCAGGAAATTCCTACTGAAGTTGTCAGAAGCGGATTGGCTGGTGCACTCTACACCAGCGAGGTTGCTGGTGTAGTGACGTCATCAGTTCTATTGGTCCCACTATAAGGTAATTGTTATATCCAAACCGTCCGTCCATGTTTTGGGATCATTATAAGGCTTGATCCAAAAAATAAAGCAGATCCAATGATCCAGTGGACCACACTCAAGAAAGCAGTGGGAGATTGAACATATACCATTGAAACCTTCTTGGAGGTCCCAGAAGTTTTGGATCAGTCTAATATTTATTTTTACCCTTCATCCAGTTCCCTGTGACCTTACGAACAGTTTCGATGACAAATAAACATCATGGTGGACCCTGGGTATGTTTTAACAGTGAGAATCATTGTCCCCACTGCCTTTAGTGGTGTGGTCCACTTGAGTTTTGGATATGACTCATTTTAGGTATCATGCACTAAAATGATCTCTTCAAATTGATGGACGGTTTGGATATAGTAAATATATCACTTTAGTGTTTATAAAGCTTTAATCTTCTTTGAACCGTTCGTACAAATACGGTGCTCGAGGACTTCGCACTCACTCTGCGTCTACCAAGTCACTATACCAGCAACTTCACTGATGTAGGGTGCACCAGCCAATCCGCTTCAGCCGCTTCCCCCCTAATAGGCGTCGTCGCTCCAAGGACACGCATTCACATACGGACTGAAATCCTCGTATATTACGTCTTCCCGGGGACGGATTCGGTAAAGCTGGGACTAACACCGAGTTCGGTCATGCCCCAACCTTGGGGCACCTTTATATATGTCTTTTATATCTAGTCCGTCCATCCATTTTCAAAGATCATTTTAGAACATGATCTAAAAATTAAATCAGATCCAAATATCAGGCGGACCCCACTATAGGAAGCAGTGGTGATTGAATGACCACCGTTTAAAAACTTCCTAAAGCCCACCGTAATGTTTATTTTACATACAACTTGTTTGATAATGTCTGGATGAAAGAAAAAAATAAATATCAGCTTGATCCAAAACTTATGTGGCCTCAGAAAGTTTTTTAATGGTAGGCATTCAATCGCCATTGTTTCCTATGGTATGGTCCACCAAAGATTTACATCTGCTTTATTTTCTGTGACTGTAGTAATCTGGAAAAACGGATGGACCGTGTGGATATACAACATATACGTCAAGATCGGCCACACGGTCACGGCCTGACCGAGCGCGATGTTGCCCCCATCTGACGAAATCCGCTCCCAAAACACCCCAGCTCTGTGGGGCCCACCAGTGGTATATGTAAAATCGACTCGGTCCATCAGCTCCTATGTGCATCTTTCATCAAACCCATTAATCAGATGAAATTCCACAAGATTAAGTGACATAAAAAGATCATTCTGATCTAGAACTTAGCAGCAATTTTCATTATTTAGATTGTTGTGGCCTACCATAATTCTTTTTCAGGCTGATATTTTTATTTTTACGGTTAAAACCAGTTTTCCCACCTGATCTACGGATTGGATTTACATATACGACATGGTGGGCTCCAAATAGATTGAGTATTTTTCGCAGCTACCTAAGACGTGTGTTGCAGAAGATTCCAGTTCCTCGGACACACCGATCTCCGAACCCGAGGCTCCTTAAAAGAGGAGTTATTTGATACTCCAGCAGAATATTTAAATCCTGTGTGGACGCACACCTCCACCATCAGATCATGCCCATACAACGCGTGTGCCTCAATCAGAAGGGAGCGAATTAGATGTTTCCCTGGTAACACCTTAGTGGGTGTTACCCCTACCGTGTGGGGCCCATCTTGATGTATTTTCTATATATCTATGCGGTCTATCTGTTTTCTCGTATCATTTTAGGACATGATCCAAAACCTTAAGAAGATCCAAATCTCAGGTGGACCATACCACTAGAAACAGTGATTAATAACTATTAAAACGTTTTGTGGGCTACAAAAGTTTTGGATCAATCTGATATTTATATTTTCCCTTCATCAAGACCTTATTGGCATTATCAAGAGTTTGGATTGAAAATAAACATTACCAAAACCTTACCATGGGCTCTTTGGGAATTTTTAATGGTGGGGCACTCAATCACACTGTTTCCAGTGGTATGGTCCACTTGAGATTTGGATCTGCATAATTTTTGGTACCTTATCCTAAAATGGGATGTATAAACGGATTGACGGAGTGGATATACAAAATATCATCCATGTGGGCCATACGGTAGGGGTAACACCCACTAAGCTGTTCCCGGGGTAACACCCAATTCGCGCCCCAATCAGAACCGTCAAAATTGTTTAAGACACTACGGCCAAACAGATGGATCTAAACGACCCAAATTCAATTAACTAAAAGATAGTCCCATCAATCTGCTTTACTATTGAGAAAAACATTAATACTCAGGCATGGCGTGATGGTTGATACACGGGCGCTTAAAAATTATTTAGAAACTATGGTTTCTAGTTTATATGCATCATAAACCAAACTGACACTTATTTGAAGATCTAAATGTTGGATATGTGGATATTCATTGAACGGTTAAAAATAAAAGTATCCAATGGTCCTACTTCAACAAACGATTGTCCACAAATCATGGGCCAGGATAGTTCAATGAAATAGTAACTGTGACTTAGAGACGGGGAGTCTCATTGTGTCAGTAGTTTAATTTGAGTTATTGTATGCCACGTGTACAAGCTCTAATTGCCTGTGTATCAACACTTGAGCTGCCTGAGTATCATGTCTCCCTTTGGGTTTAGAGAGATGTTCCCGTACAGATGTCTGTTAACTTAGACACTTAAAAAGTTGGTTTTGTACGACTTAAAAAGTTGGCGGAGATTCCTCCGCCTTTCATGACTATTGTGGCATTGAGATTAGAGGAGTGTTTGTTTTAATGTAAATATCGAGAAAAAAAAATTGTGGTAAATAAATAATGATAACTTTCTTTTTTACTATTTCAGTGGGAAAAAAGTAATTAAATAATCCTGGCTTTTTTCCAAAATTCGAAGAGAATTGAGCAACAACAATATGTGGTTCTCACCGTAATGTGTGTGTTTGATCCACGCCGTCCATCCACCTTGTTAGATTATTTCAGGGGATTTCCCAAAAATTGAAGCAGATTATAAGCTTAAGTAGACCACACCTACAGTGTAGATAATAATGTCCTTTATTGGTATGGTTGAAACCTTTTTAGGACTCACAATGATGTACAGTGGTTATCAAACACAAATGAATGAAAGGGAAAACACAAATATCTGCTTTCATTCGAAATATTAATGGTCCCCAGGAAGCTAGTCAGCTTTAGGCTGTTCGATTCTCTCAGTTTCTAGTGGTGTGGTCCACTTGCACTTAAGATACTTCTTATTTTTGGGCCATGCCCTAAAATAAATTGATAAAGTAGATGGATGACATGGATCAGACACATTCATTACGATGGGCCCTGCAAATTTTAATTTTTCTTTCTTGTTATTGGCGCCAAAAGTCATAGTTATTAACATCTTGTACGGTGTCCCAAGTCAGCTAGGCTAAATTATGCTTGTAAGCAATAAGTTTTTATTTATAATGATAAATGGAAAATCCAACATCTCCTTAGGTGGTAGTGCAACTTAGGCTTAAGGCTAGGATTTTTTATTTTTATTTTTGTCTGCCTCATTGCTAGTGGATTATTTGAAGCATGATTATATATATAATGTCGAATTCCCTTAAAAATTATAAAATATGGTAGAGAAGAGATTGCACACTGTGCAAGCACATGAGGGTGCCCGATCCCCTCCTTTTCTGTCTTCGATATCTTTACTAAGAATTAACCACAGCAGTTACTTGAGTAATAGGATTGCATACGTCCCTAACCTTAAGCAATTCTATAATTTTAGCCAATTGTAAAGCGGCCACTCATATAAGTGGGAGCATTTATATCAAGCTAATATTTGTGTTTTTAGTTTATCAACAACTTTTAACCTTATAAATAAGTTGGATGATAGGTACACATAATTATAGGTCCTACAACAATTTTAGTTTCTAATGGTGGACATCATTTTCTTTCTTGTTTCCCATGGTGTGGTCCACTTGAGCATAAATCTATCTCGTTTTTTGGATCATGCTTTAAAATGAGCTAGTAAAACAGATGAATGGCGTGGATCATAAACACGCATCAGGGATAGGGCATGGTTTTACAAAAGCAATCAAGTCAAATGCAAGTTCGGCTTTGCAGGCAGGATTACCTCCCCCCATTTTACTCCCATCTAAACATATCCCAAAAGTAATCATCATGATGTTCCCAACATTTAGCTAATCGTTTAGCCGACATCCAGAGCATGTTACTAGCATTTACCTAAATTGTTAGCCAACATTCACAATCTAACCAACAGAAAGCTCACTTTTTAAAAAAGGCAGGTGACACAAAAGTGGGCCCGGGCTTGGGTGGACCCCACCATGATGTTCATGTGAATTCCACCCTCACCATTTGTGGCGCGGTTTGGGTGGATCCCTTCATGGGAGCCACAAGAATGTTTATTTTCCATCCAACCTGTTTATATGGTCAAGAAGACATGGATGAAGATAACACACAAATATCAGCTTGATCAAAAAAACTTGTGGCCCACAATAAGTTTTTAACTGTCGATTACCACTGTTTTCTGTATTATGGTCCACCTGAGAGTTTGATCTGCTTAATGTTTGGTATCATCCCCTAAAATGATTTTTCAAAATAGATGGACGGTGTGGATATAAGTCACAAATATAAATGTGGGCCCCACCATTAGTTGAGCCGCCCATGTTAGTCGCACGTGTAAAAGGACTGATCGTGTGCGTGTGTAAATACACAGTCCATGCTCCGCCGGAGTAGTAAATAACTGCTTCGTTCTGAAAATTCCCTTCTCTTTCACACCTGCACTTCCGTCTTTAAAAGCTTCTCCAGAGTCTTCGGTCGACAAGCCGGCATTTTAGAAGAGAGAGAGAGAGAGAGAGATCTTGAAATTTCAAGAGAGAGAAAGAGAGATTCTTCCTTTTCTCCCTTTTTCTCGATCCCAAAAAATCCAAAAAGGAGAGTAGATACCCCGCATATTCCGCTCCTTCTTTCCCGCGTAAAAGATCGTAACGTGTCGGTCCGACACATCGTTTTTTTTCTGGTATTTGAGGTCTCCTTGCAATGGAAAATCTCACATCTCCTCCACCCCGTCTTCCTCTGCAATCTCATCTCATCAGCCCTCGTGTTCCATTTTCTTCTTAGATTCTGCTCCGTTTGATTAGTTTCTAGGGTTAGGGTTTCGTTGGAAGAGAGAGGGAGAAAGACGGAAAGATGAATGTGGTGAAGTCTCAGGTGTGGCAGCCTTGTAATAAGAAGAGATCTTGAGGGCATATGTATAGAAAAGGAGAGGAATGTGCGTTGGCAGACCTCTAATAACGAGAGGAAGAAGAGGGAGGAGTGCGAGGGCAGACCTGTATTAAAAGAGAAATCTTGAGGTTATAGTTGTACTGGAGGGTGATGAGGACGAGCATCGGTGTAGAAGAACGAGCAATGGCGGACCTGTAAATAACGAGGGCGAATTGGGGGCAATAGTTGTATTAGACTATTAGTGCGAGGGTGAGCCTGTAATTAAGAGGGCAGCGACGATGAGTGGTGGAGGAGGAGGTGGGCCCCGCGTGGCGGGGAGGACGAGGGTGGGGAGGTACGAGCTGGGGCGGACGCTGGGGGAGGGGACATTTGCGAAGGTGAAGTTCGCAAGGAATGTGGAGAGCGGAGAGAATGTTGCAATCAAGATTCTTGATAAAGAGAAGGTTCTCAAGCACAAGATGATCGGTCAGGTGATTCCTTCTTTTCTTTTTTTTTTTTTTCTGGCTTATTCTGTTTAGATAATGTGTGTTTCGTTTCGAATTTTTGGAATTCAGGATGTTGGATTTTAGTGATTTGTAGGTAGCTGGTATTTGTCTGTTGAGATTTTAATCTGTTGTGGATAAAGGGTCACCTACATGTGTTTGCTGTCCACCAATTGAAGATCACCCATCTCGGAAATGAGGCTGATTGGCTCGTTAGGTGGGCCAACCCATATGTTGAGTTAGACTGTCAGTTGCCCATTGATTCCAATCGTGCGGCCCACCTGATGAGCGGGCCAGCCAGATTCTTGTGCTAGGTGATCTTCATAATGGGGCCTGCCACTTACATGGTACAGATGTCCTACAAAAGTGGCATGTTGGATGGAATGGCCTGGCTGATGGGCGGGCCAGCCCGATATTCGTGCTAGGTGATCTTCATGATGGGGCCTGTGCTTGCGTGGTATGGAATTCCTATGAAAGTGGCATGTTGGATGAGAAGATCTGGAGGGCATGGCAAGTTTTCATGTGGACATGTTCAGGTGATTGATTGTCGTATATGTTAAGGTGGGGGGCTGCCTTTTGGCAATCCTCCTAGCTGTTGGTATGGTGAGTCACTGTCGTGGATGGGTGATACCGCAAAAATCTCAGTATCCTGCATCCTGTTATACGTGGACACGGTTAGTGTAATTCTCCATTTGCAAGCCAGTGACAGGGATGGGTAGGCATGCGTGATTGGGGAGTCTTTGGGGCACGGCCTGTCCCATTGCAAGGCGAACTCGGCAAATGTCTTAGATAACTGAAAGGTGGGCCTCCACCTGTACATTTGTTGGATTTGACAGAAAATGACCTTCCTTAGAGGAATTATTATATGGCCCGCGGATCTGGACAGTGTACAGGGGCTTTCAATTCTGACAAGTGAGGCCCATGGTTTGTTAACCCAGACCACTAATCGGTTGTCTCCCACCATAGATGGTGAACGCGCCTAAAATCCCGAAGGTTCGAAGGTTCCAACAACTAAATATTTGGACCTTTTTTTTTCAGTTGAATGTTGACAGTTTCTGTATTTCTCATTTTTCCCTTCTTCGCCATCTGTCTGTATGGCAGAAATTGAGAGGTTAATCCTATCCAGGAGATTAGTGAGGCATAATCAATTCATTGTGGGAAATACATTTGCCTCACTCAGTTCAAGTTACAGTCCATGTATCATATAATTCCTCTCTTCTAATCCTTTCAAAAAGAAAAAAGAAAAAGAAAAAGATGCTCTTTGAAATGCCTCTTTTCATTAATAGAATGCATGAAATTTCTTTGGATTTTCTTTTCGAAGATTATGAATTTCTTTCTTATTGTCAACTGGCTTTTGATTATATTTGATTCTATGTTGTAATTAGTTTTATTTGAATTTTTTATATTGAGTTTTCTTTTATTAGATTAGGAAAGCCGATTGCTAGGCAGTCTTGTATATTGATTCCATTGTAGATGGTCTTTGTTTTAATTTGATTTTTGCAAGGGATCTTTTTGGTTTGGTTGATGTGACATTTCATGCTTTGATTGCCATGTGGGTGGCTTCGTCTTTATATTTAGATTTCCATGTAGATAATCGTTGTTTTCATTTGCTAGAAAGTTTTCATCATTTGATTTAATTTGATATCTGTAGAGAAATTAATTGTATTTCTATTTGACACATGTCCAGGTGATTGATTGCTATGTAGGTTTCTCTAAGGCTCATTCTCTGTTACAAGTGTTCTGTTTCTTCTGTAGTAACATCTGCTTTTTTCTTCTTCTTTTTTTCTCATTTAGATAGATACGTTATTGGTAAAATAAAGTTAGATTTCTGCTTATTTATTCTCATTCAAGCATTTAAGGTGCATCTGGGAGTTACTCCATTAGCAACGGATGGAATGTACTCATGCTCAAATCTCAATCGAGATAATTAGGGACATGAAACCTACTTACTGCAGTTTCTGTCCGTCCTTGTCATCCCAAATGTGAAGAGTATTGGTTCCTCTCCGTCATGAAATGAATCTCAATTTGGCGGTACTCCCAAATGGACTGAGCTCTCCCCATTTTTGTTTGTTTGGTTTCCACCACTTCTTTATCAAGTATTCACAACTTCATCCTTGGAAAATCATGAAATCTGCGATAGATAAAGTTGATCCTCATGTGGTACCAATACCCTCTTGTTTGCCCCTTGCAGATCAAGCGTGAAATTTCAACCATGAAATTGATTAAACATCCAAATGTCATACAGATGCATGAGGTGAGACAGCATTTTCATTCTTTCCAATCTGTAACATGAAAGCCTAACTTTTCTATTATTGTAAATTTTTCATGTGTACTCTTCAACTCCTTGGTCATTTATGGTCAACCTATTATTGATATCTGGCTTCTGGTTGGAAAATTCATTAGCTGAGCTTGGACAATTACCATACAGCAATATCTCTCTGATTATCACTGATAAAAGAGTTTTCAAAAACGAAAGTGGGGATGTGGTGTCAGCTTTCCTGGCCACTCAGTGAGGGGGACCTCTTGTGCCAAAGCTCTCCCATGTTTTCCTCGTCCTACCCGACGAAGCTCATCACAGAGATGGATCCTAAGTGTACTCTCAATGGGTGATGAGGATCAGCTGGGTCCTGGTACCTCGCTTCTTGTATAATTGATCCTTAAATCTTTAGTTGCTCACTCGAGAGCATTGTACTCCTTAGCTCATAAGGATGCTAATGAGGGGCCAGCGGACTTGCAAAAAATGGGTGACAAGAGCTCTATAATCGGCTCTATTTCTTTGAATAAAATTTGCGGCTATTCCAATAAAAAAAAGAACTTGGATTTTTCTAAAGTTCATTTGAAATTGGAAAATATTTTTTTTTGCTCCTCTTCCTTTTTTGGGTAAATGACAACTATATTGAGTGAAGGGTAGATGGCAATGAAGACAATTATGATGGCAACAACGAGGATGACAATGATACAATACCCTTACCGTTATCTTATGGTGTTATAGGGATTGCTTTATGTTATCATCTTAAAATGATTGTTGTTGGTGTAGGTGATGGCTAGCAAGACAAAGATATACATTGTATTGGAATATGTGACTGGCGGTGAACTCTTTGACAAAATTGTAAGATTTTGGCTTGCTTGTGTGTTTGCAATTCTATAATACCAGTGGAGGTTCTCTCGCCTATGGATGTTTATCTCCTTATGTACTTCTTCTGTCAGGCCGGTCATGGAAGGTTGAAAGAAGATGAGGCAAGGAAGTATTTTCAGCAGCTCATCAATGCTGTAGATTACTGCCATAGCAGAGGTGTTTTCCATCGAGACTTGAAGGTGATTTGCAGTTTATGCCTTACACTTCCATTTTGAATATATCCCAAGAATGTTACAGTTTTTAACTCTAGCGATTTGCAACGGATCAGGCCTGATGCTGTTGCCTGTTTGTTACAGCCAGAGAATCTGCTGCTGGATACCAGTGGGGTTCTTAAAGTTTCAGATTTTGGGTTGAGTGCACTACCTCAGCAAGTTCGGGTGAGTACGATGATTTCCATTTCACAGATTTTATGTTTGAATTAACCATCATAGGATTTGAGATTTTCGATGTTGATTCATTTCTCAGTGCACAAGGCCTGTGTTCTTCTAGGGTCAACATTATTCTTCTCCTACTTTCCGCTCCAGGTCCCATGCATAATTGAGCATCTACGGGTTCTTTTACTTGTGCATTGGGAGATGGGCGTGAAATGCTAAGATTCTGTCAAAATAATATTTTCTCAATTTCAAGTAATTTTATATGAAGAAAACATTATTTTAGGTTGGAAAAGCTAAAACGATAACCCGCTGTGGGTTTTACCTCTTTTGCACTGCCCACCCACCAACATATTCAACCATTTGAAATGATACATAAGTCCAGCCAATCAAAGAAGATATCTTTATTCTAAGAGCTTTCATTACAGGAAGATGGATTGCTTCATACAACATGTGGGACACCAAATTATGTTGCTCCAGAGGTACTTCCTTACTCGTCCTATGACAGTCCGCTAATAAAAGTATCATTTTTCTTGTTCATCTATGTATCCAACCTTTTCTCTTCTTATTTCTGATTCTTCTCTTATTCAGGTGATTAACAACAAAGGTTATGATGGGGCTAAGGCAGACCTCTGGTCATGCGGGGTAATCCTTTTTGTCCTTATGGCAGGCTACTTGCCCTTTGAAGAAACCAACCTCACGGCATTATATAAAAAGGTGAGATTGGATCTATGAGCCTTATGTACACTCACGAATACATACATGTGTATACGTGTGGCTGACTTAATTGCATTGGTTGCAGATCAGCAAGGCAGATTTCACTTGTCCCTCATGGTTCTCTACCAGTGCAAAAAAGCTAATCAAAAGGATTCTGGACCCCAATCCTCTAACTGTATGTACTTTTCCTTCTTGCACTTTGACACAATCACCATGCCTTCAGCTTGTTAGAATGAAGTGTTGAAATTGTAGCTGGTTCTCTTTGCAAGCATCTTAACGTAGAGGAATGCTATTGGTACACGAATAGTGGCGCCCACATGATGGGTAGTCCAGATCATGTGCATGTGTGCCATGCATCCCCATGGGAACTTGGCTGCAAAATATCATGCACATTTAGGCATTCTAAATATATTGCACTTCACACTGTTTTGAAGGCTACACATTAGACCATTTTGTTCAGGACTTGGTCATTGGTTGTGTGAGTCTAAAACACATGCTGATATGTTTCTCTTGGGGTTTATGCAGCGGATTACAATTCCCGATGTCATTGAAAATGAATGGTTTAAGAAAGGATATAAACCACCCTGTTTCAATACTGCAGATGTAACCTGTCTCAATGACTGTGGACTCCGTTTTCGATGAATCCGGGGTAACATATGTTGAATATTTTGTTGTACAGTAAAACTGTCTGAGGATTATGTTATAACTTCTATCTTAATGTTCCTATGTGTTCAGGAACCTGGAAATCTTGTCGTTGAGAGGAGAGAAGAAAGACCGATGGTGATGAATGCTTTCGAGCTTATTTCCACATCTCAGGGTCTCAATCTCGGCATTCTATTCGAAAAACAGATGGTATGTTCTGGGAGTACGTGCTTATACCATATGTAACTTAGCATGGATGTATGTGTTGGGAGTGACATGAATTCGATCATGTGGTGCTTACTATGTTGAATGATGATCAGGGTCTTGTCAAACGGGAAACGCGATTTACATCGAAGTGCCCTGCAAGTGAGATCATTTCAAAGATTGAGGAAGCCGCTGGGCCTCTGGGTTTCAATGTGAAGAAAAGCAATTACAAGGTGCCATAAATCTTCTTTCCTATCAATCTTGTTATATTCTGCCATGTTGCTTAAACATGCTTATTTATCGCCATCCAACTCTTCTCTTGGGCAGAGATTTTCCCCATGGAAAATTAGTGGACTTGGTAGCTACTGATGTGTCCAAGTATCAACAGTCCATGCATTTTTTTTTTTTTTTTTTGGGTTAGTACGCACACCCCACTGTTAGTACACCCACCCCCTGTCAGTCACACCACAATGTTAGCCACCCCCCTTGGGAATCGATACCAAGACCCCAAGTGTTGAAACGAGGTTATCTACACTCAGTCTCCCACTTGAGCTATGGATCTGGGTGTAACAGTCCATGGATATAGGAACTTAAGGTTGAGTGATCTTATTACACAGATAGCTAGCTGTATCATGCAAAACCTCCACAAATAATACGTTCCATCTAATCTGAATAGCCATGTCGATTTGTCCATGAGACATCTCTCACTGTGTCCAAGTTTTAGAATATGGAGTATCCTTGATACATAGATGAACATTTTCTTTTTGCATAATCCCAGATGAAGCTGCAAGGTTCTGAAACTGGAAGGAAGGGTCGCTTGTCCATTGCAACGGAGGTATTTCCCCCTTTTAATCATTTTCTGCACTGCTTGTATTGAAAAACAGGAACAAATTGAATCAGAGACTTTTTCAAGTACCGAAATCTAGTGCAATTGAGATACTGCATTTTTTTCTAATTGGTTACAAATGGATTTTTTTTTTTTATTTCCTCTTACAGATCTTCGAGGTAGCTCCTTCTCTATACATGGTTGAGGTTCGGAAATCCACAGGCGATACTCTGGAATTTAACACAGTACGGACTGTTATTTTTATCATGGAAAAGATCCGGCATTAAACACTAAAATCCAGTTAATTATCAAGCACCTTGTATACGTGTCACACATGTATAAGATCTCGATTGTTCATTTGTTGGGCTTTACTATGGATGGGTCACGATGAGATGATATTATTTGCTGATCGGTGGGAGGCTTTTTCCCATTGGATATTATTAGTAGTTGGTTTGACTTTTTCTGTTGTGGGATCACCCAATCAATCCAAAGTAGGGCCCAACAGATGAATGATCCAGATCTCATGCATGTGGATTGAATGCTTGATAGCTGAACTTGGATGCTTACATCTAGCACCGGATAATACTCTATATTGTTGATAATTCCCAAATGTATCCATTAACCTGGTAGTGCTGATTCTGGTTTCTGGGCTCATGTATATTTTCAGTTTTATAAGAACCTCTCAACCGGCCTCAAGGATGTTGTCTGGAAATCAGGAGAGGAGGCAGAGGCAGTAGGGAGTTGATGACACAACTACATATACATATCTCATGCGCAAGCTTATCTTATATAAATAAATGGTACGTGCAACTACCTAAAGTGGTTTCTTTACTTTCCTATGTAGCAGGCTCTTCATTCACATCTCTTTGACCTTTTAAAAGAGTCACAAATTGTTCTCTCTCTAAAGAATATTTCCTAAAGAAGAATATTTCCTGTCTATAATGCATGTATTATTGAATGATTCTTCAATTATTCATGACATGCAACTTTTTTGCTAATAATACGGATATCGTAATTTGCAAATTACTCAATGATTTTAATGGTAAAAAAAAAACATGAAAATTCACCAAAAGCATATTCTATTTTCTAGATTTTATTTTACTGATTTGTCTAAAAACAATTCTACAATTTTCTGGAATCTTGAGCAGTTTTCTTGCCAAAATATTCCTGCATCCAAACTTTGTAACACTTATGAAGAGAACTCACTGAATAACTAACAATTTGGATTGAGTTGACTCAGTTTGGCTGGCTTTGGGTTCAGTCAGTCACTAATCTGCATTAATGAAATGAGCGAACATATAATGCTCATTGAAGCAATTTGCGCAGCCCAACAACCTGTACATGATGGGTCCACTTTGTGGTGATTGAGACTGCTCCCATGGTGGGTTTGTTTGGACGGATGTTAGATGATTCTAACCATCTGACAATGCCTGTTAAATGTAGACCATTGGTTGCAATTGTACATTTGCAAGCCACCAATGGGATGGCTGGAATCACCTCGTGGGGGAGATGCTGGGTATTTTATCGACCCTGTTGAACCTAACACAAACTGAAACACACCAACATCTAAGTGGAGTCAGAGGTAAACACCACTTGAAAGTTCCCTCACCATAAACTTGGGTGTTTCCTTCTTTGGTTTTGCAGGTATTGCATGCAAAATCTTCTTCCCTCACGAGGATTTTTAGTTAGAGGTTTGGTGTCTTGAACTAATACATACGAGTAGATTGTTGTTGTACATATAAAGAAACATGTCTGGCTTTGGGACATATATATATCTAGTAAGGATGATGAGTGTCTTCAATTACAGCTTGAATCTCAGTTTATAGGGAAAAAAATTGAAAAGAAACAACTGCCAATTGATATGAGTCCACTTCAAAATTGAAAAGAAACAACTGCCAATTGATATGAGTCCACTTCATGTCTTTGATCGATTCTCCCCCCCCCCCCCCCCCCCCCCAACTCTCTCTCTATAATTGAGAAGATAGCTGATCCCATCTCTAAAACAGGGGGAAAAAAAAAAGGATGTCTAATCTCCATGATTCCACATGCATGCCGGAAAGGTGTGTGAATTATCTCTAGAGTCCATCCCAGAGAGAACGACTATGTAAAAACCTTCCGAAGGAACTACTTTGATTGGTTAACATAGGCGGCAGGGCCCAGGGTCATCGATGGTGGGGCTCACCAATGACCAATTTTCACTATGGTGTGTGCCGCGCACATCTTGCTTCTGTGCATGTTCTTGTGTTGTTCATGCGCAATGGGTGTGTATGCATGCCCCAAGAGGGAGGGAGGAGAGAGAGAGAGAGAGAGAGCTTGAGCCATTAGGTAACTCGTGTTGTTGCTCATGAGTCATGACTGCTGACTCAGTCCCAACTTGCCAACACTCACTGAGGTGGCTAGCAGATTCAGTCGACTCAGTGTGTGCCTCAACTGAGTCACTCAGTAGCCAGCTTCATGTTTTTCAATATAAGAAAAGGAAACCACTACATATCTCAATCAACTAGCCTGGCCGATGCTCCGTCATCTGAGTTAACTGCGCATTTTACACTATTACCAATTTAAACATATGCCATTACTCCAAAAATGTATTATTTATCTTATTCAATATTGAGTTTGAGTTGAATAATGACTCAGTCTTCTAGTCGACCCGACCCTGGCTGGATATCCAGTTTTCAAACTATGGTCCTAGGCCTAAGAAATCCATCACTTCATTTGGTCCGCTTCTTCGGTGGGCTACACATGCACGATGAAATGGATGGTTACAATTACAAATGTCAGTGGTTCTTATTCAGGGGCGCGGATTGTATAATACCCTCACCAGGAGCTAACTAGAAACAGGCAGTCTTGTCAGGGGCTCTGTGGGGGCATATTTGTATTTTATCCAAGCCGTCCATTCATTTTGACAGATCATTTTAGGGCATGATCCCGAAAAGGAGGCAGATCAAAGGCTCTGAGTGGACCACACCACAGGAAACAGTGAGTTGAACGCCTACTGCTGAAAACCGTGTCCCATTTTAGGGCATGATCCCTGAAAAGAATGCAGATCAGAGGCTCTTAGTGGACCACACCACAAGAAACAGTGGGGATTGAACGCCTACTGCTGAAAACCTCGTGGGGGCCACAGAAGCTTTGGATCAAGCTGAAATTTATGTTTTCCCTTCATCCAGGTCTATGCGACCAACGGCAAACAAACATCATGGTGGCCCTAGGGATTTTTCAACTGTAGGAGCTCAATTCCCACTGCTTCCTGTGGTGTGGTTCTCTTGAGCCTTCAATCTGCCTCCTTTTTTGGGATTATGCCCTAATATGATCGGTCAAAATGGATGGATGGTGTGGATAAAACATATACATCACGATGGGCCCATAGAACCCCTGACAGGACCGTCTGTCTCTAGCTAGGTCCAGGTGGGGTAGTACCCAATCTGCACCCGACTCCCGAGTTCAGTTTGAGCTCGGATTGGTGTCTTGAACTTATACATACGAGTAGATTGTTGTTGTACATATAAAGAAACATATGTCTGGCTTTGGGACATATATATACCTAGTAAGGATGATGAGTGTCTTCAATTACAGCTTGAATCTCAGTTTATAGGGGAAAAAATTGAAAAGAAACAACTGCCAATTGATATGAGTCCACTTCATGTGTTTTGATCGGTTCTTCTTACCCCCCCTGCGTAGACCAATACACGCCATGTGCCCGTCCATCTCCTCGTGCGTCCTAGTGGAGGTAGTACCTAATCCGAGTTCGTTCAGCTCACATGTTGCTAACTGGATGAGTGGGCTGGTCTGATTTTTAGTATATGGCACTTGTGGACACTGAAGGGCCCATCTAATGAACATCCAGGATCCTACACACGTGTGCTGCATTGTCATGTTGCGTGGGCATTTTGTGTTTGCTATGGCTGTAAATGGTCGGGTTCGAGGCGGGTTTAGCCAAAACCAGACCCGCCCATTTACTAAACGGGTCTGGGTCCAAATTTTAGACCCAGACCCTTTTACTAAATGGGCGGGTTTGCGTCGGGTCTAAGTCAGCCCATCAGACCCATTTATAAATGGGTCCGGGTCTGGTAGAGGGAGATCCACCCAGACCCATTTATAAATGGGCCGGGTCTAATGGGTCCGGGTCTGGATCAAGTATGCAAGCATTTTACAAGGCTTAAAACCGGGTCTGGACGGGTCTGAGCTGGACGGGTCCCTTGTAACATAGACCAAACCCGCCCACTTACTAAATGGGTTTGGGTCGGGTCGGGCCGGGCCTAATATAACGGAAACCAGACCCAGACCCGTTTAACAAATGGGTCTATTCTTGGACCCAGACCCGTACCATTTAACAAATTGGTCGGGTCTGGGTCGGGCCTAAATGGGTTGGGTCTGGGTACCCCATCGGGTCCACTGACCCATTTACAGCCCTAGGTGGACAGATGAGATGGTGCGCACTACGCACCCTTTGTCCATTATAAAGCTAACAGTACAGAGAGTAATGATATTCCCCTTGGCCTGCGGATACGAACTTCGAATCAAGCCTCCAAATTTGCGTTGTGGTTTGAGATCTGAGCCGGTCGTTGGGTGGGCCCCACCATGTAATGTTACTCACCCGAAAATCGGGCCTTTAATGTTATCAAGCTGGCCACAAAGCAAATGGAGAAACTCAGAATCAGAAAGAGTGGCATAAAAAAGGACGGTCCTCATTTGACCTAAACATGTGGTGCATGTGATTATTCAAGCGATTTACTTTTCCGGGCCAAGACATGTATAGTGGGTCCCACTGGATTAATGGCATTGATCATCTTTCACAAAACCTGGCACACATCACTGTTACATGTAGACCTGGCCACAGCGGTTGAAAGAAAATGCACCCATCCCCCCCCCCCCCCCCCCCCACGCATCTCGAGCCTGGGCATGGCTATAAGTGCTAACTGCAAACCTGGCACACGTATGTGACATCCTAGCCGCTCATCAGATATCAGCTACGTTGTAGATTGTCTGGACAGAAAAGTTGGTTGCCCACTATCACATGCGCCACAAATTAATGGAAATGTACTTCTTATACCTTCTATCATCTCGGATAATCTGTGGCCTAACTGCAATTTTGGCAGATTATCTTATTGTGGGTCCTACCTGATATACGGTTCAGATGTCATAAACGCTTTCCATCGTATAGATCTGACAATGGGCTGGGCTCAGGCCAAACAAAATTATAATTTTGAATAGGACTAGCCCGGCAGGTCCACCCTAACATTTCAAAATCCTAGCCTAAGGCAACCCCAATGCCAGGATTTGAGACTAGCTACGTTGGCAACCAACAAGAATTGAATTCCAACCAACTCTGTATAAATGAGACTAGCCACGTTGGCAACCAACAAGAATTGAATTCCAACCAACACTGTATAAATGGGTCACCACCACTTCCCCAATGGACTGGGGGTGAGAATGGAGTCCAAAAAAGTTGTGTTAACGTCCAAAATTAAGCAACAGAAGTTAATTAATGATCAATGGTAGATTTTTGTCACTTGGTGTGAAAACAGATGAGCGGTAGAAATTATAGGACCTGAGATCACATAGGGAAGATTGTGAGGGGGTGCCGGTCATGCTGGCAGAGGACCCTTTGATGCTTAAGTTAGTAATGGATATGGTTGAGCATAAAAGCTTTAAGGTTTGTTGTGTATGAATGCATAACGCATACTTAGAAATGATGCAAATGCGCCCTTTTATAGGCGGTGATCTATAGCCGATGGTAGTGGATCTCCTAAATGTAAGACTCTATTAGGTGGGCCACACATGATCATCGGTTTAGATCATGACCGTTGGATTGTTTAGATTGAGCGATTCAGTGGGCCCACTATAGTTGTGATCATTACAAATAGGTTTGGGGCGGAACGCTTGAACCGTGTTCCCTATACGCTGGTTATTAAGCCAGATATGGAAACCTACGGTGTGAAGACCCTAGAGGAGAGAAGTGTGATGGGTAAGCTTCTCTGGCCCTCTTTCCTATAAATATATGTCTTGGTCCCCTCACCAACACACAAGAGAAAACCCTAGTCCCATTGAGTGATTCTCCTAAAGGTGTAAGGTGCGGCAACACGACGGCGTCGGGAATGTCTTCCCAATCAGGTATGGCTTTAAGATTACAGTATGGAATCTCCATTGTTGATGCATAGACGATCCTATCATTCCGCAATATGTAAAATTTACAGTTGGTATCAAAGCCGACCTATGCATCAATTTTGGTGTTTTTTTTTTTATAGTTCATTGTACGGTTTCCCAGATTTCAGATTTCTCTGGGACCCATGATGGACTGCCCACCTAATCAAATTAGGAAGTCAGTTTTTTTTAGCCTTCATGATTAGGGCTATTGTGGTCGTGGCTGGAACCCACCATGTTTACCAAAGCCGGCATAAGACTGCACAACCACTGTTGACGTCGTGACTGTTGATGCCTGGCAACCATGGAGGAAGCCAGATCTCATTAGATCTGATCACCCGACGGTCGTGGATTCTGGTGTCCGCGATTTGGGCTTGCTATTTTGGAAGGGCCGGCTAATGGCCGTCGTAGTCATGGTAAGCGGCAGCCCATTTGTTCCTCTCCCTTGCAATCAACAATTGTCGATCATCTAGGCCACGATTTCTCTCTGTGACAGCCATTATACGCGGCCATGAAAATCTAGATCTGATCGCACCATGTCCGCAGCCGTGGGCCGCTTTAGATGATCCACAATCAACGGCAGCCATGGCCAACGGATGATGTGGGATTGACCTGCGGCAGTTGCTGGTCGCCTATTCTCAAGAGGATGATGGCGTCATGCCCTCTCACATTGGCGGCCATGATCACTGGCAGCATCATTAATAGGGGTGAAAACCCCATTTAGTTCATGTAGAGGGTTTCAAACCCATATCTGTTTTCACAGAAGGAAACCATATATATATATATATATATATATATATATATATATATATATATATATATATATATATAATATAAAAACCACGGTTGCCTCTTTTGTGTCTTCCTCTTTCACTGCCTATTTGGGCAGTTGCATCCGTCGACTTTCATTATTGTTAATGGAGGATCTGGCAGCAGTGTTGTAGGCTGCTATCACCATCTCTGGTCGCCTGGATCTGGTTTTAGAGAGAGGACAGGGCAGCGGCGCCTGGATTCAGTTCGGCCATAGTGTTGCCGCTCGATTCATGGCCTGGCAAGCTAGAATTTTTTTTTCCTTTTCTTCGGGCATGTGCGATTAGATGAGAATGGTAGTTTCCATTCCCAACAGCAGGAGTTACCGTCTCTGGATGGAAAGGAATGGGATTTCCATTCTTTTGTTTATTTATTTATTTATTTATTTTTTTTGAAAAGAAGGTTGGAGATGGCCCCTCTATTTGGGTCAGTTTTGGGCTGATAGGTCCACCTGTTTGCTGATGAATATAGGCCTTTGGGCATTGCTTTTTTTTGTTGGGCCTTGAGCCCTCTTTCAATACAGGCTTGGGCTTATTTATGGAATTATTTGGGCCGGGTGTTGGACCTGTTTTCGGCATATGCATAGCCAGCCTTTAGGGCCTATATAATATCTATCTTCAAGCCAAATTTTGCGCCTGTACAATGATGGATTCATGTCCAGATTTCAGGCCCTAATTTTGCCAATTCTGAGACCCATGTATGGGGGCAAATTTGGTACTTAATTCTGGCCCCAACCTTCAGCCTAATGCCATATGTTTTCTCTGGACTTTTGGGGTCCATTTTGGATATTTGGGTTTAATATCCATTGATGTTGACATTGATATTGCCATTTACATGCATTATACTTGGGTCGTTTTTTTCTTATACAAGTAGAACCTTAATAAATGTATTGATAGTTGGTGGGTTTCACTTGTTAGATGGATCAAGTAATTTAATATACTTGGTTATACCTATTGAGCTTTGATTTGGCTTAAAATAGAGCCATTACCCATATGTTTTTTTTGGGGGGGGCCAAATTAGAACTTTAGCAGAATGGTCCGTTGTGGGCAGGACCATGTAACAATTCTTGGGTCTAGAAGTGGGATTGAAGCTTATTGTGTTAGCTACCAAAGTGACCTCAATTGGTAACGATTTCTACTTTTAGACTTCTGTACTTGGAATTCAGTAACCCTCCATTATAGGATTGCATTCAGTTGCGTTCATAGCCAAGCAGCGGTGGTCAGAACAAAGAAGTATCATCGTTTGGCTGGATGTGAGCGGGATGAAGTGGTTAGTGATGGTGATATAGGTATGAGAGATTCATTTCACCCAAAAGTGATGGGCGTCTTAAATTTATTTCACCAACATTGGTCAGCTTCATGTTCAGAAGAGCCTCCTGTATATTACAATTCCGTCCAAAGGAGGAATTGTGATGATACGCTGGGCTCTTGCCAGAATTTGATGATTATGGCCCATCATCATTCTGGGTCATTTAATTGAAGGCCCAAATCAATCGAATGAACATACATGCATGATATTTGTGGTTTATGTTTATGCATTGTTATATGGGACTTGTTTATTAATGTGAGTTGTATGCTGTGAATGTCCAGCTATGACTGTTTCCAATATTCCAACCCAATTCAATTCCATACCTTTGCTTACTGGGTCCAACTATTCCAAATGGAAGTCGTCCGTTGAATAGTCCTAGGTTGCATGGACTTGGACTTGGCCCTGAAGGAAGTAGAGCCTCATATTCCAACTGACTCTAGTACGGAATCAGCAAAGGCTCACTACAAGACCTGGACCAAGTCAAATAAGATGTGTCTCAAGATCATAAAGAACTTGATTTCTAAGACCATGTAGGGTGTCATGCCCGACACTAGAAAGCTAAAGATTTCTTGACTGAAATAGGAAAACGATTTAAGAAATCGGATAAAGCTGAGCTGAATTCACTTTTACATAAGCTGACTCAAGCCACCTATAACGGTCAAGGAAATATCAGGGAGTACATTGGTGGATTGTCTGATGTGGTGGCTAAAATCCGCTCATTAGAACTTAAGATTGAGGATGAACTCCTGATTTTCTTGGTTCTGAACTCCCTCCCTCCATAGTTCAGTCAATTCCAAATCAGCTATAATACTCAAAAGGAAAAGTGGACATTGAACGAACTGATATCTCAGTGCGTTCAAGAGGAAGAGAGACTCAGAAGGTTGAGCAAGACACAAAGTGCGCACCTAGTGTCATCTGGTCAAAGACGAAAAGGAAATAAGAAAATAAAGCACACTTCAGGGAAAAGTTCTATGGGTCCTGCGAGGTGGCAATCAGCCTAAGTCTGGAAAGACATTTAAGAAGAAAATGAAGAGTCCTAATGATGGCTGCTTCTTCTGCAATATGCCTGGTCATTAGAAGAAGGATTGTGAAGGATTTAAAGCATGGCTCGTTTCTAAGGGTAAAAACCATATTTTAGTCTGTTTTGAATCAAATTTAGCTGATATGTCCACAGACTCCTGGTGGATAGATTCTGGTGCAACTATTCACATTTGTAATTCCATGCAGGATATGCTCCAAAGCCGGACGCGAACTGATGCAGAGAAATCAGTCTATATGGGGAACGGCATTAGAGCAAACGTGGAAGCTATTGGAGTCTATAGGCTTAGGTTATCGTCAGGACACTTTCTTGATCTAGTAGATACTGTTTGTGTGCCTTCTATAAGGCGCAATTTGGTTTCCATTTCTCGTTTGGACAAATTTGGTTATGGGTTTAAATTTGCAAATGGAAAATTAAGTATTTGCTATGATTCGGTTATGATTGGTTCTCGCACTTTAGTTAATAACCTTTATCAGCTAGATTTGAATGTTTCACATGTATACAGCATTAACTCCTCACATGGAAACACTAAAGGCGTCAAACGAAGTTTAGATTATGAGAATTCCTCCATGCTATGGCACAAGCGATTAGGCCACATCTCTCGTAATAGATTGGAAAGGCTTATACGTGAAGGAATTCTTCACTCCCTGGACTTCTCAGACTTTGGGGTTTGTATTGATTGCATTAAAGGTAAACAGACTAGAATAAGGAAAAATGGTGCCACTAGGAGCGTAGGACTCTTAGAAGTGATTCATATAGACATCTGCGGACCGTTCCCTACAGCATCCTGGAATGAGCAGAAGTATTTTATCACTTTTATAGATGACTACTCTCGTTATGGGTACTTATACCTTATTAACGAAAAATTAGATGCCCTGGATACATTTAAGATCTATAAGGCTGAAGTCGAGAATCAACTCGACAGGAAGATCAAAGTGGTTAGATCCGACCGTGGTGGTGAGTATTACGGAAGGTATGATGAATTTGAGCGTAATCCAGGTCCATTCGCTAGATACCTACAAGATTGTGGCATCGTCGCCCAGTACACCATGCCTGGCACTTCAAAGCAGCATGGTGTAGCGGAAAGGCGTAATCGCACCCTAAAGGACATCATGCGATCTATGATTAGTAATTCTACGTTGCTAGAATCTTTGTGGGGTGATAGCGTTGAAAACGGCTGTGCATATCCTTAATAGGGTCCCAAGTAAGGCTGTAATGAAAACTCCATATGAATGTGGAGAGGGCGAAAGTTTAGTCTACGATATTTTCATGTATGAGGTTGTCCTGCAGAAGTAAAATTATATAACCCGCATAAAAGAAAACTTGATCCTAGAACTGTTAGTTGCTTCTTTACTGGATACCTAAAAAAATTAAAAGGATTCAGATTTTATTGTCCATCATATTCCATGAGAGTCATTGAGACTGGGAATGCTAGGTTTATTGAGAACACTGAAGATAGTGGGAGCACAAATTTAAGAGATACTGTATTTGAGGAAGAGCGGATTGTGATTCCCACCACAATAATTCAGAGTAGCATGGTTGTCCGTCCAGCAGTGGACCCTGAGATCCCTATGGACCACAATGCACAACCTCAAATACAACCCACTGATGAGGAAATGGAAAACCCAATTCTGAATAATGAGCCATTAAGACGATCACATAGAGAGAGAAGATCTGCAATACCAAATGATTACATTATCTATCTGCAGGAGCATGAGTTTGACATTGGGGTTGAGAATGATCCTGTATCCCTTTCACAAGTCGAACAAAGTGCGAATTCTTCTCATTGGTTCAATGCCATGAAGGACGAATTGAAATCCATGAAGGAAAACAAAGTCTGGGACCTTGTTGAATTGCCTGAAGGGATTAGGCCGATTGGTTACAAATGGGTATTTAAAATCAAACGGGACTCTAAAGGCAATATCGAAAGGTATAAAGCCAGACTAGTTGCAAAAGGTTTCACTCAGCGTGAGGGCATTGACTTTAAGGAGACTTTCTCACCTGTATCTAGGAAAGACTCCTTTATGATCATTATGGCTCTTGTGGCTCATATGGATTTAGAGCTACATCAAATGGACGTGAAAACTGCGTTTCTCAATGGAGATCTAATGGAGAACGTATATATGTTGCAGCTAGAAGATTTTAAAGCCAAAGGCTCAGAACATCTGGTCTGCAAACTTAAGAAGTCTATTTATGGGTTGAAACAAGCATCATGACAGTGGTACCTAAAGTTTCATGAAATTGTTTCCTCATATGGTTTCATTGAAAACACTGCGGATGAGCGCATATATATGAAAATTAGTGGGAGTAAGTTTATCATTTTGGTCTTGTATGTTGACGACATTTTATTGGCCAGTAGTGATATTGGATTGTTGCGTGAGAATAAGAAATTTCTATCTCAAAATTTTGAGATGAAAGATTTTGGTGATGCCTCCTTTGTCATCGGCATTCAGATTAGCCGAGACAGATCACGTGGATTACTTGGCCTGTCGCAGAGGGCCTATATTGATATGGTTCTCGAAAGGTTTGGCATGCAAGGTTGTGCTTTTGGCCAAGCACCTATTGTAGAAGGTGACAAATTTGGTCAATTTCAGTGTCCTAAGAATGACGTAGAGAAGGACAAGATGAAAGTTATTCCGTATGCGTTAGTAGTAGGGAGCATCATGTATGCTCAGGTCTGTACGCGTCCAGATATTGCTTTTGTGGTTGGAATGTTGAGCAGGTACCTTAACAATCCAGGAATGAATCATTGGATAGCTGTAAAGAAAGTGTTGTGCTACCTACAAATGACAAAGGACTTCGAACTCACATACAGGAGATCCGACCATTTAGAGTTGGTAGGATATACAGATGCAGATTTTGCTGGTTGTCTCGACAGTAAGAAGTCCACCTCGGGTTATGTATTCATGATGGTTGGTGGAGCCGTATCATGGAAGAGCGTGAAACATTCGATTACGATATCATTTACCATGGAAGCAGGGTATGTAGCTTGTCATGAAGCAACGAATCAGGCGGTCTGGCTTCAGAGCTTTTTCTCTGGTTTACGGGTTGTGTAGATGATCCCGAAACCATTGAAAATCTATTGTGATAGTTTAGCTGCAGTTAACTTCTCCAACAACAACAAGCATTCATTGGGGTCAAAGCACATTGACATCAAATATCTTGTTGTGAAGGAGAGAGTTCAGAATCATCAAGTGTCTGTGGAACTCATCGGCACAAGGCTGATGATAGCGGATCCTCTCACTAAAGGCCTTCGTATCACACTCTTTAAGGAGCATGTGATGTCTATGGGAGTTGTTGATCCCAATGATGTATTTCAGTAGTGGGAGTTTTCATGTATGATCCAATTATGTCCAGACATTTTTTTTTTAGATATCTTTTATGCATTGATGATTCTGTTTTTCAGTTTATATCTTGCTTCTCCTTCAGTGTGCACATTTAGTTTTGAGTAAGCAATACTTTGGTTTGTGTCTTGGAGACACGTTTAGTAGGACCACTTGAAGATAAACACGTATGATCACATAAGACGTGTAATCTTCATACCACAGCCCATATCATTGATCCATGTCGTTAAGGCTATTGGTATCTGTGATTGTGATTCGTCACACTTCGAAAATATTAAATGTTGTGTTGACTACCACAATTCAATATCAGTGGTCTTGATGGACTGGATCTGACAAGCGTTGCTCATAATTATCCAACGGTATTGTTTTGAAATCAGTAGGGCTGCCCATTAGGAACTTTTGAAACAAATGCGTTTTATAAAATTATTTTTCACAAAAAAAATAATAAAATGTTTTGTTTTCTTTCAGAGATCAGTGTAGCCCAAGTGGGAGAATGTAAGACTCCATTAGGTGGGCCACACATGATCATCGGTTTAGATCATGACCGTTGGATTGTTTAGATTGAGCGATTCAGTGGGCCCCACTATAGTTGTGATCATTGCAAATAGGTTTGGGGCGGGACGCTTGAACCGTGTTCCCTATACGCGGTTATTAAGCTAGATATGGAAACCTACGGTATGGAGACCCTAGAGGAGAGAAGTGTGATGGGTAAGCTTCTCTGGCCCTCTTTCCTATAAATATATGTCTTGGTCCCCTCACCAACACACAAGAGAAAACCCTAGTCCCATTGAGTGATTCTCCTAAAAGTGTAAGGTGTGGAAGACCAAGAGTTCCTCTCGGCAACACGACGGCGTCGGGAATGTCTTCCCAATTAGGTATGGCTTTAAGATTACAGTATGGAATCTCCATTATTGATGCATAGACGATCCTATCATTCCGTAATATGTAAGATTTACACTAAATTCCATCTAGGATATATCTCCGAATTAGGAATGATTATTCTTATCATGTTTGGATCCATCGTATCTCCGTTGTAATTGTTATCTTTGTATGACGGTGCATAATGTGCTCATATCTAAGGATGTTCAGCATTCTCGGTTGAGTTGTCAATTCCATGTCTATTGCTTAAGGCTAAGTCTAAGTCCTTAGGTCCAATTCAACCATATGAGATTGAAGCCAAGTTTTCATAACTTCACATATTGTCTAAGGGCGATCCCGAGGCTTCAGGGCAACATCTAATATTTGAGGTTAAACACAAGGCCTCAAAACCATACATGTGGATTCATGTTGAATCTGAGGACTCCTTCACCTTGACGAGCTTGGATCCTTTCATGATACGTGATAATCTGGCCTTAGTGAGCCATATTTCATTGGTTGCGCATCTTCCATGTCACAATCAGTGGACAAACTTAGAATTACCCATAATAAGTTGAACTGTAGAGGTTGGTTAAAGCATAAGAGAAAAAAATGTGAGGAAAATGATGAGAGGTAGAGAGGGAGTGAGAATAAAAGAGAGAGCTATGCTTAATTAGCTTGGGTCTATCAAAGTAGGTCAAAATTAGGAGGTATTTGATCATATCCTTCTATCAAAGAGCGTCGAATCCAGGCAGTGTTACATTTACTTGCAATATATCAGTCTCTTAATTTCTCGCACAATTACCCAATCACAATTGATGTTGAACGCCCTGTCTTCACCAGCACAATCATATTTACTTTCACTATAATTTTTTCTTTAAGATATAGGCTGACGTTGAGTGCTTCATCTCTACCGTCGTAGCTTCCGCAAGCAATAGCTCTTTAAAGATTAACAAATCTAAAAAAAATAAAAAATAAAAAATTCAAATTCTGTAAAAGACTGCACAAGTGTACGAGCAAAAAAAGTACCTAACTCATTTATTCTCTATCATCAAAGCTTTTGCTCCAAATTCCTGAGCTGCATACTAACTATAAGAGTTAATTCAAGTTTGGGAGTCTTTAAATTTCTAACTTTTGCTCCAAACTAAGGGACCTGATTTTACTGTAGGAACCCACATTATGATGAGTGGACCGTTACTGTTTTTCCTCCAGTTCACCTTTATGGTGTGGCCCACTATTTTCACGGATGGGATTTTACAAATTAGCAGAAAAATTAAAAACGTTGTATGTTTAAAAGTTCCATGAAACGTTGTGCAAAAATCTCTCCCTATCCATTGATACTGCTTCATGTTGTGTGATTGAGACCGTTGATTATGTGGACTCATGTGTGAGAAATCCATGGACTGCAAAGCAATTTCTCTTATCAGATGAGCAACACTAACACTTGAAAAATTGACCCTTAAACATGAAAATGATCAACGGCTTATATGTAACACACGCATACGTCATGATGGCTGAGGGCAACAGATTCAACGACGTGGATTGCCTGTGACCCCTTCCAACCTGAGCTTTGGATGTGCCTCATTTTTGGGTTTATGTCTTAACTCGTTGATTACTCACAAGCATCATAGTGGGCCTACATAACTTTCCATCATAGGAAGTTACTACTGTCAGTTGAAAGCTGCATGGGCCACTGTGATGTTTGTGAGAAATCTATTTTGCTAGCTCATGTTAAGTATATCTAAATCTCAAGTTAGCCATACCACATAAACAGCCCAAAATAGAAGCATTTGTGAGGCTACCAAAGTTTTAGGCTGGGTTAGTTCATCCCAATGGAATAATCTTATGAACGGTTTAAATTGCATATAAAAAGTTTCTACGGTAGGCATATCTCTCCCTACTTTTTCTTATTGTGTGGCCCACTTGAGTTTTAGATCCACTTCATGTTTGGGTTTATGCCTTACATGATCTAGAAAAGCCAAGATGGACCGACACCATGAATTTCTCACTAACAGCAAGCTGGGCTCCACCTTGTATTTTTTTCCTTCATAGCCATGCCGTTCTTCTGTTTTTACATCTTGTTTTAGGACTTATTCCAAACCTTAAGAAGATCCAAATCTCAAGTGGACCATACCATTAGAAGTAGTGATGAATTACCACTAAAAACTTTTTGCAGGACACAAAAGTTTTAGATCAAGCTGGTCTTTGTATTTTCCCTTCCATCCATCTCTTCTCGACATTATCAATGGCCGAGTGGCAAATAAGCATTATGAAAACGCCGTGATGAGCCCTTTGAATTTTTAATGGTGAAACACTCAATCACCATTGTTTCCTCTGTTGTGGTCCACCTGAGACTTAAATCTTCCTAATTTTTGAGACCATGTCCTAAAGAAGGTTCGGAGAAATGAATAGATGGCGTGGATTTAAAAAAAAAAAAAAAAAAAAAAAATTCAAATCGTGCCCCACGGAAAAACCAAGGTCGACCCCACAGTAAGGGTAATAGCATTTCCGTGAGAGCACAGCTTAGTGGATGAGGACTTGATAGTGGACCCACATCTATGTATATTTTGTATATCTACATCCTTCCATCCTTTTTGGCAGCTATTTTATAGCACAGTCTAAAAAATAAGGTAGATCCAAATCTCACACCACTGGAAAAAAAATAGATGATTGAACATCCACCATTAAAAACTTCTTACACCACTACAATGTTTAATCACCGTCGGCCATAAAAAAAAGTTCTTAGAGCACACTTTAATGTTTATTTTCCATCCAACCTGTTGATGATGTCAAACAGACAGGGAACTAAGTGAAAACACAAATATCAGCTTGATCTAAAACTGTTGTGGCACACAAGAAGTTTTTAATGGTAGGCATTCAGTCACCAGCGTTTCCGGTGGTTTGGTCCACCTGAGATTTGGATCTACCTCATTTTTTGGACCAATATTTAAAACGAGCTGTAAAAACATATGGACGGCGTGGGTATAAAAAAAATATGTCTAGGTGGGCCCCACGGTTAGGGCCTCACCAACTAAGCTGTTACCCTACCTCACCTAATTACTGTCTGCCCCGTGTACTCGTGCCGACGTTGCCTCTAAACGATAAACGATGGTTTCTTTTACCTCCATCGCGACTAACATATCAGTGTGTATCACAAACCATTGAAGCCTATATGATGAGATATTACGCTGATCTGAACCGTTCATATTTTAGTTAACACTAAGAAATTTGTACTTATATGATGATCCTGGCCTTTTATAGTTTATAGTTGAATTCGAACCGTTAAAACTTCTTTTCATTGTTTAAAATTCGTATACGTATAGTGATAAAAAAGTCACGTGTTAAGTTAAATTACTTCCAACCGTCTATTTAAATATTGACTACACAATATGGACAGTCAAGATCATTGAACAACTAAGCATGTGGCCCCCTGTGGACGGTGAAAACACTCTAGATCGTTAGTCGCGACAGAGGTAAAACGAACTCCTAACGATCCCTCGCGGGGATGCGCAGAACGCACCGTGCGCACCGTAGGAGCCGTCGCGGGGATGCGCACCGTAAGTTTAATTACTTGAAACCGTCTATTTAGATATTGACTACACAACATGGACGGTCCAGATCATTGAACCACTAAGCATGTGAGCCCCTGTGGACGGTAAAACACTCTCGATTGTGAGTCGCGACGGAGGTAAAACGAACTCCTAACGATCCCTCGAGGGGATGCGCAGTAAGCGCCGTGCGCACCGTACGAGCCAAAACCGTTCCGTTGCGCCCCCTATAAAAGCCCCTCGCAGCACACGCTAACTCTCCGTTTTCAGGCATTTGAGAGAGAGATGAGGGAAGAGGTTAGAAGCTCCGGTGGGGCGATAGATCCCGTTCTCGTCGCTCGATCTTCATCTTCTCCTGCAACTCCTGCTGCTAGGTATTCTCCTTCTTCCTCTCTTTCTCTCTATGATCTCTCAAATTGACAGCTAGGGCACGCTCTACAGTCGAAGAGCTCCATTTAGGGCAACGTTTTTGTTAGTTGCATTCGAAAACCCTAGAATTCGATCTTTTTAGGTTAGTTTTATACAGGTTTTGGTCATTATACGAGCTATGCTGTTTATTTATTTATATTACTAATCAATTCGAGAATTTAAACCCTGGAATTATCAGTTCTGTTCTTTTTAGTGGTTATGGGGAAATAGTGCTTAGCTGAAGTGGATTGAGTTCAAGTTGGGAAATGCTTGCTGTTTTGTTTGGAATTGTTAAATTTTAGCTGTTTTGGGTGTTTTTGTTGGGTTTTGTGGTGATTAGTTTGGTTGATTGGAAATGGTTAGCTAAGGGTTGGATTTTTGTTTGGAGTTGTTTAATTAAAGTGATTTATGCGGAAGTTATGATACGTCACCTATTGGGTTGCATGATCGTAAATTAATTTCTTGTGGGGGATGGCCCACCACAGCTGCTTGCTGCTGGGGTCATTGAACGGCGACTTTGGGTTTCACTATTTCATAGGCCTGGTGCACCCCTATTTTAAAACGGTGTTCTTTCTAGCAGTTTATTAGGAATTTGGTTGGTTATTTGGAACTGGTAAACTTTTTCATTTGAAGTTGTTGACTACTTTAATTTTTAAGTGTTATGGGTTAGCGTATGCGTTTGTGAAGTCTTTCTTTTTACCGAAAATACTGGTTGGTTGGAAGTGTTTGTGAGAAATACTTGTTATTAAGTATGTTAGGGTGAATTGCGTATGGATGAGTTGTAGGATACGTGACTCGAGGCTTTGCACAGTATACATGGTTGCTGTTTTCTGATAACCGGCCTATACCTTGGTAATCCAGACCATTGTTCTGCTGTGTCTCACCATGGATGGCCATGCCTAAAAAAATCTCCCAGATTGGGAGATTGTCGCCACCAATTTTCGGATTTTTTTCTTTCTGTTGAATGTGGACCTTTGCTGTATTTCTCTTCATAATTGTCTATTTGTAGGCCACAAATTGAAAGGTTATGTTGTCCTATCAAGGGGATCATTTTGGTATGGTCCATCCATGGTGGGATGCAACATACCGGAGGTCTGGATTGCTTAAGTGTGGGCAGGCTTCCGTTGCTACTTGCCAGTATTGAAAACTGGCGTGTATTGTGGAAAGCCTCAGGTTTAGTATCCAATAATTCCTCATTCTTGGTGATCTTCTAGCAAGCTAGACTTTCCATGCAAAATGTGTCTGCAATCTCAGGCACATTTTTGTTAGGACGTCAGTTGTTTGAGTCCTGGGTTGGTTAGCTTCTGGATTTTAAACTGAATCAGGCTGGGCCCATCAAAATGTGGATCTTTCTCAGTGCATGCCCGACCCATTGACATCCCTAATTTTCTGGAAGCAGATATTAACCTTTTTATGTAGACTTGTTTGAATCTTAAAGCATTTGTGGTATTTTATTCAGTCCGGTATACTGCTTTCCTACTTAAAGTGTTTGCTTTTGTCTTTACCTTGCGGTTTTAAAAATTTGGATGCATAATTTATTTATACCATTTTGGTAATTCTTCTTTCTGGGTCTTACCTAAGTTGTTTATGTATCAGTTCTGCAGGGGCATCTACAGCTGCTGTTCCAACAAATGCTGGCAGCATAGATCGTCTTGGTCAAGGACAGGGTTCCAAAGTGGGTTCACTGTCCTGTGTTGGTTCAGACCTCCCAAGGACTTCCTTGAGCACAAGTGCGGATGGTTCTGTTCTTGGTTCATCATTTGCTTCATGTAGGCCATGGGAAAGGGGAGATTTACTTCGGCGCCTGGCCACATTTAAACCTTCTAATTGGTCCGGAAGACCAAAGGTTTGAACCTGAGCTGATTTTTCATCAGTGGTCCCAGTTTTGAAGTATTGATCATATTATGTATGCTACATTCTGGATTTTTCTCAAGCTGAAAATGCAAACTGATGACATACTTTGTCTTCTTGATATTTTTATTCTCAAACCATCACATAAACACATTAATGCTTCCTTCTCTCTCTCTCTCTCTCTCTCTCTCTCTCTCTCTCTCTTTTTCCGAAAGGTGAAGCAATATTATTAGGGTAAAAAAGCCAAACAAAAGACAGACTGAACAACACCAAACGGAAAAGCAAATAAAAATAGAAGAAGAAACAGAAAAATGATGCGGGATATGTGATGCCTTAATGCTATATGTAGTGAGATAAGGATAAGTAATAAACATCAATCAATTATCTACTTACAAACAAGGAAATCTAGAGAGATTCAACGCAAGAAATTAGAATGATTTGATAGGGCCATACCCAAAACATGAAGTCCAAGTAAAAATGTAAATGGGATCTAAGGATATGAGAATATCCCTACTTCTAGCATAAACCAGTCCACAAACCTCATATCAATCAGATCCAAACAATCGATCATAGTGGGGTGAGAGGTTTGATGGGCAAAGGAGAAAAATGAATAATATGGAAAGAAGAAAGGGTTTTCTAAAGAGAGGAGGAAGAAGGGAAATCAAAAGGGAAAGAACTTTACCTTCATTGAGCACATTAGAAATCAAGAAAGAGAGAAACTCAAAATTCGAGCAGAATCCTTAACGTTCTCAGGCCAATCCTGAAACCCTAGCTCTTTCTCTCAAAGGGGAGAAGAAAATTTTACAAAAGCAAGTATTAGAGGGGCTAGATTAGGGCTGAAAGTTGGGCAGGTTCAACCCGACCGACTCGACATTGGGTTGGGACTTGGGCAAGAAGTATCGGACCCAATCTTAAGCTTGGGCTATGCAAACAGCAGCCCGATAAAACTTGTGTCAGGCTTGGGTTGAGGTCTCGGGTTGCCCAACCCAACTCGAACCTGATTTATATACATGTTACTTAGAAATTTACTATAGTTAAGCAAACTAAAAAGTTTATATTACTTTAGCAAGTGAATTTATAATGTTTGAAATTGATATGCTTGAGTGTTAAAGGAGTAATTATCCTATATTTTAGCTTATCTATTTATAAAAAGTAAAATTATTTACAATAAACAACTACATATATAATTAATAAAGTCATAGGTACAAAAAAATAAGACGTGTATTGAAACATAATAGACTAATGTAATAACAAAAATATTAGCATGCATCACCAATCCAATCAACCCGACTGGATGGGTTGAGAATTCCCAACTCGAGGTTGGGTTGGGCTAGGTTAGGGTTGAGGTATAGGAACCTTGGGTTGGGTTAGGGTTGAGCACCAACCCGCCCAACTTTCAGCCCTAGGTTGGATGCCCCCCCTTCAAATTACAAAATTACAAAAATGCCATTATGAGTCCATCTTTGAAATATTAAAACTCTAATGCAATAAACTAAACATGAAGCATATAAAAATTGAAAAAATAGGGAACGGGCCACCCATGGTGGGCTCGGATCGATCCAACGGCCGGATGGCCCAATCAGGAACAACTAACGGTCCGATTGCCATCTGGTCAAGGATCTATGGTCGAGACCGCCTCTGATTGATAACCCGCACACACACGTCACTGATGGGCCTTCAGATAAGAATGTCCACATGTGTGGGGTCATGTGGTCTGTCAAAAAATGGGCTCGGTGGGTCCATCGTCCATCCACATCAAGTCCTTTGCTCCAGCACTCTGTTGACGACGTCTTCTCCTCCGGTACATTCTAAATGGTGTACCACCGATGTCCTCATAAAAAAAGTACAAACAGAACCCCTAAACAACTCAATTACAAAAGGGCACTCGAGCCAACCACTCTGACAAATACAAGATCACTTGATTAAGCACCCCCCTGCCAAAACCCCCTGATTATGGAAACCATGACGATTTCTTTTCAACTACATAAAACCAAACACGGTGAGTAGGGCCAAACGCTATCGTGATTTGCTCCCCTAGGTTGGCATGCTGCATTCTAAATAGAAGATCAATCGAGCTAGGCATCACCGAGCTAACTACTGGATATTTGGAAGATGCAAGACGACACTATTCTGGCAACTGAAATGCAAATGCCGTTGAACCCAAACATCTCCAGAAACATCCATCGAGAAGTAGTTGGCAACTGAAATGCCAACTATGGGACAAAGATTAGCTGGGGTTGGGAAGGACAGTCTAAGTGTGGAATCCCCACATCATATTGTCCAAGAACCTTTCCCTAGAGCCCTCCCCCACAACAAAGCAATAGCCAGCATACATCTCAAGGGCCATCCTAGCATACACCTTACGGGCCATCCTAGCCACTGGCTTCCAAAGAAAAGAGGCCCAATATAAGGACTCTTTAATCCACCACCCTATGGGAGAGGATGCATACTTGGCCTCAACAACTCTCTTCCACAGACAAAAGATATCCAACCCAAAACACCAAATCCATTTACCTAACAAAGTTGAATTAACAAGATCCAGACGCCTTACCCTAGCTCTCCCCTCATAAGGACAACGAACCTCTTGTCAATTCAAGAGATGGAATTTACCATTAGCACCACCACCTTGCCCTTGGAAATCCCTTCTCAATTTATCAATACGATTGACAACTGCTTTGGGGCAACGAAACAAAGACAAAATATAGCGGTGAATTAGAAAGAGAGGAATTAATCAAATTTAGCCTTCCCCCCTAAGGAGAGCAGCGTGCTCTTCCAAGGGCTTAACTTTCTTTCTAGTATTTCCACCACCTTACCCCACAATCGAGTTGCTGGCTTCCCAAGATACAAAGGAAGGTTGAGATAGGAGGGGAAAGACCCCATGACATAGTACAACTAACCACTTGCTTTAAAAGCTTGAACTGATAGAGCGTGGCGAATTAATCTGTTTATCTCAAAGCTCAAGTCAGGCCCTCAGCCTGAACCCCCCTCGTGGGCTCCACTTCACATCGGTTCCGCCTCACACGAGCCACCTGCCTCACACAGGTGGGGCCTGCCTCACATGAGTCACCCGCCTCACATGGGCTGCCCACCCCAAGTGTGTCCCCGCTTCACACAGGCCATTTAGATAGGAGGTGGCACCTTTTGTGCATGTGGGACATTGGAACACGTGGGACACTTGAAGGCGCAGTGGCACATGTGGAGTACTTGAAGATGGCTGGCGAACATGTGGCTAACATGCGGGGCACTTCGTATAGAGATGGGTTGTTTCCTCTCATTTTCCTCAAATTCTTGGAAATTATGTTTTATGGGCAAGGAAATGAAAAAGGAGCATTTTTTTTCAGGAAATGGAAATGGCATTTTCTAGGAAATAGAAAAACAGGCAATAGTGGAAATGTCATTTCCTCAATTTACATTTCTGCAAATCCAAACAGGCCCTAGAAATAGCCGTTGCTCTTCCAGATGTTGAAATCAGCAAAAATGAGCAGTCCAAGAATTCAACTTATGGTGGCCCTTGGATCTGCATCAAAATTATCTTGGCACACTGGTTCTTCCTGCTTTATATTTTCTATGTTGTTATACTCAAAATAGTTTGTGCATTGACATTTGAGTCACACATGTTTACCACTTCCTTTATTGGTACTCACATGTCCTTTCTTCTGCGTTTGTTCTGTGTCTGTGTTTTAACCTGTTGAGAGGGATATTTGCAGGCTGCCAGTTCGCTGGCTTGTGCCAGAAGAGGTTGGATGAATGTTGACATTGATAAAATCGTGTGCGAGACATGTGGAAAGCAACTCAGTTTTACTTTGTTGGCGTCTTGGACACAGCCCGAAGGTCAAATTCCAGTGTCTTAAACTGCTTTAATCCTATTTGCTGCCTCAAAAGTTCTATTTTGTAGGCCTTTATCTGTATTCTAGCGTCTTTTGTGGATTATTTTTTGTTTTCTTTTCATACTTAAGGTCAGTTGGATTCTCCTCTATGTTCACAAATCATGTTTCAAAAATTTTAAAATCTCTACTGTGGCACTTTCTTCTTTTGAAATTTTTTAGCTATATGTGGCAACAAATGCATGCTAATCTCATGCTCTCTTCTCCTTCCTGTTTTGGAGCAGCATTCTTGATATCATCTGCACCAGCTTCCTAACTATTCCTCTCTTGTCATTTCTTTTAATTGAAGTTGATAATGCTGGTGAAGCTTTTGCAAAGGAGCTTGACTCAGGCCACAAAGTCACTTGTCCATGGAGAGGAAATACCTGTGCCGAAAGCTTGGTGCAGTTTCCGCCAACTCCTCCTCCAGCACTCATTGGAGGTTATAAGGATCGGTGCGATGGACTTTTGCAGTTTCAATCTCTTCCTGTTGTAGCTTCGTCTGCAATTGAGCAGATGAAACTTTCTAGGAGCCTGCAGATCGACCGTTTTCTATCCCAGCCGCATACTATCACATCAGGGGAATTTGGTTTTAGAGCAGACAGCATCCTAGGACTCGAGTTGTCCAGAGAGGAGGCATTGTTGACTTATTCCCGTGTATGCAGATTTTAGATCTCTTCTTCACTCTTCTAACAGAGGTTTGCAAAGTGCAGATGCGCATGCAATAAAGCTCCTGTACATGCCACACATGTGCCAACATGGCAAATGTGTGCAAGATCTCCATTCATCTGGTTGATCTGACCTTGTACGAGTTTTCCTGAAAACAAAATCTGGTTCACTCAGCATGTGGGCCCGAATATTGGAAACAGGTGGATGGGTTTGAAAACTTCAGCCAGGTTTTTTTCAGAGATGTACGTTTGTTTTGCAAACTGTGGCTTACCTAACTAGTGGATTGACCTGATTCTGGGGCTGGGGCATCAGTATGGTGGTGCCATTCTGTTGGATGAATTCGATCTTGGACCTATCTTGCCATGCTGACACGTGTGGCGTGTACATGAGCTTTATTGCACACGCATGTGGGCTTAGCAAAGCTCCTTTTACATGCTTATGATTTTCAGTTTAATGCTTGATTATTTTGGCCTTCTAATTGCATGGTTCCAATTTACTTCTTTTCATGGGTAGGCCCAGAAGCTGATAAGCCTGTGCGGATGGGAGCCGAGGTGGGTTCTAAATGTTCAAGACTGTGAAGAGCACTCTGCTCAATCAGCAAGAAATGCCTGCTCGTTTAGCCCTATCCAAGATCGATTACTTCCTTTGCAGGATCCTGGACTCAGCAAGAAAGCAGTCCCTGCTGCAGAAAAAGAAACCGGAAAGAAAAAGATGTCGATTCCAGAATCTAGATGTGATTCCAAGTCACCTCTATTAGATTGTAGCTTATGTGGTGTGACCGTCAGAATTTTGGAATTCCTTACGGTACCTCGCCCTGCTCGCTTGGCTCCCAACGGTATTGATACTGTAGAAACAAGCAAAAAAATGGCATTGACACGTGGGGTGAGTGCAGCTAGTGGAATCAATGGGTGGATTTCTGTTGATGGAACAGAGAAAGAACATGCTGAGTGCCGTGATGAAGCAGCAACAGCAGACGAGGGCAAAACATTATCAAATGTTGGTGTGGATTTAAATCTTACAATGGCAGGAGGGTTACCGTCTGGTCAGTTTGCCGTGCCTGCAATCTCTGAGCACTTTGAAGATGCAGCTTTAGGAAGAGATTTAATGATTGGTCAGCCTTCTGGCAGCGAGGTTGGCGATCGTGCAGCTTCATTTGAATCACGGGGTCCAAGCACTAGGAAAAGGAGCTTTGGTGAAGGAGGGAGCACAGTTGACAGGCCACACAGGAGGTTTCAGGGGGCTGATAGCGTTGAAGGAACTGTAATTGATCGTGATGGTGATGAGGTAAATTACAGTAGAGAATATTCAGGGGGGCCCTCCAAGCATTCCCGTGATTCTTACCATTCATCTTATAGGAAAGATTCTTCTGGTGCTGGCCCTAGTCGCTCCAGGGTTTTCGAGACAGATATATATGGAGACAAAATCGAACCTTTAAGACGAGGACACGACCTTATGACCGGTGCCACATCAACTAGAGATTCAGCTCGTGCATCTTCCGTTATTGCAATGGATACAGTCTGCCACAGTGCAGAGGAGGACTCTATGGAAAGTGTGGAAAATTATCCTGGTGATGTTGATGATGTCCATTTTCCCTCTCCAACAGTGCACAAGAACCTCGACCTGAATGATGCATCAGATCAACACTATAGCAATCAAGCACAGCAGAGTGCCTGTTTCCAACCAGCTGCTGGAAGGGCTACTGGAGGGATGGGGGAGAGCAGTACAACTTATGGTGAAGAAACATTGAATGCAGAAACAGTTAGTGTGCAAGCTCGGGATGGGTTGAGTTTTGGAATCAGTGGAGGAAGTGTTGGCATGGGTGCTAGTCATGAAGCCGAAATCCATGGAGCTGATGTTTCTGTCCATAGAGCGGATAGCATTGTTGGAGATGTGGAACCAATAGCAGAAGTCACTGAGAATCTGGGGCAAACAGGTGAATCTACTCCAGATCCTGGAATGATGGACGAATTCGTTCCAGAAGAAATGGATAGAGAGGATCCTCATGGAGACAGTCAAGAAATGATGTCTCATTCTGTAGTAAGGGCGGACAGTGGCTCTAAAATTGACGGTTCAACTAAGGCAGAATCTATTGGAAGTGGGGAGAAGACGGGCCATGTGTTGGATCGTGAGAATAGTGACCATCCTTCTCTTTCTTGCAATGCTATGATATACTTTGTGCATGAAGCATCCAAGGAAGAGGTAACTCAAGCTGGCAACGAATCTCTTGCTGATGGATGCATGCCCTTGGAATCTGATAACTTCGCTGGAAATGGAATAGGTAATACTATCCATTCTTCTTGGTTTCTTATACATGGTTTTCAGTCCAAAGCTGTTTCAACTGTGAAGAGCATATTCTTTCTATTCTTTGTCTGGTCTTTTCTTCTCAGCACTTGCTGTATACAACAGGCCACTGCATAATTTTAAACTCTCTCACTTCCATCCTTCAACTCTTTCCAATAAATCCAAGGCATTTTTCTTCAAATTTTATGATGGAGAAATCCTCCAGTGCTCTTAGAGCACTATAAGTTATAATGCTCCTAGTTGCATTGGGACACTTGGACAATCAATTCATTGATCTAGACTGTTCATTAGGTCCATCGTACATTTCATGGGCTAGCAAGAAAACATCACACAGGGATGACAATCTTAATCATATGATCAATTACTTTAATATGGACAATCAAGATCATTTAGACAAAAATATGTCCGGTTCAACAACTTGATCCATCTATTTGATAAGGAGCATTGGGGATTGCCTATGATTCCAAAGAATTTCTGTTAGGCAATCCTAACCATTCCATCCACGGCTTGGAGAAAGGATGGTTACAAAAAATGTGTTCTTGACTTGATGGACAATTCAGTTTGATTTACTGGACTGTCCTAGTGACCCAATAAAACTAGGTGCTCTATAACTTACAGTGCTCTTCTAGCACTGGAGCATTTCTCTTTATGCTGTTTAACTCTTAGTTTACAGATATTGCAAATGATGCTTAAAAAAACACAATTTGGTGCGCAAATCATTATTTTCTGATATTGTCACACATGCGCACACATGGAGACATATATGGGGTATATGTGCGTATATGTATCTAGCTGATTCTAAATGCCCAGGAATTTAAATTTTGTTTCTAAAGATTTTTTGTTTCAAAATTTCAATTTCCTTTCTTTGAATGAGATCTAGAATAAAATCTGAAACTATATAACCATTTCTTTTGTCCTCTTTTAATACCCTCTGCCCCATTCTTACTGTTTGACATTTAGTTGCTTATCTGTCCTCTATTACACTTTTATATGCATAGGACCAGCAAATGGAGAAAGCAACTATGGAGTAGAAGCTGTGGAATTTGATCCAATTAAGCACCACAACCATTTCTGCCCATGGGTTAATGGGAATGTTGCTGCTGCTGGCTGTAATAGCAGTGGTTCCAGCTCCAGCGCTGTTGATGTAGCTCTTTGTGGGTGGCAGCTCACGCTTGATGCCTTGGATGCCTTCCAGTCTCTAGGGCACATTCCTGTTCAAATGGTGGAGTCTGAGTCAGCTGCATCTCTGTATAAGGTCTGTTCAACTATCAATTTGGTGTTTTCATACAAAGAGAATAATAAATGCATTACATGCTAGTAATAACATATTGATCATGCCTTTGGCACGTTTATGTTATATAAGACTCTATACAAGGCTAGGCAATACTCCCCATCTGTAGTTACCTAGAGTCGCCATATGATGATATAGGGTGAGGTACATTACAGGTACACTACCCCCTGAATGATTTAAAAATGTATCTCATGTGACTAAATATTAAGAGATATACATAGGTATAGTTATAAGTAATTAATCCTGATACATTAGTCAGAAGTGTAATGAAATTCTCCTTGAGTCACTTGAGCTTTATAATAGCATGGATCAATGCATTTGGCTCTGGAGTTCTCCCCAAATATTGTTGGCATAAAGACAAAGACTCTTTGTAATGGTGCCTGTTGATGATCTTTCCATTAACGGCTAATCCATACAAGTAGTATATATCCTATATTGTTTGCTACGTTTAACCCACTAGAAGACAAAAAGTGCTGTTTTTCCCCCCCTCCAATATGCAGCTGATGTTGAATCGCGACATGATCAAGGGGCATCGAACTTAGGTCTTGAGAGATGCTTGAATTTGACTTTCTTTATAAACTTGCTCCCTTGTATCAAGCTTCCACTTACCTAACATCATGGTGTGTTGTAATGGCCGTTACGGGCCGTAAAGGCCATTATGTAAAGTTAACGATGGCAACCGTTATACGTTATGGGGTTGTAACAGTTGTAACGGCTGTTACAGAAAAAATTACCCATAACAGCCCGTTACGCTCCTCATAAAGGCCGTAACGGTCCATTACAGGGTTGATACGAGTTTTTTCTGAATTTTTTTTTTTCAATAAAAAAAAGAGACCATAGCAGTTGTTACGGGGGCCATAACAGCCGTTATAGTCTTTATCGTAGAGGTAACGTTGGTGGCCATTACGACCACTGTCATTTTCTTGGGCTTGTGATATTTGAAGTTTTTAACATGCCAAGATCATACAAAAGCAATAAAAATGTCTACATAATTTTGTATTTCACTCATAAAGTTAAAGCATGTGTGTTGCAATAACAAGTTTTTGGTTAAGCTAATGTCACCCCCAAAATACAAAGAATGGACTTAACCTAAAATGGGACTTATTATCGTAAAATTTCACATGTTTGATAACATATGACTCTCTTTGGTGTGGAGAACATAGGGATCTAATGGTCCCAGTTATGTTCTTTAGCCACTCCTATAAATACACAAACATTGCGGAAGAAACAGAGAAAGAGGGCTAAATAATTGTATTTCAAAAGTTGAAATAGTAAATGAAAGAGTATCAGGATGTAATGAGCATTTCAAGTTACGCAAACTTTGCATTTATAATAGTTTAATGTTTTTTCATGATGAGAATTCTGTAAGGACCGTTAATGGGTAGCATATTGATTTGCCCTTGTAAATAGATGTAAGAGTGTGTGAGGGTGTATGCATTAACATGGTTCTAGTGATAACCCTTGTGCTTGTTTACTACAAATTCTAGGTAGTCTCCTTAATAATGACAATAGGATGATAAGAAGTTCCAAGATTGCTCAATGGACCAATCTATGGTGGATCTTGACAATGTAATGATCCATCCACTATGGCCTGTGACAAAACAATTTGCTGGAAGGGCCTTGATTGGACAAAAAGGGTCTAAACATGCACTATAGCTTCTTACGGTCATACCGTTGCGATCAGCTCTCTGTTTTGTAAGTATAATATGTCGTTGGAAAGCTACAATGAGCTCACACCCTAGCCAATCACCCGAAATCCATTGGTCCCAAATGGCTTCGCAAAATTCAATCATTTTAGGTGTCAAATTTGGGTTTGAAGTCAAAACTTACTATTTTTAGTAAGTTTTGTTTTATCTATTCCTAGGGTTTAAGAATCCAGTTGTGGTTTGAAGTCTTTGTTTTAGCCATTTATGAGTTTGGGTAGGATTAGGTGTCTTTTTACTGTTTTTAGTAATTTTTACTATTTCAGGAAAGTTTCCTAGTTTAAGTTGGATTAGGAGTCTAGGCCCTAGGGCCTATTTTTCTTATATAAGGTCATCAAGTACGTTGTAGACAACAAGTAATATCAATTTTATTTCTTGTTTTCAGAGATTTTCCCCCCGGGCCTTGTGGATTCAAGGATTATCCTCAGGAAGAAGATCGTGATCTCCTCTTTTATCCATGCACCCACTATGCCACGACCTCTAAATTAGAAATTGCCTAGGACTTTTTCAAAATTTCTCTATTTTTCAAACCGTTGGCGGAAAGCCTTGCTAAAATGATCACATCAATTGGATAACCCTTACCCTTTGAATGTGATCATCATCAAAAACCAAAATGATTCTTTGGAATCATAAGCAATCCAGGGTGGGACCTATTGAATAGATATGTGAAGATGATGATTGGACTGATTTTGTTCCTCCACTTGATCTTCACTATCCATTTTCATGGTATTGATTGGATCATCTGATCTGTGTGATTCTTTCCATTGGTTTGCCCTCAATGGTATGAAAGCATGGATGGCCTTGGGGACATTGCTATTGTCCTCATGAAGGTGAGGACATTAGCATTCCACATGTTGATCATGGAATCAGTGGAACACTTGTTTCTGCATTGTGACTATTATTCTAGGGAGGTATGGCCTAGATTTTTTGTTCCCCTTTTTGTTAACTGATAGGTGATGGTGGGATGATTGAAACTTTTATCCAAGGATCGCATGGGGGCAGCTTGGGTAGATGCAGCGATTAGCTTTTATCACAGGCCTGTTGTTACTCTTGCAAGTGTAACAATAGGTTACAATCACATATGGAAACTTTTTAATCTACCAATAGAGTAGTCGTTAGTTGGGCAGTGGGCTTAAAATCTTTTGCCTGGTGTAATCATGTGATAGATCAAAGAAATTTTAAGGGAAGAGTCTTCTTTGTAATGGGATTGATGATCTCTTATCATCAGATCCTAAGGGCATTGGCCTTTAGCACTTGTTTTTCATTTCTTTTAATAAAATCTTAGTTACCATTAAAGAAACTCTAAAAAAATCATTAAAAATAAACACATCAGTCTTTTCTTTTTCTTTATTCATTTTTTAATCTTTTTATTTGCTGACTTAGTATTTTTAGGCAGTGCCATGTGGTTGTATTGATCACGTTGACATTATACTCTTCTGACAGGATGATCACCTAACAACTAGCCGGAAACTCTTGGCACGCCACTCTGTAAGCAAAAGTCACGGACACCATTAAGGTTCGGTCTTGACTCTTGAGCTCAAGGTACTTCAATATGCCACAATATTGGATTCATATACTTTAATTTTCATAATTGATGTAGCTGTAGTATCGAATTATTAAAAAGAGTACATTATGCTGTTTTGTATATTAAGTTATTATTTCTTGTTCTTTGTATATATTGCGAATTTTGTCTGAATAGATATGCTGGTATGTTTTCTTTCTCACTTCTTTTGCTCCAGCACGTCACTCTGTGTATTATTTATGTTTTTTTTTTTCTTTTCTTGAATTATGTAAATGACAATTCTTCCAGTGATGTTCTATGATACGCTAGATTTATCTTTGCATTGACAGCTATGATGATGACTATGTTGTAAAAAGGGGATTACGTGGGCTTGCCGAGTCTGGTTTTACAGTAAGGTATTCTGTAACAGTAACGGTGGCCGTAATGACCACCACCGTTACCTTTACGATACAGGTTGTAACGGCCGTTACAGTCTCTTCGTTTTATTGAATAAAAACCCCAAAACCCTGTATCAGCCCTGTAATGGACTGTTACGGGCCGGTTAGTCTTTACGCTCATTTTTTCTGTAACGGCTGTTACGACTGCATAACTTTTAACAGCTACCACTGTTACCTTTACATAACAGCCTTTACAGCCCCGTAACGGCTGTTATGGCACACCTTGATTTTCAGACACCTTGTGTCCATGTGTATAAATCAATTTTTTTGGTTTAAAGAGAAAAGGCACAAAAAGACGGTCCCCCCCCACGTCATGTGCAGAAGAACAAGGACATTTGAAATTATCAAACATGCTGTTTCCTTTGTTAAGTTTCAAAAAAAGGAAAAGATTAAAAAAAAAAAAAAAAGTTTCCCTGTTTTGGGCTAGACACTGCCAAAATGATCAAATGTAATTTTAATTCCAAAAATTACTAATCCTGGCAGAAAGCTTTCTAGATTAATCCTATACCATGAAGTTCTGCAATTTTAGGGTGCATTATTTGCGTTTGGGTGCTCAATCCAATCGAATAGTAATTCATTGAAATCATTACAGAGGAAATGGCCTTGGTGTGTTTTACCTTTTTTGTTCATACAACTTCTGTACGAAATGACTAGTCTATTCCAATTGCTTTGTAGAATAATCTTGTATGGTTGAAGTCGTATGTATTTAGGCATATTAGCTCGTAATTTCAAATTCATTATAGGAGGAAATAGCCGCAACCAAGCTCTTAATTGCTATCGCATTCATTTCAAATTGGATTTGAAACAATACCAATTGCAGTTTTTGGACAATGTGTCACTTTTGTCATTTTACTCATTGAATTGAATCATCACAATTCAAATTGATGGGGCATCCAAACACAGCCTTTTATTATCATTGTCATCATGACTGATTTTTTTTTTTCCTTTCTTTTCATGAATGTGATCAGATCCAGGTTTGCCGCCGAAGGCAGCATCAAGCATTTGGACAACTGCTGATGGACAGAAAAACCTGTTATTGTTACTTAAATGTTATAGAAAATTGAGGGATTATGTTCATGTGATTTTTAGCAGCAGGCACTTGTTTCTGTGTTTGCAAGGGATAATATTGGTTTTTATCTAAGAGAGACTTTGCTTTGTAGTGTCATCTTGGCATCTATCTGGTAATGTATGTGAAAGATTATTGTAGAATCAAACAGAGAAATGTAAACAAAATGCAATAGAAATTTCTCTCCTCTCAATCTAAATTACACATTGTAGGAAGATAAATGAATTCTTTTTATTACTATTATTTTGGGGGAGTTATTTGATGCTCCGGATGTGTATGACCCTTGAAACGCAGGCACTTGAAATGGTACATGCGGAATACATCAACTCAAATTAAACTGACTAAATTGTCGAACCCGCCCTCACTGAGGGCCCGTTTGGATACCACCAAATAAGTTACTTTTTCTACATACAGCAGTATATAAGGAACTTATTTGAGATAAGTAAGTTTGGTTTATGATCACTTATTGGTAACTTTTTACTTGATTGTTTCAGATTAATAAGTAGAAATCAAGATAAGCTACTTGAGGCATAAGTAGCTTATCTTAAGTAATTTAAGATCCAAACGCTCTCTATGAGTCTGAAAATCATATTGTTTGGGCAATCTTGACCTCTGATTGGTGGACACTTCTTTTTGAAATAAGACCATTGGATTTTTTTTCATTTCTAACCGTCCAATAAAATAACCAGCAATCTAATATTTAGACAATCAAATAGGATTAATTTGTTGCTCATGATACATCTAAACTAAGGCCCATAATTTGGACGGTTTATTTTGAGTTATTAATGGCATATTTTGAATTATTTGTTTGTTACATAAACAATTTCCGAGAAATTTCTAACTGCCTGCGTATCATCCATCTCTCTCTCTCTCTCTCTCTCTCTCTCTCCGGCAATACTCAGATTCTAATTTGCGATGCATTAGGAGGTGAGCGGTGCACCCATTTTGTAGAGATGGAGTCTGATATGTGCTGTTGATCTGATGGGCCACACCCTGGATGGTAGATGCCATCCGATTTTAGCTTGACTGTAGCTGTGTCTGTGTTTCTTAATCCTATTTGCTGGTTAGTGATTGAACAGGTTAAGATCTCTCAGTTTCAGACGGGAAAGATAATCTAGGTCGTCCCCTATCCCTATGATTCCTCCAAGTGAATGGTCTGGATGGTTGGATCATCGGTCCGTATTAATTCACGCCCTGCTGGATATCGACCCTACCATCCATTATGGCGGCCTATCGGATCGACGGCTGGATCAACAGAATGCATGGGTGTTCTTTCACTGTCAAAGGAAACTCATGAGCGTTAGCTCGTAAATGGCTTTACCATGCATGGATATTTTGGTCATGCTGCCAAAAGAAATCAACTGCCGCTGAGGAAAATCCATTCGCCACCAATCACCTGTCAGAAAACTGCCACGTGTCACTCCCATAAACAGATAAAAAGGGTGAGATATCAGCCCCCAACGCCCAACTCCCATCTCTAACTCTCTCTCTCTCTCTCTCTCTCACAGACACCATGCCACCCCTCCACAGCCTCTGCCTTTCTCCCAACCCTTCCCTGCCCAGGACCCCAACAAGGACCACCACCAAAATAGCCCCGGCCCACATCCAGACCCTCCTCCCCCTCCCGGACCAGAACCTCCCCCTCCAATTCAAGGAGAAGATCCTGGCCCTTGAGATCATGGGTGTGGACTCCGGCCGGGCCCTCGCCGTCAATCCCACCCTCCAAACAACTCCACTCTCATCCATCCACTCCATCATCTCCTTCCTCCAATCCAAAGGCATCCACCAAAAGGACATGGGCCGTATCTTCGGCATGTGCCCCGCCATCCTCACCGCCGACATCAAACATGACCTCTCCCCTGTCTTCCATTTCCTATCCGAGGATCTCCATGTCCCACTAACCAACTTCAGGAGGCCCATCAACAAGTGCCCAAGGCTCCTCATCTCGAGCGTCCGAGACCAGCTAAAGCCAGCGTTGATATATCTTCAACGGCTGGGAATCAAGGACATGGGAGGACTGGCTTACAATGACCCAGTCCTGTTGGTGTCCAGCGTCGAACGGACGCTGATGCCCAAGATGAAGTGCTTGGTGGGCCTGGGGTTTTCGGAAGAGGACGCGGAGGAGATGGTGGTGAGGTGTCCAGGGCTATTCACATTCAGTGTGGAGAGGAATCTGAAACCCAAGTTTGAGTACTATGTGGGAGAGATGGGAGGGAATTTGGAGGAATTGAGGGGTTTTCCACAGTATTTTGGGTTTAGCTTGGAGAAGAGGATTAGGCCCAGACATAGGGCGGCTGTAGAGAGAGGGGTGAAGCTGCCTTTGGGACTGATGCTCAAGGCTACTGATGAGGAATTTAGGAAGTTATTAGAGAAAGGGGAATGATCATGGTTTTAAGACTCGGTTCGAGCCGGATTTGGACGAGTCGACTCGGATTAGGCACTACACAATCCAGTTCGATAACACGAATGGCCCCCCCGAGTCACCCCCAACTCAGGTGAGTCGCAACTCGGCTTGAGACCAAATGAATCCATCTGAGTCTAAAAACCATGGAAGTGAGAACTCTCTCTCTCTCTCTCTCTCTCTCTCTCAATCTCTCTCTCTAAAGTTGTTAATTTGAGTTTTTTATTTTTGTAAATTGTGAATATGGTATTTTGGAAATTGAGATTAGAGTTGGGAGATTCATGGCATTCTGTGTCTTCCCCATTGTCCTGAAAATTTGAATCTAAATGGTCCAGATTACTCCTGTTATGTACCCAATGGTCAATATCATCATATCCTTTGGTGGGCCATCAAATTTGTAAGATGTTGTCTTGATGAACAGTACATTATATTGGTATTACCAATCCTTTCTCTCTAGTGGATTAGGTGCGGCCTGACCGTGGGGCCCACCTTGATGTATGTATTGTATATCCATGCTGTCAATCTGTTTTGCCAGATCATTTTAGGGTACGAGCCCAAAAATGAAGCAGATCCAAATCTCAGGTGGACCATACCGTAGGAAACAGTGGTGATTGACCTTCTTGCGGGCCACGATGTTTAGGACCATTCAATTCATACGAGTTTTGGAGGGTAAAGGGAGAAGTGACTGAACCTATAATGGACGGTCGAGTGCAACTATCTCCGTCCACTTGGCCCATTAGATCATTTCCGTTCATCCAAACATCTTGTGAACACAAAACAAGTGCAAAGACAATATATGCTGTCCCAATACTCTCCTATCCATCATTACATGTCCCACCACATCATATGATTGTGGCCCTTGAATGTGGACCATGGCCTATACTTTGGGATCATCCACTTGCATGCTCTTTGTCAGATGGTTAGGAACCTTAGATCAAAGCATGTTTTCGGCCTGACAAATCCAAGGCCCTTCCAAGTAGATGGTCCACCTGGGTTTAGTTGGGCCCACATGTACAGTAGTTAAGATCAATGTTGCATCAGGAGTTGGGGAACTTCCTATTTAGGTTGAGCTAAAATGAAAGAAGATGGATGAAAAATAAACACTTTTTTCATAACAGGACGATTCACTATATTCAAATATCAAAAGATAGTCGTGGGTTTCACATGGGTGCAACTTGGGTGGGTTGAACCAGGTTGATCCTACTCGAACCCAACCCAACCACAAGAAGACCCAACTTGCAACTCAATCCAACTGGAATTCCAACCAAAGGTGTCTAACCCAAAGAGTCCTTTAGTCCTAACCTGATCCAAACTCAAGCTGTGTCCTTGTGACTTGCCCCCACCTTGACGGAAATTGGTCCAGGCAGAGGCTTTATGGGGCCTACCATGATGTATGGATTTTATCCACATCGTTCATCCATTTGTCAAGACCATTTTATGGTATGAGCCCAAAAAATGAGGTAGATCCAAGGTTCAAGTGGACCACAAAACAAAAGGCAGTGGTAATAATGACACCCACTGTTGAAACTTTCCTAGGGCCCACCATGATGTTTATTTGCCATCCAGCCTGTTCATAAGGTCACATAGACCTAGATGAAGGGAAAGCACAAATGTCAGCTTGATCATAAACTTCCGTGGCCCCAAGAAGTTTTAATGGGGGGCGTTCAATTCCCACTGCATGATGCACTTGAACCTTGGATCACAGTGGCCCACAGAGCCCCTGCCTGGACTGATTGGATGAAGGTGGCCCCCACAGAGCCCTGCCTCAACCGATTCTGTCCAGGCAGGTGCAAGAGCCAATCCGCTTCCCTCTAGTACTATGTAGTAGTAATTACAATTTTTCATAATTAATTTCCACTCTTATCCAAACAAGATTCCTAAAAATAACATCTATGCGGCAATAACACCATGAATCTATGAAATCATTTGTCATTTTCTCTACTTTCCTTTATTTCCCTCCAATCCAAACACAACTATAGTACCTGCAAAACATATGCACAACATGCAGAAGACTACATTCAAGGCTTACATGGAAAAGTGCCCGCATCTTTACGATGTACTGATTTTATTAGATAGTGGTTAGGCCAATTACATGTTAAATGACAAAAATGAAATGGACCGCATTTGAATGGACCCTTGGGAAGGATGCAAAGCAATATAGTTTGCATAGAATTATATATAATAAGATCATTAGGATAATAGATTCTCAACGGAATAACTTCAAATCTTAATTTTCATAGCCTTCATTTGTCCCGAACATAGGTTGTAGTTTAACCTGTCACGGGGATTTACTAGGATGCAAAACTGCCAATAACATTATAAGGATAATGATAAGAGCATTGCACAATGCGTTGCTAGTGTGTAAGATCCAAGCTATCTGTCTAAACCTTCTTAGGGCTTGATTGGAATGTGGGATTAAGTGGGATGGAATTGCATTTGGTCTCATGCAAATTCCATCCTGTGTTTGAAAATGACGGGAGGGACTGGATTGTTGGAGAGCCTTCGAACTACATGCTCGGTTTGGGTGCTCAGATCGATCGAGCGACCGGTCTGACCATTTGGCCCAGATACATGTGAAGGCTGGACGAATTTTGTGGCCCTAGATCGATCGGGCAACCGGTCTGAGGGGGCTCCGACCGGTCAGCTATGAGGCAACGTTGGGTGAAACTCTTTGGACCGGTCTCTGTGCGAGGTGCGACCGGTCGGCTGTGCGCGAGGATTCCTTGCGCAGTCCGCAGTACTGCGCAAGGTGTTTCTATTTTCGGATTTCTTCCTATTTAAGGTGTTGTAATCTGACTTAGATAAGAATCCTAAGGTGTCCAAGGTTTCCTATTCGTACTAGGAAGAGGGGAGAGAGTTGTGAGAGAGAGAGAGCTTGGGTTTTCTCTGTTTTCCTTGCTTGTGGGTTGTCGTCTTTGTAATCTTCTGTTTAATTCATAGTGGATCGCTTGTGCTGTAGTTTTTTACCTATTGAGGGATTTTTCTACGAAAATTCGGAGTCTCTTGTGGTGAATGCTTGTGTGTGATTGATTTCATCTTGTTTACTTGTTTGATTTCGCGTTGCTTCACGTGTTCGGCGTTCCGCTTCTGCTGCCGGCTTTCCCAACAAGTGGTATCAGAGCTAAAGTTGGGGTGGAGTAGATTCGAATCTGAGACGAGAAGATAGGATCGGGCGCAAGGTTCGAGGTAGAGAAGTTCTCTGGGAAAAATAACTTTGAGCTATGGAAGGTGAATGTTAAGTCCTTCCTGGTTCAGCAAGGGCTTGATGATGCTCTTGGAAAACGACCCGAGGCTATGAAAAACGATGAGTGGATGAGGCTCGACAAGAAGGCTAGAACCTCAATTCTGTTAAACCTTACGGATGATGTTCTCTATCATGTCATGAAGGAGAAGACTGCGGCTGAAACGATGACGAAGCTAGAGAAGGTTTATGCCAAGAAGTCTCTAGAGAATCGCATGTACGTGTTGATGCAATTGTTTACCTTGAGGATGGGTGAGGGAACGGAGGTGGAGGACCACCTGAGCACGTTCAATAGGTTGGTTTGCAAGTTAGTAGAGATCGATGAACCGATGAAGGATGAGTATCAAGCATGCATCCTGTTGAATTCTCTTCCAGATTCATATGAGTCGTTCAGGGACTCTGTGTGAGCATGGAGGGAAACCATAAGCATCGAGACCGTTATCTCAGCCCTCCAGTCAAAGGTGATGAGAAAGAAAAGTAGTGACGTTGCTTCTCTTTATTCTTCAGAGGCACTGGTTATGAGGGGAAGAAGTTCTGAGCATGGAGGATATTCAAAATGGGGATCTAGAGCCAATGGCAAAGGTAAGGATAAGGTGAAGTGCTGGAATTGTGGCCAGAAGGGCCATATGAGAGGGGATTGTCAAAATCCCAAGTTGAGGCAAGAGAAGTTTGGAAATTCTTCTGGAGAGGGAGCCAATACCATAGAGGACGGTGGCGATGTATGTGAAGTTCTGACTGTTTCTGGCAAGGGATCTCACGGTAGTGAGTGGATCCTTGATTCAGGGCTTCATGTTAAGTATGTCCTGATCGGAGTTCATTCATGACATATAGAGAGTATGGTGGAGAATCGGTATTTGTGGGCGATAGAGTCGCTCATAAGGTTGTGGGTATTGGTACTATGCACATCAAGATGTTCGATGGGGTCAAACAAGTCTTGAAATATGTGAAGCACGTTCCCAAGATGAAGATGAATGTGATTTCTCTTGGTGCATTCGAGGCAAAAGGGTGCGTGTTTATCAGGCTTCGATCGTTGTTGTGAAGTGATGAAGGGGGCACTCGTGTGTATGAAGACACGGGGGTGTGGCCATCTTTACATATTGAACCGGAGCATAATTCACGGTGGAGTTGCGGGAGAGGCAGCGAGATCCACAGTTGCTCGTATGTGGCAAGTGCCTAAGGGCCACATGAAGAAGGGCGGTAAAGGGCGTGAATTTACAAGGATAGGGTCGATGGTGTTACGAGAAGCGGTGGAGCTATGATTGAAGATGAGATGACGATGCGAGGATGTGTTGATTGGTCGTTCGAAGCCTCAGTGGAGATTGTTGGAGAGCCTTCGAACTACATGCTAGGTTTGGATGCTCAGACCGGTCGGGTGACCGGTCTGGCCGTTTGGCCCAGATACATGTGAAGGCTAGACGAATTTTGTGGCCCTAGACCGGTCGGGTGACCGGTTTGAGGGGGGCTTCGACCGGTTAGGCGACCGGTCGGTTGTGAGGCAGCGTTGGGTGAAACTCTCTTGACCGGTCTCTGTGCGAGGTGCGATCGGTCGGGCGACCGGTCGGCTGTGCGCGTTGATTCCTTACGCAGTCCGCAGTACTGCGTAAGGTGTTTCTATTTTCGGATTTCTTCCTATTTAAGGTGTTGTAAGCCGACTTAGAGAATAATCCTAAGGTGTCCAAGGTTTACTATTCGTACTAGGAAGATGGGAGAGAATTGTGAGAGAGAGAGAGAGAGAGAGAGAGAGAGAGAGAGAGCTTGGGTTTTCTCTGTTTTCCTTGCTTGTGGGCTGTCATCTTTGTAATCTTCTTTTTAATTCATAGTGGATCGCTTGTGCCGTGGTTTTTACCCATTGAGGGGTTTTTCCACGTAAATTTGGAGTCTCTTGTGGTGAATGCTTGTGTGTGATTGATTTCATCTTATTTACTTGTTTGATTTCACGTTGCTTCACGTGTTCGGCGTCCTACTTTTGCTGCTGGCTTTCCCAACATGGATTAATTCAGCTGTCATACCATTCAGTTCCAATTGTAGATACTGTGGAATTTCTGGTGGATTTTGAAATTTCGAAATCTAATACATTTGTAGGCCCCACTTTGATACATGTGTTTTATTCATGCCGCCCATCCATATGCATCCTTTACAAATTACATTCGAGTTGCATATATGTGTCCAAGTGACTGGCATTAGTTGTGAAATTTGATCCTTTGATTATAATTCCATGGTCCATTAAACACAGGTTTCACTTTATAATGGTTTTTTTTTTTTTTTTTTTTTTTTTTGAGAGGAAGAATTTGAAGAGTTAAAATACCATGGCATTTTTAGACATGCAATCATCATGCAATAATGGTGTTAATTCCATCTAATACAATTTTATACCATTCAGTCCTGCTTACCAAATAGGCCTAACTGTTAGGCATTTGCTAAAAAGTCAAACCCGACATATGTTTAGTTGGTTATAACAATGGATAGAATCTGAACTGTAGGTTGATATTCCAACAAACACTATTAAATCATGTCACATGCAGTAGAAAAAAAAAAGTAAGAAATGTCTTCTTAATATTACCTATATAGCTTAGAGATTTAAGCTTTGAGCAGTTTTACTTTCATTTCTTGTTTTGTTAATTGTAAGATCTTCTAGCATGATATCTATAGCATAAAGGGTCTAATCATTGATTTGGACAACTTATCATGCGGACCCCACATGTGATTCCATGACTTCCAATAATAGCTTTAATGAAATGATTTCAACTATTCTATGAATGAAGGAAAAGAAAACTGAAGAGTCAACATCAATGTGCTAAAAAAGTAACAATCATTGTCCATTATAGGTTGAATGATCCTGGCCATATGATCAATGGTTAAAAACATAGGCCTTTTAAATTAATTAAAATTTTACATCGAGTATGAATTGTCCATAATGTGGCTCCTATTTATTAACGCGCCTATTGGTAATTACTTTAACACAATGATCCTAACCATCTAATCAATGTCTTGAAAAATATACATTTCTATCATGAAAAGTCTCATCATTGATGATTATCTACACCATCCATCATGTGGATACCACCATTGATTACTAATGCTATTTTGAATCATTTTATTGGGCATTTACTTCCTTTTGGGCTATTTGTTTCACCAATTATTATAAAATGTAAAAAAAATGTGGAATGATTACAAATTATTTACCTGTACAGAACATTTGCATTTTAACATTGATTCTCATATTTAATTCATGAGTGGTAAAATCATAATGATGACAATTTTACATTAATCTTAAATCATTATCCAAGTGAATAAATCTAAGATTTTCAAGATAATGCTACGAAAAAAGTACAATAATTCAATGCCTTATTGATGCCTATACTCGATTGAATTCCAAAGAAAAAGCTTATTTTTAATCTCTTTTCTAAAATCTGCTTAGAGTTTTGAAATATGGTTAAAAACCACTTATTTTGCATGTGACTAATGGTTGTCGTGGAATATTGTCTCTTAAATTTCAAAATGACAATTATACCCTCTTTATCTTTTTGTTCCCTGCACATGGTCTTCCAATCCACTCCAATGGTGGACTACATCAGAGACTCCAAAATTTTGCTTTTGTTTAATCCACACCATTCATTCTTTGTGGATCATGATTTCATGGCATGTGATAAAATATGATAAAGATCCAATTCTCGGGTAGACCCATAAGAGCTAACAATGGCAATTAAATCTTACCATTAAAAAATGATAGGGCTTATTTTAATTCTTTTCTTACCATCCAACCTATTGATTAGGTAATGTGGACTTAAATTAAGGGCCCAATATAATTCTCTTTTACCATCCAATGTGTTTGGCTTCAAGAAGTAATCAAGGGCGGGTGTTTGATCCCTTCCATTTCCTATGATGTGGTCCACTTGAGATTCAAATTTGCCTTATATTTGGGCACTTTGAAAAATAGATGGACGGTGTGGATGTACTGCATATAGCATACCATGATGGCACCCACAACTTTTGAAACTTTAAAGGGAAAGGTGGTAGTGGATGACCGCCGCTTCGGAACTAGCAGATGTGGCTTCTGCAAAAGCTTGGCAGTAAGTCCTGGGCAAGAAGGGACGCGGATTGGGGTGCGGCTAGTCCCACTGGGATTAGCATAAGGGGTGGTTTCAAATCTCTGTGGGCCCCACCATGATGTATGTATTTTATCCATTCTGTTCATCTATTTTTCCATCTTATTTTAAGGCACTAGCCCAAAAATGAGATAGATCCAAATCTCAGGTGGACCACACCATAGGGAAACAGTGGGGATTGAACATCCACCATTAAAATCTTCCTACGCCAACTGTAATGTTTATTTGCCATCCAACCTCTTGATAAGGGCAAAAAAAAAAATATCGGCTTGACACCAAACTTATGTGGCTCCCAAAAAAGTTTTCAACGCTAAGCGTCAATCCCCACTGTTTCCCTGTGGTGTGGTCCACCTGAGATTTGGATCTATCTCATTTTTAGGCTAGTGCGTTAAAATAAGATGAAAAAAATGGATGGGCAGAATGGATAAAACACATACATCATGGTGGGGCCACAGATTTGAAACTACCCCCATCGGCGCCCGGCGGATTGCCTGCAAAAGCCTTCGGCAGGCATCTCTTGTGCTAGGAATCTAGGTGGGACCCACTGTAATGTTTGTGAGAAATCTACACCGTCCAACTGTTTTTTGAGATCATTTTAGGCGTTGTGAAAAAAATGAATGGGATCCAAATCTCAAGTGGGCCGCACTAAAGCAAAAGGTGGGTAGGGAAATTTCAACCGTTGAAACCTCTATGGGGTCCACATTGATGTTTATATGCCATCCATACCGTTCATAATGTCATTCCTACTGGGATGAACTGAAAACACAAATATTAGCCTGATTTAAGACTCAAGTGACTCTACGAATATTTCAACTGTGGACGTTCAATCCTCACGTTTGTAGCCCACTTGAGTATTGGATCCAGGTCATTTATGGTCGCACGCCCTAAAATGATCTTAAAAAACGGATGGACATCGTGGATTTCTCACAAATATCTTGGTGGGCCTCACCTAGATTCCTAATGCAGCAACTTCCTGCTAAATGCACGAATACCATTGAAATATTCGCATGGCCACTAAAGGGCTGTATTAGGGTAAGTTTTTGTTATATTTTCAGTTCATTCAAGTGGGAATGACCTTATAAGCGGTTTGGATGGTATGTAAACGTAAGGTAGAGCGTAAGAAGGTTTCAACGGTAGGCCTTTCTTTTCCCAAATTTCCTCTGGTGTGTCCCACGTGAGTCTATTTTTTGCTGCATGTCCTAAAATAAGCTATTAAAATGGAAATGGATGAACATGGTGGATTACTCACAGACATCATGGTGGGCCCCAGCTACCTTTCCAGGGCAAGCATTTCCCAGAAAATCTTTTTTTTTTTGTTTTTTGTTTTTTCAGTTCATCCCCGGAGCTGACACGTGCTCAAATGAAAGCCCCAAAACAAGGGGGCGGTGTCTCTGAAAGTCGACGAATTCCATACTCCTTCACCCGCGTTTTTCCACAGTATACACGAGCCCTTAGTTCACACAAGTGGGGCCATTTTTCGATAATCAAGACCGTTGATATGTTCCTTAACATCTTAAATAGTCTATTTATTATAAGGTCATCTCATATGGAAAGTTATAAGCAACCAATCGTGAGGATTTTCATTTAAACATGGCCCATTTTGCATCTCTATTTTCAACCGTCAATTAAAAAGGAAGAAATAGAAAGACTAAGATCTTAAAATAACGATTTTTTTATTAAAATTAAATCTTAAAATACAGAAACGGTTAGGATTATAGATAAGTGGGGCTCACTTATCATAATTAAAGAAGCGTGTATACAGTGAAAAGATACGGCTCACTTATCATATAATACGCCCCCCTTTGAAAGTCTTGTTAGTCAAAGGAAGTCGACTAATCCAAACAGCAGATCGATCTCTCTCTCTCTCTGTCTCTCTCTCTCTCTGAATTCTCATTCGGAGGTGCTTCTCTGCTCGATTTATCGATTTGGGTTCGCTTCATTTCCGGCATTCTTCTAGTATTTGAAGATGTATCTGAGATGGGCTTTGAGAAATCTAACTTCCAAAGCGAGCTTTCGTGGGGAGATTGCAAATGGGCGTTACAAGTTCTTCTCCACAGCTTCTTCCGCCTCTGCTTTCAGTAGGAAGCCCCTTGAGATCTCAAAGGTACAAGCTTTATTTGTTTTTGGGGGTGTATGGATGGTTTATTTGGGTGTGTTTGTTTTGATTTTGAGACTTTTTTTTTTGGGTCATCTTATTGAAATTTGTTGTAGTTTTTTGGTTTATTTGGGATCAATACCATTTTGGAGAAGTGGGTTTTGTTTGATTTTGGCTGCTTTATTCATTTTGGTTATATCAAATGTATGTTATGTTTCTTTTGGGCGTGTTTGGTTGGTTTATTTGGGTGTGTTTATTTTGATTTTGATATCTTTTTGGTTTTCTTATTGAAAATTGTTTTATTTTTTTGGTTTATTTGTGTTCAATACCATTTTGGAGAAGTGGGTTTTGTTTGATTTTGGGTGCTTTATTTGTTTCTGATATATCAAATGTATGTTAATATTCTTTTTTGGCTGTGTTTGGATGGTTTATGTTGTGGCTTTGGGTATGTCGGATTGCTCTCCCAACAAGCCCAAGAGTGTGCAACTCAAACGAAAACTGAGCAAAGGTCTGTGGCAATTTTTTGCTGATAGGCACAGGGAGGCTCTGATGGTGTTTTTGCCTTGATGTTGACTAGAGGGACCATGATTGAATAGATAGAGTGGGTCAGTGTTGTCATATTCGATCACATATGCCATTTTGACGGCATATACTACATATGCAATCATGGCATATGCACTCTTTATGACTGTTGGGCATTGTGTGGTTGCATGCAGAAATATGTAATCGCGTATGCCATAAGTATGCGATGGCTTCATCTCCTATCAAAATCACATCTACGAAATTTCTAGTTTTAATTATCTCTGTACAAAATCCACTTTCAGGACATTGACATAACCTTGTGACCATTTCTGTGATCTATCATCCATGACTGTAAGACATTCCATAGGTTTGGTTTTAATAAGTAATATTGTTTGTTCCTCTATTGATTTTTTCTCGTTGATTCCTTAGCTGTTTTCACCAGCGACGGTTGTGGCTATCATATTTTGCTGATGATTTTGTTATGGCATTTGTTGTTGTTGTTCCTGTGGATTAGTAGGTTTTGGGTTGCAGAGAAACTTACTACTGGGGTTTGCACTCCTTCCATGATGTCAGGTATCAAATTCACCATGAGAGGAGCTCCATGGTTGAGGTGAGTGTTCTCTATTGTGTCTTGACTATGTCGATAATGGATGTAATCAATGGTAGTGGTTTTGCTTTTATAGATTTTTGAAACGGGTTGTGCTTTTATAGATGGTGGTCATATTTTATGGAACAAAGGGAGACAAACACATGACTAGAGCCTACCACACACACACACACACACACACATTGAAGTAACAAAGCTAAAAAGCAAAATTACAATAGGGCAATGTGTCCTTGTTTACAGAATTGGGTAAAGCACATCTAGCCTGGCTAAGTCATCTGCTGCCAGATTCGCCTCTCTTTTAATATGAGCAAAGGAAACTGAAATAGTTCCCTTTAATTCTTTGATTTCTTCAACCCACCTAGCAAAACACCAAGGGTAAGGGACAGTGAGCGAGCCCATTTTATCGCGAGGAAGGAGTCACCTTTGATGAAATACGGAGGGGTATTCCTGCTGATCAACTGTTTAACACCAAACCAAGTCGTGCAGACTTCAGCTTCATTAGAATTTTCACATCAATAGGCCCAGCAAAGGCCCCAATAACTTCTCCTGCGCTATTTCTGATCACCCCTCCAATACCTGCTGGACGTGGATTCCATAATGGGCTGCCGTCTGCATTAAGTTTCCAATGACCATAAGGAGGGGACCATATGCTTCGGTGAGTCACCAACTCACCATGACCCTCCTATCCTCAAGAATAGATGTCCAACCTCTATGGATAGGGAAGCAAACTGAAATCCATCCTCCAACATTGTCTTGGTACTCCATTCATAGTCAATGAGTCCTCAATCTAACCATTAACTTACCATGTTCATGACTTGAGTGAATCTCGACTCGAGTTATAAAAGTTCATAAATCTCTTCCCAAACATCCACTAGTGTAACAAGGACAATTCTTACAACTTGTCCAACCATTGTTTGGGGCACCTTCCTCCTACACAACTGAAACGCAAACGCCTGCCTGTGTTGTCGGCACAAACTCAAGGTGTCGGACATAGGGACCCTAGAAAACCTAACAAGCTGACACGTCTATACAATTCATTATCATCATTGCTTTGGCCTAGCTATCTTGGGCTAGCCTGATGCATCTGTATGATTATATAGTAAAATTCTTTTACACCATATCAATATCGGGTTGTTAATGCATAAAGTAAAAATACATTAACCATATAATAGTGTACGGAATATACCAAAAGTCAATAGGAAGATAAATTGGAGATTTTTTTTAATAGCCATTTTGATGCATGTTAGAAATGTGTCAGACACCATGTGTCCAACAAAGTAGCTTTTGAAACCCTGTTATGGTTAGAGCACCTATGTAGGAATTAATGCAAAAATTAAGGCCCGCCAGCAGAGACATGCCTATGGGTCATTTGAATCTTTCCTCCATGTGCGAAGGCCCCACACATCTTTGATTAAGCCACCCACTTCAGCCTGATGTATGTACATGTTCTATTCATTTGAATGGATCTGATAATGGTATTTAGTCCAACCATACTCATCGTCTTCTACTTTTTTCCTATTATGGGAGATGAACTAGTTAGGGCCCATTTGGATGCACCCTCAAAATAGGTGTTTGATGCTTGAACATCGTTTTGAGCCAAACTGTAATTTTTTTTTTTTTTTTGCACGCCCACACTCACACCCACAGCACCACATGGGTTCTCGAACCCATGACCTTAGTGTTGAAACACACTGTGTCTACCACTGAGCCAAACCTTAGCTCATGTTGTGCATTTGGATGCACTTTTGGAAACCTCATCTGATCCCCACTCATTGATATAGAGGCTAAAAATCCCACTTGCCGAAGTTGCAGGAAAACGCCTTTTGCAGAAAACGCCTTTTGGAAGTTGCGTCCAAATGGGCCCTTATGCTATTTTGCCCGATCATTCTCACAGATTTATGCTGTTCTCCTGTGATGGGAGGACCTATTGATGCTTTGCTGCATTTGCACGCTATCACAATTCATGAAGTCATTTTGTACAGGAACCAGTGGATCCTTTTTCCCTTGTCGCGGATGAACTATCGATCCTTGCTAATAGATTGCGGTCAATGGTGGTTGCTGAGGTATGTGATCTTTGTTTCTTTTTGCTCTACAATGGTTCTTTACCATCTTTCTCCTAATCCCTCAGGACCTTATTTTTAGAATCAAGCATTGATGTGATCTCATACAGGTCCCTAAGTTGGCGTATGCCGCCGAATACTTCTTCAAGATGGGGGTTGAGGGGAAGAGATTCCGTCCCACAGTAAGTTCTAATATTGCAGACTATTGAGTTTTATGTCAATCCTGTCCATTTGGCTGCCTTTTTCTAGTGTGTTATATATTTAGCCATCTTTTTTAGTGCTTGGTCATCTCTTGGTTTGATTTTGATCATCTTGGTTGATTTTTGAGATCTTCGCCCACAAATTGCTATGTCCATTACCATCTTTCAAAAGAAAAAAAAAATGCTATATCCATTACTAGAATGGCATCACCAAGGAGAGCTTTGCTAAGCCCACACGCATGTGCAATAAAGCTTATTTACACCCTAAATATGTGCCAGCATGGTACAATAGACCCAGGTCCAATCCATCCATTAGAAAGGCACCACTATATTGATGCCCTAGCCCGACAATCAAGTTGATCCATTGGTAAGGTGGGCACAGTTTGCAAAACAAATGTACAGCTCTGAAAAACTTGGCTGAAATTTTCTAATCCATTCACCTGTTCCAATATTGTGGTCCACATGCTGGGTGGACCAGATTTTTTTTTTTTAAACATGTAGAAGATTGGACCAACCTGATGGATGCATTGGATCTCGCATCTACGTGCCATGCTGGTACACTTTTGGCATGTACACAAGTTTTATTGCACACATGTGGGCTTAGCAAAGCTCTTACCAAGGGTATTTATTATTACCCAGATATCTAATGCTCTGACTATCTATTGTAGGTGGAAATACAATGTTTGATCAAGCATTTGATCGGACGAATGAAATGTACATGTGGTGTGGGCCCTACCTTTTAGTGATGCACATGGTTCATATGGGGGGTTCCGTGGTGAAGGGGAGATTCCCTGAAAATCTCCCTCATTGGATGATTGTAACTGTTGGTTGGGCCATCATTAAATGTGGATCATTGGTTGTAGTTATCCAGTTTCTCTGGGTTCTAGGATCATTTGATACTACAGATAATAGAGCATCACCCATCTGATGATGGGTGTCACACCACCTGTTCCTTTTTTGTGTAAAAAACACAATCTTTTGACCGAGTACTCTATAATGCCTTTATTTTAGTCTCTAGCTTGGCATTTTCTTCTTTCCTTAGCAAATGACAGACTGTTGGCGTCTGCAGGTGCTGTTGTTGATGGCATCAGCTCTGAACATGCCCATACCTCAATGCGCCGCTGATGGTGTGCTTCAAACTGTATCGAAGGAACTGCGTGCCAGGCAGCAATGTATTGCTGAGATCACTGAAATGATCCATGTCAGTTGTTGGAAATTGTTTCTGTGTGTATTAATTTAAAATGATAATTGCGAGAATATCCCCTCTAGTTTTTTGACATTCGCAAAGACCTCCCTCTAGGTTTGGATTATTGCAAGTACCTTTCCTCTAATTTATGTTTTCATTACAGATTCCCCCACATGGTCTATTAGAACCATCATCTTTGAGAGATTATCCGTTTTATCCCTATCTCGTAGGTAAGTAGTCCCAGACGTGTGGGCCTGCCATTGTGCAATATGTCATCCAACCTTTTCAGTGTGGTCACTCCACCATGAAAATGGGAAACCCCAAAAATCAGGCTGATCCAACCATCGGGTGGCCCACCACATAAACTTGGAGGTTTTTGGGTGCGTGTGGACCACCCAATGATTGGATTAGCCTTTTTTTATTTTTTATTTTTTATTTTTGGGGATTCAATATTTTACTGGAGAGACCTATTGGACGGGTCGGATACCATTTATGCATAGCAGTGGGTTCCACACATGAGTAAATAATCCAAATGAGACAAGGGTATTTTGGTCATTTGGTGCTGATCTGTTTAATATCTCTTAGCTGGGGGGAAATACGTGCAACAATCCAAATGAAAGGGGAGGTGTTTACAATTGTCATGAACTAGAGGGGAGGTGTGTTGGGAGTGTTAAAGTCCCTTGATATACATTGATACTCCATCCTCCGTAGACTCGAGCTTTTAGAGAAAGTGGTGATTTGACATGGTACAATTATCTCCCTACTTTAACTGTTGAGTATCCACAAAAAACAATAGCATCCAAGTAACTGGTGTGTTCTTTGTGCTAGGTGGCGAGTCTTCTTCATGATGATGTCTTAGATGATGCAGATACGCGACGTGGCATTGTTTCTTTGAATTTTGTAATGGGAAACAAGGTATGTCCAAAGAAACATCAGTTTCGATGTGCATGTTTGTGTGTGACATGCATGTTGAACATGGCAAATCCTTTGAAATAGGGAGACTGGGAGAGTCCTTGTCATAGAGATTCAGCTTCAATCTTGTTATAATACCCTCAAGGTCATGTGGATTTCTATGGAAGGCAATGTACTAAAAAATAGCATCAGACATCGGTGACTTGACTCAGCCGAGTCAATTTGAATCGACGGGATTTCGAGTCTAGACACTAAGAAACTCGCTGATGAGTTAGATGCAGTCTTTGCTTAGCGAGACTCGTGGAGTTGGCTCGCTAAGTCGGTTGACTTTTTGTGACTCGGCAAGACTCAAACTGAGTCACTCGTTGAATGATTGCTTTTGTAATTAAAAAAGACAAAGCAGGATGTGAGTTTTGAAGACACAACCTCCCGGCGAAGCACGTGCTCTCACCAAAACCTCCATGTGCATTTTTTAAAGCAAAATGAGCCTTTTTTTGTATACACGTTATTTAATTACCTTTTATTAACCTAAGACCTTAATTTAATTATTTAAGCATCAAGTTGAGTCAAGTCTTCGGGTGAACTCAACCTGGCTGAATATTGAGTTGAGTTTTCAGGTTTTTGAACTATGACATCAAAGCTATTTGATTTTGAATGCTCTTTGGGTCAATTCACATCTCTATTATTAGCTCAACTGCATTTCTGATGATTGAAGATGATAAACAGAGGCCGGGTACCGATTTCCTTGTTTCGTGTGCTGCACAACAATTGGGGATGTGGTCCAGTCGTCCATGAGACTGTGTTTATTGGATGCTTCCACTGTGGATGGACCACTTTCCATGAATCACAAGGATCAATGATCCTACCTGTCCAATTGGTGGCCCTTTTCCATCCGTGCTGACCATTCATGTTATTCTTTTCAGCCATCCATTTGTAGGCAAACTGTTGGGGGGTTAAGGCCTGGTCCCTGAGTTTTTTTTAGACTATTTTTTTTTTTTTTTTCAATTGTAGGTAACCTGTTGGACTCTCATGTCACATGTTCAATTTGAGTGCCCCACCCATTGATAGTCTTTCAACCTTCTCACATATTTATTTTGCTTCCAACTTGGAATGTAACACATGATTGCTATGATATCTGTCTAGGAAGCTATCCACCGTTCACTTCTAGGTTGGCCTCTTCTTTCCAATAAAGCATTTTATAATCCAAGTTTAAGCTCAAAATTTTATCCTCATTTGATGCAGCTTGCTGTACTGGCGGGAGATTTTCTGCTCTCCAGGGCTTGTGTGACTCTCGCGTCATTGAAAAACACAGAGGTATATGATTATAAGATTTTCTTTTTAAATTTTTTTCATATCTGTTCTCAATACAATTCAATTTTTGTCTGGAGCAGTGTTTTAAATAGCTACTCTATGTAGCGTGTCGCTTACGCTACGTAGCGTAGCTTAGCCTAAACGCTATGTAGCTCATGAAAATAGCTTAAGTTGCGTGTAGCCTACACTACATGATTAATTTGGATACACTATACGCTACATAGCTCACATTACGAGTCATTTTTCACTATAACATTAAAATCAATAATGTTTTTAATGATTTGTTACATTTTTCTATTTCAATGAAAATTAGTTAGTCTTTTCAATGCTTTTAGAAAAATAATATAAGAAATAGTTTTAAATAAGTTTTGTTGCTCTTTCTTCACTTTTATATTTAATCACTTTTATCTAGCATGTTATGAAATTTTGTCAAATTTTATTACTAATCATCTAATTTGGTGCAACCTTGATTAAAAATCTAAGTAGTGTGTAGCTTACGCTACACGCTATGTAGCTTACGCCTCACGCTTCAGAGGGGTGAAGGCTACGCTGCACGCTAATCGCTATTTAAAACACTGGTCTGGAGTTCCATAGTTTTACTTGACAGCTTATCCTGGTATAAAAAATTCAATACAGATTTATGAGGTTTGCTAATTCCACATGCATTTATAGCCCAGTGCATCTATATGCTCGTTTGCATGCCAATATGGTACACATGAAGATCTGATCCGTCCATTAGGTGTGTCCCACTGGGTAGATTTCCCAGACCCAAAATCAAGCAAATCCACTGATCAGCTAGACCAAATGGATGGCTGAAGGAAGCTTCTTTAAGCCGTCCACTATTTTTACACTGTGGCCTGCATGATGAGTGGAATGGCCTAATTTATTGGGCCAAGTCGGATTGTCGGTTTTTTTTAGGCACATTGTTGTAATTCCAAGCCACAATAAACCCAAATCAACCCTAGGTATTAGAAATTCGGATCTAATACCACTGTCAATCCGTGCGCTTTGTGGAAGCACGTTCAACGAAGATAGAACAATCAAAATAGAATAATCCAATCGAGCAAACACAAATACATGATTTTAACGTGGAAAACCCTTGTGGGAAAAAAACAAGGGTACAAAGCAATGCACAACCCTATGAAAACCCTAGCCCTTGAGAAAATCTTTTCCCAAGCTCGAACAAGTGTAGAAAACCCTCCCGCTTTGCAAAACCCTTGCCCTTGGAGAGAAAACACTCGTCTTTGGAGAGAAAACCCTTGTCTCATCAAGCCCTAATCGTATTACACCTTAAATACCTCGATTTGTGGAAAACCTCGTAACTAATTGGCTTCTGTCAGTCGGACCAACATGGACCGACTCTGCTCCTAGACTGAGAAGTCCTGCATGCTGTCGTCCAACTGACAGAGCCCTGCAATGTTGCCCAGACTACGCAGAACACAAGGCATCTGCACAACACACATGTTCTAGTGGCATATGGGCTGGTGTGCATATGATGGGCCTATACACTCGCATGCTATTGGCGACATGAATTGATATCGACAGTAATAGTACCATATAATTGTAAATGTAGGGGCCCGTCTACATTCAGTTATATCTATTTTTGTCGTATCATAAAAGAGTTGCTAGTGACTGGTAAGGCACATAATACCATCCATGTGTAACTGGGAGGAAGGTTTTAAATATCTGTATCGGGGGAAATATTAGCCCTTGTGGCTTCTAATAATTCGATTGGTTCTTTCACATGTTGTGACCTTCTTCCTTGTGTATCTGCAGGTTGTGACACTAATGGCAACTGTTTTAGAGCATCTTGTTACTGGGGAGACGATGCAAATGACTACTACATCTGACCAACGTTTTAGGTACTGATTTTAATATGTAGAAACTTGCATCATCATCATCATCATCATCATCATCATCCTCATCCTCCTCTCTCTCATCATCTTCAACATCTAAGCCTTATCCCAACTAATTGCAGTCACGAATCCTGTTCTACCATTCCATTCTATCATGGACCATATCCTCGTGAGGGTTCATGGTAAAAGTTGTGCAAAGTTTCATGCCGGCTGTGAACCTGACGCAACCCCCCTCCATCCAGGCTTGGGACCTGCAATGAGAGCTCGAAACTCCCACACGTGTACAGATCCCCGCACACACCCACACAAGCATGTGCACACACTCACACTCCCATCAACCCACACACAGGGCTGCAACTTGTGTTCGGGCCAACCCAGACCCAACTAGGGCCGTCAACGGATCGGATTTAGATCGGATCAGTGTTGATCCGAAGCCGATCCGATTAAGGATTTACATGATCCGAATCCAATCTGGATCATAAGTGTCTAATCCGAATCCGATCTATTTAAATTTTTCGAAATCTGAATCCAATCTGATCCGATCTACTCCTTTATGTAAATCTTATCAAAACTAGTACTCCTTTATGTAAATCCGATAAAAAACTAGTGCAGCTTAGATTTTTTTTTCTTTTCCTTTTACACCCCCTATAATCGGATCGTGTGGGTTGATGGGAGAGTGTGTGTGTGTGTGTGTGTGTGTGTGTGTGTGTGTGGGTGCGTGAGGGGGTTATCGGTATCGATACATTGGTGATATCGATACATTAGCGATACATCACCGATACCTAGGATTTTTGACACTACCGGTGGTCAGTGTTATCAAAATCGTACGATTCATATCGTATTGTATGGGTGTACGATTCAAATTGTACACCCAAATCACAAATCCTAAATAATCGTACGATTATAGTACGAATCGTATCAGATCATAATAATCGTATCGAATCGTACGAATCGTAAGATATGCGTTTGTGGGTACCCCGGAGAAGAAAACCAAAAAAAAGGAGGAAGAAAACACTAAAAGAAAGAAAGAAAAAACATCTACTTACCTCTTCTTCTTCTTCTTCTTCTTCTTCTTCTTCCCGTGCTGCTGCGGCTGCTGTGGCCTGCGGCAGCTGTTGCGGCTTCTGCGGGGGCTGTGGGGGTTGCGTGGGTGGCTGCCGGCAGCTCTCTCTCTCTCTCTCTCTCTCTCCTCTTTAAACAAGAAGGCTATGTGGCCTTCTATCTGCCATTTTTTTTTTTACTCCACCGGTCTATATGGTGCGATGCACACCTCACTGTTACTTGATGTCCACCTTAATACATGTTGCATATCCACACCGTCCATAGTTTTTCCATATCATTTTAGGGCATGGTCCCTAAAATGAAGCATATCCAAATCTCAGGTGGACCGCACCACGGAAAACAGTGGGGATTGAAGGCCTACCATTGAAAACTTCTTGGGGTCCACAAAAGTTTTGGATGAAGCTGATATTAATGTTTTCCCTTCATCTAGGTCTGTGTGACCTTATGAATAGGTTGGATGCGAAATAAACATCATCGTTGGCCTTAGGAAAGTTTCAACGGTAGGCATCATTATACCCATTGCTTTTCGTGGGGTGGTCCACCTGAGCTTTGGATTTGCCTCATTTTTAGGCTTATGCCCTAAAATTATTTGGCAAAATGGATGGACGGTGTGGATATAACAGATACATCATAAAGGGGCCCTTAAAACATTGCCACATCAACACACCATCTGAATCCCACCAAATTGTGGCCTAAAAAATTGTAGATGAGGCACATATTAATTCAAAATTAACCAATTAAATTTAGGCATACATTTATTCTTACTATTTATTATATTTTTAATAAAAAAATAAAATTATTGTGTAGAATATTCATAACCAATAAAAGAATTGTGTTTGTGTAGCATATTCATGATTTACGGATGATTGATATGTTTTTTTAATTTTTCTTATCTATGATAATTGTTTTGTATTTTTTTAAAAATAATTTTATGAAAATCTAAAAAAAATCTTACGATTTACGATATGATTCACGATACGATACGATTCAGACAAGAAAACGATTTACGATTTGATAACATTGCCGGTGGTATCGATATCACCACTAGTGTTATCGTTATCGTTGAGCTGGAGATAGAGATAATATCAGGGATATTTCAATAATATCAGAGATAATTTGAACAATGACCGGATCGGATCAAGGTCGATCCAAATCCGGTCCAATTATTAAATAGATAAAAAAATTTGATCCGAATCCGATTAAATCGGATTGGATCCGGATCGGATTCAGACCATTATCCGATCCGTTGACAGCCGTAGACCCAACTGACCCAATCCGAGTTTGGATTGGGTTGGGTTCGGGTTGAAAAACACCAACCTGATTTGGATTAGGGTTGGGTTTAGGTTGAGCAAATCCAGGTTTGATTAGGTCAGGTTGGGAATAATCACATGTATTTGCGTTGGGTTGTCAAGTATAGATGACTTTGGGTTGGGACCTTGGCTTGGAATTCTGGTCGGGTCCTCTCAAGATCAGGCTGGGCTCAGTTGACCCCCAATCCACCTGAGTTGCAACCCCACCCAACCACCTACCCACCTGTACTCCCCCCGCCCTGACTGGCTTCCATTGATGACCCAAATTTGTGGGGTGAATCTAATGGTTCAAGACACACACAGACAGACAATCCATGATCTGAATTTGAGGTGTGAATCTTATGGTTCAAAATCAAGACGGTGTCAAATCTGCAGTTTTTTACTCTCTGCGTTGTGTGCGTGTAAGGAACATATACCACGGATGAGTTGCCACATAGTGATTCCTTGTGGTGAAAGCCCATTGTGTTTCGGCATGGGACCCTTGATTTCAACTGTTGGAATTCTCTGTGGAAAAGGTTCAATTGCATTCTAGCATGGGACCTGTATTTTTGACCATTTGGATTTGTGTGCATGCATGCCACATATTCTGTAGATTACTTGCCACTGCCACAGAAGCATCATATAGGCATCTAGCACACATCACTATACTTTGTTCGTCCTGACCCATTCCCCCTGCACTGTTTTCTGATATTTTTCTCTATATGATCTGTATACCAGATCATTTTTTCTTGTTTGGACTGCAAATGTGGCTTATTCCATTGCTAATATGTAAATATTTTCATGTGGATGCAGCATGGAATATTACTTGCAGAAGACATACTGCAAGACGGCATCATTGATTTCTAACAGTTGCAAAGCCATTGCTGTTCTAGCTGGCCAAACTGCGGAAGTTTCGATGCTTGCTTACGACTATGGACGAAATCTGGTTTGTTATCTAAGATGAAGTGGTTTGCTAATTCCCCACATGCATTCATGTCCAACCCCTCTACACGCCACCACATGTGCCAATATGGCAAATGTGTGCAAGATCCAAGCAATCGACCATGTGGGTTCTACAATGCAGATGCCTTGAATGAGATTCAGGTCAATCCACTCATCAGGTGGGCCACAATGTAGAAACAAATCAACAGCTAGAAACTTGTTTTGGGTTTCAGCCTTTCATTTGTTTCGCACTGTGGCCTACCTGATGAGAGGACTTGCAGGAAATATTGGGCCAGGGCATCCATGTGGTCTGTCCCACCTGAAGTGAAGCCCAGATGCTCAACACACATGCCAGTTTGGCACATGTGGCAGCATGTAAATACAAGTGTGTGGAATTAATAAACCTCGTAGGATTGAAGTCATCCTTTTACTCTGTTATGCATACTGCATTCTGTGATTGACTAATTTCTAGAATCCTTTCAGGGATTGGCATATCAGTTGATTGATGATGTCCTTGATTTCACTGGCACGTCAGCTTCCCTTGGAAAGGGTTCCCTGTCTGACATCCGCCATGTAATTTCCCTTTATCCCATGCCTATATTTCACTGGCTAGATGTGTTGACCTTCTGATATTTTGCTATGCTCTTTTCTAGTAAAATGATAGTTATAAAACTCACTGAGCTAACTAAAATTTGGATGAGTCGATTAACTTCCTCAGTTTAACTAATTTAAATCAAATATAAAGGTTTGTGTGGCACCAAAATAATAATAATAATAATAATAATAATAATAAGAATAATAATAATAATAAAAGATAGAAGCAATGTTGGTTTTAAGACTCGTCTGAATCAGGTGTGACTCACATGAGTCGACTCGTGCTCGGCACTACCTGGTCTGGTTCGATACAACACGTTGCTCCCCTGAGTCATCCCTGACTCAAGATTGAACGAGCCGATCGGACTCTAAAAAACATGGATCGAACAAGTCATTTTTTGCGTTCATTCAGTTATCTAATGCAGCTCTTTTTTTCTTTTTCTTTTTTTTTAAAATAAAAAATCTAATGTATTTTTTAATTATCAATAGCTTTTCCCTATAGTTGCTAGGCCAATGTTCATTTATGAATTATGTGCCTAATACAAGTAGTTGTTTTGTAGGCTTACAATATAACTAGTTGGCTTGGACATGTGGAATAGTCCAATCATTGATCGGTACTGTCCACACATCCCGCCGACTTTTGGTAGGTGCTGATCAAGAACCATACCAATTGGATGATCTTAACACCATCTGATCAATGGTATACAAAAATGGATGGCTAAGATCAAACGGAGAAAATAGGTCAGTTCATCACCTTCAAATATGTATTCAATGGGCCCCACCTTAGATTGCTTGTGATTCTAAGGAAACAGTTTGGGAGGATGATGCTAACCTTCTGATCCATGGCTTGTAAAATCTACAGTCGTAAAAGACTACTAGCATTTCAAAGGGTCAGACTGTTTAATCAGTGTGATCAAACTGTATCAGTGGTGCCAATGAACGGACAGCTCAGATTGATGATCAGACTATCCCACATATCAAATGTGACTAGTTGTATCATAAGCTTGTGATATAACTAGTTGTGAGATCCTTTCCCTTCAACTAGTTAGCCGTTGAGTCAAAGTCATATTTTCTGGTTTTGAAAAAAGCTAAAGTAGAAAGAGATTCTAAGCTAATGGGTGCTTTGTACGTGAGAAGGGTCAAGTGAGAATTGATATAATAGGTGGGGTGGCTATGCTGCTGGACTCAAAGATTTTAAGACTTGGGAATAATGGGTGGGGTAGCTATGCTGCTGGACTCTTAAAGGTTTTAAGACTTGGGACTTGGAGAGACTCATTCAGTACCGAGTCAAGTCATGACTCTGCCAAATCAGGCCGAGTCATCCCTTATTCCTCACCTTGACTTGTGGTGCCAAACAGAATCTTACTCGACTGAATCCGAGTTGACTCAGGTGTGTTGCATGAGACTCGGACTAGTTGTCAGACATGAGCTGGAGTGACTAACTGCAACCAAACTATTCAATTGGATGTTGCACATTGAGTTATCTAGTTTTTTAGTTGAGGGGTTATAGGGTCCTGATTTATCAAACTCGTATGAATGGGGTCATGTTTGGTGATATATACTGTTGATCTTGATGGGCCCACCATGAGCGGGGGATTCTTTGAAAATCTCCCAGATTCCAGATCCTATACATCCCTTTTTTTTTGACAGACAGTTGCTGTATTCTTTTCTTAACCATCCACGTGTAGGCCATTGTATGGTGGGTCTGAACTGGGATATTTTTGGGGGCACCCCCTATGTACAGTGGGTCCCATCTGCTCAACGGTCAGGATCACCCAATCACACGGACTTGGCACTTCAGGACACTGTAACTTCTCTTTGTAGATTAGCTGCTTCCCTTAGGCAATGCATCATATTGTTTCTAAACGTCGGCCCTACTGGATACTGTTTATTCACTAAAATTAGGTGTATAAATAAATGTCTTGATTGGGTCATATTCATGGTATGTTTACACATTTTTGGATATAGAAATACTCACCCACAATGGTTGCATTGCACACAGACTTGTCAATGTGTCATGCGTGTTGGACATCCATTCTGTGCATGTGGTGGGCCCCCACAATTAAGATGAGCTGGCATAAAAAATGGGATGGTCTAATCATCAAGCAGGCAACATCTCTACAAAGATGGTGGACGGCTATTTTGCCCAATTCCAAATTCCTCCCTCCCTTTTCAGTATTTTAAAATAAGTCCCTGCCTTTTCTGCATACGGCTAAAATGGTTCCCGTAGTTAAAGCTTACCTGATGTAGGGGAAGAACCCCATGATCGAGGGCGTGGATCACGCACCTTCCTGCGGGAGATGGAGCGGAAGAAAAACAAGAGGAAACTAAAGAATTTTCGATTTTGGAGTTTGAACCAAAACAGTAAATTGTAATTCCCGCTTTTGGATTTCGGGCCTAATTCGTGGGGCCCATATTGATCATTTATGATGATCATTTCCGTCCATTTTGTAGAGCTGCTCGACGACGAGAAAACCCAACAAATTTCACATCAATCCGAGTTACGGATTGACCGTGGCATCCAAAATAGTATGAACTGTCTAGAAAGTTCCGAATTCTGCCGACTTAACTTGGAGATAGTCCAGGTGGCCCATCACTACTGATATGAAGAATCTAAGCCGACTATCTTGAAGAGTACATCGATGTCAGCAAACCATAAAGTTTTGTGTTAATCAAATGTGTGGATTGCTCGTACTAGTGGAAGGAAGACGACGCCCAACATGCGTTATACAGTTTGCGAAGATTTTTCTGATTTTCTTTCCTATTTCACCTAGGAGTCTTTTCTTAGCATGCTAGTATGAATTAGGGTTTAGTTTTTCTATTTAAATTATCTTAAACTCAATTATTGTTATTCAATTCTCATTATTGTTCAATAAAATTATAGTTTTTACCAATTTTCTTCTCGTGGATTCGGGAACCAACTAGTGAGGAAGACGGTGATCGACCTCCCACGTCCTCCCTGCGTCATTACCTCATGACACTCTGACAGAATGTATAATGCTGTTAACTTTAAAGGTTAAGGCCTTAGGGTGTGTTTGGTTGCCCTAAGTATCACGAAATTTTGCACCACATTAGACTAATTAATCATGATATTTGGTGCAACCAAAAGCACCCTTGCACGTTTCAAACAACAAAAAAAAGACATTTTCACCCTCATAGATTATAAGCAACAGAAGAAAGGTGTTCATTAGGATGGGAATATTGTGACACATCCGGGTAAAATATCCAGAAGGTTCGCTCATTCAGTCGGCCATGTGTTTGTTTAATGTAGGTTGTTGGTTGTCTTCTTTTGAACCATTCATATGTACATGTGGAGACCATCTGATGGGTGGATGGGCTGATTTTTGGGCCGGACTGTGTACATAATGCTCCCACCTAATGACTGGTAGGATCTCACACACATGCCCACCTCATTTTCTCATGTTAATTTTGGCGAGACGTTATGTAAGTGGGGGTAGAAACATCATTTTCAATGCCGTCTAGAAAAACAGTGATGGGCGGGTGTTTATGGTCTGAAAGCGAAAAAGGGAGGGGTTTATTTAGGAATACTGAAAATCATGGAGGTATTTGGAATAGAATGAGGGGGCAATTTGTCAAAATCTCTAAACATTATCTATACTCTTATCGTGTCTGTGATCTGATTTTGCAGTCCAATTGGATCGAACCATCCCATGATTTTAAAGTTCTATTCTATGTTTAAAGATGATAGTTCTGATGAATTTTGCTCATTTTATAGGGAATCATAACAGCCCCAATATTATTTGCCATTGAAGAGTTCCCTCAATTGCGTGGGCTGGTCGATCGGGGCTTTGATGACCCTTCAAACATTGATCTTGTAAGTGCTCAGTCTCTCGCAAACACTTGTAGTTTTTAGTTTGAGAAGTGATGTCCGCTTCCTTCATATAATGATTTTTGTGGGGGTACAATGTATTTATTTTAGGAAGCCTCATGTGATCCTCAATTTGCGTGTGATCATTATGAGTGGGACCCATGGTTAGGTCATCCAAACCGTTGATACAATGGTACACATCATGAATAGACCCTGACCCCCATTTGCCGATGGTTGGTTATAAGCCTTCCGTCGGTTGCCTGCAAATGGATGGGTAAGACTAGATAACAACAACGGGCCATATTCAACTGGAAAAAGCTAAAAATTAGATGGCTATGATCTTCCGATATAGAAGACTTTTGGGGCATGCTCCATCCATGGTGGGAACCATCAGTTCAATGGTCTGATCAATGAACCATTACTGCAACTGTGGATACCAAAAACGTAAGGATGCTATGCGCATCTCAACATCGGTGATGATGTGCTTCCTCATTGTAACGAGTGTTGTTGGTGAGCATGCTTAGATGAATAATGTGCATAGTATTCTGAAACAACTTTGTACCATCGTTCTAAAACTCGGCAACCCAACTTGGAACTCAACCGAGTTAACTCATTCAGCATGATTTCAAGCCAAGTCATTGGGAAACTTGCTTGGAAGTCTGATTTGTTCGGAATTCGACTGTAATCATTGAGTCAGCTCACTGAATCAGAATGACTTGACACAACTTGCAGCAATCCGAACCGAGTCACTTGTTCCTGGGTCATTTGCTTGATTGAAGTTAGAAATCACAACATTTACTGTGAAACGACAGTAAAACTGCCATCTCATTGGCTGCGTTGCTGTGCTTATGTCATGCATTTTCAATATATTAACTATTTGCAACTAATTTAAAATACTTATTTGTAATTATGAAATCCCAAACTTGGGTCAAGTGAATGGGCCCATTACACCCAGATCCATAGCTCAAGTGGGAGACTGAGTGAAGATAACCTCATTTCAACACTTGAGGTCTTGGTATCGATTCCCAAGTGGGGTGGCTAACATTGTGGTGTGAGTAACAGGGGTGGGTGGCTATACTAACCCCCCCCCCCCCCAAAAAAAAAGAAAAAAAAAAGAAAAAAAGAAAAGTGAATGGGCCCGTTCTTTGATTGATTCTGACTGGACAAGTGGGGCCCATGGATGGTGATCCAGATCATTGGTATGACGGATCCCATGGGGATGGTGGTGACCTTGAACTCCTGATGAAACAATCCTAACCTTTCGATTGGTGCCTTACGAAGGTATTCAATAACTGTAATGGTGGCCGTAATGGCCAACCTTATGGCCGTCGCTATACGGGCCACTGTAATGGTAAAAAAAAACTTTCAAAGGAAAAAAAGAAGTATCTGTCCCATATTAGAATGTTACAAATTTGTATCAGCCTGTTTTGGCTGTTATAGGGCCGTTATGGACTTTCTTTTTTCTTTTTTCTTTTCAGAATGGCCGTTGCAGCCCTGTATCGCGCAGCGGGTCCCACCGTTACTGTTACATAACCGTTTTTGAATACCATGTACCTTAGAAATAGATGGTCAAGAAAATATTGCATTCTTCCACATCCAATGGGGGAAAAAAAGGCAAAAGATTGGTTGGCCAGGATCTTGTTATGGGACTCATTCACTTGGGGCCTATCAAATGACCTTTTGGATCATCGAGCTGTGGGCTCCATTTGGACATACTAAAGACTCGAGGATCGCAAACAATTCCTTGATGTAAAATGGATGTAAACATTCATTTATTTATTTTTAAATTCAACAACTCTTCCCCAGCTCCTTAGGTCCTTGGCAGAGCTGGGTGTATCTTGCACCAGTTCAGCCGTGTCACCCTCTAGACTCGTGCTGCTGAACCAGATTGGACTGAAGCGAGTTGGAGTCGACTCTGATTAGTGGTCAATTTGCAATGTATACATATTTGCTTGTATGATGTAAGGTTGACTACCTGCTGATCTGTCATGTATAAAATCCTCAGGCTCTTGATTATCTTGGAAGGAGCCGTGGAATCCAGAGGACCCGGGAGCTAGCAGCCGAGCACGCCAACCTTGCTGCCACAGCGATTGATTCTCTCCCCGAAAGCGATGATGAAGATGTCCAGATCTCAAGACGGGCCCTCGTCGATCTCACCCATCGAGTTATCACAAGAACGAAGTGAATAATAATAATAATAATAATAAAAAGCAGGTCTTCTCTCCATCAATTACGGAAAAGGAAGAAGAATATGAAAGGTTAGATCATTCAATCAATCTCCGGAAATTGTTCTTTTGATATTCTTTTAATTATTTCCAAGCATTTTGTTCTCTGTTTCTCTTTGCTTTTTCTTAGTTTTTCTCGATCCGGAGGATCAGACTTCTTGCATGTACAGATAAATTCCTTGGTTCCTATAATTCACAGCTGAAATCGCTGTGGTCTCATAATCTGATCTCATTGGCGGAAATGATCTCCCGGAGTCTCTGCGCCATGGTTTTTAGTCTCAGACGAATCCTGTGATGAGTTGACTCACACTCGGTTGAACTAATCCGGTTCAATACAATGAGTTACCCTGACTCAGGCGAGTCAGGCCACTTCACCGACCCCCCCCCACCCCCCCGGTCTGGGCCAACAACTTGCCCGCGTGAACTCATTCTCAATTGGACCAGATTCAGTTCAATACAATGAGTCACCCGAGTTGCCCCCGATGAGTCGGGCCATTTCACCCTGACTAGGGTAAGTCCAGCCTATTCATCCCGACTTGGCCGAGTCACGAATTGACTCAAGACCAGATGAGTTGGTCTGAGTGTTATTTTCATGGTCTGCACAGACCTTAAACATGCAGAAGGCTAATCCAACGCATGGATCCCAACAAATGTGGGTCAGGTTGGAAGTTGGCATGCATGCATGTAAGAGACTGAGCTGAGAAGTCTGAAGAGGGTTTAAGGTTTAGTGATCCAAACATGGTGTGACATAACGACCATTATAGGGCCGTAAAGGCCATTACATAAAGGTAATGGCTGCAACCGTTACGTTACAGGGTTGTAACGTAACCCCTTGTAATGGAAAAAATGACTCATAGCCACTGTTACACCCCTTGTAATGATCCATTATAGGGCAGACATAGGGGTTTATATATATATATATATATATATATATATATATATATATATATATATATATATACACACACACACACACACCGTAAAAGCAAGCTGTTTCAGGGGCCTTAATGATGGTGGCCATTACTGCCGCCATTACTATTATGGAATACCTTGGATCCAAATCGTCCATCCACCAAACGGTGGATGAACCATGTTCTAAAGCTATATCCCAAATGAGAAAATTCTAACCCTTCTTATGTCATGTGGTCAGAAAAAAAAAAGAGATAGCTATGAAAGAAAATACAGCAATGCTCTACATTCAACTAAGAAAAAGCCTAAAGATTCCATGGCTAGGATCTTCCCATCATGGAGTTTTTTGGCACATCGGCCATCCTCAGTTAGACATGCACGGCAATGGTTTGTATGGCCCACTCGTACAAACTGAAAACCTGTGTATGGAGCTGGCAGAGGATATCTGATTACCCGATTACCCAACATATCCAACCTGAAAAAATTAGATTAGATATGAGACTTAATCGATTCAAATTTTTTTACCTAAATACCTAACTTCTAAGTAGGTTGGATCCATATCTACTTACCCAATTACCTGAGGGTATTTTCATAATTTACTAAACTAATAATATTCTTAACTAAAATATTAAACACTAATATATGATTTGTTAAATTTTATTTTTGCTAACCTACATTGACGTGGATGATGAGGTTCATATGGTGTTGATTTGTGCTCTTCAAAATAATAATAATAATAATAATTTGTATTGATTGACTTGAACTTTATTCAAAGTCAGTAAGTTTTTCTTTAAACTCTTTAGGGCATGCAGCTTATGTTCCAACCAAGTATTCCATAACGGTGACTGTGGCTACAACAGATGCCACCATTGCCTTTTTTATATGAGCCGTAATGGCCGTTATGGTCTCTCTTTTTTTTATTGGAAAGAATAACCTAAAAACCAATGTTGTCAAATGGCATAAGCAATCCTGTGTGATCGCTTATCCTTAATTGCTTATGCAAGCGCATAAGCAATCATACCACTTTTTTTTAAAAAAATTTAAGAAAAAAAAAATGAATAATATGCGAACATATAATCACATATGCAATCGTTTTATGCAATATGCAATAGCATACCATCCATATGGCATATGTGACCGTCACAGATTATGTGATTGCTTTCGACAACATTGCTAAAAATTTGTATTGCCCTTGTAGTGGACTGTCATGGCCTTTACTGGAGTGTAACGGGGCGTTACGGGTCTTTTTTTTCTATTAAGTTTCTATAGCGTTTATCTGTATCTGCCCTGTATCTGATTTCTTTGGACAATATATGAATTTGTATCTGTATCCGATGTTCAAGTCAGATGTTGCAATTCCAACCCATTCACAATTGGGTTTTTTTTTTTTTTTTTTATATTTATCTAGTGGTTATAATTGTCCATTTGGCCTGATGAGCGGTTGAGATCTCGCACATCCTTCCCTGGTTATGCATGTGCCACGTTTGGTGCTTTGGGTGGTCTGATCTGGAAATCTTGCATTCTAGAAATCCAGGACGCCGATTCCTTGCGAAAGCCTTGCGCAGGAAGTTCCTGCCTGGGAACTTAGGTGGGGTCCAGCATGATATTTTCGAGAAATCCACCACGTCCATCCACTTTGTGAGATCATTTTAGGACATTATAAAAAAAAAATGAACTGCATCCAAGACTCAAGTGGGCTGCACTAAAGGAAAAGGTGGTTAGGGAAATTCCTACTGTTGAAACCTCCCTGGGTCCACAGTGATGTTTATATGGAATCAATACCGTTTATGACGTCATTTCTACTGGGATGAACTGAAAACACCAATATTAGCCTGATTTAAAACTTGTGGCCCAACGAATATTTCAACTGTGGACATACAATACTCACATTTTCGGCCCGCTTGAGCCTTGGATCCGGATAATTTTTGGTCTAATGTCCTTAAATGATCTAAAAAAACGGATGGATGGGGCGGATTTCTCAAAAACATCACGGTGGGCCCCACCTAGGTTCCCAGCGTAGGAACTTGCTGCGCAGGAAATCCGCGTCCGATTGCATGTGGAGGAACTGTTTGTTATTTGATCTATTGCCGTTATTATTAAACTGCCCTTAGTATGTATGGAATCCGGACCGTTAATACGGCAGCCCCACCTGCTTGGGTCCATCTGATGATCATGGCACTATTGTACATGGGATCGCCAGACTTTTTGACGGTTGCAAATGGAGATCCTAGCAAGTCAACAAACAGCCCGCAATGGGGCAATAGGCATCTGCTTCAGTTGATCAGAATCATGGGAATGGTGGGCCTAATGTATGAATGGTCTGGATCCTGGACCTCTTGTTTTAGAATTTTCATCATACCTTAGAAAGGATTCATCGCTCCTTTGACAAAAGGATGTGCACAAAGTAGTCTGGTTTTCTGTTGTACAAAGTGGGGCCCACCGTTGATACTCTCCTCTGAGCCGTTAGGGGGTGGACCATGCACCAATCTTGGGCCACTTTTCAGTTGAATGTGGACAGTTACAGTTTCTCCCCAGTGCAAAATCAGATCCTAGCGATGAGGCTTAGTGGGGCCCACTGTGATGTTTGTGAGAAATCCACCCCACCTATCCGATTTGCCAGCTCATGCTAGGATATGAGCTAAAAAATGAGGCAGATTCAAAACTCAGAGTGGGCCACACGACAGGAAACAGTGGGGATTGAATGGCCACACTGAAAAATTCATGGGGCTATTCAGGTTTTGGATCAGGCTAATATTTGTGTTCAGTTCATCCCAGTTGGAATGGCCTTATGAACGGTTTGGATGGCATATAAATATCATTGAACCCATCGAATGGTTTCGATGGTTGGCATTTCATTCGTACAGTCATGCATGTTCTGATCGGACCATGATCGGACGATCTCATTCGTACGGTCAAGCATGCAAAGATCGATGTGAAAGTGAAGCTAGTCTTGCTGTTCATTTTGCGGGCTCTCATTTGAACGGTTGTGATCATCCAATCAATGCTGTATTGGGGCCACATGCAATCCATGGCGGACTGCCTTCAACTCAATGGTCCACCATGATCATAGGTGGGCCCCACTTGGGCCTTTCTTATAAATTAACCAAGGCAATAGAGTGCGAAGATAGTTAATGTGTTATCACTTGGGCCATACCATGAAGACCACCTGGAACAAAAATCAGGATGCCCATCAGGTGGTCCATGCTGTCAGTATCAACGGACAACCGTTGATCTGACTCAGCACGTAAGTGTGGCCCACCTATTGGTGGGACCTACCATTTTCACGGTGCCGTTGTCCTGTATGCGATCAATTCTCTTATAAATATAGAAGAATTTCAGCGAGTTGAGAAGTTTTCCGAATTTTGCAAAAACGAGTTGAGTTGAGCCAGTCATGAAAAGTATTTTTGTGTAGCCTGACTGAGTGAAGGTTTTTGAACAACATCAGTACAAATACACATATATGGCAAATTAGCAACACTACCATTACCATCGTGGAGAGCATCGTTTTGACTCGGACGAGTCGACTCAGGCTAGTACCAACTTCGAGTCAGAACGTCCGAGTCACACCGATTCTCTTAATCATGATCGACGGTGCCGGTTTACTTCTTACATTAGTGTGAAGGTTACTCAAAACCACTCATAACATTGAAAAACAAAGAAGAAACACACATTTTCAGTTCTTCCCCGAACCCGACGGAATGTATGGTATGGGCCCATCTGATGAACGGCCCTTATCACGCATGCTGTGAATCTGGTTTTCAATCTCGTCGTCCCATGGCTTTTTCTCCTTATGTTCGTTGGGCCATTCATTTCCAAACTCAGCTTGGCTTAGGCTGAGAAAACCGTCGGTCATCCGGACATGAAATCCTGAGCGTTGAATACGGCCCATGCGTCCTGTTAAGACATTTGAGAGATCATCATGCATCGATCTAATGGTGAGATGTTGAGTTTTGAGTCTGTATTTTATGGAGGAATTGTATGATCCTTGAGGCCCACCATTGATCTGATGTCTACGGCAGATGGATCATGCCGGAAAAACTCCCAATAAACGTCATTGATCTGCTTCATTTTTGGCATCATGCCCTAAAATGAGCTGTCAAAACGGATGGACGGCATATATGTAAGACACATTCATTAGGGTTGCGCCCCAAAGTCATAAATTAACAGCCATGTTTCGGTGTCATATAGGTCAGGTCAAGGGAGAACCTGGACCCAACCAATTTAAGAATCGGGTCAGAATTTTAGACCCAAACCTAACCCATTGTAATTTGGGTTTAGGCTGATCTGGTCCAAGTCAAAGACAGCTGACCATTTATTTAATGGGTCAGTTCTAGGCCCATAGGACATAACACCCGACTCATTTATTGTATGGATCAGGTATAGAAATTACAATTTGAGCTTTCACACAAATAATGTTCCATACCATCCAATTAGCAATGGTTATTCAATTGAACCACCGGTCCAAATTCAATAGGTAGAATCAGCAGGTAGTGGGTCTGAACACTTCTCATAGGTCCAGACCCACTAACATGACCCGTTGAGTCGACCCGACCTACATAAAAGTATTGAAAAAAAAGCATAGATGAACCTACCTGAAGGATGGCGAAAACCTTTTCAGCGACGTATTTTTGTGGAGTCGTTGCACCCTTCTGTTGCAGTTTATCTGGGTGGAGGCAAAGCCTCGCTTTCTGATACGCCTTTCGTACTTGTGATGTTTCGATCAAGTCCGGTAGAGGGATGGCGTGCCATCCACTGGTGGGCCACAAAATCTGAATCCAAAAGTAAGAATGGTTGGATTGAGGGATAAATGGTACTTAATGTCATGCCTGAATGAGTGATAAAATGGGCCATGGTCACACACCCAGCTGGTGAGATCAACCCGGGATCCCTGTACTCGACCCGACCGAGTCTGAGTCGGCTCGGGCATGTTTTATCTTGGCCCGACATGGACCTGCATGTGGCTTGGGCCTATGTCCATCTTGTGGGCCCGGCTTGGACAGACCTAGCCCAGCCTATTGGCAGTCCCAGATAGAACTTTTAGAAAAAGAAAATGGAGGGAAATGAGTAAAAATTACAAATTGAAGGGTGGAGAGCAATGAGCGGATGTTTCCTTCCTTGGCAGCAGACCACTCCTTTATGTCTTCCTCCAACATCTCCTTTTCCATCTATGAATTTGCATGAGATAGCACAATACATAGTCAATTTCTATTGGGTTTTTCTAATTATATAATAATATTTTCTATTTTGAGTTTATATTAATCATCAAATATGATATTTAATTTATACTTGCATTGCAACAATTGGATCGTCTAATCAACCAATCTAGGTCGTCCATTAGGGGTCGTTTGGCAGTGTGGATTTGGAATATAGGATTTTCAATGGAAATCATGTTTGACACCAATGCAAATCTTGGATTTCACATCCAACAAGATCTGAAAATCCTAAGAAGGATCCCTTTAAAATATAAGAGAAAAGATAGAGCATAATTTTTTTTTCAAAAATTCTCTCTTAACTATCATAACTGCTCTCCTCTCCTCTCTATAAAGTAGCCTTATTGCAAAATTAAGGTTGCCAAACACAATTTTTAATTTCAATAGTGAACGTGGTTGTCGAAGAGTGGGCCCTCAAAATCTGACGGTCTACACGATATGGAGCTTTCATAAAGCCAAGGATGAACCGCCTAACCAATGATATAGGCCCATGGGCCCACTTATGGGTAACTAATAATGGATGGGTCTCACATCTCTTCCGTAGAAATCTTGAATTTTGAAAATCTTCTATGACCATCATAACTGCTCTCTTCTCCTTTCTATGAAATGGTCTTATAAATGGCCTTCTTGTGAAATTGAGGTTGCCAAACGCAATGGGGGAAAAAAAAAAAAGCAATGAAAAACCAAGGCAATCATTTTATCACATGAAAATCACACACATACAAATACATGCATTTAAATACATTCAGAAAATTCTACTTACACACTAATTCACCAAAATCTTACATCTTTTTCTGGTTGTTGTTTTTCCTCATTTGATCCCCATCTTTTCAATTCCTCCGAGGCTCTGGCCTGTACAAAAATAAATAAATAAATGAGGGAAAATTAAAAAAAAAAAGATCTTTCTAAACTCCTATTTACAAGAAAAATATTTACCAAGAGGAATTGGGTATCATCGAATCCTCTTCTCACTTGAGCGTCGATTTTTGGCACAATGCACATTCCTGCTGTTATCAAATTAATTGCATTTTCATAGAATTAAAATTAATTTATGAGAAATTAAATAAACATATTTTTAAAATCATTTATATGAACGATAAATCAGTATATACTCTGCAAGATATGACTAGGTGAAGAAAATGGCCCACCCATCAGGTAGGACACCCCCATATGAAAGGAATGGACCGTTTAAAAGAGCCTGCGGGTGGGTGGTCCACATTCAATGCACATTTGTGGCCACCCACCTGACTGGTTAATCAGCATGATTTTTGTGTACAGTCATCGTCACCATGCGGTCCACCTTATACCGTTTTCGGGTAAGACTGACAAGTTCGTTCGAGTCGACTCTGACGAGTTCGCTCAAGTCGGTAGCACCCGAACGGGTTCAATACCATGATTCACCCCTGACTCGGGCGAGTCCCCCGACTCTAGTCTGTGCTAAACGAGTTGATCAACCATTGTCACCATTACCGGCTGCCACCCGCATGGCACCCAGTTGGCGGTGGGGCCCACACCTGATCAGATAGAAATCAATTCCATTCATAAGAAAATTCAGCAACTGAAATACTCTTACCTTCATCTCTTTTCACAAGGCCTCTTCTACTCTCCTTTTCTCTGCAATTCTCCTTCAAATCATCCGTATTCTGGGCCCCAGACTTCTCTCGGGCCCATGCGATTGCTTCATCGACGGCCACCGCCTCCTCGGCGGCCTCTTCTCGCCTATCAGACAAGATCTCTATGACATAAGAGCCAAGGAATTCAGCTTCTTCTTCTGATTCCTGCATGGATTCGTCTTGTATTTTAGTTCTAGCATCTGGGCCTGGGCCCACTGAAGATATATCAGACGAAGGCGAGTCGATCTCAAGATCATCGACCGTTATCTTGACGCTCCGATACGAATCGGGTTTGACGGTGACGGTCTCGGGGGACGGCATGTGTTGAGAAAACCCAAAATGTGATTTGGAGAACCGTTCATCAGAGGCGGGCTCTGCGAATTGGAATTCTGCGAAAGAAGTACGTGTGCATGGGACGCCGGCGGTCCCCTGTTTGTTCTGTTCTTTGGACATCGCCATCGATGACGACGAGGAGCTTTGTCGGCATGGAATGATAATGGGCCTGATCAAACACATGGGCTGAGATTTTAGAGATGGATTTTTTTTTTTTTTTTATGATTGCAGGTGATGGGCTTTGGGCCCACAAAGAGAAATGATTAATGTTTTCGCATGATGGGGGGAATCTTGAATTAGATCCGGACCGTTCATCAGGTGGGTATCACTGGTACATGTCGTATCCTGAAAAAACCAAGTTGTTTGATCATGGTTGGCCACACTTGAAGGGTGAATGTGGAGCGTTGATCAATCCCTTCAAACATCCGCCTTCTTTGCGCATGCGTGTTGCATGTGATGGGCACACTTGCCTGTTTTAAGGGCCAGTGCGGATAGATAGTGATGCCCACACAATGAACGGCCTAGATCTCGCTCACGTTGCCCCGCAAGAAGAAAATCCTAGCATCAGGGACTCGTGGATGCTTCACCATCTGCCAGCTTGAATCACAGAATTGAGATCCAAGCCGTCTATCAGGTGGGCCACATCTTTTTGTTCTCTGGCTAAAAAATAGGCCAATCAGAACAACATGTGGGCCAAAATTTACCAGATAAATGAATTATTAGGCAAGTTTTTTTAATCAGCCCGACTATAACTATTTGTAATATAGTGGTGCACCTGACATGAGGACCGGCCTGCTTTCTCTTAAAAGGGATGCACATGTTGAGGCCCATGTGATAGACGGCTTGGATCTCATACCTCTGCATGATTCTGGCACACTTCAGTGGCTTGGATATCTTATGCCCTATATACTGGTGGGGACATGAACCACTTTACACACGCGTGTGGGCCTGGCAATTGGAACAACACATTCGTAGAGCCGATTCAGTGGGGACGTTACCGTGGGCCCACCATGATTTATGTGTTGTATACCCACACCATCCATTCATTTTTCCAGCTCATTTTAGGGCATTAGTCCCCAAAATGAAGCAGACCACCACACCACAGAAAAGAGTGTTGATTGAACACACCATCAGAAACTTCCTAGGGAAAACTGTAATTAGAGCTGTACATGAGCTGAGTTGAGCAAGCTTTGCCCTGTTTGAGCTCGGCTCGTTCAATCACCACCTTGGCTCGTGTTCGGCTCAGCTTGGCCTTTGAGCTGGACTCACACAATCGAACTAGCTCGACCGAGCTTTCGACCCAAGTTTGAGCTTGGAAAAACAAACAAACAACAGGCCCAAAGGCCAAAAGTCAGGCCTAAAACTGTCTAAAATCCAGGCCCAAAGGCACCCCAAAGCCTATTGACTCACCTTTCATATCCTTGCTCTCTTCCCATGTGGGACTAAACAACATACCTAGTCCATGTGAGACTAAACAACATACTTAGTTGAGTTGAGTTCCAACTGAGTTAACCGATCGAGCTGAATCAAGCTATGAACGAGCCGAGTTTTGAGCCGAACCAAATCGAGCTAGGCTAGAAACTCATTTCGAGCATGGAAAAAAGGCACAGCTTGGTTCAAAGCTAGCATTCAAATCGATTGAAATCGAGCTGTTCCGAGCTAAGTCAAGCGAGCTAACCGAGCCAGCTCAACTCATATACAGCTCTAACTATAATGTTTATTTGCCATCTAACCTATTGATAAGGTCAAATAAACTTAGATGAAGGGAAGACACAAATATCAACTTGATCCAAAACTTTTGTGGCCCACAAGAAGTTTTAATGGTGGTCATTCAATCACCACTCACCACCGTATCCTGTGGTGTAGTCCACCTGAGGTTTAGATCTGCTTCGTTTTTGGGCCCATGCCCTAAAATGAGTCGACAAAACAGGTGGGCGGCATGGATATACAACACATACATCAAGGTGGGCCCCAAGGTCACGAACTCACCAAAGTCGTGCATTTCTCCGGCCTAACCAAATCCGGTCTCATTGATCTGACTAGGCCATCAGGGTGACAACCATATCCCAAAAATCACGGTGATTTGACAATCCTATCCATCCAATTTGGAGTACAGCACATTTACATCGTGGCCTTTTCATAGAGGCCTGATAAGGTGTGGACCCCACCCGATTTGACATCACAAACGTCTGATCTTGATTGGGTGGTAATAACGTGGCGGCGAGATTTGATTTGTGGGGCCCATGCGACTGTAAAAGATGGGCATCCACTGTTAGAGATGGCAGAGTACGGCAGAAAACTTTTAAAAAGGCCGGGCCCATCTCTGACAACTTATGGCCCCTTCAATCAAATCTCGTCATTTCACCACTGAGGCGTGCGGTGAGCTCACCACCACTCAATCTGCGCCCTACCCATGCATCGGGTGTGGGATCATGCTACAACATGAGCGATCCAAAACTCTAGTGGGCCACACCAAAGGAAAAAGTGGAAATACCGTTGAAATCTTCCTCTCCATCGGTAGGACTCACCTCATGAATAGGTTGGATGGCATACAAACATTACGGTGGGCCTACAGCTTTTTGTTGGGCTTCAAGGACATTCAAGTCCCCGCATTCTATATAGTATATACTCTATTTTAGTTCCACTAATTTTAAAACTTCTATGTTCTCAAGTAAGTTTTTATAGTTCTAATCTTGTTTTTACCCAAGTATCGACTCATCTCGAGTTGAGTGACTTAGAGACTCAGTCGTAGTATTGGCTGGGTTCCAACTCAGCGAGTCAACTGAGTCATGAAAGTGCTAGTGACTTTGGGAAAGGATAAAGCTTTGAACCCGCAACCTCTGCAATAAGGCAAAAGATGCGCAAATACCTGCTTGGGACTGGGCAAATGGATAGTGTCATGGGCTTGCTCCTCACATATGTGAGTTCGATTCGCCTCCCGTGCTTTATCCGATGCACATAGTTTGCAAGTGATTGTGTACATTGATGTGGAGTAGTCCCCCTTTAAATGGGGGTGGGGACAGCTTGTCATCATAAAAAAAAATAATGATAATTACTAGTATTAGCTATCAAGTCAACTTAAGTAATACTCACCCAAGCCTTTGACTCAACCCGGTTGGATATCAAGTCAAGTTTGGATTTCAAATTTTCAAACTACCTTGCTATAACACATATAATAGGATATTTTCCCATAAATGTGTCATTAACTTGTCCATAACCAATGCAATAATAATAATAATAATAATAATAATAATAATAAAACAGCCTCAATGCCAATTTCGATGTGACCTTATTGGAGCAATTTTCACATTTGTTACTGCTTCCTCGTACATATTCAATTAATGTGTAGACAACTAAAATCATGTAAAAATCAACTACATGGATCTATCCTTATTTTCCAAATGGTTAGGATAATGTTTATTAGAGGTTAAATAGTCTCTGGTTCGAATGCTAAGGAGACACTAATTGCATGTGGGTGCATTGCGTAGCTAATAGGGTGGGTGCATAGCATGACTAACAAAATAAATAAATAAATAGTAGCTTGAAAAACTTGACCCGACTTGCCAACTTGACTAGACCATGATTTCACTAAAGGGCCCACTTGGATTAGCTTATCTTGCCGTAAAGGCTGGGATAGCAATGATAACTTATGGCATGCGTTTGGAAAAGATGGAAAATGCATAGTAATTATGCCTCAAAAGATGTGCTTGCATGCGTGGAAATCCGACCAAATTAGTCGGATTAAATTTATGGGTCCTACTATGAGGTATGTGTTCGACCCACACCGTCCATCTATTTTACCAGCCATTTAAGGGCATGAGCCTAAAATTAAAGCAATTATAAGCTCAAGTGGACCACACTGTGGAAACTGGGGAGATAAATGTCATCATCCATCTATTTTACCAGCTCATTTAAGGGCATGAGTCTAAAATCAAAGCAATTATAAGCTCAAGTGGACCACACTGCTGGAAATTCGGGAGATAAATGGCACCCACCATTGAAAGCTAAATCGTGGCTCAGAGCCCACAAAGATGTGGATCTGTCATCTAACCTGTTTATAAGGTTAGACATGGATGTGGAGAAAACACTGTCCATCAGCATCAACCAAAACTTCTGTGGCCCCAATAAGTTTTCAACCTATAAGGTCCTGTTTGGATTATTTACATGTAGTCACCGTGCAGTTATCTATTTTACCAGCTCATTTAAGGGCATGAATCTAAAATCAAAGCAATTATAAGCTCAAGTGGACCACACTGCTGGAAATTCGGGAGATAAATGGCATCCACCATGAAAAGCTAAAACGTGGCTCACAGCCCACAAAGATGTGTATCCGTCATGTAACCTGTTTATAAGGTTAGACATGGATATGGAGAAAACACTGTACATCAGCATCAACCAAAACTTATGTGCCTCCAATAAGTTTTCAACCTAGGCGTTCAATTCCCACTGTTTCTTGTGGTGTGGTCCACCTCCACTTTGGGTCTGCTTCATTTTTGCCCTCATGCCTTAAAATAAGTAGTTAACATGGATGGACGGTGTGGATAAGGTTTATAGATCACAATGGGCCCCACAGATTTTCCAAGCATTCTAATTTTCATTCCTTGATTTAGTGTCAAGCTTTCCAAACAGGGTATGAAATACATAAGTAAATAATAATTACTTATTTACAGGTATTCACCGTGCGGTAATCTAATCCAAACAGGACCTCAGAATTGATAAAATCTCAATCTGGTCACGACTCAGTTAAAACTCATTTAAAAACCCCACTCGATAGTCTAAAAAACACTACAGAAACTCAATACAACTCGACTCAACTCTGCGAAACAAAACTCGATAAAACTCATCTCGACTCAGCATTACACGACATTACTTATAGATTAATTATATTTTTTAAGTACTAAATAATACTGCAAACTCAGAAAAACCCAAACGAGTTCTTGAGCAACTCACCCGAGTCATCGAGTCAAGCGAGTTTCAAGTCGAGCCGAGTTTGATGTTTTAAAATATATGAATTTTAGAGGAAAAGAGGCCATGGCGGGCCCTGCCTCCTTAAACGGGCCCTACACGGGTCCATGTGGCCCACCTGGCGGATTACGAGTTAATTTCAGTACTCTGCAGAGTACCTTTCTATTAATTCCACCTTTTGCTTTTCTAATGATCTGCACCGCTTACTAGTGGGCCCCACCTTGGAGATGGGATCCTTTTCGATTGGATGAATGGTGGATTGAAGTCCTTTGATCGGACGGATAAGATTGACCGCTGAATGCAATCTTTAGGCCATAGCATCATCAGTTGGGCTCCCACCTGATGAACGGCCTGGATCACACGATCATATAACGAAGGTGAAAGATTTTGCAACGCGCGAGAGGAAATTCCTGTTTTACCCCAGAGAAATGTTCCCGCCCTTAAATCGAAACCAAGGGCAAATCCGTCATCTGACAAACAGTCACCCACTCGACATGAAGACGCGGTAGCTTTTTTTAATGCCGATTTTGCCCCTAGAATTTTCAGACACGTGCGGCTAAAGATTCCATGCCCTTGGAAAATCAGCAGGGTAAAAATGTAATGAAGCATTCGACAAGCTCTGAATTTTCTCCCGCGGGTTTCGGGTTTTCTCCCGCGAGTTCCGGGTCCCAACAGCAGCAGAAGCAAAACAAAATGACAACTATAACCCCAGAAGATATCTTCCGTTATAAAATCATAGGGGCAAAATCAGTCATTTTAACGGCATCAGCATGAAAACCAAATGACAATTATGACCCCAGAAATTTCCGCTTGCAAAGCTATTCATGCCTTACTTTCAGCAAATAAGAGGGGCAAAATCGGTCATTCACTACAATCAACCAAATGACCGAATTACCCCTAATATTGCCGAGAGAATGTGAAATTCACAATGGCAAAATAGTCATTTAGGTCAGGCCCTGCTGCTCCCGCGAAGAATTTCGGAGCTACGAAATGACACTTTTACCCTCACATTTTCCGCACAACAACAGTCATCCACATCCATTCGAAGAAACAAAAGGGGTAAAACTGTCATTTGGCGAAACAAAGCGTTACCTGAGCTTCGAAGCGAAGGAGGCGAACCCACCATCGTCCGCTCCGGACGGACGTAGCGGGCTCAGATCCTCTGAGCTCAAAACCGACGACGAATTCGACTTCGACCTTGATCTGGACCGTCGATCTTCCCCCGATCCGAAGATATCGTCGTAGAACCCATCGTTTCTCCGGCACGGCGCGGCCGGGATCTGGAAAACTGGCAGATTCCTGCCCCTCCTCGCCAGAGCGTCAGATTCCGTCGCCGATCGGAAGATCTCGTCGTAGAAAGAGGAGGAGAAGTCGCTGGAATGCTGCCGGAAGAAGACGCTACGCGGCGGGCCGCCGAAGACGTCTTGGAAGTCGGCCGGGTCGAGGGTTTCGGACTCGGAGAGCGACGACCGAGTCGGGCGAGTGAAATCGGGGCCCGGATCTGTTGATTTTCGTCGCGTAACGTCCGATCCGATACGGACACGCCACGAGTCGTCCATTTTCGGGTTTCGGATTTCCGTTCTATTATATCGGGTGTAGCGGAATCGGAGAGAGGGACAGAGAGAGAGTTGGAACGAAGATAAAAGCATAGAGAAAGGATATATAGAGGAGCAGTTATATGATACTCGGGCTGCGTATGATCCTTGATACACAGGCGCTCGGAAATTGTATACGTGGCACACATTAACTCAAGCTAAATTGACGAAATTGTGGGAGCCAATGCCACCTTTGATTTGTGGACACTTGTTTGTGGAAATAAAACCTTTGGGATTTTTGCATTTTTAACCGTCCAATAAATGTCCACCAATACGTCTATAAGATAATAACAAAATAAGTATAGCTTTGGTTAATGGTCCAGCTAAAATTGCAGGCATCACTTGAACGGTGTGATTTGAATGGATTGTAAACCACGTTTGCAATTTCTGAGTAATTTTTAAGTGCTCGCGTATCATCCGTCACGCTCTGCCAGAGTATCAATGTTTTTCTTTATGTAGAGACGGGCTGGACTATTATATGCGTTTCTCACTGTTTAACGAACGTGTACAACTCGTCCACCATACACGTGGCATGCATGCACATTGATCCAGACCGTCCGGACCATGAAAACCTGTTATAGATGAATTATTGGTAGAAAATTGAATCGATTGGACAATCCTAACCGTCCATTCTTGGGTCAAGCTCCATCTACAATGGGGCCTACAATGTGAATGGTCTTGATTGACATGTGTTCATGGCACGTGTACGGGTTGACATAGTTTAGTGAACTTGTGTACTAGTGGTGAAATTACTTCAAATTACAGACCATTGGTTTGATGGCCCACTGTTATAAAGTGGCAATGGCACGGATAGAATGATCCTAACCTTCTGAAGATGGGACCCTTGTGTTCCAACCTTTTATTTGAACCATTCATTTTGCAGGATGTAACAGGGCTCATTTGTCGGCCATGATAGACCATTCATGGTGGACCGGATGTACTAGCCGTTCCAACCATAGGACTAGTGGACTACCATTTAGGGTAAACCGCGGACTACTAAAAACGGGCCCTTAGCTTTACTAGGTGATGATGATTAAAGGCCACGAGGGTGATGACAATGTCGCTAGCGTGTAAAGATGGGGCGTGTGTGGTGTGGCCCACCATCACGAGAAAATTAATATGTCCAGCTTTTTTTTTATTTCCCCTTGTTTTCTTTTCCTGATTGGATGAAAAAGGAAGGAAGCCATTTTCTTTTGATGATCTGGCGGACTATGATGGTTGATGTACGTGCACTCAGAAATTGGACGGTGGAAAACACTTAAATCTAATCAAGCCGTCCAAATCCTGGGACCCACTGTACATGGGTCACGATCCTGAAACCAAATTGATTGAACGATCCTGATCTTTGGTTAATGAACATGTGGTTGTTAGATCAGACCCATGACTATTTTTCATTTCGGACCGTCCGTTGGATGTCCGTGGATCATTCTCTCGGTATGAATCAATGGACGGCCAACGGTGGCCTGATCCTCAACCAATCTAAAGGGTCCCACTGTGGCTGGGCCCATTCGAGTTGCGGCCAGCGAGTTGATGAGCCATTATTCGCGTTTAACGGTCGAAAATCGTACGGTTGGCATCGTCTGATTATAGCTTCTTTTCTTTTTTTTTCGGCGATGTGCAATGTGGGTCCCACCGGATGAATAGTTTGTATCATCCTCACATCATGTGGGTGGGCCCAACCGGCAGTATTTTGGTTAAAGCTTCCATAAAAGTATCTTGTAGTATAAGGAACCGCCATGAGTGAGGGATAGAAGTCCATGCATCTCACTTATCCACAGGTACACGTGGTCATCTGGACAGCTCATTTGGTGGGCCATGACCTAATAAATGGATCCACGGGACAATCCTGATTGTTTAATCAATAATCCTTCGATTGAACAGCTAGAACATAAAAGGGTAATGGTTCACTTCCTGACGGTTGGGATCTTCTCATCGTTGCTGTTCTTGGGCCATGGCTCACTTCCAATGGGACCCACCTGGTCAGAGGCTCCGGATGCCCATATAAGCAATCACCTGCAGCATGGAATGTGTTGTGTCAGAAATTTGGTTGTCCATTTATTTGGATTGGACGAGCCTGGTTTTCTATCCAGGTGATTTTCATGGTGGGACCCACAATTTGCATGGACCGGATGTTCTACAAAGACGACACACATTCGAGAAAGATGGGGCTGGATGGTTAGTTATCATCCAGGCCGGGCGTAGGGGATCTGTGCGCACTGACTCCCGAGGTCACACAGGGCCACAGGGTGAGTTATGTTTGTGCGGCCAACTTTTGGATGTATAGAATCATCTGATAGATGGGCGGTTAGGATCATCTTCATGGCCGGGCCCACAATTTTCATGGCTCAGATGTCCTACAAAGGTGACACACTTGCGGAAAAGATGGGGCTGGATAGTAAGTTAGCATCCAGCCGGCCGCAGGAGATATGTGCCCACAGACTTTCAATGTACACTGGGTCACACGGAGATTTGTGCTTGTGCGGCCAACTTTTGGATGGATAGGATCATCTGATCGATGTGATTTTTGCATGATGGGCCATAGAGTGTGTGATATGGACCTAGTTGACACTCCAGGTCAACTGAATGGACGGTCCCCAAGCCCTTAAGCATGGGAATAGCCTGCAAACATGACATGTGGCCAGGTCATAGATGATCTTTCGTTCGTACTTCATTTGCACAGAACAAATCACATACTCAACAACATCGGAGATCAGTAACATGTAAATGGTGGGGCCCACTATGAAGATTATCTTTCTCTAAAATTAGGCTGATCAGATCGATAGATAAGCCACACCTATCATTGGTGTTAAGTCGGTCCATTGGTGACCATTGATTTCAACAGTGTGGCCCATATGATGAGTAAAACGGTCTGATTTTTGTCTCAAGTCATCTTCATGATGGGCCTTACCGTTTTCATGGAACTGATCTCCTACAAAAGCCCATGTAAGCAGGAAAGATGGTACGGTACCACAGGTTGTAAACTGATCATTAAATTATAACGAGAAATGATCAGGGCTGTAAATGGGTCAGCGGACCCGACGGGGTACCTGACCCGACCCATTTAGACCCGACCTATATCGGTTTGTTACACCTGGGTGAAAAAACAGACGCAGTTGGTAAGTGAGCCTGGATTTGGTTTCTTTTATATGAGGCTCAACCTGACACTTTCTGAAATTAGTTAGTAAGTAGGGCTCTCAATGGGTCGGATCTGAGTCGGATCCAGTTGGATCCGGCTCCAAGTCCTTATATGTGTAGACGGATTTGGATCGGATTTGGATCCAACTCGAATCCAAAAGGTGATATCCATATCCGATTCATTTATAAATTGTTAGATCCATTTCCGATCCAAAATCCATATAACCATCAGATTCGGATCGGATCTAGGTCAAATCCACCCCCATTACAAATCTACAAAAATATATGATATAAAATATATAATATAATATATTTAATTTACTAGAAAAATAAAGTAAATCCCACTATTTACTATGGTATGGTCGGCATGGCCTAAAATAATTTGTAAAAAGGATGGCCAACATGAATATAACATATACAGTAAGGTGACAATGAGTCGGATCTTAATCGGAGTCAGATCGAACTCGGATATGTTCCTGTGAATCCATATCCGCTCCATTTAAGTAATCGGACCTATTTTAAGATCCAAATCCGGTCCATTTAAGTAATCGGACCTATTTTAAGATCCAAATCCGGTCCATTTAACTAATCGAACCTATTTTAAGATCCAAATCCACATTATACAAATTCGGGGTGAATTCGATCTCAGATCTGACCCGCTCCATTGAGAGCCCTATTAGTAAGTGTACAGATTTTGTATATATTTGTAGGTACCCATTTAGGCTTAAACCCGTCCAAACCTAGTTTAAACCTGTAAAAATACTCAACATATCAAATCTAGACCCAAACTCATTAGACCGGACCCATTTATAAATGGATTTGGGTGGATCTTCCTCTACTTACTAGAGTCATTTATAAATGAGTATGATGAGATTGACTCAGACCCAACCTGGACCTTACCATTTAGTAGAAGGGTCCGGTCTGGTAGAGGGAGCTCCACCCAAACTCATAAAAGGACGGATTTAGTTTTGGCCAAAACAGACCATTTACAGCCCTACCGAGCTACAAGTCATGGTGCTCCTAAATGCATTGGCAGACTTGGACAATTCAATCTATCCATCCGATCCGTCCGTTAGGTTATACACATATGTAATGGGTTACCATGCAAAAATCACACTGATCCAACGATTCTAATCACCCGATCAATATCCCATAAAATGGAAGGTCAATATTTTATTAAAATAGTTCAAATCATCGGATTGAGATGCTCGACCATCATGGGCAAGTTATTATTTTAAAATATCACTTTTGTGGGGATATCCTTATTATTCCATTTAGAAAATAGATGGCTATAAAAGAGAGGACCAACTTACGGATGGATCAAACAATCTGATCGTGTGATTTTTCCTTGTTAGCCTATGAAAATTGTACACTGAACCTGATGAGCGGTCCAGATTGATTGATTGTACTGTTGAAATGTCCCTATGCAACTAGGAGGACTATAACGTACAGTGCTCTAACTATGATTTTTTTTTTTTTTTTTACACACACTCACACCTACACAATGTTATTCAACTGTCCCTGTGGGGTCCATCATTTTGTGTTCATGCAATCCAATCCGTGAATCAAGTGATTCCCACTATAATGATCAAATGCCCAAAAAAATCAGATGTATAAAATCAGTAGATGGACCACAACATAGGTGGTGGCCCCATGTGATGGTTGGATCGACCTTATTTTTTCGATGTCCCTCTGCCTTATTAGAGCGGCCCATTTACAGACTGCTTGCAAACCAAAGTGGGCCCCACAATCAGAGATGTAGAAAAAAGCTTTTTCTACAAACGTTTTAGAGGATCCGGCCTCTAAATTAAGGAGATGTTATCATGATTAGCTATGATTTTTTTTTTTTTAAAACAAATTAAGATATTGTAGCTACGGTACAAAATTGGTGTTGACCCTTCAAATGAGACCCACAATTCGGATGGTCTAGATAGCTAGACATCAGTGCCACATGTGAGGACGATGAGTCACTCCAACCTTTAAATGGTGCAAAACAAACAAACATAGGAGTCTACAGGAAGGAAGGAAGGAAGGAGAGAGAGAGAGAGAGAGAGAGAGAGAGAGATCTTCGAACATGCACGTGGAATAGTTGCATGGAAATCCAGACCCTCCAGATTGCTGACCCAAACTATAGATGGAGCACAACCTAAAATTGTGCTAAGAAGTTAATCCTGACCATCTGATTGTTCCCTTTGAATATGGACCACTCACTACACTTCTTATAACCACCCATTTGATAGTCATTAACTGGATGGTTAGGATTTCTGGATCATTGGGGTTTTAGATATATGCACCATCCATTATGGGAACCACAATTTGGATGGTCTGGATAGCTGTAGATCAGTGCCACGTGTATGTGTGGGAAAGAGTGAGAGAGAGATTGCATGCAACCCCTTAGGAGACAATGCATGCTGTTTGATCATAGAAAGCCAGCTTTATGCCTCAACCTTCCCCACTTTGTTTCTAACTTTCCATCTCCACCTTTCATTTCTTTTAAAAAAAATTTATTTTATTATTATTTTTTAAGGTATGAAAAAGGTACTTTTTTTCAAGGCAGGCCATGAACTTTAATTATATACCCCTCAAGACACTAATTACATAACTTGGTATTTGATACTCTGGCATAGTGTGATGGATGATACACAGGCACTTGCATTTGTGCACAAGGTGAATATCTCACTCAAATTAAACCGTCCAAATCATGGACCCCAATGTGGATTGCTTATCAAATGAAAATAACATTAATTAGGTTACTATTACCTCTGATTTATTAGCAACGTCCCTAAAGCTTTGAATGAAATATGGGACACCTAATCAGCGATCTGGACGGTTCATCTAATAATCCCATTGGGACCAAGCCATGGTGCAAGAATCATGCTGATCGGATGATCCTACCCTTTAAAAGCGGCTAATTTGTTATCACTGCTCTTTTTTCCCACTTAATCTTGACCATCCATTTTCCATGAATAGGATATTTAAGATCATCAGATTAGTTTTCTTTTTCACCATGGATTACGAACAAATTGACGGCTCACATCGATGATTGGTTGTCACATGTGCCATTTAAGAGCTTTGGGGAAACATTAACATTCTCCCATTAAAATATGATCATTGAATTTGAACCGTCAATTATTTCTAAATGTGGACCGTCCAATACACATCAACAAATCAAAAAGTTCAGGAGTTGTTTCAGTGTGGTTGTTGTTTTATAAACCATCTAAATCTGGGCCCACCATCTGGACAGTTTGGTTTGAGATAGACATATGCCATGTGAACACTTTCTTAGTGCTTGCGTATCATCCGGCACACTGGGCCATAGTATAAATATTTCTCTAATAACATAGGAAGTGAATTGGAATTTGATGGGAGAGAGGTGGGTCAGGCCATGACTCGGCTCTGGAATAACTCACTGAGTTATCCTCAGGTTCGCTCGTGACTCGGTGTTCGACCAGGTTTATCGAGAATTATAACTTTTTTAAAGGGATTTTTACCCAAAATTCCTGAAGATACTGGATTTTACCAAATATTGCTAGTAGGAGATGATATTCCTAGACGGTGCTTTTTCAGAGGAGGAATGACATTACCATCCTCCCTTTTCTCTTTAACAATAGAGTGGAGAGTCTTAGAACTATAGGGCTACATGGTATGTGTCTCACATACAACCATCCAACAGACACATACCAAAAATATGGCGTTGGACAATCCATAAAAAAACATTATACAACAAATAAAATATCCCAATTCAAGTGTAGTCCATCTGACGATCCAATTGACCCAATGTTGTTTTTTTTTCTTTTTTTCTTTTTCTCTGTGTTATCACCATGGTTGGGTGTGTTATCACCATGGTTGGGTGCATACGTTTGATGGGTTGGATGTTATACATATACCACGTGGGCCCCACAAGTCTTGACTTTCACTACTTTCTAAAGAAAAATTTAAAAGTAATTTTATATTTTCATCCCTCAAAAGACACTTCTATGTAATTTTTAACCCATTAGGTATTATCTTGTAAGATATAGATCCCTCGTGAAATTTGCCTTAAAAAATTCTTAAAAAATTAGCAACAAATAAAAAGAGAGGGATTTTTACCACAAAATTCCTCATAAAATATGATCTTATTGAATAAAACCTCTACAAGCCATGTGAGGGAGGTGCTTTCAAATGGTGAAATTACAATAGTCCCCGCCATGCACTTTTTACTTTAAAGAGTTGTAAAATAAAGATTTATGAGTTCACGTGATATTTTATGATATCCAATTGAAATGTAATATAACCATATAAAAAATAATACACACCACTTAATAACATCAAAATACATGTACCTAATGATTCCATAAAAAAGATTTTTTTGTCAGCATGATTATAACCTAAGATGACAATGAGGGTACTTTAGTAATTTTTCCTCCCAAAGAGCACTGCTCAAATATTTTGATTCGTACATAAATTCTTTTGTAAATTTAGGATTTACGAAGGATTCTTTCTATAAAAGTTCTAAAAAAAATTAGGTGCATGGGGCATCTACATTGGTAAATAGACCACCGTTGGCCCGCTGGCATTTCAGCCGCTTAGAACCAGGATTTTGGGACGAATTGCTAGGTGCCAGGGCCATTCATATAACTAACATTTAAGCTCATTTATTAATTAGGTCGGGCTTAGGTTGTGCTTAAGAGCCTACTATCTTAGACAATCCTCCTCCATTTAGGGTTTTCAAGGGCATTTTTGTCATATATCATGCATGATGGACCAGAGCTAATAAACAATCCAAACCTTGCACAAAAGTAGGTGGCCAGGATCGGACTTGGGCCGTGTATAATCATCACGGGCCAAGTTCGGGCCTAGGATTTGCCATATGGGCCGGGCTTAGGTGGAGATCGGCCCGGCAGTGTTTCTTTCCAGCCAATGTAGCATATGTACAGAATATCTAAACCGTTCAAAAGTTGCCCCGCACCATGATGATCACATGGCATGATAATCGGTCAAAGCCACTAATCAAATGGGACACTATATCAAAATCTATGGACAGCCATTGATATGATTTATTGTACTATTGTGGCCCACTAAATGAATGGATTGATCTGACTTTCATAACAATTGATGGTCATAGCGGAGCCCACTTTTTGCACGGATTGGATATTCTACATATGTGACACGCTGGCCGGAAATCTTAGCATTTCTAGTCACTTAATCTTATTAAGATATTTAAAGAAGAGATGCTCCATTCAATCATGGGTCTTTAATATGGACGGCCAAGATCATTTATACGGAATAGGTCTGATCAATAGTTTGATCTATGTATTTGTTAGAAATCATCATGGATTGCTTATGATTCTAAAGAATCACTTTTGTTAGGCAACTGTATCCGTTCCATCCATGGACTGGAAAATGGATGGCTAAAGAAAATAAGACCAAACCAAAGATGGATTGAATCATCGAATTAGAGAGATCTTTGCATAGAAGCGTTAGAAATATGTTTTAGACTTAATGGACGGTTCAGATCAATCGATTAGACAGACAGACAGACAAACATAAAGAGAGAGAGAGAGAGAGTATGCAATGGGATGGAATTGAATCTTGTTTGAAAACATGAATGGGCAAATCCAACATCTGATATGATGTTAGGCCAAACATAAATTCTAATCACTTTTTAGCATGTGCTCTGTCGCCAAGTTGCCATCCCCCACTCACACCTTTACACGTGGTTCATGTGCTAATCTTCCACACGTGTGTGGCAGCATTGCAATGTACAAGGTGCGTCCTACCGGAAATCCCTGTTTGCAATGGGCGCGACTTGGGTGAGACCCCGGAACCAGCGAAGTGGGTGCGATCCTGAACCTAGGGCCCACCTGGATGTGTTCTTTGTAAATCCATGCCGGTAATCTGTTTCTTCATATTATTTTAGGATGCATTCACAAAAATGAAGCCGATGAAAATTTTAGGTGGACCACACCCCAAGAAACAGTTCTCATTCAACCGTGACCATTAAAAACCTTCTGGAGTCCACCGTAATGTTTATTGACCATCTAATCTGTTGATAAGGTCACGTAGACACGAATGAAAGGAAAAAACAAATATCAGGCTGATAGAAAACTTTGGTGGCTCACAAAAGGTTTTTAATGGTCACTAACCAGTGTTTCTTATGTTGCAGTCCACCCAAAATTTTTATCTTCTTTATTTTTCATACCATAGTACAAAATAATATGGGAAAGCAGATTACCGGCATGGATTTACAAAGAACACATCCAGGTGGGCCTTAGGTTCAGGGTCCCACCCACATCGCTGGTTCTGGGGTCTCACCCAAGTCGCGCCCGTTTGCAATGTATTCACTCAGCGTACCACTTGGGCTGTGGATCAGGTATTAAGTATATATTTACATATACATATATACATATACACACACATATAGAGAGAGAGGAATGCAACCATCTCTCACGGTAACTAGTGAGAGATTTTTGAGAACTCGTCACACGTGATGTGGCCCCAAAATCTGAGCCGTCCATGTGATGCAACACTCCAAAAAAACCCCAAGGCCCAACTTTCAACGTAGTTCACAAATTTGGTGGGACATGAAAAAAGGAAACAGTTTCCTCTCTTGATTTCTCTCTCTCTCTCTCTCTCTCTCTCTCTCTCTCTCTCTCTCTCTTCTACGGCCGACCAAAGTTCTAGATTAGGTTGAAAGTTGGGCCGTGGGGGTTTTTCTGTAACGCCCCAGATTTTCGAGATTTATTTGAAAATTTTTGAAAATTCATTTTTAATTTATTTTTTATTAATTATCGTACATTTACTGTTGATTTGCGAATAGCGGGACATCCGTAGGAGATCCGATAGAGGACCCTTTACAAAAGTTGCTTAGAATGATCCCATAAACATCGTAGAAAGATCAGATTTCAAAAATCACGCACTTTTCAGATAATTACGAAAATGCCATTAGTTGAGCTTAAGTTAAGATGCTATTTTTAAGTATTATAGTTTCTGACAATCACTTTCACGCAAAACTCTGGATTTAAGCTTATGGGCACATATTAACCATACACAGTCAAATTTCAGCCCTTAAATCATAGTAGAAGTGGTCCAATTGTCAAATTAGCCCATTAACCCTTGATTTTCATGTCCATCGAGTGAGGAAAGTAGATGGTTAGTCGTAGTCGAATATTTCTCTTCATATGAGTGACTTGGATCGTCTTTATCATGGACCAATAGTGTGATTTGAGTGCCCCACCTTGATAAGTCATCTTTCTTATGGGCGAAGTTATCCCGTTCTAGAAATTAACGAGTTACCAACTCTTTTTAAATCTGAACCTTTCAATTTACCCACTTCTCACCATCAATCGCTTCTCAAATTTGGACCACTTATTATACTCATATGACTACGAGTTTACACAAAGTTTGGACCCCGATCTATAATCCTACACCGTTGAACCACAAAGCCAGCCCCTTCCTTTTCCGCCAAAAGTTGAAATTTCAGATCTAGGCATTTCTCACCATCAATCAACTACTAAACTTTGTACAATTGTTTGCCTATCATGACTACATATTTTCTCAAAATTTAGGGCCCTGATCATCAAGCGTAGACCGTTAATTGAGATCTAGCCCATTTTAGCACCCGTTAGGCCATTTTCAAGGATCGGCCAATCTAGAATGTGGATCATCAAGAAATTTACGTATTCTGACTCTACTCTTCGAGCTTGATAAGATGAACAGGATTGGAATTGATCATAGATCATCCGAATATTGAGATTTGAGAAACCCACCTCAAGAAGTTGTTACACAAGACCTCGCGTGCACATCCCTCTCCATATTTCTACTACGCACCTCCAAGTCCTTCTCCTAACCCTAGCCTCCATGCCGTAGAGAAGAGAGAGAGAGAGAGAGAGAGAGAGAGAGAGAGAGAGAGAGAGAGTAAAAGAAGAAGAAGAGAGTTCTTTCTCATATTTTTCCAGCGGCTAGGATCTTCTACAACCCTCTTCTTCTAAGTTCATCCTAAGGTGAGGATTTTCCTTTAAGCCTTTCATTAATAATATTATGATTATCATAAGTTTCTTTTGTGGCATGTGAAGTTGTTTTGTTTTGAATTGCTGATCCATATAACATGAAGTTTAATGTAGGATTTGTAATGAATATCATTATATAATGATGTGATTCATTGTTTAGATTTTTGACTAAGAAGCATGTGTATTTGTGTTATTTATCTTTGTGAAATCTATGCCCTTATTTTCTTAGTCCATGTATTACAAGTAATATTGATTTTCATATTGTGATATGAAATATGTGTATAAGATCATCATATGGACATCCCATTATTGTATACTCTTTGTCCCTAAGTTGGTAAAATTATTCGATGTAGAGAGATGGAACCCGTGAGAGGTGTCCATGATGGAAGAATATCTCTTGACTTAACTGAGAGAATGAAGTGATTGTTTGTCAATGGATCCTTACATGTACATGATGCTTGATTGGATCCATTTACATTACATGGGTATTTTAATGAATTTGGTCATGATGTACAACATTGGCTTTTTGGGACATGATGAAATCATAAAACGGGACAATGAGTGGACACTAATGGTATACAAATTCTCATGAGCCGGGGTTGGTGCTATGGACACTAATCCCGTGCTGTCGGCCTATGCTGGGTTGCTTGCGACTCCCCATAGTGACCATTGAGTTTTATTTAAATCGGTTGTATGCGAAAACACTTAAATAAAGGTGAAACTAAAGTCATGCATTCACTTGGCTCCATGTGGGTGTACGGAATTGAGAATAGGCTAGAGCGTCCTACTTCTCCCGTACACTGTCACGTGTAGATTTGGGCTATGAGCGTCCCGTTTCTCACGTGGTCGGGCAAAACTATGGGCTTGTGCGTCCCAGGAACCTCTGGTGACTAGTGGCTAGCATGAAGTCGTAACAGGGAGTCTCCCACTTCATGTATTGTGATTCTAGCCAGGGTGCCTTAGCCAGAGCATGCATTCCATGCATCGCATTAACAAAGATTTTTAGTTGGTTGTTTTGATTTGATTAAATGATAATATACTGCTTGCGTTTACTCTGTACCGTTATTATTATTCTTGATTGTCTTGGAGGAAATATTCCCCACTATGATAGCGTTTAACGCTATCCCAAACACAATTTAGATGATGCAGGTGAAGATCCAGGTATTGAACCCGATTTTTAAGGAAAAGAGTTCGATGGTTCGTACGATCACATGGCGGATGACGATGTTAGAGAAACTTAATTGATGTTATCATTTATTAAATATTTCTTTTGAGTAGTTGATACATTTATGGAATTGTAATAAGTCTTCAAGAGAAGACATGGTTTTGTATTTTAATTAATCAGTATGGATATTGGTTGGTTCCCTTATTTAAACATTGATGATGACGTAGTAAGTTTGATAGAATAAGATGATAATTGTTTCCGCCATTGTGCTTGAATGCTATATTTTATTATTTGACAAATTAATTATTCCATAAATTACTTGGGAATTCGGCCGTCGTGTTATACACGAGAGTCGAAAATCTCGGGTCGTTACAGTTGGTATCAGAGCACAATCGGGACCTCTGGGTGAGAAGCCCAACCATTTTCATAATAAATATCCCTTAGGGCTTAGGTTCCCATGAAATAGAAACAAAAACACCTAGGTTCATCCCCCATTGGATGCATGAGATGTTATGAATCTAGAGACTCAAACATAGGCCCCTTAAAATCATTAGGATAGCCGATGAACGTAAAAATATGAAATTTTAGGATTTTTGGGAAGTGGATTCTCACTTTTTCTAGAAGTTTTGGAGCTCTCATCATTTTCTCATATTTAGATCAGCGTTACGCTGAGTCATGGGATTTATCTTCCTCAAATTTTAAGGATAACTATTTTATTTTGAATTATTTTTGTTAGGACAAATTTCCTGACCCTTAGGCAATGTTCACCACTAAGAATTATATTTTCGGAATTGATAAATTTTTAAAATTTTTATACATATTTCTAACTCATCACCCAACACTCTCATAAAATTTCAGATCAATCCGACATTTAGATAAATCGTGAAAATTCTGTTAGTAGAGAAAATCATTGCGCTGGAAACTGCTGGACTGTTACGTTTTTCAGACTTTTAGAGGTCAGAATCATATCTTACCATAGGAATTTCATTCTGAGAAAAATTAGGGTGATTTCTCACCTAACCTTTAGATTACCCTCCAAATTTCAGGCAAAAAGCACGTTCGGTTTGAGAGATAAAATTCTAAGAGCGCTTATAAGTTCTGTGTTCCAGATTCGACACTATCCTAGTTCCTTAGCTTTGAAAACCTCTAAACCCCTTGTTTAGGCTTAGTTATTGTGAGATGGCACCCTTAGAAATACTTCCTAGCATATTCTCATACATCCCTAAGAATTTTAGGCCCAACCCTCTTACTTAAAGTAGATTATCGTAACCATAAAATGTCATTTACCAATCCCTCACATAGATCTTCGACCATGTCTAACAATGAAAGTAAATAAGATCTCGTAAAGTTTTAATGTTTTGTATTGTTGGATTTTAATTTACGTGATCTTCGTTGATTTTTTTTTTTGTTGGAGAATACATGAAAGTCCCCACAATGTTAGACTAAATCGGCCGCACGGGAGGGCAGAACCGTACCTAATATATTGTGTAAAGGATTGAATCCTCGTTCAAATCCCGAGGGTCGACACTCGGAATTTCGAATGGATACTAATGAACTCAATGCTCAAATGCGAGTAGAAGATCTAAGTATCGGATCCGAATCTACTTGAACTGTTCACCCGTGATGTCGACACAATACAAATCGCATCCTTGTTCTAACTGGACGACTTTTGTGCATTCTCTTGGAATGTGTGTGATTGTTTTCTTTGGATGACTAAAATAAGATAGATGTATAGACGACCCTAGGACGTAGAAGCTTAGCCACTTAGACCCTATAAAGAGTTAGAATACGGTATCCCTAACCTCACCTTTCTGTCGCACTTTCAGCTATTAAAGAACTGTCGATGATATCTCATTCACTTTGTTATCCGCTTGTTTATCCACTCATTCAAGTGACCATCCGATCATGCCAACCTAATCAAACCCAGATCTATCTTTTAAACTCTTGATCAGTCATTTCGTTAGCGATCAGACATCCTTGATAATTATCTAACCCTAATCGTCTTAGATCCTTGACTATAAGAACACCTACCCAAACCTGAGAAATATTAGGGCGCTAGATGATTGAATGATTTGAGAGACCAATCAATATATTCAGAACCATCTAGGAATCAGAGTGCGCAGTGGAAGCATGATAGGAAAGAAATTTGGGGAGCTTGTAAAAATCGATGTCGAGTACGGATTTATTTTTAAGGGGGGTGGATTGTGATCGCGTCTGACCCGGAATAGTTCAGAAAGTTAGACGAGAAGTCATAAACTGAGATTGCCCTCAATCTTTTATCGACGATGCTTAGGAAACTTCGGGGACGAAGTTTGTTTTTAAGGGGGGTGGTTTGTAACGCCCCAGATTTTCGAGATTTATTTGAAAATTTTTGAAAATTCATTTTTAATTTATTTTTTATTAATTATCGTACATTTACCTGTTGATTTGCGAATAGCGGGACATCCGTAGGAGATCCGATAGGGGACCCTTTACAAAAGTTGCTTAGAATGATCCCATAAACATCGTAGAAAGATCAGATTTCAAAAATCACGCACTTTTCAGATAATTACGAAAATGCCATTAGTTAACTTAAGTTAAGATGCCTATTTTTAAGTATTATAGTTTCTGACGATCACTTTCACGCAAAACCCTGGATTTAAGCTTTTGGGCACATATTAACCATACACGTCAAATTTCAGCCCTTAAATCATAGTAGAAGTGGTCCAATTGTCAAATCAGCCCCTTAACCCTTGATTTTCATGTCCATCGAGTGAGGAAAGTAGATGGTTAGTCGTAGTCGAATATTTCTCTTCATATGAGTGACTTGGATCGTCTTTATCATGGACCAATAGTGTGATTTGAGTGCCCCACCTTGATAAGCATCTTTCTTATGCGCGAAGTTATCCCGTTCTAGAAATTAACGAGTTACCAACTCTTTTTAAATCTGAACCTTTCAATTTACCCACTTCTCACCATCAATCGCTTCTCAAATTTGGACCACTTATTATACTCATATGACTACGAGTTTACACAAAGTTTGGACCCCGATCTATAATCCTACACCGTTGAACCACAAAGCCAGCACCTTCCTTTTCCGCCAAAAATTGAAATTTCAGATCTAGGCATTTCTCACCATCAATCAACTACTAAACTTTGTACAATTGTTTGCCTATCATGACTACATATTTTCTCAAAATTTAGGCCCTGATCATCAAGCGCAGACCGTTAATTGAGATCTAGCCCATTTTAGCACCCGTTAGGCCATTTTCAAGGATCGGCCAATCTAGAATGTGGATCATCAAGAAATTTACGTATTCTGACTCTACTCTTCGAGCTTAATAAGATGAACAGATTGGAATTGATCATAGATCATCCGAATATTGAGATTTGAGAAACCCACCTCAAGAGGTTGTTACACAAGACCTCGCGTGCACATCCCTCTCCATATTTCTACAACGCACCTCCAAGTCCTTCTCCTAACCCTAGCCTCCATGCCGTAGAGAAAGAGAGAGAGAGAGAGAGAGAGAGAGAGAGAGAGAGAGAGAGAGAGAGAGTAAAGAAGAAGAAGAGAGTTCTTTCTCATATTTTCCAGCGGCTAGGATCTTCTACAACCCTCTTCTTCTAAGTTCATCCTAAGGTGAGGATTTTCCTTCAAGCCTTTCATTAATAATATTATGATTATCATAAGTTTCTTTTGTGGCATGTGAAGTTGTTTTGTTTTGAATTGCTGATCCATATAACATGAAGTTTAATGTAGGATTTGTAATGAATATCATTATATAATGATGTGATTCATTGTTTAGATTTTTGACTAAGAAGCATGTGTATTTGTGTTATATATCTTTGTGAAATCTATGCCCTTATTTTCTTAGTCCATGTATTACAAGTAACTATTGATTTTCATATTGTGATATGAAATATGTGTATAAGATCATCATATGGACATCCCATTATTGTATACTCTTTGTCCCTAAGTTGGTAAAATTATTCGATGTAGAGAGATGGAACCCGTGAGAGGTGTCCATGATGGAAGAATATCTCTTGACTTAACTGAGAGAATGAAGTGCTTGTTTGTCAATGGATCCTTACATGTACATGATGCTTGATTGGATCCATTTACATTACATGGGTATTTTAATGAATTTGGTCATGATGTACAACATTGGCTTTTTGGGACATGATGAAATCATAAAACGGGACAATGAGTGGACACTAATGGTATACAAATTCTCATGAGCCGGGGTTGGTGCTATGGACACTAATCTCGTGCTGTCGGCCTATGCTGGGTTGCTTGCGACTCCCCATAGTGACCATTGAGTTTTATTTAAATCGGTTGTATGCGAAAACACTTAAATAAAGGTGAAACTAAAGTCATGCATTCACTTGGCTCCATGTGGGTGTACGGAATTGAGAATAGGCTAGAGCGTCCTACTTCTCCCGTACACTGTCACGTGTAGATTTGGGCTATGAGCGTCCCAGTTTCTCACGTGGTCGGGCAAAACTATGGGCTTGTGCGTCCCAGGAACCTCTGGTGACTAGTGGCTAGCATGAAGTCGTAACAGGGAGTCTCCCACTTCATGTATTGTGATTCTAGCCAGGGTGCCTTAGCCAGAGCATGCATTCCATGCATCGCATTAACAAAGATTTTTAGTTGGTTGTTTTGATTTGATTAAATGATAATATACTGCTTGCGTTTACTCTGTACCGTTATTATTATTCTTGATTGTCTTGGAGGAAATATTCCCCACTATGATAGCGTTTAACGCTATCCCAAACACAATTTAGATGATGCAGGTGAAGATCCAGGTATTGAACCCGATTTTTAAGGAAAAGAGTTCGATGGTTCGTACGATCACATGGCGGATGACGATGTTAGAGAAACTTAATTGATGTTATCATTTATTAAATATTTCTTTTGAGTAGTTGATACATTTATGGAATTGTAATAAGTCTTCAAGAGAAGACATGGTTTTGTATTTTAATTAATCAGTATGGATATTGGTTGGTTCCCTTATTTAAACATTGATGATGACGTAGTAAGTTTGATAGAATAAGATGATAATTGTTTCCGCCATTGTGCTTGAATGCTATATTTTATTATTTGACAAATTAATTATTCCATAAATTACTTGGGAATTCGGCCGTCGTGTTATACACGAGAGTCGAAAATCTCGGGTCGTTACAGTTGGTATCAGAGCACAATCGGGACCTCTGGGTGAGAAGCCCAACCATTTTCATAATAAATATCCCTTAGGGCTTAGGTTCCCATGAAATAGAAACAAAAACACTTAGGTTCATCCCCCATTGGATGCATGAGATGTTATGAATCTAGAGACTCAAACATAGGCCCCTTAAAATCATTAGGATAGCCGATGAACGTAAAAATATGAAATTTTAAGATTTTTGGGAAGTGGATTCTCACTTTTTCTAGAAGTTTTGGAGCTCTCATCATTTTCTCATATTTAGATCAGCGTTACGCTGAGTCATGGGATTTATCTTCCTCAAATTTTAAGGATAACTATTTTATTTTGAATTATTTTTGTTAGGACAAATTTCCTGACCCTTAGGCAATGTTACCACTAAGAATTATATTTTCGGAATTGATAAATTTTTAAAATTTTTATACATATTTCTAACTCATCACCCAACACTCTCATAAAATTTCAGATCAATCCTACATTTATATAAATCGTGAAAATTCTGTTAGTAGAGAAAATCATGCGCTGGAAACTGCTGGACTGTTACGTTTTTCAGACTTCTAGAGGTCAGAATCATATCTTACCATAGGAATTTCATTCTGAGAAAAATTAGGGTGATTTCTCACCTAACCTTTAGATTACCCTCCAAATTTCAGGCAAAAATCACGTTCGGTTTGAGAGATAAAATTCTAAGAGCGCTTATAAGTTCTGTGTTCCAGATTCGACACTATCCTAGTTCCTTAGCTTTGAAAACCTCTAAACCCCTTGTTTAGGCTTAGTTATTGTGAGATGGCACCCTTAGAAATACTTCCTAGCATATTCTCATACATCCTAAGAATTTTAGGCCCAACCCTCTTACTTAAAGTAGATTATCGTAACCATAAAATGACATTTACCAATCCCTCACATAGATCTTCGACCATGTCTAACAATGAAAGTAAATAAGATCTCGTAAAGTTTTAATGTTTTGTATTGTTGGATTTTAATTTACGTGATCTTCGTTGATTTTTTTTTTTGTTGGAGAATACATGAAAGTCCCCACAATGTTAGACTAAATCGGCCGCACGGGAGGGCAGAACCGTACCTAATATATTGTGTAAAGGATTGAATCCTCGTTCAAATCCCGAGGGTCGACACTCGGAATTTCGAATGGATACTAATGAACTCAATGCTCAAATGCGAGTAGAAGATCTAAGTATCGGATCCGAATCTACTTGAACTGTTCACCCGTGATGTCGACACAATACAAATCGCATCCTTGTTCTAACTGGACGACTTTTGTGCATTCTCTTGGAATGTGTGTGATTGTTTTCTTTGGATGACTAAAATAAGATAGATGTATAGACGACCCTAGGACGTAGAAGCTTAGCCACTTAGACCCTATAAAGAGTTAGAATACGGTATCCCTAACCTCACCTTTCTGTCGCACTTTCAGCTATTAAAGAACTGTCGATGATATCTCATTCACTTTGTTATCCGCTTGTTTATCCACTCATTCAAGTGACCATCCGATCATGCCAACCTAATCAAACCCAGATCTATCTTTTAAACTCTTGATCAGTCATTTCGTTAGCGATCAGACATCCTTGATAATTATCTAACCCTAATCGTCTTAGATCCTTGACTATAAGAACACCTACCCAAACCTGAGAAATATTAGGGCGCTAGATGATTGAATGATTTGAGAGACCAATCAATATATTCAGAACCATCTAGGAATCAGAGTGCGCAGTGGAAGCATGATAGGAAAGAAATTTGGGGAGCTTGTAAAAATCGATGTCGAGTACGGATTTATTTTTAAGGGGGGTGGATTGTAATCGCGTCTGACCCGGAATAGTTCAGAAAGTTAGGCGAGAAGTCATGAACTGAGATTGCCCTCAATCTTTTATCGACGATGCTTAGGAAACTTCGGGGACGAAGTTTGTTTTTAAGGGGGGTGGTTTGTAACGCCCCAGATTTTCGAGATTTATTTGAAAATTTTTGAAAATTCATTTTTAATTTATTTTTTATTAATTATCGTACATTTACTGTTGATTTGCGAATAGCGGGACATCCGTAGGAGATCCGATAGGGGACCCTTTACAAAAGTTGCTTAGAATGATCCCATAAACATCGTAGAAAGATCAGATTTCAAAAATCACGCACTTTTCAGATAATTACGAAAATGCCATTAGTTAAGCTTAAGTTAAGATGCTATTTTTAAGTATTATAGTTTCTGACGATCACTTTCACGCAAAACTCCTGGATTTAAGCTTTTGGGCACATATTAACCATACACGTCAAATTTCAGCCCTTAAATCATAGTAGAAGTGGTCCAATTGTCAAATCAGCCCCTTAACCCTTGATTTTCATGTCCATCGAGTGAGGAAAGTAGATGGTTAGTCGTAGTCGAATATTTCTCTTCATATGAGTGACTTGGATCGTCTTTATCATGGACCAATAGTGTGATTTGAGTGCCCCACCTTGATAAGTCATCTTTCTTATGGCGAAGTTATCCCGTTCTAGAAATTAACGAGTTACCAACTCTTTTTAAATCTGAACCTTTCAATTTACCCACTTCTCACCATCAATCGCTTCTCAAATTTGGACCACTTATTATACTCATATGACTACGAGTTTACACAAAGTTTGGACCCCGATCTATAATCCTACACCGTTGAACCACAAAGCCAGCACCTTCCTTTTCCGCCAAAAATTGAAATTTCAGATCTAGGCATTTCTCACCATCAATCAACTACTAAACTTTGTACAATTGTTTGCCTATCATGACTACATATTTTCTCAAAATTTAGGCCCTGATCATCAAGCGTAGACCGTTAATTGAGATCTAGCCCATTTTAGCACCCGTTAGGCCATTTTCAAGGATCGGCCAATCTAGAATGTGGATCATCAAGAAATTTACGTATTCTGACTCTACTCTTCGAGCTTAATAAGATGAACAGATTGGAATTGATCATAGATCATCCGAATATTGAGATTTGAGAAACCCACCTCAAGAGGTTGTTACACAAGACCTCGCGTGCACATCCCTCTCCATATTTCTACAACGCACCTCCAAGTCCTTCTCCTAACCCTAGCCTCCATGCCGTAGAGAAAGAGAGAGAGAGAGAGAGAGAGAGAGAGAGAGAGAGAGAGTAAAAGAAGAAGAAGAGAGTTCTTTCTCATATTTTTCCAGCGGCTAGGATCTTCTACAACCCTCTTCTTCTAAGTTCATCCTAAGGTGAGGATTTTCCTTCAAGCCTTTCATTAATAATATTATGATTATCATAAGTTTCTTTTGTGGCATGTGAAGTTGTTTTGTTTTGAATTGCTGATCCATATAACATGAGGTTTAATGTAGGATTTGTAATTAATATCATTATATAATGATGTGATTCATTGTTTAGATTTTTGACTAAGAAGCATGTGTATTTGTGTTATATATCTTTGTGAAATCTATGCCCTTATTTTCTTAGTCCATGTATTACAAGTAATATTGATTTTCATATTGTGATATGAAATATGTGTATAAGATCATCATATGGACATCCCATTATTGTATACTCTTTGTCCCTAAGTTGGTAAAATTATTCGATGTAGAGAGATGGAACCCGTGAGAGGTGTCCATGATGGAAGAATATCTCTTGACTTAACTGAGAGAATGAATTGCTTGTTTGTCAATGGATCCTTACATGTACATGATGCTTGATTGGATCCATTTACATTACATGGGTATTTTAATGAATTTGGTCATGATGTACAACATTGGCTTTTTGGGACATGATGAAATCATAAAACGGGACAATGAGTGTACACTAATGGTATACAAATTCTCATGAGCCGGGGTTGGTGCTATGGACACTAATCTCGTGCTGTCGGCCTATGCTGGGTTGCTTGCGACTCCCCATAGTGACCATTGAGTTTTATTTAAATCGGTTGTATGCGAAAACACTTAAATAAAGGTGAAACTAAAGTCATGCATTCACTTGGCTCCATGTGGGTGTACGGAATTGAGAATAGGCTAGAGCGTCCTACTTCTCCCGTACACTGTCACGTGTAGATTTGGGCTATGAGCGTCCCATTTCTCACGTGGTCGGGCAAAACTATGGGCTTGTGCGTCCCAGGAACCTCTGGTGACTAGTGGCTAGCATGAAGTCGTAACAGGGAGTCTCCCACTTCATGTATTGTGATTCTAGCCAGGGTGCCTTAGCCAGAGCATGCATTCCATGCATCGCATTAACAAAGATTTTTAGTTGGTTGTTTTGATTTGATTAAGTGATAATATACTGCTTGCGTTTACTCTGTACCGTTATTATTATTCTTGATTGTCTTGGAGGAAATATTCCCCACTATGATAGCGTTTAACGCTATCCCAAACACAATTTAGATGATGCAGGTGAAGATCCAGGTATTGAACCCAATTTTTAAGGAAAAGAGTTCGATGGTTCGTACGATCACATGGCGGATGACGATGTTAGAGAAACATAATTGATGTTATCATTTATTAAATATTTCTTTTGAGTAGTTGATACATTTGTGGAATTGTAATAAGTCTTCAAGAGAAGACATGGTTTTGTATTTTAATTAATCAGTATGGATATTGGTTGGTTCCCTTATTTAAACATTGATGATGACGTAGTAAGTTTGATAGAATAAGATGATAATTGTTTCCGCCATTGTGCTTGAATGCTATATTTTATTATTTTATAAATTAATTATTCCATAAATTACTTGGGAATTCGGCCGTCGTGTTATACACGAGAGTCGAAAATCTCGGGTCGTTACATTTTCAGGGAGATGCATCACGTGGATGGCTCAAATTTTGGGGCCATATCATGTGTGATGAATCATTAAAAATCTCTCATGAGTTCTCGTGAGAGATGGTTCACAGGTAAGCATTCCTCTATATGTGTGTGTGTGTGTAGAGCATTCCTCTATATGTGTGTGTGTAGAGTACTTCTTCCGTAAGAACCGAACTTTTTGATAACAGATCTCACATGATGTGTCTACTTGATGAGTCATATCATGAAACCTCCATGGCCCAAAACTTAGCCTGATCAAAAAAATATGGTGGCTATAAAAAAGTGAGAGGCAAATCAAGTGAGGAAATTACCTAATTGGTTTATCCTAAGTATTTGATTAACATCATGGAAATCGAATAGCCAAGAACGAGCATAGAAACAAAATAGCTCCAATCATCATCTTGAAACATCTACTACATAAATCCTACCATGTATTGCTTATGATTCCACAGTAGCACTTTGGTTCAATAATTCTTACCATATAATTAATGGCTCATAAATATGTACGGTAGTAATAAATTGTCCTCATTCAAAGGACTAGATCATCTTATCAACGTAATTTTTACACCGTGGGTTGCTCCCATTGGTACTATTAAATGAACCATCTTGATCAATGACTCAATGTCCCATGTGTCATTCAAAAAGTTTGGGGCCATTGCTAACCTTCCAAGAAACTTCCCCTATGCTAAATGATCTTGGCTATATGGGATCTATTGGTGGATCTTAAATAAGTTTGCATATGTGTAGTAGCAAGAGATTGGCCTTGATCATGAATATTTATTGATTTGCAAACATGCTAAATTGTAAATTTTTCATTAAAAATAGTAGATCTGACAAAAAAAGAGAGAAGAATAGAAAATGTTTTCACTTTGGGGAGAGAAAAGACCATCTCTTTAAAATCAATCACATACAAGCAATGGTGCTACAAGTCATGGGTTCATATCATCTTCTTGCCAACTGCGCCACTTGGGTGAGACATCGGTACCATGAAAACAATATGCCTCGCCGTAAAGATTGCCCTTGTTGAAAAAACAATGTGATCTGCTCGTTAGGTGGGCCACTACTTGTTTGTTGAACCATACTGACAAGTAGTCCATCGATTTAGCATGCTTCACCTGATGAGCGGAGCAACGTGTTAGTTGTCTTGGGTGATCTTTAAGGTGGCCTGGGTCCATTGTTTCATATACAAATATCTTACATAAATATCATGTTGGTGAGGAAAGATATGTTGGGTGCGTTTGACACAAACCTTAGGATCTTGCCCTCCTAATGCATTAGAATTATAGGACTATGATAATGTAATAATCAAAAGCAAATCAATAATATCACGATACAAGAAGTTTTTACGTGGAAAACCCTCGAAGAGGTAAAAACCACGGGACCTAGTCCAAATAAATAATCCACTATCTCATAGAACTGTTTACAACTGATCATAAGCACACACCGCTTGGATCAAACCTTCTCCACCCACATAGGGATGGATAAACAACAAAAGAACTATGAAAAATAGGAGGATCTCACCGATCATGAGGACGTAGAAGCGCTGAGATGACGGTTGCAGCAAAAGAACTCATCTTCAAGCAACTTCTCCCTTCTACAAGCTTTCTCTCTCTCTCTTTTCTCTTTCTCTCTTCCTCTTTTTCTCTCTCTCTCTCACTTTGGACGTGAAAACACCTTAATAGGATACCTTAACCACGATTTGGAACCTCTTAAGTAGAAAATCGGAGGAAACAAAATCGTATTAGGAAACTGCACTTAAGCAGTCCGCGTAGGGTCGGGCGCCCGGTCACCAGATCGTCCGATGCCCGCTCAATCCAGAAAACTGTCCAGCAAGCAATCTGAGAAAAGGAACCCAATTTCGAGCACCCGGTCACTTGACCGTCGGGCACCCAACTGTTGTAAAAACAGTCCAGCAACAAAGACCTTCATCCGAATGAATTTTGGTCAGCCCAACCACACTCATGCTGCACCATCTCTCCTCTTGACTAAGGAGGAAAACTCCATCAAGATGGTGAGGGCACTAGTTGTAGTGCCTTGGCTGTATGTGACTGATTTTTAATTGAAAACACAAGTTTTCAAGATATTTGATGCAAGCAAACACACCTTAAAATGACACCTTTTGGAAAAATCCATTAGCCTAAAGCCAAGGTAATGGGACAATACATCCATTGGACACAAGCTGAGTCAGGATCATAGACTGTTCAATGATTGTAAAGGTGTAGCCCATGGATAGACCATCCTGGTTTTGGCACGGCCGATCCCTTTGTCTGCAGCCCCACCTTTTGGATGGCTGAGATGTCCTACACAAGTGACACATTGGTGTGAAAAGATCATACACATCAACTCACACCCCTCAGCCCTAATCACCAATGTCCAAAAATCATAACCATCCAACTCACAGCTCTGTTTGATAGAGCCGGCCATGGATCGCTTATGATTCTAAAGAATATCACTTTTGTTAGGCAACCGTAGCCATCCAATTCATGGAATGGAACACGGATGGCCGTAGAAAAGAAGGCCAAACCAAGGATGGATTGGATCATCGAATTAAAGAGATCCTTGGATGGAAACCTTAGAAATGTATTGTGGACTTAGTGGACGGTTGATACTGTATGAAACTATAACTTGTAATGTTTCTCAGAGCACTGGAGCATTTCTCTCGAAAAGGAATATTCAAAGGCCCAACATCTCATATATACTTTTAGCATAGACTATGTCGGACAGACAAATCCCCAAAAGTCTTAGAGAGAGAGAGAGAGAGAGAGAGCATGCAATAGGGTGCATTTGGATTTTTGCTTGAAAAACATAAAAGAGCAAATCGAAGATATGATACTGAGATTAGGACGGATTGTCTGCGAAAACCTTTGGCAGGAAGTTGTTGCAATGAGAAGCTATGTAGGGCCCACTGAGATGTTTGTGAGAAATTCATCTCATCTATCTATTTTTCAGATTATGTTAGGACACAAGGCAAAAAATGAGGCATATAAAAAACTCAAGTGGGCTGCACCATAAGAAATAAAGATTGAACGTCCACCCTTGAAACATTCATGGGGCCACAATAGTTTTGAAACAGGCTAACATTTTTGCGTTTTCAGTTCATTCCACCAGGAGCAAACTTGTGAACTGTATTGATGGCATATAAAAATCCCAATGGACCTAGAGAGGTTTTAATGGTAGGCATTTCTCAACCCACTTTTTCCCTTTTGTGTGGCCTGTTTGAATTTTGGATATGCCTATTTTAGCTATGTCCTAACATGATTTGGCAAAATGGATGAAAGGGGTAGATATCTCACAAACGTCACTATGGGCCTCACCTAGCTTCTCGTTACATAAAGTTCTTGTGAAAGCCTTTTTGCAAGCAATCCACTTCCATGAGATTAGGTCATGTTAGGGCTCCGGAGGTAATTAAGACCCACACATGTGGGCTTAAAGAGTATTTTTTACCACATTTGTGTGGGGTGTTTTGGTCCTTCTGACCCTATCTTTCTTTTTAATAGATAGTGAAAAAAAGAAGAAAATAACAAAATTTCTAGGGTTCTCTCTTTTGGAGAAAAAAGAAAAGGATTGGTGGAAGAAGAGAGGCATGGTGCCTTCTTTCTTCAAGCTTCTTATGGATTACAAGAGGGGTGGTTTTCATCTTTGGGTTCGTAATGTTAGATCCACATTAGCGGTTTCTTCTATCATCTTTTGCAATGGGCTGTTTTGCAGTTTGGTACTATCCTTAATTGGTGAAAAAATTCATTTCTTTTGTTGTTGCTTGTAATTCACCTTCAGGTGATGTATTTGGATATCCAAGAGAACAACGAGATTATTGTACTTCCTGCTGTTTTTCTCCTTCACATCGAAGGATTTTCCACATAAAATCCCTTTTGTTGCACTTTATTTGTTTAATTATTTGCTTCCTTGTGTTAGAAGTGTTTATCATCTATTTACTTATTTCATTATTAGTTTCTATTGATTTACACATAGTAAGGAAACATTAGACTTAATTTTCTTATAAAAGCTATGGAGAAACAAATATGAAAAATAATATTTCATTTTGATAAACTTTTTTGAAAATATTATTTCTATAGAAAATCATACAAGCAGGGTTATAAAGAGATATGATTAAAACATCCATGGAGAAGAAGTGAAAAGAATGACACAAGAAGCAGAGAGAGAGAGAGAGCTTTTACATGCGTGTTATATACCATTATATAGAAGAGAGTTCCTTATTTCTTAGTGCTACTTGGGTGGGACATCAGTACCATGAAAACAATAGGCCTCCCCGCGAAGATCATCCTTCTTGGATAGCAATATGATCCACTCATTAGGTGGGCCACGACTATCATTGAGCCATATCATGAGTTGTCCATCGACTCCACCCTCATACTTCACCTGATGAGCAAAGCCATTATAGCTGTCTCGAGCGATCTTTAAGGTGGGACCCACTATTTCATGTACCAATATATATCTTACACAAATCCTGTGTTGGTGGTGAAAGATGGTGAGGTGCCTCTTGTTGTGGTGCCTTGGCTGTTTAGGGTATGTGACTGATTTTTAATAGAAAACACACATATTTTCGTGATATTTGGTGCAAGCAAATTCGCTTTAAAAGACTCCTTTGACAAAATTCCATTAGCCTAAAAGCTAATGTGATGGGACATTACACCCAATGGACTCATGTTGAATCAGATCAACTGTTCATTGATTCTAAGTGGTTTAGCCCATATAATGAGTGGACCATCCTGGTTTTTTGCACGGCTGATCTTTTTTTTCTTTTTTCTTTTTTTTGGGTTAGTTCACACCCCATTGTTAGTACACCCACCCACCTGTGTTAGTCACATCACAATGTTAGCCATCCTCACTATGGAATCGATGCCATGACCTAAGTGTTGAAACGAGGCTATCTTCACTCAATCTGCCACTTGAGCTATTGACCTGGTTGTGCACGGCTGATCTTTATATCTACAGATAGCCCTCCCTTTTCGGCGGCTGAGATGTCCTACACAAGTGACAACTAGTGTGGGAAGATCACATAGTGAAAATTTTGGATGATCCAAATCAATTGCAATGGACCCAAGTTATCAATATTGAGTACATGGATTGCCTAATTAGTTATCTAAGCTAGCCCATTTGGGCCCACACATCAACTGATCACACCCCCCAGCCCTAATCACGGAGGTCCAAAAATCATAACCATCCAACTCACAGCTCTATTTGTTAGAGACTGTCATGGATTGCTTATTATTCTAAAGAATTACTTTTGTTAGGCAATCGTAGCTATCCCATCCATGGAACGGAAAACAGATGGCTATACAAAATAAAGCCAAACCGAGGATGGATTAGATCATCGAATTAGAGCGATCTTTGCATGGAAGCCTTAGAAATGTGTTCCGGACTTAATGGACGGTTCAGATCAATCGATTGGACTGTCTAACTGAACTGATAATACAACAAGAAACACTAACTTTTAGTGCTTGTGATAGCATTGGAGCATTTCTCTTGAAAAGAAATATTCAAAGGTCCAAAAAATCTCATATATACTATTAGCATATGATATGTGGACAGACAAATCCTCTAAAAAGTCTTTGATTGAGAGATAGAGCATGAAATAGGGTGCATTTGAACTTTTGTTTGAAAATGTGAAAGAGCAAATCCAACATATGATATGATATTACTACATTAGGTCAAACATAGATTCTAATCACTTGGACATGTTGCCAATCCCCGTCCACACCTTTCCACGTGTGTGGCACCATTGCAATGCATAAGGTGGGTCCCACCAGGGAGATGACCTGGCACTTGCCGTATGTTATACTAGTTGGCAAGTGAGTCACCGCCAAAATATGCCCGACTCGGCTTGACTCGGACCAATCTTGATCGAGCCGAGCGAGTGGGTACAAGTCCACGAACCAGAACTTAGCTAAACCCACTTACATGTACAAGTCAGCTAATGTGAATGCAGTAACATGTTAGCTCATGGCACACAGGTGAAATATTCAAGTCATCCATCATGTGGACCTCACGATGTTGATGCTACTACCGAAAGATAAAGGTGGTCCACTCAACAAGTATCCCATGATATTAGAAGTTAGTGGATGAGTTAGAAAAAATATTTCATAATATATAGTACATTCGTTCACTTAATTATGGCCCACTACCTTTTTATGGATGGCTTGGATATCACACATATCTGTCACACTGGCATATGTAGTGGCGTATAAATTAGCTGACTTGTAAACGTGGTGGAGGCACACATGTGCATGTGTCTAATAAGATTCCTTTCTAATAATATATCATTAAATAACGTCTCTTGTATTTATTTGGAGCTTAATTACGGTGACAAACAGGAAAGTGCATCTCTCTCTCTCTATATATATGTGTGTGTGAATAGCTCCTGGACTTTAAATTACGGTCTACCCAACATATAACTTCCAACCTTTGATGTGTATCTAACATTGAACCCATCTAATAGGTTGGCCCTATCATAGGGATCGCCTTTAACAAAATTCATCCACATCTACTTTCAAGTGGGCTACACTTGTAATTTGCTATTTATCAATGGTTAAAAATTGTTTCCTATATTGTGGTCCGCCCAATGAGCAGATGGGGCTAATGTTTTAAATGGATGATCCTCGTGGATGAGCCAACCCATTAGAGGGGCTGGATGTCAAAAGCTCTTAAGTGGTTGAAAGTTATCTGCTGGGTGGACCATAACCTATGGTCTAATTGGCTAGACCCGAGAGTGTGTGTGTATATATATATATATATATATATATATATATATATATATGAGGCACTCTCACAACCAGTTGGACTATACATACGGTCCAACCAGCATAGAAAAATTACCTTCAATTAATGTTAACAAATGCACCAAGGTAAAGGGGGAAATGGGGTTGCTGGCTTTGGTAGACCCCACCATGGTGTTCATATGAAATTCACCCGGACCATCATGTGCGTCAACCCATGTTAACCTCAACAGCTAAAAATCAACATCATATGTTATTAAGGTGGATCACAACATTAGAAATAGTAAAAGGAAAAGCTCACATTCCAAATTGTTTCAATTTTTGTGACTAACCTGAATCACAGTACATATTAATTTTTCCATTCTAGGCCAAAATTGGGATTACACATCTAATGGTCGTAATGAATCTCATGTACCCATGCATCATAGTAGACCCTTCCAAAATTTAAGGGTAAGCCTCTGAATCGTGGTGAAATAACTCCTCTCCTCTCTCCCACGTAAGTTGCATCCCAAACTTGAACCGGATCAAGTGCTACAGGTGTTACCAAGCAGTAGGTGTTTTCCTTAGCATAGAGCCCATCTTGATGTATGTGTTGTATATCCATACTGTCCATCATTTTTTACAGATTATTATAGAGCATGGTTCAAAAAATGAATCAGATCTAAATCTCAAGTGGACCACACCATAGGAAACAGTGGTCATTGAATGCTCACCATTAAAAACTCCGTAGGGCCCACCTCAGATTTGAATCTGCCTCTTTTTGGCCTCATGCCCTAAAATGAGCTGGAAAAATGAATGGCCAGTATGGATAAAACGCAGATCATGCTAGGCCATCGAGCTTTCCGGTGGGCATGGCTTCAATGGATCCCCAATCCATCGAGGTGGACCACAAGGCCCTCGTGATGTATGTGTCTTATATCCACACCATTCATCTGTTATATGGATGGCATATTAACATCACAATGGACCAAGGGGGTTTCAATGGTAGTCATTTCACTATCCACTTTTTCAAGTTGTGAGGCCCACTTGAGTTTTGGATCTGCCTCATTGTTTGGCCCAAGCCCTAACATGATCTAGCCAAACGGATGCATAGGGTGGATTTCTCACAAATATCATGGTTAGCCCTACCGTGAGTAATGGATTCCCTTTTCCCCTCTTGCAGTAAATGCACCCGGGTGTAATCTCTTTCCTATTTATATGAAAATTAAATGGATCAAATCCAATTGCAAATGAACGGCATCTAACCTGGTTGGACTTGAGAGTACCTTTATATATATATATATATAGGATAACCCATCGTTAATCTGAACTGTTTATTCATTCATATCATTACTATGGGCAACCCATGGTGTAAAGTAAAATTCATGCTAATTAGATGATCTTAAGCGCGCATCCAATCAATATCATGAAAAATGGATAACCAATAATGGACAGAAAATCAAAATAACTCCAATCAGTATTCTTAGAACATCTATTGGTCTATCCAACTCAGTATTGCTTATGATTAAGGAGTAGTATTTTTGGTTGATGATTCTAACCATGTGATCAATGGCTCGTCTAACAGATGATTGCAACAAATTATCACCATTCAAGGGGTTTGGATCATCCAATCAGTATGATTTTTACACCATAGCTTACTCCCATTGTACTATTGAATGAACCATTTGGATCTCACCCTCGTCTGAACCAGCTCCAAAGAGAAAAGACCATCTCTTTAAAATCACTCGCATACAAGCAATGGCGCTGTCATGTTATCATACAACCTATTCGCCAACATGCTTCTTGGGTGGGACATCAATACCATGAAAACAATAGGCCTCGCCGTAAATATCACCATTCTTAAAATAAAAAAAATAAAAAATAAAAAAACAATATGATATGCTAATTAGGTGGGCCACACCTATTCATTGGGCCATACCATGAGCTGTCCATCTATTCCAATGGCATGCTTCACGTGATGAACAGAGCTACATGATTGATCTTTAATGTGGGGCCCACGGTGGAGAAAGATGGTGAGGTGCAGCTAGTTGTGGTGCCTTGGTTGTATCTGACTGTTTTTTAATATAAAACAGCTGATATTTGGTGCAAGTAAACATATTATCTTTGAGAAAATTCCATTAACATAAAGCCAAGGTAATGGGACATTACATCCAATGTGCACATGTTTGGCCACGTCATCAACTGTTCATTGATTCTAAGTGGAGTAGCCCACCTAATGAGTGGACCATCCTGGTTTTTTTTTTCAGGGCTGATCATTATATCTACAGTCCCACCTTTTGGACGGCTGAGATGACCTACACAAGTGACACCTTAGTGTGGAAAGATCACACAGTGAACAGTTTGCATGATCCAAATCAATTGCAGTGGACCTAAGTTATCTGCATTGAGTACATGGGTGGCCTAATTAGTGATCTGGGCTCAACCATTTGGGCCCACACATCAACCAACACCCCTCAGCCCTAATCACAGATGTCCAAAAATCATAACCGTCTAATTCACTACTACAAAAAAATGGACGGTTGAAATCAGTTACAACCAAAGAAAGGTCAATCATAAAGTAGACAAGATATCCGGCAGAATCACTTTAGTTCCACAAACATAACCATCCTATCAATGTCTTGGGAGATGACCAATAGCTATTAAATTAAGGACCGTAGATGGGGTGGGTAGAATGAATGCAGATTCGGTAGATCTGTGGCTGTGGGGCACACCTCGATGTAAGTGTTTTATATCCACGCCGTCCGTCCATTTTTCCAGCTCATCCTAATGCGTCAGCCCAAAAATGAAGCAGACCCAAATCTCAGGTGGACCACACAGCAGAAAAAAGTGGTGATTGAACGCCCACCATTAAAGCTTCCTAGTTGACCATTTAATCACCATTATTTCCTATGGTGTGGTCCACCTGAGATTTGGATCTACTTCATTTTTGGGCTCATGCCCTAAAATGAGCTGGCAAAATGGATCGACAGCGTGGATATAAAACACATACATCATGGTGGGCCCCACAGTCTTCGGTAGAATCATCCAATCCGTACGGTTTTGCCTGGTGGGCCCATGAAGAGCAGTGCAAACTAGTATTACACCATCACTTTACGTACGTATGGATGTGTTTATCCAATAATAGTTCTATTTCAGACAATGCACAATCCACGGGTAATTCCTTTGATTCAACCGTTGTTCTTGATCATAGGTGGGCCCACTTGACTAGCTGATACTTCCTTGTGGAAATTTTCAAAGGTGTTGAAGCCATGAGTGACAAACCAACGCTTTTTTTCTTGAAGTTTACCAGCTTTTATATGGTGGATGACTTTACATGACAAGAGACGATCTTTTTGCAGTGGAGTTTTTTGGCCGACCATGAACTAGACATCTCAGGAGCTCCCATTTGATCTTTTTCTATAAGTGGGTATCTGGATAGTATCCCATTGCACCCTTTTTGTTACATGTGGGGCCCATAGATCGTTGATCCAGACCGTTGATATTATGGGACATGCTTCCATGGGAAATGATTAAAAAAAATCATCAAATTTAGAAAACACCATCTATCGTAGACTCAGTGTCCCTTTTATGAACGGACGGCCATTGTATTTTTCTCTCTCATTCCCTATCCATAGTAGAAACACATGATCAACGGTCTAGATCATCAAACCATGACTTTATCATCCCTCTTCATTATAGGAATATTCCTTTTTTTAGCCCACCCAAGGAAGAAAAAGGAGAAAGGTGGCCAAGGCCCACCTTCTCTAACCATTTTCTTCTTCGTTGTTGCATTTGGTACGTACATATGCATGCATGCAAACATGCATACGTGCTATTTTATCAGAGCATGATCACATGAGTGTGGGGAGGCATCCAAACGGCGCATTAGGTGGCCCCCACTGTCAAGATGAATAATACTTAAAAATTAGGATGGTCCACTCATCAGGCAGGCCACACATGTGGGTTGAATATGGACGGTCAGGATTTTTTAGATACCATTAATACATAAAAAGAAGAGGGGCCAATCTTCAAGGACTCTCAACTTGATTGAGCTTTGCCCTTAAAACACTTATTTCCTGTGGGTCCCACCTGAATCAACCGTCCAACTTCCTCCTGATTTTTCTTATAAGGTCCATTGAGGTGGTGGTCCATATCAAAGGAAAGATGGGTGTGGGGAAAAGAGAGACAATGAAAGAGAAAAGGAAAAGGAAAGAAAAAGTAAGTGATAGAGGCAAGAGAATCCAAGAGGAATGGAAAGAAAAGGAGTTTTGGAAGGAAAGAAGGGGGTTGGGGGAGGAAAATAAGGGGAATAAAAGTAGGTGGATCTTTGGGCCCACCGTGATGTGTGTGCCTTTCATCCGCGCCGTCCATTCATTTTAAAGGCTCATTTTAGTACATGATTTAAAAAAGGAAGCAGATCCAAATCTCAGGTGGGACGCACCACAGGAAAAAGTGGTGATTGAATACCCACCGTTAAAAATTTCTTGTGGGCCACAAAAGTGTTGCATCAAGCTAATATTTGTGTGGTCCTTTCATATAGAGTCTTTTGTGACCTTATCAACAAGTTGGATGGCAAATAAACATTTTGGTGGCCCCCAAGAAGTCCTTGGGGATTCAAGTGGTGGGGTCCACCTAAGATTTATATCTGCTTCATTTTTGGGATAATGCCCTAAATGAGCTGTTGATGGTGGGTATTCAATCACCACTTGTTTCTAGTGGTGTGATCCACCTAAGATTTATATATGCTTCATTTTATTTTTTTGGATCATGCCCTAAATGAGCTATTAAAAAGGATGGTCAGCGTGTGGATGTAAGGAACATACATCATGGTGGGCCTCACAGTCAAGGATCCACTAAAGAGGGAATTTGGAAACTCTCAGCTCAGCCCAGGCCAGCAAGGAATTTTTACTCACCCTTTAGCAAAAGACTTACTAATGTTTCTTTAATTATAAGCAAATCAAAATCAAAATCTTTGGAATAATAATGATGAAGACAAAATCACCCACACACTCATTTCAAGATTGGGTTTTGTACCATAATCATAAATAAAATAAATCAACTTTCGTGCAAACCAACAGTCGATGTCCCGAAAACGCCAAACATGAGGCATGACCTTTTCAATTTTGGATTCCTTAAAGACGGAAGATGTGGGGAATCCCCTTTTCTTTGTTAATTACATTAACCAACGTCAGTTTCTATCCCAGAACGAGTGTAAGAATAGCGACTGATTTGAAATAATCAAACCATTTTAAGAATTTGCAAATTCAAATTTTTTTTTTAATATTGAGTGTCCTCAATTTTGATATCCATTTTTTTTTATATTTGTTAAAGAGAGACATCTGTAAACACTTCATCTTAAGCGAATCCAACTTAATAATAAGGAAATAACATCCAATAAATCATAAAGAATAAAAGCCCTAGACAAGTAATTTTTACTTGCCCCGTGTGAAACAAGTATAACAATAATAGATCCATAGCTCAAGTGGCAGACGGAACGAAGACAGCCTTCTTTCAACACTGAGGTCAAGGTATCAATTTCCATAGAGGGGGTGGCTAACATTGTGATGTGACTAATAGGGGTGGGTGGGTGTACTAACAATCTTACCCGAAAAAAAAAAAAAAAAAAAAGAAGCAATGTGGCCTAGGCCCTTGTTTTTTTATCTGATTGAGATGATCTCAGAGTCCATCATAAAATGCTTGGAAAAATCTGAAAGCTCAAGCTCCAAAGAAACTTCTATGAAATAGATGCATGGATCTCAAATAATGTGTCCCACAAGAAAATGTGTCTTAGCCAGCCAAAGTAAGATGGGCTGCTATCAAACAAAATTTTGACTATATTTTTATTATTGGTTGCAATCATTCTTGATTTTCCTTACCATTGTGGCAGGCAGGCATCTAAAGAGCTTTCGGATTATATATACATCATAGAAAGTAAGTCCAGGAATAGAAAGATTCATGGTCCAATGGCTATCAAAAGGATTATAGGACTTATTCAACTATTTTTAGAGGATTTCAAACTTTATTTAAGATCTCTCTTTCACAAGCTTGATTAAAGAATAAAAAGGCCCTTCTCAGCTACTAGAACACAAAGATCAACCAAGAAATCTCTTTACGAAGTACCTAAATTTAAAAAAGAAAATCTAAAAATGCCCAATTAAGCAACTTCTAAAAAGACTCATTTCTATGTATCTATTCTTACCTAAAAGAAATATTTGATAGATGAGAATGAACCTCTTAACTTTAAGCATACCCTCAAAGTTCTCTCACTTAATAGATTTGCCATCAAAGTAATATATAAATATAGTGTTCTCCACAAGAAAGAAAAATGTCTTTAAATCTTTAAACACTCATGGACTAAGAACCTAGTAAAGAAAAGAGAGAAAATGAGAGTTACAAAAAAAAATAAAGCCGATGAGCAATGAAGAAGCAGATGAGGTGTTTGAATATAAGGGATAGGGGGTTTAAAAAGGAGTTTTCTAGCTTAATACCTTATCTCAATGACTCAAACACCACCAATTAAAGACAAGCTGCTGATTCAAGACAAGAGATTAAGACTAAAGGGGATATAAGAGATTAGAATCCTTTCATTATTTTATTTCTATTTGCATTTGTATTGTTGATTGTAATTCAATTTTACTTGGTGCATTAAAATTTGCTAAATTTTCTCTTATTCTTTTTTTTTCCTTCCTTTTCTTCGTGTGGAGACCGCAAAAACAAATAAGATGAGATGCCTGACCCCTTCTTCTCTTGTAATTGAATTCCTTACTTCGAACTCAGGTTAGATCAATCGACATTAAAATCATAATTCAATTCCTATGTAGTTCTAACTTTCTACACATATCAACTCGCAAGAGCTAGTGGCCATTGAGTCATGCATTAAATCGATATTAACTCATCAGGCCAACTGCACTTATATATATATATATATATATATATATATATATATATATATATATATATATATATATATATATATAGTGTTATCTATCAGGGGATATGCATTACTTTCTATGGTGTGGCCCACCTGATGAGTGGATTTGCCCTCCCATGAAGATTGGCTTGCACGAAATTACGATGGTCCATTCATCAAATGTTGTATGATGATTAGACCAACTTACCAGGTGTGCCTCACCTTTTGGCTTTTGCACGTCTTGAATGCCTGGTGCACACGGCTAAGGGTGGGAAGGGGTCGGGTTCTTGCCAGTGGGGTCAGCCCGAGTCCAACTCATTTACTAAACGGGCAACTCATTTACTAAACGGGCGAAGAATTGTAGCACAAACCATGGTTAAAGACTCAGCAACTCAACCCGGCTCATGCAGCTAGCCATGAGTTGAGTCATGACTAGTCGGCCGGGATGACTGATAATATTGAACTGGATCAGGTCTGACTGCATCTGAGTCAACTCGGATGAGTCACATCAGACTCCTTCGGGTCTTAAAGCCCACGAGCCCAAACTCGATCCACAACCCATCACCCTGCATTCCGACTGATCGCCCACCTAAATCCATCAACCCAAGCCAATCTAATCCATTCCACTGTAATCATGGTCAAATGGCTAGTGTGTCAGAGCAACTCATTTATTCTTCAAGCCGAGTCATGATTCGCCTGAGTCAGGGGTGACTTATGGTGTCGAACCGGATTGGGTCCAACCGATTCCGAGTTGCTTGGGACCTGGCTGAGTCTTAAAACCATAACTGCAATTGGATTGGTGGTCGACTAAACCCGACCAGACCCACGGCCACATAACTCAGGTTTAAGAACCGAATACGAAGCTAAGGGTATAAACAGCCGTGCCTAACAGGTGGATACGTACATAAAAAAGGGTGCGTTTGGTTGCACTAAATATCATGAAATTTCCTAACATCTTGCACTAAATTAGTCTTATTGATAATGAAAATTATATTTGATGCAACCAAACAGACCCCAAATCATCTATACATTTCTTCTTTATTTTGTTTCAGTTTTGAGTCAGGTTGGGCCATCTACGCAAACCCATTGATGGCCCATGTGGGTGGGTGCGGCTTAGGATCCACCGAGGTGTGTAGATCTTTGAATTTGGGTTGCCTTACATCCACGCCGTCCATCCATTTTGACAGCTCATTTTAGAACCGGATTTAAAAAATGAAGCAGATACAAATCTCAGGTGGACCACACCACAAGAAACAGTAGTGATCGGCAATTAAAAACTTCTTGTGGGACACAAGTTTTGGATCAAGCTGATATTTATGTGCTTCCTTCATCCAGGTCTTTTGTGAACTTATCAACAGGTTAGATGGCAAATAAACATTCTGGTGGCCTCCATTAAAGCTTTTAATGGTGGGTGTTCAATCACCACTGTTTCCTATGGTGTGGTCCACCTAAGATTTTGATCTGCTTCATTTTTTCGATCATGCCCTAAATGAGTTGTCAAAACGGATTATCAACGTGGATGTAAGGCACATACATCATGGTGGGCCCCACAGTCAGGGATCCACTGAAGCAGCAAAGGGCCTGTTAGTGTTTCTTTGATTACAAGCAAATCAAAACCAAAATCTTTGGAATAATAATGATGATGACAAAATCACCTACACACTCAAACCATGATTGGGTTTTGTCCCATAATCATCAAAAAATCAACTTTCGTGCAAACCAACAGTCGTTGTTGTTCGGAAGACGCCAAACAGAGGGATAGACCTTTTTTTAATTTTGGATTCCCAAAGGATGCCAAACGCAGGGAAATTTTGGATTCCTAAAGGATGCCAAACGCGGGGAATCCTCTTTTCTTTGTTAATTTCATTAACAGACTTGCATTTCGAACCCAAATTGAGTGTGAGAATAGTGAGTGATTTTGAATTAATTAATTTATTTTAAATTTTTGCAAATTCAAGAATTTTCTAACATGGGTGTTCTCAATTTTGGCATTTAATTTTTTTAATCTCTGTTAAAGAGAGGCATCCTTAGACATCCAATATACCATAAAAGATAAAAGCCGAGTAAGATGGGTGAGTAATATTTACTTACCCCTCTCTAAATAAGTAATTTTTACTCACCCTTTTTTAAAGGAGTAGAACTAGCAATAATTGAAGGTGGTCCAGGCCCTTTTTTTGTCCGATTAAGATAATCATAGAGTCAATCGTAAGTACTTTGAAAAATCTAAAAGCTCAAGCTCCAAAGAAGATTTCGTCAAATAGATACACATCTCAAACAATGGGTACCACAAGAAAAATGAGTCTTAGTGGGCCAAAGTAAGATGAGTTGCAATCATAAAATTGATTTACTATACTTTGATCATTGGTTGCAAATGTTCTTGATTTTCCTTACCACGAGCTTTTCTATTGTATACAGATCATGGAAAATTAGCTTAGGAATCAAAAGATCCATAGTCTACAATGACGAATGACTATCAAAAGGATTATAGGACTTGTTCATCCATTTCTAGAGGATTCCAAGCTTAATTTAAGGTCTCTCTTTCGCAAAGCTTCATTAAAGAATAAAAAACCCCTTCTCAACTATTTAAATACAAAGATAAACTAAGAAATCTCTCTACAAAGTGCCTAAATTAAGAAAATTCTAAAATGCCCAATTAAGTAAATGATGGAGGCAAGAGAATCCAAGAGGAATGGATAAAAGGGGGCTTTGGAATGATAGGAGAGGGTTAGGAAGAGGAAAAGATGGGGGAAAACACGGTAGCGGAAAAGAAAGGAATGGAAGATAAAGGGAAAAGAATAGGGAGTTTAAAGAGGGAATTTGGAAAATCTCAACTAGGGCAGGGCAATTTTTACTCAACCCTTCAGCAAAGCACCCATTGGAAATGTTTTTTTAATTACAATTAAATCAAAACCAAAATCTTTGAAATAATAATGATGATGACCAAATCACCGATACACTCATACCAAGATTGGGTTTTGTACTATAATCCTAAATAAATCCACTTTAGTACAAATCAACAATCAAAGTTCAGAAGACGCCAAACATGGGGCTAGACATTTTTAATTTTAGATTCCTAAAGGACGAAAGATGCATGCGGGAATCCCCTTTTCTAAAGGGGTGTGAGAATAGTGACTGATTTTAAAATAATCAATATATTTTAAGAATTTGCAAATTCAAGGATTTCCTAATGTGGGGGTGTCTTCAACCTTGGCATTCGATCTTTTCAACCTCTGTTAAAGAAGGGCATTTGTAGACACTACACTAAAGTGAACCTAACTTAAAAATAAGGAAATGACGTTCAATAAATCCTGGGAGGTGGGTGAGTGATTTTTAATTGCACCTCCCTAGGCAAGTAATTTTTACTCCTCCCTGAAAAATGAGTAGAACTGAGAATAATTTAGGATGGTCCATGCCCTTATTTTTTATCCAATTGAAATGATCTTAGAGTCCATCACAAAGTACTTAAAAAGATCTACAAGATTAAGCTCGAAAAAAACTTTTGTCAAACAGATGCATAAATCTCAAATAATAGTCCCACAATAAATTGTGTTTTAATGGGTCAAAATAAGGTAAGTGACAAGCATAATTTTTTTTACTATACTTTGATTATTGGTTGCAATTATTCTTGATCTTCTTTACCATAAAAAATAAATCTAGGGATCGACAGATCTATGGACCATAATGAATGACTATCAAAGAGGTTTTACGGCTTGTCCAATCATCTCTAAAAGATTTTAAGCTGAATTTAAGGTCTTTCTTTCACAAGCTTAATAAAAGAATAAAAGTTCATTTTCAACTCCTTAAACACAAACATTTAAAAAAAAAATCCCTCTATAAAACGCCTAAATTAAAGAAATTATAAAAATACACAAGTAAGCAACTTCGAGAGAGATTCCTTTCTAACTACCTATTCTTATTTTAAAGAAGCAATGTCAATCTTGTCTTTGCATCTAATGGATGAGAAGAAATCTTCTAATTTTAAATGCCACTCATACTCTCTTATTTTGTTAAGTGTCCCATCAAAGTAAAATATAAATATAAGTATTCTCTATGAGGAAAAGACCTTTGAATCTTCAAACTTTTATGTGCTGAGAATCTAACAAAAAAAGAGAGGAAAAAAGAGTAAGAAAGAGATAGAGCAAGGAGTGATGGAGGAGGAGAAGATGTGGAGCTTGAGTATAACACATGGGGGCTTAAAAAGGATTGCTCTGGCTTAAGACCTTGTCTCTATAAGCCAATACTGCTAAGTAAAGACAAGTTGATTCAAGATTGAAGTACTGATGAAAACTTCTTAGGGGCCACAGAAATTTTTGATCCAGGTGATATTTGATTTTTCCTTTCATCCAGGTACATGTGACATTATGAACAGGTGGGCCCTAGGAAGGTTTCAACAGTGGTGTCATTATCACCACTGCTTCCTGTGGTGTGGCCCACTAGAGACTTGGATCCACCTCATTTTTAGGCTTATGACTTAAAACGCACTGTTAAACTGGATGGACGGCGTGTATAAAACAAATACATCATGGTGGCTCCATAGAGCCCAAGATTGAGTCCTTTTTGGCAAAAGTAGGACCGATCTGCGTCGGTGCTTAATAATTCTCCTCTTGTAATCAAATCCCTTACTTAAATATCGGATTAGATCGATTAGAATTGGAGTCATAATTCAATTTTCATATAATTTGAACTCTTCTACACGCGTCAACTTGCAAGAGCTGACAGTGACTCTTAATTGCAATGATTTGAGCCAAACCTTACTCAACAATATCAAATCATGGTCACACCATCTACATCAAATTGATCAGACTTATATCTTGTTATCTGTCAACAAATATACATTATTTTCTATGGTGTGGCCCACCTTATGAGTGGATTTAGCTTACTTTTTTCACAAGGCGACCCTAATGGTGGGGCCAACCTACTTGTCAAGTTGAATATTGCTGGCACTTGATAGGTTTGAAGTTTTCCACTGGTTGGACAGTAACTCATCGTCCAACCACTTGGATGTGAACATCTCTTTCGGAATTTTTAGTCATTGAGAAATGATCAGATAGAAACTCCATGCATGCAAACTTCACAAATAGCTCTACCAAACGTGCCAACCTGTCGGGTGTGTAAGACATCCAAGCCACTCAAAGGTAAGCCTCCCGTGAAGATTGGCTTGCATTGAAATTACACTGGTCCATTCATCAAAAGGGGCACACAAGTGCATCGGATCAGACCCTCCACGTATCTCCTTTAAATGATCCACTGTTGTATGATGATTGGACCAACTTATCAGGTTTTACACACAGCTAAGGGTGGGAATTGGTCGGGTTCGGGTCAGCCCGAGCCCAACCCATTTAGTAAATGGGCAAAGAATTGTAGCCCAGACATGGTTTTACGCTTGGTGACTCGAGCCAACTCGTCCAGCCTTAAGCCAAGTCATGACTCACCCGAGTCACAAATGATTCGGTATTGAACTAGATCAGGTCCAACTACATCTGAGTCGACTCAAATAAGTCACATCAGACTCCCGAGTCTAAAGCCCATGAGCCCAAACTTGAACCACAATCCATTACACTGTGGTCCAACCCCACCCACCTAAAATCTATTGTGATAGTTCAGCTGCAGTTAACTTCTCCAACAACTACAAGCATTCATCGAGGTCAAAGCACATTGACATCAAATACCTTGTTGTGAAGGAAAGAGTTCAGAATCGTCAAGTGTCTGTGGAACTCATCGACACAAGGCAGATGATAGCGGATCCTCTCACTAAAGGCCTTCCTATCACGCTCTTTAAGGAGCATGTGACGTCTATGGGAATTGTGGATCCCAAGGATGTATTTCAGTAGTGGGAGTTTTCATGTATGATCCGATTATGTCCAGACATTTTTAGAGATATTTTTTATGCATTGATGATTCTGTTTTTCAGTTTATATCGTGCTTCTCATTCAGTGTGCACATTTAGTTTTGAGTAAGCAAGACTTTAGTTTGTGTTTTGGAGACACGTTCAGTAGGACCACTTGAAGATAAACACGTATGATCACATAAGACGTGTAATCTTCATACCACACCCCATGTCATTGATCCATGTCGTTAAGGCTATTGGTATTTGTGACTGTGACTCGTCACACTTCGAACAAATATTAAATGTTGTGTTGCCTACCACGATTCAATATCAGTGGTCTTGATGGACCGGATCTGACAAGCGTTGCTCATAATTATCCAACGGTATTGTTTTGAAATCAGTAGGGCGCCCATTAGGAACTTTTGAAACAAATGCGTTTTATAAAATTATTTTTCACAAAAAAAAAAATAATAAAATGTTTTGTTTTCTTTCAGAGATCAGTGTAGCCCAAGTGGGAGAATGTAAAACTACATTAGGTGGGCCACACATGATCATCGGTTTAGATCATGACCGTTGGATTATTCAGATTGAGCGATTCAGTGGGCCTCACTATAGTTGTGATCATTGCAAATAGGTTTGGGGCGGGACGCTTGAACCGTGGTCCATATTCGCGGTTATTAAGCCAGATATCGAAACTTATGGTGTGGAGACCCTAGAGGAGAGAAGTGTGATGGGTAAGCTTCTTTGGCCCTCTTTCCTATAAATATATATCTTCATCCCCTCATCAACACACAAGAGAAAACCCTAGTCCCATTGAGTGATTCTCCTAAAGGTGTAAGGTGCAGAAGACCAAGAGTTCTTCTCGGCAACACGGCAGCATCGGGAATGTCTTCCCAATCAGGTACGACTTTAAGATTATAGTATGGAATCTCCATTGTTGATGCATAGACGATCCGATTATTCCGCATTATGTTTCAGTTTCACAGTTTGAGTATAAGAGATAGGGGGTTTAGAAAGGAGTTTTCTAGCTTAATACCTTATCTCAATGACTCAAACACCACCAATTAAAGACAAGCTGCTGATTCAAGACGAGATTAAGGCTAAAGGGAATAAAAGATATTAGAATCCTTTCATTATTTTATTTCTATTTGCATTTGTATTGTTGATTGTAACTCAATTTTACTTGGTGCATTAAATTTTGCTAAATTTTCTCTCCTTTGTTTTTTCCCTTCCTTTTCTTGGTGTGGAGACCGCAAAAACAAATAAAATGAGATCCTTGACCCCTTCTTCTCTTGTAACTGAATTCCTTACTTAGAACACAGGTTAAATCAATTGAGATTAAAGTCATGAGTCAATTCCTATGTAGTTCGAACTTTCTACACATATCAACTCGCAAGAGCTAGTGGCCATTGAACCATGTATTAAATCGATATTAACTCATCAGGCCAACTGCACTTTTATATATATATATATATATATATATATATATATATATATATATATATATATATATATATATATATATATATATATATATATATATATATATCAGGGGATATGCATTACTTTCTATGGTGTGGCCCACCTGATGAGTGGATTTGGCCTCCCATGAAGATTGGCTTGCACGAAATTACGATGGTCCATTCATCAAAGGGGGCACACAAGTGCGGTCTGATTCCACCGTCCACGTATCTGGTTTAAATGATCCAATGCTGTATTATGATTAGACCAACTTACCAGGTGTACCTCACCTTTTGGCTTTTGCACGTCTTGAATGCCTGGTGCACACGGCTAATGGTGGTAAGGGGTTGGGTTCTCGCCAGTGGGGTCAGCCCGAGTCCAACCCATTTACTCAATGGGCGAAGAATTGTAGCACAAACCATGGTTAAAGACTCAGCAACTCAACCCGACTCATGCAGCCATCAGTTGAGTCATGACTAGTCGGCCAGGCTCACTGATGATATTGAACTGGATCAGGTCTGACTGCATCTGAGTCAACTCGAGTCACATCAGACTCCTTCGGGTCTTAAAGCCCACGAGCCCAAACTCGATCCACAACCCATTACCCTGCATTCCGACCTGACCCACCTAAATCCATCAACCCAAGCCAATCTAATCCATTCCACTGTAATCATGGTCAAATGGCTAGTGTGTCAGAGCAACTCATTTATTCTTCAAGCCGAGTCATGATTCGCCTGAGTCAGGGGTGACTTATGGTGTCGAACCGGATTGGATCCAACCGATTCCGAGTTGCATGGGACCTGGCTGAGTCTTAAAACCATAACTGGAATTGGATTGGTGGTCGACTAAACCCGACCAGACCCAAGGCCACATAACTCAGGTTTAAGAACCGAATATGAAGCTAAAGGTATAAACAGCCATGCCTAACAGGTGGATACGCATATAAAAAAAGGGTGCGTTTGGTTGCACCAAATATCATGAAATTTCCTAACATCTTGCACTAAATTAGTCTGATTGATAATGAAAATTATATTTGATGCAACCAAACACACCCCAAATCATCTATACAATTCTTCTTTATTTTGTTTCAGTTTTGAGTCAGGTTGGGCCATCTACGCAAACCCATTGACGGCCCATGTGGGTGGGTGTGGCTTAGGATCCACCGAGGTGTGTAGATCCCTGACATTGGGGTGCCTTACATCCACGCCGTCCATCCATTTTGACAGCTCATTTTAGGTTATGATTTAAAAAATGAAGCAGATCCAAACCTCAGGTGGACCGCACCACAAGAAACAGTGGCAATCGGCAATTAAAAACTTCTTGTGGGACGCAAAAGTTTTGGATCGAGCTGATATTTATGTGCTCCCTTCATCCAGATCTTTTGTGACCTTATCAACAGGTTAGATGGCAAATAAACATTCTGGTGGCCTCCATTAAAGTTTTTAATAGTGGGTCACGGCACTTGGGCGCTTTACGGCCGGTGGCAACACTGAGAACGTGTTGTACCCCAGTGTCGACTGAACTACCGCTCCCGCTAAGGAAGGACCAAAGAAGAACGACATGACAGCCATCAACAAAGTCAACGGCCATCGGTCTGTCGCCGACTTTAGATCAAAACTATAGACGTCATTAAACCCTTTTAATTGGGCCAAAGGACCCTCTTGATTAAAGGTACCATCACATGGTATCCGGCGTAAAACCGCCATCAACCAGTCATGATACGGGCGCAAAAGACGCGGATTTCTATTGTTTCCTATTGCAAAGATACGCCTTTTTCCTCCTCCTTCCTCAACCATACCGATCCTACCAAAGTGGAGAGGAAATTCGGGCTGCGCGGACAGACCGGGTAGATACCGTCCAACGCAACGTTCGAACCAATCCGCATCCTTCCAGAGGTAGGTGGTGTTCATAGGAGAAAAAGGGTAGCGGATCCTTTTAATCCACAGAGCACCAGAGGTAATCAATTCCGTCTTTGTATGTATTAGGTGTAGGATTCCGTACGATAGAATTTCATGGACACAGTCCGTGAAACACGACGGAGGACCATATCTTTTTGGTTTGACACTGTTCGGAAGAGATTTCCATGTCGGCATCCACGTCATTCCCTGCATAACGGGAATGGTGGCCAACCAGGGTAAGTCACGCTTGTAGAGCCGAGGTAGAAAATTCTTCATCTCGGTGACTACTCGCATTATTTTATCGTTATCGATAGGCTGACTCACAACGGATTCAAAAGTCTGCCGACTCACTGGTTTTGCCAGCGAAATCCGCTTAGACAATGTGAACCATGAGAGATACAACTTCACGAGACGATTCGCCCGATCATCCTTCACTCTCATCGCTCTTCTATGGTGAGCTGGGATGATACAGGGGTACCCTGATCTGGTGAGTGCGATTGGTTCCGGTAATAATCCAGGTCAATGCTTTGTGCCACCGTAGGCCTGTTGAAGCGATGAGGAGCATTGCTTCAAGTAAAGGGCGGTGAAAAGCAAACCGGACTTCCGAACCAATCGTACAACCCGTTTGGCAAATAGGTATCCACTGATTGCCCTTTTTTGCACCTTCAGCGGAGAAAGCAGGTGGTACAGTCATTTATACTTCTTCCTGAAGTTCTCCATTACAGAAAGCATTCGTCGACATCTAACTGGTGGAGCTTCCAGTTCGTCGTTTGCAGCCACTGAAAGAATCACTCTCATCGAGTTGAACTTGGCTACCGGAGCAAACGTTTCCAGTCAATCACCACTGTTTCCTATGGTGTGGTCCACCTAAGATTTAAATCTGCTTCATTTTTACTATCATGCCCTAAATGAGTTGTCAAAACGGATTATCAACATGGATGTAAGGCACATAGATCATGGTGGGCCCCACAGTCAGGGATCCACTGAAGCAGCAAAGGGCATGTTAGTGTTTCTTTGATTACAAGCAAATCAAAACCAAAATCTTTGGAATAATAACGATGATGACAAAATCACCTACACACTCAAACCATGATTGGGTTTTGTCCCATAATTATAAAAAAAACCAACTTTCGTGCAAACCAACAGTCGTTGTTCCGAAGATGCCAAACAGAAGGATAAACCTTTTTTTAATTTTGGATTCCCAAAGGATGCCAAACGCGGGGAATCCTCTTTTCTTTGTTAATTACATTAACAGACTTGCATTTCGAACCCAAATTGAGTGTGAGAATAGTGACTGATTTTGAATTAATTAATTTATTTTAAATTTTTGCAAATTCAAGAATTTTCTAACATGGGTGTTCTCAACTTTGTCATTTAATTCTTTTAATCTCTGTTAAAGAGGGGCATCCGTAGACATCCAATATACTATAAAAGATAAAAGCCCAGTAAGATGGGTGAGTAATATTTACTTGCCCCTCTCTAAATAAGTAATTTTTACTCACCCTTTTTTAAACGAGTAGAGCTAGCAATAATTGAAGGTGGTCCACGCCCTTTTTTTGTCCGATTAAGATAATCTTAGAGTCAATCGTAAGTACTTTGAAAAATCTAAAAGCCTCAAGCTCCAAAGAAGATTTTGTCAAATAGATACACATCTCAAACAATGGGTACCACAAGAAAAATGCGTCTTCGTAGGGCCAAAGTAAGATGAGTTGCAATCATAAAATTTATTTACTATACTTTGATCATTGGTTGCAAATGTTCTTGATTTTCCTTACCACAAGAGCTTTTCTATTGTATACAGATCATGGAAAATAAGCTTAGGCATCAAAAGATCCATAGTCCACAATGACAAATGGCTATCAAAAGGATTATAGGACTTGTTCATCCATTTCTAGAGGATTCCAAGCTTAATTTAAGGTCTCTCTTTCGCAAAGCTTCATTAAAGAATAAAAAGCACCTTCTCAACTATTTAAATACAAAGATAAACCTAAGAAATCTCTCTACAAAGTGCCTAAATTAAGAAAATTCTAAAAATGCCCAATTAAGTAAATGATGGAGGCAAGAGAATCCAAGAGGAATGGATAAAAAGGGATTTTGGGATGATAAAGAGGGTTAGGAAGAGGAAAAGATGGGGGAAAACACGGGTAGCAATAAAGAAAGGAATGGAAGATAAAGGGAAAAGAATAGGGAGTTTAAAGAGGGAATTTGGAAAATCTCAACTAGGGCGGGCAATTTTTACTCACCCCCTTCAGCAAAGCACCCATTGGAAATGTTTTTTTAATTATAATTAAATCAAAACCAAAATCTTTGAAATAATAATGATGATGACCAAATCACCAATACACTCGTACCAAGATTGGGTTTTGTACCATAATCCTAAAAAAATCCACTTTAGTACAAATCAACAATCAATGTTCAGAAGACGCCAAACATGGGGCTAGACATTTTTAATTTTAGATTCCTAAAGGACGAAAGACGCATGCGGGGTATCCCCTTTCTAACGGGGTGTGAGAATAATGACTGATTTTAAAATAATCAATATATTTTAAGAATTTGCAAATTCAAGGATTTCCTAATATGGGGGTGTCTTCAACCTTGGCATTCAATTTTTTCAACCTCTGTTACAGAAGGACATTTGTAGACACTACACTTAGGTGAACCTAACTTAAAAATAAGGAAATGACATTCAATAAATCCTGTGAGGTGGGTGAGTGATTTTTAATTGCACCTCCCTAGGTAAGTAATTTTTACTCCTCCCTGAAAAATGAGTAAAACTGAGAATAATTTAGGATGGTCCATGCCCTTAGTTTTTATCCAATTGAAACGATCTTAGAGTCCATCACAAAGTACTTAATAAGATCTACAAGATTAAGCTTGAAAAAACTTTCGTCAAACAGATGCATAAATCTCAAATAATAGTCCCACAATAAATTGTGTTTTAATGGGTCAAAATAAGGTAAGTGACAAGCATAATTTTTTTTACCATACTTCCATTATTGGTTGCAATTATCCTTGATCTTCTTTACCATAAAAAATGAATCCAGGGATCGAAAGATCTATGGCCCATAATGAATGACTATCAAAGAGGTTTTAGGACTTGTCCAGTCATCTCTAAAAGATTTTATGCTGAATTTAAGCTCTTTCTTTCACAAGCTTAATAAAAGAATAAAAGTTCATTTTCAACTCCTTAAACACAAACATTTAGGAAAAAAAAAAAAAAAAATCCCTCTATAAAACGCCCTAAATTAAAGAAATTATAAAAATACACAAGCAAGCAACTTCGAGAGAGATTCCTTCCTAGCTACCTATTCTTATTTTAAAGAAGCAATGTCAATCTTGTCTTTGCATCTAATGGATGAGAAGAAATCTTCTAATTTTAAATGCCACTCATAGTCTCTTATTTTGTAGGTATCCCATCAAAGTAGAATATAAATGTAAGTACTCTCTCCGAGGAAAAGACCTTTGAATCTTCAAACTTTTATGTGCTGAGAATCTAACAAAAAAAGGAGAGGAAATGAGATTTAGAAAGAAATAGAGCAAGGAGTGATGGAGGAGGAGGATATGTGGTGCTTGAGTATAACATATGGGGGCTTAAAAAGGATTGCTCAGGCTTAAGACCTTGTCTCTATAAGCCAATACTGCTAAGTAAAGACTAGTTGGTTCAAGATTGAAGTACTGATGAAAACTTCTTAGGGACCACAGAAATTTTTGATCCAGGTGATATTTGACTTTTCCTTTCATCCAGGTCCAGTGTGACATTATGAACAGGTGGGCCCTAGGAAGGTTTCAACATTGGTGTCATTATCACCACTGCTTCCTGTGGTGTGGCCCACTAGAGACTTGGATCCACCTCATTTTTAGGCTTATGACTTAAATGAAACTGGATGGACAGGTGTGTATAAAACAAATACATCATAGGTGGCTCCATAGAGCCCAAGATTGAGTCTTTTTTGGCAAAAGTAGGACCGATCTGCGTGTCGGTGCCTAATAATTAACCTCTTGTAATCAAATCCCTTACTTAAACATCGGATTAGATCGATTAGAATTGGAGTCATAATTCAATTTTCATATAATTTGTGCTCTCTACACACGTCAACTTGCAAGAGCTGATGGTGACTCTTAATTGCAATGATTTGAGCCAAACCTTACTCAACAATATCAAATCATGGTCACACCATCCACATCAAATTGATCCCACTTATATCTTGCTATCTGTCAACAAATATACATTATTTTCTATGGTGTGGCCCACCTGATGAGTGGATTTAGCTTACTTTTTTCACAAGGCGACCCTAATGGTGGGGCCAACCTACTTGTCAAGTTGAATATCGCAGGCACTTGATAGGTTTGAAGTTTTCCACTGGTTGGACAGTAACTCATCGTCCAACCAGTTGGATGTGAACATCTCTTTCGGAATTTTTAGTCATTGAGAAATGATCAGATAGAAACTCCATGCATGCAAACTTCACAAATAGCTCTACCAAACCTGTAGGGTGTGTAAGACATCCAAGCCACTCAAAGGTAAGCCTCCCGTGAAGATTGGCTTGCATTGAAATTACACTGGTCCATTCATTAAAAGGGGCACACAAGTGCTTCGGGTCAGACCGTCCACGTATCTCCTTTAAATGATCCACTGTTGTATGATGATTGGACCCACTTACCAAGTTTTACACACAGCTAAGGGTGGGAATGGGTCAGGTTCAGGTCAGCCCGAGCCCAACCCATTTAGTAAATGGGCAAAGAATTGTAGCCCAGACCATGGTTTTATGCTCGGTGACTCAAGCCAACTCGTCCAGCCCTGAGCCAAGTCATGACTCGCCCGAGTCACAGATGATTCGGTATTGAACTAGATCAGGTCCAACTACATCTGAGTCGACTCAGATAAGTCACATCAGACTCTCGAGTCTAAAGCCCATGGGCCCAAACCTGAACTACAATCCATTACACTGTGGTCCAACCCGACCCACCTAAAATCCATCAAGGCCACGCCCAATCTAACCCATTCCGTTGTGATCATGGTTAAAATGGCTGGTGTCTCCAACTAACTCGTTTGGTCTTTGAGCTGAATCACGATTCACCCGAGTTGGGAAATGATTGTGACAAATTTTGCATGTTTAACCCCATTTTCATCTTGCATTTACATGAATTATGTGGCTAAAGTGATTTAATTACATGTGTTTTCATGTTTATAAGTGATTGAGGAATTCCGATGAATTCGAGTTAAAAATGTGATCTAAAGTTCAAGAGATGGTTATTCAAACATGTGGATGAAAGAAGATCAAAAAAAGTTGTATGGTGCTTGAAAAATGAAGAAAATGTCCTGAAAAGTCCAAATCTAGAAATGTGTGGCTAGAAAAGCAATATGCAGAAATTACAAAAATAGCCCTAGGGCTGCTGAACTGCGAATTTCGAGATGGTGCGAGTCTATAAAATGGGGACCGAAATCCACAAATTATATTTCTATTTTTTCCTTTTTCTTTTAGATTTCTTTCTTAGGAATTTCCTAAGAGAATGAGAGAGAGATTTTTACTTGAATATTTTGTATTAATTATTTGTTCTGCTTTCAATTCATATAAGTTTATTAAGGTGTTAATTTCTTTGAATTAATTCAAGTTCTCTTTTATTCTTGCAATTCTTCTCCTCTTTTCTTTATTCTTTTCTTGTTCATTTTTCTTTTTAAACATGTGCTTCTAATTCTCTTCTAGTCAGAGCTAGAAGGGAAGCACATGAATTCAATTAATTATCCATCATGATAATTCCTTAATGATTTCATGATGAGATCTTAAGATTGATACATGTTATCATGTATTAAGAAAATCTTTAATCCATCATGTGAAAACCATATGATGGGTGCTTAGATCTAGTTAATACAGATTTCTTAAATAGGAGAGGCTTTTGACCTTTCACATTGTTTGATTTGTGATCTCATGGATCTCAAATGCTTACAATCCCTAGAACTCAAAGGTATGTCTTAATGATATGGAAACTTGATATTTCTAATCTTTGACAATTTCTATTCCTTTTTTAATGCTTTAATTGTTTAACCTTCCGACTAAACAGACTATAGTGTTCTAATCTAATTATCATTATCAGTTATGATAGATAGTTTGTTAAGTCCGTATATGGAACTTCGATGCTTTAGTTTGATTTTTCCATATCAATTCAAATCCTTAATCTATAATCACTTTTAGGATAGATTATCTGATATCTATTTTCATTACCTGTTTAATTGATCTGTGAGAAGCTTTCTCAATAGACTACCTACATGGGATACCTACATAGGATTAACCATGTACTCACAGGAATATTACAATTGAACCTTTGCACTTGGAAAAAATTAGAAAGGAATGACTCAGGGGTGACCCAAGGTGTTAAATTGGATTGGATTCGATCGATTCCAAGTCGACTTAGACGAGTAACACAAGACTCGCATCTAAGTCTTAAAACCATGGAGCTTATTTGGGAGCTTGTAAATGGATGTAAATGAGAAATGGAATTGGAGGTAAATGAATTTGTAGTAAATGGCTTACTCAGTTGTGTTTAGATGGGAGTAAATGAAAAACATTTGAAATCCAAATATTATGTTTAAATGGGAGTAAGTGGGAAGAATTGGAACACATTGGATGCATTGGAATTTTTCAATATATTGATATTTAACGTAACGTTTGCGATAAGCCCATTGAAATATATATTTTTGCCAAAAATGAGGAAATGTTGAGCCTCAAGTGAGCCACAACGTAATGATCACAAATAAGCAACTTACAAATTTTTTTAATCATCCATTTAGACTACCAACCTTTGGACAGTTTGGATCATTCTATTGATGTGATTTTAGTGATGTAGCCAATAATTACATTGTTTCGGAGTATCATTTACTTATCATCCGCTTGCCACATGTATGACATATGTGGTGGCACCTTTGTATACTTGTGCGACTCTCTAAGGAGCTCAAAAAGGCATTTCACCCCATTTACTCCCAAAACCTCTCTCGATAAAAGATTTCATTTACAGCCCATTTACTCCCATTTCATTTTTATGCATTTACTCCCATCCAAACACGCCTCAAATGCCATTTACCTCAATTTACTTTCAATTCCCACCATTTACTCCTATCTAAATGGTCCATTTACTTCCAATTCGCACCATTTACTCCTATCTAAATGGTCCCTAATTACAATTGGATTGGGGGTTGACCAACCCATCAGGGCCGACAGCCACACAACTCAGGTTTAAGAACCGAATTCGAGGCTGAGTGTATGATCAAATCCATGCCCCAATGGCCGATGCATATATAAAAAAGGGTGTGTTTGGTTGCACTGATCATGAAATTTCCAAATATTTTGCACTAAATTAGACTGATCAGTAATGAAATTTATGTCCCATGCAACCAAACGAGTCCCAAATAATCAATACATTTCTTCTTTATTTTGTTCCAGTTTTGAGTCAGGTCGGGTTCAACCCCCAACTGACACATTTGCTTAAATTGGTCATGTTTCTAGGGAGCAGCTTAGGTGTGGCCTGCCTGCGCACGTTGATGTATGTATTGTATATCCACGCCGTCCATCGGTTTTTCCAGCTCATTTGAGGGACAAAAATGAAGCAGATCCAAATCTCAGGTGGACCACACGATAGGAAACGGTGGTGATTGGCCATTAAAAATTTCTTATGAGCCACAAAGATTTAGGCTTGTGCATGTAATAGCTGGGCTGGGGTCCGGGACCATGTTTGAATGTGGGCGGTGTCAATGTAAGCTTCTGTGACCATGGGTTCCAAGAGCCAAAGTGAATAAGTGCGAAGCTCAAGTCCCTGAAGAAAATCCGTCCCCCAAAAAACATAAAAACATGTGGGTCATAGCACATGGAACATGTTGAAAGATAGAGCTCTACAACGAGCCAAGTTCAGCCGAGTTGTGCCAAGCTCAGCTCAGCTCAGCTCGGCCCCACTCTAACCCTAGCTCGAGCTCAGCTTGACTCGGCCTTCGAGGTCAACACATTAGCTTGCCTTGACCCAATGGTTTGAGCCAAGTCGAACTTAGATCGAGTCAAGGCGAGTCAAGCCGAGCTATCTTTGGTAACAACTAAAAGCCTAAAAATAAGATATATGAACAATACATGTAATTTAAAAAACAGTAAATCCAAAAGTGTAATCCATTCAGCATCATCAATATTTTAAAAACATATGTTTAACAAAAAATAACAAATGTTAAACTAGTAATTTAAAAGTGTAATCCATTCAACACTACCAATAACAACAGAATATGAAACATGAACCTCCTTCAAACAGATCTGAGCCCTCCTTAATCCTTTCAGTCCAACGGTTCTTGAAAAAACGAGCACAAATGGCAGCGCAAGACATGCACTGATAAAAATTTCACATATTACACACATATATAGAGAGAGAGAGAGAGCAAGCCGAGTTGAGGTCTGAGTCGAGCTTCAAGCTTTGCTCGACCTCGGCTTGTTTTTTAACAAGTTGAGTCAAATGGGCTGAATCCTCCTGTCAGGGCCAAGGTGATCCGAGCTAAACCGAATCGAGCCAGCTCAGCTCATGTACAGCTCAGCATTCATTAATAGTGGGGGGCATACCGTGTTGTCTACATAGAATCCATGCCGTTCAGACCCTTCAGGATGAATATAGGAACTGGGGGGGGATAGGTGACAGTAGTACCGGTACCACTGGAGCCCAGGATTAAATGGTGCTGAATTGGAATTGTGATACAAACGAATAATTAAATGGTATTGAATTGCAATAAGAGGAATTAACATCATTATCACACAGTGATCATGTCTATGACTGTCCAATCCCTCATTTGGGATCAAATTCTTCCCTTTTTGTAAAAACAGTGTATTAAGTGAAACCTACATTTGATGGACCTATGTTTAGTGGACCATGGAATTGTAATCAACAGATCAGATTTCACAACTGATGCCAATCACCTACATTCATATGCAACTCAATTGTCATATATAAAGGGTGCATATGGATGGACGGCATGAATAAAACACATGCATCAATGTGGGGCCCACGGATGTAATGGATTTCAAAATCCACCAGAAATCATACCGTATCTCCTACCGGACTGGATGATATGATACATGGATTTCAAAATCCACCAGAAATCGTACCATATCTCCTACCAGACTGGATATGATACATGGATTAAACGCCGGATGGAATTTTCGTTGGCCCAAATGCAATTCCATACCAAATAATCCCACCTAATCTCACATTCCAAACAGGCCGTAGGTCTTGAGACTCTGATGAATCCTGTTCAACTAGTTCGAGTTCATTCAGACTGTGTCAGACCCAATCTCATTTGATGCCGCAACTCATAAATGAAAATGGAGGGGAAGTCGACCAAGTCACGACTCAACTCAGAACAAAACAAGTCGGTCCAGCTGGCGGAGTCTTAAAAACTTGGAAACACTAGCAAAATGGAGGGTGATGCTGTCGTCGGTGCTTTTTATATAAGAAGATTTGATTGCGGTTATTGAAGAGATTTTGTGGGGTAAGATTTAAGCCACCGCTCACAACAAAACCGACACCACGAAGACCGACCCAAAGCTAGAAGCCCTTATTCCTCCAAAATCTGCAAAGGCAGCCCAGCTGCAGAGACCACAGCAAAGTTCAAAAACTCAAATTGACTCCATGTCTAGCTAGGTTGGGTCAACTCGAAGACAACCAAGTCTTTAATTGACTCACCTTGATATTTTAATATTTGAATTGACTCAGCCAAGTATCGAGTCGACTCACAGAGTTTTAGAACTATGGACAACAGAAGATCAGCTCATCTAAGGAGATCCACGGAGAAAAATTAGTCCGACTTAGACTCAGGAAACAAGCAGACCGTGGTTTTAAGACTCGGAAGAGTGATACAGTGACTCGAACGAGTCGATTCGAGGAGTCTTTTAATGATGAAGCAGAATACTGTGATGCAGTTCTCCAAATTCCACCCAAATCAAATCTCAGAACTCCGAGCCTGCACAGAGAGTCTGAGTCAATACCAATCAAAAGAGAATGCTACCCAGAAAAGGGGACATCGTCCAATTGAAAAGAGAATGCTGCACTTCTATTGCATTCAAGCCATTAAGGGAAACTGTCCAACCAGAAAGATCGAGACCTGAATCTGTACTCAGGGATTTCCGAATAGTTCTGCACAAGAGTTAGAATTCAAAACCCACTGGACTGAGAATATTGAAAAGGAAATTACCTGTGTGATCTCGAATGATGGGTCGCCTGCTGCTGATTTCCAAGGATTTCCAGAGGATTCCCCATCTGTGTTGATTTTCAACCATCAAGCTGGAGGGGATTTCCATATTTAACTTGAATAAACAGAGGAGCTTTGGGTCGTCTGAGAAAGATACTTAAGTTTCATCAACACCTGGATCAACACCACTATAGATGAAACTGTAGGGCGAACTTCAAGGACCTTTAGGAGTTCCACAGCTTCCCAAAAAAATGCTTTCTGCAAACTCTTTCCAGTTTGAATTTAAGAATTGTTGTTTTTTTATGATATTTCTTTAAATCATATTTTCTTAAAATTCATCTGAGAAATATATGCTCATCTTGTTGGGAAACCACACACCTTTCCCTTCCTCATGCAAATCAATGGGATTAAGTTTATGAAAAGATTAATGGATGTTAATCACTTCCAACACAAACAAGCAAATCATCAAACATGGATGCAAGAAGATCTAGAAAGAGAATGCCCTAATTTAAATAGATGGCACCAAAAAGCAAGGCAGAAACAGCTAGAACATAAGAAGGTTAGATGGCTATTGTGAATTCTGCAGTACATGTAAAATTAAAAAATTTAAAAAAAAAAATTAGATGGCCAAACCTAAAAAAATGAAGAAAAACAAGGCCCGACAGCCCATCCCGGAGCCGACATTTCCAAGCCTTCAAGCTTTTGAGCAGACCGCTAACAATCAGAAAAATGCAAGCCGACTAGCCGAGACCCACTCCTTCACCTTCTCTATGAGGACAAAGCAAACCAAAGCGCAAGGGTGATCGCCAAGACTAGCACATGTAATGGACCACCCAAAGCTCATATGGAAACCATGTCATAACAATCTGAAAGCATGATCAGAAGGCCAAACTGTCACCAAAGTACTGGCCTGCACTCCCAAGACCATTAACAGCAACACCAAACCAATCAGTATAACCCAAACCAATGAGCCATCTGAGGAAAATCATGCGACAGCAAGGCATCGAACATCAGGAATAACAGCAGCCCATACTTCCTGGATACCTTTTGATTCTGCAGTAACACTCATGTAGCTATCAGGCAGCAACAGACCAATCTTCTATGGAAAATGCTGGTGCGACTCTGTGTAGTCAGGCAGGAGGATGCCTACAAACTCACCATTGGACAAACGACTTCATGTGCACAAGAACCCCACCGTCCATTAGGCATGCCACCTCCCACCTAATGTTTTGCCTTGGCCACTAAATTCAGACTAATGCAACAATCAGAGGGCCTCACCATAGGGAACAGTGTAAAATCATGCCCAAAACCTCTAATTTACATGGTGGGGCCCAAGCTTTAGAAAATCGTGATGATCGGAAAGACCCTTCATCCTGATTATTTAAATCATTCGAACCATCCCAACTAATAGCTCAACTAATAGCAGACGACCCATCCCAATTTCCCCCAAGGTGTGGCCTACCTGAGCTTTTTTACGAACATGATTTTCTTTTCAGTTCCAGGGTGAGCACAAGGCAATGTACTTGATGGACATTGTGGATCTCACACACATTGATCCCCACTTGCTGCACAGTTAGTGGTATACAAGCTCCTGCCTGACTACACATGGTCAGGCTAGTGCAGATCATCTTATACAGCATCCCAAGATTCAATACCAAAGTCCTTAACCAATTCCAGAGACTTGAGGTGACTGGTGACAGTAACCCGCAGCCCAAAACCAGAGTCTGCAATACCAACATCGATCTTAGAGAGTAGAGATTTGATACACATCAATCTTAGCAAGCAAACAGATCTCTACAGAGTGCTTGATGCCCAAAAATCTGAGCTAGATAACTCGGTCACTATATATTCCTCGAAAATTCCGAAATAAATCTGTTGGAATCTGATTGAGTTCAACCCAAAAATTCTATTGCAGACAACTCGGTAACCCAAGATCCAAGTCCAAAAGTCAAAGAAGAAAGCAAGATGAATTTGCCAGCCGTTGAGATTGAGAACAAGCACCAACAAACTGCAGCAGCCAATGCAAAACAACGAGCCACAAAGATTACCAATTTGAAAATCTTGATTAGGGACCCACTGCTGCAGGCCTATCCTTTGGTAAATTGAGTAACAGAAAGAGGGCACTAGCAGCTGGCCCATCACTCAATAACTCAAAAGCCTCCCAGCAATCAGACACGAATTTGCCTGTGCCCACCAAGATGTCCATGTGACACACTGACACCCACTTCGTCCATCAATTTCGCCAGCTCATGTTAGGATATAGTCCAAAAATGAGGCAGATCCAAAACTCAAGTGGGTCACTCACGACACAGGAAACAGTGGGGATTGAATGCCTGCCATTGAAACCTTCGTGGAGCAATGGGAGTTTTTTATCAGGCTAATATTTGCGTGTTTGGTTCATCCCAGTGGGAATAACCTTACTAATGGTCTGGATAGCATACAAACATCATGGTGGGCCCCAAGAAGGTTTCAATGGTGGGTCCTTCCATCCCCACTGTTTCCTGTTGTCTGGCCCACTTGAGTTTTAGATCTGCCTCGTTTTCGGGCTCATGTCCTAATGTGAACTGCCGAAAAACGATGGACGAAGTGGATTTCTCATGGACATCACGGTGGGTCCCACAGAGCTTCTGCCTACAAGGGCTAACACAGGAAAGTCATTTCCCTGGCAATGGAACCAACAATGCTAATCCAGTTGTCTACAATGGCAGCAAGGAGAGCTTAACCAAATGCACAAGAAGTGACAAGATCAGCAAGCAGCAGACAACCGACGATTTGGGAGTATAAGCAGGAACCCAAACATCGTCATGAAGCAACCTGAGACCTAAACAGCAACCATCCAGCTCCATGGCTCTTTCAGAGGCAATAGATTGTTGGGGCAGCTCCCAATGGCCTGCCTCATCAGAGCCTTGCCGTATTGGATCATCGGCATCCAAGTTGCAGCCTGGGTTTGAGTCTCCTTCACCTAAAGGCATCATGGTTCCAGTATTCCTCAATTGCAACCACTCGATAAAATAGGATTTCAGAGGCCTACAGGCCATCCATTCATCCATTAATGTACAATGATAGTTCTTCCTAGTTACAACAAGTCGTAAGATGGATGCTATAAACACTGAGGCGAAAGGCAGCCCCTTTCAACAAAACAGAGCATAAGCCTCTCCGCCTCACTGGACTTGCCTTCTAACTTCAATTGGTCACTTACTTTCCTACACAGTTTCATGTCCGGGATCAAATTCCGCTGAAACATTCGACAAGCCACTTTATAAGATGATGAAGGAATCCCTCTACTCAGATAACTCTCCATGAGCATGTGGCATGTATCAGCATCAACTTTCGAAGCGGTCCTCAAGACCTTTCCTAGGAGCTTATAGGCCTCCTCCAGCTTCCCAAATCTACAAAGCTTCTCAATAACCTGATTATATGCTGTCCTAAACTCCTGCCTCAATAGCATCTTCTCTAACAGCTTTAATAAGTCTTCCAATCTACCATTCTCGCAATACCGATGTATTACGGTCCTATACGTCACGGGTGTGGGGACCACACCCTTCTTAAGCATTTTGTTTGTAAGCTCGGTCGCCTCTTCTAATCTACCTTTCTTGCCCAGTGCATCGATCACAGTCGTGTATGTTACAACATCCGGATGTCGGTTACTTAGATACATGTCATCTAATAACGAGAGAGCTGACTCCAAGTCACCTTCACAACAGAACCCATGAATTAAAGTGGTGAAATTCACCACATTAATGGCACACCCCTTGCTCAAACATTCCTCCATGAACGTCTTGGCATGGCCCGCCTTCCCCTCTCGGCAGAGCGCGTGAATTAGCAAATTGATTTCAGCTGGGGTTGGGAAGAAGCCATTTTTTATCATCTGCATAACCAAATCACAGGCTTCAGCCAATTTTCCTTCCCTGCGGAGCCCGTGCATCACAACACTGTACGTGATGGCATTCGGGGTCCACCACTCCTCCTCACTCGCATTTAGCATCTCTCTCGCTTCGGACGAATTCCCAATTCGGCACAGCCCATTTAACAACGCGGTATATGATACAGTGTTCGGCTTGCAGCCATGCTTGTACATTTGCAGGAGCATCTTTCTTGCCTGATCAACCTTCCCGATCCTACAAAAACCATTGACGACCGCACTGTAAGTCACCACATCTGGGATGCAACCCTTCAAGAACATCTCATTCACAACTTCTTTCGCTTCATCCATCCGCCCGTCCTGGCAAAATGAGTGGACCACAGCACTGTACCCCACCTTATCAACCCGAAAGCCCTTCTCTTCGGATTCCCGCAAGAACCCAAGAGCATCATCTCCATGACCATGCTTTGAAAGCACGTGGATCAGCGTATTGTATGTAACCTGGTCTGGTAACAAACCACTGTCTTTCAACATCTTCTCCAAAATCTCTCTCACTTCTCTAATCCGTTTCTCTTTACATAGAAAAACCATGACTGTATAGTAACTAATCTTATCAGGTGAACATCCTTTGAACGGCATTTCTTCGATCAAATCCAAAGCATCTTCAACTCGATGCACATTGCAAAGGCCCTTGATCAAGCAATTAAACGTGACAACATCAGGACTGATCCCGACCCGTTGCATCCGATCCAAGAACCTCAGCGCCTTCTCCAATCGATTCGCCATCACAAGAACATGAATTGCAGTGTTACAGATCGATAGGTTGGGCTCGCAGCCAGCCTTCTGCATCAAGTTCAACACCCTCATGGCACTCCTCAGCTTGCCCGCCCGACTGTACGAGACCATCACATACCCGAATGCTTCAGGCCGGCACTCGATCCCCCGGCGGGCCATCAACCGGAGGACACGCCTCGAGCCCTGGCACAGCTTTGTCTTACTAAGGACCTCGAGCATGGCATAATACACCTCAAGTGCATGCCGATACCGCCATTGCCGATCAGCCCAATAGAAGAAATTCAACGCAACGCGCCCATCGGCCTGCAATCGGAGGACCGCACAGACTTGACGGGGCTTGAGGCTTCTCAGTAGGTGCCGCAGTTCACCCTCGAGCTTTAGGTCCCACACATGCCTATGTTCAATTAATCTACAAATCTCTCTAACCAAAGGGTGTCTAGATTCATCATATTCATCTTCAATTGCCCTAATTTCTTCTTTTTTAACCTTGTTCCGATTGAACAACTCCAGAAACCTGAAATCATCGTCATCATTGCCGTCATCGACTTCTTCATTGATTTCTCCATCCGAATCCTCGTCAACATTAGAATCATCAATTTCCCCAAACTGGGTTCCCAGATTAGGGTTAGGGTTAGTATTTTCAAAGAAACCCAAAACCTCAGACCCCCTGCCATCCTCCCCCTCTTCTTCTTTCCCAATATCTCCGCCCCACTTCTCAACATCACCAGAACCAGAACTTTTCTTATTTTGGGAACCCAAATTAGGGTTAGGGTTTCCAGAAAACCCAAAATCCCCAAGCCCCTTTCCATCTTCATCTTCCTCAATTCCCTCAAGTTCTCCACCCAATTTCCTAATGCCATCTAAATCACATCTTCCCCCCAAATTAGGGCTAGGGTTACGGCTTCCCGATGAGAAATATGAGAAAAAGATGGCAGTTTTATTGCTATTTTTCGGGGGATTTTTAGATTTCACGCTTCTGCCATGGATGCATGCGTGGAATTGTATTGAAAGCTTGGATTTCTGAGATCGAAGAAGGGTTTTATGCATTATGCAGTGGAAATGGTAGATTCCAGAAAATGCGAGGTGCGAAGAGGGAAAAGAGAGAGAGAGAGAGAGATCGAAAGCTAGGGTTTTGGAAGGGCTTACCTTTCTCTTCCTGAGTGGAGAGAGATATCTCTGTGAGAAATAACTGGGAAGAAATTAGATACTCTGGCCGAGTTGAGGGATGATACGCAGGCACTAAAAAATCAGTGAATTTTATGAAATGCCACACTTTTTTTTTTTTTTTTTGTTTAATTAGACGGAATCACCTGAAAAAATGGCTTGAAAATACCCAAGAAGGTATAGCCTTGGACAGTGATATAAACCGTTCAAAAGTACATGGACAGCTGTATGCTCGGTTCCAAGCTGGTGGTCAGCCATCTGGGCGCAACTTGGGTGAAACCCCGGGACCAGTGATGTAAGTGAGACCCTCACCATAGGGGCCCACCTCAATGTATGCATTGTATATCCATGCCGCCCATCTGCCTTTTCAGATGATTTTAGGACATGGTCCAAAAAATGAAGCCGATATAAGTTTTAGGTAGACCACGCCACAGGAAACAGTAGTCTTTGAATTCCCACCATTAAAATATTCCTAGCATCCACGGTGATGTTTATTGACCATCCAACCTGTTGATAAGGTCATAAAGATCTGAATGAAAGGAAAATACAAATATCAACTTGATCTGAAACTTATGTGGCCCCCACCTCAAATGCCCAATCATTGATCGGGACAATTCATTTAGTAGTACCAATGGGAGCAAGCCGCAAAAATTACACTGATCAAATGATACTAACCCTTTGAATGGGGCCAATTTGTTACAATCTTTCCATTGTTTACGAGCCATAGATCACATGGTCATAATCATTAAGCCAAAGTGATATTTTAGAATCATTGGCAATACAGGAAGGGATATGTCCATTAGATGTTTCTAGATGATAATTAGAGCTATTTTCTTTCTCCAGTAAATCTTGGTTGTCCATTTTCCATGCTATTGATCGAATGCTTAAGATCACTCCATTGGATATAATTTTTACATTATGGCTTGCTTTTAGTTGTATGAATGAATGAACAATTTAGATGGATGATGGGTCGCCCCATGTGCCATAAAATAGGATACAATGACATTAGCAAAGCTTAGAGAGAGAGAGGAGCCTTATTAAAACTACTAATTGAGAGAGAGAGGCCTTATGCAAAAATAAGCCATGACCACTAATTGAGAGAGAGAGAGAGAGAGAGAGAGAGAGGCCTTATGCAAAAATAGGGTGACACTTCTATTTTGCCATTTTTCAATGTCTAGACACTATTTTCTAGGTAAGAACCACCTAATGAGTAGATGGGGTTGATTTTTGCATTAGGTGATCCTCATAGTGGGCCCAATCCATAGATGTCATTTCACTTATCAGGTGGAAAGTTATCATTACTTGTAACCCAACAAGCTGAACTTAAAACCTTCTCACACAGTGCCTTAAGATAACCCAAGTGGTAGATTGAGTGAAGATAAGCTTGTTTCAAGTTTCAACACCAAGGTCGTGGTATTGATTCCCAAGTGGGGGTGGCTAACATTGTGGTGTACCGTGGTGCGACTAGCAGTCCCCCAAAAGAAAAAAAAGAAAAAAAATAAAAACTCTTGAGTGAAAAATGGCTCACATCAACTAGCTGGTTGGTCTAACAAGGTTGTCCCATCATGAAAATGGAATTCTCCGAAATCAGGTAGATCTAGCTACCAGGGAGGGGCACACCATAGGAAACCATGAACGAGCATTTAAAAATTCTACATTTATGTGGGTCATTTCATTTTCATGGTTGGATCAACCTAATTTTTTTAGCATCTCATTCTTTTTTATTGTAAGACAACCTTGCTAAGTTGACAGATGTATAAACACTAAAATTTGTGGGGCATTTGTGTGTGTATCTTACACATGAAGAACAAAAATAAAAAAATCCCTTAAACATTATATATAGCATGCAAGTCAAATTGAACTTTCCAAAGTTATGATGCTAGTTTATGGGCCCGTTTGGATCGTAAGTTACTTAAGATAAGTTATCTATGCCACAGTAGCTTATCTTGGTTTCTCCTCACCGGAGGTAAGTATGTTTGGTAAATAACACACTTATTAGCCAAAAAGTAAAAAAGCATGTTTGGTTTTCAACAACAAAAGTATTTATCTCTCAAGTATGCTTATCCCCTTGCATCCATTATCCATCATGTTGGGCCAACCTTTGATGTAGATTGTTCGTTGCATGGGTTCACCTAAGAGCTGAAAGGAAAAAAAAAAAAAAAAATGAAAGCAAAAAAGGATGGTTAGCTTGGTCACACAACACATACAACAACATGGGCCCGAGGGGTTTCAACAGTGTGGGTTTAAATCCCCACAATTTTTTCTGTTGCGAGGTCAACTCACTAGACCTCGGGAGTGATGGGACGTTTCCTCCTCAGCATGGAGGAGAGAGAAGTTGAAATTGGATGAGGTCGGGCCCCCGGGCCATTTACTGGCTGGGCGACTGAAATTCATGAAATATGGCAACAATGCTGCTGTACTGTTTTGGGCTTGGCCGGGCGCCCGACGGTTAATATGACCGGGCGCCCGACCATGTTGGTCCGAGCGCCCGAAATTGGAATTTTTTTCCCATGTTCTTTCGCTAGATGTTTTTAGGCCTGACCGGGCGCCCGACCCGGCGCGGACTACTTGTACGCAGTTTCCTATTTGGGCTTTAATTCTTCTGTTTTTGTACTTAAGAACTTCTAAAACGAGATTAGGGTATCCCATTGTGGTGTTTGCACGTCCAAGGTGAGAAATAGATAAAAAGAGGAAGAGAGAAAGAGAAGAGAGAGAAAGAGGAAGCTTGTAGAAGGGAGAAGTTGCTTGAAGAGGGATTCTTCTGCGCAACCGTCGTCTCAGCGCTTCTACATCATCGAGATCGGTGAGATCGTTTCTCCTTTGTTATTCTCTTGTTGTTTATCCATCCCAAATGGGTGAAGAATGTTTGATCCAAGCGGTGTGTGCTTGAGATCGGTTGTAACAGTTCCCTTAGATAGTGGATTGTTGATCTGGACTAGATCCCGTGGTTTTTACCTCTTTTGAGGGTTTTCCACGTAAAAACTCCTTGTGTTCGTGTGGTTGATGTTTATTCTTGATTATTGCATTAGCATAGCCCATAATTCTAATGTATTGGGGGGCAAGATCCAAAGGTTTGTGTGAAACGCACCCAACAGGGAGTGTTTTAACGACAGAGATTCTATCCTCATCATTTTCTGTTAGTGGGACCCACTTAATTAGCTCGAATGCTAAACACATTACAGTGGGTCCCAACTATGGCACATAAATAGGAAAACGGATGGATGCCCTGGATATCTTCACAGCCTCCAACAGCCATTACAGTGCGAGGCACGTAACTTTGAGGCGACTCTCTATTTAGGTATGAACGTTAGCTTCTTCCTCCAAAATTAAACAATGTTCATTTCTGCAGCCGGAGGCTATGCATGATGCTTCAACATGCTTTGTTGAGCCTTCTATCTTCGGTGCCTATACGAATTTGGCAAATTACATTAACGGCTAGGATATAAGGTTGGATTCAATGTCAGTGATCAACAAACCACGGTTGATATGGGGATCCACCAAAGCAGCATCCCTATATGGATATGATCAACAATGGAATGTTGATTTTCATCTTTGACAATCGTAGATGGAATGCAGTTCTATAGTGGTCCACACTATCAACCCTTGGTATGTGTCCTCACATTAGTGTGATCGAACACTATACTGCTTTTCTTTTTCTTGATGAACTTTACCATCTCACAGTAAACGTCTGCAGCAAGTCATGACGGCTTATTTCATATTCCAAGGAAACAATCAAACGTCTTATTTGGAAGTCAAACTGATGTGATGTCTACTGGATATTTTAAGCGGAAGTCATTATTACAAACTCACTTACATTTACAGCTTCCATCGGGTAAACAAACAAGCTATGTTTGTTTACTCTCAAGTACACTACCAACTCGACCCGACACCGTCTTTGTGACCGGGTTGGACTTGGTTTGGGTTAATAGAAGCTAGACCCGAACTCAGATCTGGTTAAACATGTTGGACACAGTACCAAGTCGGGTCCAGTTTGGGTCAAGTCTGTTTCAAAACCAAGTCGGATCAGGTCAGCCCTAATTTAGTCCAACTCGACTCGACTCGACTCGATGCCCACCTCTACTTAAGGCGGGTTTGTTTCCATTTACACCTTGGAAATACATACAAATGGATAATAATTAATTACAAGGTATCCTCCAGCACTTTATTCAAGGTGGACAAGGAAGGTTTGCTTTTTGTACACTAAATTCGAAGAGGGTGTGAATTTCATGTGAGGCCCATTGTGATACATGTGGCTTATCTACACTGTCCATCCATTTTGCGAGGTGATTTTAGGGCATGGACCCAAAATTGAGGCAAATCCAAATACAAGTGAACCACATGACACAAAACAATGGGTTGAACACCTACCATTAAAAACCTTTTACAACTACAAATTTCTGTGGTGTGGGCCACTCGAGCTTCGGATCTACCTCATTTTTAGGCTCATGCCCTAAAATGTTTCGATAAAATGGATGAATAGCATGGATATGTCACAGACATCATAGTGGGGCCCATGAATATATTTACCTAAGGTAAATGAAAATTAAACATGCTCTTAAGATAAGCTACTTATGTGACAAGTAGCTTATCTTAGTTTCTCCTTATTAAGAAGATAAATATGTTTAATAAACAACATACTTATCAACAAAAAAGCAGAAAGGCATGTTTGGTTTCCTACAACACAAGTATTTATCTCTCAAGTGTGCTTGTTCTCCTTGCATCCACTGTCTATCATGTTGGGCCAACCTTTGATGTGGATCATTCATTGTGTGGGTCCACCTGAGACCGAAGTCCTTACAATTTTGGGTCATACCATAAAGTGAGTTGGAAATAAAAGAAAAGGAAAGCAAAAGGGATGACTAGCTTGGTCACATATCACATACAACATATATGGGTTTGGGGGGCTTCAACGATGTGGATTTAAATCTCCACTATTTTTCTGTTGTGGGGTCCACTTGTTTGACTTCAGGAGTGTTTCAACGATAGAGATATATCCTCATTGCCATCCTCATTGTTTTCTGCTAGTGGGACCCACTTAATTAGCTCATATGGCAAACACATTATAGTGCGTCCTAGTTGTGGCACCATTTCAATAAACCCTAGAAAGGCTACAATGATGGGCATCACATAAATAGGGAAACGGATGGATGACATGGATATACAACACATATGGAGAGGCAAGCCATCAAGGCATTTGCAATGGTGGGTGTCATTACTTCCCGTTGCTAGTGGCGGGGTTAATTTAATGGACAGTGTGGATCCCTGAAAATTATAGTGGGTCCCATTGTCTCACAGGGTGGGACCCACACTCAAAAGGATTTGAATAAAGGGTGGACAGTGATGATCTAGTACATATGGTAGGGTGGTACTTCAAAGAGAGGTTTCAGGGGTACATAGGTTCTTGGTCACCACCGTTTGCGGATGGTAGGGCCCATATTTGAGATTTAAATCTGTGAAAGTATGTGCCTGACAATGGATGGATGGTGTAGGCATCACATACGTCAGTGGGGTCCACAAATTGGTGGCCTATTGGTGATATAATAAGTTGGTGTTAGTGTATATGTCAACCGAGTTTGTATGCCTAGATACAAGTTGGGTTGCAATTAACCCGCAATGTCACCCAAAAAAAAATGAAAGAAATAAGTTGCTTTGGGGAGTTGAAAAGTAAAAAAAAAAAACATGTTGAAATGCTTATGTAATTTTCAACAAAGAAGCAACTGATATTAATTTTAACTAAACTCACTTATCTTAAATAAGTAACTTAACTCTGCACCATCGGTAGAAAAAGTTATTTATCTAGCCTCTATATGTACTATGGTATTTGATTACTTGAATATGGGATTTGTGGACATTTATTAGATGGTTAAGGATGAAAAAATGCCCCAGGTGGGGGTGAGTGTTTTGTTAGCTCATTTTAGGGCATGAGCAAAATATTGAGGTGATTTAGAGCTCAAGTGGACCACAACACAAAATAAACAGTGGAAATAATGACACCTGCCCTCAAAACCTTCCTAAGGCTGTCCATAGCGTCACATGGTTGAAGGGAAATACACGTATCAGCATGATCCAAAACTTTTGTGACCTCATGAAGTTTTCAACCATAGGCGTTCAATCCCCACTCTCCTCCCTCCAGCGCAGTCTACTTGAGTGTTGGGTGTGCTTTAATTTCCGACTCATGGCCTGAAATAAGCGGGTAAAACACATGACTGGCTTAGATAAAACACATGCATCACGGTGGGCCCCACAGAGTCCTACCACTAAGGCAAGTGGTGGAAGGGTAACCAACGCAATCCACGTCCGTGACTTACACCTGATCAACGGGTTTGATGAAAGATGCACAACACTGAGATTCCACAAAAAGCACCCTATCCCATTGTTCCCCCTTGGTGTGGCCCACTCGAGCCACGATCTTGCTGATTTTTTTATCCTCATGGTTTAGATTTTGAGGATGGAACCTGATGGATGGAGTGGATTTTACATATACAACTGCTGGCCCCCACAAAGCTTGGGTGAGGAGCATGGGCCCAGAAATGAAGCCTATGCAAATCCAGGGGATCACACCACAGGAACAGTGGTGTTGAGTGTTGACCATTAAAAACTCGTGGGCTGCCAATGTCTTGAATCAAGCTGACATTTTTTAAAAAGGTTGGATGTAAAATACGAAATTATCGGCTGCTTTGGGCATATAGTTTTAGATGGGATTAGATGGGATGGAATTGCATTTGGTTCCGGAAATTTCATTGGGCGGCTGGGGAGGATGGGAGGGTTGGGATTAGGAGGGATGAAATCCGATTTAGTCAGATTTATGTGGATTTTGAAATCAACTATACATGTGGGCCCCACATTGATGTATGTGTTTTATCCATGCCGTACATTCCTATATGCCCTTTACAAGTGACATTATAGTTATATACATGTTTAAGTGACCGACATCCATTGTGAATTTGATTCATTTATTACAATTTTATGGCCCACCAAACAAGATTTTATTTAATCAAGTGTTTTTACACGGCAAGAATTTGATCCCAAATATGAGATTGGATGGTGAAAATTTCATGATATCATCAAACATGTTATCATTGTGCAATAAATGATGTTAATCCCAACTAATATTATTCCATCTCTTCTAAAAAATTGCGCCAAACACTGAATTAATTGCAAGTGTTCAATGATCACCGTTTCCTGTGGTGTGGTCTACCTGAGATTTGGATCTATTTTGTTTTTAGACCCGTGCTACAAAATTAGTTTTTATATCCTATGGACAATGTGGATATACATCACATAAATTGAAATGAGCCCCACATGAAAAAGACTTGAAGGAACTCGGTCAGGTCCCGACCGGACAAAAAAATGATCCGATTTCAAAACTTAAGTGGGTGGAAAATGTGAGGATCGAACATCCACAGTTCAAATATTCTTCCAAGTTTTGCATCAGGCTAATATTGATATTTTCAGTCCATTTAAATAGGAATGACCTAATAAACAGTATGGATGGCATACAAATATTGCTTTGGACTGAGAGAGGTTTCATTTTTGTTAGCATGTACTAAAGTGAGCTCCCAAACAGATGGACGGGGGCGCGGATTTCCTGAGGAACCAAGGTGTGCCCACAATGATGTTTTTTGATAAATCCACACCGTCCATTCGTTTTGGGAGCTCATTTTAGGATATGAAAACAAAAATGAACCAGATCCAAGCCTCAAGTGCGCCGAAAACGTGAGATTTGAACGTCCATAGTTGAAATATTTGTGGAGCCACAGCATTTTTGAATCAGGATAATATTTGTTTTTCCAGTTCATCCCAGTAGTAGTGACTTTATGAACGGTATGGATGTCATATAAACATCACTGTGGACCCCAGGGAGGTTTCAACGGTAGTAATTTACCTACCCACCTTTTCCTTTAGTGAGGCCCACTTGAGTCTTGGATCCGGTTCATTTTTGCTTCCATTTTCTAAAATGAGCTCTCAAAACGGATGGGCGGTGGATTTATCAAAAAAATCACTGTGGGCCCCACCGTGGTTCCCAGCGCAGGAAATTCCTGCGCAAGGCTTTTGCAGGAAATCCGCGCCCTTAGCATGAAATCCGCATCAAATCATAGCCGTCTGTTCCTGACACGTGTCAGCACCGAATGCCTGGGGAACCTAGTTCCAGGGAGGAACTTCCGGAAATCCGCGTCCAAGCGTCTGTTCCTGACACGTTTCAGCATCGAATCCCACCGTCCCGCGAGAAAACTGTTGAATTCACGCGGGTCAGATTCCTCATATAAATACCCGCCATTTCTCTCTCTGTGTCTCTCTCCCCCTCTCTCCCCCGCAAGCCATTGAAATGGGGACAGAAAGAGAAAATCTCTCTGAAAACGGAAGATTTTCCGATCCCGAATCGAAAATCTCCGGATCTTCTTCTTCGCTTCTCTTTCTAGGAACGGGTTGTTCGAGCTCCGTCCCCAACATGATGTGCTTGTTACAACCGTCCGATCCTCCCTGCCAAATCTGCGTTCAATCCCGCTCGGTTCCTCCGGATCGTAATCCGAACTACAGGTCAGTCGATTTCGTTGAATTGAGGTTTTCTTTCTTTTTCTAGTGCGATTTATATTGGCTGTGTGATCTGAACTTAATTTGAGCTTTAGATCGTTGAATGCTGTTGGCATTTGATTTTTTTTAGAGGTTTTGTGGTGTAGATTTGGTATATTTTGTGAGATTTTGGGGGTTTTATTTGGGGATTGTGTTGATTGTGTGAGATGAATTGTGAGCTTGATTGGCGATTTAGATATAGGAATGTAGTTGATATTGGAGTTTTTTTTTTTTTTTAAAGGATTTTGTGATGGTGGTTTGATCTACTTTGTTGTGATTATGTGAGGTTTTGGGGTTTTTAGGTGGGGTTTGTGTCGGTCGATTCTGTGAGATGAATCATGAGCTTGTTGGAGATTTAGGTTTAGGAGTGTAGTTGACACGTGTTTTTTAGGGTTTTATGTTGTTGATTTGGTCTGCTTTGTATGATTTTGTGAGGTTTTGGGGTTTCTAGGTGGATTTTCTGTTGATTTTGTGAGACGAGGTGATTGGAGATTCATGTTGAGGAATGTAGTTGACAGTTGAGTTCTTTAAGGGTTCTATGATGTGGATTTGGTTATTTTTGTTGAAATCTGGGAGGTTTTAGTGCTTTTTGGTGCAATCTGTCTTGAATCCATGATTTGAGCTACCAAGACTGCTCCGCTAACTGAAGAATCAATCACCAAGCATGTTTGGCATTATCCTGTCCTGCCTAAGATCACGGCATTCGGCTGGTTGGTAGGTCGAAATAAGGTTTTGACAGTCGATAATCTCTAGAAACAAGCAATGGTTCTTCCGAATGTTTGCTTGTGTTGCATGGGCGATGAGGAAACGGCATCTGTTTGTTCGTTGTCGGTTTATTGGGACAATCTGGTCAGACTTACTGTGTCATTTTGTCGCGTCTGGTCTCTTCCAGCAACTGCAGGCAACTTTTTGAGAGCTTGGCAGGGGGTGAGCTTGGGTAGAGAAAGGACGATGAATGATATGGAGGATGTCCCTCCTAACCATTTGGTGGTCAGTTTGGGAGAAAAGGAATGCCAGATGTTTTCGCAATGAGAGCAAACCGGCGGAAATCATTTCCCATAGGGCGAGATTCCTAATCATTGAGTGGGCATCCAACCTTGACAAGCTCAAGGGCTGCAACTTTTCTTTTTTGGGGTTGTAGTTGGATCGCCACCTCGGCGTTTCAGTGTTGTTTTTCCTTCTGTTTTGCTTTTCTGTTTGCTTTAATAAAATTTCACTAACCTTTCAAAAAATAAAAAATAAAAAAATATCCATGATTTGAGATGGAGATTGACAAGTACAATTAAATTTGAGTGTTTATAGGATTTGAAGATGAGGGGACGGTTGGATTTTTTTTTTTTAAATTATTCAGGAGATTTTGGGATTTAAGGTGTAATTTTTGCTGCATGCACAAATAGAGATCGATTTGGATGTAGATTAGCGGATGCAGATGTTGTTGGTTGCATTGTATTTGAGATTGAGAACTATCACATATAGGCAATGATACCCCAACTCATAGTACTGTACGTCTCTTCCCTCAACATGCCACTTCTCTAGGACATCAGTTCCATGAAAACTGTAGGCCCCACCATGATGATCACTCTAGTTGCGAATCAGTCTGTGATCCACTCGCTAGGTGGGCCACACCTATATGTTGATTTAGACCATCAGTTGTACATTGATTCCAATAGTGCGGCCCACCTGATGAGTGGAACAACCTGATTTATGGCAAGGGTGATCTTCATGGTGGAGCCTGCCATTTTCATGTTACTAATGTCCTTCACCAGTGTTATGTTGGCTGAAAAGATGGTACAGTATGACAAGTTGCAGTACCTTGCATGTATGTGATCAGTTCTCTTTGAGATTCAGGGCTAATCAAGCTATGTCCATGACGTTCTGCGGAAAATGTAGATTGGGAATATTTAATGTGATGTGTCATTTTAGCTCAATCACAGTCACAAGTCGATAAACTTTGTTGGCATTTGAGTGATTTTAGGCCTTTAGTTTTGTTGTGATTTGTGTTACTGTGTTGAATGTGTAGTTTGGGCTCCGTCTGGCTATATATTGGTGAGCATGGATGGGATTTGAATTTTTTTAGGGCCTGTTTGTTTCACTGATTACCACAGTAATGTAAAAGAAATGTTCAATGATTACAAATTACGTTACCTATCTCCCGAACAACAACTGCATTTGACAGTCAATTCCCGTGTTTGGTTTATTGGTTGTAAAATCATAATGATGACATTTTTACGTTACTTTAATGTCAAATCATCACCAAAATACACTCATGTTGCTATTTGGATTCAATTTTTTTACCATAATTACATAAAAAAGTGTAGTGATTATAAATTACTTGTCCCCTGAATACATTTGCATTCGACCGACCATTCCTGTGTTTGGTTGGCAGTAGTAAAATCGTAATGGTGACACAATTCCTTTACATTACCACGGAAATGAGCAAAACAAACAGGCACTTTGGGTTTTTATACATCATCATCATAGCCTTGCCCAAGCTATTTGGAGTCAGCAGGGTTTTTATACATTATTTGTGCAATTTGCCATGTCAGTCGGTTAATTTCATTGAAATAAGAGATTAAAAAGCAGCCTAGTTTTTCTATAGATTCCTTTTTAATGGTTTGGGAATGGTAACTGGTAAGAGAGAGAACTGTGACACTAAAGATGTTAAATCATGGGACTCCATCTTCACCTTCTACTGCAATGCATTTATAGTTTAGAGAGTTCAGGCCTCAGGGTTCTTCCTTATGCAGGTGTAACACATCACTTCTTATTGATTATTCTCAAAGCGATGCCAAGCACAACTATATACTGATTGACGTTGGGAAGACCTTCAGGGAGCAAGTGCTACGGTGGTTTACCCACCACAAGATTCCTCGGGTGGATTCTGTGAGTTCAATGCTTGTGAAGAATTTTATTTTACATTATTATTATTTTTCCAAGTCTTTTTTTTTCTGTTGACAACATGAAGTTCTCATCATTCATATTTCAAGGTCACCATATTTTTATTTCTCTGGTTCGATATGTTATCATTTGTAAAAGAAAGCCACTAAATCCTGTGTGTTAGAATGGGCAGCTGCTTCCCCTTAAGTTGAGGCTTGTAGTGGCCAACACCCCCCCCCCCCCCTTCTCGTGTTCTTTCAGCTTTGCCATTTATTAATAAATTGTCAAAAAAAAAAAAAACCCTTAGCGATCCCCAATTAACTGGGATAAGTCTTAGGTGATGACAACAACGAAAGCTGCTAAAATCTCAAAGATTAGAATATGCAAAACAAATAAATCAACAAAGAGAGTGAAAGAATTTGATTGGGACTTGGGAGGACTGAGGTATGTTACTGTAGTTGCTAATTTAAGTCAACTTACACCCTCTAGAATCAATATCCTTGATGCAATCAGGCAAAGCAGTGTCACCGGTTCCTGGATATGACTAGCCTCGATTGAGAACACTTGTGGATGTGTGCACATATGAGCTAAGACCCACTGAACACCAACTGCTGCCAAAACTGATTTGCCCTTTTCACAAATAGAAAGCCAATACGCACCTGTTCAGCCACTTTGGACTTGAATGGTCACAAAACGGTAACATTCATTAAAGGCCTATTAAATTAAGATATCACAAAGCCAATGGCAAAAACCTAAATACGTGAAAATGTCGATATCACAAAGTCAAAATCAAATCCCTCACACAGAACATGACACAACACAATGTGGATCAGCTCAGCCTTTGCACTCACACTTGCGTGCACACTAGGCTACACATGCATGTGTGTGAAATGAGTGTAGAGAACTATATGCGTTTATGTATTCTTCTGTGGTCTATAATGTACTATATATCTGCTTAATATTAAAGAGTGTGTGTTAGTCCATCATGGCTAACACACAACATTCAGCCCTTACACTTGCTCTCTCTCCTTTCTACCTCCTCCTGCTTCTTCTCCTCTTTTCCCTCAATCACTCCAGTTTCTACTTGGCATCAGAGTACTCTTCCTTGGCCAATCAAAGGTTGCTTTGGTTGAGCCCACTATTGATGTCATCGTCCATACAAGTGATGTCACTAGCATACAGTTCAATGAATTCTTGAAGGGAAAAAAGTATGGGATTTGGAAGAGCTTGATTTGAGAAGATTTATGGTGATTTTTCTAGAATTTTTTGGTCAGTTTTTGGGGATGTTTCAGGCAAAATAAATCAGGAAACAGTCCATATTTACTTTTTTCTGCCGTACGGTTTTTTCTGAGGATTTTTGTGGTGTTTCTTCGCATGAATACATAAATGCATATATTTCTCTACAATGAAAAGAAGCCCTGGCTAAGCAAATTGAATGCCCCTTGAAAGGACTCCAGCCCTCAAAGCTAAACTTCTTTCTACAAGGACTACGGTAGTGGAGAAGCGTCTCCATCCAATGTGGGACGAGGACTCTACCATCTAAAACAATAAGAACCAAGTTTCCCTCCAAAATTTTGAATCAAAACAAGAAAAAACAAAGTGTTTAAACTTAGGATGAAAATTCAACAATGTATAATATATCAATATGTCATAAAAAAAAGGCTGTGTCAAGCAAATCTTTGTTTTGTGAGTAACAAGTATTCATTGTTATGCGACTCCAAAACTTCTTTAACTTTTGTCCTTGTTTGAACCGCCTAAGAAAATTTGTGCCACGATTTACACAGCCTTTTAGTTATTAAATAAATGCCGTTGCTGTATGATCCTTTGGTAGAAGTGACGCCAGACACAGTGCCACACTCTTCTGACCTCATGCATATTGTCAAAGACTATGGAAATGCTTGGGGAATGCCCTTTCTATTTTCCTTTTTTCTCACCTCATTTCATCTCAGAAGTTTATAGATATAGGTGCTAAAAGTTTAGTGTAAGAGATTTCACAACAATTCTCATCATGAAAATATTGAAAACCTGTTCACGTGATCAATATTCATTATAAGGGCCTGTTTGGACCGTGGGATTAGATGGTGTGGAATTGCATTTGGTCCAATGTAAATTCCATCTTGCATTTCGAAACGATGGGAAGAATTGGATTAATCCAGGTATCATATCATCCAGTCTCAGCAGGAAATATGGCGGGATTTCTGTTGGATTTCGAAATCCACTACATCTGTGGGCCCCATGTTGATGCATGTGTGTTATCCACACCGTCCATATATATGCGCCCTCAGTTGTGAAATCTAGTACACATGACAATCGAGTTGCATATGCATACAGGTGACCAACATCAGTTGTGAAATCTGGTCCATTAATTACAATTCCATGGTCCTGCAAACGCAGGTTTCACTTAATACATTGTTTTTCCCAAAGGAAGAATTTGATCCCAAAAGTGGGATTGGATGGTCAAAATACCATGGTATTTCCAGACATGTAATCATTGTGTAATAATGGTGTTAATTCCACCTAATGCAATTCAATACCATTTTTAATACCGTGTTCCAAACAGGCCCTAAGAGTCTTCATGAGTGATTAAACTAAATGGCTATTTAAGCTTAATAAAGAAAATATTCTCCGTACGAAACTTGAAAATTAGTGAGCTCCATACATTTCTGAGTATGGTTCTAAGCTTATAAATTTTCTGTTTGTTGAAATAACTATAGATCTGAAGTTAGATTTCATTAGCTATTCTCAGTTTGCTCCTGTAAAGAACTGAAGCTAATTATTAAGGGAAAGAAAAAGAGAAAATTACAAAGAAACGAATATTTCTTGTATTGTCTTGGCACCTTATCTAGGCCAAGCACAGAAAGCATTTTGCTGATTATATTATTTCAAAGTGTACAAAGGGCAGGGGGAAGGCCTAGAAGGTGTGGGTGGAGGTAGTAAGAAAGGACTTGATGACCTATGGTCTAACTGAAGTTATGGTCCTTGATAGAGTGGAACGGCGGAATAGGATTCATGTAGCCGACCCCTATTAGTTGGGATAATGCTTAGATGATGATGATTGCTTCAAATTTGAGTGTATATGCAAAGGAAGATGACCAGTTTGAGAAATAGTGATAAACACAATATCACTGTGCTTTAAAATTTCTTTCATCCATCATTCATTCATGATAAATTGCTATTTTGCCCTATGTGCTTGGACAATCTACATTCTATTGTTGCATAACAAGTTTTTAGAATTCTAGATTAGTGACGTTTCAAGTTTCAACTTGGGTTGATGGACAATTTTGATAAGGTGCAGAACCCTGGACTGTAATTATTGTGCACGGGCAGGCTTACACCCATCAGATTGCAATTCTATGGTGCTGCACGCCCAGATGGCCACATTATAATCCCATTAACTAGACTGACTGGTGTATATGATTGCAATTACGCCTGCTACTGCGCACTAGAGCTTTGAGCCCTATCACTCATGGCCCTATACTTATGTATGTGGTCATTTACTTAGTTATGCATTTATGGTCATTAACTTAGTATAGGAAATAGAGAAAATGGAGTGCCTGAGGCCTGTACAGTGTGTTGTCTTATCTTGAAGGCGAATATATGGAACAGTTCCATAATGATCCTAATATGGTTATTGATTATCTTCTCTGTTTATCACTGATTATAGAAACCCACCCCTGTTAATGATCAAATTTGACTGAATTTTACTAAACGCAGATTCTTTTGACTCATGAACATGCGGATGCAGTTCTTGGTCTGGATGATATACGTGCAATACAACCATTTAGTCCGACGAATGATATCGATCCCACTCCTATTTACCTCACTCAGTTTGCAATGGACAGGTATCACTCCATCCGTTCTTTTTGTTTTTGTCTGGACTTGCAAGCGCTGTGCTAAAATATCCAGTTACAATACTTATCCTGCACTAATGTTGACTTTATATGATTGTGAAATATGCCCAGAAGGATGATATGTGCTATCATTAACATACTATTTTTAGTCCTGATGCTAATTTCTGATGGGGAACTGCAATCTTTTGCTGGGGTTGCAGTTACAGCATTCTGACCGATTAAATGTTCATGTAATATTCAAAAAAATAAAACAAAAATAATAAAAATAAGAAACTGTGGTAAGAAAATACCTTTTTATAAAAGATACATAGCAGTATTATCTAGCCATCTTGTATTCATGCTTTTCTTCTCAGGTTCTATCATCTGGTAGTGGCTCAGTGGAGCTTCATAGATTTACGACTAATTATATAAATTCCTTGAGTATGCCAAAAATAATTTGTGGCGAAACGCCCCAAAGAATTTTTAATGTTTCCTTTTGCCGAGGTTCATGGAATAATAGGGTATTGAGATCCATGGCTCACAGGCCACAACTCGCCCTCCGTCATGACTGTTGTGTCACTCTCAAGTTCTCAAGGACAACCAGAGAAATCCCTCTCTTTTAACCCATGTTTATGTATGTTTGGATACCTCCAGATATTAACTATGACATAATCACATGTCCATCTAGGATCATGGTCATCATGATTTACAATCATGATCAACAATATCCTTGGATGCCATCCATGCCATCAATGGATAAAATTTACGTTGGTTTTCAAGGGCACAACTCCAAACACTTGGCATAGCACAGTGTATAATGATTCTGAGTAATTTTCCATAATAAGACTGATGTTAGCGCCTTGGCGGTCATGCTGGTATTTTTCATTCAATCATGCATATGATCTTAGGTCATATAATCTCTTTTATCGTTTATGTGACACATCTTCATTTTATTTGTAAATCAGCATAGCTGTAAAATTCCCATACTTAGTTCAGAAGAAACTAAAAGAAGGCCAAGAAGTGAGGCGGGTCGCTCAGCTTGAGTGGAAGATAATCGAGAGCCACTATGAGAAGCCATTTATCGCATCAGGACTTCAGTTCATTCCTTTGCCAGTTACTTGCTCTAATTCCACCTCTCTTCTGCATTGTACCTTCTTACTTGTCATCCACATCCATCTTGTTTCTAACAGCTTATTTCTGTGTAGGTGATGCATGGAGAGGATTATATTTCCTTAGGCTTTCTTTTTGGAGAAAAATCTAGAGTTGCATATATATCTGACGTTTCACGTTTCCCTGAAAGCACAGAATATGGTGAGTGTTGCTAGTGTTTTAGTTAATGTGGACTAGGACTGTCGAGCTCTTGGGCCAATCCCACCACATAATGTTTAGGTTCGTGGGCCAGGCTCAGACCTATTTTTGGGCCCGAAGAATACATGGGCTGGGCCATGCTTGAATTTAGTGATATTTCTATTCAAGGGCCGGCCCGAGCCCAAATCTGGGACAGGGGTCAAACTTCCAGGCCTCTGCAGGCCAGTGCTGGGCCTAGATTTTAGGCCTGAGGCCATCCCATTGACAGCCCTAATCTCTCTCTCTCTCTCTCCCTCTCTCGCATAGTTTCTCAATGAAATTTTGGGTCTGCAGTTATTTCAAAAACTGGAGCAGGACAATTGGATCTTCTCATCTTGGACACCCTATACAAGGTTAGTTGATATGTATGACATTATCTAGTGAAGGAATCCAAGGCCTCGAAAGCCACGGAATTTCATGACTCCATATTGTGCACCATTCATGTGCCATTCATCCCATGCCCTCCCCATTGATGGGCCACTACTAACAAAAAAAAAAGGTGTTTGTCAGACCATCCTAACCATCTAATAATGAGCTCGTCTCACAGAATCCTATCCGTCAAAATCAATAACACGCAATGGTTGGCACCATTACCATTATGTAACAGCTGTTATGACCAATGTTTGGCACCATTTCCGTTACGTAATGGCTGTAATGGCACACCTTGGCCCCAGTACCCCTCAGGGAAAATCAGAAAACAGTCAGGTGGTTTCAGCCACTGCTAGGAATTTTATTTTTTAACATTGTGATTCAGGTGTATGGCCCAATATGGCACTGCCCAAATAGATGGGTGGTCCAAATCTCGCACAAGTGTCCATGTATACCAAGAGTGCTTGATAGCTAATTTAGATTTCATATACATATCCAAACAAAATGGTATGCGGTGGAAGATTAAGGACCTCTTTGGTAGATGCCTAAAAATGAGTTGATCTCACTTTTGTCAATCACAATTTTGTATAAGAGATCTGTTGTCAAAAATTATGTATGAGAGATCATAATTTTTTGTTTTCGAGATAATTTCTTTCCACCCTTGCCAAAAAAAAAAAAAAAAGAATAGAAAAGAAAGAGAAGAAAAGAAAAGAAAAGGAAAGGAAAGAAAGAAAAAAGGAAAAAAGATCTCTAATACATAATTACAATTAACTAAAACAAGATGAACTCATTTTTAGGCATGTACCTAACAGGTCCTAAGGTTTTTTCCTAAATATGCTTGTACATGCCTTCCACATTTTTCAAAATTTAGTGTCTTTCTTCTGTACTCTTTATATTTTCTGATAAATTCTAATGGTTGATATATTTCTGACACCTTTTTCTTTGTTTTCTTTTTTTCTCTTTTTTTTCTTTTTATTTTTTTTGCAGCAAGGATCACATAATGTTCACTTTTGCTTACCTCAGGTAGGTCTTCATTTTCCTTTGTTTTTATCTTTTCTTTTCTTTTCTTTTTTTCCATTTGAAATTTTTATGAATCTCAGCCTACTTTAAATGAGAAGTGATCACCTACAACTTATCTCAGCCTACTTTAAATGAGAAGTGATCACTTACAACCTATCACATGGTACATCACCCTTTTTTGTGCCTTCTGATAAGTTGTTTCCCCATTCCCTTGAAAATAATAGATAGGGAAACATTCTTGTTAAAAGGCGTTGTGGGTTAAGTTAGCATCGTACAGGTTGTAGGTGATCAGTTCTAACCAGTGTTTTAAATAGCTACGCTATGTAGCGTGTAGCTTACGCTACGTAGCGTAGCTTAGCCTAAACGCTACGTAGCTCATGAAAATAGCTTAAGTTGCATGTAGCCTACGCTACATGATTAATTTGGATATGCTACACGCTAAATAGACTACGCTACATGCTACATATCTCACATTACAAGTCATTTTTCACTATAAAATTAAAATCAATAATGTTTTTAATGATTTGTTACATTTTTCTATTTCAATGAAAATTCATTAGACTTATCAATGCTTTTAGTAAAATAATATAAGAAACAATTTTAAATAAGTTTTGTCGCTCTTTCTTCACTTTCATACTTAATAATCACCCCTTGCTATTACTTTAGATTGCATTTGGTTGCATCAAATATCATGAAAAATTGTTAAATTTTATTATTAATCATCTAATTTGGTGCAACCAAGTGCAAACTTAATTAAAAATCTAAGTAGCATGTAGCTTACGCTACACGCTATGTAGCTTACGCCTCACGCTTCAGAGGGGTGAAGGCTACGCTACACACTATTCGCTATTTAAAACACTGGTTCTAACATTAAATTACTCTACATTCTCCTTTCAACTACTAATACATTCTCCTTTCAGTCTCTTGATGCTGTGAAGAGGATATGCCCGAAGCAAGCGCTGTTCATCGGCATGACCCATGAGTTCGATCACCACAAGGACAATGAGTTTCTTGCGGAATGGTCTAGAAGGTTTGGAATAAAAGACCCATCATTTCAATTCAATCAATTCAATGTTTGAAATTACACCAAACAGCTTGGGCACAATCAACTCAGGCGGCCTTGACCTTGTTCTGACTTCTGAGTACTTTGGTTAAAGGGATGTTCGCTCTTTGCCTTTTTTGCACATGAGAGTTTGAGACACAAGATCCAGACCACTTATACGTAGCCCACCCATAAAAGGGCCTGACCCAAAAATCAGGCTCACTGGATGATCCTTACTGTTCAATTTAGGAATGAAACGACCACTACCCATTTTTTAGTTCTATTCCGTTCAAGTGGTTGTGGTATGCTGATGTGCCTATTTCTGGGCCATGGCCCATATTTTGTGGGCCTAATCAGATGAGTGGTTTAGATCTTGAACAGTTCTATACCACATCCTCCATGGAAACTTAGGTGCAATAAAGGTGTGCAATTAGCTTTCCTACTTTGAGTCTTCATAAAATGCTCACCATTTGTTATAAAGTTGGTGAGCTCCTGTTGACTTGGTTGGGTCCAGCTTTGAATTCCAACAATGTCATATTCAGAGGTTTGCTACCCCCAGGTGTTCCCCGTGATTAAGATGTGGATATGCAAAAATCAGGCTGGTCCATTCATCAGGTCGACCAACCTATGCACAAAAAATGGGGGGTTTAAAAAGAAAACTTGCCCAACTGTACATATTCAACATGCATGTGTGGTCCACCTGATGAGTGAAGGGTCCTATTTTTCATATATTCATCTACACAGTTGGGGCCATCTAATGCACTGTTTAAATATCGCACTGGCATGTGGGAATTGCAAACCTAATCCTATTCATGCTTCCAATTTTGAACATTGTTTCATGAAACATGGAAGAGATGCCTTCTCAATGTTGAGAACTGATTTTATGTTGAATTTGTCTACATTCAGAGAAGGGATCCCGGTGCAGCTTGCTTACGATGGTCTTAGAATCCCAATCGACTTATAATGAAAGGTTAGTCCTTAAATTTTTGGAAACTACTATTCATGGATGAGATGCCTTCCTAACGTAGAAAACTGCTTCAATACGATGGTTTCTGGATAGGGTTGAGAATCCAGCCCACAGTGGGCCAGGTTTGGTCCGAGCCTCAAGGCTTGTGGGTTGAACCTGGGCCTGAGGACCTGGGATTGCATCTTGCCCAGAAGATGTCCCAACAAGTTGGCCATCCCGCCTTATTTAACATTGGTATGATGGGTAATTGGCTGGTGGGGCCAGTTCAAGCCCAATATGAGCTCATTGGCTGGCTGGATTTGGTCATGCTTCAACCCAGCCCAATTGCAACTCACCGAGATAGTCATTGCGGATGCCTACATGCTGTGTTTGGGATCTCACCAACCATTTTGGAACTCAGCCAAGTGAACTTGGTTTTACTGGATCAGAGTATTGAATCCAATGTCTGATTTCACCATAGTTCGCCAACTTGGACTTGAACTGTCATTGGATCGGGTTGACTTGGCAGGTCAACCAGGTGGGTCAAGAAATTAATTTTGAATTTGTATATTTATTAGAAGCATATAAATAAAACATAAAAATTCAACAAAAATATGAAAATTTCAAATTTTTTAACATTTTAGAAGAGTGTGTGTCAAGTAAACAAAAATTAAATTCTATTATTTTATGAATAAAAATAAATTTGCACAGGCAATAGTGATGCAAGATTGATGGCCTAAACTAGGATGATGCTAATAAATTAATTAGCGGATTACCAAAGTAAATCAAAGCATAAAATAAAGCCAATCTACCACAAATCTAGAGAAATCAAATATTCAATTGAGCTCAAGTTCAAGACCACATCATAATCCCGCAAAATAGATCCTTAAGGCTATTGATCGGAAATAGCCGAATGGAAGGTAGAACTTCCATCTAGCATAGGATCCGTCCTAAATTCGAGGATTTAATTGCGCTTTGCTAGGGTTTGAATGGATTAGGGTTTGGGTTTGGAAATAAAAAAAATTGGGAATTTAGGGTTTTATAAAAGGCCAGGGCTAGAGTTAGGGTTTTTATAAATAGAGAAGAAGAGAAAATGATCAATGAGGGGGAGGCTGTTCGGCTGTACGGATGCTGTATGAACAAATCCATGCGATGTATGGGCACGTCCGTACATTCGTACAGACGGTGTGGTAGGGTTGGGTCGGTTTGGTCAGTGATGGGTTGGATTGATGATGGTGGAGTTAGGGTTTGAGAAAGAAGAGAGAGAAATTCAATGGAAAAAAGGATTTGAGAGACAGAAGAAAGAAATACCTGGATAGGAATAAGAAAGATCACTTGGAATCACTCCAATGGCTTCACACCAGTGTTTTATATAGCTACGCTATGTAGCGTGTAGCTTACGCTACGTAGCTCATGAAAATAGCTTAAGTTACCTGTAGCCTACGCTATATAAATAATTTGGATACGCTACACGCTTCATAGACTACGCTACACGCAACATAGCTCACATTACAAGTCATTTTTCACTATAACATTAAAATCAATAATGTTTTTAATGATTTGTTACATTTTTCTATTTCAATGAAAATTAGTTACTCTTTTCAATGCTTTTAGTAAAATAATATAAGAAATAATTTTAATTAAGTTTTGTTGCTCTTTCTTCACTTTTATATTTAATCATTACCCCTTGCTATTACTTTAGGTTGCATTTGGTTGCCCCAAATATCATGAAATTTTGTCAAATTTTATTATTAATCATCTAATTTGGTGCAACCAATTGCAACCTTGATTAAAAATTTAAGTAGCGTGTAGCTTACACCTCACGCTTCAGAGGGGTGAAGGCTACGCTACACGCTATTCGCTATGTAAAGCACTGTTTCACACCAAATTTCATTCACAGGAAGTTTTCTTGTTCAAAGAAGCAATGTAGAGAAATTTCATTCGATATGTCCATAATCTCAAGTCTCAAGTCTCAAGTCTCAAACAAATATATATAAGAAAACCTAAACAAACCCTAAGTCTACAACTATTCTTGACTGCCCGAATCTATTAATGGTCAAAATCAAAACATAAATCTCTAATAACCTAAAATAAAAATGAAAAATAAGCAAAAATAAAGATGTGCCATGTAGCACAAAGATGATCTCCAACGTGCAACAGGCACATCCACACGTGATCAACGGCCTGGATGAAGGTAGTCCAACATGTCCATGGCTCGAATGTGAAGACTAGAGTGTCCGTACACCTTAACCCGAGTCTCTGAACATATCCAACGGTCCGGATCACCAAACTGATGTGTCCAAGACATCCAACGGCATGGTCTAACGTTTGTAACGTCTACATGTGGTTAAGGTTAGGCTTACTGACTTCCAAACAATCCAAAAATGTATCAATCAGTTCCAAATAAGCAGCCCACATGCATCTTCCCAATGTGGGGTCTTCAAAGATGCACAACTATGCATGTGGGGTCTTTAACGCGGCTAAGAACTCGAATTGGGTCCACTGGGCCCCATGTAATGATCATCCTACTATAAGGAAGTTGGGGTTGGGGTTGGGGCCTCAGCTCCCCTCCTCCTTTGATAAACCCATGTAGGTGCTCGGATGCCTTCATCAAATAATGTATAAGCTAGGATGGTCTGAAGGTATGGGGCCCCTCTGGAAGGCATTTCTCCTATTCTGTCTGAAAATGCTGGTCTTGTTTGGGGGGAAGATAGGCCGGGAAGGTTCCCAACGCGCTCTTTTCTCTAGGCGGTGTCCGGCCCTTCATATGCAACTGGGTGTGTCCATATAGGTATGGTCTGGAGTTTTGGGGCCCCTCCGAAGGTAGCGGTGTTCGCCTAGCTGGTTGGCAGGAATAGAATCCTTTCTGTTAACAATCTACACAAAAGGGGAATGGTGCTACCAAATGTTTGGTTTCCCTGCATGAAGTGGGAGGAATTGGTGGAGCATTTATTCCTCCACTGCCCTTTTGTGAAAATGATTTGGGATGGCGTCCTCTCTATCCTCAATGTTCCGTGGGTTATGCCGAGTTCCATAGAGACATTTTTTTGTCTTGGCATGAAGGGGGCCCTAGATTCAAAGCCAGAGTGGAGCGGTGATTGGCCTTGCCGGCGGTTTTGTGACCTGTTCAGCTAGAAAGGAATGGTAGATATTTTTGGAACATTAGTGCTCCTTTTGCTATCAAGTTAGTAGGATTTTGTCGTTAGTCAAGGAATGGGCAAGTTAGCCTTTAGATGTGGGGTGGTTGTGGCCTTTTGTTGTTTCCCTTTTGTCTTTTGCCTTTTGGCTTTAATAAGATTTTATCAATTCTCAAAAAAGAAAAAAGAAAAAAAGAAAAGCGCATGAGCAGGTGAATAACTTCCTACATAGGTGAATATCCTTTTTACATGTAGGTGAATAACCTGCAGAATAAGCAAGAACTGTCCTTGCCTTTTGCCTTTTTAAAGAAAATCTATCATAAGGTGACCACAAATCAGAGGTTAGAATCATTTGATCAACTTGATTCTATTGTTATGACTCACCTATAGTGGGTTCCGCAATTTTGTCGGTTTATTTTGAGTTGTAGTGCGACAGGTAAACAATTATTGAATACATGTGTATCAACATTCATATTATGATAATAATAATAATAATAACAATAACAATAACAATAATAAAAAATGACTACATACCACTTCATCTTCCTCCTCCTCCTTTTGTTCCAAGTTATACACAACTTCCCTGCTTCCCCTTTCTTTCGACTCGTGCTGGTTCAATTTACTCTAGCGGTTTCCAGAATCGATGGCGACTCAAACAAGTCAGACCTGAGTTACATTGATCCAAGTGCAACTCCATTGAGTCACCCAGTTGGTGACAGGGCTGAGTTGACTTGTCCAAGTCCCAAGTTGACCCGCTGGGTTGGCAAACTATGGATTTCATCAGAGATACAGGTTGCCCAGTCAAGTTTGAAAGTCTGAACATTTGCATCTAAATGCATCAGATGATCAGATGTGTATTAACCAAACGTGAGAGTATCCCATGCAACAGTTTTGCATCAGGGTGATGCAATATACATCATACCATGCTCATAGATGGTTCAATCAGATAAGTGAACCTTTGGATTGTCTATGGATGAATAAGTTCACTTTAATCAGACAATCTAACCATCTAGTCGATGGATATTTTTGGCAGTCAAATGTGCACAGCTCGGATGGAAATCAGCTAGCAGATAATGCAGAGCATCCTCTGTCCATGGGTCCATTCAAGTGGGATACATTGTAGATTGTTGGTGATCCAAACTGTCGACAAGATGAGCCCTACCATGGATCGGCTAAGGCCATACCTAGTCTAGAGATCTCCCCGGCAGGACGATTGTAATCCTTCAATCAGAGCCCTACAGACAATCTTACACAAGAGCGAATTTTAGACCTACAGCCCCAGAAAGACATGCAAGGGATATTCAAAATCCCAAAACATCCAACAGTGAGCTCACAACCAAAGAGGGGGACACCAATCCGCTCCCTATATTCCTCAGAAGCTGAGACTCCAAAGTATCAACAACCACATTTGTTTGCCTCCTGGTAGTTGGCATCTCATCGCCCACCCATGAGAGCTAATGGTTCAGAGGCACCGGTACATGGTGTCTTGACTCCCTTCAGATCTGATGTTTCAGAAGGATCCGAGGAGGGAGGGTGAGAGAACAATATTATAATAATACCTATTGCTGCTAACCATCCATTTGCGTACTCTCATTGAATGGCTATGATCATTCAATCCAAGTGATCATTGGCCATGGCAGCCCTAGTTGGGCCATCAAAGTCAACCAAAAGTAACGCCCACATGTGCAATAGAAAGGGAGTAGGACCACACCATGACACATTGAGTTCTATTGAACCATTTCTCATCTTAGCTTGCCTGATGAAGTTAAGGCAGATCGTAGGTTGAAAGCAATATGAGACATAATGTATTACTGATACAATTGATTTATCGGGCATTTCGGTGTGAAATTTTTAAAGGTCAAAAAATACTGAAATAATATTTTATTTCGTATTCTTGCATATATTTGTTTTTCAATTAAAAATCTTTTTATTTGTTCATAAATACATAAAGAATTGAGTAAATAATAAATAAGTATTTTTATTTATTTATTTTCTCTTGTGATTTTTCTTTGATCTACGATAAGCATCAATTTATCATATCAGTCACGAGCGATACACAATATGTATTGGCTAATACGGTATGGTATGTATCAGCTGAATTTTTAAAACCATGGTTTTGGATGCATAAGCAAAATCAAATTGGGGATATTCAGTTCAGTTGAAACAGGAAATTATGAAACTGTATCGACATTTCATAGTCTTCAAATTGCAGTTGCGTGCCTTGCAAGTCCAATTGAAAGCAACCTAGCTGCAATTTGGAGCCTGGTATAGTGGTACCCATGTGTAAAGAAAACAGCGACTCGATCCAACGAGTCATGATTCGCCTGAGTTGGGGCTAGTGGTATCCTACTGGATCGGGTTCAACTGAGTCTGCTCAACTCGGATGATTTGCAACGTACTTGTCCAAGTCTTCAAACCATGCTGGCTTCTCAGTACAGATTTCGACAAATTATTGCAATTCAGATAATAAATAATAATAATTAAAAAAAAGATGTATACAATGGCAAATGCATGATTGATTGTTTTCATGTAAATCTGCAGGTCAAAGTTGAAGGACCACCCGGAGCTGGGCCCTACAATCTCTGTTGTTTCCATCCCTCCAATCATTTGGTAAAAGGTATATAATTTTTTCTTGTCTCCCCATTCTGAGGTCGAAACAAGGCCACATAGAGAACACTGCTGGAGTGGCGGTCGGCCCGTCGGCCCGTCGGGACTCCAACTAACCATTCAAAGTTAGGTCTGAAAATATAAGACGAAAATTCTATCTTTGAACAGGGGATGACGGAATATGATGTTTCACATTATTCATATACAACTGTTATTCAAATAGAACCGTTTGTTTGTGTTTGTATGTATTCAAAATACAAAAAAGATTAGGTATTAAATACCATTGAGGGGGGCTTGAATGTCAAGTATCTGATGCCCCCCACCCGCGTTATCTGCACTGCACATCAGTGCCATGGAAATGGTAGGCCCTGCCATGAAGATCACCTGGAGTAAAAATCGGGCTGTTCCACTCATCAGGTGGGCCAACACAGAATCAATATGAGAACTCATGGTCTGACTCAACACAGGTGTGGTCCAGCTATTGGGTGGACCTGCTTTTTGATAAGGTTGATCATCATTGCAGGGCCTTCTATTTTCATGGTTTTGATGTCCTATGCAAGTAGGACAGTACCGAAACTTTCAATACTGTTGCCTGTATGTGATCAGTTCTCTTATATTAGGTTTACTAAGCGCACGTGCGTGCAATAAAGCTCATGTATGCACCACACGTGCCAGCATGGCACATAAGTGAGAGATCCAATCCCTCTATCAGGTTGGTCCCACCTTGGATGTGGGCCCTAATAATGGAAACGTGGATGGGTTAGAGAATTTCAACCAAGTTTTCTAGAGCTGTTCATTTGTTTTTTAAACTATGGCCCACCTGACCAGTGGATCAACCTGGTTCTTTTGTCAGGGCATATAGTGGTGGGGTTCTGATGGATGGATTGGATCTTGAACCTATCATGCCCTGCTGGCACACATGTGGCGTGTACACGGAGCTTTATTTCACAGCCGTGTCGGCTTATTATTAGAAGCTTGGCCCCATCTCTTTATTATTTTGTACATATCATATCTGGTCAGTCGAACACATTCACTGCATTAAGATCTTTTATTCAATTCGTTGAACTGCTCGGATTGGATTTGTCGTGCAGGAAATATTCTGATACGTGGGGCCCTTTTCATAGCGGATTTAATATATATATATATATATATATATATATATATATATATATATATATATATATATATATATATTGGGTGGGCCACACCATAGACAACAGTTAAAAGTGGATATCCACCCATTGAAACCTTTATGACCGTTTATAGGATCCACTAAGATGTGGTTGAGAAATCCAGCCCATCCATTTTGCGTGTCCCACTTAAACAAGAGGCCACACCAAGTTTCAACCACATCCAAAACTCAGGTGGGCTCCAACAAGTGCTTTTAGATGTTGTAGGCATAATTTTACACTGTTTCAGTTGGTATGGCCCACTTGAGTTCCCGATACAGCTGATTTTTGGGAGGATATCCCATAACCACCAAATGCATGGTGTGGATGTAAGATACACAGCCCCACTGTGATGTGTGGTGGGAATCCACACCATCAGTCAGATGCAACATTCCGTGGTGGGCCATGGGCCTAAAACTCAGGTCGATACATAACTTGGGTAGGCCACACCCCAGACAACAGTTAAGAGTGGATATCCACCCATTTGAAACCTTTATACTTGTTTATAGGATGGACTGAGATGTAGTTGAGAAATCAAGCCCATCCATTGTCCGTGTCCCACTTAAACAAGAGGTCACACCAAGTTCCAACCGTATACAAAACTCAGGTGGGCTCCGACAAGTGCTTTTAGATGTTGTAGGCATGATTTTACACTCTTTCAGTTGTAATGGCTCACTTGATTTCCAGATACACCTGATTTTTGGGATATCCCATAATCAATAAGAGACCCACCAAATGCATGGTGTGGATGCCCATCACACATCACAGTGGGGCCGATGCAGCTCGACCTCATGGGAAGTATATAGGATATACATTCCGTTGTCTTCTGATTATATTAAGTAATTATCGTTGGCGTACCGTCTGATTATATTATTTATTAATCAAAGTTGGGGCGGCCAACAAAGGCGTCAGAAGCTTGTGTGAGCCCCACTGTGATATTTACGTGAAAGCCACCTATGACCACCAGGTGTGTCACCCATGTTAGGCTCAGGGCCCAAAAATCAGCCCCATCCGTGATTTAGGCGATCCACATGGTTAGATACATTGTACATGACAACCTCTACCATCTAAATGGTTTCTCTTGGTGTCGTCCACCTGAATCACAAGTTTGAGCCTTGCCTCATTGGTAGACTCTGCGGAGTTTCAACAGGGGGTCTTGGTTTTGAAACCTGTTAGTGGTGAAAATCCAGTGGGTGCGTTGCATGACTACTGGCTTTGGTGTTTTCCACTTGAATCATAGATCAACCTTTTTTTTCTTTTTCTTTTTTGGCCCTAAGTGTGGGACTTCACATATAATATAATGGTGAGAGTGAATTTCACATACACGGCACAGTGGGCCCCCAAAACAATCAACGGTCTCGAAAAAAAACAAGGGTGGCGTCTCTCTCAAAACTACTAATAAGCGTCTCTCTCAAAACTACTAATAAAAAACACAACACGATGGGTATGGAAGATCCATTGCAACCATTAGATTTGTCGTCCCACTTTAGGCCCAAAAATCAGGCTGACCTATGATTCAAGTTGCCCATTAGGTTGACTTGTGATTCACGTGGGTCACTAGGTTGACTTGTGATTCAGGTGGACCCCATCACAGAAAGCACCTAAGAAAGATATGTCCAACCCTGATTTTTATTGGGCAATGATTATATGTAATCCACTCCAACCGTTGGATGCCACACCAAAAGTTAGTCCACGACCCAAATATTAGGATCATCTCTGATTCAGGTGGGCCACATGAGGGGAAATAGTTTGGATGGTTGCCCTGGACAATATTTCCAATGATATGGTCCACCTGGGTGATGCACCTGGTTCTTGGGGTGGATTTTACATGAACTTGAAAACCTTTTTTTTTTAAATGGTACCGAAATATAAATTTTATATTAAGTGTGTAGTTTTTTACATAAACTTCATTGCGGGGTAGTGAAAACTTCTTTTTTAAATGGTACCAAAATGTAAATTCCATATTAAGTGTGTACTTTTTTGTAAAATCCCCCGCTGGTCTTGATTAATAATTCATGTGGGCCAACCAAAGGGAACACTGTGGGTCATTTGAGAGGTTGACACCCACCATAAAGACTTCTAGATGGAATCCAGGGTACACCCCACCGTGTTGTGTATATCCCATCCAACCCGTCCGTCAGATCGAAGGGACAAACCAATACTTAAAAAAAATAATTCTTTAGAATCATAAACAATCGATGACTGGCCCCTAAGACATAGATGGATCAGATTGTTGATTGGACCTACTTTTGTGAAGAAGAAAAAAAAAATTCTTGTACGTCCATATTAAAGGCTGTTAATCAAATGGCTAATTTTTCTCTGATTGGTCTGATATTCGGATGGTAGCTCATAAGATTTGTGTTGGACATAATAGACGGTTTAGATCAATCGAAATAACTAGGAGCAGTATAACTTACAGTGCTCTGCATTTCTCTATACTTTTTATATTCTTCATGCATAACACCACGTAGGACAAGTCAAAGAGCACGACTACGACTATGGCCGTGTCGTTTTCGGACTGGGATTCGGTACTGACCCCTCTAGTACCCTAGCTCGGTACTGGAAAAGCTCTGTGGGCCCACCATGATGTATATGTTTTATCCATGCCGTCCGTTCATGTTTCGAGCTTATTTTTTAGTGTATAAGCCCAAAAATGGAGGGATACAAGCTCAATTGGGCCACACCACAGGAATCAGTGGGGATAGTGACGCTCGCCGTTGAAACCTTCCTAGGGCCTAATGCGATGTTTATTTTACATCCAACCTGTTCATAAAGTCACATGAACATGGATGAAGGGAAAACATAAAAATTAACTTGATACAAAACTACTTGAGGCCCACAAGAAGTTTTCAATGGTACGCATTCAATCCCCACTGTTCCTGTAGTGTGGTACACTTGAGGTTTGGATATACCTCTTTTTTTTTCTATTTTTTTGGATCATACTGTGTGGATAAACACATACATCGGGCCCACAGAACTTCGACCAGTACTGAGCTTGGTACTGGAGGGCTCACTACGGAATCCGAGTCCGTCCTTCTCTGTCGATTCTTCCCAACGTCCGAGTTTTCGGCCAAAAAAAAAAAAAAAAAAAAGAATTAGTAGCTAAAGATGGATGCGGATTCTCCTGCGACGGGAAGCTAGTTGGGTCCCACCTTGATGATTATGGAAAATCCACCCCGTCCATCCGTTTTTCCATATCATATTAGGACATGGTCCCAAAAATGATGGAAATAAAAAAATCAAGGGGGCCACGCGGTAAGAAAACGTAGTTAGGTAAATTCCTCTCTTTGGTCCACCATGATGTTTATATACCATACATACGGTTCATAAGTATGAACTGAAAAGATACAAATTAGCCTGATCGAAAATTTCTGTGGCCCCACGAATTTTACAACGGTGGACGTTCAACCCTCTGTCTACGGCCCAGTTGAGCTTTGGGTTTGCGTACATGATCTGCAAAAACGGATGGACGGAGTGGATTTCTAAAAAATATCACAGTGGGCCCCACCTAGCTTTCCGTCGATAAAGTCGACATTTGCAGTCAATCCGCTGCGCACGCCATAGACCCGAGCGCGACTTGGCTGCGACCCTCAACCAGAGATGTGGGTGAGATCCTGACCGTAGAGCACACCTCGATGTGTTCATCGTATATCCACGCCGTCCATCTATTTTTACAGATTTTTTTAGTATGCGGTTGCAAAACTTAAACAAATATCAGCTTGATCTAAAACTTATGTGGTACATAAAAGGTTTTTAATGGTCGATAATATTTTTCCTGTGGTGTGGTCCACCTGAAATTTGAATCTGTTTCATTTTTTGGATCATAAGTAAAAATAAGCTGTAAAAATAGATGAACGGAGTGGATATACAATGCATACATCGAGGTGGGCCACGTTGCGCTCGCCAAAGACTAACGGTTAGGGTCTCACCCACATGGTCTCGGCCACGTTGCGCTCGCCAAAGACGACTGGAAAACGATCCACAGCCGTTGGATGAAGCCACCTCAGAATCTGTATAAAACAGACCCATTTCTGCTCTTTCTGGAAAGATTCAGACACCCCAAAAGGTCAGAGAAATCCGCTGCACTTTCCTCCCGGAGAAGAAAGGAAGGAGAGAGAGAGAGACAGAGAGAGAGAGAGAAGATGCCTTGCTTTGTGCCATTTCACGGCAGGAATTTGGATATCAGCTTCTTTGTATTCAAACCAGTTGGGTTGTTTGTAGAAGAGCTGATTGAAGCTCTCAAGTACGTCTCCTTCTGCTCTGAGGACCTTGGATGTGCCTATAGTTCTGTCTTCAAGAGTCTCCATGGCAATATGGTGGGCCCACTTACTCTTTTTTTCTTTCTCTCTTTTCTTCTTTTCAACCGTTTCGATCGGCGATCCAGGGCGTGGGATTTGGGTCGGCTGAAAAATCTCTCCCGCATCAGACAATCCTAGCCGTTTGATCTTTCGGCTTTTTGAAGGGCGTAGATTGGAACGGTTGGGATCTTCTGTTTGGGTGGGGGCTGCTGGATTGACTATCTTGATGAATTAATGGTGGGCCCCACTTTTATATAATTCTATGATGGGCCTTTTTTTTTTTTCCCCCTTTCTTCCGGTTGTTGTTGGGAAGCGGAAGTTAAACTCTGTGGGGCCCACCATGGATGTATGTGTCTTATCCATGCCGTGCATCCGTTTTTTGCATATCATTTTAGTGCATGATCCCAAAATTGAATAATATCCAACGCTCAAGTCGACCACACGACGGGAAACATTGGGAATAATGATGTTCACCGTTGAAACCTTCATAGGCCCTCGAGAAGTTTTCAACGGCAGGAGTTAAATTGACACTGTTTCCTGTGGTGTGGTCCACATGAGCTTTGGATATGCTTCGATTTTGGGATCATAGACTAAAGTGAGCTGGTAAAACGGATAGACGGCGTGGATAAAACACATAAAGCACGGTGGGCCCACAGAGTTTACTCAGTCTGCTTAAGGGTAGTTACTCAGTGTGCAATCCGCTTCCTTGTCTGTGATTGACGCGGATTGTGTATAACTCACTAGAGCGTACCGAGTAAACTCTGTAGGGTCCGCTGTTACGTATGTTTCTTATCCACGCCGTCCATCCGTTTCACCAGCTCATTATGGGGAATGAGCCCAAGCTTGAAGCATATCCAAATCTCTAGTGGGCCACACCACAGGAAACAGTGGGGATAACGACATCCACCGTTGAAACCTTCCTAGGGCCCACAGTCATGTTCATTTGTCATTTACCCAGTTCAATTCCCACTGTTTCCTATAGTGTGGCCCACTTGAGAGATTTAGATATGCTTCAAGTTTGAGCTCATGCTGTAAAAAAGGAGCGACGGTGTGGATCATAAGACACATACATCACGGTGGGCCCCACAGTTTACTCAGTACGTAGTCCTCTCTCGTTTTTGAAAAAGAAAGAAGAGGAAATGAGCAGGTGAGGCATGTTGATGGGTGATCTAGACCGTCGATTAGATTATCCCTTTCGTTGCTTGGGAATGCCCGAAAAATCTCACGGATCAGATTATCCTAGCCCTTGATCTTGTGTCTTTTTCTTGACCGTTTATTTGAAGGTCATAGATTGGAACGGTTGGGATCTTCTGTTTGGGAGATACTTAGACATCTTCCATCCCCGGTGGTTGGCCATTTTCATGAATGAACAGTGGGATTAGACTTAATCCCGATTTTGTGGAATCCCCTACTCAAATGGATCCTTATGCATCTGTCAAACATGTCCAATGATCATAACCGTTGTTTTGGTGGGACATGACAATAAATGGATGGTGATATTGTCCTCTTACATAACTATTGGCCTATAGCCTATCCACATGGTGGCCCACCAGATCGACGCTCTGGATTGCTCGAAATGTTTCCCAACTGTTCTGTGGGGAGGGAGTTGCATAGAACTTCAATGGAGCAACTTGCATCCTGGCATTCCTTTTGTTGAGAGTCCTGTGGGCGGCTGAAATTGATTTTCTTTGAAGGGGCCACCTACATCCAGTGTATGTCTGAGTACCGTTTGGTAAATGATATCAATCTACAATTCATGAGATTTCTATATGCGATCAATAGATCCAGACCGTCGGACTGATCGGCCATATTGTGAATGGATCAAATGTAGAAAATCGCAGCGTTGGCTGTTCGTAACCGTCCAATCCATGGACTTCTTTTCCTCAACCGTTGCAGCCAAAAACAGTGATAGAACAGATGGTTACAAACGTCCGATCAGGCATCATTTTTAGGCTATGGGTCATCCTAAGGCATGGCCCACTAATTGCACGGTCCTGATCCATCACCAATAGTGCAGCAATCAAAGGGCTGAAGCATTGGTACAACTTACTAACCGGTGCTCGACAAACACTTAAATCTTAACCTCGAACCAAGTGGGAAGTAAGTGGGCCAAATGGGCCGGGACCCACAGGCCCATCCTAGTTATCAGCAAGGGTTGAAGACTCGCTCTAGTTGGATGCAACTCATCCGATTCGACTCAGACTCGGTGGATTCCGAGTCCGGTTCATCACAGCGGATCTGGATTAAGAGTAGAGAGTGACTCGGCCTGACTCAGCTAGACATGGGCTCGCTTGGGCTACCCCACGGGCACGAGTGGGCCTACTTTCACACCTTAATGGACTTTTTAGTCAATATTAATAATGCTAGGACTAACAAATAATTTTCTAAAATTTGTTGAGATTTTGGTATATTTTCCAACAGGTCATATGGTATGGAGCATGGATGAAGCGGTCCAACGAGAAGAAAGAATTACTCAGTGCGACTCTGGTGAGTAGATTGACTTTCATTAGCTGATAACGGTCTCTATCACACACATGAGCAAGATCCACACCGTTCATTTCTTAGGCATTAACACTGATGGAGTGCATGCCGAAAATCACACCTGTTACCACTAATTGGGTTTGAGTTTGGTTGAATTTCAATTGGGTGGTTATAAAAAAAGCCCAGCCAAGCTTCCACATTCAATGGCTATGATCATCCGACTGCAAGATTCTTTGGTGGGCCAAAAGGGTGAACGGTGTAGATTTTATTGAGTGCTCAATAACTAAGATATTAAAAAAAAAATCTCTTAATTTTGAAAAATGATAATGCATACATGTTTCATACCATTGTCTGGTGGGCCATGTTATGATGATTTCAGATTGTTGTGGATTTTGTTTCCTTACTACCTCACCGTCCACTTGAATGAGAATCGGCAGTTGATGGGCCCAGCCCATGTGGGACCAGCAGTGGATCACCTGCATTTTGTGGCATGCGCCATTCAACTACACTTCCACAAGATGGATGCATAGTAATTCAAATAATATGAGTGTTAAAATCTCAAGCCATTGTAACAATTCAAATCCAATTAAAGTGATAGTCTCGCCTGGTAGCCTAGCTGGAAGACGCTTAGGCATTTCAACAGTAGGTCTCAGGTTCGAGTGCTAAGGAGACACACTAATTCCACTGGTGGGTGGGTGCATCAGCTGACTAATCAGCTGGGTTTGTTGCCCACCTAACAGGGTGGGTGCGTTGCATAACTAACTTAAAATCAAAATTTATTTGATTTTGGTCTTTTTACTTTCAGAAATCAGCATTAGTCCATGTATCAAGCATGGCCATTTTACTCGACTATGGCTTCTTTGAGCCATACGACGGAGAATCGAAAGACGGCCATCTGACTGCAAGATTCTCCTCCGGTGATATCATCTCCATGAACTCAATGCTCCCAGCCTCAGACGACTTGACGGAGCTCTCTTACGCGTGTTCGACCCTTCTAAAATCTTGTTTTTTAAAAATGGATGGAGTCACCGCTGGCGTTTGCTTCCGATGCTACGATAAGCCGAGGGTCGCGTGCTTACAAGTATGGAAATCAGTCCACTCGTGTTACTCTTGGCTACTCATTTCAAATTTTCGAAAGACAATTTCGCCATACCTTCATAACTTGTCAATCGATGTAGAATATGATGTCTTTCGGGTCGTCTACGTCAGTAGTGATGACTTAGTCAATATAAAATTCTTTCCTTCTCTCCAAATACTAGCAAACGATAGAGAAGGAAGTGATAGTGAGAATGGGAGTCTTGAAAGTTTGTAGAATTCCTAAGACCGTCCATAACAATGGCCATTTGCATTTCTTTTGCAATCATGTAAATATTTTTATTGTATTTTTTTTTATAATGATAGGTGAATACCTTATGTTTGGAAGTATTCAACAAAACAGGTATAAAAAAAAAAAAAAAGCGAAGCAAATTCACATTTTTATCATGACTTTATACCTCATTAGAAGTGGCGAACATAAATATAAGACCCATTAATAAACGTATAGAAAATAAAGACATGAAGGTAAATAGCAATTGTTATATGATTTATACCAATCACAGCAATGATCTCAAGGTCTATTAATGGCTATTTAATATTTTAAGCAGGAGGCACTCTCAATTCCAACTGGTTGGACCATAATTTGCAGTCCACCCAATGGATTTCTTCCAACATACTTGTGAAATCCAATCCTCCTATTAAGTTAGCCCCATACATCAATTTGCAACATGTTCTGAGCGACATCCCACCTAGATGGAATTATGGATTATAGCAAACATATAGTAGAAGTTGTTCCTTCTTCATCGATTTATTTGATGCCTTACTTGTGAGAGAGATCCCGCTCCACGTATTGTCTGTGCTAGGAGAAGATGAAATCCACACCCAGGTAGCTGGATTTGTGTGGACCGAGCCTAGTCAGGACTGAGCCGCGAGGTGCATGGGTTGGACTTAGGCCTAAGTTTTAGACCCAATGGCTAATGGGCTAAACACAATTATTGAGCCGACTCGACTCGGCTCGACTCGTCTTACGGATTCATGACAAAGTTGCACCCCATGAGCGAGTTTCCTAGTAAAATCTCATTGAGTTTTGAGTCAACTCACCGAGTTTTAGCACTGTAACATAAATAAAGGAAACTTAGATTCCCTTCTCATAAAAAAATGATTAAGGATGTAAGATTAACAAAACCAAAATGGACCAATCTTTCAACGGCCTGATTTTAACGATCCAATAAGCTAATGAAATTGAAGGATTGTGTGGCCCACCTTCGTACATAATTTGAAATTGTATACTTGGAATGTTTGAACTTGATAGAGAGAATATCTCTACTACATTATAAAGATGTGGGGACCGTATTTCTACCTCCCTTTGAATTTAAGTACAGTCACTAAATGATGGATTGCATTAATATGCTCATCTTCAGCCGTTCAATAAACGGTGGTGAGTCATCACATGCATATCATCAATCTGTTATTCATCGGCCCTATCATGGTGGGACATATGTTGAAGATCATACTTATCAGATGATCGTAACCATCCAATTGTTGGACTATCAAATGAATGTTTGAGAATAAACTGGTGAGTGGTCAAATTCCATTACTAATAGATGGTTTAGATAATCTGATCTGTGTATTTTTCACGGATGCTCCTTCCACAATGGCCCCAATGATTTTGAACGATTTAGATTGACTTACATCTACGCCAAATGTATGGTGGATGAGTCGCCACCGTTTAAGAAATGACAGTAAACACACACAGGAGTCTCGACTTAAATATTTTTTGTGGGAGTTATTTGATACCCTGGTAGCATATGATGCTTGATACTCAGGCACTAATAAATGGTAAATATGGACTATATTAACTCAAATTAAACCGACTAAAAATCAGTTTGATTGGCCAATCCTGACCGCTGCTTCATGCAAACTTTTTTTTTGAAATAAGACCCCTAGATTTGTATTTTACATTTTCAACCGTCCAATAAATTTCCATTGATCCCATAGTTAGATGATCAAATAAGCTTATTTTTTTGGTTCATGGTACATTGAAAGTGGGACCATAATTTGGACAATTTTAGTTTGAAATACTTATCTGAGAATGTATACAATTTCTAAGCGCCCGTGTATCATCCATCACACTCTCTGCCAGAGTATCAAAGTTAATCTCTTTTCTGGTCCTCTCCTTCTGGATCACCCAGAAAGTCCTCTTTCAAAGGGCTACCTGCCTTCATTGACATAAATTGGGGGTTGGGAACTTGGGATCTTTTAATCTATTGAAAATGAACGGTTGGATTTTATTTTATTTTTTTAAGTTGAAGGTCCACAAGGAAGGGTTGTCCACTTTTTTTTTTTTTTTTTTTTTTTTCAAGATGGCTCATAAGGAAATGAACGCCCGGGGCACAAGAAGTTCCTGTGTTCGGAAGCTGTGTAGAGCCCACAGAGATGTCCTGATAAATCCACTCCGTCCATCAGTTTTTCAACGACACAATAGGACAGGAATCTAAAAATCAGGAATATCGAAAATTCAGGTGGGCCACACCACATGAAAAGGTGGAAACAGAAAAGTCCACCGTTGCAACCTTCCTAGAGCCTGATCATGATGTTTAAATGCTATCCAAACCGTTCATAGGTTGCTAACACTCAGATAAATTGTAGGCACAAATATCATTCTGATACAAAACTTCTGTGGCCACCACAAAGTTTCCAATCATGGGCGTTCAATCCGCCCTTTTTCATGTGGTGTGGCCCACTTGAGGTTTGAATTTTGGATCTTCCTATTTTTAAATTCTTATTGTGGTCTTGTAAAACTGATGGACGGAGTGGATTTGTTATGGGCATCTCTGTGGGCCCCACACAGCTTCCAACCACAGGAACTTCCTGTGCTCCGGGGCATAGGCAATCCTTTGCTACAGTAGGTGGTTGTATTGTCATCAGGATATGTGGGGCTGTTGCCGTTGGATCTTCCTATTTTAAGATTCCTATTGCTGTCATATTACAATAATCCAAACCGTCCACATGATGGGTCCCACCGTGGATTGGAGCATGCGAAATAATTGAAAATTCTAACCCTTTGATCACTTAATTATTTTCTTTTGAACATCAACAGTCTCCTTGACCGTTGTTTTTTTGGTCGTCATTGATCGAAAGTTGAGCATCTTCCAATCTTGAAAATTTTCAAATTAGCCACCATTAGTTCTGTATCTTATCAGATCAACGGTTCAGATCAACAAACATGATCCATATACGGCCGAGATTGTTCAACTGGGTAAATTAGCAAATCTCATTCCAGAAAAGTCGAAAATTTAGGTGGGCCCCACATCAGACCTACCTGAATCAAGCCGCAAGTTTGACAAAGCAACCAACCACCCAAATCCTTTTCATGTCACTCTCCTATCATAAATTAACTGTGGGGCCCACCCTTGTCATCTGGGCCATTGATCTAAATTTTCGGATCCTCCATCATCTGTGTATCTGATTAGATGAACGGTTCGGATCGCCGATCACGAAGCCATATCAAGCTAACATATTTCATCCATCCACGTATTGGAGCAAATCCAAGCCGAGAAAGGCGGAGAGATTTAGGTGGGCCCCACATCAATGAAAGCTGAGCCAATTGAGTCAGACCACAAGTTTGAAAATGCCACCCAAAATTCTCCCTAGCCGTTGAAATAAAACACATCACATGTGAATGAATGAAGACTAACTTCCAAAGGTTCCCTGTCCGCTTGGATTTCTCATTCAATCCCTTATCATGAATTGAAGTGAATGTGGGTGGGGCCCACCCTCTCCTCTCCTCTCCACACCCACGTGGACACTGTACGTTCACACACATGATTGGATGGGCTATCTACCGTACATCACGCCATGTGGGCAATAGAGATCATGGCCCTCCCTTCTAGTCTGACCAAAATGCACCTAACACCGACAGTCATGGACTGGAATTTCCTACAACACAGGCTGTACGGAGCCCCATACAACAAAGAGCTCTGTGGGGCCCGCTTTTAATTTGTTTGTGACATGGACGCGGATTGCCTGCGAAAGCCTTTCCCAGGCATCTCCTGCACTCGGAATCTAGGTGGGGTCCACCGTGATGTTTTTGAGAAATCTACACCGTCCAACCATTTTGTGAGATCATTTTAGGCGTTGCGACAAAAAAAATGAACGGGATCCAAGACTCACGAAGGTTTCAATGGTAGATACCCACATTCCCACTTTTTCCCTGTGGTGTGGTCCACTTGAGTTTTTGGATCGGCCTTATTTTTTTCCACACGTTCTAACATGAGCAGGCGCAAATGATGGACGGAGTGGATTTCACATAGGTGGGCCCCACAGAGTTTTTTTTTTGTTGCACTTGCTCTCTGATTACCTAGCACAAAAAAGAATGTTGGACGGTTCCATTTCTAACCATACGCGGCCTGAGCCACTCTGCAACACATGCTGATTTTCAATTCAGATAAGTAGATCCAGACCGTTAATCTGTTGAGTTCCATCTTGATGGACCATCCCTCAAAAATATACCAGGTTTTAAGATCTCATCTAAAAAACTTCGAGACCTTTTCCAGTTGAACATGGACTGTTGTTGTATTTCATTTCATAACCGGCTATCTGTGGGCTAAAAAAATGGAAGGTTAAGATCGTTCTATTGAAGAGATATTTATAGAGGACCCCATATATAGTGGGACATAGCTAACCAATGGTCTGGATTACCGAAATATGGGGTCCACTTGCCGAAACTGAAAACCCGTGACTACATGATATCATATTACATACACGGCCCCAGCCTCACCAAAGACGGTCGACCCTTGCCATGGGGCCTACCTTAATTTCTGTATTTTACATCCACACCATCCATCCGTTTTTTCAGATCATTTTATTGCTTGATCCCAAAAAATGAGGTAGATCTAAATGTCAAGTGGACCATACTATAAGAAAGAGTGGTGATTGAATGCTCCACCATTAAAATTTCATGGGCCCATTTTAATGTTTCCATGATGTTTATTTTACATCCAACCTGTTGATAAGGTTGGAAAGGCCTGGATAAATGAAAAAAACAAATATAAGCTTTATTCAAAACCTGTGTGGCCCACAATAACTTTTTAATGGTCAATCACTACCTTTTCCTATGTTATGGTCCATCAGAGATTTTTCTATTTCATTTTTGGTATCATGTGATAAAATAACCTTTCAAAACGAATGGACGGCGTGGATACGGAATAGATGCATCAATGTGGGCCCCACAAGAAGTGCCGCACCGGGTGAGGACAGAGCCGCTCCTAATCTAATCTACTCCCTTTTAGATAAATGAAAAGATAACCCTTTTGCCTCGGGTATTGGTTACCAAGATAAAATCCACGTGTACAGCTCTGCCCATCCACACGCAACCACATGGACCGACATCACGCAACCGTGAGAGATCCAAACCTTCCATCAGGTGGGCCACACTGTCTAGATCTTTCAGCCTAAAATTCACACAGTTTCACTCATCAGGTAAGCCACAGTCTTGAAAACAAATGGATGGCTGTGAATAATTTTTATACTCGTCCATTTAAATGAACATCATGGCCCACCAGAAGAGAGTTAAAAAACCTGATTTTTTAGTAAGGAGATCTAATCGGTGTGGGCCACCATTTGAACTCATGTGTGCAATGTGACACGTGCGTATGCATGTAAATGGGCTAATGTCATCCATACACGTGTGCATACAAAACCTCATGAAATGATATGTACATGGTCCCTTGATAGACGTTGGAGATTAATTTAAAATATCCATTTGCCTTGGGTTTTGGATAAAACCATGTTATATGGTAGGGGACAAATGATAATGGGTGGGGAACCCTAGACATTACAGGAGGAAATCTGGGCCCTTCTTTTTTTTAATAAAAAATTTTGATACTCTGGTTTAGTATGATCATCCATACACAGGCACAAAATCATTTTACAAGTGGCACAAATATGCCCCTAATCCAGACCGTTCAAACAGTGGGGCCGACTTTAGATGAGTCAATCTAGTAAATTATGGGTGTAAATGTGCACACGGATTGTGTCCAAAAGGATGTCCTAATCATAATTTAAAAACTCGACTCGACTCGACCAGATTTCACTAAGACTCTGTAATGACTCGGTCAAAACTCGGTGATCTGATTAATCACAGTTTAAAAACTCAGCTCAAGTCGCTGAGTCAATGTAACTGGACTCTAAGGAAAACTCGATCTGGTCACGACTCGGTCGAAGATCGATAAAAACTTGGCGCCACCGTGGAGATGACCTGGCAAAATAGGACGCCGGATTTAGTGGATTTGTGACTGTAGGGCCCACTTTGATGTATGTATTCTATATCCACACCGTCCATCCATTTCTTCAGTTCATTTTAGAGCATTATCCCAAAAATGAGGGAGATCCAAATATTAGGTGGACCACACCGCAGGACACAGTGTTGAATGAGCACTCAAGATTAAAAACTTCCTAGGGCCCACTGTAATGTATATTTTCCATCCAACCTGTTGACTAGGTCACACAGACGTGGATGAAGGGAAAACAAAAATATCAGCTTGATCCAAAACTTCTGTGGCCCCCCAAGAAGTTTTCAACGGTAGGCATTCAATCCTCACTTTCCTGTTGTGTGGTCCACTTGAGATTTGTATCTGCCTCGGTTTTGGGCTCATGCCCTAAAATGAGCTGACGAAAGGGATGGACGGCATGGATAAATGACATACATCATGGTGGTGCCCATTCCACCAGCTAGCTGGTTGGTGTTGGGTCACCACCCAATCCGAGTCCAATCAAAACCGTCCGATCCACATTCGATGAAGCGTATCCTTAAACTCAAGAATGAAGGAACAATCTCAGCCATCCGATTTCACTAGATGATCAGCCATCCATTTAAACCGACCAATTGAACGGTTGGGATTGCTCAATCAGTTTTATTTTTTAACCCACGCCTCATCTACAGTAAGGCCCACATTTTTTAGCAATCTGGACCCTTCGATCGAAGTGCATGAAAATGCCACGTGTGGATGAGACATAAGTCCATGACAAGTACAGGAGTCGTGTCCGACCACCCATTTCTCATTTTGGAAATCAAAGTGTACTATTTCCATTCCCAAAACTGAGAAATGGGTGTATGTTTAATCAATAGGCTGGGTGTACATATCAATTTCCAGACATTTTGGGTTTCCCATTTTGCCCTTGGGCTTCTCAAGAAGGGAGTGTGTGAAAGACATGGGTTGTCACATTATAGAATTCTGCAGTCTGACAAAAGCACAGTAAATGCGTGTGTGCGAGGCAGATTGACAATCCCACACGCGTGTGCACACGTGTCAATATTCCATTCATTATTCTGATCATATCCTTTCATAAGTTTATATATTTTTTTATATTCTATATGTTGAAAGTAAGTTCATTTGACTAATCAGACTGGCCACAATATACACAATAAATGGACGGTTATAATTCAGTTTCAGAAGACAGATTAAAAATTCCTGGGTTTTGGAAAAGAAGTTATACAGATGGTAATCAAACAGATAGTGAGCTTGTATATCACACGAGTGTATCATATTTACACGTGTGACTGCGTGTGGATGTGCAGTTTTAAACACGCGAGTAGGCTTTGTAAATATCAACAGAGAGGGGTAGTATTGGGAAATACGTTTGACTGATTCATCAAGGAATTTGGTTTGAAGGAAAAGGGGTGTATAAAATCCAACCACCCCAGCCGATTAATCGGAAAAATCGGCGAGGAATTCGGTCTCTTTTGGCGATTCTGGGCCGTATTAGGTGTCGGTTGACCACGTTTCAGATTCAAATCCACCGTACATACGAGATATACGTACGGTAAATCAGAGCCGCCCAGATTGTAGTCCATCTCAAATATCAATTTACGGTGAAGATCACGTGGCACGGAAAGGACGCGGATTCGGTGGTGATCCGTGAATGTGGTGCAAACCGTTTTGTATCCAAGCCGTCCATCCGTTTTGCCAGTTATTTCAGGGACAGCCCAAAATGATGCAGATCGAAAGCTCAGATGGACCACACCACAGTAAACAGTGGTGATTGAACGTCCACCATTAAAAACTTCTTAGAGGCCACACAAGTTCTGGATCAAAGCTGATATTTGTGTTTCTCCTTCATCTAGGTCAGTGTGACATTATCAACGGATTGGATGGAAAATAAACATTACGGTGGGCCCCAGGAAGTTTTTAATGGTGGGCGTTCAATCGTGTGTGGTCCACCGAGATTTGGATGTGCTTCATTTTTTGCCCTCGTGTCCTAAAGTGAGCTGGCAAAATGGATGGACGGAATGGATGTGTGGCCCACCTAGTGAGCAGATGGGGCTGATTTTTCAGAACGGTAATCAACATGGTGGGCCCCATCGCTTTCATGACACTGAACTAATCTTGGTATTTTTCAATTGGATGAGTACCGTTCTTGTATTCTCTTCTAAACCATTCATTTGTAGTCCACAGATTGAAAGGTTCAGATTGTCCTATCAGGGAGGTTATTGGGAATGTCCATCCATTGCGTTGCACAACAAATCCGACGGTATGGATTGTCAGATGGAATAACATGGATCGCTGATTTGGCCCATTGGATTCATTTTCGACCTCCCATTTAGTGTCCACATCAGCCCTTATGATTTGTGTGGTGTGTTGACGTGGCAAAGTTTTGAAGGAAGGCCCCACCATGAGGTATATGTTGTATCCGCACCGTCCATCCATTTTGAGAAATCATTCTAGGTCATGAGCCCAAAAAAGAGGCAGAACCGAAGCTCAAATGGACCACCGACGGTGTGGATTGTCAGATGGAATGACATTGATTGCTGATTTGGCCGATTGGATTTATTTTCGACCTCCAATTTGGTGTCCACATCAGGCCTTATGGCTTGGACGGTGTGGATGGTAGTGATTAATGCCACATGTACGGTGGGTGAGTCACCGACCTCATTTTTAAAATGGTGGTGAACTGTCATCGACTGTCCCCTGACGTGTTTGAATGCATGTTTGACCATTGACTATCAGACCAGTGTACTATAGAGTGACTAAAATAGCCTGACAGATACGAGCTGATCGTAACCACATGATGTGGGCCCCACCATCACTTTCTGCCAACCTGCTATTACTCCACCATTGGACGGTCAGGATCCCGGAACTGCCCAAAAATCCACGAATTGGACGGGTAAGATCTTTCAATCTGGAATCTCTTAAGATGTCCACCGTCCATGATGGCCCCCATCTGATTGACGGCTTTGATCATCGAACCAGGGGTCCCACTTGTACAACTGGAAGCATCTATGAGCTCGGGACCGTACAATTCCCTTCCCTTTGAAATGCGACGAAGGAGACGGTTGTCGTATCTATGAGCTGTGGCCCACCTGATGAATGGACAGAAATCAGAATCTCGTCATGTGTTAGGCATGTTTTCTGATGTGCACGTGGACTTTGACATGACACGCTTTCTTTTTTTCGCCAACGTGTCAAACAAATGTTCAGAACATCCGAGCCATTGCAAAGGATTAGGTTGTATCACAAAATAATTTACAATGATTGTGCTTTTTTCACCGTGTCAGCTGAAATTTAATCCAAGCAACAACATTAGTTTATTTTATAGTCTAGCATAGCGTTTCAACAGCAGGTCTCAAGTTCAAGTGCAAAGTAGACACACTAACTTCACTTGTGGGTGGATGCTTCGTGTGACTAATCAATAGGGTTGTTTATTTTCATAATGATGTCACTCAAATAATATAAAATTGTCATCATTACTAGTAGTAGAAATAAAAGAAATCCTCATTGGCTTTAATAGGCAGGAGATGCATTGACGTGGCATAGCTTCATTGGCCCCATCATAATGTATGTGTTATAATTATACCGTACATTTATCTTATGAGATCATTTTATGAAAGATACAAAAAATGAGCAATATCCAAAATGAAAATTGACCACACAATATAAGCAATTGGGATTGAACACCAACATTTAAAAACCTTTTGCAACCTATAAAAGTGTTAGATGAAGCTAATATTTGGGTCATTCCCTAAAATGAAATTTTAAAAATGGATAAATGGTATAAATATAACACATATTAAGCAAGTTATATCCACATGTAGTTAATCACGTAAGTACATTACATGCATATTAAAATTTTAAAGCTATCATAATAGTATTGGTATTGCATATGGCATTATTTTGGACTCCTGTGGTAGTGATAATTATTACTCATTTATAGTGGAACACACTACATTATGGTGGATTCCTTTCACTCGAACAGGTTCTTAAGGGGATGGGTAAAATAATTTGTAATCATTTGGTGCGTGCAAATTCCATCAAATGTTTGGGGATGATGGGAGGGATGAGATTAAGTAGGATAGAATTGCATTTGATCCCATGCGGGATTTTTGTGGATTTTGAAATCTACTACACATGTGGGCCCCACATTGATGCATGTGTTTTATCCATGCCGCCCATGCTTATACGCCTTTTACACATGACATTAGGGTTATATACATGTATAAGTGATTGCATCCATTGTGAATTTGATTAGTTGATTACAATTTCATGGTCCACCAAACAGGATTTGGCTTAATCCAATGTTTTTCTTATAGCAGGAATTTGATCTCAAACATGAGGTTGGATGGTGAATATACCATGGTATCATGGAATATGTAATCATTGTGCAATAAATGATGTTAATCCCACCTAATACCATTCCATCCCTTCTAATACGATGAGCCAAACACCCCTAGGGAGTTGAAAAATAAACAGCCCCCTAGCATTTTAAGTTTGATCCCCATCATGAAGGCGATCCACATATTAGGTGGGCCACGCCATAAAGCACGTACAAAAGACAACCATCAATGATACCCAAATATATAGGTGGCCCACTTTATAAATGGATTGGCATTATTTATTTTTTTAGCTCTACGTTTCACATATATGTCAAATTATAAAGTCTTGAGTGTATGTAAAATTATAAATTCTTGAGTGTAGTAATAACAGAGAAGGAAGATTGTAAAATAATTTTTTTTCATGAAAAATGCTTTTAAACGCCAATTGTAAAACTATATGATATTATTAAGAGTCCTGATCCACGGGCAGGAAAAACCTTGCTTGGAGCTTGGTCATCTCTCAGTGCAACGTGATCACACTAACACCATGTAGTTTGATGTGGACCAATGAAAAACCTCCAAGATTTTTCTGTTGGGCAGCCAACCCGGGATCCGGATTCTATTATTAATAGTTGAATATGTTTTCCTTTTCCGATCTCAGAAATAAGCTAATGTTTTAAAGCATTGCAAGTAATCTTCCTCCTTGTTGCATCGTAACACTTTTACAACCTGATCGATCGATCCTGACGCTTCATTAGATCCCCATTGCACTTGATGGCCTACAATGCAAGGCGAAAAACCAATAGAATGATCTTAACCATTTGATCAATCACTTATAAAATGGACGGTTCAAACCATTTATATAAAAGCTCTATTCGATGATCCGACATATTACTCTTCGGGCACATCATGCACCACTCAAAAGCATTGTTTTTGTCATGTCATCCTAACCATCCCATCCACTTGTTAAAAAACGTATGGCTCTAAAACAAAAGGTAATATATGTGTAGATTTAATCATCCGAACCATGTGATTTTTCCATGGTGGCCCATGAAATGAGATCTTGAACTGATGGACGGTTCAGATAGGACGATTGGACTGTGTAAGTACCTCTATTCTACTAGGAGCACTACAAATATCAGTTATTACCTAATCCTTTCATGTACCAACTTTATCAACACACCCATTTTGTTTGTCATGATTAAGACATATCTTTAATTAGCAACTAAGACACATCTTTTGAGAGAGTAATGTCAAGTAGTGTTTTAATTAGGTACCAAACGCTTGTGCTAGATCCAGACCGTTCATCTTGTTGGCCCTCCATGGGTGGGCCATGTCTCCAAAATCAGACCCTTTGGGTGAAAAATGGGCGACTGTGAAATGGGCCACTAGTTGGAGGGCTCTTTACAGATTGGTGAGTACAGTTAGATAGCTAGGAAAATGGGAAAAAATATCATCCAATTGATGGTTAGATTTGCGTAAATTTTTTGGTAGATGGCTATCCACAGTAGGATAGGTTAGATGAACGGTCCGGATCTTGTATGCGTTTTCCACGTGTATGTAGATTAAGTGATGGATCACTAACTTAGATATAAGCACGCTTACACGATTGTTTATATTGATAAAAAGGGGAAATTTAAAATAACCGTAGGATCTGTGAAACGGTGGAAGTGGAACCTATGAAAAAGGAACTGATTAATCGATTAATGATAGATGTGATTGATTGAAAAGAAACCAAGATGGACGGACGTGATTGATTGACGATACCCATCACTTTATAATCCCAAAAAATCCCCATTTTACGTTTTGATCCGGTCTTTGAAGCAAAGCCAAACTTTTCACCAGGAATCATATCATATGATACATGGCCCACTTCTTTGGACAGCAGACATTGGTTGGTTTTCAATTCTTACATGTGGGGTCCATGGTTCTAAATCCAGACCATTGATGTGTTAGTTCGGACCGTGGATGTAAGATTCTTGGTAATCTCTCGGGTTTAATTTTTCCATCGACCAATATTAGGACCTTTTTCAGTTGAAGGTGAGCCATTGTCATCTTCTCTCCTTAACCATGAGATTGCACCATGGAGGTATTTTTCTTCATGGTCCATCTATTGTAACACACAACATACCAGTGGTTTGCCTTTTTTTTTTTTTTTTTTTTTTTTTTTTTTTTTTTGGTTAGTCATGCAATGCAACCACACCATGGGCTTGAGCCTGAGACCTGCTTGTTACACGATGCACTTGGCCCTTGAGCCTGAGACCTGCTTGTTTTGACCAAACCAATCCAAAGGTTTGGATGAGTGGGCTCACAGGATTTAACAACATCTAAGAGTCCCTTGATATACTATTAATACACCATCATTTTACTGCTCAATCTTTTATATCATGTGGTGATTTGACATAGTATTCGAAATGAAGGGTTCTATATTCAAATTCAAAAGTAGCAAATATGCCTGCCAATAATATATGCCATTCTCTAATGGCTTAAGCTTTTAGATGAAGTGGTGATTTGACACAAAGTGATCTTAGAGAGTTTATGCGTCAAATATCCAAAGATAGATTATATCTTCGCAATGCCGTAGCATTTAAGTGACCTCCAAATAAGGGCACCAACAACTAGTTATCTCTATTCCAATTCTCTCGGTTGGTTGTTCTTTTGGATGGACATTTTTATTGAGGGAATGCCTCCGTCTATAGATTAAGAGAATGTGAATAATTCAAATATGATAGGGTTTATTTACATTACATCTAATCTTTCTCTCTTATTCTAATTTTCTTCTTTTTTAGTTTTTAAAGAGAAAGTGAAAAGAGATATTCTGAAGGAAAAATGCGTGTGACTATATATTTCCACTCGAGATAGAGAAATCTAATGACGTTGATATAGATTAGACTGAAAATTGAATTTAAGAGCTCCCAAATCTCATCTCTAAGCCAACATGAAAACTCCCTACCACTTATGCATAAGTAAGGGAGGTCAAACATAGGAAAATAGGGCTTGTGGAAATTAGATTTCCATTGGAGTAGAGTTGGTTCTACTAGCATAAATTAGATTTTCGTTAGAATGAACTATACCTTGAATATCGATATTTCCGACAAAATAAAGCCTTCATAAGATTTGGATTGAGCCACTTAGGTAACTAATAGAAATTTTATGTTGGCTCCTCTTTATAAACAAATCACTCTTAAGAGGAGATGAAAAAGGAGAGAGAGAATACAAAAGTAACCAACGGTAGAAAGATAGCTAGTGAAATAGAGCAAGAGGCCTAATTTTAACTTTTAAGGGAAAAAAAGGAAATTAAAGAGAAAAATAAGAGTTACAATCTAGATCAAGTGAAGTAGGTACAGACCATTTACAATTGCTTACCATGTTTTTTCCTCTTTTCATTTCATAAGTTAAGGGCGTCCATTGAGGTATAACCAAGGTCGAGTGCCTTACCCCAATGATCACGAACTTAGCGAGTCAACCTTAGGTTTCTCTGAAGAAAATACATAAACCCAATAAAGTATATATCATGCTTCAGTGTGCATGAACAAGGGTCCCTAATCTCTTCCTTCATTATCATTAGGGTTCTTACTCGGAATCTTTAACTATAGACTATATATGAGTCACTTAAATTGAGAAATCTCTCAAGATTCCACTGTAGCGGATTTGCCGAGTGTAGATTCTACTAATGTCAGCTTCAATCATACCATCTTTTGAATCCATGTCACACCCATTCACACCATTGAATAAAAACCACTAGTAGCCAGGAGTGGACCACATCACATGAAGCCACGAGAATTTAATGCCTGCCCTTGAAAACGTCCAAAAGGGGTTACAAAAGTTTTGAATCAAGCAAATATCTGTGCTTTCCCTTCATCCAGGTTGACGTAGCCTTATCATGGTGGGCCCTAGGAAGTTTTCAACGGTTGGCTTTGTTATCCCCAATGCTTCACATGGTGTGGTCCACTTAGGCTTTAAAACTACCTTTCTTTTTTTTTGGCTCATGCCCTAAAATGATTTGGCAAAGTGGATGGACAGTCTATATAAAATACATACATCACCGTGGGCCCCACAGAGTCAGGACGAATCTCCTGCAACGTCTGTACACCAAACAGTGGAAGCGTATTGCTTGCGACCCGGGCACAGAGTGTGCCCGAGGCTGTGTGGGGCCCACAGAGATGTCTGTGACAAATCAACTCTGTTCATATGCTTTGAAAAGATTACAATAGGATAGGTATCTAAAAATCAGGCAGATCAAAAAATTATGTGGACCACACCACACGAAACAGTTGGGATTGAACGCTTGAGGGTGATGGAAGTATTGCATCAAGATGATATTTGTGGCTTCTGTTTATCTGAGTGGTAATAACTCTACGAACGGTTTGGATGGCATATAAACATCATGGTTAGGTCCAGGAAGGTTTCAACGGTGGACGTTTCCTTTCCCGCTGTTTCGTTGGTCTGGTCCACCTGAGTTTTGGATCTTCCTGATTTTTCGTATACTGTCCTATTCTGGTATTTCAAAATAGATGGACAGAGTGGATTTATAAATTACATTTCTGTGGACCCCACACAGCCCCGGGCATAGGTATATGCCTGTGCCCCGGGGTCACAGGCAATCCGCTTCCCCTCCCAACTTATAAGTCAGCTGAGTTTTTGGCAAGAGCGGGATATTAAAAAAAAAGTCGGCGAGGAAATGAAAACATCGCCGATATGTGGGTGATGTGCGTGCAATTCAAAAGTTCGCCGACCAGGGTCTTGTCTGCAGTCGACTCAAAAGGAACACATTCGAGCAGCCAGACTCACTTCAGCTCTCTCTCTCTCTCTCTCTCTCTCTCCAAACAAAGCAGAGAAGAGATCAATGGATTATGAGAGGATTGACAAGGTTCAGGTATGATTTTCCTCAGCAAAAGGATGAGTTGGCAAAAACCCATTTCTTTTTCTTTTTTTTAATCAATTTTCTGTATTTTTAGAGATTTTTCTTGGTAATTGATATATGCACCCTCTTTTTTTATTGACACACTTATTCTACTTTTGGAAGCAATAGTGAAAATTTGTAGCTTTCTGTTACCAAATATGGAAAAAGACACCAGAGGATGAGCTAAAAAAAAAAAAAAAAACTTCTGTTTTTTTTTTCTGTATTTTTAGAGATTTTGTAATTATTGCATTGTTGGATTTTTTCTTCTTCTTATTGGTAATGGATATATCACACACTATTTTTTATTGATAGACCCTTCTATTCTGCTTTTGGTAATGCAATGGTAACAATTTGTAGTCTTCTATTACCAAAATATTGGAAAAGACACCAAATGATGAGCTGACAAAAACCCACTTCTGTTTTTTTTTTTTCCTGTATTTTTAGAGATTTTGTAATTGTTGCCATGACTGGTTTTTTAATTGGGAATGGATATTGCATCCCCCTCTTTTTTATTGATACACCACTCTATTCTACTTTTGGTCATGCAATAGTAAAAATCTGTGGAGTTGTGTTAGAAAAAATGGGAAAAGACACCAAAAGTATGAGCTTAAAAAAACCCACTTCTGTTTTTTTTTTTTTCCCTGTATTTTTATAGATTCTTTTGTAATTCTTGTATTACTGGGTTTTTTTTTTTTATTATTGGGAATTGCTTTATGCACCCACTCTTTTTTATTGATACACACTTCTATTCTGCTTTTGGTAATGCAATGGTAAAAAAATGTACTGTTTTGCTCCCAAATATGGAAAAACAGATGTGTGTATCAATCTAATGTGGGTGTAAATAAAAGGATTCCGAGTATGGTTCTTTTACACCAAAGCATGATCTAACAAAAACCATTTCTTTTTCCTTTTTTTCTTCTCTGTATTTTTAGAGATTTTGTAATTGTTTCATTATTGGGTTTGTATTGGGAATTGACATATGCACCCGCTCTTTTTAATAGACACACCTTTCTTGTACTTTTTGTAGTGTGGTAGTAAAAAAACTGTACTAATGTGTTACTGATTATGGAAAAAGAGGTCCATGTATCAATATAGTGTGGGTGAAGAAAAAAACCCATATCTATTTTTCTTTGTTTTTTTCTGTATTTTTAGAAATTTGCTATGGTTGGAATACGGGGCAGATGCACCCTTCTATGGTGAGCCATGGGCCTAAAAATCATGCCAATCTATGACTTAGGTGGGCCACACCACAGACAACAGTTGAGAGTGGATGCCCATCCATTTAAACCTTCCTAATTGTATATAGGCCCCAATGAGATGTGGTTTAGACATCTGGCCCGTCCATTGTGTGTCCCACCTGGATGAGGGGGTCACAAAATTTTAGGGCATTCCAAAACTCAGGTGGGCCCCACCAAGTGCATTTAGATGTTTTAGGCATGATTTCCCACAGTTTCGGATGGTATGGCCTACCTGAGTTTTCGGATATGGCTGATGTTTTGCACATCCCATAACCCAGAGGGGTCATACCAAATGCACAGCGTGGATGTCCATCACACATCAGGGTGGGGCCCACAGAATGTTATCGATCCTTTTGATGGATACACTCTGCTGTCTGCTTTTGGTAATGCAATTGTAAACATCCCTACTAATGTATTATGAAATGTGGAAAAAATGATTCTTATTTTATCAAACGATGAAATGGCAAAAAAAAAAAAAAAAAAAATTCTTCTTTTTTTTCTTCTTCTGAATTTTTAGATATTTTATTGATTGAGTGATGGGTTTTGGTTTGGAGATTGAGATACATAACCACTCTCTTTGACATATGAAATTTTCTATTCTACTTTAGGTAATGAAGTGACAAGTGTAGGACTCTTGTGGAAGTTTACAACCATTTTCAAAAGAGAAAAAGAAATTAATACTCTGGTAGAGTGTGATGGATGATACACAAGTACTCCGAAATTACTTAGAAATTTTATACATGCCATATAAGTAATTCAAGTTGATTTGGGAGTCGGATTGCGTCCTTCCTCAGTATGGACGCAAACCGAGCTGTCGAGGGGCCCACCGTAATGTATATGTTTATCCACTCCTACCATCCATTTTATAAGATCATGTTAAGATAAGGTCCCAAAACCAAGGCAAATCCAACGCTCAAGTGGGCCACACCAAATAGTGAGCTAAGCCTGGTGACATCATCACCACAGTAGCGCGTCATACCTTAAAATGATCTTATAAAATGGATGGACGGAGTTGATAAACAGATACATCACGGTGGGCCCCTCCACAGCTCAGGTATGGACGCTTTGCATCCATACTTAGGAAGGACGCAATCCGACTCCGTTGATTTGTACAGATCATGGGTCCCGCTTTAGATGTAACACTAAAAATTATGCTTGTTTGATTATCCAATGGACATTTATTGGATGGTTAAAAATAAAAAAATATCCAATGGTCCTAATAGAATATCAACAAACAAATGTCCACAAATCAGAGCTTAGGATTGTTCAAGTGGTCTTGGTTTAGGGAGCAGATTAGCTGTTACCCTTACTCTGTGGGGCCCACCATGATGAATGTTTTGTATATCCATGCCATCTCTCTGTTTTTCCAGATAATCTCATGGTGTTATTAATAACATTAAGCAGATTCAAATCTCCGGTGGGCCAAATCGCTATAAAAAGTGGTGAATGACCATTAAAAGCATTTTCTAGGCCACAAATGTTTTGGATCAAGCTGATCTTTGTATTTTCCCTTCATCCAAGTCTTTTTTACCTTATCAACGGGTTGGATGGTAAATAGACATTACAGATCATCTTACAGTAGGTCCTAGGAAGTTTTTAACGGCAAGCTTACAATCACCACCGTTTCCTGTGGTGTGGTCCACCTGAGATTTGAATCTGCATAATGTTTTGGGCCACATCTTAAAATGAGGTGGAAAAACGGATGGATGGCGCGGATATATAACACATCATCAAGGTGGGCCCTACAGTAAGGGTAACACCTAATGTGCTCCCCTTGTTTTGAAACTCTAACTTGGACAGTGGGTTCTTCAATTTAGTCGGTTTAATATGAATTGATGTATGCCACGTATACAGTTTCTGAGTGCTTGAGCATCAAGCGTCATGCTCTACTGAGTACTAAGTAACTCTCCTTTTCGAAACCCTGGTGACTCATACTTCTTACATGTGGGTCCGCATGTAAGGTATCCAGACCATCAAAATTGTTGGGCACATTGTGGATGAAGCAGAGCTTGAAAATCAAACTGATCAAGCATTCTAACCATCCAATTGTTTGCTATCAAATGGATGGTTAAAAGTAAAATAGTGAGTGGCCCAATTTCAATGCGGAAACTCAGATGGTTACTACCATTTGCACAGTGTAATTAGTATGTTCTCCTCCATCCACAATCATGTAAGTGGTTTGGATGTTCTGCATTGCTGTATGACCGCGCCATGTGAACCGTGGATGAGTCACCACTATTTTTAAAATGGTGCGAACTTCATAGGAATCTGATCGAACGAACAGAGATCTTGATTGGTCTTATATGGTTTCATATTTTTAATATTTCTTTTTTCTTGTAAGAGTTTTGTCAGATTTCATGGGTTTTGTTCTGTTTCTTATTTTTGGTGGTGTTTGTTCGGATATTGAGTTGATTGATGTTGCGGGTATTGATTTTTATCATGACGTGGAAAGGCGTGGAATTCAGTCTTATATGGCTTTTGTCTTGTAATATCTTTCATGGTCTTGGAAGGATTTTCGGCTGATATTATGGCTTTTGTTCTGTTCTTTTTTTCTTCTTCTAAAAATGGCATATGATTAGCTTTCAAGCTGAATGTTGTTGTAAATAATTTCTTTTAATGAAGAAGAAAGACATGAAATTTAGTGTCGTAAATGTTTTATTTTGTATGATGAGTGTGTTGGAGTATTAAAAAAAAGTTCGTGTTATTTGGAAGTCTTTGAGAACAGTCACTCACTTTTCACCTTTTTTCAAGTGTAGAAGTTTGTCTTGCATCAGAAAGAGAGTGCAGAGTGCTTTCTCCACTCCTAGTGCTTTTGAAAAGTCATCACATAATGCTCTAGCCCATATGCACACACGAGGCCTGCTTGGGCTAAACTGGCCAAGAAAACCAGTTAATCAGGTACATGCACTCAATACACGCGTGTAGGGTGGGTGGGTGTGAATCCTAGCCCGTTAGGCTTGAGCTAGTCCTTTTTGTGTTAACGCTTAGGGGGCGTTTGGATCGTAAGTTACTTAAGCTACTTACGCCTTAAGTAGCTTATCTTGATTTCTACTTATTAAACTGAAGTGATTGAGTAATTTTAAATAAAAAAATCTTAAATAATTTTAAATAAAATATAATTGATCATACCGAACTTACTTATCTACTGCTGTAAGTAGAAAAAGTAACTTATTTGGTGGTATCCAAACGGGCCGTTAGTAATGGGTGGCTGTCCTCTCCGAATCTCTGTTTTCTCTTCCTTTCACTAGGCATACGAAGGAGCTGCCGTGGTAGTTTTGGTGTTGGTTTTCAAGCGGCCTATTTATTCCTAGTCAGCACCTCGTCCCAACAAGAAGTCAGATACATCATCATCTATGTTGTTGCTTTGACAATCATTATATCAAGTATGATGTTCTATGTCTCTATTGATGCCATTCGAATTAACAAAGTGGGTTGTCTTGATTTTGTGTATATCAATCTTCGTGGTGGGGGCTACCTTATCCACCAATCAGACTGCCCTGCACGCTCAAGAGGTTAGGCCCGTACACCATTCATGTAGAATGGATCTAATATGGATTGTCTTTTTCCCCCAATAGTGGAGAATCTGTACAATCTAAGTCCCCTAATCACCACCATTTTTGCATGTGAGTCATGTTGTTAATCATGTGTTGGTTGCCCCTTCTATTTTGAGGCATGACCTTTCATGTGTCTGGGTGCTTAACAATTTCCCTGGCAACCGCCCCTCCATGACTCTGCATTTGTTTGTTAGCCCTTTGAGGGATGCATGCAATGGTCGGGATGAGCCCAGTGACTGGGTGGGACCATGTTGGCATGTAAGTTGTCTCGATGTGAGCCTTTGCCATGTGCAATTCTAAGAGCCTGGGTAAAAGAGGAAGGTTGTTGTCCAGCGCACGGTTTTAAGACTCGGATGAGTCTGATATGTTCTGACTCATCCGAGTCGACTCGTATTTGGTTCTACCCAATCCGTTTTGATACCTCAAGTCCCTCCCACTCCCTAAATCACCCCTGACTCAGGTAAGTCATGACTTGACATGAGACTGAACAAGTCAATTCAAGTAGCCAAATCTAAAAACCAGTCTGGTGGGCCACCAAACTTTAAAAAAAAATACAATCTACCATTTTAAAAAGCCAAACCCAAATTGCCAGCAGAAAGGCTAAGATGATGATTATTGTAGTAAGCTTTTGGGATGAATGTTATCTATACTGATTTTGGGGAAAGATGCATAGTTCCTAGTGAAACTCATAAACCTAAGTATATTGAGGGGCTTGAGTTTCATATAATTCCTCTCTATGGATTCTTGGCAGATAGATACATAGTTGGGTTTCGTCATTTTAGTTTGGCTTCATGATTTTTTCTGATTCTTTTAATTTTTGATGATCTAATAAGAAATTTTTAGTTAGGGTGCGTTTGGCTCATTCACGATATTTGTTTCAACCAAACGCACCCATGGTGTTCTTATCAATTGATTTTTGTGCTGAAAGATACAAGAATTTTCAATGCTTATGAGAGTGGGAGAGGTCTAATTTGGATTGGATTTGTTTTGAAATTGCATGCAGACGGGTGTGATTTCTCCAAGTAAATTGAGGTTGAAACTCTTAGGATCCCCCCACCATGGAAGAAAGGAAGGAGGGAGCAATTCATCTCGAACATCTCCTTCCAAGCTTGAGGATGTGGAGTTTGCGAGGAACAGCTTATTAGCGGCCGAAAATGAGGACTTCCATGTGGAAGGTTTGTACTCTTCATCCTTCTGTCCTTTGCAAAAACAATGCGCAATCAACCATTCATTCATCCCAATAAACTGTACATGTGGGGTCCACCTTTTGGTGACGCAAATCGTTTATATGGTAGGCCACATGGTAGATGGAGATACCCAAAAGTGCTCCCACTGGATGATCCTAAATTCCTAACTGTCAAATGGCCCAGTGCTGATTCTATGAAGGAGGGGCCACCATATCTATGGCCTATATTACCAAAACGTGGGCCCCACTTCTACCATTGTTGGGTTGAACAAAAAATGCCATTTCTTATGATCAAGCATCATAGAACATCACCCAGCTCACCTGTACCATTGTAGGTTCTGCTATTGATGTGGTTCCAATATCCGCGGAGGGGGCGTCGAACTCCATCCAAGGCAATCAGACAGGTTCCTGCACAACAGATATTCAGTTTCGAGAAATCGGCAATGCGGGCCGTGTTAAATTTCAAAAACCTCCAAAGGGTATCGCTAATCAAGTTCAATTCAGCAGTAACTTGAGAACGGTTCACCCTGTGAAGCATCTCGAAGAAGACAGTGCCGATTACGACAGTGGGGTCGACAATGCTAGTACGTCTAGCTTCGAGTTTCATAAAGGGGAGAGGACTTTACACAATCCCGTGGTGGGACCCTTCTCGCGGCCCGTCCCATCGAAGTGGAATGATGCAGAGAAATGGATCATGAATCGCCAGATTGCGCATCCAAATGTTCCCAAGAAGGCCATCTTTCAAAGTCAAGCAAATCGACAAGCGACTGTGAATTGGACGAGGGTCACTCCGGATTCAGCGGTTACAGACCAAAAGGATTCTGTCACACTGGTCACAGATACTAAGCGGATCGACTCTTGTCAGCCGTCGGCTCAGATTGGATTGGAGAAGTTCTCTTTCATCGGGTCGCGTCCCACTTCAGGACCAGCAAATGGGATGGACAGATTAAATGATCAATGTCCTGGCAATAATTGGAAGGAAGAAAATCACATTGCAGACACTAACAGTAAGTTGGTGTTTTTCCATTCAAATTTCAGACATTGCAAAATGGTCCATGATCTGGTCCGTAGGTCGGGTGGTCCCACCATGTACAGACCACTTTCTGCAAATACAGTGGATTGGACGATCCTACCATCCAATTGGTGATCATTGTCACCAGTTTTCTTCTCTACCATCCATTTGTTGGTCATTTTACAGTCAATGAGATTTTCCTACTTGTCTGATCTATTGTGGGACCCACCCAATTAACGGTCTGGATGCCACATGCCTGATTTGAGTGTGGCATGCCAATGATGAAATTGGTCTGCTGCAAACTCTTCAGTATATCTTTATAATCTGTGACAACGGTTGGTATAGATCTTAAATACAAAGCAAAGGGCATGTTTGGTTGCACCAAATATCATGAAATGGGTGCACTCACCACCTTAAGCTTACAGTGGTACTGGGAAGATATGGGGCAACTGGCTGTATTCACACCATCCAATCCGTCTATCAGATGTGTCACTTCTGAAAACTATTAGGACCCAAAAATTGGCCCGATCCAAAAATAAATTGGACAACAGCAGAGGGAACGTCCACCAGTGAATTTCACAGGGGCACCCCTGAGCTACAAAACAGCTTGAATCTTGGGATGAAGGGTCTGAATGGCCTTGATTATATATATACAACATGGTGAGCCCCCATTCTAATCAACGGTGGGCAGTTCCCTCTCAATATGTTCTCTGTGCTGTGGGCTATTTGAGTTTTGGGTCGGGATGATTTTTGGCCTCTGGAGGTTTCTTGAGGTGACACATCTTATGGACGGGTTGGATTCCATCAATACATCACCGGGCCCTGCCTTTCGGTGGTATCAGTACCACTGGAGCGCACTCCACATCATGATATTTGGTGCAACCAAATGCACCCAAAAGGAAGTATCCTACAAACGTTTTTGTTTTCCTTCTTGAATGCAAATTCTCATTTGGGTTTGTATGTGTGTGTTAAAACCATGCAGTTGTGCCTGCTGTAAGGTCAGTTTCAATGAGAGACATGGGAACTGAAATGACCCCCATGACGAGCCAAGAGCCGTCAAGGACTGGAACTCCTGTTGGAGCCACGACACCCATACGCAGCCCCATTTCATCCATACCATCCACACCCAGAAGGGGAGCTCCAGCCCCCTCCCCTGCAGAGGCTGCTACAGATGATGAGTTAGGCCGTCAAGAGAAAAAGGAACTGTCTGAAAAAGAGTTACAGGAGAAAACAAGGAGAGAGATTGTTGCTCTCGGCGTACAGCTTGGTAAGATGAACATTGCCGCTTGGGCAAGTAAAGAAGAGAAGGAAAACGCCAATGTTTCGAATGAGGCTGTTGATGCAGAGCAGCTTCGGAAGATTGAATTCGAAAACCGAGCGGCAGCATGGGAGGAAGTTGAGAAATCTAAACACATGGCCAGGTTATTTCCCTTATTCCCTCATGTATTTTTTTTCCTATCATAATTTCAGTCAGTATTTCACTGAGGTGCTGATTCAGACAATTGATATGGTGGGCCCCACCAGTATGGTAGGTGGCCATTATCTCCCAGATTGGAAGATTCTAACCCTTTGATGTTTGGCCTCCAAGTAGATAGTTAAGAAAAAAATAAGCTCTTAGGCGTCCCCCATACAAGGGGTCCTTCAGATCAACAGTCTAGATCATCGATCTGTGGGCCCCCTTGTGCAGCATCCTGTGTCCAGTTAGTAAGCACCCATTTCAAACTGAGGCTGGATCCACTACAAAGCTCTATAAGTTAAGCTTCACCTAGAATGTGATGTGTGGGGCCCACCATTATGCATGCATGACATCCATTCTGTCCATCGTGTGTGCCCTATTGTGTTCTCCTTGGTGTCCAAGAATGGCTGATAAAAAACTCAGGTGGGCTACAATGGAATAGTTGGGATGGGGACATCCACCATTAAAGCCTTTCAGATTGTGCATGGCGCCTACCATATTTTTTCTATGCCATCTCATCCATTCAGAAGATACGCCCCATCAGGATGAACGGATACTCCAAAAATGGTGTGGTCCACCTGAGTTTTTGGATCAGCCTGGATTTTGGGTATGGTTGCACACGATGGACGATAGGATGTCATGTGCACGTTGTGCATTATAGGTTGCGCTCAACCAAGGTATTCTATAATGGTAATGGTGGCCATAACGGCCACCACCATTACATTTACGATACAGGCTATAACACCCGTTATGGTCTCTCTTTTTTTTTCCCTTTTTAATTGAAAATAAACCCAAAAAACCTGTATCAGCCCTGTAATGTACCGTTATAGGCTGCTATGGCATTTTCGGGAAATGTAACAGACAGTTACAAGGGATGTAACGGCCGTTATGGGTCTTTTTTTTCCATAACGGCTGTTACAATCTTGTAACGTGAAATGGTTGCCATTGTTACCTTTACGTAACAGCCGTTACAGCACACCATGAGCTCAACCTAAGCTTTGCAGAGGATCTGCCTCTTTTGAACTAGTGCTGTTCATGAAGATTGATGATAATCCTCCAAGCAGAAAATCTGGAAATTGATGGCTGTGGTTTACCACTCACTTCCATGCACAATTCCCTGTGATTTTGGTACTGTTAGATTGTTTTGAATTTTAATGGTTGAAAATGTTTCAGATACAAACGCGAAGAGATTAAGATTCAAGCATGGGAGTGTCATCAGAGAGCGAAATTAGAAGCCGAAATTAAGAGAATAGAGGTATTTTTTCACGTGTCTCTCTCTCTCTCTCTCTCTCTCTCTCTCTCTCTCTCTCTCCCTCGGATCTATGAACATGAACATTAAGATAAGCATTTCCATTATATGAGTAGCGAATGAGTCTGCATGATCAAGATTACAACTGATTTTTGGACGTCCCCATCCCAAACTGTTCCCTGTGGTGTATCCCACCTGAGATTTTGATCGGCCTGATTCTTGGGCACCAAGGAGAACATGAAGGGGCACACATGATGGACGAACTGGATGCCATGCACGCATCATGATGAGCCCCACACATTGCATTTCATGATATTTTGATGTCGTGAAATTTCATGATATTTGGTGCAACCAAACACACCTTAATTTAAAAATAAATGAAATAAAATAAAGTTACTGTTCTTCTTCATTTTCTTTATTTTTTATCTTACATGAAGTTACTTTTTTTTCTTTAAATTGTTATATAAATCTAATCGGGTTTCATAACCATTTGTTCCTGCTAACATCTATCAGGCCCACGCGGAACAAATGAGATCCCATGCTCAAGAGAAGATGATGAACAAGCTTGCAATCACAAGGCAACGGTCAGAGGAAAAGCGGGCTGCAGCCGAAGCCAGGAAGAATCAGCAGGCGGTGAGAACAGCTCAGCAAGCGGAGTACATCCGCCAAACTGGCCGCATCCCATCATCCCATTTCCTCTGCTCTAAATGTTTCCCGTAAGACCTGAATCCCAAGTGCCCATAAAATTCAAATTTGGTTTTTTTTTTTTTGTTTTTTTTTTATATATATAATTTGGTTTTCATCTTGTATCATGTTTACATGGAAAAAGAAAAAAGAAAAAGAAAAAGAAAAGAAAAGAAAAGGAATACAGCCATCCATGTAAAATCTCTTACATAAGCTACTCTTCATTCCACATCTGATTAAAATGTGAAATTCAAGCTACCCACATGAAGAAAAATGAATGGTTGTGATTTAAACTGATTGAATATGGATTTTTGGGATTCTGTAATAAGAGTCTTGATGAGAGTTTTGTTTTTCTTCCTCTTTTGCCACAATTGATTTTCATTGTTGTCTTGTGATGTGTTATCGTATAAATGATGGGGAAATGATCAAGCTGTGTGCGGCCCAATATTTTCTGTATCGTTACTGTGTAATGTGTCGCACCCTTGGGATATAGATACATATCAATTATCGCATGGGGTATATCAGTTGTACAGCGTAATGTATCGCTGTTGTTGGGAAACATTGGGAAATTGGTCGAATCTTTCAATAAAACTTCCAAGTATTGTTAAAGAAAAAAGACATCAATATACACTTAAAAATCATACTCAACTGATGCAAGTATGTTCAAAGTCTATTCATATGATTTATGAATGAAAGAAGATACGTATGAAGACACAAGCAATATATTCAAAAGTAAAAGAACTAGAAAGCCATGAATATACCTGTGACTATAGACACCTCACCCCAAGCTGACAAGTTGATTAAAATGAAATGTTCTTGATGGATGATTCAGCTAATAGGCCAAACCCTAAACCCTGATCCAAACCCTAAACCTTAATCCAAAACCCTAAAAACCTAAGCCTTAGGAATCTCAAAAACCGACTCACTGAGTCAACTTATCAAGTTGACTCATTGGGTCAAAATCTGACCAACTCACCTAATCAACCCAAGTCCCAAACCAAGGCCAAAGCCCATAGGCCCAACAAAGGTCTAAAGCAACTCGAGGAAGCAAGCACCAGAGAAGTCGGAGCTCCCACACTTTTTGTGGGAGGCCTGGCAGGAAGTGGCCTTAACCCACCGCCCGCCACGTGGCACACTCTTGGCAGGGGACCTCTAAAGCATGCGGGATCTCCCTCCCTCAACCAGCAAGCATGTGGAGATTTTACATCTCAGTAAACCCACAAAGCTCATATATTCAAATATATGAGATCATTCATCTGTCTTCCATTATCCAATCATGATTACCAACGTTAGTGTTGTCCTGCCAACTATTACGAACGTCTGTTACTTCAATTGTTGCTTGGCCATTCCATGGATGGGGTTCCCACGGCCAAATGTTAAGATGATCCATGCTGTCAATCTAATGGGCCCATATTGTTGATGGAAGATTATAAAAAAAAAAAAATCACATTCATGAAAGATTGATGTGAATCAATGGTAATTGATGCAAAGGAGTGGATTTGATGTGAATGAGAATCTAATTCATTCCAACTCACATCAAATATATTAAAAGGTTTTTTTTTTTTTTCCTAAATTGCTTTGTAATTGTATGATTTCATTTCACATGAATTTATTACCACCTACAGTCATTTATTTCATATTTTTTATGATTTCGATTGCTAGATTCCAATACATTTCAATTACAGGATGCTAAACACAACTAGTGATTTCAATTCACATAGATGATGCATATCAATACATTGATCAAACTTACAGAGTGATTGATAGGTGGCCCACCTTGATGAATATGTTGTATATCCGCACCACCCATTCTTTATTTCAGATATTTTATCCAAAAAAAATTAAGTAGATTCAAATCTCCGGCGGACCATACCACTGGAAAAGGTGGATAAATGCCTATTAGAAGCTTTTTGTAGGCGATTCAAATCTCCAGAAGACCATACCACTGGAAAAAGGTGGTAAATGCCTATTAGAAGCTTTTTGTAGGCCATAAAAGTTTTGGATCAAGCTAGTCTCTATATTTTCTCTTCATCTAGGTCTGTTTGACCTTATCATTGGGTTGGATGGCAAATCAACATTATGGAATTGCTTATGGTGGGCCTTGAGAAGATTTTTATGGTGGGCGTTCAATTACCACTGTTTCTTCAGGTGTGGTCCACCTGAGATTTGTATCTGTTTAATTTTTTGGACTACGTCCTAAAATGGTCTGGAAAGACGTATGGACGGCATGGATATACAACACATCATCAGGGTAGGCCCCAATTCACGTTTTAGATCTCAAGAGTATATACTTGGCCATTTTATGCTCGAAAATGGTTGTTGATAAGCAAGCACTAACAAATTGCGGACTTGGCCTGCATGTAACTTAAAAATAGCCCGTTTGAAATGTGGGCCCCAGTCTATATGGTTCATATATATATATAAAAAAAAAAGAAGTACAGTGATTTTGCTTCTTAATGGATGATTGGTGGACAGTTTATGGACGGTTGAATTGAAAACAGTCAACGGCCTATATTCAACGAATTTTATTTTAACGGTGACTAAGATGCTAGGAACATTTAATCAGTGTTAACATTGTACGATTACCTTTCAACGGTGGGATACCCGATGTAGACAGTTTGGTCTGGGTTCTGGGTTAATGCATGACATGCAATTTTCAAGTGCCTGCGTATGAACGATCATACCCTGCCAGAGTATCAGATGACTCTTCGCGGATTGCCTGTGCCAGGGGGCAGTTCCTGTTGTCTGAAGATGTGTTGGCCCACATAGATGGGCGTGACAAATCAATCTCTATCCATCATTTGTTTTAAAGGCAACGGTAGTACAGGAATCTAAGAATCAGGAAGATCCAAAACTGTGGGGACCGAAATATCTACCGTTGAAACCGTCGTGGGGAGCCGATAATGATGCTATCCAAACCGTCCATAGGGTTACTGTAGGCACAAATATTATCCTGAAAAAAAAAATTCTGTGGACCCCATAGTTTCCAATGGTGGGAGTTCAATATACTATTTTTCGTGAGGTGTGGTCCACAGTATCTCTGGATCTTCCTGATTTTTATGTTTTTGTCATATTGTGGCCTTGAAAAACTGATGAACGGAGTGGATTTGTCACGAGAATCTCTGTGGGCCCCATACAACTTCCGACCGCGTCCCTTGCATTCCTTTGGACCTTTCTTTTCGTTGGCATTCGGGGGAGATGATAGAGAGCATACGGTGGAGCCGGAGAGAAAACTGTGATACGGTAGAGCCTCTATCCACAGGACACGTGGCAGGATTCTGTGCGAACGGGTCCGCTCATTTGGCAGAGACATAGCATGGATTGTTTCGCTTAAAAGATCATTCCCATTAGACAATCCTATCCGTCTAATCTATGGTCAACAACTTGATGGTGAAAAATAAAACTAGTTAACGGTCAGATATGCAGTGGGAATAAATTGTAGAAAAATTAATGGATAAGATTGGATCATAGTTTTGCAGTACATGGATGGATCTGATCGATACATCATCCTGCCACTGTGTCCTAGTGAAGAGACGGATCTACCATATTATGGTTCCTCGGCTCTACCATATCATCTCCCTGGAATTCTTCACTGAAGAGCCAAGTTCGTTTTGCCTCTGCCGCGACTTAGAAACAACTGTGTGCCCCAGCACAGTGGGGCCCACACGCTGCTTGGTATGATGATCGGAGCCGTCCATATTAGTCCACTTTATATGATCCAAAAAAGTAATAAATCTGGATGTACAATTCTCACCATCACTATCTGTAACTGAATCCCTAACAATAAAATGACAATTTTCAACGGTTCAAATTTAACTCTAAAAAAATCAGGTTAGGATCGTTAACTAAGTGTGATTATTGGTTAGTATGTTTTATACAGTACTAACCAGAATATGGACGGCTTGAATAATCGATCCACCATACCATGTGGGCCCCCTGGATGGTGACACACGTGTGATCATGAGTCGTGATGGAGGCAAAACGAACTCCTCTTAGCCTCACGCACTTGCTTGTTTATGGATTTACGGCCGGCTTGAATTCAAAAAAATCAGGAATCTTAGGGCATATTTGTCAATACTTAAAATAATTGCTTAATGTAAAATTGAGAAAATATTTCTTATAAGTATTGTTTGTTAACATCGAATGTGAAAAACGCTTCGTGATTTTTTCTTAATTTTTTTCGGCAACGAAAATCTAGCTTAATGGTGAATATAGAATGTGTTTTACAAATTTTCTATAAAATAAATAAATTTGCTTTCAAAATTACTCTATCACAATTGCTATACAGAGTTTTCTCACCATTGCGTAATATATAACCCAAGTTTTAACAAGTGTAACTTCTCTGGCCTAATCTTGATTTATGTGTTGGATCAACACCGTCCATAAACTTTCAAGTGAACCACACCATGGAAATCCACGGGAATTGAATGACTACCATTGAAACCTTCCTAAGGTCTAATATGAGGTTTATTTTCTATTAACCTCTCAATAAGCTCACACATATGTGTATGAAAGGAAAACACAAACATCAGATTGATCAGAGCCTCCTACGGCCCTAAGAAGTTTTCAATGGTAGGCACCAAATTCCTACTATTTCCTATAGTGCGGCCCAATTAAGCCTTAAGTCTACTTTTTTTTTATGTTATGCCCCAAAATGATAGGGAAAAATGAATAGATGGTATGGGATGAAACATATATATCATATAGGCCCAACAGAGACATTCGTCTCCGGCCTTAACCCTCTTCAATGGTTACCATGCAGATTGCTTAACCCATACTCCAAAAAAGAGCAAGCTATCAGGGCAATGCTTGTGTGCCCCATTATGATATATGTGTTTTATGCACATTGTTAATCCATTTTTTTAAATTAAAATGAGGACATTGGACCGAAAATGAGACATATCCAAAACTCACAGTGTACCACATGAGAGGAACAGTGGGGATTATTAACCACCGTTGGAATATTTATATGGCTACAAAAGTTTCATATCGTGATAAGATTTTGGATATTTTTATTTCATATCAGATGGATATCAATTACAAGTTGCTAAACAGAATTAGTGATTTCAATTCACATAAACCATGCGTGTCAATGCATTGATCATACTTATTGAGTGATTGATAGGTAGCCCACCTTGATGAATATGTTGCATGTAACTTAAAAATAGACCGTTTGAAATGTGGGCCCCAGTCTATATGGTTCATATATATATAAAAAAAATTACAGTGATTTTGCTTCTTAATGGCTGATTGGTGGACAGTTTATGGACGGTTGAATTGAAAACAGTCAACGGCCTAGATTCAACGAATTTTATTTTAACGGTGAATAAGATGCTAGGAACATTTAATCAGTGTTAACATTGTACGATTACCTTTCAACGGTGGGATACCCGATGTAGACGGTTTAGTCTGGGTTAATGCATGACATGCAATTCCCAAGTGCCTGCGTATGAACGATCATACCCTACCAGAGTATCAAATGACTCTTCGCGGATTGCCTGTGCCCGGGGCAGTTCCTGTTGTCTGAAGATGTGTGGGGCCTGCATAGATGGGCGTGACAAATCAATCTCTATCCATCATTTGTTTTAAAGGCAACGGTAGGACAGGAATCTAAAAATCAGGAATATCCAAAACTGTGGGGACCAAAATATCTACGGTTGAAACCGTCGTTGGGAGCTGATAATGATGTTTGAACGCTATCCAAACCGTCCATAGGGTTACTGTAGGCACAAATATCATCCTGATAAAAAATATCTGTGCCCCCTCATAGTTTCCAATGGTGGGAGTTCAATATACTATTTTTCATGAGGTGTGGTCCACAGTAGCTTTGGATCTTCGTTATTTTTATATTTTTGTCATGTTATGTGGATTGGTTTGAAAAAGCTCGGCTTGGATTAGATCGAAAATGGAGATAAGTTCGTTTGAAAAAACAAACCAAGCATTGGCTCAGCTCAGCTCAAAGCTTGGTTTGATTCGGCTTGATTGGCTTATAGATTATAAGCACACTGTTTCTTATGGTGTGATCCACTTGAGCTTTGGATATGATTCCAAATTTTGGAATCGTGTAGAAAGGATGAACGACGTGGATAATACATAATACATATACATGAATGCACATGTTCCCTTGCACTTGTAAAATTATACTTGTGTACTTTTGTTAAGAAAAGGCTTTTACATGTTTATTTTGAAGTTACACATAAGATGTAAAATACTTTTGTATTTTTTTTCGAATTTTTTAAATTCTTTTTTATTTAAACAAACAAATAAAAAGAGAGCCACTATCTGTTGGAACTCAGCCTGGCCGGTTTGAAATTTTTGACCAAACCGATCCGGCTCAAACCAGATTTTTCTGAAGCAAACCAAACAGCCCGAAACCCAAACCGGGCCGATCTACAAACTGGGGTGGCATGAAAACAAGTCAGGGCTAACTCAGCTCGCCCGGATCATTGCCCACCTCGCCTTGAAAAACTGATGGACGGAGTGGATTTATCACGAGAATCTCTTTGGGCCCCATACAGCTTCCGGCCGCGTCCCCTGCATTCCTTTGGACTTTTCTTTTCGCTGGCATTCGGGGAGATGATACGGACCATACGGTGGAGCCGAAAAGAAAACTGTGATACGGTAGAGCCTCTATCCAAAGACACGTGGCAGGATTCTGTGCGAACGGGTCCGCTCATTTGCAGAGACATAGCATGGATTGTTTTGATTAAAAGATCATTTCCATAGACAATCCTACCCGTCTAATCTGTGGTCAACAACTTGATGGTGAAAAATAAACCAGTTAACGGTCAGATATGCAGTAAAATAAGTTGTAGAAAAAGCAATGGATAAGATTGGATCATAGTTTTGCAGTACATGGATGGATCTGATCGATACATCACCCTGCCACGTGTCCTGTGAAGAGAAGGTTCTACCATATTATGGTTCGTCCGGCGCTACCATATCATCTCCCTGGAATTCCTCATTGCAGAGCCGAGTTCGTTTTGCCTCTGCCGCGACTCATTGTGTGTCGCAGCACAGTGGGGCCCACACACTGCTTGGTATGATGATCGGAAGCCGTTCATATTGTCCAATTTATATGATCCAAAAACAAAATAATTCTGGATGTACAATTCTCACCATAACTATCTGTAATGAATCCCTAACAATAAGATGACAATTTTTAACGGTTCAAATTTAACTCTACAAAATCAAAGGTTAGGATCGTTAACTAAGTGTGATTATTGGCTAGTGGGTTTTATACTGTACAGAACAGAATATGGACGGTTCGAATAATCGGTCCACCATACCATGTGGGCCCCTGTGGATGGCGACACACGTGTGATCATGAGTCGTGATGGAGGCAAACCGAACTCCTTGTAACCTCACGCACTTGTTTGTTTATGGATTGAATTCAAAAAATCAGGACAGGAATCTTTACTGGGACGCGGATTGTATACTGAGGAACTCTTTGGGGGCCCACCTTGAGGTATGTGACATTATCCACACCGTCCATCCGTTTCCCAGGTTATTTTAAGGACATGATCCCAAAATTGAAGCGTGTCCAAAGCTAAAGCAGACCACATCACAGAAAACAGTAGGAGAATGACATCCACAGTTGAAATTCTTCTAGGGCCCACAGCGATGTTTATTTATCATCCAACCTGTCCAGAAGGTCACACAGACATGGATAAAGGGAAAACACAAGCTTGATAGAAATTTATGTGACCCCAAAGAAGTTTTCAATGGTAGATATTCAATTCCTACGGTTGTGATCCACTTGAAATTTTTACATGCTTCAATTTTGGTCCTATAGCCTAAAATGAGCTAAGACAGATGGCGTGTATAAAATAAATATAATGGTGGCCCACAGAGTTTCCTCACCAACCGTTCCTCTCTATGCAGTACACGTCTTTGTGACATTAGCACGTAAATGCGACATAGATATGTGGTGTGAGGACTTTGTGGGGCCCACTGTGATGTATGTGTTTCGATCGGACTGCGTGCTGAGTTACTCAGTATGGTTTTATCCCACTGAGTAAACTTTGTTGGGCCCACTGTGAATGTACACAGTTTATCCATGCTGTCCATCGGTATTTTCAGCTCATTTTAGGGTTGATCTCAAAATTAAAGCATATCGAAAGCTCAAAGTAGACCACATCATAGGGAACAATGGGAATAATGATTTCCACCGATGAAACCTTACTAGGGCCTACTGTAATGTTTATTTATCATACAACCTGTTCACACCAACAGGGATGAAGGGAATACATAAGAGTCCGAATCCTCTACTCATATCGGGCAGAGAACCTCTTCTGCTCCCTCTTTGATTGGTCCAGATCAGATTGACTGTGATCTGAACTAATCAAAGAAGTGAAAAGCAGGATTTCTTTGCTTAGTATTAGCAGAGGATCCAGATTCAATATATAAATATTAGCTTGATCCAAAAATTATGTGCACCCTTAGAATTTTTCAATGCAGACGTTAAATTCACACTATTTCTTGTGGTGTGATCATGTAACAAACCCACATGGTTGGTCAAACCATGCACCCACCACCAGTGGGGTTAGTGTGTCTCTTAGCATTTCAAGCCTGGGACTTGTTGCTGAAACCCCAGGGGTCTTCCCCTTGGGCTAGCGAGCGAGACACCTATCTTGATGATCATTTCACAAGTACTTGATAGCACTTATCTTCAGAGTTAAATGCAAGTGTAATAATATGCGTTGGGTAAGAACTTTATGATCATAATAAATGCACCTACATTGTGTTGTATTGTGTAACTGGGAAGCTCAATAATGTGAATTTATTGGACTCGGTTTGGCTGGTAAGTTGGTAACCCATCACCAACCATCTAGCTGATATCAAAGCTCTATGAGCCCGCCATGATGCATGTGTTTTATCCATGCCATCCATCCATTTTGCGAGCTCATTTTACGGCATGAGCCTAATATGAGGTAGATCGAAAGCTTAGGTGGACCACACCACAGGGATTGAATACTTAATCGTTGAAAACTTCTTGGGGGCCACCTAAGTTTTTGATCAAGCTAATATTAGTGTTTTCACTTCATCCAAGTCTGCGTGACCTTACCAACAGGTTGGATGAGGAATAAACATCACTACCAGCCAGAAGGTTTTAACCGTGGACATCATTCTCTCTTTTATTTTATGTGGTGTGGTCCACCTGAGCTTTTGATCTGCCTCATTTTTAGGCTCATGTGGTAAAATGAGGTCGCGAAATGGATGAATAGCGTGGATAAAACGCATACATCATGGTGGGGGCGACAGAGCTTTAACACCAGTTACCTGGCTGGCCACGTCCAAATTTATTATCCCTGTAAAAGGGGATTGGGTACTACCCTTCCAGTAACAACTAACAAGCTTGGGCTATGAGTGGCCCACCGTAATATATGGGTTTATCCACACCGTCCATCTATTTTAGGATATAATTTAGAAAATGAAGGAAATCAAAGGCTCAAGTGAACCACACCGGAGGAAGCAGTGGTGATAATGATGCCCACCGTTAAAATCATTTTAGGGCCCATTGAGATGTTTACTTGTCATCCAACCTGTTCATAATGCGGCATAGAAGCAGATGAAGACCAAAAAAAAAAATCATCAGCTTGATTTAAAACTCCTAAGGCTTACAAGAGCTTTTTAATGATGGGCATTTAATCTCAACCGTCTGGTCCACTTGTGTCTTGGATATCCTTCGTTTTTGGCAAAAAAATAAGTAGACGGCCTGGATAAACCCATACATCATGTCGACCCCTCAAAACCCCAACTTGTTCTAAGTTCAGTACAGGTGGAGGTAAGTATACAATCCACGTCCAGCGGCTGTTTGGTGCATATGGGATTAGATGGTATCAGATGGGTTAGGTGGTATGGAATTATAATTCGTCTCACGCAAATCGCATCCCGTGCTTTGATAACATTAGAAAAAATTGAATTAATCAGAATATCACATATTCCAATTCTAATAGAATCCAATCTATGAAATATGTGGACCACATCAAAGTTATCACTTGATATGAAAATCAGACTGATCCACTCATAGATAAAGACACAGCATCAAAATCAACAAACAGACGGCGTTAAGACTCATAGAACTGGTGTGGCCCACCCAATGTGTTTTTTGGCCTGATTTTAATTGAGCATTATAAAAATCGTGTATACCATCTTTTACACGGATCGGATTTTCTACTAAGACGACATGTTCTCACAAAAAAAATATGGATGTATCATAACTTATGATACAGCCGCTGTATGTGATCATTTCTCATTTACGAAATGAATGGTTATAAAGGGAGTGACCAAAGTTCCAAAATCCGGATGCTTGGGTGGCCCACCGGATGAGCTGAACGGCCTGATTTTCATTGCATTCCATCTACAAGATTGGCCAAGGCAACGAGTGGCTTGCATCTCCTACACGTGTTAATATGCCACGTGTGCTGTCGTTTGTACTCGCACGTGCCTCCTCTGCACTTCTTCTTGCACAACCGAAACTCTCTCCCTTTCTCTCTCTCCTCGAAGAAGGGGAGAATTCCCAGAAATGAAATTAGGGTTTTCCTAGAATCCCAAATCCCGGTTGTAAATCCAATCCCACAGTAAAATGCAGATGGATCTGAGATGAAATACGTGAATTTGGAGAGAATTTGATGAAATTGGTACGTCGATTTCGCTTCCCGTCTGTTTCCGCTGCAACATGCCTGCTGAATTTGTGTTTTGTTTGTCAATTTCAGATGTTTTGATTCAGAGTAGGGTTTTTTTTATGTTAAATTTCGTTGAATTTGGAGCAGGTTTGATGGAATTGTTAGAATTTCTGGTTTTCTGTTTGTAAATATCGGATTAGAATTCTTTTCCTGCTGAATGTTGATGAATTTTGGAATGATTTTGGTGTAAAATAGTTAGAATTCCTGGATGTTTTTCTCTTTTTTCAGATTGAGCTTTTTTTAGTTGAATTTCGTTGAGATTGGAATGGTTTTGGTGGAATTTTTATAGGAAATTGTTGGAATTTCCAGATTTGTTTCTCTTTTTTAGATTTGGATCTGTTCCTGTGAAATGCTGGTGAATTTGGTGCTATTTTGATAGGTTGATAGAGAAGAATGGTTGGAATTTGTGGGTTTTTTTCCCTTCATTATATTAGAATCTTTACCTGTAAAATGTCATTCTATTTTGAAGGGCCTGTTTGATGGCTTGGTAACTGTGATTTTTTCATACCTTAGATTAGATTCTTTTCTTGTAAAATGTCGTCGAATTTAAAGCAGTTTTGATGGATTGACAATGAAGAATGGTTAAGAGTTTTTTTTTTCTTCTTTTCTTTCTGAATATTTAATTTGTCATCAGCTTGTCTATTTTTCTGTAGAGATGGTTTGTTGTGTTTAAATTCGTTTGGTTTCACTGGAATTAAAATGTCAGTAGGAGCAGACGGTTTTATTGGGTTTTAGAAGATTATTGGACAATGAAGAGGCTGAAGAACGACGCCCCAGGTGGGAGGCGGTTGAAATTGTCGCACTTTCTGATTGGTGTAGCGGCATTATATCTGGTTTTCATTGGATTGAAGTTCCCAAGGTTCCTCGAGACCGCCATGATACTAAGCGGGGATGATAGTTTTGTGGGCGTTGATCGGTCGGTGGTAGAAGATGATGATGGTCCAGATGGCAACAAGCATTTCTTTAGTTCAGTATACAAGGACACCTTCCACAGTAGATTAGAAGATGCCTTGACCCAAAACCCACCACAAATGCCATGGAAGGAGCCGTTCCAGGTGGAAACCAGTGGGTCCCCGTTGGTCATGCATCACCGGAGCCGTTATGGTAGGATAACGGGTGAGATTTTGCGACGGATGAATAGGACGAATGGGTTGACAGAGTTGGAGAAAATGGCAGATGAGGCTTGGGCATTGGGGCTAAAGGCATGGAAAGAATTGGAGAGATCTGGATATCAAGAGAGTAACGAGAAAGCATTTGTTGAGTCATGTCCTTCTTCTGTGTCATTGACTGGAGAAGAGTTCGCAAAGGCTGATTATATCATGCTTCTTCCATGTGGGCTTGCAGCAGGGTCATCGGTGACGGTGGTGGGGACACCCCACCTGGCTCATGAGGAGTATGTGCCCCAGCTTGCGAGGCTTCGGAATGGGGATGGGTTGGTTTTGATTTCACAATTTAAGGTCGAGTTGCAGGGGCTGAAGGCAGTGGATGGCGAGGACCCACCAAGGATTCTGCATTTGAATCCCCGGTTGAAGGGTGATTGGAGTCAGAGGCAGGTCATTGAGCACAATACATGTTATAGGATGCAATGGGGGATGGCCCAGAGATGCAATGGTATACCGTCCGAGAATGATGCCGATATGGGTAAGCCTTATTTTTCTTTTGTTTTAAAATTTCACTTGAGTGGCTTGTTAGTATACCAATACAGCTGGTGAGGACTTCAAGAATGTGGCTAGACTAAATTACAGACTACTAGTTACTTAACCTTTCAAGACATCAGATGATCGATTGGATTAAATTGCTGGTTTCATATGCACGAATTAAGATAAACTTTACATGGAATCTTACTTGCTTGCAATAGGCTACTAGAAATCTTGCTTGCTATTCTCTATTAGTCTTTCATTTCTTAACTAGAAACAATGCTTGCTAAACTAGTTTGATTAGAAAAAGGGAAATTTTCAACAAAGATTTGTAGAATATACCACATGGATCTTGTAGACCTTAGAGTGTGTATAAACCCAATAAGGACCATCAATAGGACTTTTGGTCCCCCAATAGTCCAATCAATTCATATAGAACCATCTGTTTGGATCTTTGGATCCCACTGCCCAAGCGGACCATCGTTTGGCCCACCTGATTGATCTTGTGGGGTCTACAGGTCAATTGGATAGACTTTTATGAGTAGGCCAGCAATTGGGGTCCACTTTCAACCTCTTCCTCCTGTATGGTTGCATGCAGTTGGTCTGAGGCATCATTCCTTTCTGGTTTTCATAATAACAATCACCATCTGTGTGTGGGTTTCCAAAATGGGGCGCTCTCCAGTGGTACCACTACCACCCTAAGCTTATGGTGATACCAGGTAGGTGTGGGGCCTAGTGATGTTTTCAGGATATCCAACCTGCCCATAAGATGTGTCGCCTCAGAGAAACCTCAGAGCTCAAAAATCAGTCTGATCCAAAGCTGATATGGGCCACGGAATAAGGAACATATTATGAAGGAATGCCCACCATTGATTTGCATGGGGGCCACTGTGCTGTGCATATAAAATCAAGGTCATTCAAACCCTTCATCCATTCCAGATGAAGGGTTAGGCCAAACTTCAGGCTGTTTTGCGACTCAGATTGACACTGTGAAATTCAAGGGTGGATGTACCCTCCCAGCTCATTCCCTTTTCTGTGGCCCACTTCAGTTTTGTATCGGACTGAGTTTTGGCTAATAGGGATTTTATGAGGTGACTCGTATAAAAGACGGGTTGGATGGTGCGAGTGCATCCCTTGGGCTCCACATATGCCCAGTACCACCATAAGCTTACGGTGGTACCATTACCACTGGAGCATGCTCCTTCCAAAACTATAATTCTTAACATCTGTATTAAGAAGTACTACTTTTTGTTTTTCATTTTTGTAGGAATTTATTAATCTTTCCTTTCTCATTTTATGCAATTAATTTCATTGCCAGGTATAACGGGATGTAGTAGTTAGGTACCATTTCATCTATCACCAAGCTGATATATTTTGCATGCATTAAATTTTTTATTTTATTGGACAGTTGATGGTTTTAGCAAATGTGAGAAATGGATAAACGATGATGTGGAAGATTCACAAGAATCCAGGAGTACTTCATGGTTGAAACGATTCATAGGGCATGCAAAGAAGCCAGAAGTGACCTGGCCTTTTCCTTTCGTGGAGGGTAGACTATTTGTCCTAACTATACGAGCTGGTGTAGAAGGATACCATATTAATGTTGGTGGCAGACATGTGACTTCATTCCCTTATAGGACGGTATGCTGCTAAACTGTGCAATAATATTTTTTAATAGCGTCTTTGTTTCAAGCTGTTCAATATCAAGCATTTGATTGCCCTTCATCAGGGCCTTTTCTCAGTAATAGTTTTTGTATGTTTCCTTCTGAGATGCTATATGATGCTCGTTCAAAAGAAATGAATGTCTTTTTCTTGTTTCACCCAGTAAAGGTACACACCTGGAACATGAGTTGTTGATCTGTTGGGCACCATCATAGGATGCAGATGCCGTAGCTATCATTGACAATGGTCAAACACAACTGACCATACCCATTTAATAAGGGACCCTTTGGATGGTTAGGATCCTAACCACCCTTCGGATGGTTAGGATCAATCCAGTAGGGGAGAATTTTTCTTGTCTCAATCAAGTTATTAAAAAACGGTTGTGTAATGGCCATTACGTAATTACGTAACCATAACGGTGGTAGCAGTTACGTAACAGTAACTTTGGGAACTGTTATCCGTTATGGGCCTCAAGAGAAAAAATGGCCCATATCAGGGCCAATACAGTTTTTTTTTAAGAAAATAAAAAACAAAAAATGGCTGTAAAGGCCTTTGCGGCCTATATTCTAATGGTAATTATGGTGGCCATTATAGCCACCATTATTGTTATTGAAGATGTTGGTCTCAATCAAACTTGAACTGACCAAACATTTGATCAAACGCTATATTTCCCTTTTGGTTTTTCAGGATTTGGGCATTAGCATAACTTCTTCACGATCTTTCTTCTATTGCAGACAAGGTGTCCCGTAGCAGTATCGGTGGGCGTAACGGTGCCCACCGTTTCCGATACGTATATGGGCCGTATCGGCTGATACGCCCCCTGTAACGGTCCAATTTTTTATTTTTTATTTTTTGCCAAAAAAATCTAAAAAAATATGGATTAAATCTAGAAAGTTCCAAACATCCCAAATATGAATTCATTTATAATTTTGAACATGTTTATGGTGGTGAAGCGATCTACTCTTTGGTGAAAAAGTTGTATCGGGCTGTCTGATGAATTTATGAAGTTGATAACCTGGAATTAACTGTAAAACTTATAAATTCAAATTTCTAACTGTCTAATACCAATAATATGTATATTAGAATAAATATAACATCAAAGTATTTCAATTTTCACATGTGCTATTATTTTTTATAATTTACTTTATATTATTTACAATTTACATACCTGAGGAGTGATGAGTGAGGACTGAGGAATGAGGATTGAGGAATGAGGACTGGAGACTTGCACAAAAATAATGTATAAGACTTCTCTTAACTTGAATCTATGACTCTTGTCCTGCTAATTGAACATTTAAAAGTAAAAAAAAAAAAATTAGTTTTACCTGATATACTCCCCTGCAAGCATGTTGATTAAAGATTACTTGACTGGTTGTCACTTGTCAGGGGAGTTATTGTAAACACAAGTTCAACAATGTAAAGTGTGTGTTTTTTTTTGTGAATGTGTGACCGTGTGGGTAATGGAAAAGATTTACCAGACCGAACTCACCACCAAAATGAAAACCTGCTTTGTTGTGGTTGCTCAACCTCCACGTCCTCGTCATTATCATCGGGTTGTTGCGGTCTTGTTGTTACATATCCATAATATTCAGTGCCAGAGGGAAAGACCAGGTCAACGAAACCCAATGATGACTGATCCTGACTAGGCAAAGATTCTGACACTGAGTAAGGATATCCACCAGTGCCCATCGAATAGCCGTGCCCATACTGGTACTCATATTCAGGTTGTTGAGATTGAGATGAATAACTTGGATTTGGTTCATATGGTAGATGTGGAACAGCGTCAGGAGAAATACTCAAACATGAAAGTGGCGAAACAAGTTCCCTATAATCCCATTGGCTATAAGAATACTCATAATTCCTCGGATCATAGCTATACGCATGCTGATGTTCCAGATCTGTCGGTGTAGATCGCGGTGCAGGACCTGCAGGTGCACTACTAGAGCTAGGCTCCCCCTGTTGGCTGTATCGTGACTCAGTACACCCATAAGTTCGACCCCCCCGGCCTCACTTGCTTCGTCGAAGCTCATCAGCCTCGCGATCCGTAGACGGCTGTATGGTATAGTGGTGCCGGTGGGTTGAGCAATGCCAGAAGTGGGACCAGCATTAGGTGCATCATCATCATCATCATCATCATCATCATCATCATCTGTTTCAGTATTGCTAGAGCTCACACTCTTCTGCTGAGTTTGCATGAAATCCGACCCATTTCTGGGTCCAACACAAATGCACGACTCTCTTGCTGCGCCTTGCGTATTTCTTGGTCTTCCACTTCTATTTCTTCACTATCCTCTTCTATATTTTTTTCCCTTGCTTCCAACCAAGGTAGAAGTAGGTCTTCCTCATCATAAATATTATCCAAGTTTATTGGACAATAATCCATATCACCGGCATTATTGGCGTTAAGCCTCCTTGAATGCATGCGCATTCTTAGCCTCATGTTTTAATGCATAAAGACAAGTCTATCTAACGTCCTAGTTTGCAATCTATTTTTATTCTTCGTATGAATAAGTGCAAAACAACTCTAATTTCTTTCGCAACTAGAGGAAGACGTTGTCTGGCTCAAAATCCTTACTACAATTTTTTGGAGAGCCGATGTAGTCTCTCTGAAATTTATCTACTATTCGGCAGGTTGCAACCTAGATACTGCGTGTTGTGCAAGAGCATCTGCAAAGCTACCCTGGCAACTTCCAAATATATCTAATTCATTCAAAGCCCTTATTTGTGCATCTAAGTCAAGCTCTAATCTCTTTATCACATTCTTTAATCCAATACGAACCTCATCATCCATAGCAAATGATTGTGCATATCTATACTTATGATTTAGGTAATAACTGCTGCATGAATATCGCGATGGAGTTGCTTTGTCTATCTTTTGTCGATCAAATTCCAGTAAGATTGCCAGCTTGAACAATCACGTTGAATTGCCAACTTCGCTTTAGCCATGGCGTCGTAGAGGAAACCCATCGTAGGTGCTTCATCAGTTTCAACAAGACGAAGTACCCTCATTGGTGGTTCCATCACCTTCAAAATTTTCTTAACCCTCTTCCAATATTTGTTGTCTCTTATGGTGTTTACAACATCAACCAGCGTCCCTGATGTCTTCTTCCTATATTTTGTGTTGAGCCATTGTTGGGAAGCAAACATTTCACTCAACTCTCCCCTATGCTGATACAAACTCTCTAAAGCTATAAAGTTTGTTGCAAATCTAGTCGCCGTTGGCCTAAGCAACTCTCGTCCCTTTGTGAACTTCCTCATTATTGCAACTAGGTGATCATGGTTGTAAATAAATGTTGTCACTTCTTTTGATTTTTCAACCATTTCTTTGACATTCTTTTTCTTTCCAATATCTTCCAATATAAAATCAATACAATGTGCAGCACACGATGACCAAAATAGATGTGGTCTCTTTAGCATCAATAAATTTCCTGTAGACTTATATGTTGCTTCATTATCTGTCACAATCTATACCACATTCTCCTCCCTAATCTCATCCACTACTTTATCCATCAAGCTAAAAATATATTTAGCATTTTTTATTTCATCCGAGGCATCAATTGACTTGTGGTGTTCCCAAGTGGCAATACACCATGAAGTTGATCATAGCTGCGTCTTGTTGGGCCAGTCCAACCATCACACATGATCGTGCATCCTCTGGCTTGCCATATGGGTTTAAAGGTATTTACGTATGGCTTTGTATCCGCATACTCCGCGTCTGTCCATTTTTCCCTAATCTCCTTGGCTGTAGGAGCTTTAATTCCTTCGCCTGCTTCTGCTGCTGCATCAATTACCACCTGTCAATATGGAGAGTTTGCCGCATTAAGGGGTATGTTGGCATGTATAAATAACTTTGCTGCTGCCCTACCCAGTTTCTCAACAGAAGTTCTACTCCACATTTGTTTTATCTTCTTTTGTTTACTAGATTCTTTCCTAAAGAGGATCAGATCAACAGAGGGTTTCCTAGGCACATCTTCTTCTTCCACATCTACATCTATAGGATGATGAGCTGCATGTGAAGATGTGTCCCATCGGCTGCTAAACATACACCTTAATCCACCAAACATACCCCATCCAACCCCAGTTGTACTTCCCGTTGGGGCTGTAGTTGTACTCCCCTGGCCACTCCCACTCCCACTTGCACTCGAACCAAACATGCGTCGACGTTCTTCCTCTTCACGAGCATAGCGCACGCTTTCTCTCCTAGCTATAGTCATTTCTCAATCAGAATCTTCCTCAGAATCAATGATATCTTCGCCACGAACGTCCATATATTCTGGACCAAACACCTCTTGTCGGGCCGCATTCAGGATATCATCTTTCTTTTTCTGCACATCAGCTCATTTCCCCTTTGACTCATCTAAATTGGCTTACATCGGTGTCATTATCTCTTTGGGAACTCTGGTGCATCCTGTAACTTGACTCTTTCGATGTGCCAAATGTTGTTTAAGTCGCGTAATTTCACCACTTATTACTCTATCACAATAGTTGCATTTTATTTGGTGTCTTCCACCACCGACCCTCTGACAATGTTCCCATCCAATATTGTCATTTGCAGTTTCACTTCCAGTTCCAGACATTTTTTAAGTAGAGATGGCTTATGTCACTTAGATACTGAGTCTAAGAGTGAATTACTTAGATTTTAAAACTTATAAATGTAATTGTAAATATTAAATACAACTAATGAAGTCAAGTACTAACTACTAAATTCAAATACTAAACCCTACGGGCTACAACAGTACAACTACGAAGTTCCATAACGACAAAACCTGTCGAAAAAATAAAAATATAAACATACATTAGTCATTAATCTGTAAATAATCAAATAAAAAAATAGCAAATCATGTGCATAATCTATAAAATGCACATGATTGTATTCTACTATAAGTAACACATGTTATCCAACCTTTAAACTATAAATTTTTTTTGAAAAAAATGATTTTCCCTAATTTTTAAAATTATTCTGAAATTAAAAAAATACAAAAAAAAATAGCAAATCATGTGCATAATCTGTAAAATGCACATGATTATGTTCTATTATAAGTAACACATGTTATCCCACCTTTCAACCAGAAACTGTTTTTGAAAAAAATGATTTTCCCTAATTTTTAAAATTATTCTAAAATTAATCCGAAATTAAAAAAATACAAAAAATAGCAAATTATGTGTATAATATGTAAAATGCACATGATTATGTTTTACTATAAGCAACACATGTTATCCAACCTTTAAACCAAAAATTATTTTTGAAAAAAATGATTTTCCCTAATTTTTAAAATTATTCCGAAATTAATTCGAAATTAAAAAAATACAAAAAAAATAGCAAATTATGTGCATAATCTGTAAAATGCACAATCATGTGTTCTACTATAAGTAACACATGTTATCCAACCTTTAAACCAGAAATTATTTTTTTAAAAAATGATTTTCCCTAATTTTAAAAATTAATCCGAAATTAAAAAAAAACAAAAAAATTAGCAAATCATATGCATAATTTGTAAAATGCACATGATTATGTTCTATTATAAGTAACACATGTTATCCAATCTTTAAACCAGAAAATTTTTTTGAAAAAATTATTTTCCCTAATTTTTAAAATTATTTCGAAATTAATCCGAAATTAAAAAAAATACAAAAAAAAAATAGCAAACCATGTGCATAATCTGTAAAATGCACATTATTATGTTCTATTATAAGTAGCACATGTTATCTAACCTTTAAACCAGAATTTTTTTTTTTAAAATGATCCTAAATTTTAAAATTATTCCGAAATTAAAAAAATATAAAAAAAAATAGCAAATCATGTGCATAATCTGTAAAATGCACATGATTGTGTTCTACTATAAGTAACACATGCTATCCAACCATTAAACCAGAAAAAAAAATGATTTTTACTAATTTTTAATATTATTCTGAAAATAGTCCGAAATTAAAAAAATATATAAAAATCAGTTGCATAATCTTAAAATACACATTTTAATATTTTACAATGGCTAGAACATCATATCAAGGTGGAAAAAAAACGATTAGAGGAAGAAAAAAGTATAAATACCTATTTTCGGATTTCTTCGGAAAATGGCCCACGGAGCTTCGATTCATCCAAATCGTAGAAATTGGTCGTTTTAATTCTCCAAAATAGTACTAAGAGTGATCGGTTTTAGCAAAAGAATAGAGTAGGAAAGAAATGGGAGAAGAAAAGTGTGAAAAAAATAAAAAAAAACATCAAATTTAAAGAACAAAAAAAAAGTAGCCGTTTTTCGACCGTTATGGGGGGCGTAACGGCCGTTACGGGTCAAATTTTTGGGGGTCCCCATTTTGGACCCCGTATCGCGTAACGGCCTACGCCGTTTCCGATACGTATCGGCCGTACCGTTTTGGGATACCTTGATTGTAGAAGATTTTTTTATTTTTTTTATTTTTCTTGCAGAGGATTTGGAACATGCTTTCTAACCATATATGATGGTATATTTTTTGCAGGGGTTTACTCTTGAAGATGCAACAGGGTTAGCGGTTAACGGCGATATCAATGTGCATTCAATATATGCTACTTCACTCCCCATCTCTCATCCAAGTTTCTCACTCCAGCAACTCTTGGAAATGTCGGAGCAGTGGAAATCTCCTCCTCTGCAAGGAAGTCCAGCTCATCTATTTATTGGCATTCTCTCTGCTACAAACCACTTTGCAGAACGCATGGCTATTAGGAAAACTTGGATGCAATTTGACGGGATCAAATCTTTGCAAGTCGTGGCCCGCTTCTTTGTTGCACTAGTAAGCATTTGCACATTTTGTATTTCTGCAGTTCTGATGTTGTGAAACTAAGTTCTATGTGGGCTCAGCTGGGAGGTTCAGTGCTCCTCTCACCTTGTAATACACTCTGGAATAAAGTTTTTAAAGAACTGCTGGCATTGGGCTGCTGTTCTTGGAGCTCCTAGTTGAGAAATGTGAAAGAACCCATATTGGTGCGGTTTCCAGGCACTCACAGTGACACATGCCATTTGATACATGTGCGCGAGGTCCAAGCCAGTAATTAGACAGGCTCCATTGAGTAGATTCCCTAAAATTAGGCAGATCTCCTCAGCTGTGGGCCACTCATGTACATTGAATGTGGACCAGAGATAAATATTTTTTTAACCATCCATTTCTTTTGAGGACGTGTGACCAACATGATGAGTGGACTGCCCTGATTCCTCGGCCAGGGGGTGTCCACATGGAGCAGTGCAACTGCTGCTAGCAGGGATCATGCTGTTTTCTTATATTCCCATGGGTTCTGTACTTGTGTGCTCATTGGTTTCTCGTCAACTGAGTTTCTACTCATTCTGAAGACTGACATGTTGTAGAATCCGAGGAAGGAAATCAATGCGGTGCTGAAGAAGGAAGCAGATTACTTTGGTGACATTGTGATTTTGCCATTTATGGACCGTTACGAGCTCGTGGTTCTTAAAACGATTGCCATCTGTGAGTATGGGGTGAGTATGCTTCCTTTGGTTAGTGTTATTTTTTTGTTGGAATGATTATTCGATTCAGATAAGTTTTTCAGTTCACAGAGAATTATTGTTCAATGGCCCTGCTGTATGAATAGTATCCTTGGGCCCTAAGTGCAAACATATTGGACCTTCGATTTAGTGATCTGGACTGTCAATCTGATGGACTCCACCATGGATGGACTAGGCCCCAAAAATCTCCAGGTTGGAAGATCCTAGCCGTCCAATCTTTGGTATTTTTCTGTTGAATTGTGTCATAGCTGTATTTTTTCCTGAATTACCATTTGCAGGCCACTGAATGAAGTCTTACGATAATCCCATCAGTGAGAGTTTTGGGTAATGGTTCATTCGGGGCTATGCTAATCCAATCAATGCTCTGGATCACCAAACAGCGGGCCTCAAATATTGGAACACGTGGCAGAAGGATACCGTACATATCCTCAGGCCAAAGATCATATAATTCCTTTTTATCTCCCTCCCTTCGTGTTTTTTTTTTTTTTTTTTTTGTTTTGTTTTGTTTATTGCTGCTCCCTCACCCTATATTCTGCAGATCCGCAACATGAGTGCTGCATACATCATGAAATGTGATGATGATACCTTTGTCAGGGTGGATACCATATTGACAGCAATTAAGGGCACCTCTCCTGAGAAATCCCTTTATATGGGCAACCTTAACCTCTTGCACAGGCCGCTCAGAAGTGGAAAATGGGCAGTCACATATGAGGTATGTTGCTTGCGTGATATTGTAGATTGATGTTTTCAAGAAATTTGCTTTATAACCCCAGCTAAGGCTAGTTTCAATTTGGAGTCCTACCTTCGTTGCATGTGTGTGATATCCTGGTCATTCATTGGGAGGGCCCGACTGAATTTGCTGGGGCCTGAAAACCAAACCAGTTGGGTCATCTGGCGTGTCGCACATGTACGTCGAATGCAGACTACTAATCATTTCTTCTTAACCCTCTTTTTTTTTCTGTACACACGCCCACTTGTTGACCATTCCAATGTGATTTTAAGGCCATGGCACATGCATGGTGGGGCCTACCCAATGAATGGTCCAAATCCACCCACACACACTGACCTCAACCGTGAACTACTATGATTCACATGCCAATCAAAACATCTTCAGGTACACATGGTACATGTATATGGTAATGAGGATCCTTTACCTGGTGGATCATTGTTTGGATGGAAAATAACCCAATCGTTGCGTTAATGGGACTAGGGTAGCTGTCCGATCAGCAGGTGAAGTGGATGGTTGAGGGAAAATTTGAGCAAAAATTCCAAATTCATCCTAGGAAGGCTAGGATTGCCTAATCACAGGGTTTGAAACCATAGCTCAGTGGAAGGAGCCCATTGCTTCCCTTTGAGCTCTAGCTCATCCGCATGATGGCCCATCAGATCAACCATATTGATAGTCATGCATCTTCACCATGGGTATGATGAGGCCCATACTTTGTGGGACTTCTACGCTGTGGCATCTTTATTGGAAAATCCAATATCATGAGGTTGATGATTTGGTGAATTTTTGAGTAGTTATCTTGGATCTTCTAAAACATCATTTCACGATTGTAACAGGAATGGCCAGAAGCAGTATATCCGCCTTATGCCAACGGACCTGGATACATAATTTCGAGTGACATTGCAAGATTCATCGTCTCTCAACATGCCAACCAAAGCCTAAGGGTCAGATAGCACAACATATCCATTTCATTGGTGCAACCAAATGCACCCTAAGGGAAATTATATCTACATTGCCCCTCATTTGCAAACGTTCTTTCATTCAACTTTCGATATTGACAGTGGAAGTAGAATGAAAGGGGTGTGCTTATTGGAAACATTAGGTGTATATATCATTTCCTTTTATGTTTAGAGCATTGCAAGCTTCAATTCGGCTTTATTTTATTTTTTATTTTTTATTTTACGCATGCAGCTCTTCAAGATGGAGGATGTAAGCATGGGCATGTGGGTCGAACAGTTCAACAGCTCCACCGCTGTCCAATACATCCACAACTGGAAGTTTTGCCAGTACGGATGCATGGAGGACTACTTCACTGCTCACTACCAGTCTCCAAGGCAGATGATCTGTTTGTGGGGCAAGTTGGGGGAAGGCCAGGCACACTGCTGCAACTTCAGATGACATCAAATTCTTCCCAACAATCATGCGAGCAGCCCCGTTTTCCTTTTTCTCCTATCATTATCATTTCTATAGCATCGAAACGACCAAATGCCAGTTTTGGCATGTTGTTGGTGGTGGGTTGGGAGGGATCCTGCAGCCTTTCGCTGTAAAATGGGGATTATGGAAAGAGAACAAGAGAATCGTCGGAGATGGGATGCCGTTGAAGGATAGGATCCTTGATAAGATCAAGAACTTAATTAGTTGGGTTTCCATGGAGGAACTTAATGGAGTCTTGGTTTCAGATATTGAAAGAGATTAGAGAGCTGGGGTTGATGGAAGCTCCAAGAAAAACCCATGAACGGATCCTTTTTGAAAACCTGAAAACCTTCCATAGGTTTTTTTAAGTTAAACTCCAATTGGGAATTCTGTCCCACAGGTTTTTTGAAGGTAAAACACCAATGGGAATTCTATCAGGAGTTGGGCTCACAGCATTAGTGGGTCCACTAGATATGATAAATCAATAAATTGGCAGTTTTGGACAGGCTGAGGGGAGGTGGGGAATCCAAATGGAGCGGACATCTAAGCCGTTGAAGCTCTTCACAGAATGGCTATCTGACCCGGTAATCAAATCATTTAAGGTGACGTGGGAAAAGGTGGGCTTTGTCACTTGATGGAGAACAGGGGAGATTGTGATGAGCGAGATTTTCTTTGGATGTAGATTTCAAGAGAAGCGATTGTGATCATCGACACCCTCTGTGTTGAGATACACCATTTGTATCGAAACATCTTATCCGCCATATTAATGGATGGTTGTTTCTTTTTCCATTTTCGTTGGTATTTTTTTTTTTTTTTTTTTTGCTTATCAGAAAAGAGGAGGGATTTTGCAGTTATCAGGGGATGGTAAGGATCTCTTGCATTTTTATTGTCAGACATGGCCATGTATTATCATCTGTTTTTCTTAACTGCTATTCCGGCCACACCATGTCTTAAATGGGTTTCGATTCATTTGTGGATTGATTTAATGGGCATGCTATGGTTTCCATGTGTTTGGATTGATTTAATGTGCATGCTATAGTTTCCATGAGTTTTGTCGTAGCATCAAACACAAATTCTTCTGCTGATCGCAGTGTGGATTCGGGCAGGGGTCCCATATATGATCAGCAAAAGCAGTTGGATAGGAATGCACTGGATTGGACATGGCACAAAAACAGCCATGGTTGGGTAATCACACCATGCAGTTAAGGGCATCCAAAATGGATGATAAGAGAACATATTCGTAGCGTCCCCTCTCTCTCTCTCTCTCTCTCTCTCTCTCTCTCTCTCTGCTTTATGTCAAATGGGTTTCTTTAGAAATCAATTTCAATGAGAATCAGAGCATCCCCCTCTCTGCTTTATTTCAAATGGTTTCTCTAGCTACCAATTTCAATGAGAATCAGAGCTCTCTCTCTCTCTCTCTCTCTCTCTCTCTCTCTCTCTCTCATGTGTTTCTTTAGAAACCAATTTCAATGAGTGAATAAGCTCTGTCATCTCTGTAGAAACCAATTTCAATGAGTGAAACCAATTTCCTGACCGTCTTCCCAAGAGAGCATTGAAGGACCCCACCAACTTCAGCCTTGCAATTCTCTCTGCACTCGTAGCTATGGAACTTAAAGACCCACCTCCCTAATATTCTGATGGAGCCCTTACCCTGTGCTGGATCAGTTTTGGACCGCAGAGTATCATGCCACCTGCTGAATAATGTTTCCGCTGAGATGTTTTTAAAAGCCTTCTAACTAGGTCTGCAACTTGGGTTCAGGTCAACCCCAACCTGACTGACCCAACCCGAGTTTGGCTCGACTGACCAAGGTCCTTGGGTTTCGGTTGAAAAATGCCAACCTGAATTGAATTTGAGTTACCTTTGGGTTGAGCAAATTCGGGTTGGGTTAGGTTAGATTGGGAATAATCCCATGCATTTGGGTGTTGTTGGTTCAGGTTGCAGGTTGGATCTGCTTGAGGTCGAGTTCGGCTTATGTCGGCCACAACCCAACCTGCCGGAGTTGCACCCCTACTATTCTAGAGCACACAGGAATAGGTTTTCTTTGATTCGACCCACCAGACTTGGGGAGATCTCTCCATAGCTACCAAAACACCACCTTAGGAAGAAGATTCCAAAGGAGCTTTCCCCTGTATTTAGAAGGGCTACTACCCCTACCCATCACTTCAACTCCAATTCCGCGCATCAACTGACAATGGATAAACAAGTGGTTAGCTGTTTCTCCCTACATATTTTAACACCTGGTCGACTGTTGGGATCTTCTACTTTGGCCGCCATCCCAAGTACCATCCATTTTCAAGCCCTCACATGGGTTCGCATCACACTAGCCACCTACCTGCATCGCATGGGCCGCTCACCCCGAGTGTGCTCCCGCATCACACAGGCCACCCCACTTGAGCCCGGTGCAAAAGTGCCCTTGCTACATTAATTACCCCCGGTGAGGAGTCTAAAGCACAAAACATCTCGTAACAATATCACTTTGACGTAGGACGACTAACCTACTTGCTTTAAAAGCTCGAACTAATAGAGCGTGACGAATCAATCTCTTTATCTCATAGCCCAGGCTTCTGCTTCACACAGGCCAAGCCCTCGGCCGAACTTCCTTCATGGGCCCCACATCACATGGCTTTGCATCACACTAATCACCTACCTCACATAGGTGGGGCCCGCATCACACAGGCCCCCCACCCCGAGTGTGCCCCTGCATCACACAGGCCGCCCCACTCGAGCCTAGTGTGAAAATGCCATGTATTATGGAGCCAAGTGCAATCCATGGTGCACTGCACCCATGCGGCGGTCCACTACAATTGGGCCCCAAATAAATTAGTACCATAATAAGGTGAGAAGCATTTGGAGAGGATCATCCCTATTGCATTCCCTACCCTTCAAACAAAAACTCTCTTGTCAAGTATGGTGTTTGAACCTCTTTTGTTTTTTTTTTTTTTTTTTTTGAGTTAGTCATAGCAACGCACACACCCTGTTAGATGGGCAACTGCGCTCACCCAGTCAGTCACACAATATGTTCCCACCCACTGGTGGGATTAGTGGGTTTCGAACCCGAGACCAGCAGTTGAAACGCCTAGGCATCTACCAGCTGGGCCAGCAGGCGATCCCCCGCCACCATTTTAAAGTTGCCCGGATCCATCCACCTTACATGTGGCAAGCAGCATTGCCATCCAGATTATGCAAATCTTGGGTCCCATCATCGCCCGGATCCATCCACCTTACATGTGGCAAGCAGCATTGCCATCCAGATTGTGCAAATCTTGGGTCCCATCATCGATAGAGAACAGCCAAGTATAATGTCTGTGCAACGCCATAATAATTGGGGTGCACTGATTGAACAATCTAACCTGTTTGGATGCACTGTTGAAATGGATTGCAATAATTATGATCCAATTGTAATGGTCTTCTCTATTCTTCATAGTGTAGAAATAGCCCTCAAGTTGAATTTCTATTCTCTCTGTCCCTATATGAAAGTAACACAAATGCAATTCGGTTCCTACTTCGTTGATATGAATACTAAGGTAGTTGCAGTTTGGATCATTTGTGCGTCATTGAACAGATTATCGCATTTCAAATCCATAGTGCATCCAAACGCACCCTTAAAATTGAAATACATATTGATGGTATCATTTTCCTGATACAATGCTGCTAATATCACCTGAGTTAGTTATCAAGCATTTGATATCAGAACAAGTGGAATACATGTACATGATCCAGACCTTTCATCTGCTGGGTCCTGTCGCTGGATCGGGCGTATGCAGAGAATCACACCAGTTGAGTGTTCCTGGCCACTAAACAGACTTGAGTATTACAAGTGAAACAAATAGATTTTCATCAGCAATGCGTTTGGAGCTGATGCAGGGGCATGCGATGACCTAACCCTAGATGCACGTATATTCAGATGGAAGATGTTCGAGTCACAAAATTAAGCAACTACCTGTTATCAATAAAAAAAATTAACAAATCTCAACATAGAGATGAGATCCGTCCAGTCCGGATCATACCTCTTAGCATAAAACTTACGTAAAATCGTAAAACAGGAAGGATCTAAGGATATGATAATATTCCAGATCTACCATAAACTAGTCCACAGTTAAGTTTGGATCCGATTCTCATGGCTAGGCATTTCTCTTTTCCATTTGTACCAAAAATGGATCGATTCTGAAAAATGACGAAGGAGATAGAGAAACAATGAGTTGAAAGAAGGCTTGGATTATGAAAACGAAAATTTTTTACCTTTCCGCACCTTAAAGAACTAGAAACTGAAGAAAATTCAGAAGCCAGGGTGGAATCCTTAACACTCAAGGGTTAATCCGGAAACCCTAGTCTCTCAAAGTAAAGGAAGAAAGCACTCAGTTTTTTTTATATTATTCATTCAACAATTTTGAAACATGGTTTCTCACAGGTATATATAAGCCACGAAAATAAAAAGTACACTTAGAATTAAACAACAACATTAAAGCGCCTAAAAATAGGAATATAAACAGAAAAGCGCCTCAAACTAAATCTGCTTCAATGTCCTGCGGTCATGATGCTCATGCGCCTATAGCTCGCGTACTCGTTACGCGTTAAAAAATGGGTCCAATGAGCCCGGCGTCCATCCACATCAGCTCATCTGCTCCAATAATTGATTTGCGATGTCGCCTCCTCTAGTACACTCTAAAGGGTGCACCACTAATGTCTGCATTAGGAGCGTCTCAAAATCCAAAATTTGATTTCGAACCCGAATCTCTAGTGTCTCATAATATGATTGGGTGAGAATCAGTGCTTTCACTCTATTGAGAATAGGGACGCCGACAGCAAAAGCGAAAGCCGAACAACACCACAGCAGAATATAAGATCAAACGAGAAACATAATGCAATCACACCAAACAAGCATTCAACCACAAGAGATAATTCGATTTTACATGGAAAAAACCCTCAACGGGTAAAAAATCGCAGCATAAAGCGATCCACTATGATTCCAAAAGATTACAGAGATTGACAGCCCACAAGCAAGGAAAAACAGAGAAAACCTAAGCTCTCTCTCTTTCTCTCTCAAAACACTATTTCATATTCCTAACAAACTTAGGAAACCTTGGGCACCTTAGGATTACATCTAAGATTGAATTCATGTCATATATATAGCAACTAAACCAACTTTAGAAACATCTTATGCAGATCCGCGCAACTGCGTAAGAAAACGTGTGCCAAGACAAAATCCGTCTAAAAGAAAATCAACATGAATTCGCACATTCGCCTCACCTCAGACCGATCGCCCAACCGGTTTGAGCCCCCTGCAGACCGGTCGCTCGACCAGTCTACGAAGACAAAAAATTGTCCAATGCCTTACTGTGTTCACTGGGCCAAAGTCATACCAGTTGGGCGACCAGTCTAAGCACCTGAACCCTGCAGAGTCTGAAGGCTCTCCAACACGCTCACCTCCACAGTTACGTCCAAACACATCATTGTATATGATTGGTTTCTATACATGCAAGTGTTTTCTGCTAAAGAGATGGGCCTGTTTGGATGTACACATGAATCTGTTTGGCAATGATTGTAGACACATTAAAAAAAAAAGCTACATTATTTGCATTTTCCTACCTTTCCCACTTTCACACCCTTTTTAGCTCTTCTCATGCGGCCATTGGACACTTGTCACATACGAGCAACCATGGATCTCGCTGCTGTTTCTGCAGCTCCACCATGAATTATGCTCCCGATTAACTTGTAAAGATGGTGGCACCTCTGTGCCTTCATACACACAAGTGCCCCCTTCAACACTTTACAATGACGATTGTTGCCAATGAACACGCGCCCTTTCGCCTTGAGTACACCAAGAGAAATCACATTCATACTCATCTTGAGGACATGCTTCACATCTTCCATGACTCGTTCGATCCCATTGAACATCCTAATGCGCGCCATTCCAATACCCACCACCTTGTAGGCGTAGCCATTACCCACAAACACCGATTCACCACCATACTCCTTATATATCGTGAATGAACTCCGGTCAGGACAAACGTGACATGAAGCCCCTGAATCTAGGATCCATTCTCTACCGTGAGATCCCTTATCAGATACAGTCAAACTTCACAAAGATCGCAATCGTCATCTACGATATTAGCTCCTTCTCTAGAAAAATTTTCATACATCTCTTGCTTCAACTTAGGATTCTGACAATCCCCTCTCATGTGGCCTTCCTGACATAACTCCAGCACCGCACCTCAGCTTTCCTTTTGCCATTGGCCTTAGATCCCGATTTAGAATATCCCCCACTATGCTCAGAATTTCTTCCTCTCATAATCAGTGCCTCTAAGGAAGAACAAGAACCCACGTCATCGCTTTTCTTTCTCATCGCCTTCAACTGTAGGGCTGAGATAACGGTTTTGACGTTGATGTTCTCCGTCTCTGCGCACACAGAGTCCCTGAATGACTCATATGAATATGGAAGGGAATTCAACAGGATGCATGCTTGATATTTATCCTTCATCAGCTCATCTATCTCCACCAACTTGCAAATTAGTCAATTGAACATGCTTAAGTGGTCCACCACATCCATCCCTTCCACCATTCTTAAGGTGAACAACTGCATCAAGACATACATGCAATTCTCTAGAGACTTTTTAGCATAAACCTTCTCTAACTTCGCCATCGTATCAGCTACAATTTTCTTCTTCGTGACGTGATAGAAGACATCATTCGTAAAGCATAACAGGATCGAAGTTCCAGCCTTCTCGTCGAGTTTCGTCCACTCATCCTCTTTCACAACCTTAGGTTGCTTTCCAAGAGCTTCATCAAGCCCTTACTGAACTAGAACGGATTCAACCTTCGCATTACATAATTCGAAGTTATTTTTACCGGAGAACTTTTATACATTGAACCTTGTTCTTGATCTCATCTTCTCGTCTCATATCCGAATTCTACTTCACCACAACTTTATCTTTGATACCACTTGTTGGGAATAACAGTGCCGGCAGCGGAAGCGAAAGCCGAACAACACCACAACAGAATATAAGATCAAATGAGAAACGCAATGTAATCACACCACGTAAGCATTCAACCACAAAAGACAATCCGATTTTACGTAGAAAAACCCCTCAACGGTTAAAAAACCACGGCACAAAGCGATCCACTATGATTCCAAAAGATTAAAGAGATTGACAGCCCACAAGCAAAGAAAAACAAAGAAAACCCAAGCTCTCTCTCTCTCTCTCTCTCTCTCTCTCTCAAAACACTCTCTCATCTTCTTAACACACTTAGGAAACCTTGGACACCTTATAATTACATCTAAGATCAAATTCATGTCATATATATAGCAACTAAACCGACTTTAGAAACATCTTACGCAGATCCACGTAATTGCATAAGAAAACGCGTACCAACACAAAATCTGTCCAGAGGAAAATCAACATGAATTCGCACATTTGCCTCACCTTAAACCAATCGCCCGACTGGTCTGAGCCTTTTGCAAACCAGTTGCCCACCGGTCTAGGAAGACAGAAAACTGTCCAACGCCTTACTATGTTCCTAGGCCAAAGTCAGACCGGTCTAAGCACCCGAACCCTGCACAGTTTGAAGGCTCTCCAACACGCTCACCTCTACAGTTACGTCCAAAACACGTCATTGTATATGATTGGGTTTCTATACATGCAAGTGTTTTCTGCTAAAGAGATGGGCCTGTTTGGACGTACACATGAACTTGTAAACTAGCTAATTGAACGTGCTTAAGTGGTCCTCCACATCCGTCCCCTCCACCATCCTCAAGGTGAACAACTGCATCAACACATACATGCGATTCTCTAGAGACTTCTTGGCATAACCCTTCTCTAACTTCGCTATCGTGTCAGCCGCAATTTTCTCCTTCGTGATGTGATAGAGGACATCATCCGTAAGGCATAACAGGATCAATGTTCTAGCCTTCTTGTCGAGTTTCGTCCACTCATTCTCTTTCATAGCCTCAAGTCGCTTTCCAAGAGCTTCATCAAGCCCTTACTGAACTAGAACGGATTCAACCTTCACCTTCCATAATTCGAAGTTATTTTTGCTGGAGAACTTCTCTACATCGAACCTTGTGCTTGATCTCATCTTCTCGTCTCAAATCCGAATTCTACTCCACCCCAACTTTATCTTTGATACCACTTGTTGGGAATAACGGTGCCGGCAGCGAAAGCGAAAGCCGAACAACACCACAGCAGAATATAAAATCAAATGAGAAACACAATGCAATCACACCACACAAGCATTCAACCACAAGAGACAATCCGATTTTACGTGGAAAAATTCCTCAACGGATAAAAAACTACGGCATAAAGCAATCCACTATGATTCCAGAAAATTACAAAGATTGACAGCCCACAAGCAAGGAAAAACAAAGAAAACCCAAGCTCGCTCTCTCTCTCTCTCTCAAAACACTCTCTCATCTTCCTAACACACTTGGAAACCTTGGACACCTTAAGATTACACCTAAAATCGGATTCATGTCATATATATAGCAACTAAACCGACTTTAGAAACATCTTATGCAGATCCACGTAACTGCGAAAGAAAACGCGTGCCAACACAAAATCTGTCCAGAGGAAAATCAACATGAATTCGCACATCTACCTCACCTCAGACCGATCACCCGACCGGTCTGAGCCCCCTGCAGACCGGTTGCCCGTTCAGTCTAGGAAGATAGAAAACTGTTCAGTGCCTTACTGGGGGTTCCCTCGGCCAAAGGCAGACCAGTCTGAGCACCCGAACCCTGAACAGTTTGAAGGCTCTCCAACACGCTCACCTCAACACGTCATTGCATATGATTGGGTTTCCATGCATGCAAGTGTTTTCTGCTAAAGAGATGGGCCTGTTTGGACGTACACATGAATCTGTTTGGCAATGATTGTAGACACATTCAAAAAAGAAGCTGCATTATTCGCGTTTTCCAGCCTTTCCCACTTTAAATCACAAATGATATACGAACAGTCCCATTGCGATCTCGCTTTTATGATTCAGACGCAACGCATTCCATCCGGATTGGGAAGTAGGGATGTCCAATCGACACATACATGAAATGGTATTCTTCAGTAATGTAAAACTGACAGAAACGTTAGTTAAGCCCATAACAAATGTGGGCACTTCACCAGTAATCCTTGCAAGAACAAGACCCATCTCTAAAATGATGGAATCGGCTGCGGTCCCTGACGATGATCTCCCGATCAAACACCTTAGATATGATCTTGGTCGCCACATGGCAGTCCACGCACACCCTCAAGTTCTTGATCACTGTGATGGGCGTCCCACCGGGTGTGCTGATGAGCGCAAAAGCTATAGCCAACTTCTCACTGTGGTAGCAGAGAGCCTTCTCCTTCTCCTCCTCCTCTATATCAGCCAGCACATTCGAAGTGCGTGGCACATAGCCCTGCAGCTTCAACAGCCTAGTGATCTCCTCCAACATTGCATATATCTCGTCCGTTCGTGGGTGGGACCGGTCTCCCATCACGAACTCATGGACGCAGTTCCCCACCTCGACTAAACTATGGCCTGGGGCCTTCCTCACCCCTTTCCTGAACATGGTCTTCCTGACCCTATGCGCATCGAGCCACCTTCCTTCGGATGCATATAGATTAGACAAGAGCACGTAGTCGCCGCAGTGGCCAGGGTCCAATTCAGCGAGCCATGACCGTGCAATCTCACCCAATGCAACGTGGCCGTGCATGGCGCATGCGCCCAACAGGGTCCTCCACACCACAGCATTGGGCTCCATTGGCATTTTCTTAATAAATTCATGTGCCTCATGGACCATCCCAGCCCTGCCCAATAGATCAACCATGCAACCATAATGCTCTATTTTGGGTACCAGTCCATACACGTCCCTCATCCTATTGAAGTGCCCAAACCCTTCACTGACCAAGCCACAATGGCTGCAGGCATACAGCACACCCACAAAGGTGATCTCAGTAGGCACCAGCCCCTCCCTCTCCATGCACTCAAACAGCTTCAGCGCATCCTCACCATACCCGTTCAAGGCCAACCCGACGATCAACGATGTCCATGACACGACGCTCCGGGACCCCATCTCACCAAACACCCGGTGGGCCTCCCTGATGGCCCCACACTTAGCATAAAAGTCAATGAGTGCATTGCCCACATGCAAGTTCCCAATCAACCCCACCTTCAAAACATACACATGGGCCCTCCTCCCCAATGCCAACGCCCCCAACTCAGCACCAGCACACATCAAGCTGACCATGGTGAACCCATCTGGGCCCACCCCATGATGGCCCATCTCCCTATAAAGGGTCAGTGCCTCGTTGGGTCTGCCATTGATAGCATACCCATTGATGAGAGAATTCCATGTCACAAGGCCCTTCTCAGGGACCATCTCAAACACCTTGTAGGCATTCTCCACAAGCCCACAAGTGGCATACATATGGACCATTGAATTTTGTACAAAGACCAATCCATCAAGCCCATGTTTGATGGTTTGGGAGTGGACCATCTCACCCACACGTGTGGCCATCAGCTTGGCTATGGCCTTGAGGAGGAAGGGGTATGTATGGGTGTCAGGGGGGATGGATGATGCATGCATGTGGTGGTACAGATGCATGGCATGATGTGGGGTGTCACTTTCAGCATAGCCTTTGATCATGGTGTTGTATGTGAAGATGGTGGGTCCATGGATGTGGGTGAAGATGATGTGGGTATATGGCATGGGAGCTGAGATGGAGACTAGGGAGAAGATGAGATGCTTGCCTATGCATGGATCTGTGATGGGGATGCCATGCCTTATAGACCATGCATGGATTTGGATGATATTGGGGTAGGATTTTTGGGTTTGGAGGAGGGCAATGCATTTTCTGAAGGTGGGGCCCTTTGTTGGGGTTTGGAGGGTTGAGAATAGGAGGAGGTTGGGGAGGTTTGGGTGGAGAGAGGTGGGCCACCTTGAGTGCATTAGATCATGGCAGTTGATTGGATGGGCCTTTTGAGAAGAGAGGCTTCTTGCTGTTTGTTTTTATGTAATGTTGATTTGGGGGTGGGGACTAGGTAGTGCCTGCAGCACGAAGCCCTGTGGGGCCCACCACGATGTCCGTGTGGAATCCACTCCGTCCATCGGTTTTGTCAGCTCATTTGAGATGAGGGCCCAAAAGTGAGGTAGATACAGGACCCTAGTGGGCCACACCATAGGAAAGAGTGAGGATGGAAATGCCCACCATTGAAACCTTCCTGATGCTCTATGTCTATATGCCATCTAAACCGTTCATAAGGTGATTCCCACCTGGATGAAGGGAAAACACAGAAATCGGCATGATCCGAAACGTCTGTGTATGGTAACTACCGTACATTGTGGCTGTGTGGGCCCTCCATTGAGTGCATTAGATCATCACCGTTGATTAGAAGGGGCCTTATGAGAGAGGCTGCTTCTTGTCCGTTTGACATATATCTGAGTGGAATCGGATTGCGTCCTGAGTTACTCAGAACGCTCTTATCGTACCGAGTAAACTCAGTTGGGCCCACTGTAAATGTATGTGGTTTATCTACACCGTCCATCCGCTTTTTCCAGCTCAATTAAGTAGTTGAAACCAAAATTGAAGCATACCCAAAACTCAGGTGGACCATACCACAAGAAACAGTGGGTATAATGATTTTCACCATTGAAACCTATGGCCCGCACTGATGTTTATTTGTCATCCAACCTGTTCACAAGATCACGCAGACATTGATGAAAGAAAAAAACAAATATCAGCTTGATCCTAAACTTCCGTGGTCTTCAAGAATTTTTCAACGGTACACGTTCAATTCACATTATTTTATGTGGTGTGGTCTAATTAAGCTTTTACCATGCTTCGTTTTGTAGAACTAAGCCTTAAAGTCATCTGTTAAAATGGATGAACAAGTGAATAAAACAAATAAATTACAGTGGACCCATAAAGTTTAGTCAGTACACAATCCGCTTCTTGTCTGCGTAGGGTAGAGAGGTTTCTTATCATTTTTTATTACTTACACGCACTTACACCGGCATTTTTATACCATAATGGTTAAAGACCCGGGTGAAGAGGTGGCTGTCAGCCAGCCACCTCTGCCCAATCGAAAACTTGAGTAGGCCACACAATGTAACATTGGTAATTTCCGTCAATTTCAATTTTTAATATTCTTCATTAAAATTATCTTATTTTACCACTTGTTAATCTTTAGTGTTCGATCATACTCAATACACTAGTATTATTAACAAAAGACTGTACAAATTCGATTATATGACCTTAAAAATTAAAAATACACCCAACGACCTAGATCTTAAGCCAAATAATGTAATATATGAATGTAAACTCAAGACTCAGGTGGACTACACCACCCAATAAAATCAAACCCTTGTGATATAGTGAAGGCCTACCTAAGATCAACTCAACTAACTATTTGGATCACAACTATTCCAGTGTATAAGATCAAATTAGTCAAATTACCCATATAACTTAGAAATCGACGGTTGATGATGAAAATCCTAAATCGCCATTTCCAGTAACTTTTTAACAACCAAACCTTAATACTCACAAAATCTCACCATATACCTTCAATGACCATCATCCATCATGTAGATCCCACCTTTGACGTGAACTGCCATTTCAATGGGACCTACTCGATGTGCATGTTCCTGTCATATTGGGCCAAAATGTGATGTGGGTCATCTATCATGTAGGGCTACCTTTGATGTGAACCTTTCATTACGTGGGCTCACCTTGATAGTGAGGCCGTACTTCAATATGAGTCATTCATTATGAGGGCCCCCATCTTTGATGTCCACCATCCATCATATGGGTCCTACCTTTGTTGTGGACCATTATCATGTGGGGCCCACATCAAGTAGGTAGTCCATCATGTGGGACCCATTTGATGTCCACCATCCATCATGTAGGTCCCACCTTAGCTGTGGACCGTCCATCATGTGGGTTCGAACCTTCAATATGGGTCATTCATCATGTAGGCCCACCTTTAATGTCAACCTTCCATCATGTGGTCCCACATTCAATATCCACCATCTATCACTTGGATCCTACCTTTGATATGGACCGTCCATCATGTGGGTCCCACATTTGTTGTGGACCATCTATCACATGGGGCCCACTTGATGTGGATAGTCCATCATGTGGGACCCACCTTTGATGTTCACCATCCATCATCTAGGTCCCACCTTTGCTATGGACCATCCATCATGTGGGGCCCAACCTTCATTGTAGGTCCACATTTAGTGTCAATCTTCCATCATGTGGTCCCACATTCAATGTCCACCATCCATCATGTGAGTCCCACCTTTGCTATGAACCGTTCATCATATAGGGCCAACTTGACATGGATAGTCCATCAATCACGTGGGGCCACATTTTAATGTGCGTCATCCATCATGTGGGACCCACCTTTGGTGTTCATCGTCAATCATGTGGGGCCCAACCTTCAATATGGGTTGTTCATCATGTGGGCCTACCTTTGATGTCAACCTTCCATCATGTGATCTCACCTTCAATGTCCCCCATCCATCATGTAGGTCCCACCTTTGATGTGGGCGTTCATCATGTGGGGCCCACCTTTGATGTGACCACGCATTATGTGGGCCTACCTTGATGTGGAAACCCACAATCAATATGGGCTGTTCATCATGTGGGCCCTACCTTAGAGATATTTTAAAGAATAGAAGAGGGTAAGATGGGAACTAGTTAACCAGTTGAAGGATAAACTTGTCCAAAAATTAATTTAGAATGCCTACCAACTTAAGTTAAATAAGCTTTTAAAGAAAAAGTGGCCTCCCTATCACTTATTATTTAAAAACTTTTTTGTTAGTTTTTAAAAAATTAAGCTTTATGAAACGGTTTATTTTCATAATAAAAGCTTACTCTTTTTGGAATAAGCAAATAAGCTCTTATTAATAAATTTGCCAAATGCCCTCATAAATAAAAAACCCTATGGGTAACAAAGGTATCATTGGACTATTAAACTATTGTACTTGTGACATATCAATGATACTCCAAAGTAGTCTAATTATTAACCGTATCGCTAAAATCACATCAATTGAGCAATCTAAACCATCCAAATGTTGGCTGTATAATAATCAATTAAAAAACACTAACAAGCCAGTGTTGTTGGGGATCTTTACATTTATGGCCTACCTAGGCTCAAAACTTCATCTTTTTCATCCAAAGCATAAATTTAGAAGTTATTTAGCTAGCTATAAATGCGTGCATACAGTGGTAAACAAACAACCAATTATAATAACTGTGTGTTGTTAAATTCACCTTCCAAGCCAAGCAAAACTCAACCTTATAATAGGTGAGCCCTACCATAATGCATATGTTATATTCACATTGTTCTTTTTTTTTTACAGGGCACGAGTCCAAAAATAAAAAAAACATTTAAATCTTGAGTAGACCACACTACAGAAAACAGTGAGGATTGAACACTAACCATTGAAAACTTCTAAAAGCCACAAAAGTTTTTGATCTGCCTCATTTCTTGTCTCATGCCTTAAAATAATTGGATAACATTAATGAATAGCATAGATAAAACATATACATCGTAATTGGGCCTATAAAATTTAGGTCAGACCCTTTAAAAATACCCATACCTATACACATATTTACTTGACAATAAATGCCGGTGAAGCTATTATTACTCATTTATCTTACTTTACAAACATTTATAGTTAACCATACATGCCTTTAAATAAGCTTATTAATCATTACACAGACTTCTAATGCATTTTAATTATAACACAATATTTGAATTAAAGGGGTGTTTGTTTTCCAATTAGGAAAATAGGTAATAATGATCATTTATACTAGTTTGGCATAAATGAGTATTTCCCCTGATGCTGCTTGAAAAGAATAGACTTAAATTCATAAGCCCTACCATGAGGTTTGTGACATTTTCATGCCGTCCATCCATTTTACTATAATACTTTGAGGCAAGCTCAAATGACCCTATACTATAGGAAATTATGGTCATAAAAGATTATTAACTCATTGTTTCATGAGGTGTGGCTCACCTGAGTTTTGGATCTGCCTCAATTTTGAGTTGTTGCCCTAAAACTAGCTTGCAAAATGGATGGACGGTGTGATGAGCCACATATCACAACAGCCCCACATGAAACCCCAACAATCCTCGATTTACAATAATTTCATGGTAATTGCGATTTAAATTTTAATTTATACAAAATACACCTGGCACATATGCCACGTGTCTGCGCCAAAAATTTTCCGATGGGAAGATCCTAACCTTGCAATTGGTCACCAACAAAGAGACGGTTATTAAGAAAGCAGATGCATGGTTCAAAATAAGCAAAGGATCAAATGGCTAGGATCTTCCAATCTGGGAGATTTTTAGCGCAGGGGTATCCAAGGTGGGGCCCACGGGAACGACGATGTGGTTCCCTGGGCAATGGGCCCTACTTGCGTGAATACATTGCGGCGGACGCACACTGTAGTTGACTTTGCCAGCAAGGCTCGCCCAAGCTACTCACACCGTCTGCCTCATCACACGGTCATCCACACCATTCATCTAGAAATACTATGGATTTTGGCCCACATGGAAAAAAGCTCATTGATCAATGATCAACGCCATCCATTTAAAGAAGTGTTAAAAACTGACTGTCTGGACCGTCGTTTTCATCTCCGATTATATATGGATAAAGTAAACTTCCATGATCAAGGTTTTACATGTATTCTATCTAACGTGCGGATTTTCAAATGGACGGTCCAGATTATTACTTGATGGGGCAGAAAGGGCGAGCCTTGGTAAAAATGGGGGTGTGTGCTTGCTGCAACGTAGACCCGAGTAGAAATCTGAGCTTGGGCGAGTCTCTAAGAGCGATCCTAATTAGCATTTTTCATGCAGTCTCGATTCTAGCATAGACGGTTAGTTCGCCAGGAGAAATGAAAGTTCTACTCGCGGGTAAATCGCCCCAACGTGACAATGAAGTAGAAATCCGTTCCGTTCATAAGACGAAAACTACCATCAAATATCTATTGGATGAAAATAAGCATACTAAGATGATCATGTGGACCATCCAATTGAATAAAATGGACGATTGAAAATGACTGATCACAGCTTCAGGATACCTATGTATATAGCTATTTAAATGATCTGAATTTTTTTATTACGAGGAACCATATAAGGACTCACTCAATGAACGTCAAGGATCTCGTATACAAATTCTAGACTGCCACGCGTCGGGAGTGTAAGGAATCGCGAGTAGCTTTGCATGTTGCTAGCTAGCAAGGGCATTCTCGTCATTTGCATTACGCACATGGGCACTTAGAAAAGGAGCTCGAACCCGCAATGCCCGCTTCTCTCTCTCTCTCTCTCTGTCTCTCTCTCTGCTTAACGTGCGCCCCAGATCCCGCTGCGCAGGTTATCGGGATCCCTGATTCGAAGCTTATCGTGCGCCGTCGTTGCTTCCTCTCCTTCCGGCAAGCTTCCGAACTTGAAGATTTAGGTCGGAAATTTCATCTCTTCTATCACTTTCCATGAATTCTTGGGATCAGGCATGTGATTTGAAGAAACCCTAATTAGGGTAATTAGGGTTTTTGGTGGGTTCGGTCTTAGGGTTTCGATTTCGATGCATCCTTTCATTTCTTCGGGACTTACTTTTTTATTTGTATTCTGTAAAGAATCTTGATTTCTAGGGTTTGGAATTCGTTGAGGTTTATCGATTTCGCGGGTTTCGTTTTCGTGGATTCTTTGTTTTCATTGACGAAATTATCGGAGTGGCCGAAATGTGTCGAGTCGTTGAACTCGAATTGGAGATCCTGGCCGTTCGCTGGGCCGGCCTTATGGTGCTGATGTACTGACCAAAAATCTAGGTCAGTCCAGCCATCGGGTGGGCCACGCCTCTATGAGAACAATGGACGGTTGAAATGATGGCCAGTAATCCGCATTCTGCATATACTTTTGGTCTGTCTGATGAGTCGGGACTGGCTTGATTTTCGGGTTGGGTCATTAGCGAGATGCGCCTGATGAACGGACCGGATATTGCAAATGATTGCCACCTGGCTTGTGGTTTGCGACTCGTCTTCTTTCATTGGGTGCCGATTGATTCTACTGGCATTCAATACTGCAGTTTGATATGTAAAAGTTGTATGGATTTTGAGTCTGTATGCATTTTTTCATGAATTTCTTTACTTCTTTAACTACGATTGTGATGATGGAAACTGCAATTTGTTAACCCCCCCCCCCCCCCCAACCTGCTGGTAACATAAGCTCAGTCTGAAGGGCTAAAGACTGCACAACAGATGAAAAAGCAGTTGCTAAACCCAAGAATCGGAAAATCATGTGGGACGACGCACATTCTCTTACTGTAGATGCATACCCACATGGAACCTATCACGGTCATCCATATAGTTGCCGAGTTGGGAAATGTATGTGAGAAACATTTGGCAACATTAATTATAGTTGTTACCAAAATGAGGGAAGTAAATGTTGGGAATGTGAAGCGAGAAATATCGGTTTTGTTTTTTTTGTTTTTTTCTTCTAGGGGAAGGTAAATGCAGTCCCACCAGGTACTTGACTTTCTTTTTTATTGTTGATTGTGAGCCCAAAGAGGCAAAGAGCACCTCTACTTAGAAACTTCCCCAATTCTGCACTACAGAATTGCACATTACCAAAGGCCCTCCAAAATTCATCATTGCAAACATCCCGCAGGCTCCTTTAGATTTCTAGCTCAAAACTAAGACATAGTTTCAAAAAATTGTAGTGACCATGGTGGCATGGCTAATGGTCCTGGTTGATGGTTCTTGAATTCATTTCGTTCCATATTTAGTGCGGAACCATAAGAAAGCGTAACATCCAAAATGCTCTCCTTCTACCCACTGTGTGTCGCCTATTATCCATTCCCCAGGGGGGCATCACCATCGATACTGGCAGTCTGGCATAGACCATGCGACACCCGCCTTACTCATTAATAGGAACAAGCACTACTGGTTTGTGAGCAATGATAATGTTCAAATCGACCTTTGGATATAATGGAGTCAATCTATCGCAAGGTCTTCAATGACAGTAATAGTGGCTGTAATGGTCACTGCATTACCATTATGATACGGGCTAAAATGGCCATTATGGCCTAAAAAAAAAAACTGTATCGGTCCCATAATACGTAATGGCTCCCACCATTGCAGCTGTTACATAATCGTTTTTGCATACCTTAATCTATCATGTCATCCATTCTCGGGTTATCAATACAGCAGCAGTCACCAGTGTACATTAAAACACATAAGCACTTATTGGGCTTATTTGGTGAAGATGGAAGGCATGCTGGTTTTATATGCTCATGATTGCAACATTATAGAATGGAGGAACACGTAAAATCACCATATTAGTTTAACATCGAGGCTTGGAATTTGATCGTTCCACCTTTTGTACCAGAAATAATATCCCCCTTTCCTTTACTTCATAGTATGAATCCAGTACATGTCTGTCACCTTAAAACTCAGCTGTCTTGAATGTAGTGCTACCAGTGTTGTCATATGCAATTGCATAAGCGGTTATGCCATCGCCATATGCCATTTTGGACCAATGGACCACATACGGCATATCCAGTTATTGTGCCATTGGGGCTTATGTGGTCGCATAGAGAAGTATGCGACTGCATAACCATAGTTATGCAGGTTATGCCATTGCATACACAGTATGGCATATGCTAATTGCGTTAATTACTTTAATTATAATGTGGTGATGGCATAACTTCCCAATGGTCAGATTTCTGACTGTTGGGACTTCTTTGTTTGCTTCATCTCACTTTTTGTCTATAAATAGAGCACTCCCACCTCCCTATTTTCGTGACTCTATTACTCTCTTACTCCCTGTCCATTCTAATTCTCTCATCTCTGAATCTATCTAGTCTCTTGATTCTCCTACTCTCTCTCACACTTTATTACTCTCACTCTCTCTTAAAATGACATCAATAAAATTTGTATATTGTTTTTTCACATTTTCTAGTATATGCATTTATTTGATTAGTTGTTAGTTGACTTGTTATAGTCTAATAGTCTAATAAAGCTATATATATATATAAAAAAAACAATGTACTACACTTACAGTACTTACAAATAATTTTTCTCACATATATATTTTTTCATTTTTCCTTGTATTTTTCGTTTTTATTTTTTCCAAAAAAAAAAAAGGAAGAAAGTTTAGGGGGTTGTGTGGCTGCGCAATTATGCCATTGCAAGCGCACAGGCCCCTTGGGTCGCACGAGATCACTTATGCCATTTGACCAAATTGATTGTTACTTGCTCATGGAGTGAAGGCTCGGAGACTAGCTATAATAATCATGTTTGAGTTTGTTGTTTAAAACATGTCTAGAATATTTTCCTTATCCATAACGATTGTATTTTATTTTTTATGGCTAAGCACATCTTCCTGAAAGGGAGAATTAGAGAAGCATGAATGAGTTTTCAATATGCTTAGAGGACGGTCAGAAATCAATGGCATGTTATGGGGAGGAAACATTTTGAGGGTGTGGAAGGCTAGGTTTGGTTTGGAATCCATGTCGACGGAAAAAGCTAAGCTTGTCAAGCTTTTCCCAAAGCGACCAAGCTAGCCCAAATTCATCCTCATTAGAGGTTGCCGAACAACTATTCAATTGAGGAGCCTGTTTCTTTTGAAGGCTGATGCCCTTTTCGAGGGGTCTTAGATCTTTCAGTGACCAAGCTAGCCCTGTCGAGTTTTTCCCAAAGCGACCAAGCTAGCCCAAATTCATCCTCATTAGAGGTTGCCAAGCAACTATTCAATTGAGGAGTCTGGTTCTTTTGAAGGCCGATGCCCTTTTCGAGGGGTCTTAGATCTTTCAGTGAGGTAGTTTCTAATGGGGCAATTCCTAGCCAATGAATCTGTTTTTCGAGGATGAGGGGCTTAAGGCAGAATTGGGAATAATATTGTAAGAGATAGGATAAGACAACTAGAAAGTAGCTTCCTGGTGTTAGTTGTTAATGAAGCAGTCATGGTGGATGTAATTGATGATTGGATTGTGGATAGAACAGGGTTCCATGATCTTAAACCGAGAGTTAGGAAGTTGGGAGGGTTGAAAATCTTGATCTAGTTTGCCTTTGCAGCGGGTGTGGAACTGTCCTCTATGTTGTAGGAATAGTGCTAAGGGACCATGTAGTTGTCTCCTTCAGTGATCGGAGTTGGTGGAGGATGGAATGACTAGTCAAGATGGGTTAGAGTATACAATATTCCCTTGGTTATTGGAATTTATTGCCTCGCCATCAGAGCCTGTCTTGAGGTATTGGAAGTAATTAACTCCATATCATTTTCTTTGGAGGTAGTGGAGTTTGCATGGGTCAATTTTTGAGGATTGCTTTCTTGGGAAGGCTCTAAATCTCTGAAATTACGATTCGTCAATTGTTACTTTTAGTTCAAGTCGGTATGAGAATTTTTTTTTTTTTTTTCTACCAGATTTTCTTTTAGGGCCATCTGGATTCATAGCAAAAGGAAAGGAAATATTGTTTCTTATGAATCCTTGTTTCCAGGAAATTGTGGGAAAGGAAACATTATTTTCCTTATTTGCTTTTCAACAAAGATTTTCCTATAAATTTAGGATATATTTTCAATTTTGTTGTTTGGCAAAACAATTTTTTTTATCAAGAAAAACATTCTAGGTAGTTACTAGCATGTGTCAAATTAGCACACATGGGATGCTTGAAGATGGATAGTGGCACATATGGGTGCTTGAAGCTGAATTGTGGCACACGTGATACATGTGATGTGCTTGAAGCTGTATGATGGCGCATGTGGCACAAGACACACATTGGCACATTTGACACGGGGTCACTTGAAGCTAGATGGCAGCACTTGTGCCAGGTGGTTACTAGCATGTGTCAAATTAGCACATATGGGATGCTTGAAGATGAATAGTGGCACATGGGGCATATGTGGGTGCTCGAAGTTGAATTGTGACACATGCAGTACATGTGACGTGCTTGAAGCTGCATGCTAGCACGTGGCACAAGACAGATTGACACATTTGAGATGGGCACTTGAAGCTAGATGACAACACTTATGCATATTGACACCATTGTCACATGTGACATATTTGGAGCAATTTAAGATGGACGATGGTGCATTTGAAAGAGTGCTTTGCACATGTGGGGCACGAGAGAAGATGAATGGTGGTGGTACATGTGTCACATTAGCACATGTGGGGCGCAAGAGAAGATAGATGGTGTCACATGTGGCACATTAGTACATGTGGGGCATAGGAGATGGATGGTGGGATGTGGCACATTGTGCACATGGGGCATTGTGCACATGTGGGGCATTACTGAAGATGGACAATGACTCATTTGGCACATTGACACATGTGCAACATGTGAGGCGATTGAAGATGGCTGGTGGGACATTTAAGCTAAACCCTAGAGGAAAATTCATTTTTCTTCCATCATAGGAAATGCCTTTCATCCTGAAAAAAGGGAAAATGCCTTTCTTAGGGTGGAGGTGGGAAAATAAATTTGTTTATTTTCCAACAAAGATAGAAAGTGGGAAAGGGTGTTTCTTGCAAATTCCCACAATGAAAGGCTTGATAAACTAGGGCTGAAAGTCGGGCAGTTTGGGTCGGGTTGGTGCTCAACCCTAACCCAACCCAACGCTCATATAGCTCAACCCTACCTTGGGTTGGGAATTCTCAACCCAAGCCCAACCCAAGCGGGCTTGGTCGGGTTGGTTGGGTTGATACATACTAATATTTTCGTTATTGGATTAGTCTATTATGTTTCAAAACGCGTCTTATTTTTTTGTACCTATGGCTTTGTTAATTATATATGTAATTATTTATATTAAAGAACTTCACTTTTTCTAAACAAACGAGCTAAAATATAGGATAACTACGCCTCTAACACTCAAGCGTATCAAATTCAAGCATATCAAATTTTAAACATTTTAAGTTTACTTATTAAACTAATAAGTTTCCTTAACTAATGTATAATTTATTATAAGTAACTTGTATATAGATGGGGTTCGGGTTGGGTCGGGCAACCCGAGACCTCAACCCAAGCCCGACTCAATCTTTATCGGGTTGGTGTTTGCATAGCCTAAGCTTGAGATTGGATCCAATACTTCCTGCCCAAGCCCAACCCAATGTTGGGTCGGTCACGGGTCAGTCGGGTTGAACCCGCTTGACTTTCAGCCCTATGATAAACAACGGAAAGTGAATTTCATGGGAACAATGTTTCCTTTCCTTTCCATGAATCCAAACATGCCCTTATGTCACTTGCCGAGACCTCTGTGTTGACATGAGACAACAATGGGAATCAATTTCACTTCGATGAGAAGTCATGAATATGGTGGAAGGGCTCACGAATCACTCTAGGAAGACTGATTTGAGCAGAATGCAAGTGGTCAAAAGTTGCTGAAAAGAAAGATGGGGAATGAAGTCCCAAAGTTTGTGGGGCACCAAATGGGCTCGAAGCTTGGTGGGAAACATGACAACCCTTTACCGGTGGAGCAAATGTGCTTTGATAGTTGGGTTCAACTCCTTTAACTTAAAAGTCACATATCTAAGTGAGCCATCGAGATTTAGGGGCCTGTGAAGGTGGAGATCACATGGCGTACACTATCGTGACATGGCGAGATAATGCAAAATGGCTTCAGCTTATATTGAGGAAAGCCATGTGGTTTCTCCAGCACACGTGACTAATGGAGGCATGTGCTGCTTGTGGTCAATCACACCCTCTCTTTGAGGGCATTACGTGAAGAGTCTTATTTGAAGCCTACTTACTCCCTGTATTTGGACCCTTAGGATAGTGCAATGAGCTTCTCCAAAGGATTTCAAGGTGGTATGCGAACCATCGTTCACCACTTCCATTGTTGGCTCGAGGTTCTATGATTTTGAAGCAATATCATTATTACATGGACTCTTCAGAGGTGCAACGTCATCAACGCTTGGATTAGTTAGAGTGTAGAGGGCTAGAGGCAGTCATGTGTGAATTCGAGCATTAACATTCTTTTGAAAGGTAATTCGTCATAACCAAATACTTAATTCCCTATTTCACCTTGATTAATTTGGAAGATTCCATTGAAGACAATAATGTGTAGAGTGTATTTGGTGTTATGGTTAGGTTCAAGCCTTTGTCGGTTCATGTTAGACTGCTATATCCTTCAATGAGTATTGTTTGGACGAGAAAGAAATGATGAGGAGGTTGTAATGGGCTCTAGAAATGATGATTCAGATTAGTAAGGCAGTTGGTGTTTCATTCGACAAAATAGAGGTAGATTTCAAATAATTGCTAATGCTTGAGCAATGATTTGACAAATTCTCGAGTACAATTGCCAACAATCATTAACACAGACCCTGGGATGGAAAAAACAGAAAGGAATGCGAGAATTATTAAGATTTAGTTCTTTAATAAATTATGACAAGTGAAGGGGACTCCCTTAGGTGGAAGATTTTGGCTAATGTCCTTGCCAACAACCTTTGAGTGGTTTGGCAAGGGTGATTTCTTAGATTATAGGAGGCTTTTTTTCATGGAAAATGGATATTGGATGACATTGTCATTGCTCACATGTACATTCGTTGGAAGTACAAAGATGGTTCTCCATGGCTCCTTTGTAAGCTTGATTTTGAAAAGGCTTATGATTATGTGGATTAAGAATTTTAATATTTGCTTTGATGAATGGGTTTTGGTCTACAGTGGATGATGGAGTGTGTTGCTTCTGCGTGATTATTCCATTACTATCAGCGGAGCCTTAAAAGGTTTTTTTTTCCTTGAGAATTGAGAGGTGTGCATCAAGGTGATCCTTTTTTCTCTTACTTGTTTCTGGTGATTGCTAAAGCCTTGAGCAGAGTGATTAACATGGCTGTGGGGGGAGCCCTATTGAACGCATTAAGGTCGAGTAGGATTTGCACTTGGCCTATTTGTAGTATGCAGATTATACCCTTCTTTTTGTGAAGCCTAGTCAAATTAGGTCATTAACATTCAAAGACTCCCAAGTTGTTGTGAAGTCGTCTCTAGTAAGAGAATTAATAAATAAAAAAGTTAGATTCACATAAGGGAGATGGCCTAGGATCGTAGCTCATGAGTTTTGCAATGATGGAAAGTTTCCATGCACTTTCCTTAGTTTTCTGTTATATATTGAGAAGCATGCCATGCAATTGTGGAATATTGTGCTGGAAATATAAGCTTTTGGCTTTGATAAGTAGATACGTGTCTCAAAGCTGCTCTTTTGAATTTTCATATCTAAGCCGAAATTTGCCTATCTCCGCTTGGAAACGTAGATACTTATCTTTCTCGATAGTACTTTCCTCTCTCACTCTCTGATTTCTTCTCCTCCGGTCGGCTACCACGAGGCATGGGAGCCTCTTTCATTGCTCTTATCCCGAAAGTGGAAGGAGCAACCCTCCTTAAAGATTTCTAGTCTATCAGTTTGCTGGTAGGGCTTACAAAATCTTGGCCAAAATTCTAGCCTCTAGACTTTGGCTGGCTCTCTTCAAAATTATCTCCAAGTCTTAAGGTGCCTTTGTGGCCAATCAACAGATCCTCGATTGTGCCCTCATAGCCCATGAAAGCATTGATTCTCGACATTGTGATGGCAAAAGTGTTTTATGTAAACTAGACATTGAGAAGGCCTTAGATCATGTGGATTGGGGCTATTTGGACTACATGCTGGGCAATCTCGGCTTTGGGCTGAGATGGCATAGTTGGATTACCGTTTGCATTTCTTTGGCTAGGTTCTTTGTCTTGGTCAATGGATCTCCTAAAGGTCTTTTTAGCTCCTCCCGTGGCCTCAAGCAGGGTCTGCTCTCCCCCTTCCTCTTTGTAATTGCTACTGAGGGCCTTAGTAGGGTGTTGAGGAGTGGGTAGACCGCTGGCCTCTCAACACATTCATTTTGTTGATGACACATTGCTCTTATGTGAGGTCTTGGAAGTCGTTGTCAATAATTTTAGGAAAGCGATCTGTTGCTTCTGGTCTTCGAACCAACTTCTCAAAAAGCGAGATGTTGAACATTGACCTCCTTTCCACTGATCTCTCTTATCGTGCGAGGTGGTGTTTGAGTGTAAGGTTGGCTCCTTCCCTTCCACAGTCCTTGGGTTGCCCCTTGTATAGGAAGCCGGCCAAGCACCTCTGGGATGTGGTCATTGAGTGAGTTGAGCAAAAGTTGGCTTCCTGAAAATATCGATGCCTCTCCCTAAAGGGTCATCTCACCTTGATCAAAGCCTCCATTTCTAATCTCTCCACATATTTCCTCTCCCTTTTTCGCTGCCCCAAAATGGTTATACAGAGGATCAATAAGCTTCGAAGAGATTTCTAAGCTGGCTCCTTCCCTTCCACCATCCTTGGGTTGCCCCTTGTATTGGAAGCTGACCAAGCACCTCTGGGATGTGGTCATTGAGTGAGATGAGCAAAAGTTGGCTTCCTGAAAATAACGATGCCTCTCCCTTGGGGGTCATCTCACCATGATCAAAGCCACCATTTCTAATCTCTCTACACATTTCCTCTCCCTTTTCCGCTGCCCCAAAATGATTCTACAGAGGATCAATAAGCTTAGAAGAGATTTCTTGCGGAGATGGAACTCCGAGGGGCACAAGTTCAACTTGCTTGGTTGGTATGATGTTTGTAAATGTCTCTTGGAAGTAGATGCTGGCATCTATGAGCTGGCCATTTTCAATTATGCTCTTCTTGACAAATGGCTTTGGCGCTTCAGCTTAGAGGAGGGGCGTTGGTGGAAAAGGAGATTGTCCAGGAAGTATGGACTGCAAGTTGAGGGGTGGTTCACCAAACGTTCCTTTCTCTATAGATCCTCGTCTATGTGGAAAGCAATCTTGGCCCTTAAGCCCCAAATGTTGGAAGGCCTTTGTTTTGCACTTGGCAATGGCCTCTGTATTTTTGGATGGATTGTCGGGCTTCTGATAGGCCCCCTCTTCCCTTCTCTGGTGGTGCTGGTTGCTTTGGATCTTAATGCTACTATAGCTTCTTGTTTCTCTGATGTGGGATCTGGGGTTTGGTGTCCTCCTTGCAGGAGAACCTTATTGGACTTGGAGTTGGAGAACTTCAGTCTTTTAAAGTTGTTGGGAGGGATTAGTCGTTCTGATAGGCCCGCTCTTCCCTTTCTCTAGTGTAGGCTTTGGATCTTATTGTTACCGTAGCTTCTTGTTTCTTTGATGTGGGATATGGGGTTTGGTGTCCTCCCTGCAGGAGAACCTTATTGGACTTGGAGTTGGAGAACTTTTTCAGTCTTTTAGAGTTACTGGGAGGGATAAGTCATTCCTCCGGAGTTCCTAATGTGCCTGTTTGGTCTCGGGAAAGCTTCGACAAATTCTCTGTTCTCTCGTTTCACAAGTCTCTTAGTAACTGCTTTGTAGCTTCCTATATCTTTTTCCCTCCCTTTTTCTTGTCCTACAGTGCTCTGTTGAAAACTGCACCATTTGCTTGGTTTTTGGCTTGAGGTAGAATTCTAACCGTTGACAGTCTACAAAGATGGGGAATGATTCTTCCCAATGTTTGCCTATTATGTTTGAAAGCAAAAGAGTCCATTGATCACTTGTTCGTCCTCTACCCCTTCGCTCGTGAAATATGCTTTGCCATCCTTAGCCTCCTCCCTACCTGGATCATGCCCTGTTTTGTTCAGGACCTTCTGTTTGCTTAGCATGGTGGTGAAGAAGCGGGGCTTAGATCCTAAAGTCATTTGGCTGTCTTTTGGGCTATCTGGAGAGAGAAACAGTCGATGCTTCTAAAACTCTTCCTCTCATTCGGCTCGAGTTGTGGCTTTGATCTTCAAACACATTACAGATTGGGCATCTTACCTTTTGGCTTTCATTCGCAATGGTCCCCCCCCCCCCCCCCCCCCCCCCCCCCCCCCCCCCCCCCCACTTTCGGTCTGGGCCTTGGCCCAACTTGAGTTGTATTGTAGTTTAGGCTCCTTTGTTTTGGTTGTTGCTTTTTGTTCTTTATGTATTTTCTTTTGGTTTCTGTATATTTTCATTTGGTGTCTATCTCTTGTTTTCTTTTTTTGGCCATTTGGCCTTCTAATAAAATTCCAGCAATCTTAAAATAAAAAAAGAAGAAAAGGAAAAGGAAAAAAGAAAAAAAAGTAGATAGTTATCTCTGGGGTTGTCGGAGGTTTTCTAGTCTCATCAAAATGGGGAAATGGGGATGAAGGTTCTTAGAATCTTAAATTAAGTATCCTTGGGAAGTGGCCATGGAGGGTTTGGTATAAATGAGGTTAGTTTTTGGAAACATGTTATCTTAGGTAAATATGGTGCTTAGCCTAGAGGGTGGTTGACCCTCCCCTCTTTATGCAGAGCATTAGGAATTTGGAAGGTTGTGGTTAGTGGGACTGATGGCTTTATTGGAGGTGTGGCTTTTTAGGTGGGAGATGGAGCTAGAACCATATTGTGGGAAGTCAATTCCTTGTTTTGCCGAATTTTTTGACAACGATGCAATGCCTTGTGACCAACAATTGACTATTAGTCAATGCTTTTGTGTGATGAATGGTGCTTTTGTGTGGTCCTCTCGGTTTCATAGAAATCTACTTGTTTGGAAAGTTGAATACAAAAGTAGATTTGGAAAGGAAAACATCACATCTGAGGATCTATGGAAAAGAAATGTACTAAGCTTGTTTGTTTTAGTACACGTGATCTCCATGGAAATGTGGTAAGGGGAATGGTTAAAAAGTGAGATCTCTCTCAAAAACCTAGAAATCTCCATTTCACAAGTTTTCTTTTGAGGAAATGGAAATCACCCTTTTTTAAGAAAACTGTGAAAATGGAAATTGATTACTATAGCTGAATTTTGTTTCCACAAACTGTGGAAAATGTCGCATTTGGGGAAAATGATTTTATTTCCACAGTAGAGAGAGGATTCCATGCCGATCCAAACAGTAGATAATGAATTGTCCCCTTCAAATTGTAGGGACAAATGGCATTGGATTGGAAAGTTTTCGGTCAATTCCTTGTGTCGTTTCCTTTGTGGCGATCCATCTCCTTCAGATTGTAGGGACAAATGGCATTGGAAGCTATCTTCTTTCTGAAAGGCATTTCCTTATGTGGTTTCCTTTGTGGCAATCCATCCTCTTCCTACCTCAATTGGTTAGTGGTGAAGAATAAATCTGTTGACAATCTGAGGAAAGAAGAATGCTTATCACCATTGTATCTATTATGTGACCAAGGAGGAAAAGAAAATGCTATCAACCATTGTATCTATTATCACCGTATGCCTACCGTGTTAGCCTCGATTTTTAAATCCATGCCATTCATCCATTTTTACATATCATTTTATGCCAAGATCCAAAAAATAAAGCAAATCCACATCTAAAGTGGACCATAAAACAAGAAAAAATGGAGAGTGAGACCTTTATGATGCACAAAAGTCTTCGATTAAACTGAAATTTGTGTGGTCCCTTCATCCCGGTCCTTGTGACCTTATCAACAAGTTGGATGGAAAATGTACATCATGTTGGGTCCCATAGTTAGGGACACATTATGGTGGGTCCCACGTTGGGAAGGATTTCTACTCAAATCCCACCTTTTTTTGAGGATTTGAAAAAGGGCTAAAAGTGCCTTTTTGAGTTCTCCTGGATTCCACTCAAATCCACTTCTCTTCAAATCCATGGTGCCAAACATGATAAAGCAACCAGTTTCTCCTCCTTTCCCTCACTTTCTCCTGGAATCCAGGGTGCCAAACGGGCCATTATGCGCCTCGAGAATGCTGAGTTAGTTGAACACCTGTTCATCCATTGCGAAGTTGTGATGAAGGTGTGGACATATTTCCTCAATGTGTTTCGCGTTTGTTGGGTGATGCTCGAGTTGGTTGATGACTTGATCACAACTTGGTATGGGGAAATGTACGTAGAAGTTATTTGTCATGTTTTTATCATGGAGTTATTGTGTTTTTAATAAAAAAATTATTTAAAAAAATTAATCTTACCCCTATATATATATTTAAACTTTAAAAATTATTATTAATTTATAGTAAATAGTTTTTAAATATTTACACTTCCAATAGAGGCTTGGAAGCAAGGTGTGTCGTAATGGTAATGATGGCTATAAAGGCCTCCCGTTACGATACGGGCCATGATTACCGTTACGGTCTCTTAAAAAATCTGAGAAAAACCTATATTGGCCTCGTAAAGAACTGTTACTTATGGGTCATTTTTCCCATAATGGCCATTACGACCTCAGAATCTCGGTCGTTGTCGTTATGTAATGGCAGTCACGGCCCATAACGACTGTTACAGCATGCCTTGCTTGAAGGTGTATTGGGGATACTGGGTTATGTTGGTTGACAAAGTTGTTCAACAAGATTGTAAAATCAAAAGAAGTATTGGATGAATGGTGAAAAAGTATCGTGGTATCTGTTTTTAAGAATAAAAGAGATAGAGATTGCTAACCATCGTAGAATTGAACTTGTGGGCCATATTATGAAACTTTGGGAGTGAGTGATTAGGCAAAGACTGAGGCATGAGACAAAAGCATAAAAAAAATAGTTTGGTTTCATGCCTGAGAGGTCTACCATTAAAGCCATTTGCCTACTTAGACATTTAATGGAGAATATAGGGAGAGGAGAAGGATCTCCGCATGGTTGTTGTTGACTTATATATGATAGGTCCTTAGAGAGTTAATTTGGTGGTGTTGGGAAAGAAATGAGTTTCAAGATGATATATTGACATGATTAATGATATTTATGAGGGAGTGGTAATAAATGTGTGGACCACTACTAGAGAGACAAGTGAGCTCACAACTACTATAGGCCTAGGATCGGCATTGAGCTCGTAACTTTTCGTATTGGTTATGATTGAGTTACTTGACGAGGCATTTGTAGGATGAGATCCCATGGTGTATGTTGTTTGCAAATGACATGGTTTTGATGGACGAGACAAGGGAGGGGTAACACAAAGCTAGATTTATGGAGGGGTCCTTCAGAATCTGAAGGATAAAAGGATTAAAATTAGTTGAACTAAAACAGAATATATGGGTGCGATTTTAGTAACCAAAGGAGTGAAAACGAGAATTAGTTGAGATTGCTGGCCAGGAAGCTCCCAAAATGACCTCTTTCGATACCTTGGGTCAATAATTCATGGCCAAGAAGTTCCTAAAATGACCGCTTTTGATGCCTTGGAGAGATTGAAAAGGATGTTGCCTATAAAATTCAAGACAAGGTATTCAAAATTGGTTACGTAATGGTAACGTTCATAACCGTTACGTGTTACGGGGCCAAAATGGCCGTAACAGCCGTTACAGAAAAAACAGCCCATAACGTAACAGCCCTGTAATGGTCTCATAACGGACCGTAACGGTCCCGTAATGGTCTTGTAATAGTTTTTTCAGAAAAATAAAAAAGGGCCATAATGGCCCGTATCATAACGGTAATGGTGGTGGCCGTTACTGTTATGGAACACCTTGATTCAAGCTGGTGGAAGAAATGGAGATGATGTGCCTCTGGAGTTTTATGTGATTAAGGTGTACCACTCGAATTGAATGAGAAATTTTATAGGATAGCTATAAGACCAACCATGCTTCCCAACCATCGACGGGTGAGCGTTTGTGTATACTGCTTTTGTGTGGCACTACAGTGCCCCTCCTAAGGTCGCGGTCTTTGCTTGGTTGGTGTGAAGGAACATGATGCTTACAATTGACAATCTTAGAAACAGGTCAATGGTCATTCCTAATCTGTCTCATTTGTTTGCTAGATGCAAAGTCAGTAAGCTGCTTGTTTATCCACTGCCCCTTTGCAAGATTGGTGTGGGAGAACCTCCCTTAAAAAAAAAAAAAAGATTGGTTTGGGATAGGTTTTTCAGCCTCTTTACGTGTCATGGGTGATGCTAGGGAACCATTGACGGCTTGTTCTTAGCATGGCATGGTGGCGGCACTGGGAAAAAAAGGCAAGGTCTTGTGGAGGTTAGCTGTGTTGGCCGGGCTTATGTGAGGGACAGCCAGTGCTTTCAAAATCAAAGCATAGCGGTTTTGAAGGTCTTTAAAAGGGTGAAGTCAGAGGTTTTGGGATGGGCTTCTAGTTTAAAAGTCATTGATGAGTGTATTTTTATTTCTTGAGTTGGGCTGCAATCATTGTTGTATCTTTGCTGCCTTTTTGGTGCTTTAATAAAATTTCATTCTTCTCAAAAACAAAGACAAGCCATGCTTATGGTATAGAATGTTGGGCAGTTAAGGAATAACATGTTCATAGGATGTGTAGTTGAAACAAGGATGTTGAGATGGGTGAGTAGCAAGATGAGGAATGACAGAATAGAAAGCGATCAGTTCTTCCGATCTTGTTTAAATGAATGCATTGGAGGGAACTTAGGAGCAGCACCAATAGGTATTAAGATGAGGGAAAATAGGCTTTAGATGGTTTGATCTTGTGATGGAGACCAAGAACTGCGCTGGCTAGGAGTGAGTTGGTAGAGGCTGAAGGCTCTAAACGGGCAAGGGAAAGGCCTAAAAGGACGTGGATTGGAGGTAGTGAGAAAAGATTTGATGACCTATGGTCTAACTGAAGGCAATGGCCCTTGGAGTGAATGGTGGAACATGATTCATGTAGCCGACCCTAATTATAATGCTTAGTTGACGATGAAGAAATAATTTAATTATATCCTGAGCCAGATTTTTCCAAATAATATGGTGAGAAAAATGTCGAAATCTGAAAATCTCCCTGAGAAATTCCCAGGCTGAGAAATTGCTGATAAAGAGATTTTTCACTATGGTTTTGGATTATGTTTTTCCATGTCATTTTGTACGAACCTTTCGGTATCATCCTGTGTAAACTGTCAGTGTTGCGCTTTCCATATGCTCAAATTGTTTGTATCGTTTTTGTAGAGGATTGCTGGGATGTACATAAATATTCATATATTCTATGTAACTGGATGTTTGATCTTCGTCAACCTGTTTCTTTCTTATTTCAGATGAAGGCCCGCCCCTTCTTGTGACTTTGGTATGATGGATCCTGAAGGCAAAAAGTTTGGAAGAGGTAAGATGTAATAGGATGCTTCTTATTGGCTATTAATCTTGTGTGGATTTTCATAGATATCTTGATCTGCAAAGTACATTTGAGATATTTTATTTATTTGTTTGGTCTGTCTATTTCATTGCGCTTTATATGGTTCACTCGGTTATAACTAAAATGATGCTGCATTCAGTTCTAAACTTACCAAATGTTTGGATGGTCACAGTTGGATTAGATTTCTAGCAAAGTTGGCTCACCTCACGTGATTTTCTTCTTCCCTTTTCTTTCTCTTCCTTTCTTTTCTTGCCTATGCTTTAGGTTTCCTGTATGGTTTTTTTTTTTTTTTTGTTTCTTCCTGATTTTTAAAATTTAGCTTGCACATCTTATACCATTGACTTTATATGAGAGTTATGTTTTTAAGTTTGTTTTGTGCTTCTTTTTCTTTTTATTTTTGGAGGGGGGATCCAATGTCTTGGGTTCCATTTCTCAAAAGGGATTCAACCAGGATCAGATGATACGCATATCCAAAAGGCCGGGCGGGTTGTATTATCATAACCGCTGTATTTGAGTTAAAAGGAGGAATGGTTTAGGAAAAGCTTTCAACTTTTCTTAACTGTCCACCTTTTCCTCAAATCCAGCGGTTTGGAATATCTGACTGGCCTTATTTTTTGGATATTGTGGTACCCTGTTGCTGGAAAGGTATTCAATAACGATAATGCTGCCTATAAAGGCCAGCCTTATGGCCATTACGATATGGATTGTTATGGTATGGGTTGTTACGGCCTTGTAACAGTCAAAAAATTTTCTCAGGGGAAGAAAATTTATCAGGCCCATTATGGCCGTTATGGGACTTTTTTTTTTTTTTTTTTTTTTGCAATGGCTGTGACAGCCCCGTATGGCGTAACAGCCCCCACTGTTACCGTTACGGCCGTTACATAATCATTTTTTAATACCATGGTTGTGGGGCCATCCCGATGAGCAGCTTGGATCTCACACATGTGCCCCTTGCGCCATGAGTAAGGTGTGAGAGCAGGGTGGTGCAAGCGAGACTAGGAAACATCACTATTAACTATTGGACTGTTCTTGAGAGCTTATGGCTGTGTCAATCTCATCCAACAGTTACATCATTACCCTGTTGGTTTGGGATATTTGATGGTATCGACAAATGACAAATATTTTCAGAATTCTAATTTTCAAAAAGAAAAAGAAAAATTCAAAATTCATAAAAAACAAACACTTATTGTTCTTATCTGAACAATAAATGCCAATCAATATTATTAATTTTCTGCCAATCAAAAGAAACATTTTTCTGTATTGTATCATTCTCTGATCCGTCTCATTCGAAGGTGGTGCTGTGTCCTTTTATTGGTTTGCTTGGTTTAAAAGATGTTTGCAACATTGCTCTTCTCTTGTGCCTGGCCATGTGGTGATCCAGGCTGTCATCAATGAGGTCTCTCTGTGAATAGCCATGTGGCGGAATCCCACCGGTCAGAGATCTTCTCTGCCCATACATTGTATGGTTAGAAGAAAAGGGTCTGCATTTTACCAACTTGGTATGGACGTGTGGGTCACCGCCATATGGTGAGGCACAAGGAATGACCAACAATGGGAAAGCAACAGATCATCATGAGTGGTGCTGGTAAGATTTGGTTTAAAAGCTGGAAAGCTTAACTAGCACTTGCTTAGGTCCAAAGATTGAGCTGATTAGAAACTAGTTGAGTGCTTAACACTATGCAAAATTTTGAGTTAAAAATGTTTATGTTTATTATGATTATTTTCTTCTTCTTCTTCTCTAAAAGCTTTTGTGTTAGAAGTTTGAGGTCCTGATGTAGTTTTTCCCCCTATAATAAAAAAGCAAATTACACTCTCAACTTGGTTGTGGTATTGATTGATTCGAGTTGATTAGGTGAGTTTTAAAACCTTGGTTGACCAAGTGATTTTTTTGAAGTATACTAATTTTATTGGAGGCTTCAATTAGTTAATATTTTCATGTCTTTAAAATGGGTTTGACTGAGATCTCTCCTCCCATTTATTAAATCTTCAGGACCAAGGGAGCTTACTGGTGCTGTGGATCTTATAAATCACTACAAGTTGTGGGCGCACCACGATTTCTTTTGCAAGCGAGCACTACCTTTGGCGATTTCTGATACGCACTATCTTCACAATGTGGTGGGAGACACTGAAATCAGGAAAGGTGAAGGGATGGAACTGGATCAGCTCTTTCAGAACACCTCGTACGTGAGAGAGACGAATGCACATATACAGCCTTTTGACTTGGATACTCTCAGGCAAGCGTTCCAGCTGAGAGAGACGGCCCCCATTGATCTACCTTCTGTAAGTGGTCTCATGTTGCTGTGGATTCTCTTGGTCTTTCTTGTGAGGAATGCTAATTGCAGCCACACATCTGCAGTCTCCAAAATCCATACCTCCCACATGTTGCCAACATGACACATTTGCGAGATATACAAGGTGTTCATTAGGGGGCACTGCGTTTCATAGCACTGGCCCAAATCTGGCCTGTCCGGTCGGTAGTCAATTCACATTAAAAAAAAAGAAGGAAAGATGAAAAAGGATGATCGACCTACCAAATTCAATGTGCACATCCACCCAACGAGCAGGCTGGCCTGATTTTTCACATTGACAGCGGGGCTCACATATGAACAGCTTGGATCTTGCGGACATGCCATGTAGGCAGATGGGGGAAACTGGTTTTTGGGACTGCAGATGTGTGGCTGCAAGTAAGCATTCCTTCTCCAATTATTAGTACCAGCCCATTTGTTATGTTGTATGACAGGCAGAAAAGGGGGTTCCAACCATTGGTGGGAAAGTGAAAAGCGAGTCCAAAGATAAGGAGAGGAAGCATAAGAAGCACAAGGACAGGGATAAGGATAAAGACAAGGACAAGGAGAAGGAGCACAAGAAGCACAAACATCGTCACAAGGATCGGAGTAAAGATAAAGATAAGGAGAAGAAGAAGGACAAGAGCGGGCACCACGATGCTGGTGCTGATCACTCAAAGAAGCATCATGACAAGGTGTGCATGCTTTCATTTTCTGAATTGGAGCTATGTGATTCAACCCTCACTAAACAAGTCTTAGATGATGGATTTTGTATTTTCTTGCCCTTGGGGCCTATATGTATATATGTATGTATGTATGTGCGTAAACCTTCATTATCATTAAAAAAGAAGTGTGTGCGCTCGCACACCTTCATTATCATTAAGAAGAAGTGATTCAAATCTGGAATATTCAATATTGTTGGTTTTTCAATGTGCATAGAGTGCTCCCATGTTGAGTGACCTAGACCATTAAATCTGATAGGCCCTGCTGTGGATGGACAATATCCCGCCATCTCCCAGATAGGGAGATCCTGGGCATCCAATATTTGCCCCTTTCCAGTTGAATGGAGACCACTCTGCATGTCTTTTCTTAACCATCTGTTTGCAGGGTACCGATTGAAGCGTTAATATTTTCCCATTGAGGTAATTTTGGGGCAATGTCCATCCACTGACACCCATCAGGTCAACATTCTGGACTGCCCAACCATGGGCCCCATTTGCACACCTGAAGATTATGCTGCATGTCCTCCAGCCTAGGATGATACTTCTCTTTACCGAAATCCTTGTCCCTTCCAAAGTCTTCAGGTGGTTGATTTGTGTGTTTTCCTTATTTCAGAAGAGGAAGCATGATGGGAGCGAAGAGCTTTCTGATGTTCATAAGCACAAGAAAAGTAAGGTAACAGAACGGCTAATAATCTTTCCACATTATTCCATTTGGGTCTCTTTTCTGTCTGCTTTCTTGTTTTTGCTTAGTGAGCTGTGTAATCCTTCTGTGCATATTTTCAGCATAAAAGCTCTAAGGTGGACGAAATGGGAGCGATAAAGGTTGCTGGCTGATAGTTGCCATGGTCTCTTGAATTTTAGTATCTCATATTTTTTGTGCATTTGATGATTGGAGGAATGGATTTTCTGGTTTCGGTCTCAACATTCTCGAGGTATGTCTCCTATACCGGCCCTATTTCATCTCCATGCTGCTTGGATGTATGTATTTCTTTAAATCTTTATTGAACTTGTCGAGGGACTAACGTGTGCATGCACATATTGGAAATGATCCAATGCAACTCATCAGCACCTTGCTGAATACTTGGATGAGTAATTCATTGATCTGGACCATCCATGCGGTGGGCTGTAGTTTGTATTGCTCATCACGAAGAATTCGTTTGATTTTCTGATCCTAACCATCCAACCAGTGGGCTGCAAATGCATTTTTATTAAAAAACAATGACAGCTTTATGTACTCTAGCCATTCATTTGCTGGCCCCACTCATCTTGTTGGAATTATCTTATCAGTATCACTATTCACATTTACCATGTATGCATAGGTCTCATGTTCATGGTGGGATCCACTCGACCCATCTTGTTTCAATGGGCATTTTTTTTTAATGATAAAACAAATATTCTTAGAGATTTACTATAGCTCTACGCATGCACCTCTACGTGCAGACGTGTTTCAACCTGGCATGTATAGGACTTCCATGCTGTGTGGCGATACCTGGCATGTAGATGGTCCAGCTAAAAATCAGGCTGTCAGAGAGGAAACCTTTGTGTCCAAGGTTTTTTTATTTATTTATTTCTGAGGTGTATCATTCTGGACTGCCCAACCATGGAAACCTCTGTGTCCGAGGTTTTTCTTTTGCTAGGGCCATAGCTAAAAAAATCTACTTTCTTACGATTACAAGGTTTATTCAAATCTGAAATTCAATCCTGGAAATACAGTACCACTTGTTGGTGTATGGAAACAGTGAATGGCCTAGAAAAACTAGCAAGTTTATATGGACTTTTTTTTTGTTTTTTCACACATGCCAACTACCTTGTAGTTAAACTGCCTGAGTTTTGGGGCAAATGATCTAAATGCTGGGTCATACAGGTTGGTGTCTTGTAAAATGTATACATTTCATGTTGGCATGCACCACTGCGTGTGGGGCTAGCAAGACAATGTTCTCAACTATCAAAACCTTCACGCACGTTGTTGTTCATTACACTTCCGTGCCTAACTGTGTTGTTGTTCATCACACTCCCTGATATTGTATTATATGATTTTTCTTTTGTTGTCTTACGGTGCAGGTTCTTCACGAATGGAGAGGCCTATGGAACAACAGGTGGGAGAAAAAAACCCAAGGAGGATGAAATTGCAGTCCGGGGGTGTATCATTACACTAACAGTTTTACGGATTGGTGAAAGTGGCAGTCTTTTGTATTACAATAAGGGTTTTACAGAACTGGCAGTAATGCACAGCTAACTTTCTCATTTTCATGGGATATTGTCAGCGTCTAAGCAACTCTTTCTGTACATTATCATAACATTTCCCTTTTTTTCAGGTCCAAAGCCGCCCCCACCCACCACCACCAAAAAAAGTGATTGAATTTCAATATCAGCTTTTGAGATAATATAGATAGTGGGAAGAACAGTGTATTAGAGGAGTCGGGTGTTTAAGCATCCCTCTTTCTGAGTCTTTTAGAAATGATTCATTCATGGCGGATTGACTTGTAGCTTTTGGGTTTTTAGTGTAATAGGGAAAACAAGGGCTGTATTAGATGAGTTGGGTGTCAAAAGCACTTGTAAATTATCATGGCACACTCCCCATTCTCAGGTCCAAACCCAGCCCTTATTCTTCTTCTTCTTTTAATGTGAATTTGGATTTGCTGCTTTGAGCTATACAGGGAAAGAAATGGCGTATTAGATGAGTTGGGTGTCTTAAGCATCCAAATCACGTGAGATCAGAAGTGCATGTAAAAATGATTTTGTAGCCTGGTGTATTGGATAAAAGCCCAGTCATGGAGAAGGGTTCTTTTGTGTGTGAATTTGATTTTGTAGCTCTGAGCTATTATTTATACAGGAGAAGAATGGTGTATCAAATGATTTTGGGTGTCTAACCCCCACTGGTTTAAAAAAAAAAAAAGATCACTGCATTCCCATTTCCCAGGTCGAACTTTGTGTGTTGGAAGTTGTTTCTCTTCATTTGAATTTGAAGTGGAGCTTGGGAGAGGTTAGAGATGGAAAGAAAAGGTCTATTGAATTTGGATGAGTTAGGGGTGTCTGAGAACTTTTTATTTCAGGATGGTCTCTGTGTTTTTTAGCTTCAAATTCCTGCAGTGTCATTTGAGCTCTTCCTTTTGTGTTATGAGAAAGGATTCAACGACGAAGTGCTAATATTTATATGGGTTTGTATTGAGCCAGCATTTGGTTTCTGTAAACATCACGCATACAATATTGAAGCAGCATGTCTATTGTGCTGCACTGTGCTGGATCCTTTATTTATTTATTTATTACCCAGTTGTTATCGTCAAGAACCAATTGGTGGCTATGATGTATGGGGTGGGTGTGTCTATGGTGTAGCCCAACAGATGCAGGGCCTAGATTAGCGCTGTTAACAGGTTTCCAATGGACCCAACTTCAATTTTATGGGTTTGGGTTCAATTTTTGGAACCGTTTAGGAATTAGGGGAGGTTTGGGTCCACCATTTTGGACCCGGTTAAAAATCAGACTAGGATCCGTGTGGTTATGTATATAATCTAGCAATGGAATGAAGTTTTGCTAAACTACAAATGTAAGAGAGCAAGTTCACACACCATGAGTCTGTCAAAGGGGCACTGGCATTTGCAATTTAATCCATTCATCAGGTTGTCACAGCCATATAAATCCATCCATCCTTGGAACCCCATTGAAATACTTGGGCCTAATAGGATCTTCGTCCGGGTCCTAAAAATGAGGCACGGGGGCACATTAAAATTGAAAATTTTATAATAAATTAAGAAATAATTTTATAGTACAATAAAATCTGAATTTTTTATTTTATATATATTTAAAAGTAAAATATCCAACGGCCATATTTCAGCAAACAACGATCAAAGGTCAGGATTATTTGAACAGTCTGATCTTTGGACTTCAGCTTAGTGATGGTGGGTCCCACAATTTAGTCTGTTAAAAAAATGTGATTTAATCTATGCCCTCTTGTACACTTTCTAAGTGCCTGCGTATCAAGTGTCACACGCAACTGGTGTATCAAATAACTCTGCTAGTGTTGTCAGTGTTGACTCATATTCGCTCAGTGCGTGATAAGCAAGGGTACGTTATGCCTCTGGCACATCTTATGCCGACCATGCGGGCCAACTTGTGGAGTTTTTCATAGATAAATCCCAACAAGCATTAGCTCTCCCTGGAAAGGAGGTGATCCAGCCTCACCTTCCAATAAGGCTGCCATGTTACGACTTCACTCTCAGTGCCTATTCACTCTGGTATAAATAGTATGGCTACCTTGTTATGACTTCACTCTCGGTACCTATTCACTTTATAGTACGGCTACCTTGTTACAACTTCACTCTCGGTACCCATTCACTCAAGTACAAATAGTACAACTACCTTGTTATGACTCCACTCTAGAGTACGGCTACCTTATTATGGCTTCACTCTTAGTACCCATTCACTCAAGTATAAATAGCACGGCTACCTTGTTATGACTTCACTCTCCATACCTATTTACTCTATAGCACGACTACCTTGTTACAACTTCACTCCCGGTGTCCATTCACTCAAGTATAAATAGTACAGCTACTGTATTATGACTTCATTCTATAGTATGGCTAACTTTATTACAACTTCACTCTTAGTGCCCATTCACTCGGGTATAAATAGTATGGCTACCTTGTTGTGACTTCACTCTTTGTACCTATTCACTCTATGGTACGACTACCTTGTTGCGACTTCACTCCCGGTATCCATTCATTCGAGTATAAATAGTATAGCTACCTTGTTATGACTTCACTCTATAGTACAGCTACCTTATTACAACTTCACTCTTAGTACCCATTCACTCGGAAATAAATAGTATGGCTACCTTGTTACGACTTCACTCTTAGTACCTATTCACTCCGTAGTATGACTACCATGTTAGGACTTCACTCTCAGTACCCATTCACTCCAGTATAAATAGCATGGCTACCTTGTTACGACTTCACTCTCAATACCCATAGTACAACTACTTTGTTATGACTTCACTCCAGCACTTATTTACTCCCGTATAAATAGTAATTATCTGGTCTCTCACTGTGGGAGGGGTTGATTGGGATTTGCGAAAAGGGGTGCCTCATTACAAAGGGGGCTGCAGTGACCAAGCCTGAGCAATTGTTTACCAAAAACACAGGTTCTTGAAAAAGTCGTAAAATCATATATGGGTGCTGATGCCTACCCAAGTGTTAGAAGGTTGAGGAAGTTAGTGACCTGCTGAGAATATCATGAGAATGAAATTTTCAATGGCACTTAGGGTTGTCAATGGACCTGGCTAGCCCACTTCAGGCTAGACTTGGGCTAGCATACACGGCTTGAGGGCCGAGTCGAAGCCTAAATCCCAAGTTCATCCTAATTAAGCCCTTTATTGTTTCGAAGGGTCAGTCATTCTACCCTTTTTTTTTTTTTTCATAGTATATTCTTTAAAATATTTAAGAACTAATCTATATTAGACAACTTATTAATAATTATCTCTTAGATAATTATTCCAATTTCAATAGCAATTAACATTATTTTGGATGATTATTTCAATTCATGATAAATAACTTAGCTTGGGCTAGAACCAGGCTAATTCAGGGCCGGGCTTAGGTCTATCCATTTTAGGCCATCGTAGGGCTGCGTTGGGCTTGGGCTTAAGTCCTACTATGCAGGATGGGCTTGGACTAACCTTGGTGCAGCCCATTGACAACCTAATGGCACTAAAATAACACTAAAATCCAAGGTGACGATCATCATTAAAGTATGATTATAGGAAGATATTTTAATTATGTTAGTTAGGAGAGCATGTACGTTAAAATCAAGGAACCATCTATGATGTGGGCCCCATGAAGTTTTCAATGTAACTGTTCAATTCCCACTATTTCTTGTGGTGTGGTCCACTTGAGCTTTGGATATGCTTCAATTTTGGATTCATTCACTAAAATGAGCTGGAGAAACACATGAACGGCGTGGATGAAACACATACATCAAGGTGGGCCCCACAGTACACAATCCGCGTCTGGTGTGGGGATGGAAGTTTTTTTTTTTTAACTTTTGGTAAGCGAAACGCGTGTACAAGGGAGCTAATGCACATGCCACCGTATTTGACAGCAGGGCCATCTGGTGCAATATCCAAACCGTCAATCAGAAGGGTACCACTCTGCAGATTTCCTATCTCCAAGAAACAGGTCAGTTCACAACTCAGGTGGGCCTGAATAAGCTGAGAAAATGAACGGTTGTAAAAAATTGGCAGAAATATCTAAACCCGTCCAATTAATTCCAGTATCATGACAACCCCGCAGAGTGGACCACCTTCATCGCTGGGGAGTAAAATCTACACGGTGAGATCTCTGTGATGGATGGCTTGGATATTTCACCTGTCTGCCACGCTGGCATATTTGGTGACGTGTGCATTAGCTGACTTCTACACGCGTGTTTGACTTAGCCTGGCCCCATGTTTTTGTTTCTCTTGCTTCTCTTGGTTTTTTTAATTCGCAGAGCTATTTCATAATCTGGAATCATGGACATTCACGTGAAGATGCCGGAGTTAGTTGAACCGTCCATTTTTCGATGAGATCCCACCAATGGCGATTATAGAACGTCTATAATTGTGGGCCTTTGACTCAAATAATTAATTGGGTCTATTTGGACGGTTCATTTAAGTTATATGAATGCCACGTGTAGAATCTCAGATTGCATGTGTATGAACGTTCTCTCTCTCTCTCTCTCTCTCTCTCTCTCTCTCTCTCAAAATCTGTGGGCGGTTCGGTGCGGCCCCGGCCACACCCAACATGGTGCGGCCCTGACCGTGGGGCTCACTAAATGTATGTATTGTATATCCACTCCGTCCATCCGTTTTTCTAGATCAGTTTAGGGCATGATCTGAAAGATGAAGCAGATCCAAATCTCAAATGTACTACATCACAGAAAACAGCGGTGATCCACCATTAAAAATTATTGGGGTTCACAGAATTATCAAGCTGATTTTTTTTTTTTCCAAGCATATGTGATCTTATCAACAGGTTGGATTGCAAATAAAAATTATGGTGGGCTCTAAAAATCTCTTAATGGCAGGCGTTTAATCACCACTGTTTTCTATAGCTTAGTCCACATGAGATTTAGATATGCTATAGTTTTTGGGTTCATTCCCTAAAATGATCTCGAAAAATGGATGAACGGAGTGAATATTTAAAAAATATATGAAGCGTCACGGTCAGGGCCTCACCGTGTTGGGTGAGTCCTGGGCCGCACCCAATCCGCTCTCAAGTCGGAGGTCTTTCGAAGCTTAATGGACGCGGTTTGGCTAGTGAGCCCAATACCAGCCAGCTAGCTGTGTCAAAACTCTGTGGGCCCCACCATGATGTATGTGTTTTATCCAAGCTGTTAGGGCTCTCAATGGATAGGGTCAGATCCGAGGTCGGATTCGCTCCGAATTCGTATAATGTGGATTTGGATCTTAAAATAGGTCCGATTAGTTAAATGGACCGGATTTGGATCTTAAAATAGGTACGATTACTTAAATGGACCGGATATGGATTCACAGAAACATATCCGAGTTCGATCGAATCTGATTAAGATTTGACTCATTGTCACCTTCCTATATATATTATATTCATGGTGGCCAGTCAGTTTTACAAATTATTTTAGGCCATGTCGACTATACCATATTAAATAGTGGGATTTGCATCATTTTTTTCTATTAAATTAAATATATTATATCATATATATATTTTAGATTTGTAATAGGGTGGATTCAAACCTAGATCCGACCCAAATCCCATATGGTTGTATGGATTTTGGATTGAAAATGGATCTAGCAATTTATAAATGGATAGGAAATGGATATCACCTTTTGGATCCGGGTTGGATCCGAATGAGTCTACAGATATACGGACTTGGAGCTGGATCCAACTGGATCCGATAAAGATCCGACCCATTGAGAGCCCTACACGCTGTCCATCCATTTTTCCAGCCCAAAAATGAGGCACATCCAAATCTCAGGTGGACCACAACATAAGAAAACAGTGCTGTTTGAATCTCCACCATTAAAAACTTCCTACGGCCCACTGTAATGTTTATTTGCCATCCAACCAATTGATAAGATCAGACGGACCCGGATGAAGGACAAACGGAAATATCAGCTTGATCCAAAACTTCTGTAGCCTATCTTCGCTGCTTCCTGTGGTGTGGTTCACCTGAGATGTTGGGTCTGCCTTATTTTTGAGATCATACCTTAAAATGAGCTGAAAAAATAGATGGACGGTGTGGATAAAACACACACATCATGGAGGGGCCACACAGAGCTTTGACACAAGCTAGCTGGCTGCTGTTGGGGTCACGAGCCAAACGGCATCCTAGTTGAGTATGCCCGTCACGATTCCCGCTCATTTTGCATGGGGAAATAAAATCGTCTACGTACACTCGCATGGATGCAGATTTTTTGTACATGTGCTTACATGTGTCAATTTACAACAAGTGGACCAGATCCAAGCAGCTCATCAGGTGGTCCCCACTATAGAGAGATGCCTTATGGACAGAAACGGGCGTTTCGTCTCACCTAGAGGGCGATATGTATATTGAATTCTGTCGTTGATTCCTTTCACCCGTCCATTTATTCCGTACAGATTCTCTGTCCACGTGGATTCCTTTCTTCCGTCCATTTATTTTATTCAGATTCTCTAGTCCATGTGATATGCAGATCTGCCTTAATTCTCTAGTCCATGCTCGTTCACACACCAGATCCAAAACTTTCGCAACCTGCAATCAAGTTTTTAATGGTAAATCACTACTGTTTCCTATGGGGTGGTCCACCTGAGATTTGGATCCACTTCATTTTTGGGATCATACGCTAAAATGAGCTTTCAATATGTATGAACAGAATGGATGTAAGACACATATATCACCATGAGCCCCAGCAGTCAGGGATCCACCCACTCTGGTGGATCAACGATCCACCAAAGCCTCACCCCTCATTTTTGGGCCCAGGAATCTAGTAGGGTTTGATTATGCGCATGTTAGAAAAAAAATGATTTTAAAATTAATAAAATTATATAGAATAATAAAGGTCGTTATGTCTGTGTTGCATTTGTCGTTTTGTGCAGTTTTGAACATCATTTCATGCGTGAGCCCTTTGTCCCACATGAAATAGTAAAAAGTTATAAATAATCCGTTCTCCCACATTGAAATAGGGAAAAGTTATAAATAACCCTTTTATAAGAGAGCCTTAATATATAGTTTTGCAAAGTAAATGAAAGATAGGAAATAATAGAGAAAAGTTGGGTATTACATATTTATCGTTTAGGGCTCATGCCTTAAAATGATATGCCAAAATAAATGTACACATGGATAAAGCGTATACATCACTGTGGGTCACATAGGAGCCCCTAATAGGACCGTCCCATCGGTGGGTCTCATTGAACCCCTAATAGGACTATACCATATGAATCATGAAGGGTCCCACAAAGCCCCTAATATGACTGTCCCATATACATCATAGTGGGTCCAGTAACTAAGTCAATGGTGGAAAAGCTTTGTGGGCCTTGTCATGATGTATGTGTTTTATCTATGTTGTTCATCCATTTTGTCAGCTCATTTTAGAGTATGATTCAAACAAAGAGACAAATCTAAAGCTCAAGTGCACCACACCACATGAAATAGTGGGGAATAACTGCCTGCCTAAAATAAAATGGCGAAACAAATGGACGGTGTGGATCAGAATCATACATCACCGTGAGCCTCATCTAAACTTCTGCACGCCCAACTCATGTCACTCGTTGAAACGGTGTATAACATGGAGAACAGGAAGTCATGAAGTGCAAATCGGACATGTTTAAAAAAAAAAAATGGTGGTATAACAGTGAAACAAGAAGCCAAGAAGTACACGTTAATGAAGAATAACACCTTTTCATCATGCATGGTTGGTCAAAGTCAAAGCAGCCTTCTTTTTCACTGTATTTATAAAAAAAAGGTAGGCGATTTATTTTAAATATTTTAAAAGTAGGCCCTTTTTTTTTTTATCCCCATTCAAAAGGCAGAGATGGTTAGATGAAAAAATCCTTCTACTTTTACAGGGTACAATGCCACAAATGAAAAATGAAGAGAGAGAAAGATAGAGGGTATTAACTGTACGCCCCACCTAGTTTCATGCATTATATATACACACCATCCATCTGTTTTGCCAGATCATTTTATGTATCTTCTTCACTTTTGAATCACACTCTAAAATAATATGGCAAAACAGACCGACAGCGTGTATATGCAATGCATGAGGTGGGACCTACGGTCAGATTCCCACACACATGGCTGGTTTGGGTATGTGGGTCGGACCCTGACCTTAGGTCCCACCTGGATGCATGCATTATATATCCACACAGTCCAACTATTTTGCCGGATTATTTTAGGCCTGGTCTCAAAAATGAAGAAGATAAAAATTTAAAGTGGACCACACCGTAAGAAATAGTAGTCATTGATCACTCACCACTGGAACTTCCTAGGGTCCGCCCTAGTGATTGTTGACCATCCAATCTGTTGATAATCAGGTCAAACAGACATTGATGAAAAGGAAAAAAAGAAAAGAATACCAGGGTGATCCAAAACTTTTGCAGCCTAGAAAAGGTTTTCAATGGTCAAAACCGCTATGTCCTATAGTGTGGTCCACTTGAAATTTATATTTTCTTCATTTTCATGACAATATTCTAAAATAATCTGGCAAAACAGATGGACCGAGTGGATATACAATGAAGGCATCAAGATGGGACCTATAGTCAGGGTCCCACCCGCCACAAGCTGTGCTCATTAAAAACTGGGTGGTTGTTTGATACTCTGGCAGCATATTACACTTGATATACAGGTACTCAGAAATTGTACACGTTGCATGCATCAACTCAAATTAAACCGGCTAAATTTGGTGATCCAACTGTTGCTTGCTTACACTTTCATTATTAGAGAAATCCTAACCCTTGATTCTCTGGACCCTTGTTTATCAAAGTACAACCGTTGGATATTTTATTTTTAATCATCCAATCAATGTCCACTAACCTGATAGTTCGATAATCAAATAAGCATATCATTGGTTTATGCTACATCTAAGGTGGAAGCTGCAACTTTAACAGTTTAGTTTCAAGTATTTGTATGCCACTTATGCAAATTCTAAGTGCCTGTGTATCATCCATCACACTCCGCCAGAGTATCAAAATTCTGAATTTTCGACAACCTGGGCCACACCCATTTATATCCCCACCAGTAATGCATTGAAATTTTCAAGTGGGTCCCACATGGTCAACGTTTATAAGACGTGTCTCAGTGTGCATTTTCTCCGCCAGAAAGGCGGGCCACAGTGCACTAGCCAACAGTTCACAAGCGCGACTTGGCTGAGACCCCGGAGCAGGGGATGTGGGTGAGACCCTGACTATAGGGCCCACATCGATGTATGCATTATATATCCATGCCGTCCATCGGTTTTTCCAGATTATTTTAGGTCAAGGTACAAAAGATGAATCAAATAAAAAATTCAAGTGGATCACACCACAACAAAAAGCGGTCGATGAATACCCACCATTAAAAACTTCCAGGGTCCAGCGTAATGTTTTCTGACCATCCAACTTGTCGATAGGGTTACACAGATCTGGATGAAAGAAAAAAACAAATATCATCTTGATCAAAAACTTTTGTGGCCCACAAAAGGTTTTTAATGGTCAATAACCACTATTTCCTGTGGTGTGGTCCACCTGAAATTTCAACCTGCTTCGTGTTTTGGACTTTGACCTAAAATAAACTATAAAAACAGATGGACCGCGTGGATATACAATTCATACAACGAGGTGGGCTCTACGGTCAGCGTCCAACCACGTCACTGGTTCCGGGGTCGTCGCCGCGTCGGATCCGGGGATCCACCGTAGTGGGTGTATCTCTGACTGTGGGGCCCACCTTGATGTATGTTCCTTTCATCTACGACGTCCATCCGTTTTTACAGGCTATTTCAAGGCATTATCGAAACAATAAAGTATATACAAATATCATGTAGATCATACCAACAAAAAAGCTATGATTGACCATTAAAAATTTTGTGGGCTGCAAAAGTATTGGATCAAGTTGATATTTGTGTAAACCCTTTATTCATGTCTTTGGAGATTATCAACAGGTTGGATGGAAAATAAACATTCCGGTGGCCCCCAAGAACTTTTTAATGCTGAGTATTCAATCACCACTATTTTCTATGGTATGGCCCACCTAAGATTTGGATCTGCATCAGTTTTCAGTACAAAGTCTCAAAATGAGATTTTAAAACTGATGGACGGAGTGGATGTAAGGAACATACATCAGGGTGGGACCCATAGTCTGGGATCCACCGAAGCCGTACCCATAGCACATGCGTACAAAACAAACACTCTACAGCCACACATAAGTTTCTGGGTTCCATGCTCATGCATTCATATATCGTAGTCATGGAATATATTTATTTCATATAAACCGTCCAAATCATGGGACCCACTATAGATAGGTCATGGCCGTAAATTCATATGATTGGGCCGATCGATGCATCTGAAAAGTAGAGACATTCGATTGTTGACTCCGGACCTTCCATTGTTTTCAATTTCAACCGTCCATTCCACCAACCAACCATTTTCAACAACGAAATTATTGGTTTCATAACCATCCAAATAGTGGGCCATGATTTGCACGGTTTAGTTTTATACACATAGGTTTCACGTTCCATGCTCATGCCAACACGGTTTGGCTAGTGACCCAACACCAGATGTATGTGTTATATCCGCGCCGTTCATTCATTTTTACATCTCACTTGAAGTCTAGAGCTGGGCACGAGCCCAGCTCAGCCATGATCGAGCTGGGCCCAATCATTGAATAGCCTGGTTTGTGTTCAGCTCAGCTCAGCCACCAAGCTGGACTTTCATGTTCAAGCTGGCTCAGCCAAGCTTTGAGCTCGAGCCTTTCAAGCTGAATTCAAGAGAAATAGAAAGATTGAGAGATAGCCTGAGTGAGTGAAGATAGAGAGAGCCTGAGTTAGTGAAGATAGCCTCGTTTCAAAACTGAGGTCATGGTATCAATTCCCATAGTAGGGGTGGCTAACATTGTGATGTGACTAACAAGTGTGGGTGAGTGTACTAACAATGGGGTGTGTGAACTAACCCATTAAAAAAAAAGTTGAGAGACTAGCTTGAACACAATTTTTACATATGTTCAAAATTTTTTTACACAAGGGTGGGTCGTAGGTGATCAAACTAGAGCCGTAGGCGATCGAACTAGAGAGAGAGAGAGAGAGAGAGAGAGAGAGAGATTGAGAGACGACTAGACTACAGGTGTTGCCGGACGGACTAGAGAGAGAGAGAGAGAGAGAGAGAGAGAGAGAGCTGGCTGGCCAGGCAACGGTGGTCGGACGAAAGGGGTTAGGGTTTTGGGAGGGAAGGGGGAGCTCGTTCGAAATTGGAAGGGTTTTAGGATTTTAGGTTTTAATATATATATATATATATATATCGAGCCGAATCGAGCTACGAACTAGCTGAGCTTCAAGTCAAATTGAGCTGAGCTTGGGCATGCTCATGTGCTCGAACTATGAAACAAGCCAGGAAAATCCGCTTAGCTCTATTCGAACCCACCCTCCGAATCAAGCCGAATTGAGCTGGAACGAGCCGAATCAAGCAAGCTAACTGAGCTAGCTTGATTGGTGCTCAACTCTACTCATTTCAGGGCATGAGTCCAAAAAGAAGGCAGATCCAAAATTCAAATGGCAGTGAAGACTGAATGCTAACTGTTGAAAACTTTAAAAAGACAAATATCAGCTTGATCAGAAACTTTTCTGTGGCCCCATAAAGGTTTTCAATTGTAAGCATTCAATCCCCACTATTTCCTGTAGTGTGGTCTACTTGAGCTTTGGATCTGCCTCATTTTTCAGCTCATATTTTAAAATGAGTTGGCAAAATGATGCCCAGGGTTCCTGTTCATCCGGGTTGTGGTCTAAGCGTGGGTTGCATCTAGGTCATTGATTGGTTGGGCTTCAAAAATAGCGCTCCAATCGGTTAGGACAATGCGGTTGGGTGGGTTACCTTCAATCCTACATCGATCCAGAATGCCTCTTCGAGCTGGGCTATATGTGAGATTCGGCCTTTAATGGTACGAGGCCTTTTGGGCAAAAGTCAGGAACAAAACCGTGCGGCCCACTGGGCCAGAGCAGACAATATCAGCACCATTGAGGCTGGGGTTTTACGTACATACATTGTGGTGGGCCCTAAAAACTTTGACAATGGCTATTTGGCTGGTGTTCGGGTCAACAGGGTCCGGACCCTACTCCTGGCCTCATATATTTTATACATGGAGTATATTTAATTTATCTCATATAAACCGTCCAAATCATGGACCTACTATAGATATGTCATAATTGTAAACTCAAATGATCGGCCCGATCGTTGCATTATCGAGATTTAGTTGTTGACTCAGGACCATTGATTGTTTTCAATTTCAACCGTTCATTCCACCAACCAGCAATTTTAAACATGTGGAGTTTGGATCTTTGATTGCTTTCAGTTTCAACCGTCCATTCCACCAACCAGCCATTTTCAACACGACGTCCGTGCAATTATTGGTTTTGTACCCATCCAAATAATGGGCCATGATTTGCACGGTTTGGTTTTGGTTAGAAGTTTGCCACGTCGACACTTTCTGAATGACGTCTTATGGACTGCCAGATCATCGAATCTTTTCCGTTCGGGAGGGAATACAGCCCACGTGGGGCACGTTCACACAATAAACTTGGCTAGCTTGTTAGTTCACCTGCATAAGTCGAAATGGTGGTGACGCATCTATACAGTACAATTAGCATCTCCGTGTCTTATCGGATTATGGGGTCTATCATGAATGGACTATAATCGAAAAATCCTACGGTTCAGATGATCCTAACCATTGAATTAATGGCTATTAAAGAGACCATTACAAATATGACGGTCGGTGGTCCAAATCTGATGCTGCTGAAATCAGATCATTAAGACCGTCCGATATGTGCAGATTATTGGGCCTTGAACCATATAAGATGTGTTCTGAGAATTGGATGGTTCGGTTTTATGTACATTGTGGGAAGTGTATGATGAATGAGTCACCACCGTTTCTTGAATAGTGTTGTGACTATCATCCTAGTCGTGGAAGAAAAGCGCTCGGTCGACCCACGTGAGCTATACACGCGACTCGTGCTTTCTCTCTCTTGTGGCATTCCCACGTGAGAGAGATGGCACGTGAGCCATACACGCGAGTCATGCCCTCTCTCATGTGGGGAATGCAGAGAGAAATGGCACGTGAGCCATACACGCGAGTCATGCTCCCTCTCATGTGGGGAATGCAACAGAGAGCGAGATGGGACATGCTGTGAGAGAGACAGCACGTGCTGCAACATTTCATACTGAAACTTGCATCTGGTCCTGCTCAGCTCAAAACCTCCTCGTCCAAAATATCTACGTGGGCCTAAGTATATTAAATAGAGACAATTAGATAGGTCAGGTGGGCCCACTTTGGGCCTGCCCCTGATCATGGCTCTTGATCTGTGATGGGTGAGAAGAACCAATGGTTCAGATGGAATATTCAAAACTTGCGAGTGCATAAATGCAGATATTGTAGCTTTGATACTCTGGCGGAATGTGATTGATGATACGCAGGCCGTTAGAAATTACTAGAAAATTGCATACGCGGCACACAAGTAATTCGAACTAAACCATCCAAATTATCGGTACATTTTTAGATGTATTATGACCCAAAAATTACTGTCGTTGGTTGATTTACCCACTAGATTTCTGGACATTTATCGGACGGCTGAAACTGAATGATATCCAATGGGGCCACCATGGTGTGTATCTTTCATCAAACCTATTAATCAGGTGTATCTCACCATGATGAAGTGAAAATGAAAAAATAAGAATGATTCAAGTATTAGGTGGGCCACACCGTATGAAATTCAAGGTTTTAAGAGCAGTTTCATATGATTCCATCTGGTGCTGGACTATTGGTTATTCAACAGGCAGATATTTTGTTTCTACGGTTGAAATGATTTTTCACAAGTGATGGACGGAGTAGATTTACATAAGAAGCATGGTGGGCTCCACAGAGCTTGGATGGTGTTGCAGACAATCTCGTCCTATTTCATTATCTCATTCATGTCTGTCTGGACGGGCTATTCCTACGAGGAGCGGATTGCCTGCGACAGAGCTTGAATGCAGCTTGAACTCGGCTTTATACAGCGATCAAGTCAAGTCAAACAAATAAGTCTGGCTTGATTTTAAGACCAAGCACACACAAGCCATGGTTTCCTGAGATCAAGCCGCACACAAGCCAGGCCCAGCTTAATTCGACTCGGCTTGTTGTCCCTCTCTAACCAGAATTGGGTACTACCCCCACCAGCACCTAACTAGAGATGGACGGTTCTGTCAAGTGCTCTGTGGGGCCCACCATGATGCATATGTTTTATTCACTCCGTCTACTCATTTTAACATATCATTTCAGGGCATGAGCCCAAAAAAGATTTAAGGTTCAAGTGGACCACACCACGTAGAGCAGTTGGGATTAAATTCCTACCATTGAAAACTTCCTAAGGCCCGCACTTATGTTTATTTGCCATCCAATCCGTTCATAAGATCACAAAGACATGTAGGAAGTGAAAACATAAATATCAGCTTGATCCAAAACTTCTGTGGCCCAAGAAATTTTCAACGGTAAGCTTTCAATGGTATATACATGTGCCTGCCATGACTCCATGTGATTGCTGCACGCCTTCATTTAGTGGGACAAATAACATTAATAATGGGAACATACTACCTTTCAGCCGTTGGCAAGCTTTTATTTCTATCTTTTCTTTTGTTTTTAACCGTCTGTTTTTATTGTACAAGGATGGCCCACATCTGAGTCTCTGTTTTAACCGTCTGTTTTTATTGTACAAGATGGCCCACATTTGAATCTCTGACATGTGCTTTTTGCCTCATCTGATGTCGTTTAGTTACAACACTGAGACGATGGGATCGAGTGACCATGTGATGTTGGTGTATGTGAGGTGGGTGTGTAAGTAGAAAAAACAAAAAACAAATACACATATCGTATTACGTGATGTGGGTCACAAAATTTGGACAGTCCACTCAAATAGTCATCTCATGAAACCTTCAGGGCTTGTTTGGCACCATGGATTTGAGAGGAAGTGATGAGAAGTGGAATTCATGATATGAATTCTCCTCAATTCCAAATTTCCTGTTTGGCGTCTAGGACTTGGAGAGACGTCACACCAGAGGGAATGGACAATGTGGATTTTAATCTCACCATATACTCACTTATATTTTGGATTTTGATCCCACCATTCATCTATTTTTAAATCCATGCTGTCCATCCAATTTTAATGATTATTTTATGACAGGATCCAAATTAAAGCAGACCCAAATCTTAGGTGGACCATACCGTTTCATGTAGTGATTGAATCCCCACCATTAAAAAATTCATGGAGGCCACTAGAATGTTTATTTTCACCCAACCTATCGACAAGGTCACAAAGACGTGGAGGAAGAGACCACGCAAATATAAGCTTAATCCAAAACTTTCGTGGTCATGAGAAGTTTTTAATGGTTGAGTACCATTGTTTACGATATTATGGTTTACTTGAGATTTCGATGTACTCACTTTTTTAAATAATGCTCTAAAAAGAGTTTTCAAAATGGATGGACCGCGTGGATGTAAGACCACATATCACACTATAGATGCCACGGTTAGGGAAATCCACCCAGCCTGGGATACATCACATTGGTCCCACGTTAATGAGGATTTCTCATCGTATCCCACCGTTTTGGGAGGAATTGAAAAAATGCCAGGGAATGCACTTTTGATTTCTCATGATTCTTATAAAATCCACTTATCATCAAATCTGCTTCATCCAATAGAGAAAGCAAGTGATTTCTCATAAAATCCATAGTGTCAAACGGGCCATTAGGGCTATAAGTGGACACGATTTAGCTACACTGTGGCTACTGGTTGATGCTTTGGGGCCCACTATGATGTATGTGTTTCATCCACGCGGTCCATCCATTTTTCCACATCATTTTATAGCAAAAGCCCAAAAATGAAGTAGATCCAAATCTCAAGTGGATTACATCACGAGAAACCATGTTGATTGAATGCCGACTGCTAAATACTTCTTGGGGGTTATGAAAGTTCTGGATCGAGCCCGTATTTGTTTTTTTCCCTTCATCAAGGTCTACATGACCCAATCAATGGGCTGGATGTAAAATAAACAATGTTCACCTGAGATTTAGATCGGCCTCATTTTCAGGATCGAGCCTAAAATGATATGGAAAAAAGGATGGGAAGGCATGGATAAAACACATACATCATGGTGTGGCCCACAAAGCATTCTATTGGCAGTGTTAGTAATCAACCGTATCCCCCACAAGCTAGCATGATCAAAAAATCAAGAATGAATCTCCTCCCCTAATTTGCCTCTCACTTGACTATGACCCACCATAATTTGCATCAGGTTAAGTTTTCGGCTCAAGGGTTTCATGACTGACCTGTATGGTTTGGATTTTGTGCCGACATCCGTATCAAAAAGTGCTCACGAGCTCTCATGAGAGCTTGTTTTATATATATATATATATATATATATATATATATATATATATATATATATATATATATATATATATATATATATATATCATGAGAGCTTGTTTTATATATATATATATATATATATAAAGATGCTCACATACAACCAGTTGCATGTCCAACTAGTTAGTGTATGGGAGCTTATCATGGTGTTTGTATGGTATCCGACCCGTCCACCATGGTATTGCCACAAAAAAAAAAAGAAAAAGAGATGGTTCAAAAGGCAGGTTGATCCAACCATTAGATGGATTGAAAATGGATGTTTTTGGGTGGTTGTTCATTTTTTCTATGGTGTGGCTCACCTGATAATTCAATCGATGGGATTTTTCGAAAATCTCATTTTCATGGTGGGACTACCATTGTAGATGGGTTGGATGTTATACAAACACCATAGTAGGCCTCACATATAACTAGTTTGGACACTAGAGATATAGAGAGAAGAGAATAAGGGGCATATGGGGCCCACCATGATGTATGGCTTTTATCTAGGCTGCCCATCCATTTTTTTAGATCATTTTAGTATATGAACCCAAAAATGAGTCTCATCCAAGGCAAGTGGACCACATAGTGGGGATTGAACTCACACCATTAAAAACTTCTTGAGAGCGGCAATAGTTTTGTATCTATATGATACTTATGTGTTCCCTTCATCCATGCCTATATGACCTTATGAACTTGTTGGATGGAAAATAAACATCATGGTTGGTTGTAAGAAGATTTCAATGGTGATTTTTTTTTTTTTGGAAAGCAAGCGAGGAAAACTCTCTTATTACTTACTTGAAAAAAGATACAATAGGATGGGGCATACCCCCACTATAAAAGATAAGGAAATAAGAAGCCGCCCACATCCCGGACACTAGGAGAAAGAGAGAAAGGGGGAAAGTAAATGAAAGTTGGGGAAAGAAGAAACCCACAACCCAAGCCAGGCATCATAGCAAATTTTGAATCTATGTCTCCATGAAAAATTTGGAGTTTGATCGCAAATGGATGCCAATCAAAGTAAAAGAGCAGTTCTCAAACAATCAGAGTAATCCCATTGTGGCAATTGTTAGAAGCAATGAAGGAGTGCAAAATCTTAACAAATAAGTGCATCTCCTAAGTAAAGGTAAGCGGGTCTTCAATGGCATGGGTGCTCTGCTAGGTTCCCACCAAAATGCTAGAACCTACATGATGATCAATGGAGAAAGTGGGTAAGGCAAAGGTAATCAAATGTAAACATTTGTCCGTCGTTCCTGGAATGTTATAATCATAAACTATGCCCCAAACGGGAGAATCATTGGGAGAATAACAGATTATCCCAACCCTAGTAGCCGAAATGTCATCACAGGCTAAGGTCCAGGATGAATGAGGGTTGTGCCGCCGAGGAGGATGGCGAATAGGGGGACTAACAACGGTAATGGCCGTAGGAAAATCCCAAGCAACAAAACTAGCACTAGAGGCCTTAGTTGCTAAAGAAGGGCCAATCAAGAAAAATGACTTTAGCCCTCATCTCCCAAACAATATTGTTAAAGATAATCTCTTTTGGAGAGCTTTTGTTATTAAAAACGCGATTGTTCTTTTCTCTCCAAATATTTCACACAAGAATCTGGATCGTCTGCTTTTACTGAGCGCGGAACTTTTGTTGCTGCCTCTGTCATTGGTTCAGCTCATCCTAACACTGTCAGAGCTCAGGATTTTCTGTCAGGATGAGCTGGACCAATCACAGAGGTGGAAAACAGGAGTTTCCTACTCGGTGAAAGTAGACGATTCGGATTCTCCACACAAAGGCTGAAAATGCAAGCTTGCATAAGAGAGAAGTAATGGGATTAACAACTTTATCAATTAGATAGGCAACATATTGGTAGATGATGGAGTAGTGGATATAGGAAATAAAGAGTTTGGAGTGCAAGTTACTCCAAATCCATTCGGTGTACCTACAAGAGAAGAATAAGTGATTAATAGATTCAAGATTATTCTGACAAAGCACACAAGCAGTATCATTAATAATATTAAGAGAGAGAAGCAAGTCTTTCATTTTAAGCTTCCCAAGGTAAACTATCCAAGCTGCAATAGAGTATCTGGGGATATAACCATTAAACCATAAGAAGTCACTCCAAGACAACACCAGGTTGGCAGGTCTGCAGGCCTTTAAAGCAGAAGAGAAGGTAATGGCACCATTAGGGGAGAGGGTCCACACAATTTTATCTTGGATAGGGACAAGCTGGTATCGCTTAATTTATTGGAAGATGTTAGCTAGCATGGTATTGCTCGGGTAAGGAAATTGCCACTTAGTATCATGGATTAGGGTACTAACCAGGAAATCAGTACCTAAACCCAAGTCGTGAATTATAGAAGGACCCAAGCGGTCAACAAGGCTACAGTCCCCCAGCCAAGGATCAAACCAAAAGTCCGTAAATTGCTTGTTGCCCACCAAAAATCTGGTGCGGCTTTTGGCAATATCACGAACACTAAGAATGCTGCACCAAGCCCATGAGACATTGGTTGGGAGCTGGGCATTACAGATAGATGAAGTCCTAATATATTTCTCATGGACCCATTTGACCTAAAGGTTATCCTCTTTGCAGATGATTTTCCAAAGTTGCTTCAAAAGGTAGGCTTTAGCAGAGATATACAAAGGAGTTATACCAAGACTTCCCTCTTCTTTGGATTTGCAGATCTGCTCCTAACTAATAGAATGCAGAGGCGAGAAACCCCACAAGAAGTCCCTAATACGTTTCTCGATAAGATTAAAACATGCTTTAGCCAAAAGGAATGCATGGGACCAAAAAATATGAAGGCGAAAAAGAGTAGACTTTATCAGTTCCAGCCTACTAGCAAAGAAGAGGAGGGACGCAGTCCATCCACTAAGCTTCATGAGTTTTATTATTAATGCTACTTGCTATCATGCAGTCCACTTAAGCATTGGACCTGCCTAATTTTTAGACTCATACCCTAAAAGGATCTGAAAAAGAAAAATATGGACAACGTAGATAAAACCCATACATCATGGTGGCCCCACAGAACCCCTGCCTGGACACACTAAGCATTTAATGCATCCAGGCGGGGGCAGGACTACATCTAAATCACTTTGACAATTGGAATCAAGATTTTACAAATGAGGCCCATGGGTCAGTGATCTGGACCGTTGGTGTGTTAACCCCATTGTAGATGGAACATACAAAAAAAAAAAAAAAAAAAAAAAAAAAAAAAAAAAAAAAAATCCCGAGGACAATCCTAACCTTTCAATCTGTGGCTTGAAAATAAATGGTTAAAAATAGAAGTACAAGGTCTTCCTATCTGGGATTGGTGGTTAGGGTTGTCTACATTTGGTCACATCAGACCAATGGTCTGAATAAGTGGATCCTACGGCCCCACTTGTATAAAATGGGGCAAATCCTCAGCTCAGGGATGGTGCAACCATCAAGCGGGTTGGGTGGTGACCTCAACACCACTTTGTGGGGCCCACCATGATGTATGTAGTTTATCCATGCTATTCATCCGTTTTTTCATATCTTTTTAGGTCATGATCCCAAAATTGAAGCATACTGAGAGCTCAAGTGGACCACACCATAGGAAACAGTGGGGATTGAATGCCTATAGTTAAAAACTTCTTGGGGTCACAGAAGTTTTAGATCAAGCTGATATTGTCTTTTCCCTTCATCCAAGTCTGTATGAGCTTATCAACAAATAGAAATCACGGTGGGCCATAGGAAGGTTGGGAAGGTTTCAACGGTTGACGCCGTTGTCCTCACTGTTTCTTGTGGTGTAGTCCACTTGAGCTCTGGATATGCTTCAATTTTTTTATCATGCCCTTAAACTAGCTGGGAAAATAGATGAACGGCCTGGATAGAATACATACATCATGGTGGGTTACAAAGTCCGGTCACCAAGGATATCCACTTCGTCCACTTCCCTCTAGAAAGGTTATCTTCAACTCCACTTATTAGTACACTTCCCTCCAGAAAGGTTATCTTCAACTCCACTTAATCCACTTACCTCTAGAAAGGTTATCTTCAACTTGTTTTTACCTCAGAATTCCTTCTTATTTTACCAAACAATCTCTCCACCTTTGATAGTAAGGCAGAGTGCCTTTTGACTAAGATGTAAAGCGGAGTATTGTGGGGCCCATATGGTGTCTCTATGATATCCAACCCGTCCAATAGGTTCATCTCAGCATGCTGCTCATATGAACCACTAATCAGGACGATCTAACCAACAAGCACTCCACAAATAAATCTCAAGGCTTTTTGAGTGATGGATATTGTTCCCTGGTGTGGCTCACCTGATAGTCAGATTAGCCTATGTTTGGCTTGTATGATCATAATTGTTTAGATCCACCAATTGGACGGTCTGACATCATGCACGAATCAAGTGGGCCCACAAAACACTAAGTCTTTTTTTTTTTTTCTTCTTTTTTTTTTTCATTTGGTGTAAGTTGGTAGACATGATTTCTTACTCCCGTGTGTAACACATGTGAGATATGAGCTTTCAATTAATGAACTACAGTTGTCTCACAACTCAAGTGGGCCACGGCACCTTAAAATAATCAATGGCTATAAAAAAATATTTTTAACCGTTGATTTATTTTGTACGTTGTTGCATGTTAAAGAGCACATGTCCAAGAGATAAGGAGGTAATAGAAAAGATTCCATAAATATATGGCTTAGATTATGACAACAATAATCTACGAATTATCTTAAGTTATGGAAGGCTCAGATCTTACACACGTGTTTTATATTTGCAAAATATGATTGCATGTGAATGCGCATGGCTTTGGAATTAGCAAACTTTTATTTGGAGAAGGTTGTTTACATTTATGTCAGTGGACCCTTAAATTACCATCCAAAGATCACAAACATTGAATGTAATCTTGAAAAATTAGCAAATATATAATGGAGGAAATGAAGAAATTTGTGATGAAAATATTATCTTTGTAGGTTTAAGTCCTGACTTGAGTAGTAAATATCTAAAGGAGGGTGTTGTAACGCCCCAGATTTTTGCCAATTTGAATTTCCAAATCATCGAGAAAATTTTTGCTACAATTAATTTACTTTATCATTTAACGGCGTTTAATATGCTCGATTCTAAGAAACATACTAGTGATAACAACAAAAACTATACAAATTCGATTAGACATGCTTAAGGGGCTAACACCTACGCCCAATTATCAAAAGCTTAAGCTTAATCATGTGATCCATAAATCTAAAGCTAGGATCTAAGGGACCCCACCATCGATAAATTGACCAAACCGATGCATAATGAATATCTAACCGAGAACAATACTAATCACCGCTTAGATTACGCTTATAACCCAACTTAATCAACTTTTCGTCTAACTTACAAATCAACGGATGAGAGCGAGTTAGGCCAAAATACTACTTCTATTAATTTTAAATCGACCAAACTTTAGACGTAGGTAAATCGGACCACATTTAGCATACCCTAGAAATCTCATCCTCAACTCTATTTTCGAAAATTCTGAAAAACACTAAATAGAGTCTAGACCGATCATTAATGGGCCATTAAACTCGAAACTAAGGAAATATGTTCGTCTTGCTGGGCTTGACATCCCTTGCAGACGCTGAGCCAATTCAGTGCACCAAATCGCATAACTTAGAGCTAGAGTATTAGCACATGTGATGTGTGAATTTGCCTAGAAACTATTCAGAAATTAAGTAAATCATGTCACCCGAACTTATGCGTAGTTGTGGCTTTCGAGCCGTTAGATTTTGATAAAACTTATGACCCTAGTCCCAAATATTTCCCCACATACATCCCTAATGTCGCGTCTCCGATCGATGATCGGTGACCGTTGAATAGACATTGGGCCATATCCATTGATCGCCGCATCCGAATTGCGAATGATCATAGCCTTAGATAAATCTTGTCGTGTAGCAAATATTTCATGGTCTAGGTGGGCCCCCGCGGACCCAAGTGGACCACAACTAGTGGAATTAGACCCCCATAGGGTTAGATACTCAATGCCCAACTTTTTAGGGCCATTTGCATCAATTTTAGAGTTATAAGTAGCTCTTATTTGGGGCTTTCTCCTCAAATCCGAAATGAGGCTTGCTTGGAGAGAAGGGAAAGAGAAATTGAGAAGGAGTGGAAGAGAAGAATAAGAAATGAAGAGTGGGGATTTGGGTGGTGAGCTCTTGTGCTTGGATTCATCCCTCTCGGTTGTAAAACCTTGTGCTAGCCATCAGTCTTCTCGTCTTCATCGACTTCCCTTTTGATCGGAGGTAGGATGTGAATGCCATCTTCCCTTTTTAGGCATTTTAGGGTTGAGTACACTAATCTCACCCTAATCTTGCTTTGATCTTAACTAGGCTTCGCCGATTCCCGCCAACCCTCACCCTAGGTGCTCGAACGACCGAGAAACCCAAAACCCTAAGGTGCGGAATTATACCTTTAGGTTTTCTTTTATCAACCTTAGATGAATTTGTGATTGATTGAACCTTTAGGGTATTGTTATCTTTGTTAATTGTATTATTCCCGTATTATTGCAATATATGTGCTATTTTGAATTTCTGTAGCTAAGGTGTTTGATGAAATGCTTGTGCGAGATAAACCGCTGGAATGATGCGTGTTAAGATTATATTAAACATAGAATTGCTTGTATGCATATAAGTTGGAATTATCATGCACGGCGTCGAGTTAGAATTTTTCCTAAGTTACCAGCATGCTGCAAGATAAACTTAGGCTTTGTGAAACAGAATATCTGTCCCAAATATTTCGAGGCGGGTAGCCCAGATGTGTCGGCTACCTGAGATGTATTCGGTTGGTTCGAGGGAAACACAGATGGTCGGTAGTAGTTGGACTACGCGGACGACTTACGCCCATGCCGATTCAGACGGACGCCCTTGGACTCAATCGAATCTATCAAAATATGGCAGAAAGAGTGTTTGATGATGATAACAATACAGTCCCCTGAATACGGAATACCGGATCCTAAGAAAGTGTCGGGTCCACTAATAACTGCATGTGCAATGCGTTCCCGATAAGCCTCTTGGGCCGAGCATGGTGGTATGGGACACCGTGTTCGAGTCGTCGGCCTACGCTGGGGTGAGTCACCTCCCCGTAGTGTCCTTGGAGCAATTGCTGGGGCGACGAACCCTATCGGTGTTCCCGAGAAGGTTGGTCAGCTCCCGTTTATAACAGGATGTTGAGAACCGTATTTTGATGTGTGGAAGTGACAGGGAAGCGTGGGCTACTGGCGATGATTAGCATTGCACGGTTGGGAGCTAGATAGTCCCGTTCAGGACCAATGATTGGACAATGGTATTCCGGCTTCGCCAATATGCTGAGTGAGAAATGACCTAATGAAACTCAAACAAATCATGCATACACGTCATGGATCCCCTAGGCAACTGTCTGACTGTTAAAGGCCAGGATGCCGAAGGATGATCCAACCCATTTGCATTTGGAGGTTCTGTGAGTGCCTGGTTGCTTGATGTGGCGCCAGTGCCACTCTGTGTTCCTCATGTTACATCCGGAACATGCATGGTGTGCGATCTCATGTCATTCATGCACTAATAAAACTAGAATAGGAATTTAGATGTTTTGTATGGAATCAATGCCTAACCCTCTTTGTTTGATAACATGTTAAACTTAAAGTTATAATTCTCACTGAGTTGATCACTCACTCCCACTCCTGGGACGGTGTTTCAAAACACCACCAGGCTCTGTTATGATAGATGCAGATATCTCAGAGGAGGATGCTTTTCAGGATGAGTTCGATGACTTTACGGGAGAGCTGTCTTACTTCCACTTTTTATATTGATCAGGTTTAAATTTAATTTTTGTCTCTACTTTACTGCTTAAATTGATTATGAATTTGTGCTTTGATGCCTTATGAATCTTAAACAAGAAATCACGCTTCCGCAAAGCATAATTGACACCCAGAATCTTGGGGATCGAGGTTGTACTCGACCCCTGAAAATTCGGGGCGTCACAGGTGTACTACCATTGTTTAGACATGCTAGTAAGAGATAACAGAAAGGGATTGATTAGTCACCCTGCTACCAGCCGATGGCTAGCGGTTGGTGCTTCGTGGGACCCACCATGATGTATGTTTGTCATCCATGCCACCCATCTGCTTTGATAGATCATTGTATGGAATGAGCCCAAAAATGAGTTAGATCTAAATCCCAAGTGGACCACACAGTGTTGATTGAAGTTCACCGTTAAAACTTTCTAATGGCCACAAAAGTTTTTGGATGAAGCTGATTTTTTTTTTTTTTTTTGTCCTTCATCCAGGTTTGTATGACTTAAACAACAGGTTGGATTTCAAATAAACATTAAACGGTGGACATTCAATCACTACTATTTTCCCATGGTGTGGTCAACCAGAGATTTAGATCTGCGTCATTTTAAGGATCGATCCTTACAATGCTATGTCAAAAATAGATGGACGGCATGGATAAAACACATATATCATGGTGGGGTCCATAGAGCACAGGCCACTAGCCACCTTGGCACTAGCCAAACCGCATCTGAAGGGAGATGACAAACTACCTGTAAGACTCCATTAATTGGGCCACACATGATCATCGGTTTAGATCATGACCGTTGGATTATTCAGATTGAGCAATTCAGTGGGTCCCACTATAGTTGTGATCATTGCAAATAGGTTTGGGGTGGAACGCTTGAACCATGTTCCCTATACGCGGTTATTAAGCCAGATATGGAAACCTATGGTGTGGAGACCCTAGAGGAGAGAAGTGTGATGGGTAAGCTTCTCTGGCCCTCTTTCCTATAAATATACGTCTTGGTCCCCTCACCAACACACAAGAGAAAACCCTAGTCCCATTGAATGATTCTCCTAAAGGTGTAAGGTGCGAAAGACCAATAATTCTTCTTGGCAACACGGCGGTATCGGAAATGTCTTCCCAATCAGGTATGGCTTTAAGATTACAGTATGAAATTTCCATTATTCAATGCATAAACAATCCGATTATTCCGCATTAAAATTAAGTTTAACACTACCTTCATAATATAATTAACTCACAAGTCTATACCTTTAAATGTTAAATAGATATTTAAAAGTTGACATTAATATGACTCACAATTTTTCTCAAGAGTACAAGTGAAAGAGGACAAAAATAAGATTATTCAACTCATTGATAGTTTCACACCCAATCAATAGCTCAAGTGGCAGACCGAGTAAAGATAACCTTGTTTCAACACTGTAGTCTTGGTATTGATTCTCAAGGGGGGTAGTGGGATAACATTGCGGTGTGACTAATAGGTGTGTACTAACACAAAAAACAAAGCTTCATTTGTTTGGTTGTTTTTTTTTTTTTTTTTTTTCCCTTTATACTATAATATTCAATATATATAAAACTTAAAAAGGGATATTCTGTTATTCTTGGAGATAGCCTTTACTTCTTTGGAACATCCACATACCCATTCCCATTTAACTATCACATATATCATGAGTAAATATGTCATTTCTTATGGTGGTTATTTCTATTTCTTTTGGACAGAACAATTAAATAATAGTAAAAAATTTCCCACATAACCACACATGTAATCACCACTATAATCATAATTAATCTGACTGCTGACATATGACATCAATGTCACCTGTACAATCATGTATCACACACATTCAACCAAAACACTAGGGCTAGAACTTCAAATAATAGTGGGTTAAACCTCTGGCCAAACCCTAATTCACTCCCTATGCACATCATGGTTTAGATGGATCCAAACTAAGTATTAAAAAATATAAAAAATATAAAAAAAATTATGTTACTTTTTAGGCTTTTGGGGAGGAAGCGTACCCACAAAGTACCGATTGCGCCCAATAAAGGGTAAACAAGTGCCCCATGGGCCCCATCAAATACTTTTGACAATTGGAATCAAGATTTTACAAATGGGGCCCATGGGTCAGTGATCCATACCGTTGGTATGTTAATCCCATTGTAGATGGTACATACCCAAAAAAAGTAAATCAGGAGGACAATCCTAACCATTCAATCTGTGCCCTGAAAATAAATGGTTAAAAATACAAGTACAAGGTAGAGTTGCCTACAGTTGGTCACATCAGACAAATGGTCTGAATACATGGATCCCGGGTCTCACTTGTATAAAATTATGGTTCAAATCCTCAGGTCCGAGATGATGTAATTATCAAGTGGATTGGGTGATGACCCCAACACCACTTTGTGGGGCCCACCGTGATGCATGTATTTTATCCGTACCATTCATCAATTTTGTCAACTCATTTTAGGGCTCCCTAAACTGAAGCACATCACACCACAGGAACAGAGGGGATAGAATGCCTACAATTGAAAACTTCTTAAGAGCCACAGAAGTTTTGGATCAAGCTGATAGTTTTCTTTTCCCTTCATCCACTTCTGTTTGACCTAATGAACAGTTTAGATGGAAAATAGACATCACGATGTGCCAGAGGATCAGGTTTCAACGGTGGACGTCGTTATCCTCAGTTTCCTCGGGCCTGGTCCACTTAAGCTCTGGATATGCTTCAATTTTTGGCTCATGCCCTAAAACGAGCTGGCAAAATAGATGGACGGCCTGGATAAAACACATACAATATGGTGGGCCCACAAGTCCGGTCATCAAGGATATCCAAGAGGGTAATTATCTTCAACTTGTTTTTTACGTCCGAACTCTTCACTTCTTATTTTACCAAACAATCTCTCCACCTTTGAAAATAAGGCAGAGTGCTTTTTGAGTAAAGATGCCCCTTGTTTATTTTCTATTTTTGAAAAGAAAAAAAAACAAGAAGTAATAGAATGGAGTATTGTGGGGCCAGCGTGGTGTGTTTATGAAATCCAACCCGTCCAATTGATTCATCTCAGCACGATGCTCATATAAACCACTAATCAGGATGATCTAACCATCGAACACTCCACAAATAAATCTAAAAGTTTTTTAAGTGATGGATATTGTTCTTCATTGTGTGGCCCACCTGATAGTTAGATTCACATCAACATGTGGGCACCTGCAACACGTATGTGAGATCTGAGCTTTCAACTACATTCTCACAACTCAAGTGGGCCACGGCACATTAAAACAATGAATGCCTACAAAAATATTTTTTAACTTGTCAATTTATTTTGTAAGTTGTTGCGTGCCAAAGAGAAAATTTTCCTGATTTTTTAGGCAGAAGATTTAATAATTTACTGAAGTTAGCGGAGAGAGTCGATTTAAGCTTAATGCTCTAAAAGGTAAAAGAAATATTCAAGAGAAAATAGGTGGAGGTAATAGAAAAGATTCCATAAATTTATGGAGTAGATGACGGAGACAATGATGTGAGTATTATTTTAATCTTACGAGGCTTAGATCTAACTCATGTGTTGATGCACATGGTTTTGGAATTAGCAAACTTTAAATTGGAAACGAAAGTTTATGTTTATGCTAATGGACCCAAAATTATCATCTAAAGAGCACAACTATCGAATGTAACCTCGAAAAAATAGGAAGTATGCAATGGAGGAAATAAAGAAGCCTAGGAGGAAAATTCTATATTTGTTGGTTGAGTCTTAATTTAAATGGTCAACATCCCAAGGTAGATGTGTTGATCTTTTATGTATATTTTAGATGAGAGATGGCAAATTATCTCCAGGATAAAATAAACTCAAATATCTAAATTTAGTACAAAGTTTTGGACATTTAAATGTTGAACAAATTGTTGAAATATTTTAAATAAAATATATTTTGGTTAAAAATTATTTTGAAAACCAAACTTTGTTTTTGTCCCATATCGGATGAGAGAAAGATTTTTTATCTCTTTATAAGTAAGGTGTTGTGCACATTGCTTATTTATGGTGGAAGAGAGGGAGTATGGTGGCTTGCGTGACGCGCATGGGCACGGGCTCGATGCGAGGGCGTGGGCATGTGAGGCAATGTGGCTATAGAGACACACTTGACACTTCGCACGTGCGCACGCGAACCCTTTTTATATGAGTCTATTTGCCTCTCGGTTTGGTTGATAAAACTAAGCTACTTAGACCAGTATAGTGGTATACTACTGCAAGAAGAAGACCGCTATTTCTTTTCTCTCTTTCTTTTCTTCATCTGTCAGATAGTGTTACTGAGTTCCATAGTGGTTCCTTCGTTTTTTGTTGAACTCAGAACCACATAAGGCTCGTCGTATCCTGGAAGCAATCCGCCTGCAACCTATCAGCAAACTCAAAATAATTTGAGTAGAGGCAAATTACGCTTTAAGGACAGCGTGTTTTTCACGTTCTTCAGCTTGTCCTTATTTCTCAGTTTTTCCAAATTAATTTATTTTCTGAGATAAAAAATTTTCAACACAAATCTCAAAAAGTTGATATTGTTATGCCTCATAATTGATCTCAAGAAGACAACCGAAAAAATAGAGAGATGAAATGATTAAACTGTGGATAGCTTCAGGTCTGGCTCGATGGCTCACCGACTCACTAGTAGGCAAACTTTGTTTAAACAATGAGGTCATGGGATTGAGTGCCTCTATGTTATGAGTGTGTGTTGGTGTGGGTGTGGGTGTGTGTAATAATAATAATTAAAAAAAATTATGTATAGCATTATTTTGAAGTTTTTTAGACTATAATGTCTAAGATATATAAAACTTAAAAAAGACATTGTATCATTCTTATAGACACTCTTATATCTCTTTAGGATATCCACATACCCATTCACATTCAATAGTTATATTTGTTTTGAATAGACATATCCTTTCTTTTAGCAATTATTTATATTTGTTTTATTCAGAACATTTAAACAACATATATATATATATATATATATATATATATATATATATATATATATATATATATAGTACATGGCCACACATGTAAGCACCGCCCTAATCCTAATTAATTCAACGATTTCCATGTGCATGATATGTGCATCAATGCCACATAACCATGTATCAGACGCATTCAACTGAAAACACTAGCTAGAACTTCAAATAATAATGGATTAAACATTTGGCCAAACGCTCTAATTCACTCCCTATGCACATCATAGTTCAAATGGACCTAAACTAAGCATAGAAAAGTTACTCTTTAGGGAAAGAAGCACACGCACAAAGTACAAATTGCGCTTGCTAAAGAGTTAAAAAGCTGTTAATCAATCCAATTTGAACTTAGGTTTCTGTGACAAAACCTTTACTCTTATAATTAATCATTGGTAGTATTTTTTAAGAAAGTTTTCATATATAATACATTTATTTATTTTCTAATAATAAAATGTATTATACATATGTGACATCTCATATTTGTAGCAAGTGATTGACTACGCGACTGTCCAACCAAGGATGATTGTGGACACTATCATAATCATCTATGGCACAACACATCATACATGTGCAACGGTCCCATGGAAAAATAATATTTCACACATGAAGAAAGTTAGGCAATGGTGCACATAAGAAAAGGAAATAAAACCTTCATTAGTTTGGCAATCCAATAAGCAAAAATCTCTCCTAATAAATTTCTAGTCCCGACGAGAGCTAGCTTTTTAAATAGAAAATTGGTTTGCCCAAAAGGAAAATGTACAGTAAGCCACCATCTACCATAGGGTAAACCACTATTGACATTATACCATATCATATCTTAAAAGCACTTCAAGAAGGAAAAAATGGAAGAATTTTATGGCAAAATTTCTTAAGAAATTGGATTTTACCAAATAGTGCCTCTGGGAACCAATATTTCCTGAGTGTGCTTTTGACGCAGGGAAGGGTGCAAGACTAATAGAGGAACCATACTGTCTCTCTATGTGATACGAACATTGAATATATAAGGTGCAATAGTTCTTGAATCCACAAGAGATAAATGAAAATTTAAAATATTTTATTGATATCCATCTCTAAAATGGTATTACATTACTTTAAATAAACTCTAATTAATAATCCTAATGTGACTAGACTGCAACTTAATCGAAATAGTAAAACTTACTAAAAATAATAAGTCCTAATTTAATTTTGTCGGATGATTCCTAACATGATAAGAAGGAAATCCTAAGAAGACAACACATACTAAAATTATAAAATAAAGGAAATACTTCTAACCTAAAACTTATTAAAAATAGTATTTTTTTTAATCTCAATTTTAAATTGAAAAGAGTCATTTTTAGCAAAATAGAGCGATGTGACTTGCTTATGCGATGAGTTGGTTGGCTCTAGATGGTTTGCTTTAGTTAAACTTCATACCTCATGCCTCTTGTAACAATTTTGAATGAAAAGTTATAGTCATTTTATGGTTCGTACTTTGAATGATAATTTCTCCCTACCTGGAAGAGCTCTCTTCAATCGGGATGTGCCTAAGGCTCAATTACACCATGCCCTAAGAAGAATTGGGCTTGGATTTGATGGAGTAGGTGCGCTTCCATTCAGGCTTCTTTCAGCCCATCTATGCCACGAATTGATTTGCAGCCCGCACTACATTAGCTTTTTTATGAGGAAAAAAAATACATTACCACCCTTCCTTTTTACTACCCTAGTTGGGCAAATGAGATCCAATTTCTCTGTTGGTGCCTCGGTTTGATCAATAGAAGGTAGGCCATAGACCGGGCAAGCTGATTAATTGAATGATCTTAACCTCTTATCATTTGTTAATTGAACTTGAACCGTTGACTCCATTTGATCTCTACATTGATCCACTTAGGACATCAGTTCAGTCAAATTTTGGGTTATGACCCATCTAAAGTGGGGCCCACCATTTGGAGGGGTTAATGAGTCCTGTGTATGCCACCTGTACAATTCTTGAGTGCATGTGTATCGATCATCACAGTGCATGTGTATCAATTCCTTTCATAACAATTTATCATCTAAGATCCCTTTATGGGACCCTATCATGAATGAACGGTTAGGATCTTTGATCATTGTTTTGATTATTGAAGCTCGAACATGACCAAGAAGAAAAAACGGAAGAAAATGGACACTGGGCCATTATATTTTCTTCTGATTGAGGATCAAAATCAATATAGTGAATTACGAAGACAGATTAGGTGGCCCACCATTAATAGAAACCGTCCGATCCTGTGAACCGTCACGATCACCACCAAAAACGTTTTCTTCTATCAAAAACTAAATCAACGGTGCTGATCTTACCATATGAAACATGATCTATTAGAAAACAGTAGATTCTCCATATAATCTGTTGTTTTTTAATGATTGAGTGATAAGTGGATTTTGATTGCTAACACGTGCTGATGCTAATTTTGGCACGTGAAGAAGGTTTCCATCGTTGGTGGTAGGTTAGGGACGCGGTTTTCGATGGATCCAAGGGAGGTGGATCCGTGACTGTGGGGGCCACCATAATATACTTGTTTTATATCCACACCGTCCATCTGTTTTTCCAGCTGATTTTAGGGCATGAACCCCAAAATGAAACAGATTCAAATCTCAGGTGGACCACACCACAGGAAACAGTGGTGATTGAATCCCCGCCATTAAAAACTTCTTGGTGGCCACGGAAGTTTTGGATGAAGCTGATATTTTTGTTTTCCCTTCATCCAGGCCAGTGTGACCTTATCAAGAAGTTGGATGGAAAATAAATATTAAAGTGGGCCCTACGAAGTTTTTAATGATGGACATTCAATCACCACTGTTTCTTGTGATGTGGTCCACCTGAGTACTTAATCTGCTCCATTTTTGGGTTCAAGCCCTAAAATGAGCTGGAAAAACGGATGGACGGTGTGGATATAAAAACAAAGTATCGAGGTGAGGCCCACAGTCACCGATCCACCCAATGGGACAGATAGGATCGTCACTTATCAATCTGGATCGTTCATCTATTGGGCCGTACCATGGATTTTTTTATTGTTTCAAGATACATATATTTCAGATTATCCTAGCCGTCTGAACAGTGGCTTTAAAAGCAACAGTGGTAAAAAACAACAGTTAATTGTCAACATTAACAGTGGGAACTAATGGCCATGATCATCCAATAAGTACTATTTCTGATATATAGGCCATTGATAATGAGGCCCATTAATTGAACAGTGCAGATTGACACATATACCTGCCACGTGTACGGTAGAGAGATGGTTCCAAACTCCGGTTCATCATGCTCCACCATTCAAGAGGTGATGCTCATACGCGATAGCTGACCTTGTGGAAGAAAACAAGGGCTGGTCATGAGCCGGGTCAGCTGGAGAAATTCCATCAACTCCACTCCAGAAAACTCACCTGACTCAGTGGTATGAGTCAAGCCCAGCTTCATTTAGGACATTTGAGTCATAAATCGAGTCAAGTTCGAGTACTGGGTCACTCGACTCGACTCAACTCGGCTCGACCTCAACTCAACTCGTTGCATATAGATATTTGTTAAAAAAATATATCATAATCTTCTTATTTGTTGGTTTTTTTTCTCTCTCTCTCTCTCCACATTGGGTCCAAGCTTAAGACATAAAACCCTCACATGTTGGGGGTTACTTAATCCTACTATTTTGTTTAGGTAAGAATATTCTTTGTTGAGCATGCCTGATGGATTGAGTAATTTCAAGTAGAAACACATGGTGAGCACGTAATGATGGTATGTTTTACATGCTGCACAAAATAGGTGCTACGGTGACACACCACACCATACACATCTACAAAACAAGGGCTATAATAAGACCAAACATCATATGCAACTATTGATTACCTTTTATGAAGAAGGTGTTGCATCTGATCCATGAATCAACTGGGCCTCGTCGTGAAGGTGGTCTGCACAATAATCAAAGCAATCCATTCATGTGGTGAGCTATGCATGTACTATGTTAATTTATGGTTCAGAAAATGTTACTAGTAGTCTGCATTCAATGCGTGTGTGACCTGACCAATGAAAAAATCAATCAGAGCTAGGCCATTTAAATGGTAGGGTCTCACCTGTAAATATATTATTCTCTCTTAATATATGCGTGACTTCTTGAACTTAATGTTATTGACTTTTAAGTTATATTTTATAGCAAAAAATATAATAGATTGAGGTGAGAGCAAGTTTGACTTAACTTAATTTAAGCTCGCCTTGACTTAATCCACTAGCTTGCCTTAAAAGATTTAGTAAACAAGGCAAGCTCCAATGGTAAGTTGGAAGGTGAGCTCAAATTCAAAGAGAGCATGGACTAGTCAAGCCAAGCTTGGCCCATCCTCGGCTTTACTTGGCTTGATGTACAGCCCTAAAGAAAACTTTGATACTTAGGCATAGAGTGACTAGATGATATGCAGGCACTTAGATATTGCATACGTAGCATGAACGTAAGACAAAATAAACTTCCACACCTTTTGAAGTTTGGTCCGTTCACGCGCCCGAAAGGCCACAGCCGAAGGAAATGGAGGTTGTTAGCTTATCTGAGTAATCTTAGCCCTACACGTCTCCAACAACCCACTTTCCTTTCGTTATATTTGATAAACTTCCTCGAAATAACCGAAGGTGGACCCCACATTTTTATCACTTGTAACCCACCTTATAAACGACTCGGATCTCCAGAAGGTGGACCCCACGTGTGGGATGTATTGGAGAGAGAGGTTTGCTCGAACACATCGCGATGTATTGAAGTGTGATACGTCAGGATTTTAGCCTTTGAATCTTGGCCGTCATCCAATGATCCGAACCGTTTATACAATGTGCCTCGCCTTGCATGGTGGATAGGAAACAAGTAAAATGTCTCATATTCGATTATTTCAATGGTCTGGATTTTGGATATTTTGCTTTGAAAATGGACGGTCAGTATAACCTTCGCATAATCAAATCTTAAAGATTTTATTGGTGATCCATCCACCATACAAGGTGGGACACATCATATAAACGGTTTGGATGATTGGAATGACGTGAAAGGCTGTGATTAGATCTCAGCAATTTAAGTGTTTTTTCGTATCAAGTCCAGATACATTCGTCAATGAACATCGATCAAATAACACCACGTTCAAATTTCCACACGTGTATGATACCTGAGCCGTTCAAAAGGTGGGCCCCACCATGATGATAAACCAGTCAGAAAGTTAGCCGAGTATACCATTACCCATTGTTTTCGCACAGTTAATTGGACTGCCTAATCGTTGTGCCAGCTTTGACGGCTCAAGTCGATCTACATGGTGGGGTCCACCTATTGGACGGGTGTGATGCCTTACACCACTTGGAAATTGGCATGTCTAGCTGGCAGTGTCGATCTAATCATTTCAGCTGACTTAATCCCAACCATCCAATCAATAGTGCGCAAGAAAAACGGACAAGATCGATTGGATAAAAACAGATCCAATCATCAGCTTTAAAATATACTTAGAGCGGATCACCGTAAAGATGATCCTAACCGTCCAATCTTCGGTTTGTAAAAAGGACGGTTACAACAAAAATGATTGACATTCGATAGATCCACACCATTCAATTAGCCCCATTTCGGCATCATGATGTGGCGATAGTGGTACGTAGAAAATGGACCGTTCAGATCTATGATCGGATCATCCTCCGACCACAAAACAACTAGTTGTATGGTAAGCATATGGTACAACCAGTTGTATTTGATCTTTTCCCAGGTACAATCAGATGTATTTTAAGTAGGTCGACATCCATCTGATTCACGTAATTATGAAAAAGATGGCCCACCATCCCACCCAAACACGTGAGATCGATTTTCCTCGGCTACCCACTCACCCAAACACGTGAGGAATTACACATACTCGGCCGAGTATTAATACAGCATAACATGGGCTTTTGATTCTTGAAGTGGGCCCACATGTATTGGTGATCAAGACCGTTATTCATTTACAGCCGTCCATGGATGGACCATGCCTTAAAAATCTCCACGATATAAAAACCTTAACCTTTCAGTTTGTGGCCTATCAATGGACGGTCAAGAAGAGAAGTATATTGACGGCTCACATCCAACCGAAGAAAAGTTGAAATATTGGGTGGGTAGGATCTTTCTATCTGGAAGGTTTGGGCATGGTCCATCCACAGTGTGGACACAGAAAAAAGTAGTCCTGTGGGCCCCACTTCCCAGACGTTGAAAACCGCGTTTTTACAGAGAGTCGCACGGCTTGTATGAACTCAATTCCGTTATTAGCCGAGAGGCTTTTATGCGGATAAACCTCTCGCCATTCATAAGGTGGGACCCACTAGAAATAAATAAAAGAAAAAAGGTCGGTTGGTGGGAGACGATACGGTAGAGCCGGGAATGGTTTGGCCATCTCTCCACAGCACACGTGGCAGGAATATGAATCGATCTGGGCCGTCCATCTAGTGGGATCCATCATAGATGGCTGATATTTTAAAATTTACGTTGGTGAATATTTGGTCATTGACCTATTTTCATCTCAGACGTTTCGTGGATGATGGGGTGTTTTTGTATCTGAAAATACTATCCATCCAAAGCAGGAGTAAATAGATGGACGGTCCTGATCATTGATTCATTACCTTGTCACTTATACGGTGGAGATTTGGATGTACCATATTCCGGTGCTTCTGCATACAAAATACCCTGGGGTAAAAAATCAACCAGATCCACAACTTAGGTGGGCCACACAACCAAAATTTTAATGGTGGGGATTCAATCACGAATGTTTCTTGTGTGGTCCACCTAAGACTTGAGTCAGCTTCATTTTTTGAATCATGCCCTAGAAGGAGCTTTAAAAATGATTGGACGGTGTCTTATTTTTTGGATCCATGCGCTAGAATGACCTGGAAAAACGGATGGACGGCTTGGATTTAGAATAAATACATCAAGGTGGGTCCCACAGTAAGGGACGCACTGTCTTGAGCACTGCTGGAGGATGGATAGGGCCCAAAGAGGACCCATCTGTAGTATCCTAAGGCCCTGATTGTGTAGAAGTGGAACCCATGGTTCGACGATCATGACCGTTGATCTGATGGTCCTCATCATTCTTAGTTCATATTTCAAAACATTCTACACTGGAAGTGACATCGTGACCATCCAATCTCTGGCTTTTCTATGTGGACGGGGATTGCCTGTGACAGCTGTATGCCCGAGGTCTGAAGCTAGGTAAGGCCCACCGTGATGTTTTCCAGAAATCCACTCCATCCGTACATTTTTCCAGCTTATATCAGGACATGACACCAAAAACGAGACTGATCCAAAACTTAGGTAGGGCCCACCATGATGTTTGTGAGAAATCAGATCCATCCATCCGTTTTGCTAAATCATGTTAGGGCATGGGCTAAAAAATAAAAAAGATATAAAACTCAAGTGGGCCCACAATAGTAAAAAGTATGAAGGGAAACGCCTACTATTGTAATATCCCTGGGTCCACCGTGATGTTTATATGCCATCCATACCGTTCATTTGGTCATTCTTACATAGGATGAACTGAAAACACAAGATATATTGCCTGATACAAACCTCTTGGGCCTCATGAATGTTTAAACGGTGGAGGTTCAATCTTCACTCTTTCCTACCGTGTGGTCCACTTGAGTTTTGGATCTATGTCTTCTTTTTTCACATGTCCTAACATGATCTGGAAATACGGATGGACGGGCTTGATTTCTCACAAGCATTATGGTGGGCCCTACCTAGCTTCTCGTTGCAGGAAGCTGCTGCTAAATGCCTTGGCTGAGAAACACGTCCTTTTCTAAGCAACACTTTCTGAAGCTAGGTGGGGCCCACCTTGATGTTTTCGATAAATCCACTCCATCCATCCATTTTTCCATATCATGTTATGATATGAACTAGAAAATGAGGCAAATCCAAAACTTAAGTGGGCCACATACAGGAAAAAGTGGGAAGGGAAATGTCTACTGTTGAAACCTCCCATCCATGCCGTTCATAAGGTCATTCCTATTGGTCTGAAAACCTAAAAACATTAGCCTGACCCAAAACTTCTATGGCCCCGTGAATGTTTCAACGGTGGATCCTTACAATTTCCTGTTGTTCAGCCCACTTGAGTTTTGGATCTGTCTCATTTTGGGCCATGTCCTAATATGATAGGACAAAATGGATGGACGGAGTGGATTTCTCACAGACATCACAGCGAGCCCCACCTAGGCATGAAGTTCCTGAACAGGCCTTTGCCTAAAGCTACTGGACTTCAGGAATGGGCTCTCTACCTGTTTGGTACGTTGGCTTAGGAGGAATTAAAGTGGGATGAATTGCATTTGGTTCCTTGTAAATTTCATGGGGTGTTGGATATGTGAAAAGGAATGTGATTAGATGAATTTCTGGAATCCACTACATATGTGGGCCTCACATTAATTCATGTGCTTTATCCATTCGGTCCATCCACATGCATTCTTTACACCTGACATTTGAGTTGTATCCATGTGGACGTGACCGACATCAGTTATAAATCCTGGTCCATTGATGACAAATCCATCATCCACCAAATAGTGTTTTGCTTAACATGGTGTTTTTACTCAAGAAGAATATGATCCCAAACATGAGGATTTGATTCTAAAAATACCATGGTATTTCCATACATTCAAGCATTGTGCAATAATGGTGTTTATCCCATCTAATGCAATTCCATACCATTTAATCCCACGAGCCAAACAGGTGTAGGTTTATCATGATGTATGGGTTTCATTCATTCCATCCATTCATTCTTCCGATTCATTTTTAGGTGTGAGCTTAAAAATAAGGTAGATCCAAGGCTTAAGTGAACCACATAATAGAGATTAAACACTCACCATTAATAAAAAAAAAAATTTGAAACTGACAGAAGTTTTGATCATGCATGATATTTGCGTTACCCTTCATTTAGGTCTATGTGATTATAAACACCTCCACTAAAATGAGACAAAGTTACTCTTTAAACTTTAGCTAAGCCTTCGATAAAATCATCTCTGGACAATTTAAGAATCACCAGCAATTTAGGAAATCAAGAGGGTAGGACCCTCGGCATGTCATGAAAGCAACCAATAGATCGATCAACAAATCCTTGACCTGGGAGAAATACCGACTGATAATCCATCTCCTCCGAAAACCCTGACCATATTTCCTTCTGATAAATCTGAACTTAAGCATTCCAAGAAACATTAAAAAAAAAAAAAAAAAAAAAAAAAAAAAAAAAAAAAAAAAAAAAAAAACTAAATGGGAAAGACTAAACAGGACCCTACTGTCCCCTAAGGCATCCAACAGTCACAATTTGGCAATCCTAAAACAAATAGGCTAGAACTGGGGGAAGAGCCCAACCTCCCTAAAAGTTTGGGACCCCATGTGCATGGTAGAAAATGTAAAAAGTAGATTACAAACATGTTACATGCCAATGGCCACCTGACATGCTTTCTACTTAACTTAGATTCTATCCAAGCTTCCCAGACGATGAAATCTCAAAGTAGGGACAGGTGTCGATCTGTCAACTCACCATAAGTTGATGATTTCCATCTATAAATTAATTTGGAAATTTTGGAGGGAGAGTTAAGGTCTCAGAGTGATAGAGGGAGATAGTGAGAGGATGAGAGAGAAGTGCTCGGAGAGGAGCCCTCTCCTCGAAAGACTTTAAAGATCTCTGACTAACGTCAAGGTCCTGCTAGGGCTGTCAACGGGTCAGGATACGGGCCGGATCAGTGATGATCCGTATCTGACCCGATTAAGGATATATTTGACCCGAATCTGATTCGGATCACAAGTATATGATCCGAACCCGACTCATTTAAATTTTTTAAAATCCGTTTCCGATCCAATTATGATCCAACCCGATATCCGAGAGAGAGAGAGAGAGAGAGAGAGAGAGAGAGAGAGAGATGCTCATGCGTGGAGAGAGACGAAGGAGACAGACTTTTTTTTTTTTTTTTTTTTTTTTTAATCAGGTCGGGTCGGGTTGTTAACGAGTCGGATCAAGGTTGATCCGAATCCGACTCGATTATTAAACAGATTATCTTTAGATATCCGTATCGACCCGATTATCCAATTATTGATCCGAATCCGATTAAATCGTATCGGATACTGATCAAGATCCGTGCCGTTGACAGCCTTAGGTCCTGCCCAGTCTAAGAGGCTAACTACAGAAAAAACAAACCACTAAAGAAGCTAGCAAAGTCAAGAGTAGGTTGGAATTGGGGATATCCAACCATTCCTTTAGAATAGAAAAAAGTGTTTGATGTCCCCATTTTCTTCTCACATCTCAATCAAACTTAGATCATATCCCACTCCATACATTCCTACTATGCCCGCATTATCAACTCATTTTTTCATTCCCTTTTCCTTACATCTGTTTTTCTCCATTATACTCATTTATTCGTAGTTATTTGGCTCTAAAAAGTAAGGTTATGATTTTTTTATTTTGCCTGCTCGACCCCTCGTGGGTTATGCAAAATATGGCTAAATGCATAATGTCGAAATTTTACTAAATCCTTATAAAAACCATGAATCCTATAAAGTAGATGGTGTCTAATCCCTTCATTTTCTATCACCGAAACTTTTATCTAAAACTTTCAGATATAAATCAACCGTAGGAGTCACTCGAGGCAAGGAATCTCATAATTCTCCCACCCGAAATCAATTCTACAATTTTTAGATGATTGTAAATTCTAAGCTTTATATGGCTAGTGACAACTCTCCAAAACCTAAAATATATAACTTACTCCTAAATTGCGCTCTTGAGATATTGCACATCTAAGGAAACAAAAGTGAGTCCAATCTAACCCAAAAAATATTACCAAAGGAAAAGGTGCGGCACAATGCATGTGTAGGGTGACTATGGAAGGGAAGGGCACGCACACAATCCATGCACAGGGCGACGTTCATAATGACCTTTTGAATGAACTCTTATTCAATAGTGACCCCTCTAGCATTGATGTTGGACGGTGCTTTATAGGACACACTATGATTCATATGTTTTTTTCCGCCCTGTTTATCTATTTTACCCCCTCATTTTAGGGCACGAGACAAAAAAAAAAAATAAAAAATTAGGGAAATCTAAATCTCAGGTGAACCACACCAAAGAAAATAGTCGACTCTTAAGTAATTGAAAAGTGAGGTTTTTTAGTCCCACATCATATGTGAGCAAAGGAATAAAAGGAAAAGTTGTCTATAAAAGTAGTAGTAAGGGAGTGTCAACGGGCCGGGTTACCTTCAGGTCTAGATTTTGGACTATTTTAAGTTGGCCTTTTGGGCTGAGCCTATTCAAAATTTGAGCTTTTTCGGGCTTGAAATCGGCTTGAAGTGGCTCAAACTCAGCTTGAAAGCCTGACCGCACTAAGCCAAGCATGCTATTTCAGTTCTCAGTTAAGCGTGATGGGGAGCTCTAAGCATATCCAAATCTCAGGTGGACCACACCACAGGAAACAGTGGTGATTGGCCATTGAAAGCTTCTTCTGTGGACCACGAAGTTTTGGATCAAGCTGATATTTGCGCGGTCCCTTCATCCAGGTTATTTTTACCTTATCAACGGGTTGGATGAAAAATAGACATTCCAGTAGCCCTCAGGAAGTTTTTAACGATGGTTATTCAATCATCAATGTTTCCCGTGGTGTGGTCCACTTAAGATTAGATTCTGCTTCATTTTTTTTTTTTTTTATCATTCCTTAAAATGATCTTTCAAAACGTATGGACGGCATGGATGTATGGAACATACACCAAAGTGTCCCCCAAGCCGTGCCGTCCGTACCTTCTCTTTGACCAATTTAAGCCATTAGACCGACAAAGAGGCAGATCCAACGCTCAGGTCCACCACACCAAAGATGACTCTTCCATTCAATGCAGAGGAACATTTAATGCAACTAAGTTCACTATTTGGTGTGGCCGACCTTACCGTTGGATCTTCCTAATTCTCTGTCTCCTTGCTTAAAATGATCATAAAAAATGGATGGACGGTATGGATAGACAGATACATAACGGTGGGCCCCTCCACAGCTCAGTATGAAAGCTTTGCCTCCACACTGAGGAAGAACGCAATCCGCGTCCTTTAGCCACATATGGCCCAAGGGTCACTGCTGAATAAACATCAAGGTGGGCCGTTGAAAGGTTTCAACGTGGGTGTCATTATCGCATAGGGCCCACACCACAGAAAGCATGGTTGATAATAACGCCCACCGTTCAAAACCTTGCTGGGGCCCACCGTGATGTTTTTTTAACTATCAAAACCGTTCACAAGGTCACATGGACCTGGATGATGGTACAAAAACAAATATTAGTTTTATTCAAAACTTCTGTGGTCCTTAAGAAAATTTCAACGGTATTTGTTTAATACCCAATGTGTGGTCTACTTCATGATTGGATCTGTCTCATTTTTCATTTTGGGACATAAAATGATATTTAAAAACTGATGGACGGTGTGGATGAACCTTATACATCAAGGTGTCCCATCAGAGCCCCTGCGCGTGATGAGCTTGGATGTTCCGGAGTAGTACCCAATTCCCGTCTGCATCCCCATAAGTGCGGACGCTGATTGCCTGCTACTGGCCTGTGGCAGCAGCTGTCCCCAGAGCCAGCTATCTGCACGTGACCGATGCAAGGGTTAGGTTGAAAGCGGATTCAGTCAGGTGACCGTGGGGCCCACCTTATTGTTTGTTTTGTATATCCACGCCGTCCATCTGTTTTTTTATAGATCATTTTAGGACGTTGGCGCAAAACAGAAGCAGGTCTAAATCTCAGGTGGACCACACCTCAGGAAACCCTGGTGATCGACCGTTAAAAGCTTCTTGTGGGCCACGAAAGTTTTGGATCAAGCTGACATTTGTATTTTCCCTTCATCCAGGTACGTTTGAGTTTATTAACAGAGTGGATGGCAAATAAACATCACGGTGGGCCCAAGGAAGGATTGAAGACATCATCATCTCCATTTTTTCTTGTGGTGTGGTCCACTTGATATTGGGATCTGCTTCAGTGTTTGGACCAAGTCCTGAAATCATCTGGAAAAACTGATGGACGGCATGGATATACAAGATACTGCATTGAGGTGGGGCCTACGGTGAGAGCTGGCCGAACTCGCCCGGTTAGATAACTTAGATTAGAGCGCGTCTTCCATTGATCCCCGTATCCACCGAGTTGGGTAGATCTGGCCCACTGTGATGTATGTGCCTTAATCCATCCCGTCCATCCGTGTTTTCAGCTGATTTTAGGGAAAGATCCCAAAAATGAAACAGAAACAAATCATAAGTGGACCACACCACAGGAAACAGTGGTGATTGACCATTAAAAACTTCTTGTGGGCCAATAAAATCTTAGATCAAGCTGATAGATGGCAAATAAACATCCCAGTGGCCTCCAAGTAGCATTTAATGGTGGGTATTCAATTACAACTGTTTCATGTGGTGTGATCCACCTAAAATTTGGATATATTTCATTTTCGGGACCAGGCCCTAAAATGAGTTGTCAAAACGGATGAACGGCGTGGATGTAAGGCACATACATCACGGTGGGCCCCCACAGGGATCCACCGAAGCCGCGTCCTTAGATTGGGCTATGGGAGATTTATGGGGAATGGTCCATCGCGACGCAGTGTATCAGGTCAATGGTCTGGAAGGCCGTGCGTTAAGGTCTCTCGAAGGTGGCCGATGAATTGCCGATTATTTCCAGATAAAAAGGCCCACCTACCCCACTCGTTTTGCACTTGCCAAGCTGATGTCTTTGGTCAATATCCACCACTTGCAGTGGGCCCCACCTAACTCTTTCCACCCTCCCACAAACATCCCCACCTCTCTACCTTATTTAAACCCCTCATTCCCTCCACTTCCACATTCATCACCACCACCACCACCCTCTCTCTCTCTATAAATCCAATCTTCATTTGGGTTCTGCAGAAGAAAGAAAGAAGAGTAGAGGTAGCATTCTCTCTCTCTCTCTCTCTCTCTCTCTCTCTCTCTCTCTCTCTCTCTCTCTCTCTATCTATCTATCTCTATCTCTATCTCTCTAGAAACCCAATCTTCATTTGGGTTCTGAAGAAGAAAGAAAGAAGAGTAGAGGCAGCTCTCTCTCTCTACAAACCACCTTCCCTACCAGCAAACCACTCAAACAGAAGATGGGCAGCCTCCACACCGACGCCCTCGAAACCAACGGCTCAACATGCCCAATCAATCCAATGGACCCCGATGAATTCCGCAAGCAAGGCCACATGATCATCGACTTCCTCGCCGACTACTACCGCGACATCGAAAAATACCCGGTCCGCAGCCAAGTTGAGCCTGGCTACCTCCACAAACTCCTCCCTGACTCAGCCCCATACAATCCCGAGCCACTCGATGCAATTCTCCAAGATGTCCAAAACAACATAATTCCAGGCCTCACCCACTGGCAGAGCCCCAACTACTTCGCCTACTTCCCTTCAAGCGGCAGCACTGCCGGCTTCCTTGGCGAAATGCTCAGCACTGGCTTCAACATCGTCGGCTTCAATTGGATGTCGTCTCCCGCCGCCACCGAGCTCGAGAGCATTGTCATGGACTGGCTCGGCAAAATGCTCAAGCTCCCAAAACCATTCCTCTTCTCCGGCAACGGTGGCGGTGTCCTACAAGGCACCACCTGTGAGGCGATCTTATGCACCCTCACCGCCGCCCGTGATCGAATGCTTAACAAGATCGGTAGAGAACACATCGGACGGCTCGTAGTGTATGGATCAGATCAGACCCATTGCGCTCTCCAAAAGGCAGCCCAGATTGCCGGAATCCACCCTGCCAATTTCCGCGCCGTCGCGACGTCGAGATCGACATCGTTCGCTCTCGCTCCCGGACCGCTCCGAGCAGCGATCGCCGATGATATTGCCAATGGGCTAGTGCCACTTTTCCTGTGTGCTACTGTAGGGACCACCTCATCGACGGCAACGGACCCGATCGGGCCGTTATCGGATGTAGCAAGAGAATTCGGCATATGGGTCCATGTCGATGCGGCGTACGCCGGCAGTGCATGCATTTGCCCGGAGTTCAGGCACTTCATTGATGGAGTGGAGGGTGCAGATTCATTCAGTCTCAATGCACACAAGTGGTTCTTCACAACCCTTGATTGCTGTTGCCTTTGGGTGAAGGACCCAAGTGCACTAGTCAAAGCCCTTTCAACAAATCCAGAGTATTTGAAGAACAAGGCCACTGAGTCAAAACAGGTGGTAGACTATAAAGATTGGCAGATCGCACTCAGCCGTCGATTCCGATCCATGAAGCTGTGGATGGTGCTTCGTAGCTATGGTGTGGCCCACCTACGTAATTTCCTAAGGAGCCATGTCAAGATGGCCAAGACATTTGAGGGATTTGTAGCCATGGACAATAGGTTCGAGATAGTGGTCCCTAGAACATTTGCCATGGTCTGTTTCAGGCTACTTCCACCACCCGAGCCAGCATCGATCGACGGTGATGCCGCGATCGAAAATGGGTCGGAATTAGATCGTGCTAACAAGCTCAATCAGAAGCTATTGGAGGGGATGAACGCGGCGGGCCGCCTCTACATGACCCATGCTGTGGTTGGTGGCATCTACATGATCCGGTTCGCCGTTGGCGCGACCCTCACTGAAGAACGGCACGTGAACATGGCTTGGAAGGTGGTGCAGGAGCATGCTGATGCGCTGATCGGTGCGATGGATGGTGGCGATCTCCAACATTAGTGAGCTAGATCGACGGTGGAGATGATGCCAGCTGATGAGGCTGCCAATGATCAAGAGGCTAAAAACAAGGAAAGTACTCGTAATTATAAGTCTCTAATCGTTATTTTAAATTATGGTGGATTTGTTTATAGTGTAATAACGTTTGTTGGCAACGATTTCATTTTTGTAATGAATGAATTTTGTTGGAAGTATTTACACCTATTTACGTGTGTGTGTGTGTGTCTATATATATATATATATATATACTTGGGAGGTGGTCCGCTACCACCATCTACACGTCCATCACCGTCCACGTGGCACAAGTGGCCCAGATCTCTCATGCATGGGCATGGTTTTTTTAAGACTCGGACTAGTCGTATCTGGCTCGGACGAGTCGACTCAGGGCGGAACGAGTCCATGTAAGTCGCCGAGTCTTTTAACCATGTGCATGGGAATCATGCCCGTGTTATCCTCTTTCCTGACAGTTTCTTTCTTTATTATTTCTTTTTTCTTTTTGCGAAGGACCCGAATTGTTTACAACACGGAGCTATGTGGGGCCCACCACGTTGTATATACAAAATCGATTCCGTCTATCAGGTTCTATACTCGATGCTAGAGTATGAGGGGGAAATTATCCAGATCTACTTTTGAGGTGGGGGCACACCACAGGTAACAATGGGGATGGGATGCCAAAGGCTTGTTTGTGGGGCTACCATGGGTTGTATCTTTCATCCAAACCGTTAATTGGGTGTAACTCATCAGGTTCAAGTGAAGGTACAAAACCCATCTTGAAAAGAAGTGGGCCACAACATGTGAACTTAGAAAATTTTCAACACAATTTTACATTGTTCCCATTGATATGACCCATCCTAGTTTTCTTTAAGGCTGATCTTTTATACTAACGGTTCAAATAAGGCTGTTCAGTTGATGTACGGACTGGATTTAAAGAAGGTGTTGTAGACTATTCTGGTCTGTTGACCGTTGGCAACCTATCCAAAAGCTTAACTCTTTTTTTTTATTTTTTATTTGGGCAGACCACTCACAGTGTGGACCATAATAATGATGGTTTGGATCCAACCGTTGAAAGCGTTTAAGTTGATTAGCTGGCAAATGTTCACTGTTTATTGAAAAAACCCTCATCGTTGATGGAATCCCGGGCCTCACGGCTATTGCTACCTTCCACACAGCAATTATTCACGTGCTTTGGAAGTATTATACTCGAAACCAGCGATATTTAATTTTAGGTCTCCAGTCCAACTGGTTGGACTATAGGTTACAATCCATCCATCAGATAACTTTTAATCTATTATTTTTTCTGAAATCCAATCCTTTCAATAGGTTGAACCCATTGTGAGGATCTGATTTTGTATACATCAGATAAAGTATCCATTATCAATGGGCGACACCATTAAATACAATGTATATCCACCAATAAATAATAAAATACAAATGTGGATCGTCTGATGAGTTCACATGATAATCCTCATGATGGGGCGGAGTTACTGGACGGTCTGGATTGTGCAATCACATGATATATTTCAAGTTATCTATTAGATGAACGGCAATATATTTCGTCCCCATCTGTTTTATTTTGAGAGGTCTGATTGTATGCATCGCGACGTACTGAAATACTAAACGTTGGGGCTTTAGCACTTGAATTTGGGTCATGTTCTAATGATCCCAACCGTTTGTGTGATGGGTCCCACTTTGTATGGGGGAAAATCAATAAATAAAATCTTTAATTGGATCATTTTAATGAATCCTTCGACAATTTTGCTCTTTTACTTTGAACATCAACGCAACGGTCCATTAAACCCTTGAATTTTTTTGGTTGGTAGGAAGTTGCTCTCGTTGGTACTTTGGCTTTGTTTGGCTTTGACAGTGGTCCACTTGAATTACTCAGCATGCTTTCATCGTAGTGAGTAAACTCTGTTGGGCCCACTGTGAATTTATGTGATCTATCTAGGCGGTTCATTTGTTTTTTAGCTCATTTTAGGGGTTAATCCTAAAATTGAAGCATATCCAATGCTCAAGTGGACCAGACCAAAGGAAACAGTTGGAATAATGATTTCCACTGTTGAAACCTTGCTAGGGCCCACAGTGGTTTTTATTTATCATCCAAGCTATTCATAAGATCACACATACGTGGATTGGATTAAGGGAAAACACTCATATCATCTTAATCAAAAGCTTATGTGGCCCCAAGAATTCTTCAATTCAAACTGTTTCAAGTGGTATGGTCCACTTGAGATTTAGATATGCTTCATTTTTTATTTTTTATTTTATCTAAATCATAAAATTATATGATAAAATGGATGGACGGAGTGGATAAAATAAATAAATCACGGTGGACCCACAGATATGCAATCTGCTTCCGGCTTTGTCTTAGCTGTCAAACCCAGCCATCACGGACTGGGTCAGAAATAGGTCCACCCAAAGGACGTTTGAAAGGCACGTAGATCTGTGGAGTGGTCCACCGTGATGTATCTGTTTATCTACTCTATCCAACCCTTTTATAAGATCATTTCAAGGCATGGTCTCAAAAATAAGTCAAGCCTGTGCTCAAGTGGACAACACCAAAAAGTAAGCTTAGATTCCATTAAACGCAAGAGTCAACAGTGGTGTGATCCACTTAAGCGCAGGTCTTTCCCATTCTTGAGGTCATGCATTAGAATGATATTAGAAAAGGAATGGATGGAATGTACTGCGTTTATTTGAAAGGACTTAGAGTTGGTGAGTCGCCCCCACACGCATTAACTCCACGGTGTTTGGATGAGACTGCGGATTTCCTGCTAAAGGCTTTAGCAAGAAGTCCCTGCACTTGGAAATCTAGGTGGGGCCGACTGTGATGTTTGTAAGAAATTCATGCCGTCCATCTGTTTTATGAGCTCATTTTAGGGCGTATGACAAAAAACGAGCTGGATCTAAGACTCAAGTGGGCTAAAAAAGTGATGGTTGAACGTCCACAGTTGAAATGTTGGTTGAGCCACAGAAGTTTCAAATCAGTTTAATATTTGTGTTTTCAGTTCATCCCAGTAAGAATGACATTATGAACGGTATGGATGCCATATAAACATCACTGTGGACCTTAGGAAGGTTTCTTTCCTTATCCACCTTTTCCTTTGGTGCGGTTCACTTGGTTCTTGGATAGGTTCATTTTTTTTTTGTCTCACGTCCTAAATTGAACTAAAAAAACGGATGGACGGCGTTGATTTCTCACAGCTTAGTTAGTTTTACCCCTACCATGGGGCCCACTTTGATGATGTATCATATATCCAAGCCGTACATCCATTTCTACGTATCATTTTAGCACGGGTTCCAAAAATTAAGAAAATTCAAATCTCAGGTGGACCATAAGACAATAAACAGTGGTGATTGAGTGCCTCACCATTGAAAATTCTAAAGGGCCCACAGGTAACGTTTTTGTAATGTTTACTTTTTCATCCAACCCTAATATCGAAAAGATCTGGATGAAGGAAAAAATACAAATATCAGCTTGTTCAAAAACTTTTGTGATTCATAAAATGTTTTTAATGGTCATTCATCACTATTTCTAGTGGTATTGTTTACCTTGGATTTGGATCTTCTTAAAGTCTGGAAGCATGTGCTAAAATGATAGAGGAAAACAAAATGAACACGGTATATATACAAAAAAAAAAATACATCAAGGTGGGCCCCACACTGTTAGGGTAACACCCAATAAGCTGTGACAGCTAATTCGCTCCCGTTCATGTCACCGTGCAATTAGTTTTTCTTGAAAAAAAAAAATTCCTTCAAGAACCTATTCATGAGGAGTGGAGTTACCAAAGTACCTTCCTTGATTTTTTTTTTTTTTTTTTAAGTAATAAAATAAGAGACTTTCAAGTCCACATGGAATCTGTATGGCAACCGACATGTGCAACACATGCACCCTAAAAATATGGAATGACCATGTGGACGTGAATTTCGATATTATTACATGATGTATCTTAGTTTTTTATTTTATTGTGTGGCCCACCTAATGTTTAGATCGACCAAATTTTTTGTTATTCCCAACATTATGGGGATTATATCTACCCCCAGGTTGGAATGGAATTCATATAATACCAAGTGGGGTGCATAACTTGTGTGTAGTATGGTAATTTCTCTCCTTAAGAAGTGCTTTCCTAGCATTTCAGTTTTGTAGAGGCATTATTTGGTAAAATATAAATTTTTTGAGGAATTTCACAGTAAAAGATTTCAAAAATAAAATAGTAGATGGTGTATCTTGTTTTTTTCTGTGTTTTTTTTTTTTAAATTTTTGGTGTATCTTATTTTTTAATTTTATGGTGTGGCCCACCTTATGTTTATATCCACCAAATTTGTTGTTATTCCCAACACTACGACGGATTTGCATCTACTGCAAGTTTGGAAATCATATAATGCCAAGTGGGCCTTCAATTCTCCCCTTAAAGAATAAAGCATATGGTAGGTAGTTTGGTAATTTCTCCCCTTGAGAAGCACTTTCGTGGCCTTTGAGTTTGTAAACGCATCATTTGGTAAAATGTAAATTATTGGAGAATTTTGTGGTTAAAAAATCCAAAAATAAAATAGTAAATGGTGTATCTTATTTTTATATTATTTGTATATCTTAATTTTTTTATTTTATGGTGGGGCCCACCTTATGTTTAGATCCACCAATTTTTTTGTTATTCCCAACACCGCGAGGGATTGCATCTACTGCCAGGTTGGAATTCATATATTCCCAACCTTGAAACCCTAAGAATGAAGTATACGGTATGTAGTATGGTAATTTCTCTCTTTGAGAAGCACTTTCATGGCATTTCAATTTGTAGACACATTATTTGGTAAAATGTAAAATCCTGAGGAATTTTGCAGTAAAAAATTCCTCAAATAATATGAAAAATGGTGTAACTTATCTTTTTTATTTTATGATGTTGCCTACCTAATGTATAGATTCACCATTTTTTTTTTTTTAGCTCTTCCCAACATTACGGGGGATTGCATCTGCTGCCAGGTTGGAATTCATATAATACCACATAGGCCCTATAATTTTCCACCTGACGACTTTTCTTTAAGAATAAAGTATACAGTGGTGGTATGGTAATTTTCCCCTTCCAGAAGCACTTCCCTGTTATTTAAATTTGTAGAAGTGTTATTTGGTAAAATATATATTTTTAAGGAATTTTTCAAAAATAAAATAGTTAATGGTGTATCTTATTTTCTATATTATTAGTTGTGTATCATTTTCTAATTATTATTTTATGGTGTGGCCCACCATATGTCTAGATCCACCAATTTTTTTGTGCTTCCAAATGCCACAGGGGACTGCATTTGCTGACAGGTTGGAATTCATATAAATACCATGAGGGTCTTACAATTCTCCATCTTTAATTATTGAATCCGGATCCTTTGTTATTATTGAGCAAAGAACCTCTACCGTTATATCTTTGATTATGCCAGTTCAGCTTGAGAGTGCCAGAGCTCAACAATTCTAACATTGTCAGGCTGAGTTGGCCAAATTAAAGAGGTGAAAAGTAGGATTTTTTCGCCCAACAATAATAAAGCATCTGGATTCTAAATTATTTTCTAAGAGTATGATAATTTCTTGTCTTGAGTAGGAAATGAATTTTAGTTTGTAGAGGCATTATTTGATAAAATATAAATTTATGAAGAGTCTAGTGGTTAAAACATTCCAAAAATAAAATAAATATAAAAATAATTATTTCATATTTATATATATATTTACTATGGTGTGGGTCACTTTTCTGATCTTAACTTGTGGTGACTTGATTTCAGAGTCAACGAATCACGAGGTGGGCCATACTTGGATCTCTCTCTCTCTCTCTCTCTCTCTCTCTCTCTCTCTCGACTTGATTCCGGAGTCGATGAATCACAGGTGGGCCATCTCTCTCTCCCACCTGGCTGGGGCAGACCCAAACATGAGTCAGACCATCCATTGAGTGAACCATATTGGTTTTCATCCAAGGTGATCTCTATGGTGGACCCCACTTTTCGTTCGGCTCAAATGTTCTACACCCAATTGCCACGTTGGCAGGAAAGAAAACCTGGTCTGAGAAAGATCACATCCAACGTTGCATGCATTGTATGCGAACATCTCTGCCTCGGACTCTTACCTCTTTCTTGCATCGTCCTTCGCACGTGGTAAAGCCCACGTGCTTTGCATGGGCCTTTTATATCTAACGAAGGACACCGTACACACGCCTAACTTGGACGTCATATGTATAATCCACTCCGTCCAACAGGTGCCACGTCATATTTTGACCATGGATACAAAAATACAGTAAAATCCGATACTTGGGTGGGCCAAACCAAAGGGAACGGTTTAAAACCATGCCTAAAACTACAAGTTCACGTGGTGTGGGCCACGTAAGTTTTTTAATGTCCTGATTTTCTGGGAATCTAATTATCCTGGTGTGGAGTGTCAGATGAACGGATTAGATGACATATACATACCCCTGTGGATCCTGCACATGGTTTGGAAAGTTTTAACTGTGGTACTTTCCATCTCAACTACTTCCCATGGTCTAGCCCACCTGAGAAATCTGACTGATTACTGGTGGCCCACCTGATGGACGGTTGATTTTATCCACGTGAAGTTGTTCTGTCTACTTCAGCTAAAGTTACGCAAGGATTTTTCCTTCACGTGCATGACGTAGGTGGAGCTCTACGTCGAGTAAAAATCCGGGGCTGATTAATTCATCAGGTGGGCCACACATATATAATCTATATAAAGCTGTTGTTGACGCTTCCTAACTGTTCATTCATTTTACTTGTACGGAGATATTATCACCCACCTAATTTATTGATTGGCCTCATTAATGTTTCACATGGGCATGGATTGCAAGGCGTGGCAACAAAAAGCCACATTGGGTACTATTTAGGACCATAAAGAAAACGAAGAATTGCAGGGCTTACCAGATGAGCCACTCATATATAATCCATATAAAGCTGTTGATGGATCCGCTTACCAGATGAGCCACACATATATAATCCATATAAAGCTATTGATGGATCCTATGGAAACTCACCAAAGCTTATAATAGAATCATAATTACACAAGGCAAATGTAACACAAGACATTTTGATTTTTGCGTGGAAAAATTCTTATGGAAAAAAACCATGCATTATAAATTAGAAGACAAAGACCCCAGGAGAAGACCCAAGCTCCCTTTTACTCAAAACTATTTCCAAACCCTAATCCGCCTAAGAAACATATTAGCATACCCTTAATCTCAATTACACCTGACTTATATAGCCAAATAACTAAAATTAGAAACAAACAGTGCATACCGATCTAACAGATGGTGCCGCCGTTAGGCGTCTGACCTGATGTTATCAGGCGACCTAACCCGGCCATAACAATCCGGAGAGTTCACAGACAAAATTGAGGAGTTTCAGGCGCCTGATCAGATCTCATCAGGTGACCAACTGACCCTTGATCTACAATCCAAAGTGTCCAAAGATCAACAACCTCATACGGGATATTTTCGGTCGCCCAACCTCATTTGTCGATCACCCAACATCCCCCAAACTTATCCAGATTAAAGGCTCCACTTGGGCATGGATTGCAAGGCGTGGGAATAAAAATCCGTGTTCTGTACGATGTCAAACCTATAATGAAAAGGAAGAATCGTAGGGCCTACCAGATGGGCGACACATATAATCCATATAAGGCCGTTGATGGCTCTTCCTAACCGTTCATTTATTTTTCCTTGTATGAGTGTATTATCACCCACCTAATTTATTGATTGGTTTGATTCATGTTTCACATAGACATGGATTGCAAGGCGTGGCAATAAAAAACCGCTCATCTGCGTTGCATACTATGTAGGACGTATAATGAGAAGAAAGACTTGCAAGGCCTATCAAATGGGCCACATGTATATAATCCATACAAGGCTGTTGATTGCTCTTCCTAATTGTTCATTCATTTTCCTTGTATGAGTGTATTATCACCTGACTAATTTATTGATTGGTCTGATTCAAGTTTCACTTGGACATGGATTGCAAGGTGTGGCAATAAAAACCGTCCACCTGCATTGTGTATGATGTAGAACCTATAACGAGAAGGAAGAATTGTAGGCCCTATCAAATGGGCCACATGTATATAGGTGTTCATGCAGGATGTAGGACCTATAATGAAAAGGAATAATCGCAAGGCTTATCAGATGGGGCCACACATATATAATTCATATAGCACAGTTGATGGCTCTTCTTAACTGCTCATTCATTTTCCTTATATGAGTGTATTATCAACCACCTAATTTATTGATTGGTTTGATTCATGCTCTTGTAGGGCATGGCAATAAAAACCGTTCATCTGCATTGTGTCTGATGCAAGACCTATAATGAGTAGGAAGAATTGCAGGGCTTACAGATGGGCCACACGTATCTAATCCATACAAGGCTGTTGATGGTTCTTCCTAACTGTTCATTCATTTTCCTTGTATGAGTGTATTATCACCTATCTAATTTATTAATTGGCCTGATTCATATTTCACATGAGCATGGACCTGAGGGCCTGGCAATAAAAAAAGGGTCCATCTGTGTTGTGTAGAAAATAAGGATGTTGTCGGCTCTTCCTAACGGTACATTTATTTTCTTTATACTATTATGAGTGTATTGTCACCCTCACATGGACAATGATTGTAGGGTAGCGTGGCAATACGTCCATTTGCTTTGTGTATGACATGGGACCTATAACGAAAAACACGTCAAAGTGTCGAGCCCATCTGTCCGTGTGTATGGCGTGAGACTTTATAAAGAAAAAGTCAAAATCATTAGGTGGACCAGCCAAATCCTACGGTTGGGAGCAAGATGGGGCTCACCATGATGTTCGTGAGAAATCCACTGCGTCCATCCGTTTTTGCTGGCTCATTTTACATGAGCCCAAAAGTGATGCAGATCCAAAACTTAAGTGGGCCATACACACAAAAGAATGGGAACTGAACGCATAGAAGTTTCCAATCAGGCTAATATTTTTATATTTTCTGTGAATATCAAACTAGACTATGGAAAGTTTTCAAGGGTAGCCATTTCTCTCCCTACTTTTTCCTGCTGTGGCCTACTTGAGTTTTGGATGTACCTCAATTTTTATTTTATTTTATTATCACGTGTACTATAATGAGTTGGCAAAACGAGTGGATGGAGTAGATTTCTCACAAATATCACAATCGCCCCCACCTAGCTTTCAGGCACAGCAACCTCCCAGAGCTAGGTGGGGTCCACTGCCACTGAAGTTTGTGAAAAATTCACTCATCCATCCGTTTTACCATCTCATGCCAAGACATGAGCCCAAAATTGAGACAGATCCAAAATGCAAAGCAGATGGACGGGTGGATTTCTCACAAACATCATAGTGGGGCCCACCTAAGCTTATGACCGCAGGAATAGGCATCCCACGCGTGTCAGGGCGAATTTATGTTGGGGCCCACCGAATCAATGACTCAGATCTTGAACAATGTGCCCCTCCTCACCTCTTCCATCTCTCCCGTAACGAATCACCATAGAATCGCACCAAACAATGCACATGCCTCAATTTAATAAACATCTCGTCCACGCGAGAATACATGTAAATCAATCCAGACTGTCCAAACATGAACCAAATTGACCAAATGGACGGTATCAATTGATTCAGTTGATGGTGGTGGGCCTCACATGAAGCAGGTACACCTTACAAACGAACATGGCATCCTTCAAATAGACTGCAAGAATGAAGACCTATCAGGACGGTAAAACCAACGGATAGGATCATCATATCAATGCAATTTCAACCATAATCCATCTACATAGAGGACCCCACAAGTTGGACGGCCTGGATGTAAAACACTACCTACCACATTTCAGGAATTTGACGGCGAACATCAACTCTCAATCCAACGCGACAAACCAGAGTGCGGCTATGGGGAAAAACAAAAAAAACCCTTATTTTATTTATTTCTTTATTTTTGTTAGTGCTGCGATGAGATATTCTAGCGTATGCTTCGATCGCAATCCAACGGCGATGATTTTTCTAGCCGGCTTGTGTGAAATGACCATCTTGCCCTCGAGGAATCTTTGATATACACGTGGGGTAAGACTAGACGCACGTGGGAAGGTGAGTGTATTTTTCCACTCACAGGGGCATTTTGGTCAATTTAAGAAGTCTGCGTGCTGGCACGCTCCCTACAACTGTAGCATAGGCATTTTGTAATTGATTATTTCTGGGTCTAGATACACCCGGACTTTGGACCGTCCAGATTGTGGGTCCCACTGTCGATGGATCGTATCCAGAAAAAAAATGCACTGATTCGCTGATCTTAGCCATCCGATCTCGCCCGTTGATTTTGGACCGTTGACCATTTTAGTTTGGACGGTTAGTATCGACTGTAAATGCGATATTCCGGCCGTGATACATCTAAGATGAGGCCCATCAATTGGATGTGGGCCGCAGTTAAGGGAACATTTGTGTGGGAAACCAAATGGACAGACTTCGATTTATGGCAAGAAACTCAGTCGCCCACACGTGCTAATGTGGCATACGTGTGCAATATCTGAGCCAGTCATTTGGTGGGACACAACATGTAGATGCCTTGGCCCATCATCAAGTAGGCAACTCATATACAAAAGGACTGTATGATCAGTGGAAGTAGATGAAGGTGGGCCCAGTTTCATGGGTTTCTCTGGCCCAACAACCTTGGGCCCCACCAACATCCATTATAAGCTGGCTCCACTGTTAGATATCCATTTACTAACTGGGCCTTCACGCTCCGGTCCCACACATCGGTTGGGCTCGTAATTGGTAAGGGTTGGGTCAGGGTGCGGTTAGCCTGAGCCAAACCCGTATAGTAAATGGGCCAAAAATACCGGCTCAAATGCACCGTCGAACCCATTACCATGTGACCCGACCGTACCCATGTAAAATTCATCGAACCCACGTCGAATCGGACTGACCCATTTAATTGTATTCGGGTCAGGGTCGTCCAACCTGACCTGACTCACTTAAAATGCATCAAGCCCAAGCCCAAGCCCAACCTGACCAATTTAATTGCTCGACCAACCCAACCTGATCGATTAGCCCCAGACCCAACGGTCAGACTCAGCTCGTTGCTGATTTTCCATTGGTCCGAGCCTGACTGCTTAGGGATGAGAGACCATCTTGGGTTCTAGAATTTAGACGGTTTGGATTGAAGTCACACAGCCCTAGAGAGGCCATGATCATTCATGGCGTTAATGGGCTCCATTGGGCCTGATTGAGGCCCATTGGGCAAAATGGCATTGGTTGGATCATATGAAGTGGGCCCGATCGGACAAAGTGATCTCCACCATCCATCAGACATCGCTGCAAAGTGATCTCGATCGCACATCCATATGGGCCCGATCCAGGTGTACAACCATTGGGACCCACTATAGATGGAAAATCTGCATTCAATCACACATCAACATGGGCCATTGGTAGTGGGCCCAATCAAGATACAAAGATCATCAACAAAAAAATCATCCAAAACAAATGTATGTACATCAAGAGAAAGATAGTCACACTCTCGACGCCTGCGATCGAGCGTCCTCGAAACTGATCTGCATCGTCGAATTTGTCCAAGCTCAAGCAAGGTGGGACATATGCAGCGAAAACCATCTCCATGTTTGGGACATCCTTCGCAGAGTGGGCCAAAACTTCCAACGGTGTAGATCGGAAGGCGAGATAGTAACGTTTGTTACACACATATGCAAAGATGAGTGAGAGTATAGGGAGGGGTATCATGAACGGTGCGTAGTAGAATTTCTTCACACCAAAGAAGCCGATCATGGTGATCTGATAGAGGATCAGGGCCGCTAATATCCGGGAATGCATGTGGGGCCACATCCGACCGTTGCTTTCGAAAGAAGGGACGTAGACTTTCAATGCCTGCATGGGAAAAGCAGAGGAGAGAGGATGATATAATGTATGTTGGGTTAGATCCAGACCATTGATCTGGTGGGAAGCAATGTTTTCGATGATGGAAGATTATAACCGTTCAATTAGTGGCTTGGCAATTGACGGCTAGAAGAAGAAAATGTACACAGCAACCGTCCAACTTAAGAAGAAGAGAGGCCAAAGATCTGATTGGTTAGGATCTTCCAATCTGGGAGGGGTTATTGTTGGGAGTTGCCCATCTACGGTGGGGCCCATCAGATCTACAATCTCAGACCGACTAAAATGTGGACCCTTTTGGATCAAGCTGATATTTGTTTTTTTTCCCTTCATCCATGTTTATTTGACCTTATCAACAGGTTGGATGGCAAATAAACATTACAGAGACATTACAGTGGGCCCTAGGAACTTTTTAATGGTAGGCAGTTCACCACCAGGTCTCTCCTACAGTATGGTCCGCCTGAGATTCAGATCTTCTTCATTTTTGGGCTCATGTTCTAAAATGATGGACCGTGTGGATATAGAATAAATACATCAATGTGAACCCAACAGTAAGGGCTGCACCGAGACCAGGCATCACCTAATCCACTCCCCATGTCAGCTATGTATTTATATACTTTTTTTAAATACATAAAAGTGTATAAATCCACTTGAACGGTCCGGATCACTAAGGAGAGGGCCCACATTGATGTATTTATTCTATATCCATACATTAATAGGGGATAAAATGGAACTTCCAAATCCACAGGTGGGACCATATGCCTAGACCCAATTACTAAGTCTAAACTTTTCTTCTTCTTTTTTTTAATTTGGGTTTTGGATTAGATCGGGTCAAGTCATCTGGACCAACCAATAAATAATCTATGTGGGGAAGTAGGGTCTCATTTACTTATATGGGTCACATTTTCACCCGAGCCTGACTCACTACCCATTTAGTTGGGCCCGAACCCAAATCAAAAGTGGGTCAGGTTTAGTTGAAGAACTAGCCCGACCCACTTCTGAGGGGGAGCGGATTAAGTGCGGCCCCAGCCTCACCCAAGACGGTGCGCAGCCCACCTTATCAACAGGTCGGATGGCAAATAAACATCACGGAAACATTATGGTGGGCCCTAGGAAGTTTTTAATGTCACCTTAAGAATTTGATCTTCTTCATTTTTGGGCTCATGCCCTAAAATGATATGGAAAAATGGATGGATGATGTGGATATAGAATATATACATCAAGGTAGACCCCACAGTAAGGGCCACACCGTCTTGGGTGAGGTTGGGGCAACACCTAATCCACTTCCCTTTCTGAGATGGGTTTGTACCAAGCTAAATGGGTAGTGGTTTGGGCTCGGGTTAGAAAGGATGGGCTTCGATTGAACCCCAACCCAACCCAACCCGACCCACCCATAGCTTATGAATGAATTGGACCAGATGACCCGATCTGCCCATATAGCTTATCAATGGGCTGGGCCAGATGACCCGACCAGGCACAAAACCCAAAACAAATTAATGGACGGTGGATATAGGTGCATACACGCTATCTATCTGTTTTATATTTAGCCACTAATTGGGCCAGGCTCGCATACCTTTAGCCCCGTGTTCCACTCATAAACCCAAGTTTGGCCATGCTGGGTCAGTTTAGGATGGTCAAGCCCGACTCGGTTACAACTAAGTGGGTGGGGTTGGCTTGGGCTTGGGTCTGATGAAATTTAAGTGGGTTAGCCGGGTTACATGATGATGGGTCATGAGTCGGGGTCGGGCCAGATTCTTGGCCCATTCGGACTCAGGTTTTTCTCGATTGAGCCAACCCGAACCCAACCCATTGCCACACCAAACAGTCACTACGACTTATTTGTAAAAGTGCAACTAGTGATGTAGTGTTTGGATGCACCATCGAATTGAATTGCAATTACGAAATGACAAATCATAATCTCCTTATGGTTACATAAACTGACCTGGTTCCGAAGGATGAGCCATCCAAGGCCGAAATACATGACACCAAAGGGAATGATTAGAGGAGCGATGACAGAGTAGCAGAGGACGATCGTTAAGATCAGCATGTCGTTGGGAACTCTAGTGGCGAAACCAAGATCGCCTGGGGCCCATGCTTCTTTCACTTCGGCTTCGATTTTGCACAAGTACTTCCTTTTGAGATGGTATACTATCAGAGGAATCAAACGCGACAGCTCGAGCCCGTAGCCAACAAAGAACCTAAGATGTGGTTTAAGTAAGAAATATGTTCTTCATGAATAATGGCACGTTTGGAAGCACAATTGAACTGAATTGCAATCCATTCAGTTCATCATAATGCAAATGAGCAATGTGGGTGTCGCATTATTTGACTATGATGATGACCAAACCCCTAATGCAATTGCATGTGATTGGGAGTTGGATCCAACTAGAAATTGCAATTTGGAGGCTATGATAAATCTACTTCAATCGCCTTCAGTCATGTAGTCTTTATTGCAATTCAGTTCAACTGAACATCCAAACACATCCTAAGCGATAGAGATCTCTACCCCTTATCCGATTAAGGTGAAACATATAAGCCTTTAAAAAAAGTATAAATGAGAAAGATTTTGAATCCTGTGTGTTGGATCAAACATCGATAGTATCAGCTGATACACTATCGATATCACATGTGGCCCATAAGATATAATGGAGAGTTATTAAATTTTCCCATATTGCACGAAATATCACAGCACATGTCGTTGATATATCGCAATATATTGATACATTATGATATTTTTCCAAATGAATCCGGATCCTCTGTTGAAACCGAGCAGAGAACCTTTGCTTCCACTGCTCTGATTGGTCCACCTCATCCTGACCTGTGTCAGAGTAGCTCAGCTCTAACATAGTCAGGCTGATCTGGACCAATCAGAGAAGTGACGAGCAGAGTTTCTCTGCTTGGTTTCAACAAAGGATCCAGACTCTTGCCAAATACACTATAAAAAATTCCCTCATACCCCTCTACCGTACGAAATAGCACAATGCATCACCTATATATTGCCATATATTGATATATTGTGATATTTGCCAAATACCCTTGGTGAGATTCCATCTTATGGTTAATACATAAGATACATTATGATATTTATTGCTGATACATTGTGATACACTCCCTAACTGAAAATTCCGAAAAAAATAAAAAATAAATAAATTAAAAATTAAAAAATCCCAGCAAACCCCACTACTTTTTTTTTTTTTTTCCAATTTTGCTTAAGGGAATCTTGTCATACTTGTATTTTATGATTTCTGAATTATATGATCCCATTTCGTGTATGACTATAACATTTCTATCAAACAGCTCATAGTTTAATACCCTATACAAGGAAACTTGTTGTGCATATTTGTTGTTTATGATATATTTCTCGTATTCGGTGTAGAAGAGATATATAAAGTCTGCAACCCATGGCTCGGTGGTAAATTCACAATAGTTTCAACATGAGGTCATGATTTCGAGCACCCATTGTAATGTGAGTATGCGGGCGTGTGTGGAATGTGTGTGTGTGTGTGTGTGTGTGTGTGTGTGTGTGTGTGTGTGTGTGTGTGTGTATATATATATATATATATATAGACACACAGGGTATAAATATTATCTATGAGATATTTCTATGTACGAGGTATAAACCTAACCTAACCGAATAAGATATTTCTATGTACGGATTATAAATATTATCTTTGGGAGTCGAACGTAAAAGAAGCTTCTTCTTTTTTCTTTTTCTTTTTTTTTATCCTTTTGAGTGCTTGAAAGTTTTATTACTGTAATCCTTTTTTAAGAAGAAAGTAATTTCGACAGGGTCTCATCCGTGGAGAAGGCACAAGTACCAGAGCCAGAACAACGTACATCTGTTGTGTTTCGTATGTTGGTTTTTTTTATTGCATTAGTTGGTTTCTTACACTTGCTTTTTGTGATGTTTTGAGTTCTAAGTGTGTATTCATGTCTCTTTCAACATATCCTAATTTTTTTTTTTTTTGCAAAATTCCATCATATCCAATGTTTCCCTCTAATAGTGTTATCTATGAGAGTTGAATTAGGGTTACGTAAAAGAAGCCTTTTTTTTTTCTTCTTTTTGATCCTTGGGTGCTTGAAAGTTTTACCTACTGTAATCCTTTGTTCGAGAAGAAAGTAATTTCAACAGGGTCTCATCCGTGGAGAAGGCACAACCCAAACTAGAACAGCCTAAATATGTTGTGTTTCGTATGTTGGTTTCTTATTGCATTAGTTGGTTTCTGAAACTTGCTTTTTATGATGTTTTGAGTTCTAAGTGTGTATTCGTGTCTCTTTCAACATATCTTTTTTTTTGTTTTTGAAAAATTCGATCATATCCAATGTTTCCCTCTATAAGTGATAGATTGCCCAATACATACGATATTTTCCCATACGATACCAATGTGATTCCGTATCCAAAGGTTGTGATACGTGCATCGATACCAATATTTAAATCACTGGTTGGATGCAAGATCTCCAATGTTCATCAGGTGGACCCCACTGTTTATGCCATAGTCAGGCTGGTACTGGCATCAGGTGAGCCATGTGTGCGGTGAATGTGGAACATTGCTAATTTATTCTGCGAGTCCAATTTTTCTGTCCATGTGTGGCCCACCTCACCACTAGTAAGATCAACGGACTAGATCACCATAGTGGGCCTACTCATACAAACATAGGTCCCAAGAATACTTACTTCAAAGCAACAAATGTGAGGAAGAACGTCGCATTTGCAGGTAGGCTACTGCCGAGAATGGTTATGATCTGGTTCGGATTCTTCTCGATCGTCTTCAAAGAGCTGAACAACGTCCCACTCAGTGTAACTCCAAGAAAGACATTGAATACAATGAAGTAGAAATACTTCCCGGAGGCTGCTCTCACAACATGGCTTTCAGATGGTATCCCCTCAGCCTTCGATAGAAACAGTAGGAAGCTTGGCAGCAAAGCCAAGAACACGATCAGCGCGATCTGCGGTAGATAAGCTTCCAGGATGGTCTTGATCACAGGCTGGTCGACGATCGACTTCAAGAATGGTAGAAGCTTTCTAAGATTCCTTAGCGTCGTGAACGCCGATACAAATGCTATCGGGACCATGTAAAAGACTATGGCCAAGAATACGATGGTGTAGATCGCATATTTCCTTAGCTGCCTCTCGTAGAATTTCATTGTTACATTGGTCCATATCATCTGGCGGGGCTCGGGAGCTTCCATCACCGTCCATGTGTCAATTATCTGCGCGTGGAGGGTCTGGGCGGCCACAGCGGCGGCTGGCTTGTCGTTGAAGAAGACTAGAGCGGACGCTTGTTGCTTCTCTTTGAGGGTGATCTTCTGCTCAATCTCTAGTTCCTGAGTGAGCTCTTTGATTTTGTTATTGCAGTGGTCGATCGTATCGACTTTCTGTCCGATCAGGCCGAGGAAGGCCAGTTCGGTTCGATTGGCCTTGTTCCGTCGGGGTTGTTTGCGGTTTTCGACTCTGAAAATGTCGATTCTGCACGTTCAAGCTTCTTCTTGTAGCTCTCCAACTCTTCCCAGATTTTATTGGCCTGAAAATGAAAGGAAAATCAAGGCAACATAAGACATCCATTGAATTCTAAGGGCTATTTTGTGAGATCTAGGCCATTCATGAAGTGGGTCGGCATGCGTACATCAAATATGGACAGTTGGTTGATTCTCTTTAACTATCCATTTTCCATACAGAGTGGGGCATGTCTTACTGCTCAGAGGGAGGTTTATGGATGGCTAAGCAGCAGATCATGAAACTAAGATATTAGTCATGGTGGTAGGCCACAATGCATTAGCAGATGGGCCTGGCTTTCTAGCCACATCACATGCATGGATTGTGGGCATACAGGCCAATCACAAGTGGGACCCCACCATATACACTCCATGACCAAAATTCAGGCCAGTACATATCATCAGGTGCTCTACATGTGTACCTCAAATATGAATGTTTTCTCGTAGACATGTGGCCCACCTGACGAATAGATCACTGGCCTGATTTTTGAACCATGGACACACGCCAAAGGACCACCTGATAAAACAACCCAGATCTCTCACACCCACCACACATCTGGAGACTTCACATGTCTCAGATCATTGAAATCCATCCTTCCCATTTCACCAATGAGTGTTTGGCAGTAAAAGAAAACTAGAAATGAAAATGGTTTTTCCTTGGACAACCATATCTCCACTGCTTGGTAAAATTAAAAAAAGTAGTTGTGGAAACTGAAATTCTCAAAATACATCGAAATTGAATTCTCTCAATGTCGACCCAAGCATGAATTCCAAAGAGGTTTTCTACGTCTGCATTTTCAATTCTGTCAATCCAAACAAGCATTAATTAAGATGATAGCAACTGGCTAATGCTAATACCTCTTTGTTGTTCGTGATCACCATCGATCTGTAGAATGTCTCTGGATGGAGCCTTTTGAAATATGAATCAATCTGTTCTTTCCGCGTTTGGCCTTGCGGGACTGGCGGGATGTCTCTAACCAATACAGTGAATTGCTCGGGTTTCAGCACCGGATCCATTTCTGCGGCCGCTCTCAGCTCTGAACAATGCTTGTATGCTTTCCATAACACGAAAAATGTAACAAAAGAAACCCAGTATGTCCCTATTAGAAATGCCCACAACCTTGGACTGTTTTCCTGAAACATAACCATTAAGCACAAGTAAACAAAAATGATCAGGGTCACTGTCAAGGTGTTCCATAATAGTAACGGTGGCCATAACAGCCACCGCCATTACTGTTACATACTATACGGGCTGTTACACCCTTTTTTATTTTTTTAAAAACCTGTTTTCAGACTGTTATGGGGCCGTTGCGGACTGCTATTGGCAGTTTTTTTCTGTTACGGCTGTTTCGACCCGTGATACGTAATGGTTTATGGCCATTATGTAACCGTTTTTAATACCTTGGTCACTGAATATCGTGCGCCCTTTGTGGATGGAGCGCAGCCTGGAATTCACGATGATGAAATGATTTTAATGATGTGATCTTGCTTATTAAATTTGGGCCCAGACCATTTTATTTTCAATCGCCCATTTGACAGCCACTAATTTGGGTGGTTAGGATTGCTCCACTTGGGTGACCTTTAGGATGAGTGAGACATCACAACTTCAAAAATAGTGGTGAAGTACAAGAGGATTGTGGTTCAGTGATCTAAACCATTGATGGACCTCTTGCAGATCACCACTTCACCAAAAATACCCTGAATAGGAAAAATATACTAACTCTTCAAGAGATGACAAGAGATGACCAAGAAGGTGACAGTTTAGAGAGAAATTGGCAATAGTTCATATTCAACTTTAAAATGCCAAATATTAAAACACTGGGATCTTCCAATCAAGGAATTTTTGGTGCATGAACCATATCCATTGAGGCCCGCCACATCAAAAAATGCAAATATAGAAGCCCAAAACTACTAGAACTAGTAGAGTTTCAGGGCATGCTCCATTCATGATAGATGTGAATTGCTTGTCCTGATGCCTCCCAATGAAAAAGCATTATGTACGCTTGTTAGGGTCTAAAGAAAAAAAAAAAAAAAAAAAAATGTAAAACTTCATCCTTTGGAGTCTCCAAAGCGATTCATGAGCCTGCATCTAACAAGAAGGCACTTTGTCATTAGGCTACAACAAGAGTTACATAGAATTCTTCGAAGCAATGGCTAAAGGCAATTCACATCCATCCACAATAGGACACAATGTACTAGTGGTCTGAATTACTGGGACACGAGCCCCAATTGTTAAAAGTGAAAACCAAGTACATTGCACAAAGCCCCGTCTAAAGGACCATACAATTCCTCATCAATGGGCTTGGAACACTAAACCATGGGCCTCGCTAGTACAAATTGAAAACCAAAATATCATATAAACATCCAGCTCGCACATTGTGTAAAACCTACATCTAACAAAAACACATGGTGCTTTGTCATTAAGCCACAACAAGAGTTAACAGGAAATTCCTATAAGCCCTAGCTAAAGGCGATTCACATCCATCTAGGATAGGACACAATGTACTAGTGGTCTAGATTACTGGGACATGGGCCCCAATTGTGAAAAGTGAAAACCCGAGCAATTCACGTACATTGATCTAAAGATCATACAATTTCTCGCCCGCTAATGAGGAAGTACAAATTGAAAACCAGAATGGTGTATCATACATACATCCGAATCAAGCATTATGTAAAACCTGTATTTTAGCAAACCCAGAAGGCTAACAGACCAAACGGTTTATTTTGAATGCATCATATGTGAATTTTTTGGAATCCTTATTGCGTTTTCCTTCTAAGCATGTTTCTTCACTTATAAAAAGATATCACAAAATCAAAGAGAAATTCATAAGGCTTACAGTTATGTTTCCCATCGATAGCTTGTCAAGGCTAGGGGTGGCGTCATTGTTGTTGCTTTCAGCTTTTGATTTCATGCCGTTGTCGGTTCTGGCGACCGGAAGAAGAACCGGCAGCAGCACAATGCCGGATAAAACCAATATCCCCAGTACTGAAACATCAAAACAAAGGGAAATTAACGAAAGAAATTCCATGTAGCTTATTGATCCATGGGAAGAAATCGTGGGGCCCACAGCTTGATCTTGGGCTCTCTAGTTCATGGTATTGAAGCATTGAAATTCAAACATTTTGAAGTTAGTATCAATTCATGGGAGAATTCATGGGGCACACACCACTGAAATCTAGAATATGTGAGAGAGGTGTATTCTCATGATCTTATTACAACCATTGGATTTGCAGATGAGAAAGCGTGGGGCCCACAATTTAACCGTGTACTCCCCAGTGCACGTAGGATCATCAACAGAGGGGACTCAACCGTTAAGTTGCGGGTGTTCGGTTTGCACAGGGCGTTTGGTTGCATCCAATATCAGGATATTTCATTATATTTTGCACCAAATTAGACTGATTAATAATGACATTTCATGATATTTGGTGCAACCAAACGCACCCTTAAGCTCGTATCAAGAAATTCGAAATCAATGTGTGCTTGTTAGAAATGGCTATAATTTTTTTTAAAAAAGGGCAAAAATCCCAAAAGAAAAAAGGTGTAATAGACTATACTAATACAGAAAAATAAAAATAAAAATAAAGAAAACTGATGCAGTGCTGAGCACTGTAAGTTATAGTGCTCCTAGTTTCATATGTTCACATTGGAAGTCCAATCAATTGATCTGAACTGTCCATTAACTTCAAAGACAATTTTATTGACTACCATGAAAAATTGCACTTTTCAGAAAATCCACACCCTTCTTGATATGTCCTGATTTTCTATAGTCATCCATTTTCCAAGCAATGGATGAGATGGTTATGATTCCATAACAAAAGATATTCTTTAGAGCCATAAGCAATCCATGATAGGCCATAACAAATAGATGGATCAAATAGTTGAATAGACCCGTTTTCTGTAAACAATCCTGACCGCTACATTAAATACCATCGATGGAATGGTTGATATTTCTCAGATTGGTGTGATGTTTGCATCTTAGCCCATGAAATGTGCACTGGATGTAATGAACAGTCCGGATCAATGTCTTGGACTGTCTAAGTTTCCGGACAAAACTAGGGGTACCATAACTTGTAGTGCTCTGAAAGCACTGCACCATTTCTCCACCTAAGACTGTGCGGCCCTTACCGTGGGGTTACCGTGGGGCCCACCTTGAGGTATGTATTATGTATCCACTCAGTCCATCCGTTTTTCCACATTATCTTAGGGCATTATCCCAAAAATTAATCAGAAAAAAATATTAGGTGGACCATACCATAAGAAACAGTGGTGATTGACCATCCTACCATTAAAAACTTCTTAGGACTCGCCTTCATGTTTTCGTAGTGTTTATTTACCATCCAATCTGTTGATAAGATCACATGAGCCTGGATGAAGGGAAAAAACAAATATCAAGCTTCATCCAAAACTTCTGTGGCCCATTAATGGTCAATAACCACTGTTTCCTATGTTATGGTTCACCTGATGATTGGATCTACTTCCTTTTTGGTATAATCCTCTAAAAGTATATATGAAAATGGATGGACAGCGTGGATACATAATACATACATCAAGGTGGGCCCCACGGTAATTGCTGCACCGTCTTGGGTGAGGCCGAGGTCTCACCTAATCCGCTCTCTTTTATAAGTCTTTTGCGGCAAAATTCCGAAGAATGAGCAGTGAAGTTACTAAAGTACCCTAACATGCTCTTCTTTTTTTTTAAGTAATAATTTGGGGCCCACATGATATATATGTATGACATCCAACCGTCCAATGTATGGAATTTGATGTTTTTGAGTGGTCTACATTAATTTTTATGGTGTGGCACGTCTTATGTTTAGATGGACCGAATTTTTTGTTTATTTGAAGATTATAGTGGATTGCATCTATTCGACCGGTTGGATATCATAATACAGGGCATTATGATAACTTCCTATATTCTACACTTTGTCACTCTCTAAAGGGCATTATGGTAATTTCACAAATACTCTCAAGCATAATCTCAACCCTTGAATCTAAAAAAAATCTCCCAAAAACACATAAATATTCAACAAAAAAAAAAAGCCATAAATCTTTTTTCTTTTAAATAGCTTCAAATTACACAAAACAACGATTCTAATCCAAAAAAAAAAAAAAATCTAGAAATTAAGAAAACATACATAAAACCTTGAAATTTCAGAAAATAAAAAATTCACTAGAAAATATCCTAAAATTCAACAAAAATAAATAAAAATTCTCCAAATTAAATATGAAAAAGAAACCCAAAAAACAAAAAAATGATTAAAATATATATATATATATATATATATATATATATATATATATATATATATATATATATATATATATTACAAATTCTAGAAATGAAGAAAACACACCTAGAACACTGAAATTTCAGAAAATAAAAAACTCACTAGAAAATAACTTAACTTAAAATTCTCCAAAAACATAAAAATTCTCCAAATTAAAAATACAAAAGAAACCCAAGAAATTACAGAAATTAAAGATTAAAAAATTAGTATAAAAAATCTCATAACAAATTCTAGAAATTAAGAAAACACACATAAAACCCTGAAATTTCAGAAAATGAAAAAATTAACCAGAAAATATCCTAAATCCTCCAAAAACATTAAAAAAAGATAATAATAAACCAAAAAAAATGACAGAAATTAAAAAAAAAAATCTAGTACAAAAAATTCATAACAAATCCAACAAATGGAGGAAAAATTTAGAAAAGAAAACAACATACCAGAGCTTAAGAAGACGAAATAAACGGCAGTGTCGACGCCAGACATGTCGATAATGTCTTCCTCAGATGATCTCAAGGCCTCTCCGATCCAAGCGAAGGGGTTCCTGCTCCTTCTTCCTCCTTCCCAAGGATCCAAACCCTTCAAAATACGGTTTGGATAGTAGATGACTGCGTTGGAAGGCTTTCTCGACAACCATGTGAATACGAATACCAGAACCATGAATATGATGAATGAGGTTGCAAGCGATGTGAGGAAAGAGCTCAGATCCATCTCTCTCTCTCTCTCTCTCTCTCTCTCTCTCTCTCTCTCTCTCTCTGTTCTTTTCTTCTTCAATGAGGCTCTAAAAACCTGTTGTTCATCTTCAAATGCGTTTCTCTAGAAACCCATTTCCAGGAGAATGAGCATTGAATCTTCTCTCTCTCCCTCCCTCTCTGGCAGATAGAATCAGATGGTGGAAAAACAGCCGTTGAAATTGGATTTATGAAAAAGAGAAGAAAAGGCATCTGCTGCACGTCGGAATCATCGGTTTCAGCGGATCTCAAACAGTTTGACGATGCAGAAACTGCCGCGATTTGCGTGACTCGCACAGACATACAGGTTCGTGACTTTCGCTAACCAAGCGCCACATCGTTGCAATTTTAATAATATCCACCCCGTCCATCAGGTTCCACGCCTCATTTTCACCCTAAATCCAAAATATCAGTCAGATACAATACTCTGGTGGTCCACACCATAAGAAAATTTTATAAGTCATCCCTAAGACATGTAATTCACTTGTGGGGCCCACATGATTTTCATAAGAGATTTATATTTTTCCAAGTATCTTATTTCTGATTTCTTGAGACAGATGAATGGATTGGATTGCATATAAACACTACCGTCGGGTCTACACACAATTTAGAAGTTTTTAACGATGGACGTTATCAGGAATTTTCCTTTTGTGTGGTCCACTTGAATTTCCCATTGGCCTGATTTTAGGCTATGGGTTATAAATACTAGTTGGCCCACATGATGGACGGACTGGATATTACATAAAATCGTTCACCTTACTGTGCCCCTAAACCACGTGAGTCACGCCAGCATTTGTTCTTTTGTAGGAATTTTCACGGCAAAATTCTTCAGAAATTAGAATTTTACTACTCCGTGAGCACTGAAACTCAGGAAGCCTGTGGGGCCACCATACTTTATATATTTTATCCACTCCGTGCATTCATTTTACCAGATAAATTTAGGGCCTGAGAAAAAAAAAAGAATAATATCAAGAGCTCAAGTGGGCCACACCACAGGAAACAGTGTGAATTGAATGTTTACGGTTGAAAAATTCTTGGGCGCTACAGAAGTTTTGGATCAAGCTTATATTTGTGTTTTCCCTTCATCCATGTCTGTTTGATGTTATGAACAGGTTGGATGACAAATAAACATCACTTTGGACCCCGGTAAGGTTTCAAAGGTGGAAATCATTATTTTCATTGTTTCCTGTGGTGTGGTCCACTTTAGATTTGGATGTACTTCAATTTTGGTCTTAACCACTAAAATGAGCCGAAAAAACGGATGGACAGAGTGGATAAACCACATGCATTCACAGTGGGGGAAAAAGAGTTTTCGCAGTAAAATAAAAGTGGTAAAATAGAGGTTTGTGAGCCAAGTTATATTTATATATTTATGTAAATATTTATGTATTTATATAATATCTAATTTGTCCATTAAATGTAATATGTCATGATATTTTAGAAGAATAAAAAAATTGTCCATATAAGCATAAGGTTAGCCACACCATTAAAATTAGGTGATTAAGTTGGTGAGGCCCTAACTTTGGGGCCATCTCTATGTATTGTATATCCTCATGGTCTCAAAAAAAAGAGGCAAATTTAAATCTTATGTGCACCCACCATTAAAAACTTCGTAGGACTCCTGTGTTTATTTTCTATCCAATCTATTTACAAGGTTATACAAATTTGAATAAAGGAAAAAACACAAATGTGAGTTTCATACCAAACTTTTGTGGCACCTAATAAGTTTTTAACGATGAGAATTAAATCTCTATTGTTCTGTCCACCTGAGGTTTGGATGTCTCTTTTCTTAGACCATAGTACCATAAATGATCAGCAAAATGAATGGACAACAAAAATATATAACATATACATAGGGGTGGGCCCGACAGCTAGGGCCTCGCCCATGGGAGATGTTTTCCGATTAACACTGAACTTTGTGAGGCTCCAAAGAGGCTCCAATTCATTTCAGGGCTTGTACATGCATAGAGAAGAGTTGAGTGTGGGCGCTGATTGCCAACTAACCCTAGCTTGCTGGCCCCACCATAATGAATGTGTCTTATCTATGTTGTTCAGCCATTTTTACAAATCATTTTGGGGCATGATACAAAAAATGAGGCCGATCCAAATCCCATGTGGACCACAACATAGGAAAATAGTGGCGAGTCGTCGCCCTCCATTAAAATCTTCTTAAGGCCCACTGTAATATTTATTTGTCACCCAACTTGTTGATTAAGTGACAAAGACATGGTAGAAGAGAAAACATAAATATTAACTTCATACCAAACTTTTGTGGCCTTGAGAAGTTTTTAATGGTGGGTGTTCAATCATCACTCATTTTTTTTACTTATGCCGTGCAATAATCTGTAAATATAGGTGAAGGGCATAGATAAAAAAAAGAAAGAAAAAAAAAAACATATATCATGGGGGGCCCATAGAACAGTGCCGAGTACCTCACTACTAGCAGCATGAGTAAGCAATTTGCATCCACATAAGTATGTATTTGGGCAGTTTCCATCGAGGCAGGTCGAAGTATGTATTTGGGCAACTTCCATCAAGGTGGGTGGATCCTGGTTGTGGAGTTCACCTTGATATACGTCTTACATCCATGCCATGCATTCGTTTAGCTAAGTCGTTTTAGGCCATGAGACCAAAAACACAATGGATCTAAATCTCAGGTGGACCATATCATAGGAATCAAGTAATTGCTATTAACAATTTATTGGGGTCACAAAAGTTTTGAATTGAAATGATTTTTGTGTAGTCCCTTCATCTATGTCTTTGTGATCTTATCAATAGGTTAGATGGAAAATAAACATTCTAGTGGCCGAGGTAACTTTTAATGACGGGCATTCAATTTTTATTGTTTTCTATAGCGTGGTCCACTTGAGATTTGGATTTACTGTATTTTTTTAATCATGCCCTAAAATGAGATAGAGAAACAGTTGGTCAGCATGGATGTAAGATACATTTGCAGGCCAATAAAATAATGCCATGTCAAGTCCCACCTAAAATACCCAATCCACTCCCCTCACCTGCTAACCTATTACCCCTGCGTCAACCCATCCATCCTCATGTTTCAAAGGTTGGATGTCACAGGTATATATATATATATATATATATATATATATATATATATATATATATATATATATATATATATTTCGGTTCTAATTTTATTTTTTTTAATTTTATTTTAGAATTTATGAGAATTTGTTTATATAAGACTTTATTTTATACTCATGCACAGCATGACTCTCAACACGAAGGCACTTAAATGTACACGTGGCACATGTTAAAGAATAACTGAAATTAAACTGATTAGATTGTGAAACCTACTGTACCACGTGTACACATATTAAAGAATAACTGAAATTTAACTGATTAGATGGTCACGGGAGCCGATTAGTTGTTACCCTAACCGTGCGGGGCCACCTTGATGTATTTTTTTGCTGTGTCCACCAATCCACGCCGTCCATCTGTTTTTCCATCTCATTTTAGGACAAGATCCCAAACCTCAAGAAGATCCAAATCTCAGGTGGACCATACTACTGAAAATAGTGATGAATAACTGTTAAAAAAAATTTATGGGCCACAACAGTTTTGGATCAAGATGATCTTTGTATTTCCATTCATCTAAGGTCTTCTTGACGTTATCAAGAGGTTGGTACGATAGGTCCTTTGGAATTTTTAATGGTGAAGCACTCGATCACCATTCTTTCCTGAAGTGTTGTCCACTACCTCAGATTTGGATCTTCCAATAATGGTATGGAGAAACGGATGGACGGCGTGGATATACAACACATCATCAAGGTGGTCCCTACGGGGTAACACCCACTAACCTGTGATTGGTGGACACTTGTTTACTGAAATAAACCATTGAAAGTTTTCATTTTTAATTAACCGTCCAAAATGGTTAGATATTCAAATAAATGTAGTTTTGGCTCATAATTCGGACAGTTTAATTTGAGTCATTTAAAGATATGATACTCAGGAAGCGTATAACACTTGATACACAGGTAGTTAAAAGTTGTACACGTGGAATAATTTAACTCAATTAAGCCAATGAATATATTAAAACTACTATCTGTAAGTTACAATCACAATCTCAGATTAATTGAATGAATCTCATCTCTGATTCCTGCACACTTTTTTTATTAAATGGGACCATTGGATTTTTCATTTTAACTGTCGAATAGATGTCCACTAATCCCATACTCAGATTATTAATTTAGCATTATTTTGGTTACTTAAACATCCGAACATGAAATCATAATCTTGGACAGTTTGAATTGACTTACTTTTATGCCAGGTATGCAATTTCTAAATAATCTTTTGAGTGCCTGAGTATCGTCCATCATATTCTGGCGGAGTATCACATTTTCATCTTTCCCGCGTGGCAGTTCAAGTGCGTCACGTGGCAAGTACGTCGACACGTAGCCCCATTCAGCCCCTGCCGACCGGGGTGCGGCCCTGGCCTTGGGGCCCACCTTGATGTATTTAATGTATATCCACACCGTCCATCCATTTTTTCAGATCATTTTAAATAACAAAACCAAAAATTAAGAAGATATAAATCTCATGTGGACCGCACCAAGTGAAATAGTGGTCTTGACCATTAAAAATTTTTTGTGGGCCAAAAAAGTTTTTTATCATGATAATATTTGTTTTTCCCTTCATCCGTTTATTTTCCACCTTGGATAGAAAATAAAATTTACATTATGCATTAAGGTGGGCCCTAGGAAATTTTTAATGGTAAGCATTCAATCGCAACTGTTTCCTATGGTGTGGTCCACCTGATATTTATATTTATTTAATTTTTGGAATCATAGCCTAAAAAGGATGGAAAAATGGATGGACGGCTCGGATATACAATAAATATATCAAATTGGGCCCTACAGTCAGTGCAGCACCCTGTTGGTGAGGTTGGGGCCGCACCTAATCCGCTCTTCTGGATTGGGATATTTATTGCAATAGCCCTTACGTGTGGCTATTGATACTAAAAGTTCAATTTCTCATCTGGTCATCTTTTTTGCCTTTTGACGAGAAATTTAAAATTAATGGTCGAAAATGCTCCTCCCATCGATTCCCCCTGGGCACTATGGATCCCCCCCCTGAGCGCATGGCGGTTTGAGGGGCATTTGTCTACTGCAAAATTTTCAATTTCTCAACAAAAGGCCAAAAAAATTGATCTCGACGAGAAATTAAACTTTTAGTAAAAATAGTCACAGCTCAGGGCTATTACAGTAAAAATTCCGCTCCCATGCCGGCTGGGCGTTTTCACGGTTGTGGCGTTACGATCGAAACGCGCTTTTGTCTCTTTCAATCCAGCCGTTCCGTTATTTCATTTGATGAGGAGTTATATAATAGTCAGACAGCGTATGAAACTTGATACTCAGGCACTCAGAAAATGTATAAATAGCATATATTAACTCAAATACGACCGTCTAAATTATGTATAATTTCTTTTATTTAAGTCAAAATACCAAGATAATATTTTTTAAATAATTCTAACCCTTGATTAGTGGAAACGTTTTTATTGAAAAAGGACCGTTGGATATTTACCATTTTAACCGTTTAATAAATTTCATCAATCAGTTATTCAGATGATCGAATAAGATTAAATGTTTAAATATGACAAATATACATCATTTAACATAATTTTAACGGTTTATTTTGACTAATGGTATAAAGAGTAATCAGATCCTAAGAGCCTGGCCGTGTATCATCCATCAAACTCTGGCAGAGTATCAAAGTTTTTTTTGCCGTTTCAAGCTTACACGAAAACCAATGAGAAGAAAAGACGTGTATGTTCTCTAATCTCGACACGTAGCTGAGATGAAAAACGTGGCGGTAAAGTGCAGTGGAAGATAGCGGATTTGATGTTATTTTCCTTACCGTGGGGCCCACATTGATGTATATGTTTTATATCCACGCCGTCCATCAGTTTTTACAGATCATTTTGGTGATGGTCCCAAAAATAAACTAATCTAAATCTGAAGTGGACCACACAGAAGAGATTAAATTTCCACCATTAAAGACTTACTGGGGATCACAAAAGTTTTGTATCAAGCTGATTTTGTGTTTTCCCTTCATCCGACTTTATCAACAGGTTGGATCGTAAATAAGCATTACCGTTGGCAGTTTTTGATGGTGTGCGTTCAGTGACCACGGTTTCTTGTGGCGTGGTCCACTTGGGATTTGGATCTTCTTCATTTTTGGGAACATGCACTAAAATGATCTGGAAAAACTGATGGACGGCATGGATATAGAACACGAAATCGGATTGCAGACTGAATTACTCAGTAGGCTTTTATCGAAATGAGTAAACTCAGTCGGGCCACTTGTGAATGTACGTGGTTTATCCACGCCGCTCAACCATTTTTCCCGCTCAATCCTCATTGGAATCGGATTGCGCTCCGCACGCTCTTATCGTGAGGAGTAAACTCTGTTGGCCCACCTAGAATGTATGTGCTTTATCTACTCCGTCCATATGCTTTTACAGCTCATTTTAGGGGTTGAGCCCAAAATTTAAGCAAATCCAAATCTCAAATGGGCCCTGTTTCCCCCAAACAGTGGGAATAATGATTTCCAACGTTGAAAACTTCCTAGGCCCTACCGTGATGTTTATTTGTCATCCAACCTCTTCATAAGATCACATGGATATGGATGAAGGGAAATCACAAATATCAGCTTGATCCAAAACATCTGTATCCTCCGTGAATTTTCCAATGGTAGACATTCAGTTCACACTTTTTCTGTGGTGTGGTCCACTTTAGATTTTGACATGCTTCATTTTTTGGCACCATACCTAAAATTTTATGTTAAAATGAATGGACGGAGTGGATAAAACATGTAAATCATGGTGGGCCCCACAGAGTCTACTCTGCACACTCACTATGCAATCCGCTTCCATCCTCATTGTCTCTTCTCGCGGGACCCACTTGAGTCTTGGATCCTGCTCATCCAATTTTTCCCGCTAATCTACAATTCATGCTCATTTTCCCCACCTAACTTAGAGTTGTACACAAGCCGAATCAAACTGAGCTTTACACAGTTCAGCTTGGTTTGTTCAACGGGCAACTTGGGCTTAGGCTTAGCTTGGCATGGCTTAGTCCTCGAGCCCAACAGGTAGACTTGGTTTGGTCGAGCTTTCAAGCCGAATTCAAGCATGTTCGAGCCTATTCGAGCTTGAGAGAGAGAGAGAGAGAGAGAGAGAGTGTGTGTGTGTGTGTGTGTGTGTGTGTGTGAGAGAGAGAGAGAGAGAGAGAGAGATGGGGGCAGTCAACACAACAATGGCTACCCAACCGCCTGGCTGGCTGGGAGCTAGCCACTGGGTGGGGCGGGGAGAGTGAGAATGAGAGTGAGAGTTTGAGACAGAGAGTGTGTGTGTGTGTGAGTGAGAGAGACTGAGAGTCTGAGAGAGAGTAAGAGACAAAGATGCTAGATGGCCGGACGGTCGGCGACAGTGAGAAAGGGGTGCGAAGGGCGTGGCCGAAAAGGAGGCACTCTCTCGACTTAATGATTAGGGGGCGGGGCGAATTAGGGTAGGAGCAAACGCTCCTTTATATTATATATATTAAATATATTTTTAAAAAAAAATTATATATAATAAATCAAACCGAGCCGAATTCGAGCCTGGTTCGAGCCAAATTAAGCTTGGTTTCGAACCAAGCCAAATCGAGCTTGGTCAAGCTTAAGCCGAGTGAGCTTTTCGAATGGGTTTAGTTCGTGTACAGCTCTACCTAACTTCCCAGCATAGGAATTTAGTGCGAAAGGCTTTGGTAGGAAATCCACACTCAGGGCTCTTGGGTCGACGCTATTCAAGATTCTAATTTTCAGGCCCGAGCCCAGCCCATTGACACTGTGGTAGTGGTCCCTCTCTTAAGCATGAGAGGATGCCATTGACAGTCACACTCCTTGACTTTCAATTATTAAACTTATATAGATAGAAGCAATCATCAACAATAATAAAATCAATACTAAATTCAACCTCTAATACAAGAGAGTGGGAGCCAATTAGTTGTTACCCTGGATGGGGTATCTCCCGCTAGCCCAGCTGGCAGATGCCGTGGCGTTTCAACTGCTGGTCTCGAGTTGAAACCCACTACAGTGGGTAGGAGCATCATGTGATTGACCAGGTGTGTGCAGTTGCCTGACTAACCCCCGAAAAAAAAAAAAAAAAAAAAAAAAGTTTGTTACCCGGATGACACCTTAGTGAGTGTTACCCTAGCTGTGGGGCCTACCTAGATGTATCTGTTGTATATCCACGTCATCCATTTGTTTTTTCATCTCATTTTAATATGCATCCCAAATCTTGAGAAGATCCTAATTTCAAGTGGACAATACCATTAGAAATAGTGTTGAATGACCATTAAAAACTTTTTGTGGGTCACAAAAGTTTGGGATCAAAGCTGATCTTTGTATTTTTCCTTTCATGTAGATCTTCTTGACATCATCAACAGGTTGGATTGTAAATTTTTTATTTACAAAAACCATACAATAGGCCTTTTGTAATTTTTAATGGTGAAGCACTCAATCAGCATTGTTTCCTGTGGTATGGTCAACTTGAGATTTGGATCTCCATGATTTTTGGGACCCGTCCTAAAAATGGCTAGAGAAATGGATGCACGGTGTGGATATATAACACATCATCAAGGTGAGCCCCACAATAAGGGTAACATCTACTGGCATTCTCCCATTGCCTGATGAACCTGGAGACCAGGCCCACCTTACAACTATCCCTAAACTCCAGGCCTAGAGCTTAGCCCAAAATTAGGACAATCGGCGGCGTGCTAACCGAAAGAGGCAGCAGGTGGGCGATTGGGTTAGATTGATTTCCTAGTATAGATAGATCTGGACCACTAACATATTTCGTCCAAGTGGGCCCCACCCAGCTGGAAGATGTGTTGTGGGTAACTGCCTACCCATTTGCTGTAGAAGTTGTGTAATCGTACAACCATCTCTTTATGGTTGGATAACTGCACATTGAGGTCTTTTGTATTAGAGAAATTTCACCCATATGAATTCGTGTATGGAAAAAGTGAGGTCATCAAAATCAAGCAAGTATGGAGAAGTTTGGGTTCCTGTATATAAGGAACTCTCACCTGTGCAGTAGTTCTCACGAGAACTTATAAGCATCTTTTGAGGGCTCATCACACTTGATGTAATCTAAACATCCAAGCCTTTCGCCTGATGTAGCGCCCTAAAAAACCTTAAGGCCCAACTTTCAACCTGATCCAAAACTTTGGTGGACAATAGTAGAGGGAGAGAGAGAGAGGCAGATTAAGGGCGGAAACTGATTCTGCTAAGGCCCACCAAAATTTTGGCCCAAGTTGAAAGTTGGGCCCTGAGGGCTTTTTGGGGTGCTACATGTCAAAAAGTGCTCATAAGTTCTTGTGTGAGTTGCCATGCAAAATGTTAGGTCGTGGTGGGGTAGTACCCAATCCATGGCTCCATAGATACTCTGGCAGACAGATGGATGCTATGCAGGCAATTAGAATTTGTATGTATTTATTGGTGCCTGTGTATCAACACTGGCTCTACGTGAGTATCAAATAACTCCCCATCAATCACTCTGGTAGACTGTGAGGGATGATACGCTGGCAATTAGAAATTATATGCATTTGATAGTGGTAAGTATTTTTTGATAATTGGGCTATTTAGGCTTATTATAGCACCTAACTAGATCCTCAGCTAAGTCTTCTAACCTCTGGCTTCCTAATTAATAGGTTAGGTCAAATCAAGTTTTCCAAATAATGGGTCCCAATTTATACCTATCATAAACAAAGAAAATGATGATTATTTGATTACCTAACTATGAAATTCGTGGACATTTATTCAACGGCTAATAATAACACGCCGTCGGTCCTATGTTAACCAACAAAGTGTACAAAAATAAGAGGTGAAGATCATTCAAGCAGTGCGATTATGGAAATGTAGAAATAGACACCGACGCAGATGGAGTACTGAAACTGTCCGTAGCAAGGACGGTTCTCTGTGGGGCCCACAACTATGTATATATTTTATCTAGGCCGTTCATCCATTTTGGATTATTATTTTAGGGAATGATCCCAAAACTAAGGCAGATTCAGATCTCAGGTTAACCACGCCAAAGGTAAACAGTTGTAATTGAATGCTCACCATTGAAAACTTCCTAGGGCCCACTGTAAGGTTTATTTGCCATCTAACCCGTTGATTAGGTCACAAAGGCCTGGATGAAGGGAAAATATAAATATCAGCTTGATCCGAAACTTTTGTGGACCCCAAGAAGCTTTCAATGGTGGGTGTTCAGTCACCATTGTTTCATGTGGTGTGGTCCACCTGAGATTTTAATCAACCTCATTTTTGGGCAGCCCTAAAATGATCTGGAAAACTGGATGAACGGTCCGGATAAAGCACATAAATCATGGTAGGGTCCACAGATTACCGTCCAGTAGCTAGCCGCTTATTACAGTGTCAGCAGGTAAATCGCGTCTTCCACAATGTAGTCGATTCTTTTTGAGTTAGTATGCGGTTCTGGTACAGTTTAAAAGTGCCTGCGTATGAAGCGGTGTACTCAGACAGAGTACCAGGAAAATCTCCCAACCAAGTGAGTGCAACCTTGACCGTGGGGCCCACTCGATGTATGCGTTGTATATCCAGGTCGTCCATACGTTTTCTCCAGCTTATTTCAGATCATGGTCCAAAAAACGAAGCAGATACAAATATCAGGTGGACCATAATAGGGATTGAATTCTCACCATTAAAAAGGTTCTTAGGGCCACAAAAGTTTCGTATCAAGCTTCTATTTGTGTTTTCCCTTCATCCAGTTCTCTGTGGCCTTATGAACAGGTTGGATGGCAAATAAACATTACGGTGGACCCTGGGAAGTTTTTAATGGTGAGCACTCAATGACCATTGTTTCCTGTGGTGTGGTCCACCTTAGATGTTTATATACTTCATTTTTGGGACCATACCCTAAATTAATATGCCAAAACGGATGGACGGCGTGGATATACAACACATACATCAATGTGGGCTCCACTGGCAGGGTCGCAGCTAATCCGCAGGACCGATCAGGTGTTAACCGGGTAACACCCACCCTTATCCTGTGGGGCTCACATTGATAAATATATTGTATATCCATGCCTTCCATACGTTTTTTTCAGATCATTTCAGGGCGTTATCTTAAAATTTAAGCAGATCCAAATCTCTAGTGGACCACACCACTGGAACAAGTGGTGAATGACCATAAAAACATTTTGTAGGCCATAAAAGTTTTGGATCAACCTTATCTTTTTTTTCCCCTTAATTCAGGTATTGCTAACCTTATCAACGGGTTGGATAGAAAATAAACATGACTGATCTTCCTACGGTGGCCCTTGGAAGATTTTAACGGTGAGCGTTCATTAACCACGCTTTCCTGTGGTGTGGTCCACTTCAAACTTTTATATGCTTAATTTTTGTGAATTCCTACTAAAATTGGGTTGAAAAACGGATGGACGGCGTGGATACACAACACATCATCAAGGTGGGTCCCACCGTAAGGGTAATACCCACTTAAGGGCGTTTACCCGGGTAACACGTCATCCGCGTCCCCCAAAACCCTACCATCGCTCTTCCTTCCCGTATAAAAAACCCTTCTGCTTGCTTTTCTCCCTCTCTTTCTATCCCTCCCTCATTTCCCAAAACCCTAAGATCTCCACCGTTCATCTCAGATGGGGCGCGTGATCCGGGCCCAGCGCAAGGGTGCCGGCTCCGTCTTCAAGTCCCACACCCACCACCGTAAGGGCCCGGCCCGCTTCCGGTCGCTGGACTTCGGCGAGCGGAACGGCTACCTGAAGGGCGTCGTGACGGAAATCATCCACGACCCGGGCCGAGGCGCCCCACTCGCCCGAGTCACCTTCCGCCACCCGTTCCGCTACAAGCATCAGAAGGAGCTCTTCGTCGCCGCTGAAGGGATGTACACCGGTCAGTTCGTGTACTGTGGCAAGAAGGCTAATCTCATTGTCGGCAATGTCCTCCCCCTGCGTTCGATCCCCGAGGGTGCAGTCGTTTGCAACGTCGAGCACCATGTTGGCGATCGTGGCGTGTTCGCTCGGGCGTCTGGAGATTACGCAATCGTGATTAGTCACAATCCTGATAACGGCACCAGCAGGTATAATTCTTTCTTTTATTATTATTATTATTATTATTATTATTATTATTATTATTATTATTATTTTGGAATTTTGTTGAATTTTTTAATTTTATGTATTGGATTTGGATTGATTTGGCATGGGATGGGCCAGTCGGGAATATGTTCCCTGTTGGCTTACCCTAGCCGTTAGATCTGTTGCTAGCTAACTAGCAGTTACTGTTGATGGTTCACATATGATTTTGTATTTTGTGGAGTGTTTGGATTAATTGGTGGGTGAGAATTTTGGGATTTTACTCACAATATGAACAGTTTGGATTGACTTAGGGGTCGTTTGGATGCCTGTAAGGTGGGCTAGTGATAAATGAATTGCAGGGAGTGTTTGGATGCTGAACAATGCCTGTAAATGATTTATAAAATGAACACCTGCTGAACAGCTCTGATTTCATTTACCTGCACATGAAATTCAGCTCAACGGAAAATTAGATATTTTGAACGGTCATGACCTCTCTTTTTTTTGTTTGAACGGTCCAGACCTTTTTTTTATGGGTTAGTTCACACACCCCATTGTTAGTACACCCACCCACCCCTGTTAGTCACATCACAATGTTAGCCACCCCCACTATGGGAATTGATACCATGACCTCAGTGTTGAAATGAGGCTATCTTCACCCAGTCTGCCACTTGAGCTATGGACTGCTGGCCCCATAGTTGAAGAAATGTGCCTGAAAGCTTCTCTAAAATCCCATGAAAAATATAGGAACTTCCCCATAGTCCATCCGCAACGAGGTCCACTGGATGGACAGTGCAGATTGACACATAACCTTGTTACATACTGTAGAGAAACTCAATGCTTCATCCCATCCATAGAACAAATGCCGCGCATGAGGGTCTAGCCGTAGTGATTGCACTATTCTATTCATCTGATTCGCCTGTTGAACTTGGACTATTGACCTTTTTTCTTAACCGTCCAACCATTGCTTGCAAATTGGACGGTCATGATGGCCTAATCAATACAATTTTTGAGTATCTCGGCCCATCCTTGACGAAATCAATCATTTGAGTGGTCTCGATCGGTGTCCATCCATCACCAATGTGAGGTCCAGATGGGCTTGCTCGAATTGGATGCTCGAGTTGCGTCTCCAAGATGAGCTTACATGTGAACTCAATAAATTACCATTTCTACACAACAGAACGCCAGTATGTATCACACTATATCTGCAACATCACATGCCATTCAACATCAAAACCTCCAAGTGGGCCCACTTCTTCTTCCATCCTTTAATTCTTTTGTTTTTCTTCTAGCAAGTTTCATTGACGAGCTAATTTGACCTCTCTTGCCACCTATGTGGCAGATCAAGGTAGTGATCAAGATTACCAATGATATTATTTCAAGAAGCAATGTCTGGGAATCAGAGATCAAGATTGTCTAATTTGGATTTTTTTCCCCTAAATTATGGAAGAAAATGTCACTGCAGAAATGCATGTACATTGGATGATTGAGGGCACACCAGTTCCCCATCATTTATATAGTGGAATCCTTTAATAACAGGTATCTACAGTGACATTTTCTTTCCTAATTTAGGAGGAAAAATCAAAATTAGACAATCTTTATCTCTAATTCCCAAACATCGGTTCTTGAAATAATACCATTGGTTCTCTTGATCACTGCCTTGATCTGCCACCTAGAGGTTAGATTGGCTCTTCAATGAAACTTGCTAGAAGAGAAACAAAATGATTAAAGGATGGAAGAAGTGGGCCCACTTGGGGGTTTTGCTGTTGGATGGCATGTGATGTTGCAGATATAGTGTGAGACATGCTGGCGTTCTGTTGTGTAGAAATGGTAATTTATTGAGTTCCCATGCAGGCCCACCTTGGAGACGCAGTTCAAGCATCCATGTTGATTTAGGCACATCTGGACCTCAAATTGGTGATGGATGGACACTGATCTAGACCACCCAAATGATTGATTCCGTCAAGGATGGGCCGACATACTCCAAAAATTGTATTGATTAAGCCATCCTGACAGTCCAAATCTGCAAGCAATGGTTGGACGGTTAAGAAAAAGGTCAATAGTCCAAGTTCAACAAGCAAATCAGATGCATAGAACAGTGCAATCATTGCGACTCATGCGTGGCATTTGTTCTATGGATGGGATGAAGCACTAAGTTTCTCTATAGTACGTAACAAGGTGATGTGTCCATCCAGTGGACCTCGTTGCGGATGGACTTATGATTTTTCATGGGATTTTAGAGAATCTGGCACATTTTTTCAACTATGGGGCCAGCAGATCAAGGTCTGGACCGTTCAAAAATGAACCTACCATGATGTATTTGTTTCATAACTTTATTTTATTTTTTTGTTGTTATTATTTTTTAGTCAAGTAACTTGGGTGAGTATTTTTCCAAGTCTTTGATCACCAAGACTCGGTGATATTTAAAACTATAAATGTTGTTGAAGATATTTAATATTTAAAAATATAAATGCTGTCGAGACTTGGTGAGTGGAGTCAAGTTTCGTCAACTCAACTCATTGTGAGTAGGTCTTTTTTTTTTCTAAGATAACGACAATAGTCGTGAGTAGCTCTTGACTGATTTATTACCAAATTGAGGTTTTTTTTCCCAGTCATGATGAAGATCGCTTCAAGTTGACTCAGTGGGGACTCTTTTTTCTTCGAGTTTTAAAAAATAGGTCCATACATGCTGTTCACAATCTTCTAGTGCTTAACTGGAGCTGGTTCCAAATAGCTTGATGGCGGCTCACACCTCAATAGCTTTTTTAGTAGAATGTTACATAACTTTCATGATTGGAATTCCACTTGGATCAGCGTCAATGCTGATTGTTACATATTGCTGCTAGTGCTACCTTTGATTAATTGTACAGATGATATGATGGCTTGAGAAATTACTTGTTTTGTACCTTTTGGGGGAGAATGGCTAGCGTTGTGGGTTTGCTCCCCACAGATGCGTGTTCAATGGGCCCGACTGAGTTGTAATTAGGGGTGTCAATGGGCTGGACTTGAGCCTGAAAAATCAGAATTTTGAATAGGCCCATCCCGAAACAGTGCAAAATCCGGGCTGAGACCTACCCCAGGCCCGGCCCATTGAGAGCCCTAGTTGTAATGAGTTATAGTAGTTTAAGTTCCTCAAATAGTTGCACGCCAACACTGAACTTTTATTCTTTGGACGGAAGTGGTGGTTTTGGACATATACCGAATATAAAAGACAAACTATCAACAAAAAATATTGTTTTTTTAATATTTTTATAGAGAATGAATCAATGCTTGTCAAACACTATTAAGTTATACTGCAACTAGTTGCATGCAGACATGTGGATAGAGTCCTTTCATTTTTTTTATCTGGCTAGCCATGCACTACAGGGGCCCCATGAAAAAATTTCAATGATCAGATGGTCTTATCCATCTTAAAGTTGGCATTCTTTTCTCTAGCCATCTGTTTTTGACCCATTGATGGGAGTGGTTAGGATGGTCTTTTCAAAGGATTCTTCAAAAGGACAAGCAGTCCATGATGGCCCTACCAAACTGGATGGTTCAAATTGTTGATTGCTATCTTTCCATAAACAATCTTGGCCATACCTTTTGTATGCTATTGATCAGATTGTTCTAATTTTCGACTCACTGTGACTTTTGCAAGTGGTCACTGAAATGTTGGCAAGATATAATGGACAACCCAGATCGATTTATTGAAAAGTCCACTTTTCCCAATGCAACCTGGGAAGTTCTGTAACTTAATAGTCTTGTGAGTACACAATATTTCTCAGTTTTTAAGTTGTCTTGTTGTTTGATATGGCTTATCCTAACTATTTGAATGTGCCATACTAATTTCAAGAGGGAAGCAGGGAGGGAGGGAATTGGTTAGTTGGGTTCATTTTAAAATGTACTTGAAGACAAATTGGAAGATGGCTGTAGTTCTATCTTCTTGGGTGTGATGGTCTTTACTTTGATAAGATGTTTTATGCTTCCACGTGAGTCGTCGTGTTTCTACTTTATCTTTTAAGGAAAACTAACTGAGGGTACTATCTACATGGTGCCAATGTCAATATAAGTTGCTTCTTATCAAGATGCTATAAGAATTTGTACTAGGTTCGAATGATTTATGGAGAGATGTTGCATCTGGTTGTGTTGTTTTCTAAGGGTTTGTTTGGATCCTTGGATTGGTCAATCTTGGCTTGGCTAATCCAGGCACTTCCTCCGAGTCCTATGAGCATCAAGGGATTGAATAATCTTATGATTGATGAGTCCACATAACACCTCCAATCCCCAAAACTAAGATAAACAAATTCTTTCCATCCCTCCCCATAACCCCAACCATGCCCCTTTTGTCTCCGATGGCTGGTCCAACTACCATCCCAATCACTACTGTATTTTATTCTTCTTTTTGCAAAATTATATTGTTTATTTTGTTCCCACCATAGGTCGATTTGAGCATTCCTCATTAAATCTGTTGACAGAACAAAATATTTGCAAACTTCAGGATTTGGGACTCCTGGTCTAGGATGCTACCAATGTACCAAACAATAGATTCTCCTATTTAGGAGTTATGACCACTCCTTGGATTCAGAACTCTTGTATGACTAGGATCTCCTTCCATCCAAGCACCTCCTAAATTTACTAGAACATGACATCTAAAGCTTCTTTTGGGGTGAGAAACCCCCTCGCTCCAGATTCATTTAGTTTTGAAGGCAGAGGTGGCCTCACCAATGAAAACTCGACATGTAGTTGTTGTTTAGCGAGTGTGCCCCTCTCACATTTCAGAAATGAGAAGGGTGCCCCTGCCATATGGTGATGAGTTGTTGTCAATAAGGTCCACTTGTTTCTGGAAACATAAGAAACTGGAATGCCTGTTGGGGTTTCTGTCTCAAAATTACCCATTTTGACGACTTATGTTGCCTACTTCCCTGCCTTTTTCTGCTCTCTCTTTTTTTTTCTCTTGATTTTCCAAAATAATCGAGTACAAGATTCACCATAACAATCTTTTAACCACAGTTGAAGTTGTTTCGCTTCTTCCTCGGAGAAAGACGATAAAAAGAATTCCCAATCAAGGTCCTCACGGATCGGATCATCTGTATCGGATACAAAAGAAACTCCGGATATTTGATATCTTTATCTTCGAATTAGATCTTAATTCAAGCTATGGGTTCATTAGATATCTTAAAACTAGAATCCCCTTTTTTTCTGATCCGGTTCCTGCACCACGGCGAACCCCAGTTAGATTCAGGCATGATACACTTTTTAGTTATTGGGAGAACCCAAGTACTCACTTCTGGATCCATGAAACAACTTTCAGAGATCTTTTTCCCTATTGGAAGATACATGAGTGAAACAATCAACATATTGATATTGGAAGACCAAAAACCTTAGTAGAGTTGGAGAGGATCAAAGACTTCCAGTTTTGTGAATGTGTAGGGTCTCCTCTAAAGCTCGTTCCGCTTTGCTTGTGGCGCTCCTTTAATCACTGTGTTTTTTGGTTATTTTTTTAATCTTTAAAAAATTGATTTCTTTCTACAATTGCCATATGGAGGAATAATTCCACTTGTTTGGAATGGTTACTATTGTTTGGGTTGGAAATTGTGATTTCTCATACTGCTGGTGATTTCCCATGCTGCACCTGTAACCATGTATTACATTTTTAAACCCAAGGGTGATCATGCTGGGCCTGGCCCTATAGGGAGGTCAAGCCCCACCCAGTTAGAATTAACTGGGTTGGGTCAGTCAAGTATGGGCTCAATGGATTTTAAGTCAGTTGGGTCGGGCCACAGGGTAATGGGTTATGGCTTGGGTTCATGTTGGAATTCTTGGCCGGTTTAGTAAATGGGTCAGGCTTGGGCTGACCCCCTGCCCTCGGGAACTTGACTCAAACCTACCCATTGCCACCTCCAAGGGTTAACTCACCCACAGGTCTTGTTTTGCTTGTTTGCTTATTTTAATAAAATGGTAACTTTCCTTGAAAAAAAAAAGAGCAACATATGCATGCGGCTCACTCAATGAGTGGATTGGCTTCGGCCAGGGCACTTACACAGTGCAGCCAGCCTAGACCCAGATCTCACACCAATGTTCTACACTCGCACACATGGAGTTTGTTGCATAGGGATGAAAATGCAGTGAACGTTCAACCTTCAAATGATTCTGGTTTTAACATTATTAAACTTTTTATATGGTTATATTCTTTCTGACAGGATCAAGCTTCCTTCTGGATCCAAGAAGATTGTGCCAAGCGGATGCCGTGCCATGGTTGGTCAGGTTGCAGGCGGGGGCCGGACAGAGAAACCCCTCCTCAAGGCAGGCAACGCATACCACAAGTTTAGGGTCAAGAGGAACTGCTGGCCTAAGGTCCGTGGTGTTGCCATGAACCCAGTGGAGCATCCCCATGGTGGTGGTAACCACCAGCACATTGGGCACGCCAGCACCGTCCGTCGTGATGCCCCACCTGGCCAGAAAGTTGGTCTCATTGCTGCGAGGAGGACTGGTCGTCTCCGTGGGCAGGCTGCTGCAACTGCTTCAAAAGCAGAGAAGGGTGCTTAGTGAGTTCATCTGCTCTGTTACTTCTAGTTTAGAAAAATTTACTATGGGTTTGGACAATGTCTGTTTCCCCATTCATTCTAGCAGTCAGAATTCATGGAAGTTGTGTTTCGAATTTGGATTGGTTGTCAGTTACATTAGATTTTGGTTGCACTCAGTTATATCATACATGAATTTGGTGTGTGGCCCGTTTGGGTGTTGTTCTATGAGGCAGTATCTAGTAAAATCCGAACTGCGAAGGAATTTTATGGTTAAGAGTTTTTTTTTGTTTTTTTTTTTTTTTTCAACTTTGGTTCCACTCAGTTATGTCACGAATGAATTTGGTGTGTGGCCTGTTTGGGTGTTCCATGAGGCATAGTATCTAATAAAAATCCGAACTCCAAAGGAATTTTGTGTTTTTTTTTTTCCGTCATCGAAGTTTGGTTGCACTCGGTTACGTCATAAATGAATTTGGTGTCTGGCCCGTTTGGGTGTTCCATGAGGTACCATATTTAGTAAAATCCTAACTCCAAAGGAAATTTGTGGTTAGAGTGCATTTTTTTTTTAACTTATAAATTCAGGCTTTTGAGGATTTTTTTTTAAATTTTATTTTCTTGGAAGAACTCTAGATCATTTTTCCTCTAAAATTTCCCAAGGGTTTGGTCAATTTCTGTTTCCGTTTTCATTCTAGCAGTTAGAATTCATGGAAGTTTTGTTTTGAATTTGGATTGGTTGTCAGTTGCATTAGAATTTTGTTGCACTCGGTTATATCATATATGAATTTGGTGTGTGGCCCGTTTGGGTGTTCCATGAAGCAGTATTTAGTAAAATCTGAACTACAAAGGAATTTTATGGTAAAGAGTGATTTTTTTTTTCTTTCCTCTCCATGAAAGAACTTTAGATCATTTTTACTCTAAAAAACATGGACCCATTTGGATTTTCCCTTTGTTTGAGTGGACAGGATGCACTCTTCCAGGCCAACTTGCAAGTGCATTTTGAAATTGGTTGGTGAAATTCAATCATGATTTTGGGGTACATCCAAACGATCCACAACATAGTTGGCAAAGATTACCAATAGAGTTCCCTAATCTCTCTCTGGTGCAACGACTGTAGTAGATTGAAATCCAACTTGGGCAAATCCCGCTGGGACAGCTTCTAGGCGTGGCATGCCCAAGGTGGGCCACCATGGCCCTTAGGTTCTTGCCAGTCGTCCATATCTCTTCTCCAGTTAGTGTGCTTAAATAGGCCCATTCATACTCTTCACGTTGGTATGCATGAGCTGGCATTTAAGTAGCACTCATCTTCTTTGAACTTTCCAAATACGTCTCTGTTGCAGGAACACATAATTTCATGAGAAGGCAGATTGTGTACTGAGTAAACTCTGTGGGGCCAACCAGATAATTCTATGGCATGAACCCAAAATCAAAGCATATCCAAAGCTCAAGAGGACCACGCCATAGGAAACAGTGTGAATTGAACGACTAGGGTTGAAAACTTCTAGAGGGCCACAGAAGTTTTGGATTAAGCTGTATTTATGTTTCCCCTTCATCCATGTCTATGTGATCTTATGAATAAGTTGGATGACAAACAAACATCACCTGTGGGCCTTAGGAAGGTTTCAATGGTGGATAGAGCTGGAAAATGAAATGAACCGAGTCGAGCATGGGCCAGGTTGGTTTTGTTTGGTTGCTCAGCTGGTTGTGTTTGAACAATGTTCGAACAATCATTCAAACAATGGGGCTCTATTTGTGTTCTGTTTGGTTCGGTCCACAGCACATGTTTGAACATTTCTCATTTTGAACAATTTTTTTTTCTTGCAAAAATATTTTTGTTTTTCTTCAATGTTATTCCAATCAAACAATTGTATTTTAATATCATTATAATCTAAAAAGAAAATCAAAACTCCTAGACCCTAACCCTAATTCCAAAAACCTTAAATTTAATAAAAATATAAAAGTTAAAAAATTCTAATCACATCACAATCATAGATTAATAATATTAAAAATTTTAAATAGAAAAGAGTAAGTGGGTTTCATTCGAACCTTTGGAGCTAGACAAGCAGAGTATTGGATTCGGACCGATTGACGAGCAGATGAATGATCAGAATTGGATGGGCGAGCAGAGGCATGGCCAGAATTGGATCAACGAGCAGAAACTGATGAGCAGAGGGATGACCGGAATCAGATGGGCGAGCAAAGGGATGGCCAAATGGGCGAGAAGAGCCAGCAAATGGCCGGACTGACAAGCAGAACTAAGGGGGGTTAGGGTTTTGGTCATTCGTCGGGTAGGGTGAAAGGGTGGCTAGGGTTGGTTGGAGGTCGAGTGAAAAACGAGTGAATCGAACCGATTCGAATCGGACAAATTTAAATCGAGTTAATGAACCGAACCAAATCGACAAATTTAAATCGGGTTAATGAACCGAACCAAATCGAAGAGTGGTCTATTTGTGATCAGTTCAAAAAAAATTGAACACCTAAAATATGGTTCGATCTGCTTTTGAACTCATTGTTCGGTTCTTTTCTTTTTTTTCCGATCCGAACCGAACAAATTGTTCGGCAATTTATTGTTCATGTCTAACTCTAATGGTGGACATCATTATTCCCACCGTTGCATGTGGTGTGGTCCACTTGAGCTTTGAATATGCTTCACTTTTGGGCTCATGCCTTAAAATGACATGGAAAAATGAATGGACGATGTGAGCGGATTAGGTGTTACCCTAACCATGGGGTCCACCTTGATGATGTGTTGTATATCAGACATGGTCCTAAAAATTAATCAGATCCAAATCTCAGGTGGACCACACTACAGGAAATAGTGTTGATTGAAACGCTCGCCATTAAAAACTCTCCAGGGCCCACCATAAGCAGATCTTTAATGTTATTTGCCATCCAACCCCTAAACAAGGTCAACCAGACCTGGATGAAGGGAAAAATATAAAGATCAGCTTCATCCAAAACTCTTATGGCCTACAAAAAGTTTTTAATGGTAATTCACTACTTTTTCCAGTGGTGTAGTCCACCCGAGATTTGGATATGCTCTAGTTTTGGGATAACGTCCTAAAATGAGCTGAAAAAACGGATGGGCAGCGTGGATATACAACACATTCATCAAGGTAGGCCCCACACGGTAAGCATAGCACCCACTAAGGTGTTACCTGGGTAACACCTAATCCCCTCCATTGATCACTGATCAGTATCCTAAACGGTTGAGGGAAAAAAAAAAAAAATGCAACAATTCTCTAAATGCAAGATCGAAGGGTAACATATCTTCCCATCTACGAGATAGTTTTGCAATCTCAATGCATAGTGTGGCCCATGAGCTCAATGGTCTATATCAATTAAAACATGGGCCCCACATGTGCAAATGTTGAACCCATGGAACTCTGTAGTAAGCTAAAAAAAAGAGATTTTTACTCATTACAACCTCATTAATTATGTATCTACATTTTGGTGCCTTCTTCATAAAGGTTTTCGATTATCTTGGGTGAGCCTCAACATGATGTTGCTATATAATCCATTACGACAACATATGTGTCACCCCATGTTAGGCTGAGGGCAAAAAAATCAGCCCCATCCATGATTTGGTTAGACCACGTGATCAAAGCAATGTACCAGGCAACGCTCACCCTCTCTGATGCTTTCCCTTGATGTAGCCCACATAATCATGAATAGATCTGATTTTTTCCCCTAGCCCTGAATTTTGGTTTGAAATCTAATGGTGGGAGTGAATTTCACATAATTATTACAGTGGATGCATGTCTCTTTCTCAACTGTTTCTTTTGGTGTGGTCCATCTGAAATCACAGGTTAGCTTTTGTATATATATATATATGGGGGGGGGGGGGGGGATCACATCTAATGGTGGGAGTGTATTTCACATCTACATTTATGGTGGGCCCTTAAAAATTTAATGGTGGGAGGCCATCTGTTACCGGTTGGTAAATTACCCTTGGAATATTTGAAAAGGAGAAGGTTTCATGTCTCAGTCTTACTAGTTAGACAAAACAATTACGGGCCATCCAAAAGATACCTTCCCATCTTTGGTATCATTGCAACATCCAAGCCGTCCAATAGGTTGGAATCATCGGGCTGATTTTTCATACTGGTGATTCTTATTGCAGGGCCCACCCATTGGAAGGGAGTGGTGTTGATTCAATAGTATGTTGGAATTTATCCAACTGGTTGGACCATAACTCATTCTCCAACTGGTTGGACCTGACACCTTCTCTTAAAGGAAAAACGAATTTTAGTACACCCACCCTTGATTTTTTATGGGGCCCACCTAGATTATGTATGAGAGATCCACTTTGACAAGTAGACATGTAATCCCATGTGAGTTCTAGGAATAAAAAATTCACAAACAATCTCACTCTGTGATTGTTAGTTTAGTGAAGAGTATCAACAAAAGAAAAGATGAAAACTCTACATAAAAACAAAACATGAAAATTGCTTTATTACCGAAGTAGTAGAATGTTATAAGTTACATATGGTTTATTTAATATATATATATATATATATATATATATATATATATATATATATATATATACACACACACACACACACAGACACTAATAAAAATATTAAAAGATATAAAACCAGATTAGTAATATAAAGGTATTACTCAAAATCAGAATTCAGATGAATTTTGAGTAAAATCTGTAAATACTAATGTAGAAAGTCATGTGTTTTTTTTTTTTTTCACACACACATATTACATAGGCATTTGAACCCATGATCTCATTGTTGATACACAGTCCGTATCAAGTCATTTGGGCGGTTTTAAATTGATTGACATTAAGGTTTAAAATCGATGTATTAGGCATGGTATATTTCACTGGCCATGCGATGCTTCATCAGATTGTTTCCGGCCAATACAACCGCATCGTTCATGGACCATCCTGTATGCATCGGGCAATACATACTGGTTTCCGACGATGCTTGAAGCCTTGACTGATATAGACTATGTTTCAGGTCTATCATCTCTTCATGGGCCACCATGCAAACATCACACAATAGAACCATTCTAATAATACCATCAACAACATATAAAATTGACTGTCGAGATAGTTTATTTAAAAGTGAATCGACTCGACAATTTGAAACATCAGTTCATCATAGTCCATTGCTTATGTTTTTTTTCAACTAATTGGATCATCTGATTGATGTGATTTTTGCCTTAGAAGCCCATGAAATGTGTGTTGGACCCAATGGACGGTCCAGATCGGTCAATTGAACTATCCAAGTGCCAAGAGCAGTGCATCATTTCTTTGATCTCAAATACAATACTCTATCATCATTAATCACTAAAAAAAATGAATCAAATGGATGATTTTCTTTCAACTATTTCCATAATCAATCTCTCCAATGGCACAACATGAGCAGCCCATTTCCCTCTCATATGTTCAAACAAACTAGATGCATCATCCAACCTCCCAACACTAATCAAACCGTTGATCAACGTATTATAACTAATCAAATCCGGCCCGCACCCTCTTCTCACCATCTCCAAAACAAGCCGACAAGCGCCATCGATTTCGCCGGCCCTACACAATCCGTCCAATAAGCAATTATACGTGACAACATCAGGCGACGGGTATTCATCCGATTCCATCCAGCCCACCAGCTCGGCGGCCTGGCGGACCCTCCCCTCCCTCCCTAGTCCATGCACCAATATGTTGTAGGTCATGATCGACGGTTGAATTCCCATCTCTCCCATGAGGTTGAACACATCCCAAGCAATATCACCCCTTCCATGCCTGTAGAACATGTTAATTACAATATTCATGGTGATCTCATTTGGGTTTTTGATGCTCATGAAAACACCATAAGCCTCTTCCAATTTCCCCATTTTTCCAAATCTCAAAATGAGATTGTTCCAAAAACAAACACTTAGAGAAACACATGAAATTCTGATTTCCTCAATCAATTCAAACACTTCTCTGATCTTTCCTTCCTTGATTAGGCCAAGAGCACATGTTTTGTAACTAATCTCATTGGCTTCAACTCCCCTTCTAACCATCTCCTTCAAGAACACATAAGCTGTTAGACCATGTCCCAAATCACTAAAATATCTAATGAACAGATTGAAACTACACGAATCTGGGCTGCACCCACGAATCTCCATCCTCCCAAGAACTCCTAGAGCTTCGCGGATCTGTCCACGGTCCAGATACGCCTTCATGATCGTGTTGTAAACATACGTATTCAGTTTGATGTTTCCACATGTTTCCATGTGGGCCATGACTGAAATGGCCTCATTGATCTTGTTCGCGACGCAAAGCGATTTCACCAACGAGCTGTAGGTGATGACATCGGGACGGATTCCTTCTGATTGCATTTCCGACCAGAGGGTCCAGACGTGTTCCTCATGGCCCTGCTTCTCCGAGCTTGTTGATTAAGGTGTTGTAGCAGAAGACGTCGGCTTTGCAGTTATGGGAGGGCATTTCTCGAATGAGGTCCAGCGCTCGATCGAACTGTTGGCAATTGCAGAGGATTTGAATGAGAATGGTGAATGAAATCACATCAGGGTCGTGGGTTTCTTTCATGAGCGCAAAGAGCTCGGATGCTTCGGCGGCATGGCCACAATCGCCTAAGTACTTGATGAAGGTTGTGTATGTGACTATGTCGGGCATGGGGCCCAGTTTATAGATTTGAGTGAGGATTTGCATTGTTAGTGGGGAGATTTGTGTGTTTTTTGGTGGAAAATGCTTGGATGTTTTATGGGTGGGCCTTGATTGGAATTTCAAATCCGCCGATGATCTTCTTGGGACGGAACTGGCGATTTTCAGAGGCGAATTCGAATGTGTGGACTGCTTAGGTGGGATTGAATGTTCGATTTTTGGAGGGAAATCTGTGTAGCTTGATGAATTGGTTGTTGAGAAAAGGTGGGTGTTTGCTTGTGGGGATTGTATGTGTTTTGGAGGGAAATTTGAATCTGGTGATGGTTTGATTGAGAATGAATGGTTGTGTTTTGGCTGGAATTTCGGCGCATGGGATGTTCTTGAATTGAAAAAATCAGCACATTTGGGTTGGATTTCTATTGGTTTTGGATTCGTTGTGGGGGGAGATTTTGGGTGATAGAACTCCAACATTTCATTGCATTTACCTACACCAAAAATCCCACAAAAGAATTACTGTTCACATGTTCCAGATAGCTACGTCTACGCTATCCAGGCCGTTCATCAGATTGGACCTGCATTTGATGTGCTATGGCGAGAAAATAAGACGGCCCTGATCGATATGTGGGCTTCATGTGCATGACAAATGTCGACCTTTGATCATTTTTTGAACATGTGTGGCCCATCAATGTCCAGGCTGAATCTAATTTTCTGGACCAAGGTACAAACATGGTAGGGCCCACCTGCTGTGAAGTCATCTGAGTCATGCACAAGATGGGATACACGATGGAGATCACCTGCTGTGAAAATCGGCTGAGTCCGACCCGACTCGTCCGGTTGGACTCAAGTCAGACCGAATGAGTCAGTCCGAGTCGCCTAGTCTTCTAACCATGCGTTCAACGCCACTCTTCTCACCAACGAGTCGTGTGCGAAACTCACATATATCAGGACAAGATGGGCCAAACCATGTTGCCTGCTGTGAAAATCAGGCAGATCCAGTCATTAGATGGGCCATTACTGCATGTCGAGTCAGACCATCGGTCGTCCATATTTCAATATTGTGCGCCATCCAATTGCTGGACCAACCTGATTCCTTTACCAGGTGATGTTAATGGCGTGGCCCGCTACTTGAACGGATTAGATTTCCTAGACAGATGACAGATTGGTGGGAAAGATGGGGCTGAGAGAGATGATAACTGCAGGCAGTGTATGTAAACCTTCACATACAAACCCATCTTTCCCGCCAATTTTCTGTGTGTAACAACATGAAGATCACCTGCCGTGAAAAACAGGCCGGCCCACTCATTTAATGGGTCCCTACGAGAATTGAGTCAGACCAGCGACTGTCCATTGATTTCAATAGTGTGACCCGCCCAATTAGTGGGCCCACCTGATTTTCTCGCTAAGTGATGTTCATGGTCTGGCCCACATTTCTCAAGGATCAGATGTCCTATGTAAGTGACACATTACAGGGAAAGATGAGAGAGAGAGAGAGAGAGAGAGAGAGAGAGAGAGAGAGAGAGAGATGGGTTACCTTATCATGGACACCAGATGGACGGTCATGGAGACACCAGATGGACGGTCATGGAGACTAGATGGACGGTGGTCTTGGAGAATGATTTCAGCTAACATGGAGGAGAGGAAGAGCTCCTCCTTTTTTCATAGACATTATCCGATTACATGTGTAAGGTGCAGAGAAGAATTACGTCTTAAGCCACTCGTCTTATATGGAACAGAAAAATCTGCACCACATGTGGTCTGAAGAGCGTGCAACACCCGATGTATTTGGCCCCACTATAAAGTTCATGCGAAATCCACTCCGTTCATCAGCTGCAGCACCTCATTTTATAAAATGAATCAGAAATTCAGGCCGATCAAAAACTCGAGTGGGACACACCTACCGTAGAAACCTTTCTGGGGCCACTGTGTTGTTCATAAGCCATCCAACCCTTTCATCAGCTGATCCCCATAAAATCATCCTACAGCAATATTTAAGTGGGCCTCACCCAAGGGAGTTTAAGGTTTTAAGCATGATCTTGCGTTTTTCCCATGATGTGGCCCACTAACATTTATATCCCTATGATGTTTCGGTCGAGCTCTGGTTAGGGCTGTCAACGGGTCGGATAGGCTGGATCAGTGATGATCCGTATCCGACCCGATTAAGGATATATTTGGCCCGAATTTGATTCTAATCATAAGTATATGATCCGAACTTGACCTGTTTAAATATTTTGAAATCCGTTTCCGATTCAATTATGATCCGACCTGATATCCGAGAGAGAGAGAGAGAGAGAGAGAGAGAGAGAGACGCTCGTGCGTGGAGACGAAGGAGACGGCTTTTCTTTTCTTTTTTTTAATTGGGTCAGGTCGGATCGTTAACGGGCCGGATCAAGGTTGATCCGAATCCGACCCGAATATTAAACGGATCATCTTTGAGTATCCGTATCCAACCTAATTATTCGATTATTAATCCGAATCCGATTAAATCAGATCGGATACGGATCGAATAGGGATCAAGATCCGTGCTGTTGACCGTCCTAACTCTGGTTATAGCTATGATATAAATCATATATGTATAAATTACATATTATATGCATATTTGAGATGTGATTCAGACATCTAGCTCATTCATTATGTGTGTCCCACTTGGATGAGAGTTCACATCAAATTTTGGGTTATTCCAAAACTCAGGTGAGCCCCACCAAGTGTTTTTAAATGTTTTAAGCATGGTTTCATGTTATTTAAGATGGTGTGGCCCGCCTGAGTTCCGTATATGGCTGATTTTTGGGATATCTCATAATTTAGAGAAGACCCACCAAACATACGGCATAGATGTCTAACCCATATCATGCTGCGGACGATGGAGCTTGACCTCATGGGAGGAGCATAGAGCCTGCTAGAAGAGCTTATCAAGATCTCTCGTAATAAGATTTAGGGCCTTTGTATCTATATATAAGTAATGTAAGCGAATTATATATGATGTATTATGGAATTAATTTAATTTTAATTTTTTTCATTTAATTTGGATTATAATAATTTAAGATTTCCATTTTAGTTTTAGTATCTCTAATTTTTTTTTTTTTTTTTTTTTTTCACATTTAGCATGTACAAGTGGTTTGGGTTGGGTTTCAAGACATGGCTAAGTGGTAGTCAGAGCGCCTCTCAATAATGAGGTCATGGGTTGGAGTGCTGGCATTTACAAGTGGTCAGGGTTGGGTTTCAACCCATGGCTTAGTAGTAGCCTGAGTGCCTCTTATTACTACGGTCATGGGTTCAAGTGCTCATCCAGTGCATGTGTGTGTAAAAAATAAATAAAACAGTGGGCCCGGTACTCAATACTACAAGGGTTGTGTAGACAACAGATTAACCAATGATCCATCTCATAGATGAGGTGCATCTCTCGTGTACATGTTATTGTTGTTGGTGGCAATTCAATCAAACACAAGGCCACATGTGTGATCGAGGGCCTATATTTGGATTTTGTGTGTGATTATGATATGTATAGGCATGCCAGAGTCCACTTGACTCAATGTTTGATTGAACATTAATTGGTGCCTCCGCGTTGAGTCAAACTAATTAGAGACTGGAAGCATGATCCAACTATATATTTTCTCAAACACGGTTGTAATCAGGGATCAGGTACTTGGGAAAGGGTAATAGTTAGCTATTTCAAATGGATTCCTTTTACCTTATGTCTACAAACTTAAGGATTTATTCTTTTACTAGTCCTTTAGTGATATATTTCTTAAAAGAATAAAGATAAACAAATAAATAAATGTGGTTGAACAATGCCGATTTCATTAATTGAATAAGTGGCCCACTATAATCGATAAAAGTATTGAAAATAACTAGAGAAATAAACAATCAAGAAATAAATATTTGATCCACTTATCGGAACAAACAATTAAGGCAAACAACAAGATATGATCGAATGAGTGTAATCACCTAAGTAAGAACTTAGTTAATTGGAATCCAACAAATTAAGGTCATTGACATTTTAATCTAATTCTATGGTATTATAGTTGTGGAAGTTAGACAATAGTGATCTATGCTAAGGCCATGCTAAGATAAGATAAAAGATGATGAATAAAATATAAATCAAAAAAGTAAATAGATGTGTTTGGCATAGGGCATCGAGCTCTTTTTCGCCTGCTTCTTCTTATAGCTTGTCGAGGCGGCAAAACGCTTGCTAGGTTTCCTTACTACTCCTGGATCCTTCACATTTACTATATATATGCTCATTCCAAACTCATACTAGATCTAAACATGTTGGCTTCTTAAATCTTCTTTTCTTAATTAATCCTGTTACAAAGATCTTCGTGACCCATTAATTGAATTTGTGATCAATCTAGGGAATCTCTACCGTTAATCTCGAACCTCAGATCAATCATGGCCATGCATGTAGATTTCCCAATCAAACCACATTCTGCATTTGACATTGGGTCCCATTCCTTGATGGTTTAAAGTATTGGAGGGGATAGATGGATAGGATTCACCAAATCATGATCTCCTGAGCTCTTGATTCCAATCGAAGCACGGCCACCAGATTGAATCATCCGGATAGTCTCTCTATCTCTTCTGATCAAGGTGTTGGACAGTCTTGATCCACTTAATACTAATCTATTATCGAAAATGGGGTGGATCAAATCTTTCAACAAGCTCTAACATTCTCTTAATTTTTATTATTATATGGATGGAGACCCAATTTGGCCTATATCCATTCTCTCCTTATTTGAGTCCGAATTATAACCAAGTTTACTTGGATATCGGTCCGATCTCCCATTTTGAAATAACCACGAGAGATAACCTCGCCAAACGTATCACTGCTGGATTTATGATAGGATATGTTTCTCTTGGCAGGTCTTTTATATACATGCTAGACAGGATGCTTCCTTAATTAGCATGGTAATCGTGGCCATGTGGCATGCGGCTATTCACTCCCTTAAAGGCAAATGTAATGTGAAGGTCTCTGAGCTTTGGATCTGCCTCGTTCTTTGGCTCATTGCATAAAATGATCTGTCCAAATGGATGGACTAAGTGGATATAACACATACATCATGGTGAGGTCCACAAACTTGGTGACGTACTTTTGTAGGAGATTCACGTCCAATGTTCTGAGTGCTATTCAAATCCTGTGAAGGGTATACCAAATCCCATCTCCAGCCTACCAGGACTGACATGATTTCCAATGCTTGCTCCCTTGGTTGAAGAATGTCATCCCAGACACTGGTTTCAGTTTCCAATGTGGGATTCGAAGTTCCATCCCATTTATTCCCATTTAAGTCCATGCACCAAACAGCCCATGAAGACCTCACCCAAGAAAAATTAAACAAAGATACTCTCAGGTCTAAGTATAATTTTCATTAGTACCAAACCTATAGTGTTAATATGAGGCGTGTTCTTATTGGTCCACATCAGAGCGTAAAAAATAATAATGTAAACACACATGTCTCACCATGTTCTGCCCAAAGATCTATGCCGTGTAAGAGATGGACCAAGCCTCTAATGGACGATCATCGACAAATTGCATGAATAAAACATATCAACGCGTCTGTCTCGGTTTGATGAGTGGCCCAAAAAATGACTGAAAACTCATGTTAATTAATTACCAAAACAGCATCAGAGCCATATATCATTGTCCATACCAACCACACAAATCTCATCTTAACCGTCCGTGTGTCCACATCAGCAGTACATATGATGTGGCAGACGTGGCCTAGCGACGGCGATCAACGGCGTAGCCATGGGCATGGTCATCCCATAAACTTCAGTTGTATCAATGTCTTCGGGCCTCAGCCCATCTAGTGGGGCCCAGTCAAAGCAATGGAAGAGACGAGCCAGGCCCATAAGAACGAAGACCACACCGAGGGGTGCACCCGGGCACTTCCTTTTCCCAGCACTGAAGGGCAGGATTCGGAAATCAGGCCCATGGCTAATCTCCACACGGCTACCGTCCGATGGGATGTGCCGCTCTGGCCGGAATTCATCGGTGCCGTCCCATACACGTGTGTTCCTTCCTAGAGCGTGCGTGTTGATGAAGACACGTGTCTTGGCTGGGATGTGGTAGCCGAAGAGCTTGGTGGGCCGAACAGACTCGTGTGGGATCAGGAATGGGCCTGCCGGGTGCATCCGAAAGGTTTCCCGGACCACACATCTTAGGTAGTTTAGGTGGGCCAGGTCCGACTCAGTGACCATACGGTCCAGGCCCACAACTTGGTCCAGCTCTTCTTGGATTTTACGTTGGACGTGTGGATGCTTGATGACCTCTGCCATGGCCCACTCGTTGGTCACTGCAGAAGTGTCCGTGGCTGCAGCTATCATATCCTGTCCATTCAAGCCAGGAAACAGCGAGTTATCAACCGTTGGATTATTGCAGCCTTCTCACACTAATGAGTAACATGTGTGGGACATCTGTCCCATCCAAAAGGTGGGCCCCACCGTGAAGATCGCTTGACAAGTGAAATGAGGGTGGGCTATTAATCAGGTGGGCCACACCATTGAAATCAATAGACGACCAATGATCGGACTCAGTATACAGATGTGGCTGGGCTGATGTGCGGATGGATTAGTCTGATTTTCATGCTAGGTAATCTTCATGGTGTGGACCACCTTTTTAACGGCTCTGATGCACTGCATTTGTTACCTGTTTGCGGTAAAATTGTTGTGGCGTCTGATATTCCTGGCTCCAAATGGACCCGGATTGTGGTGACAGGTGCCGGTCTCTGTGAGGCCCACCATGATGCATGTGTTTTATCCACACCGTCCATCCAATCTTCCAGATCATTTTAGGGCAAGATTCCTAAATTGAAGCGTATCCAAAGCTCAAGTGGACCACACCACAGGAAACAGTGGGGATTGAATACCTACCGTTGAAAACTTCTTGGGGGCCACAGAAGTTTTGCATCCTGCTGATATTTGTGTTTTCCATTCATCCATATCTGTGTGACCTTATGAACAGGTTGGATGACAAATAAACATCACGGTGGGCCCTAGGAAGGTTTCGACGGTGAACGTCATTATCCACACGGTTTCCTTTGGTGTGGTCCACGTGATCTTTGGATATGCTTCAATCTTGGGCTCATGGCCTAAAATGAGCTGGAAAAATGGATGGACGGTGTGGATAAAACACATACATCATGGTGGACCCCACAGATTCCTGCCACGCTATCCGCGTCCGGTCCAAATATGCTTTTGATGGTGGGGCCCAGGTAAAATGCTTGTCAGTGATTCTATTTTCACACATGTGGCATAAGTGAATGGAGATCCGGGCCAATCTCAGGTAAGCTCCATCTTGGATGGGGCCATGGCCTAATGATCAAACTGTTTGGACAATCCTAACCGTTAGATTGGAGGGCATTTGAGTTAAGAAAAATGGACGGAAAGAAAAGTATCAACACAAAATTCCGTTTACCATCCTTTTTCTTTCCTCTCATCTGATGGTTAGGATTTCCTGATCAGCATGATTTTTGGGTCATGGCCCATCCGAGGTAGGCCCCACAGGATGAACGGCTAGGATCTTATGGTACCTGAATTAGAGCTTTGATCTCCACATCATCCATGTGCTCCTTCCCATCTTCACCAGGCAATGACAACAAAACATCAACAAAGTCCATCTCCCCATCATCAGCATCATCTCCACCGTCCATTTTTCTCTCCCTTGACTTCCTATGCTCCTCAAGTATCCTCTCATGGAAATCATCCACCCTCCTCTCTACATCCCTCATCTTCTTCTCACACCCAAAGGGGTCCACCCACCTCCAGATGGGCCAGTAATCACCCAGATAGATCAGGCCCAGTAGCCAGAACAGCTCATGTGTGATGTCCATGAACTCCATCGCCTCGTGGGGCCCACCTGGCCCAGCCCCAAAATACTGCTTACCCAACAGCATCCTAGTCACATTATTCATAGAAAATGCACCCAGCACCTGCCTCAGGTTAACAGCCTCCCCAGCCTGGGCCTGGGCCCATACATTTCGTACCATATGGTGGGCCTCATCAGCCCGCTGGTTCGCGAACGAATCGAGCCGTTTAGTGGTCAGCAGGTGCTCCATGCATATCCGCCTCATCCGTTTCCATCGCGGTCCCAGCGGAGCGAGCGCCACATCGCCACAGCCGTAGGCTAGGTGGGCCGCGGCAAGTGTCCGTGGGCGAGATGCGAACACGTCATCTTGCCGGAAGAGGATCTCCCGGATGACGTCCGGATCATCGGTCGTGATTGCGTCCACGCTGCCGAGCCGGAGATAGACCAATGGCCCATATTTGGCACAGAAGGAGGCCATGTCCCTGTGTGGAAGTAGGCCCAGTTGGAGAAGATTGCCAAAGATGGGCCACCTTGGTGGGCCCGGTGGGAGCCTCCCTTCATTCTTATTGGGCTTGGTAGTGACCCTCCAGAATATGATCATGGTACAAAGGATGACACAAGTGACTGCAAGGGCTGATGTAATTGAATCTATATGGCCCATCAAATCGTCAAATCCTGGCCGTCCAGAACCCATGTTGCCACCGCTCGAAGCTCTTTCGGAAGGCGATGGTGGGCCGTCAAAGGATGATCGGACGAGATCGATATTTAACGACGAAAATGTCATGATTTGTGCATGTTTAAAGAATAATAATTAGTTAACGATCACAATCTTGGCGTGCATAGTAGGTGACCTATGTGGGGCCCAAACATGCCAATGAGTCCGACGAAGTGGGGTCCACTTCTAGCTAGACGGTCAAGGTTGGTGAACGTATGCTATATGTGTGTTTTGATAAGAACCCAAGTGGGTAGTTTTAGTGTGTTGTGGGTGAGCCCATGATATCATCTGGTCAAGAACGGTGATGTTTTTATAGCCCATTGGTCAAGCTTTTGGGAAGCGGATTAGGTGAGATCCCGGATTCACCAAGGTGGATGGGACCCCCAACTATGATGTATGTGACTACATCCACGCCGTCCATCTGTATTGAAAGCTCATTTTAGGGTATGATCCAAAAAATGAAGCAGTTCGAAATCCCAGGTAGACCATAGTACTGAAAACAAAGGTGATTGACTATTAAAAAAATTTCGTAGGCCACAAAAGCTTTGGATCAAGATGGTATTTGTGTGGTCTCTTCATCAAGGTGTTTTTTACCTTATCAACAGGTTGGATGGGAAATAAGCTTTCCGGTGGAGTCTATGAAGTTTTTAATGGTGAGGATTCAATCACGACTGTTTACTGTGGTGTGGTCCACCAAAGATTTAAGTCAGTTTCATTTTCGGTATCGTGCCCTAAAATGAGCTTTCAAAATGGTTGGACGGTGTGGATTTAAGGCACATACATCACTATGAGCCCCACGGTCAGGAGTCCCACCCACCTCGGATCAACCGGGGTCTCACGTCATCCGCTCCCAAGCTTTTGGGCCTTTTGCTTTAGCTAAAAATAGTGGGAGCGCATTAGGTGAGACAGCAAACTCACGCAAGAGGGTACGGTGCTTTAATTACCGTGGGGCCCACCTTGATGTATCTATAATGTATCCACGCCGTTCATCTTTTTTCCAGATCATTTCAGTGCATGATCCCAAAAGTTAAACAGATCCAATTATCAGGTAGGCCATATGATATTTAAAGTGGTGATTAATCATTAATAGGCTACAAAAGTTTTGGATCAAGCTGATTTTTGTTCTTTACCTTCATCCAGGATTATGTGACCTTATCAACGGATTGGATGGCAAATAAACACTACGAAAACATTAATGCGCCCTAAGAAGTTTTTAATGGTAGGGGTTTCATTCACCACTGTTTCCTAGAGTATGGTCCACCTGAAATTTAGATCTTCTTCAATTTTAGGATCATGTCCTAAAATGATCTAGAGAAACCGATGGACGGCATGGATACATAGGAAACAGTGGTGATGAACGCCTTGTCATTAAAACTTCCTAGGGCCCACCGTAATGTTTATTTGCCATCCAACCTGTTGATAAGGTCACATAAACCTGGATGAAGGGGAAAAAATAAATATCAGCTTTATCCAATCTTTTTGTGGCCCACTAATGATCAATCTCCACTGTTTCCTATGGTATGGTCCACCTAAAAATTGGGTCTGCTTCATTTTGGGGCCCATGCCCTAAAATGTTCTGCCAAAACGGATAGACGGCGTGGATGTAGAATACATACATCAAGATGGGACCCGATCACATGGCTCTGATCGGTGGCCGTAGAATCGACGGTGGAAAACAAAAATATGTGGTCATCAACGGGTACCCATACCCGATTATATATCTTCATGCGTCCAAGCTCGACCTTCGGACCCGTTTTTCTCTCAAGTGATCTTTATGGCGTGGCCCACCTTTTACACGGCTCAGATGCTATACCCAAATAACAAACACATGCAAAAAAGAAGATGTTGTATGTGAACGTTTGTCTGCACTACAAACTGTTTGAATTTTTATTAATGGGATGTCCAAAAGGAAAAGAAAATTTGTGTTCCTCAGTCCAAGAAAAAGAAATCCAACCGTTGGATTTGTGGCCCACCTCACCCACTCATGCAAGAACAGGAGACTTCTCAGCCATCACATCTGCGGCCTTCGCCTTCGTGCACTCGCTCCTCCCACCGATCGCAACCTTCGTTTCAAAGCACTTGAACATGCTCTCCACCGCCGATAGCTCCTCTTCAATATCCACCGTCGGATCATCCCTCTCCGCAACCCGCTGCCGTAGATCATGAATTCTATCAAGGCCCACCGAGACCTCCTCCCTGATCTCCGCCAACTTGGCACGAATCCCAGCGTTCTCTTCCTGGGAATCCTTCAATTTCCGTTTCAACGATCTGTATCCTTCAAGAGACTTGAGGAGCTGATCTGATAGCGCCTTGTTTCGTTCTTGGAGGGCCACACTCCCATGAAGGTCTCCTCCACCGTCGATCTTCTTCTCCTTGTGCTCGGACGCACAGGATTGCACCTTGGCCAGCAACATCTCGTTCTGGGCCTTCAGATCATTGATGTGCTCTTCCATCCCAGTCAGTTCTTGGACCTTCCTTGCAAGTTCAGTGGCCATGATCTCCTTCTCCTTGCCCAAGCTAGAGAACATCCTCTCCAAGCTCTTGCGGGCCGCCAAGCTTGCCGACAGCTCCTTTCGTAGCCGTTGATTCTCTTCATGGGTCGGCTCCTCTGGCTTCTTCTCCTTTTGTGGCAACTGGGTCCTCCTGAGATCGGTGTTGCACCGCCGCAGCTCGGCTTCTCTTCGTGTTTTCCCACCGGACGGCTGAGATTTCTCGATGCGGGACTTAATGTCATCAAGGACGCCGATCATGCCGGCCACCCTTTGGGTTCTGCGGCCATCAACGGATGTGGCGGCATCGTTGTGTTCATTGATTAGTTTCAGTAATAGCTTGACACTGGCTGCCACCCCTGAAATTAATATTATGTTAATCACTGGTGAATGTGTATGAGATCTGGACCGTTCATTCGATATGGCCCGCCATCGACGGATGGACCATAGCCCAAAAATAAAACAAATCTGACCATTTTAGCCATTTGATTGGATGACTATTTAGAATTATAAAAAGAAACCCAAAAGAATTATCATATCTAACAATTTCCATATCATATGAATCAAAGACTCAAGGAAATGAAAGGATTGCTAGTGGCCTGTCCTTATTGCTACATACACACATCTATACGTGGACATATCTGCCAAATTGGCGCTTACGTAGGACATCTGAGCCGTGTATCAGGTGGGACACGATGTGTAGATGATCTGGACAAAAATCAGCCCATTCAATTATGATGTAGGCAAAGCACAAACGTCCGTAAACTGGGCTGAATTTTTTGCATGATGATCTACACCATGTGTCCCACCTGATAAACGGCTTGGACGTCCAATACACGTACGGGGTGGTCATGCGATTGTGGTCGGCACGAGTACATTGGGAAGCCAAAAATCCAGGAAAATGAACGGTGTGGATGAAAAATCACCTTCTAGAGTTGAATCATCAGGATTGGATGATGATAGTAATTCAGGAGATGAATTTGCACGGCCCTTGCTCATGTTCTTCTCAAAAAATCCTGAAAAATTCAACAAAAAAAAAAAAATCTCTCTCTCTATATGCACAGAGAGAGAGAAAGTGAAAGAGAGAATCAAAACAAAAATATGGGTTTTATGAGAAAAACGGATTCATGAAGAAAAATCAAAAGAAGAAAGAGAGGAGAGCAGATGCAGCTTTCTCTCTCTCCCTGTCTCCTCTCTCTCTCTATTTTCTTTCTGTGGTGTTTGGGGAGGCTGGCTGTTAGTTTTGGATGGCAGTGATGATCTTTGACCCTTTCTTATTGGCCGTTGGATGGTTGACATTCTTACACAGCAACAGCTGGGAAGCCAGTTGCGTGTAACCCCTATTACACAGAGCCCCGTGTAACCCAAAGCTCTGTGGGGCCCACCTCAACCTCTGTGTATCATCCACTCTGTCAATCAGTTTTTCGAGATCATTTTAAGATTCGAGACCAAAAATGGGACAGACCCAAAATTCATGTGGGCCACACCACTGGAAACAGTAGGAATGGAAACGCTGATCGTTGAAATCTTCCTGGGGCCTACCATGATCTATATATGCCATCCAACCCGTTCATAAGGTTGTCCCCACCAGGATGTAGGGAAAACACAATTACAATCCCTATCCAAAACTTTTGGGACACAATAAGGCTTCAACGGTGGTTGTTCAATCTTTATTGTTTCTTTTGATGTGGCCCACTAGAGTCTTGAATCCCCATCTTTTTCAGGCTGGCATCCTAAAATGATCTGTAAAAACGGATAGACAGAGTGGATTTCACAAAGTACATCGTGGTGGGCCCTACAGAGCTTTGGGTTACAAGGGCTCCTTGTAACAGGGGTGACACACAACTTTCATCCAACAGCTGGTGGGCCGGTGGCCATTTGCTTGGGCGGTTTGACAATGGACCGGAATCCTCTCGAACACCTATTTTAATAAGCGCGCACATCACCCAAGCTACTGGGGCCCACCATGCGGTATATGTAAAATCCACTCCGTCCATCAGGTTCCAACTTTGGTTCTAGAAATAATAGAAAAAATTCGGCTAGATATACAACTCATATGGGCCCTACTATAGGGAACAATGGAGATGAGATGCTAACCATGGGTTTGTGTGTGTATCCACCATGATGTGTATCTTTCATCAAACCAGATAATCACGTGTAACTCACGAGGATGAAGTGATGGTACAAAAATCACCCTTGTACATATACTATGCGGGCCACAATGTCTGAACTTAGAGGTTTCAATAGCAGTTTTACATCATTATCATTTTTTTGTGGCCCATTATAGTCCATTTTTTAGCTGATATTTTGTTTGAACGGTTAAAATACTGTTTATAGGATGATGGACGGCGTGGATTTTCATATAAAATTATGTTGGGTCCCAGTGAGATTGGGTGTTGTATGCAGCTGCTTAAAACAGGTGTGGTAGACGATTCCGGTCCTTTGACAATGACCTAACGTAGAATAAGATCTCCATCCACCTTGCATGGCATGTGGGGTTTTAAAAGGGGAGTTGTTTGATACTCCCGCAGCGTATGATACTTCATACGCATGCAGTCATAAATAGTACACGTGGCATTATAATAACTCGAAATATACCGACTAGATTGGCAAAATCACTGTAGATTATTTTCCGTACCAAAATCAAAATGGTCAGATAATCCTAGCCGCCGATTCGTTTGACACTTTTATTGTTGAAATAGGACAGTTGGATATTTGTAGCTAACCGTCAAAAAAAAGCCCACTAATCGGACGGCCAGATAATTTTTCATGATACATCGAAAATGTCAGCCATAGCTTGCATTCTACCAATGTAATTTCTAAGTGCATGCGTATCGTCCATCACACTCCGCCAGAGTATCAAAGTTTTTCCCACTTTTAAAGGACCGGTCGTCACTCGTCAGGCGATCTCAGCAACGTAAATTGTATGCTAGATTCCCATGCACATGGTTGCATTTGGGCATGCTGGCATCGACATCAACCATCTGGACCGTCCATTAGACTTAATCCAGCATTCATACGCTTCCTTGAAATAACCATACTGATCCAATGATCGAAACCGTCCATTCAGTAGCATGAGAAAAGGATGGATAAGGTCGTTCATAGAGTAGGTCCAATCATGGATGTTTAGGACCATCCAATTGCTGTGATGTTTGCACAGTAGTAGAAGAAGAGCACGCTGAACCTAATGGACGGTCCAGGAAGGTGATGTGGATGCCAACAGATCCAAATGCAGCTAGGTGCATGGGAACATTAGCCCACTCTGATATTCGCGCGTGGATCATTGGAAGACCACAATGATCGGACGATCTTGATTATCTGACCTGACCCATGAATAGAAAAGCTGACCGACCATTTTCATCTGACCACCACCCATTGGACGGTTGGGATCGCTCTAACCATTGGAAGACCACATTCATGCATGTATTGATGTTTATTTTATTTCATTGTTGAACTAATCTTTCCGGGTCACATGGCATATGGGGTGGGGCCCACCGTGATGTTTGTGAGAAATCCACCTCATATCCATCTATTTTTCTGAGATCAAGTTAGGATAATGAGCCAAAAATGAAGTTGATCGAAACTCAAGTGGGCCACCGTTGGAACCTCTCGCTGAGGTCTGAGTATACTCTCCAAATATTCAACGGTCAGGCTCTCGAAACCATCAATCACATGTGGGGTCCACTAAACAGAAGCCTTAACATTGATATCCTGAGAAAAGTTATTTTCCAATATTTTTTTAAAAATTTGGGTTGCAAATTTCAAGAATTTTCACTCCCATCAAAGGTTCATATTTCAATTTTCTCTCTCAGTCATTCTATAAAAATAACAATAACACAGATAAAAATTCAAATTGTCCAACATAATTTTTAAATTTAGCAAATTCAAAATTTGAGTAACCAAACACAACTGACACAATAAAAAATTACATAATTTCCAACCCTGGAGTTGAATTTTTAAGAAAAAAAAATGAAATCCAACCTGCTAAACAAGTTATTCACCAACCATAGTAGAAATCGGATTGCGCACTGAGTTACACAGTATGCGCTTATCGTTCTGAGTAAACTATGTTGGGCCTACTGTTAATGTACGTGGTTTATCCACGTTGTCCATCTGTTTTTCCGGTTGAACCTAAAATTGAAGCATATCCAAAGCTCAAGTGGACCATTCCACAAGGAAACAATGGGAATAACGATTTCCACTGTTCAAACCTTTCTAGGGCCGACAGTGATGTTTATTTGTCATCCAACCTGTTCATAAGATCACACAGACATGGATGAAAGTAAAACACAAATATCAGCATGATCCAAAACTTCTGTCGCCCCCAAGAATTTTTCAATGGTATACGGTTCAGTTCATACTTTTTTTGTGGTGTGTTCCACTTGAGCTTTTGATATGCTTCATTTTTGGGTTCCATGACTAAAATTATCTATTAAGATTGATAGCCGGAGTGGATAAAATACATAAATGATGGTGGGCCTCACACAGTTTACTCAGTACCCTAAAGTTACTACCCACCCGATCCGCGTCCCCTATAGGCTTGGCAAAATTTCACACGACCCGCCAACCCAGTCAAAAAATTCAGCATTGGAGCCGGCCTTATTATATCAAGTCACTACCAGGTTAAAACAACAGGTTGGATTAATTAATGTTTCATCTGCAAAATCTGTTTAACCTATTAGTGATGATACTTTGATCATTATTTTATTGTGGTGAGAAATCTCTAAAAGCTAAGAAATCCAGTAATACTTTTTCTCTCTCTCACTCACTCACGCAGGGGTTTTCTCCATCTTTATGCTCACAGCCCCACATGACCACGCTCCAAAATCTCTGTTCAATCAAGCTCCTTTTTTATCTCTTTGCATATGAAAGCGCAGCCCATTAATTTAATGGGTTAAACGAGTTGGTACGTGCATGCATACATGCACTATACGTAGATTTCCTTACATGTACCCTCCATCCTTCTATGGCAAACGGATTAGATGCAGCCCGGGCGATCAGGACCCATCTTAGCGTAGGTATTGTATATCTACGCAGTCCATCTGTTTTTCCATATCATTTTAGTACAAAAGCCCAAAAAATGTAAGTAGATCCAAATCTCAGGTAGACCATAAGAAATAGTGTGATTGAACCTCTATCGTTAAAAACTTTCTAGGCCCACCATAATGTTTGTATAATGTTTATTTTCCATCCAACCTGTTGGTAAGGTCGCACAAAACTGGATGAAGGAAAGCAAAACACAAATATCAGCTTGATCCAAAGCAGGTTCTAATGGTCAGTAACAACTGTTTCCTAGTTATGGTCCACCTGAGATTTGGATCTGCTGTATTTTTGGGTTCGTGCCCTAAAATGATCTGGAAAAAAAAAATACGAATGGACGGTATGGATATACACTACATACACAAATGTGGGCCCCACAGTAAGGGCCACACCGTATTGGGTAAGGCCGAGGCAACACCTAATCCACTCCCCCTTCCATGGGACTTCTCTTTGAAGGATGACAACACACGACCCTTGATTATCAAATGCATGTTATAGTGCACGCGTTGCCCACTCGGTATCGTGCATATGCAGTCATCAGATATCATGTGATCCATTTTATCCAAGTGGGGTCCATGCTTCAGTGATCCAGACCATTGGTTTTGATCACTGCTCAGTAGATGTACCACATAGCCAAAAATCTCTGATTGGGACGATCCTCATTCTTCGATTTGTGTACCATAATCAGAAACCCAACATAACAACGGTCCAAATCCAACGGAGAGAAGGTCAAAGATTGGATGGCTAGTGATCCAACGGTCCCTCAAGTCAACTGTCTAGATCTCTGAAACTATGGGCCGGCCGCTGGTCTGTTGGTCATGGGAAGGAGGGTTAGCGTGTGGTGTAGGCATATATGTTACTTATAGTAGCTGATTATCATGTGGTACACTACATGAATAAGGACTTTAGAAATCTATTGCATGTGGCCCACCACGCGAAAGAGGAATTTAGAGGACGCGGATTTCCTGGGAACCTAGGTAGGGCCCACTGTGATGTTTCTGAGAAATCCACCCCGTCCATCCGTTTTGTGAGCTCATTTTAGGACATGGGATCAAAACTGACCCGGATTCAAGACTCAAGTGGACCAAAAATGTGAGGATTGAACGTACATAGTTGAAATATTTGTGGGGTCATGGAGTTTTGAATCAGGCTAATATTTCTTTTTTCAGTTCATCCCAGTAGGAATGATGTTATGATCGGTATGGATGGAATATAAACATCACTGTGGACCCAGGGAGGTTCCACCTAGCTAGGTTCCAAGCGCAGAACTTCATGCGAAAGGATTTCGCAGGAAATCCGCGTCCGAATTTAGATATGAATATCATATGGTTTTTCATCATACTATCATGTGGGCTGTTGCAGGCAAATGGAACAAATATATATATATATATATATATATATATATATTGAGAGAGAGAGAGAGAGGAGGGCCGTCCAACTCAGGTGGGCCCCACCTGAGTTGGAACTTATATAGAAATATGTGCGCAGAGAGAGAGAGAGATTAGGTCACCTGCGAGCAAGACCACACTCCGTAAGATCCAACTCGGGTGGGCCTCACCAAGATGTTTTGATGGGACGCGGATTGGGTCCGACCTTGGTCGGACCTTTAAGCGTCCGACCAAAACTTTTTCGTGACCCACTGTGATGTATTGGTTTATCCAAGCCGTCCATCCCTCTTATAAGATTATGCTAAGATATGAGCCCAACAATATGTAAGATCCAACACTGTAGTCCACCACACCAAATACTAAGCTTGGGTTGCATTAAATGCACCAAGCATAAATTCAAGTTGCATTAACTGCAAGAGTTATCTCTGGTGTGGACCATAACACCGTTGGATCTGCCTCAGGTTTGGGCTCGTCCCTTAACATGATCTCAGAAAATGAGTGGACAGCCTGGATAAACTGATACACCACGGTGGGCCCTCGTATAGATCTGGTCGGACGCTTAAAGGTCCAACCTCTGGTCGGACGCAATCCGCGTCCGTTTTGATGACATCTATCCCATCCATCAGATGCAGCAATCAGCAAAACCCATGGAGTTTAAAAATCAAGCGAATCGAAAATTCTTGTGGGCCACAGAACAAGGAACAAGATTATAAGACGCTTGCTGTTGATTTACGTGTGGGGTCCACTGTGTTGTATATATAGAACCAATGCCATTCATATCATTCCTATGGCTTGGATGAGCGGTCAAGACAAACTTCAGGAGGTTTTACAGCTCCGGTGGCCCCCACTGGAAATCAAGGGTGATTGTCCCGCTTCCACACCTTCTTCCCCATGCTAACCTGAGTTTCGGATCGACTTTGTTTTGAGACATGGGTGGTTTTCTGAGGTGACGCATCTAAGTAGATGGGGTAATTTCATCAAAACATCAAGGTGGGCCCCACCTAAGTTGGACCGCACCAAATGCTCCATGTGGTCTTTCTCGCAGGTGGCCGAAATCCTATATTAGTAGGAAGGGGTTAACTACTATGGCACTTAGGTTCGACCCAGTCGACGAAAGGACCTAACTATAGTCAAAAGATATCTTTCTTGCTCTAGACTACTCTTAATTAGATTTTTTGAACCATTTTGCCCATCTATCTCTAGAAAGATGATACTGTAGTTAAGTGACCCACAAGCTAAAGTCAATTTCGACCCAATCGGGGGAGTGGGTCCTAGCAAAGAGTATAATGGTCTCCTATGTAAGATCAGACTCGTTCATTTGAACTAGCCAACCTTAAACCCTAATGGCCCGTTTGGCACCATGGATTTGAGGAGAAGTGAGGAGAAGTGGATTCCATGATATGAATTCTCATCGATTCCACTTCTTATCAATTTCAGATTTTCTGTTTGGCAGCCAAGATTTGAGAGAAATCAAACATGAAGGAATGGACGGTGTAAATTTTAATCCCACCATATGCCCACCGTATTAGCCTCGATTTTTAAATCCATGACATTCATCCATTTTTACATATCATTTTATGCCAAGATCTAAAAAATAAAGCAAATCCACATCCAAAGTGGACCATAAAACAAGAAAAAATGGAGAGTGAGACCTTTATGATGCACAAAAGTCCTGGATTAAACTGAAATTTGTGTGGTCCCTTCATCCCGGTCTTTGTGACCTTATCAACAAGTTGGATGGAAAATGTACATCATGTTGGGTCCCATAGTTAGGGACACATTACGGTGGGTCCCACGTTGGAAGGATTTCTCCTCAAATCCCACCTTTTTTTGAGGATTTGAAAAAGGGCTAGAAGTGCCTTTTTGAGTTCTCCTGGATTCCACTCAAATCCACTTCTCATCAAATCCATGGTGCCAAACATAATAAATCAACCAGTTTCTCCTCCTTCTCCTTTCTCCTCAAATCCATGGTGCCAAACGGGCCATAAGTGGGACCTTATTAGATTACCACGTAGCCCCTTGATGGCTGACAAAAGTACCAATGGCCTACATTAATTTAGGTATTGTTTCCTTTACTATGGACCACCTGTGTTGAGTTTCACCCTTAGATATAGATCATTGGGGTAAAATTAGAACTCATCTCAAATGAACAGATTGAATTTGACTCATCACTATCTAGTGGGTCAAACAGAAGTCATCCCAAATACATATAAATTTACATGTGGCCATTAAGGGGAATTCCTTAGTTTCGTTTCGTTTTCTTACATGGGATAAGCCCTAAAGTTCAAGGATAGTTGGAGTTAGTTGTACGGAACCACCATGCTCTAGTCATACACCACAACTCTTTGTACAAAGCTACCACCATCATTAATATAAGTTTCATCTCATGGAAGAACTCTTAGCTTGATCTATAGAGAATAATGGCTTGAATCACATTTAGGCAAAGATTTTGATGAAAGAATGAGAGACAAAAATCGGGAACGAGAATGACAGATGAATGCAAGAGGGAGAGATAATTATCAACGAAAGAGAGAGACGGAGATGGTTTAGTGAGATTCATAAATTGTAGCTGGCAACTATGGATCGTAGATATGTGAAATAGATCGCAGATGTGTATGCTGGATCGCAAATGTGTATGCGATCTGCTTCACATATTTACAATCCAGTGTACACATATGTGATCCACTTCACACATCTACGATCCACAATGTCTAGCTGTGATCTATAGTCTCCTAGGTTGGTTATCTCTCGCTTGGTAGTCCTGTATAACGGCTTCGAAGAAGATAGAAGAAATAAAAGAAAAGGAAAAAAAAAAAACTCTTTTGGGATAGATGCGGCAGGCCCTACATCCTGTAAGTGCCTTGGTTAGCTTTTGTGTGGCCCACTTGTTAATCTGAAGGAAAATCCACTATATTTAGTGGATGGGGGTTTTAATTTTATGGCATGGGTCAAAAACTTATGACGAAACTCAACACAAGTAGACCATAATGAAGGAAGTAATACCGAAATTAATGTAGATTGTTGGTACTTTTGCGGACTACCAAGGAACTGCGTGGTAATCCGATCAAGTCCTACCTAGAGTTCTAAGGGTGGCCGGTTCAAATGAACGAATCTAATTTTACATGGGAGACTCATTCACTCTTTGTTAGGACTCACTCCCTTCATTGGGTTGAAACCAACTTCAGCTTGTGGATTACTCAACCGTCGTATTATCTTTCGAGGAACAAATGAGCAAAATGATTTGAAAAATCTAGTGAACACTGCTCTAAAGCTAAAAAGATATCTTTTAGAACCAAGATGAGACATGTTGCTATATTACACGTGTCTGAGTTATCTTTCAATCAGGATTGTCCATATAGTGAGACTCACTATGGATGGAAATTGATTCAACATATGTGCGGATGACATGATCCTAGCCATCTAAAGAGTGGCCTTCAAATCTACGGTAGGAAAGAAAAGCAGTTAATTGTCAACATTACTTGCTGGAAAGTGAAGATTAAAGATAAGTTATGGCTATTAGAAACATCATCCATCCATTATGGGGCCCACTAGTTGGACAGTTCAGATCGATGATAACTGGGCCAGTTGCGATGCAGAGCAATGACTCTTCAACTGGGCCCAGGCCGTTGATTTGTCGGGCCCCACTTTGGATGGGCCATTCCATAAAATCCACCTCGATCGAACAATCCTGATCATCCAGTCCATGGCCTTCAAATTATGATTTAGGAGAGAAATAAAAGCAACGGTCAGTATTCATGTGGAAAACAGCGTGGCTGGGATCTTCCATTCTAGAAGATTTTCATGGCATGGGCCATCCATCGTGGACACCAACATGCCAATGGTCTGGATTGCTGATCTATCGACCCTAGTTACACAAACTGAAAGCCAGAGTAGACTCCACATATCCTTGTCCTCATGATCTCGCCATTAAAATGAATGGTTTGATTGGGAAGTATCACATGCCGTACACGTGACACTGGACACCAACTGGCAAACAATCCACAGCACTTAGCTGATGCATTTGTTGTAATCTTGGCCGTTTAAAAACTTTTTTCCCTTCTTTTATAAATATTTGGCGGGGCTCTGTGGGGCCCACAGTGTTATATGTGTTTTATCCACGCAGTGCATCCATTTTGGCAAATGACTTTAGGTTATGAACCAAAAAAAATGAGGGAGATCTAACGCTCAAGTGGACCACACCACAGGAAACAGTGGTTCAAACCCGGCTCAGCTCGGTGGGGTTTGATTTTATATATATAATATTTCCAGCGCCCCTCAACCCTAATTCCATAGGAGCGCCCTCTCCTTTTGAATTTTACCCTGAGTCCACCCATGCGGAGCACCCAGTCAGCAGCCGCTCAGCCACCGACCGTCTGGCAGACCCTCGCTGGATCTCTCTCTCTCTCTCAACGAGCACCCAGTCAGCAGCCGCTTGGCCACCGACCATCTCGCAGACCCTCGGATCTCTCTCTCTCTCTCATCTTCTTCTCCCCCGGCAGCCAATGCCCAGCACCCAACTCGCCTAACCCCTGCTACTCTCTCAGACAGCTAGAAGACCCTCTCTCTCATTGGCTCGAAAGCTCGACCAAACCAAGCCGATCCGACCGGATCAATGGACCAGCTGGAGCGGGTAGTTTGAGTGGTTTCTAGCGTAAATTGACTCTCTATCGAGTCCCCAATGTAACAGTTGCAATGGGGAATGATTACATGTGTGGAGTCCACCTGTGATGTGCATGTGGGGTCCACCCCAAGAATCATCCTGATGCAAAGCTCAGGTGGGACACGACAATGAGCAATGTACAATTAATACTAAAAATCTATATATTCACTTCTTGTGGCCCACCTAAGCTTTGAAATGGCTCGAGGTTCTGGGCATCCCTTCGTCCTGGTGGGGATAGCCAGATGACTGGTTTGGATGACATATAGACAACAGGGTGGAACCACATTCCATCCAGGATCATAGATTTAATTGTCCATTTACAGATCAGACAACAGAAATTCAACCCCTAAGTAAATAAATAAACAGCATTGTCTTTATATAAAATCCAGAGATCGACATCAAAAATCAGACAAGACCCATCCCGCGAACGATACCAAAAAATGGCCAGAGCTCTCGATTCAATCTCAACCGACTGATGTTAAAAATACATGCGTGGATTTCACCCTCGCTTTAATGACAAAAAGGAGAAAAGGAAGAAAATAACTCACAAATTGGCCGCTGAATCCGAACTAACCATCACTCATCGTCATCAGAGTAGTTGAATTTTACTGAGTGCGTCTGGAAATCAATCTGTCCGCCCCTGTAGCTTCCCCGCTTCTTCTTTGTCTTCTCGTGTCGAAAATCCCTGCAAGAAAATAATTAATAATGATAATAAAAGACGGATAGAAACTTTCACGAGTTCTGGTGGCTGCCAAGACTACAAGTGGCCTGATCCATCCCTAAGGTCGGCCCCACAGGATACATGACCGGCCCAAAAAGCCACATTCAGTTAGCTAATCAGGTGGGTCGTGTATTTAGAAAAATAACAAACGGTCCCCACATTCATGCACGTGTGACCCCGCACTGACTTTTGTGGGCCAGGTCCTATACAGAATGGGGCCCGGCTCATATGTCCAACGAACATGGCCCACTGCTAAAGCTTCACCTAGGGACATTACAGTAGAGCACACGCAAAGGCAGGCAGAAATCGTGGAGCGCAGGTGGAAAATGAATGCCGGTTGTGAGCGAACAGGTTTGTGTGATTGTCAGCTTTTAAAAATTCAACCAGCCCGCTAAACTCACCGAGTCCAATTGACTCAGCTGTGGATCGAATGAGTCTGGTGTTTTTTCTTTTCCTTTTTTCAGATGAAGGAATTACTATTAGAGAGGCACCAAGATTCCAACGACAAGGGAGCGACCACACCTCTGAGGATCCACTAGCTAACAATTAGCAACCGAGATATCGTCATCCGTCACTAACAGTGCCAAACTTGGAAACCCATGAATCAGAGGGGACTCTGTTGCCCAAACATCCTTCCAGAACTTGATGTGGCCGCCATTTCCAACCAAGAAGCCTGTCCACTCCTTAAATTTCACTTTCACACTAGAGACACCACACCACAAGCCAGACGCCTCTAAAGGGAGGTATCTTGCACCCATTTTTAGAAGAAACCTATTTTCTCCCTAGAGATTTCACTTTAAAAGAAAAGAAAAGGGAGATGGACAGACAATCATTAACAGAAGGGCAGCTGGACAATATGAGGGTGAAATGCCATGCATAGAATCTGTGTTAACCCATAGACGAGTGCAACATAACCATAGGGATTTTTTTATTTTATTTTTTAATCCATAGGGATTAGATAATATGTATATCTGCAGTTTAGAGTACTTGCAACATAACCTCTACTTTAATGGGACTCTTATGATAATTCCTTCTTTAATGGGACTCTAATGGTAATTCCACAATTTAAGATGGAGGCAATCAGATACTGTCCAAATTGCTAACCCGATTGTGGATGGAGAACAACCCAAAAAATCAAACGGGATGATAGTAACCATCACTTCTTTTCTCATTTTGCCCATTGAATTTGTACCACTCATTAGTCACTAACCAACCACTTGATAGCCACCTATTGGAGGGGGCACGATTGCTAGATCAGTGTGATTTTCCAGAGATGCTCCATCCACAGTGAGCCCCACAATTTTAGATGTGGATGAGTCACCACCATCTTTGAAAATGGTGAATCTGGCCCTATCCCAAGACTCAACTTCTCTTAAACCCATAGGCTTTTCGAAAACAGCTTTAAGGAAATGCAATGCATCTGGGATCATTCGGGCCATTTTCCAAATACAAACAACATCTTCGCTACTTCAGATGTCATTTATATTGAAAGTAGGGAGATGTCTGTAAAACAATGAGAAAGTACCTGCCCCTAACTTGCCCAAGAACTTCTTGTGCCTTTGCACCATAACCGATCTCTGCACCATCCTGCCAAAATATAAAAAGGAAACAAGTGCAATAAATAAAGAGAATTGATAAGGGGTCGAGGGTGGGGGGTGTGAAAAAGATAAAAGATAAGGCCTTAGAAAACCGCGTGCGTGTATGTGAGGGGGCAAAAGTCAGGGGAAAAAGGGGAAAAGAAAAGGGAATTTCATCCACACAAAAAATTGTTATTGTGGTCCACCCTTGGTGTTTGTTTTTCAATTCCCTTGTGTAAATACATGCAAATGGGTAATGATTAATTACCAATGTTATTCCTTCACTTTTTTCTATGCTGACAATGACAGCTTGCTTTTTGGACACTAAAATCGAGGATTGTGCAAATTTCATGTGGGGCCCACTGTGATGTATGTGGCTTATCCATACCGTCCATCCATTTTATGGGCTAATTTTAGGGCATGAACTCAAAATTGAGGCAGATCAAAAGCTCTCAAAATTGAGGCAGATCAAAAGCTCAAGTGGACTACACCACACGAAACGGTGGGTTGAACGCCTACCATTAAAAACCTTTTACAACCACAATTTACTATGGTATAGGCCACTTGAGCTTCGGATCTGCCTCATTTTTGGGCTCATGCCCTAAAATGTTCCGATAAAATGGATGGACGGCATGGATCAGGGACCTTACAGTGGGGTCCACGAATTTAAGCCCATCCTTCTCAAATGGCATTTCAAAGAGGAAATACTCATTTCTATCAAACATGTGTAAATGGTAATTATTACCCATTTACCGGTATTTAGAGGATAAAATTGGAAAACAAACACCCCCTTGTGGGAGTAATCAGGTTGTATTGAGTCTATTTAGTGAGTGCTTTCAAAAAACACACTAATTACCAAATTACCCTTGTGGCGGTGGGACAAATCAACTTTGGTGGTGGAGACATCAATTCTCAAAAAAAAAAAAGAAAAAAAAAAAAAGAAAGAAAGAAGAGGAAGAAGAAGAAAAGAAAAACCCACCTTTGCCCAGTAAGAATTATCTTGAAGCCGCTCATCTACAAATTCCACCTCATCAACTTTCACCCTTTGAAATGCATTTACTGTTTTGGGCTGCAATTATACAACAGAAAAAGGTGCATGAAACTAGCAAAGAAATTCCAAATTGCTTAATCAAAGAGTTCACAAAGAAGTTGCATCAATGGTTCTCTTTCAATTTTATTTTTTGAAAGATGTTCTCTTTCAAGTTTCCCAAAAAAAAAAAGACAAAGGTTAGTGTGGCAAGGGCTGGGCCAGGCTCACCATTCAAATGCTAAGATAACCAATGGTGAATAAATCAGGCCAGGCCGGGCCAACTTGTCAGACCTTTCAGGCAGATGCAAGCCGGGGTCAAGCCAAATTCATTCCCAGGCCTAAAATTCAAGCATGGGTGTAGCCACAGGTCTTGAGGCCCGGCCAAAAACCAATCCAAAGCAGGCTGGAAATGTATCCCAAAACGGTTACATATCGGCCGATACGTAACGGAAACAGTCATAACCGTTACACATTACAGGGTCGAAACGGCCGTTACAGAAAAAAACAGGCCATAACGGCCTGTATCGGACCGTAACGGTCCCGTAATAGTATTTTTCAGAAAATAAAAAAGGGTCATATCGGCCGATACGGGATCCGTAACGGCCGTTACGGCCCGTATCATAACGGTAACAGTGGTGGCCATTACGGCCACCGTTACCATTATGGAACACCTTGGGCTGGACTCTGGCTGGGCTGGGCAAACCCCATTTCCAAATGACACTTCAGTGGCTATTTCACAAGGATTTGGATCATAAATCATACTCCCACACATGCCAACATGGGCCCCGTGCAAGATCCAGGCCATCCATCAGGTTTGTTCACATGCCATGGACTGAAAATCATGATGGTCTAATCACAAGGCAGCCCACACATCTGTCAAATATCGACTGTCAGTCCCTTTTTAACCAGGCCAGGCCAGGCCAGGCCAGTCATCAGGCCGTTGAATGTGAATTGCACACCAAAACCATTCGAGTCCAGTCATCAGCCTACACCTGTACATGAAATACAGACCATAGGCATTTCTTAACCATCCACTTGTTCATACACTTGTGGCCACGCCTAATTTTTGGGTTGTGGCACATGCAAGGTGAGGCCCACCAGATGAGCCACCACATCTGGCTTTGATGGGGAAGGCAGGATCCAGATCCTGCTCTTCTGAGTTACCATCAGCCATAATCAGCGTATTAAGTAGATAAGACAAGGCTGTGATGACGATGTAACACTTCCAATGCTCTGATTACTTACAAGAGCAATCAGCAACTTCGATTTTCTGGGTGCAAGAACATGATAAACAAAACCAAAGGCGGACATACCTGAGCTGAACCGTTACGTTCTTTCTTTGTCGTTTTAGGCGAGGGACCCCCTTTTCTTTCTTCCTTCCCAAGGTTCCCATCAGCATGTCCGTTCGCTTCCTCCTGCCCATCAGCAGAAACATCCACACCCACTTCGCTAGTTCCTGCTTTCCTTTTCTTACCCGCATTAAGATCTCCATCACCTAATAGAAATCCGTTCTCCTTTGCCTTCTCTTTCAAACCATCGGTTTTGCATAGCTTCGACTCTTTACTCGCAGTTTCATCACCACCCCGAACCTCTCCTCCCTCAGATGCCAATCTCTTCCTTTTCTTGGAATGTTTCTTTTCATCGGTGACAGCATTCTCCTCCGCAACTGAAGCATCGTCCTTCTTGGAATTGGTTTCATTCAAATCTCCTGCAAACTCACAATCCATAGAAAGCGATTTTTGTTTCTTCTTCTTCTTCTTATCTTTCGATTTTGTGTTTGTCTCATCTAGTGGAGCCTCTTCAATCGCCTCCTGCAATGCTTCCGATTTGGCCTGTTCAGCACTCTCATCACAAGAATCAGAGATTGGCTTGTCTTTGTTCTTCTTCTTCTCTTTAGATTTTTTTTGTGACTCACCCGATCGACTTTCATGGCCCGTTTCAACTTCTTCGATATTTTCACTAAGAGAATCAGAAACAAGTTTGTGTTTTTTCTTCTTCTCTTTGGATTTTCCATGTGGGTCTCCACAAAGATCGCCATTTTCAGCTTTGGATTTGTACTCCTTTGAATCGTCCTTGCTTTTCTTCTCTTTAGATTCAACCTGTATCTCATCTACTACAATATCCGGTAGCTTCTCAGCTGAATCATTGACATGTTTGGCTGATCCGTTCCCATCTTCAGGTCTATGTGAATTGGTTCCCGTGTCGGCCTCACCACCTTTGCTCTTCTTTCTTTTTTTCTTAGAAATAGGTTCCGTAACGTCTTGGACATTGCCATCTTTTGATGAATCTGCAATTTCCGCTGGCATCAGGTCTTTCCTTAGGAGTTTTACAGTTAAAATGCATATAGAACTAATAGGCATTACGGGGTCCAGCTCATCAGCAAACAAACAGGTTGTTGATGACCATGACACAGTGATCAAAACCATTAATCTGATGGGTCCTTGGGATGCCCAAGGATTATTCTAATTGGAAGATCCCGACCCTTCAATCAATGGAATTCAGCAATGCCCGTGCTCAAACAGAATGCTGTCCAATCAACAGCTGAAGTCATGCTTTTAAATAGCAGTTCGCGACCACAAATCTCCTAGAAACTGAAACCAGCACAATGTTCCATTTCAGTCATTCTGGCCCCTATTTCAGTCTTGTGATTAATCCCAGACCCGGACGAAACCGACAAAACCTGGGCAGATGATACATCGAACCATGGTTGATATTTTGCCATCTGAATGATATTTGGGGCATCCCCATTTACAGTAAGTCCCATCAGATCAATGGCTTACATCAAACAATGGGCCCCACATATCCATAGGGTGTCAGTGAATTTTACAAATGTTTATGAGCATGACCCTATAATTCATGTAAGAACTGAAACACCAGGAATCCAACATGACAGCATTACATGCCAGAACACCATACCTCGGTCTTTCGACTTGTTGACATTTTCTTCTAGTGGATATTCGCTGCAAGCGCAAAGCAATTCAAGAAAGATTAGAATTCATATGGTAAGTTTCCAATCCAGTTCCTGAAGGTTTGTTAAGCCCCAATGCAACTCTAAACACAAACACACGCCATCCTGGCACATGCAACATCTGAGCCATGCATCAGGTGGTCCCCTGTATGTAGAGTACCTAGCCCAAATTCCTCAAGCGGGCCACACTTGCAAATTGAGTGCGCACCATTTGCAATTTTTTCCAACACCATCCATTGTTTCATGCATATGTGGTCCAGGGCCCACACAATGCACATCTAGAATTTTCCATAGTGTTGAGGTGAAACAGGAGTCTACATGTATGTGAGCATGTCTAGCATAGGTTCCAATACCTTTTGTTTCTTAGTAAATTTTTATCAATTATGGATAAAGTCATAATGCGGGACCCACCCAATTTGGGAATTGAAGCAGTACAAAAAGGTATGCTATTTCATTTCCCAAAATGCAAAATGGGTGTATGCAAATCAAAAGGTGTGGGTGTCAATGGTGGCTCACTGAATTTATTTCGCTACCTTGTCTCCAAGTATTTGCAAAACACATCCTCAAGATCAATAGAATGTGCCTTCCAACCATCAACCTGCACCAAGTTCAACAAATCAGCTGTGGATATGAAGGAGGATCCACTAATAAAACCAAATTACCACAGAGAATTCTATGAAAAACCAAAATCACCCAAAAGGAAATCTACGAAAAATCAATAGCCAGTAAACCAACATAGCCCAAGGAGAACTCCATTAAAAACTTTAAAAAATAAAATAAAACAAAGTAACTCGAAGCCATTCTAGTCTATTCTCAACATAAAACTAATGCCATGATAATGACATGCCTGAATACATTAACAGATTGAACATGATCAAATGTTCCATGAGGAAGCACCAATTGTCAGCCCAACGATATGTATAGTGTCCTACAGGCCTACATGTGGACCCCATGATTTGGTAATCCAAATAAATGATCAGATGGGCCCCTTTGGGGATGGTCCATTATCCAAAATTACACATCCTCTATCATGTTCTTTTTTTTTTTAAGGATAATGCAGTTTATTAGAAGGCCAAAAAGGTAGCAAATGACAACAGCAACACAAAAGAAAGGAAAGAGAGAACAAAAGACACCAACTTAGGGCATCCAATCCCCAATATACAAATAAACAAGACTGACAACCACCCTGAGCAAACTGCTCTTATTGCGAAAACAATGATTGTTCCTTTCACCCCAAATTGCCCAAAGAGCAACTAGGAGAGCAACACTCTAATGCGACATGCTCCTACTAATCCTGCCAAAGTGCCAAGACCGAAACAAGCCTTTGATGGAGATTGGCATCACCCAAGTCACCTTGAAGGAGGATAAGACAGCGTCCCAAACTTCCAAAGCAAATGGACAATGGATGAACAAATGATCCACCAACTACAAATCTCCAAGGCATAGGAGGCAAACGTTGGGCAGAACCATTAACCTCTTATCAATGGTTAGGATTCTATTCCTGCCCTACAAGCCACGCAAATGCCGCCACCTTCAGAGGAGCTCCATAGGACCAAACATGACCAATATCGGAACAAGCTTCAAAAACCTCAAGTTAAGCTATGAGCCTATAGAGGGATATCACCAAGAAAGTTCCTGACTTATCTTTTAGCCACACCAATGAATCAGCTGCTCCCTACGAAGGATGAAAGCCTTGAAACTAGGATAGAAGAAGCAACAATTCATCAAACAATGTTCAACAAATTATGGCGACAAGGAGGGCTCCAAATACCCCCATTCCCAAAAGCCGATTAACAATTGGCCACCGAGATGTCGGCAATAGGGCATAGACAGACCAACGAAGGGAAGGAGTCACGAAGCGAGGAGACATCACACTAGATATGAATCTAACCCTTGATCCATCCCCTACCGAAAAACCCACACCCACAAACTAGGCAAGCCAAACGAGCAACAGCTTTCCAAACGAAAGATGTGCGGTAAAGAGACAAATCCTTTATCCACTAGCTCCTGGTGGATAAGTCATATTTCCCAACAATAATAAATCTCCACCAACTGCCCTCCTCCACTCCAAATCTCATCGAGCCTGTGAATACCAGCATCACTTTCAGAGGGTCTACACAGTTCCTTCCAAGGAGGTGAAATTTACCCTTAAACCCCTACAAATTAGCTGCTCCCTACGAAGGATGAAAGCCCTGAAACTAGGATAGAAGAAGCAACAATTCATCAAACACAGTGCCCGACAAATTCTGGCGACAGGGAGGGTTCCAAATACCCCCATTCCTAGAAGTTGATTAACAATTGGACACCAAGATGTCGGCAATAGGGCATAGCCAGGCCAAAGAAAGGAAGGAATCACGAAGCGAGGAAACGCCGCACCAGATGAATCTAACCTTCAATCCATCCCCTACCGAAAAACCCACGCCCACAAACTAGGCAAGCCAAACGAGCAACAGCTTTCCAAACGAAAGATGCGCGGTAAAGAGACAAATCCTTTATCCACCAACCCCTAGCAGATAAGTCATATTTCCAGACAATAATAAATTGCCCTCCTCCACTCCAAATCTCTAGACCCGTTTGCCTAGGAGGGTCAAATTAACCTCATCAAGCCCATGAATACCAGCATCACTTTCAAAGGAGGGTCTACACACTTCCTTCCAAGGAGGTGGAATTTAGAATTTACCTTTAACACACACACGCACGCACGCACACCTTCTTCTTCCTCTGGAGTTTATCAATCCTCTTAGGGCACCGAAACAATGACGTGAGGTAAAGGGGGAGGTTGGAGAAGATTGCTTTAACCAAAGTAGTTCTACCTCCTAAGAAATGGAGTTAACTTTCCACAATGAGAGTTCCCTCTCCATGCACTCAATCATCGAGTCCCAAAGATGCTTGGCTAGCCTACTTAAGCACAAAGGCAAGGCAAGATAAGAAGAAGGAAAGGACCCAGCCAACATTCGAAGATACCAGCAAAAACAATTGACCTCTTCCTTAGACACGTCAGCCACAAGCATCTTGCTTTTGGCAACATTAATCTTAAGATCATCCACCATGGATGCTTCAGCATAGTCGAAGATAAGGGTGTCATCAGCAAAATGCAAGTGACCGACCCTTTCAGGAACATTCTTGACCTCACATCCCATCAAATTGACCCTTGGATTCACATGTACTCAAATAAACGAAATTTTCACCCATGTGGGACTCATAAATTGGACAATTTAATTAGGGTTACTTCTATGCCACCTAAGCAATTTACTAGCGCCCACATATACAATTAGTGGATATGAATTTTGCTTCAACTATAAAATTATGATAGGGTCCAAGCCCTATCTAGCCCACGTGAAAAGAGGGGAAGGGCGTCCTCTTGTGTAACAAGCACGGTTTAAGGCAAAATTCATCTACATTCCATTAATTCTCCGGGAGAACTACATAAAAAGAAGTATGGAATTTACCTAGATGACAAGATAAACACAAACACTAACGAATCTCCTATTTTACACAAATACTATCAACTAAGCTAATATCTTATTTTAGCACAAATACTATCCTATTTCAGAGGAGTAAAGAGAGGAACTACTATGATATGCTCTACTCGCCACGTCAGCACATTGATTAGGTTGGGCACGTACGTAACAAATTAGTAGGCCAACTTGAGCCTCATGATTACCTTATTTTTAGCCAAAGTATGTATTTCAATGGGCTTATTACAATGATTATCTAAAATGTCACACATATATGTGATTTTGGGTATTAAAGATAATTTGCTTAATCAAATTCAAGTTCATCTGAATATTTGCCATCCGACCTATTGATAAGGTCTTTATGCAAACATCAACTTGACCCAAAACTTTTGTGGTCCCCAGGAAGTCATCATTGGTGGGCATTCAATCACCACCGTTTCCTCTGATAGTCTGGTGTGGTCCACTTGAGCTTTTGTTCTGCATCATTTTTTGGCTCGTGCCCTAAAATTTTCTGGCAAAGCGGATGGACGGAGTAGATAAAGCACATACATCACGGTGGGCACCAAAGTGGTGTTGGGATCACCACCCAATCTGCTTCCATAATTCCTCTAAGAAATGAAACTGGTGCTGAACACAGACCATGGAATAGCCCACCATGGGCCATCCACGGTGGGCCCCACTGAATGAACCGTTCCGATCATGGTGCAAAGACTCCGTGTACAAAGAATAAAAAATCAACGGTAGAAATGGCCATAGTATCTATAATTACATACCTCAGACGGAGCTTCGAATTGAAGAGCAGAAAGAGTATTCGAAAATCCTTTGTTGTGGAGATAAGAAGCTATTGATTGGAGGAGGAGGAGATTGCCCTTCCGTGCACTGATATTAACATCTTTGCCATCCTTCTCCTTCTTCTGATTCTTCATGTTCTGCTTCTCCAGCATGACTTGGCGTGGCTCGAATGTAATTAACGCGGGTTTTGGGGTGGGTTTTCGCGGATGCAGCTGCTACCATACTTCGTTGGAGTCTGCGGCGAGGCTGCGGAGAGGTGTAGGGTTTTGCTGTTGAAGCTTGGAAATAGGAGGGAGTTTATTGTATGGTACGTGACGGTGTATATAGATGTTGTACGTGGTTTTTTCAGTACTGACTGGTGGGGCCCCTTTTTTGTAATCTGGACCGTTGGTATGTTTTCTCGATCTGTGGATGGATGATAAATAATGAATTTTATCTATTGAGACAGTATTGATCGTTTGATTTGTGGGGTAAATATAAATGGTTCAAAATAGATTCGTGTGCAGAAAGGGAAAAGAGAAATTCAGGAACGGTCTCCGAAATCTTCTTGATTTATCTGAATAAGATGGTACACTCATCGTGTTGGCCACAGGTGTGCTTTGGACAGATGGGTAAAGGAATGGGTGAAGCGTGCGCCTACAAAGGGCCAGGCGAGGGAATTGGTTGCTTGGGATGGCCCACGCATGCATGTTGAAAGTGGCCACTTGTCGTGTTTTCTCAGCCGTCCAATTGAAATGCACTTCTGGTCCATCTGCTGAGTGGAACACGCGCATGTTGAATGTGGGCACTTTGCAATTTTTCTCAGCCTCCATGTATCATGCACCTCCAGCTCGATGCAGGTTATTTGTGAGAAATCCACTTTATCCACCTCGAGCCGATGTAAGTTGTTTTTAAGAAATCTACTTCATCTACCTCGAGCCAGATGCAGGTTAAGAGAAGAGCCTACAGGATCCCAAAGCTCAAGTGGGCTAAACAACAAAAATAATAATAATAATAATAGATAAGAAATGGACCTCCACCGTTAAAACATTTATGAGGCCAAAACAGTTCTCAGCTCAACCAATGGGGAGGGCCTTAAAAAGGGGTTTAGATAGCATATAAACAAAATTAATAGGTTGTCAATGGGTCAAGCTTAGAGTATGTCTCGACACGGATTTTGAACCATTTTAGCCGGCCTAATCAAAATTCTTAATTTCAAGCCTGAGTCCAGCCCGTTGATACTACTGTGCATTAACATGAGCTAGCAAAAAGAATTGGTAAAATAGATTTCTCATAACATGGCCCCACCCAACTTCTTAGTACAGGAACTTCATGCAACGGGGGTGTTGGACAATCCACACCCCCTCTAGCCCATTAGGTGAGTGGAAGGGCCACGTCATCAACCAGTGAATGCTTATGGGCCATCTCATGATAATTGATGTAAATTCATGATAATTGGTGCATTGGAGAGAGTGTATTTATTTGAAATGTAATTCAATTTCCATCAAATACTCCAAAACCTCTTTTGGAAAATTACAGCAAAACCATGCTGCTTCATAACATGGGTATTTGGCATGCATCAGTGATCACTGTAGCATTTATATGATTGGAATTACAAGTTGTGCAGGGTAGTTATAATAGAAACCCACTACATTGTGTTTCAAAGAGTAAGTGAGAGAGATGACGGTGGCTTGCGAATCAGTGATGGGTGGTAATTAAATCCATGTGAAGTAAAATCACATAGCTTTGATGTAATTTCAGAACTGACCTTTTAGTATGTTTGATGTGAACAACCATTCCTTTCAGACGCATTTTTCATGTTATTAATGGATTGTATTTTACTACAGTTCTTAACCGACAATCCTCTCTAGCTCTTTTTTGATGTGCTCTAACTAAAAGCTGTCAAATACATTCATGTGAATTCCAATAAATTTCAATTATAGACCACCAAACACAATTTTTTACTATTATTGACATGAATTAATTACCAAGCATGTCAAATACATTGCTCTAGACACAATCCAAAGATCACAAATATATACCAAAGTGAAAGGAAGAAAGAGAAAGAAAGAAGAAAAAAGTAACCTTCTATGAGAAATCTCTCCTTGAGTTATTTATATTTATAAGCCCAAATTACTTTCCACTCTGGCAAAATAATCATCCATCCATATAGGGGCTCTTGTGGACCCGTGATGTACATGTTTATTCACGTTATCCATCCATTTCCTCAAATCATTTTAAGGTATGAGCCTAAAATTAAGACAGACCCAACGCCCCACATGAGCCATTATATGGACGGATTATTGTTAGGGTGGGGTTGGATATAATCCACTCCCCTTGTAAACCGTCAAATGGCATATACTAATAAAAGGGGTTAGGATCACTTCATGCCTAAATCCTTTGAGATGTTATCTTAACTATATAGTCACCGAAATGTGGGCCTCACAAGTACAATCTAAGGGGAGTGGATTAGGTATTACTTGCACATAACTGTAGTTAGTGTTACCTTTGCCGCATGTCCACATTGATGATCTTTTTATATTCATGAAGTCCATTCGTTTTTTAACATGGAAAAAAAAACTAAGCATATCAAAACATGACAAGCCCCATGGTAAGGAGGTCATTAATGTGTATCTGTCATCCAGCTTGTTGATAAAGTCAAACATACTTTAAGAGAAAATAGAAAGATCAACTTCCCAACACGGGGGTGGCTAAAATTGAGGTGTGACTAACAGTGTAAGTGTGTGTACTAAAGGCTTGTTTGGGACCATGGATTTGAGAGGAAGTGATGAAAAGTGGAATCCCTTATATGAATTCTCCTCATTTCTAATCTTATCAATTCTAGATTTCCTGTTTGATAGCTATAACTTGGAGAGAAGTCAAACAAGAAGGAATTGACAGTATGGATTTTAACTCCACCATATGCCCACCTATACTTTGGATTTTGATTCCATCATGCATCAATTTTTAAAATCCAATGCCGTCCATTCATTTTTACTGGTCATTTTATGGCATGAACCAAAAAATAAAGCAAATCCATATTCTTAGGTGGACTATTAAAAAAATAATTAAAAAAAATTTAAAAAAAAAAAGAAAAAGAAAAGTGGAGAGTGGCCTTTATGGTGCAAAAAAGTTTTGGATCAAACTGATATTTGTGTGGTCCCTTCATCTAGGTCTTTATGACCTTATCAACAAATTGAATGGTGAATAAACATTCATGTGGCCCCAAGAATTTCTTAATGGTGGCTATTTAATCACCATTATTTCCTGTGGTGTGTTCCACTTAGGATTTGCATATTCTTCATTCTTTGGGTTGTGCCTTAAATTGAGCTTTCAAAAAGGATGGACGGCATGGATGTGAGAAATATACATCATGTTGGGTCCCACAGTCAGGGATACATGGGTGCAGTTTAGGTGGATCCTAAACTGTGGGGCCACTGTGATGTATGTGCCTTACATCTACACTGTCCATGCATTTTGAAAGCTCATTTTATGGCATGGTGAATAAAATGAAGCAGATCCAAATATTAGGTGGACCATACCACATGAAACAGTACTTAATGAATCCCCACCATTAAAAACTTCATGGGGGCCACTGAAGTGTTTATTTTCCATCCAACATATTGACAAGGTCACAAAGACTTGGATGAAGAGACCACACAAATATAAGCTCAATCCAAAAATTTTGTGGCCCACAAGAAGTTTTAAATGGTTGAGTACCACTATTTATGGTCCACATGAGATTAGGATGTACTAAATTTTTTAGATCATGCTCTAAAATGAGATTTCAAAATGGATGGACAGCATGGATGTAAGACACATGTCACATTGTGGATGCCATGGTAAAGGATCCACCCACTTCAGTGGATCCAATCTATTGAAGCTGCACTCGAGATACATCACACTGGGTCTTGGGGAGGATTTCTCATCAAATCCCTCCATTTTGTGAGGAATTGGAAAAGTGTTGGGAAATTCACTTTTGATTTCTCATGCATTCCTATGAAATCCACTTCTCATCAAATCTGCTTCACCAAACAGTTAAAGCAAGTGATTTCTCATCACTTCTCATCAAATACATGGTGTCAAGTGGACTATAACAATGGGATGTGTGTACTAACTAAAAAAATGGAAGCCGATTGCATTCGACCACGCGTTGGATAATAAGCAGTTTGGCAAGAGCTTTTGTGGGTCTCACAAGGATGCATTTGTTTATCCACTTTGTTCATCCATTTTCTAAAATCATTATAAGGTATGATAATAAATAAATAAATAAAAAGTGTCAATCCATTGCTTAATTGGACCACACAGGAGACAACTCTTGCATTTAAGGCAATTAAGCTAACTATTTTGTGTGGTCCACTTTAGTGTTGGATCTGCCTATTCGTTAGGATAATACCTTAAAACGATCTTAGAAAGTGGATGGATGGTGTGGATAAATAAATAAAAAAAATAAAATAGAAAGATCAGTTTGATCTAGCATAAGAAAGCTTTTAATGGCCATTCACCACTTTCTTATTAGATTTGGATCTACTTAAGCTTTGGGATAACTTTCTAAAATGAGCCGGAAGAACGGATGGGTAACGTGGATATACAAAAAACTCATTAAGATGGGCCTTGCACGGTTAGGGTAACACCCACTAAATTGTTACTTGGGTAACACATAATCCTCTCTCAATCTAAGGCCTATGCACAATCCATACCACCGAGATTAGGGCTGTCAATGGATTGGGTTTGCTCGACGGGCTTTTGGGCCTAGCCCACCTTGGCCTAGGCTTGGACTAGAGTATCAAGCCCGCAAGGCCGATTTCGGGCCTAAAGTATAAGCCCGTTTGAGACTTGGACCGGGCTGTTTAGAAAACCGTCAACCTTGGCCCGATTCGAATATATTTTTAAAATTTAAAATAAAATATTTTCCCTCCTTTCAAAATTTAAAATTTACATAAGTTTTCTTCAAAAATCCATCTCCCTCCTAAAGCTCTTTTTATTCTCTACAGTGTTAATGAATTTTTTTCATATATGAAAAGTGAAAGTTTGGGCTCAGGTTCGAGCTGGACCTTGCATTTGTATCTTGGGCTGAGTTTGGGCTAGACTATCGTGGCTTGTTACGGGCCCGAGCAGGGTTTAGGCTAGACTACTGTGGCCCGTCACGGGCTCAAGCCGAGTTAGGGCCGGGCCAAGCTTTGTCCAAACCCGGTCCACCTCCCCTAACACATGTCTAATCTCGGGTCAAGCCCGTGACAAGCCACATTAGTGTAGCCCGAGTTCGGCCCAAGATGCAGAGGCATGGTCTAGCTCGAACCCGACCCAACTTGAGCCCAACCTTTCACATAGAGAGAAAATTTGTCATTTAATCTTATACTTTTCCATATATGAAAAAAATCATCAACACTACAGAGAATAAAAGGAGCTATAAGAGGGAAATGTATTTTTGAAGAAAATTTGTGTAAAATTTAAATTTTAAAATGGGGGCGGGAAATATTTAAATTTAAATTTTAAATTTTAAAAAAATATATTCAAGCTGGTACGACAGGTTTTTAACAGTCTAGTCCAAGTCTAACCCGTTTTTTAAAAGGGCTTATAGTTTAGGCCCGAACCTGACCTACGGGCCTGACACTCTAGTCCAAGTCCGGCCCAAGAAAGGCCCGGACCGAAAGCCCATCGGGCCAACCCGGTCCATTGACAGCCCTACGGCCCTAGCCGAGATCGCCCTAGGATATCCGGAGGATCCTCATGCCTAGGCTAGTAAAAATGTAGCCCATGAGCTAGAGATCTATATTAGCCGCTGGATTTAGCATGGATGGAAAATATCCGAACAAGCATCCCTTAACCAAAGACCCAAGTCATCCAAATCCCACAAATTTCTAGTCATTAAATCACGATCATTGCTCTATTTTTTCCTCACCGTTGATTTGCAGGCCACTGATCGATAAGGAAATAGACTTTTTTATAGGCGAGATATTTAGTTCACCCTCCATCGAGAAAAGGCAAAGCATACGAACAGTCAGGACCACCGAACCGTGGGCCCGACATGGAACAACTTATGCCGCAGGCTCACAAATTGGAGTGCGCCCGCCGGTTTACCTTCCTTGAGATAGAAATGTGATGGCTACTCGCGCACGAGATTGAAGAGTAATCGATGTACACGTGCCAAATCACCACACATGTGTCAGATCCAGGCCACTCATCAGGTGGATCCAGAGCGAACATAAACTCCCAAGAAATCAGTTCCATTCCCCATCTAATACGCACTTGTGAAACATGAATTCATCTTCAACCGTTGGTCTCTTCCTAGAATGTGCTATTCTTTTATATACACATGTGGTCCACTTAATGAGGAACCTCCCGTACGTAAATCCTGAGACCCACCAGATCAACGAACAGGATCTTGCACACATTTTTTGACGCTGGAACTTGTGGGGAGAGTACGATTCGGATGGGTACTGTCGCGTGTAAACATGGATTTTTTACAGCACTTGCTGCAGGGAGCTCAGGCAACAAAATGCTCTGGGCCCACCATGATGCCTATGTGGAATCCACTCCGTCCATCAGCGCGACAGCTCACGTTAAGATGTGATTTCAAAATACGGGCAGATCCAAAACCTAAGTGGGCCACAACTAGGGCTGTCAATGGAGCGGGTCGATTGCTTACATGGACTGGATTTGGATTAAAACATATCCGAGTTTGATGCGAATCCGATTAAGATCCAGACCCATTGTCACCTCACCGTGTATGGTATTTTCACGGTGGCCATCTGTTTTCCACATTATTTTATGCTATATCTCAAAATTGAGACATGCCACTGTTAGGTCGACCATACAGCAGTGGGATTTGAATCATTTTTCTACTAAATTAAATATATTATATTATATATTTAATATTTTTTTTAATTTGTAATGGAGTGGATTTGGACCTAAATCTCATCCGAATATAAATCTGATGGTCATATGAATTTTGGATAAAAAATGGATCTACCGATTTATAAATGAATTCGATATGGATATCACCCTTTGGTTTGGTGTTGGGATCCGAATCCTTCTACAAATACACGGACTTGGAGCCGGATCCAACTGGATCCGACCAGAGGTTCGGCCATCATTGAAACCTTCATATGGTCCACCGACGTTTTCTATCATACCATTATTTCCTATTGCGTGGTCCACTTGACTTTTGACTTTTGGATCCTTCTGATTTCTGACCTCAGATATAAACATGATCAGGAGAAACTGATGTACGGAGTGGATGACATATTGGTGGGCTCCACATAGTTTTTTTTGCCCGGGCTCCCACCACCTACTAGGATTCGGTGGTGAACCCTCTATACACACGACTGTGCTGGAAATGCCCTGTGGGCTCACCATGATTTATGTGTTTATCCACGCTGTCCATCCATTTCTCGGCATTATTTTAAGCCATGAGCCCAAAAATCAGGTAGTTGCAAATCACAAGTGGACCACACCATAGGAAAAAAGTGGTGATTGAATGCCTGCCATTAAAACCTTTCTAGGGCCACGATAGTTTTGGATTAATCTGAAATTTGTTCTTTCCCTTCATCCAGGTGTGGGTGACCTAGTCAACGGGTTGGATGGTAAATAAATACTATATTCAGCCCAAGTAAGTTTTTAATGGTGGCCTTTCAGTCACCACTCTTTCCCATGGTGTGGTCCACTTGGACCTTGGATCTACTTTTTTTGTAATCATGTACTAAAATGATCTCTAAAAATGAATGGACGGCGTAGATAAACTACATACCTCAAGGTGGGGCCCACAGAGCTTTTCCAGCACCGTTGTAGGTAATGGAGCGGCCACCACCGAATCCGAGTCCCCAACCCTAACTACGAGTGTTGTAGGGATTTCGCACCCGTCGCGATTGACCGTATCACGGCTCGAGAAAAACCCTAATCTCCTTTCTATATAAACCCCTTTCTCAATCTCTTGTCTTTCCATTCTCCCCTTCCGCCTCCGCCTCTGCTTCTCCTCTCTTCCCATCGCGAGCGACTCTGCTCTCTTTGCTCTCCTCTTCTCCTCTGCGCGAGGCGGATTTCTCTCTCAGTAAGTGTTTTCGTCCATTGGATCAGACGATTTGTTTGATCCACACCGTTCATCTGGAACGTGATGATATGACTGTCGCCCCAGTCTTACTCGCATCTCTCGATGCGAGGTGGTGAACGACATGTACGAATCTGATTCCATCTTCAACTCGATGACGTCATAAACACATTTATTTCTTTTTCTCTTTTTTCATTTTTATGATTTGATGGTTGGGTCGAGGATGGGTAGCAGTATCCTCGGTTGTTGTGTGTGCTCAATTGGAGCCCATGGCTAGTTGATCCTGATCGTTGGTTCGATGGGCCTCACATCCGTAGAATATCTTCCAAATGGAAGTGTGCGGGAGTTGCTCCCGTTGGTCTGCAGATTGACGTTTGGTAGCCAAAAAAAATCCGAAATTGGATTGGTTTGATGGTCAGTTCATGTTGGAGTCGATCAGATCAACGTTCTCAACCGTCAAAGTGGGACCCAATTATGGAAATTTCCAGATTTGTATGATCAAATCGTCTACTGATTTGGGCACCTATCAATGGCTAGGATCATTTGACGTTTTTTTCCTTATTTTTCTCTCTTTTTTTTAAAGTAGTTATTTGAACTGTGTTGGGAGGTGTGATGATACTATCCATACATTCTGCTATCGGATGATGAATTATTCAACATGCACTACCATCTGATCTCTCAATCAGTTTGTACACGTGGCATGCGTGTATGATGATCTGAACCGTTCATCTTGTAGTACAAGCATTGACTGGGTGCTGGTCCAAATTTTTTCTTGATTGGACCATCCCAACCATTGAAAATTAGGAAAATGTTTAGATTTTTAGGATGGTCCATTCATCTTAATCATTAGATTGTGATGACTGACTGGCTAGGATCTTGGATGACATGTGCATTCAATGATGAAAATTACAATAAGTTGCTGAGCTGGCAATGATTATTCTCTAATTTATCACCATCTTTCGGCTGAGATTGCACATAAAATCCTGAATTCCAATCTCACCATTAAATGTTTCCCGCATCAAAGCAATCTACACCACCCATTTGGTGGGGCACGCCCAAAAATATAAAGAAGACTAATTTTTCCTTTGTCTTGATGATGTTATATCAGTGCCACACATGAGATGGATGGTTCACCACCATTATTAAAATGGTGTTAAACTAACACAGGACTCTTGCCAATAGAGTACTGACTGAGTCGACTCAGTCTAGTTGTGTCTATGCATTTCTTAGCATTTCGAGCTAAGAAATGAAAAAGCGGTTGAGAAGTTTACCTACAACCACTCAACCAGTTGTAGCTGTAGGTGATTTCTATATTCTAATGTGGTTGTTTTGGTTGAATTGCCTTTTGGTATCTGATACCCCGACTTGTATTGATAGCTGGGTATCTCGTTTACAAGGCATACATGGAATAAACAGGTCTTGCGACACAGACTGCTTGCTACCATAAGCTTCTTGTTACTATTTCCCTGTTTACATGTATTAGTTGCTCTGGCCAACTGCTGTATTGCGTGGGCCACACTCTGTTTTATGCCAACATTTTAGTTGGCCCCACATTAGCTATTGATGGAATTAAGTTTCTTTCAAAAAAAAATTGCCCTGTGGAGAATCTAGTCCGTTCATTATGATGAGTCTAAAAATGAATTAGATCCAACACTCAAATGGGCCATATGATTGGAAAAATTTCCATTATTAAAACCTTATTTAGTTCCATTGAAATTTTGGAGTGGGCTTATATTTTTGGTTTCTATGATTGTATGTTAGGTTTCGTTTTCTCCCCTGCATCTTTCATTTCCCACCATCCAAAAGGCTTAGAAAGAAAAGAGACAAGTGTGAGGGAATGAATGGAATCCAATGAGGAAGAACTACCCAAAGATAGGAAGTGCCGTATGACACTAACCGTGTGTGATTTTAAAGGGGTCTCTGAGGAAATCCCATTCCAACTCCACCGTAACTCATGCAATTTCCTTCTCTGCATCATCTCTCTCAGAATACATCTGTTTTTATTTCCTTCTGAATTTGTTATTGTTGTCCATGTTCACAATCAACAATTTCCTATTTCCATAGGAATGCTTGTTTGTTGTAGTTTTCTTCCTCCTGGGAGAGGAAGGAAATCCAATGAGGAAGAACTCCCATAGATAGGAAGTGCCGTATGACGCTTCCAAGTGTGTGATTTTACACGGGTCTCTGAGGAATCTCCTTTCCACGCCCACCCATCCCTCTCTCTCTTCTTCTTATTCATCTTCTTCTCCTTTTATTTTTTTTTTCATTTTGTTATGCATGATCTGTTTTCAAATGAATGAAAAGGGGAAGCTTGTGATGAAGCTAGTTACATATGTTGGAATTACCGGCTGAAGTATTTCTTGTGATGTGAAAACCACTTTCTGAGGCTTCCCTTTTAAACAACCAAAAAATTGTTGCTGTTTTTCCTGGCTTTGTAGACCGTCGGTTTTTATCAAAGACCGTATTTCCAGATGTTCCATTCCCAAGGGGTTCCGACCTTGGTTCAACGAATGTTCATGGACTCTTGATCTTTGAACGATGGCTTGTGATGTTTTCCATTTGTCTGGTAAATGTCCGCCAAACTGACAGACCTGATATAATTTTAAGTGCATTGTTTACTGAGTAAACTCTGTGGGGCCCACTGCGATTTATGTATTTTCTGGGAGTCCGGATCGGCTGTTCACCCTCAGCAGGTTTTTCCTGTTTGTTGACGACCTTATTGGTTACGTCGTTAGTAGCAGTAATGCTGATGTTTGCTGAGCTAGACCAATCAGGCGTCCTCAAACAGGAAAATCCTGTTAAGGGTGAGCAGACGATGACGTCGTGCTGGACTCATTACCCTCATGGCAGACCTGTGGAGGGGCCCACCTTGATGTATCAGTTTATCCATTCCGGTCATCCATTTTGTAAGATCATTTCAATGTATATGACACGAAATATTAGGAAGATCCAATGCTAAAGTCGGCTGGAACAAGATGGAACTGGGACCTAGTGATGATGTCACCACTGTCCCGTCACTATTTGGTGTGGCCTACTTGATCGTTGGATCTGCCTTGTTTTTGGGCCCATATCTTAAGCATGATCTTATAAAATGGATCCTGATGCATCAGTGTGGACCCTTCCATAGGTCTGCCCGGGATGGTACTGCATCCTTATTTTCTGCATTCTGTATATTTATTTACCTGAGCTCCAAAATGAAAGCACATCTAAAGTTCCGCCACAGGGGAACAGTTGAAAAATTCTTGGGTGCTGTTGTTTGTGTTTTCATTTTAATGAAAATGGTGGATGACAAATTAACTATGGACCTATGTAGGTTTCAACAGTGGAAATTATTAACACCACTTTCCTGTGGTGTTGTCCGCTTGAGCTTAGGATATGCTTGCATAGGTCATAAATACGCAATATGATAAAAGGGCCTCCAATCAATTAAAAACTTCATACATCATGGGCCTACTTCAATCCATTTAAAACTTCATATATCATGGCTGTCTCACCATTAGAAAAATGTATTGAAGACGTGATAAAACACCCATCATGGTCACCGATGAAGCAGATTGGCTGGTGAACCGCACAACAGCAACCTTATTGGTGCATTGACGTCACCAAGTTCTGTGGGCCCCTCCATAAGGTGAGTGTTACATCCAAGTATTGAGCCAAAAAATAAGGTAATTTCAAAGATCAAGTGGACCACATTGTAGAAAGCAGTGGGAGTTTGACTAGTTTTTATTTGACCTTATGAACAGTTTGGATGGAAAATAAATATCATTGTAGTCCCTATCATTGTGTCATCGCATTTTGAGGTGTGGTTCTATTATTTTTGAATCATGTCTAAAAATAATCTAGTCAAATAGTTGGACAATCGGCGTGGATATATTAAATATTCCGTTGTGGGGCTCACATAACCTTACTCCATTGTGGGGCCTACGTACCCTCATCAGCAATGTTGCTGGTACATCAGCCAATCCTCTTTTCTCATCATCAAAAGATGGAACTTTGATGCGGATAAAGCACCTACATCATGCTTGTCTCATCGAAAAATAATTGTGAAAAATCTACTGACCTCCTGCTGTGGTCTGTTACTACCATTAATGGTGGGTGGTCGATGCTGTGGGCAGGCCGGATGATGTGGTCGTTTTGCTGGTCTATGCTAATGGATGAATGGAGTTGATTCAGCTGATTTTGGATGCTGGGAGGAAGCCCTTGCCAGCCCTTGGATGGGTTCTGTTGTGTCCACATTCCTCAGTATTATTACTGAATCAGTGAATGTTATTGTTTATTATTATTATTTTTTACGTTAAATGGATGTAAATGCCTAATGGTGGTAACATGTCATTGATCATGGATCGGGTGGACCCCACAGTTTGCTAATGGGCTGTTTGAATGCTTGTAAATACGTGTAATACTAGTTAATTATGGCTATGGCTGGCTATGCAGGTAGAGCTGCACACAAGCCAAGCTAGCTCGTGTAGCTTGTATTGGCATATGGCTTGCTTAGCTTGTCTTTAATAAAGATGCGTTTGGCGGATTTGGTAGAATGATATAAGAAAATTGTAATTATTACATATGGTAGGAGATTTATCTTTAATTATTATGGGATAAATATAATTCAATACTATGTTTAGCTGTTGATGGCAGATAATTCTTCACTTTATATTGAATAAACATATCAACTAGCATTTGGAACTATTAAGAATGACATGCATGTGTTATATTTACATTGTTTATTCGTTTGCAATCTCATTTAAGCATATGCCAAAAAAATGATTCAAATATCCAGCTTGACTTGTTTTAATGGTAGGTGTGCTCAATCCCTTTTGTGGTGGGGTTCAGTTGAGCTTAGGATTTTTTTTGTATATATTTATCAATATGGCTTATACAAGCTAAATGTCTCACTATTCAAATGAAATAAAGATAAGAAAAAACTCTATATGATTCTCTTTCTTAGCCTTTTGAGCTAAGAAATTAAAAGGGCTTAAGAAATTCAGCTACAACCAGTTGTAGCTGTAGGTGATTTTGATATTCTAATGTGGTTGTAGCTGTGGTTGAATTGCTTTTTGGGTATCTGATACCTTCACTTGTATGATAGCTTGGTATCTCGTTTACGAGGCACAGATGAAATAAACAGGTCTTGCGGCACAGATTGCTTGTTACTATTTTCCTGTTTACATATATTAGTTGCTCTGGCCCACTGTCTTGTGTGGGCCACATTCAGTTGTATGTCAACGTTTTAGTTGGCCCCACATGAGCTGTTGATGTATTTGAGTTTCCTGCAACAAAATGCCCTTTGGAATCAACTGCATCGGCTGTGTGAAATCCACTCCGAAGTTATGATGAGTCTAAAAATGAATTAGATTCAATACTCGAATGGGCCATACAATTGGAAAAGTTGTCCACTATTGAATTTTTGGGTCCATAGAAGTTGTGGTAGGACTTATATTTGTGTTTTCTATGACTGGATGTTAGGCATCCAGGTGAGGACTAGGAATGTTTTCAATGGTCTGGTTTCCACTGTTTCCTGTGGCGTGGCCCACTTAGGTTTTGTATCTTCTTCATTTTTGGGTTATCACTATGCTGGTAAGATGAATGGATTTCACATTGATATTGTGGTGGGGCCCACATACATTGTGGGAATGGTTTCCATACTCCACAATCTTGTCTTGCTTTCCTTTCTAAAGCATTTCATTCATCATACTGCTCGGACAGACAATGGGAATAGTTTTAAAATTCATTTCTAAGTTTCCTATCCGAGAGCCCTTGTTTGGTTTGCTTCTCTGCATCTTTCATTTCCAATCCAAACAGCCCTTAAAAAGGAATATAGATAAGTGTGAAGGAATGAATGGAATCCAATGAGGAAGAACTACCCAAAGATAGGAAGTGCCGTATGACACTAACCGTGTGTGATTTTAAAGGGGTCTCTGAGGAAATCCCATTCCAATTCCACACAGCATTCTGATATTATGCGTATTTCCCTTTCTGCATCATCTCTCTGAATACATAGGTTTCCATTTCCTTCAGAATCCTTGTTTGTCGTCCATGTTCACAATCAACAATTTGCTATTTCCATGGGAATGCTTGTTTGTTGTAGTGTTCTTTCTGAGAGAGAGATTGAGGAAATCCAATGAGGAAGAACACCCATAGATAGGAAGTGCCGTATGACACTCCAAGTGTGTGATTTTACACGGGTCTCTGAGGAACCCACCCAACTCTCTCTCTCTCTCTCTCTCTCTCTCTCTCTCTCTATATATATATATATATATATATATATATATATATATGCATGGATCTGCTTTCAAATGAATGAAAAGGGGAAGCTTGTGATGAATTTAGTCACATGTTGGAATTACCGGCTGAAGTATTTCTTATGATGTGGACACCACTTTCTGAGGCTTCCCTTGTAAAGAACCCAAAAATTGTTGCTTGTTTGTTGTATTTCTTTGCTTAGTAGATCTTTGGTTTTCATCAGAACATGTTTGATTCCGCGCTTTTTGTTGGTTTTTACAATGTCCAGATATTCCATTCCGAATAGCTTTCCATCAGGAATCACATTGGTTCAACAATCCGAATGTCATTTTCATGGACCCTTGATCTTTTTTTGACCCTTGATCTTTGAAAGATGGCTTTTTATATTTTCGATTTTCTGTCTAATAAATGTCCATCAATCTGACAGCCACATAATTAAATGGGAAGCCGTCTGTTTACCGAGCAATGTCTGTGGGACTCCATGTGGATTGAATTTTTTCTACTCTGTATATCCAACTTTTACTTCTGAAAATTTGTTGGGTGCCAAATAAGTTTTGGATCAAGCTGATGTTCATGTTTTCCCTTCATCCGTGTCTGTGTTAAGATGTTGTGATCTTAACGTGCAGGCCTGATGATAAATAAACATCAGGCCGTATAAAGGTTTCAATGGTAGAAATTATTATTTCCACTGCTTCCTGTGGTGTGGTCCACTGAGCTTTGGATATGCTTCATTTTTTTTTATCTAACCCTTAAAAAAAGCTGGAAAAACTGATGTATGGCATGGTTAAACTTCATACATTCACGGTGGGCCCAACCGAATTCACTCAGTACAACAAAGGGAGAGACCCTGGATCCACCGAGGTGGGTGGCACCCCTGACTGTGGGGCCACTGACCACATCCACGCCATCCATGAAAGCTTATTTTAGGGCATGATCCAAAAAATGAAGCAGTTCCAAATCCCATAAGCTTCCATGTTGCAGAACAGTGGTGATTGACTATTAAAAACTTCCTTGGGCAACAAAAGCTTTGGATCAAGATGATATTTAATTCTGCAACAAAAGCTTTTGATCAAGATAATATTTATGTAGTCTCTTCATTTAGGTGTTTGTGACCTCGTCAACAAGTTAGATGGCAAATAAGTGGAATCCATGAAGCTTTTAATGGTAGAGTTTCTATACACACTGTTTATGTGGTGTGGTATTTTTTGAATCATAGCCTAAAATGTGCTTTGAAAATGATTGGAGTGGATTTAAGACACCTACGTCACCCTGACCCTCACAGTCAGGGGTCCAACCCACCTCAGTGGATCCGGGTCTCGCCTAAACCGCTCTCGTACAAAAAAGGCATTGAAAACTGGACGGGGATTGCGCCTTCTTTAGCTGGCAACAGGCAGAGCTACCATGATGTATGGGTTTTATCCACACAGGCAGATCATCCAAGGCACATGTGCACCCCACAATGAAGATTAAATTCTCACCGATGAAGACTTCTTGGCTTAATACAGAGGCATTACGTAGCTTCATTCAAAGTAGAGGTTGTGCGGGTCAAAGAAGCCAAATAGCTTAAGACCTGATTCTTCTGTCGATACCAAGCATCACGAACTGCGTGCCCTTCTACCAAATTTTGAGTCACGAGCTGCGGCCTGTATCGCAGCGTTGGATGAGGAAATCAACCGGAAGGTGACATTTGTGTTGTCCCTTCATCCACTTTATGTAACTTTATGAATAGGTTGGATGTAAAATAAACATTACAGTGGGCCGTAGGAAGGTTTCAACAGTGAGAATCATTAACACCACTTTCTGGTGTGGTCCACTTGACCCTTGAATTTACGTAAAATTTTGTCCTATACCGTCTCAAAGCTCCTGCCCGTTCCCAGCTGGAGACAGGCGGCGTAGGATGCAATCCGCGTCCTTGAAAAATGAACGGATGACATGGATAAGATATCATGCTATGCATACGGAGCTTTTCCACCCATCTATAGTACAGATCTCATGCTGTGTAATATTTCTACACCCATTAATGGTCGGTGGCGACTTGTACCGATGCTGGGGGCAGGTTGGATGATGTGGTCGAGCATTGCATTAGTGGTCTATGCCCATGGTCGAATGGAGTGGACTCGGCTGTTTTTGGTTGCTGGGAGTCTTGTGGAAGTCTATGCCATCCCTCTTGATTTCCGTGTGGCATCCGTCGCATTAATGTTGAGTGTTTTTGGAAATGCGTAATTGTGGTAACATCAGTTAGATGACTGCAGTATTTTTTTTTCAACCTAAAAATACTAGTTTTATTCAATCGACACTTTCCTGTGGTGTGGTCCACTTGAGCATTAAGTACATAAATCATAAATCAGGTGGACCCCACACTTTACATGCTTGTAAATACTTGAAATACCACTTGATTCAGACAATAAATGCTTGTAAGTGGTCAATTCTTAAGATGGTCCCCACCGTGTTGTGTGCATTAAGTACATAAATCATAAATGCTTGCTGTCCATTCATTTTTACAGATCATTTTTAGGGATTGACCTAAAGATTAGACGGATCCAAAGTTCAAGTGGATCCAAAGTCTTTGTGACCTTTTCAATCTAGTGTAACTGATTAAGTTTTTTAATGGTGTGATTCAATCATCAATGTTTCCTGTGGTATGGTCCACCTAAGATTTGGGTCAGCTTCATTTTTGGGACAGTGCCCTAAAATGAGCTGTCAAAATGGTTTAATGATGTCGGTTTAAGGCACATACATCACTGTGAACCCCACAGCAGGGGTTCCACCAACCTCGTGGTGGACTGTTTCCTGTTGTGTGGTCCACCTAAAATTTGCATCTTCTTCATTTTTGGGATTGCATACTAAAATAATCTACATCCAGGTGGGCCTTAGGTTCAGGGTCTCACCCAAGTTGGGCCCGAAGTGGATCTGAGTCTGGACCAAACCATAGGAGGCAGTGTTGTGCTGACATGATGCCCACTTGCCATGACCTGGATGAATGTTCTTATGAGGTTTCCAACGGTAGGCGTTCCATCCCCATCTGTGTTGTTGTTCCACCTGAGCCCTAGATCTTCCTTTTTGGATAATGCCCTAAAATAATATGCCAAAATGGATCGACGGTGTGGATAAAATACATACATCAAACTGGGCCCCAGATACCCCTTGTGACGACAGGTCCCTAGCTTGGTCCTGTTGGGGGTAGTAGTGATTTGATCCGCTCAGGTGGGAGGACCTTTTTCCCAGTTGAATGTGGATCTATGGCTGTCATACTCGTTTTACTGTCTATTTTGGGGCATGTTTCTCTCATGGTGTGGCCTATAAGATCAATGTTTGGGAATATAACCTGTGATAAATGGACAACTTTTGATGCAGGACCAATCGTTATTTTTAATTTCAACCGTCCAATAGACGTTAACACTGGTCCTCATAGCATGCCTAGTTCGGTCTGAATGACTTCAGGCCACGCGTAGTGTTGCTCGGTGCTTGTGTATGATACAGCGTTTTCTTTCCTGCCAACGAGTCATGTTTGTATATTATCCAATCCATCCAAAAGATGGCCCACACCACGAAGACCATCTGTTCTGAAATTCAGACAGATCCGCTGATTGGTCTTGCCACAAGCATGGTTCTAAGACTGTACGGCTCGGACTGAAGTGGATCGGGTGGTGAACCCAACCCCACCCGGCTAGGTGATGTTGGTCGCTATAGGGCCTACCATGAGCCCAAAAAATGAGGTCGATCTTCATCCCAAGTGGGCCACACCACAGAAACAGTGGGAACAATGGCACTGACCTTTGAAACCTTCCAAGGGCCCACCGTAATGTTTATTTGCCATCCAACCTGTTGAAAAGGTCACATAGACCTGGATGAAGGGAATACAAATACAAGCTTGATCTAAAACTTTTAGCCCTCCAAGGAGTTTTTAATTGCGTGTGTTCGATCAACATTGTGGTCCATTTGAGCTGTTAACACGCTTCATTTTTGGGCTCTTCCCTAAAATGAGCCAACAGAATGGATGGACGGAGTGGATAAAACACATACATCATGGTGAGCACCACAGTGCCCAACACCACTTAGTTGGGTTGTGTTGGGGTCACCACCCAATCCGCTTCCGGCTGGGACTGACTCATGTGGCCCTTTGTGAGTCAAGATTTGAACGAATCACCTGGATTCCTGAATGGTGGTGGCAATTGGGTTGGACTCAACTTGGTCCGAGTCAACTCAGATAAGTTGGATCCAACCCAGCCACTTCGGTTGGTGCTTGGGTTTAGAGCAGCACATGAGCCAAGCTAGCTCGAAAAGCTCGCTCAACTTGGCTTGGCTTATAGTCCAGTTTGATCAAGCCCAAGCTCGATTTTTTAAGCTTGTTCAAAAAGAAGTCAAGCTTGAGCACGAGTAGGGCGGTAAATGGTCGGGTTCGGGGCGGGTTTAGCCAAAACCAGACCCGCCCATTTACTAAACAGGTCTGGGTCCAAATTTTAGACCCAGACCCTTTTACTAAATGGGCGGGTCCGGGTTGAGTCTGAGTCAACCCATTAGACCCATTTATAGATGGGTCCAGGTCTGGTAGAGGGAGATCCACCCAGACCCATTTATAAATGGGTCGGGTCCAATGGGTCCGGGTCTAGATCAAGTATGCAAGCATTTTACAAGGCTTAAAACCGGGTTTGGACGGGTCTAGGCTAGACGGGTCCTTTGAGACATAGACCAAACCCGCCCACTTTCTAAATGGGTTCGGGTCGGGTCGGGTCGGGTCTAATAGAAAGGAAACCAGACCCAGACCCGTTTATTAACTGGGTCTGTTCTTGGACCCAGACCCGTACCATTTAACAAACGGGTCGGGTCTGGGTCGGGTCTAAATGGGTTGGGTCCGGGTACCCCATCGGGTCGACTGACCCATTTACAGCCCTAAGCACGAGTGAGCTCGGCTTAGCTCGAATCTTGAATGAAGCTCAGATCGCTTGAGCTCGACTTGCCTAGTTGCCCCTCTCCCTTTTTCCCTCCTTCCTAATCTTTCAAATCTCTCTCTCTCTCTCTCTCTCTCTCTCTCTCTCTCTCTCTCTCTCTGTGTGTGTGTGTGTGTGTGTGTGTGTGTGTGTGTGTTCTGGCTTCCTCCTCGAACCGCACCAGGCAGCGAACACTTGACCGCATTGTACACAACAGCGAACGCACGAGCATCCACCAGGTAGGATTTTTTGTTTTTTTGTTTTTTCTTATTTTTTATTTATTTTGTTTGAAATAGGAAAAGCTTTAGTTTTGGGGGTTTTTTTTAGGTCGGATTAGGCTTGGGTCAGCTGGTTGGGTTGGGTTAGGTCAGTGGGGGTTAGTGGGTTAGGTCGAGTCAGGTCCATGGGTCGGGTATGGTAGGGTTGGGTTGGGTCAATGAGTTGGGTGAGTGGGGGTCAGTAGTTATACACTTCTATTTAAAAAAATAAAAAAATACAAAGCTTGGCTTGGCTCGATATAGCTCGATCAGCTTAGCTCGAATAAAGCTCGCTCGACTCAACCAGCAAGCCAAGCTCAAGCGGCTGTTTTGAGCTCAATGCTCAAGCCAATCCAAGCTCAAGCCCAGTGGGCTACTAATTAAGCCAAGCTCGACTCGTGTGCAACTCTTCCTAGGTCTAATCCGGACTTTTAGAGGACTAACTTGGACCCAGTCCAAGCCCGACCAATTGTCAGCCACTGGTATCCCTTGTTACACAAATATGACCGGGAAATAATCATGATCATCCAAAACGAATGAGATTATGGGTATGGCCCATCCATGACGGTGCTTGTTGATGCCAATTCGATCAAAACTAGGTCACTCATGTGATTGAGGGCCAATATTCGGTTTTCGAGCATAGGTAAGATGTGTGTGTGTGTGTGTGTCAAAGTGTACTCGAGTCAAAGTTTGATTGAACTGCTAGTGTTCCCCCATGTTGAGCTAGACAAATTGGAGTTTGGGTCACAAGATCTAAGGTCCTTTCAAGTATCAATATTTGTGCTTCCGTTAAGATGATTTGTAAAAGAACGATTTGTAAAAGGGTAAGAGTTAGCCATTTTGCATGGATTCTTTTTGCCTTGTGACAATGGATGTGAGTTTACAAACTTAAGGACTTGTTCTTTCACCAGCACTCTCAATTCGATATTTCTCAAAGGGATAAGAATATATTTGTAAATTATAGAAGGTGAAATGTTGCCAATTTCATTAATGTTTGAAAATAATATTCATTATAGTCAACAAGTTGTGAGACAACCAAATAAATAAAGAAGAAAGAAATGATAAATAGCTTATATGTTTATCGGAACAGACAATCGAGGCGTGTGGTCAGCAAGGTGTGACTAAATGGGTGTGACTAGCTAAAGTGAAGTTTAATTGATCGCGGTCTTACAACTTAAGGTTGCAGAAATTTACTTCTACTCTTAACATACTTTAGTGGAAGATGCTTAATAGTAGCGATGCCAAACTAGGTTAGGTTGGACTATACTAAGAAAGATAAATTGAAAGATAATCTAAAAGGTAGATTGATGTGTTTGGCGTTAATTTCTCTGTTGATCCTGAATTCTTCACACTTATACCATAGTTCTTAATATGAGAATCTCCTTTATTGATTTAAAACTATTGACTTGCATTGGAAGGAAATGACTTCAACTTGAACCAAACTCACTGGCTTCTCTAATCTTCTTCTTGTGGCTGATCCTTTGCGGAGATCTTCGTGGCCTATTACATAGATTAGACCCATGACCACTAAAATTTATCTTATGCAAACCATTAGGTCAGGATCGAAAGACCTCAAGGGCTGATCAGGGTGTTAAATCAACCATGTCCACTCACTTGGTGGTCCACTTCCTCCACTTTGACGTATTAGATGATTTGGATCAAACCTCATCTTACATTTAACCATCCATAAGGTGATGGTTTGGAGTGTTGGAGGGATTTGACATTCGATACAGATCTGTCATTGGACTAGATTCACTCTAGTTCACTCATTCTCTTAATTTCAATTAACGTACGGTGAGGGAGGCTCGATTAAGCTAATGTATCTATCTTTCCTGACCTGGGTCCACTGTGGCTGTGTTCGCTTGGGCATAGGTTTGATCTTCGTACCTTTGAAATCTTTTCAAATGCTGCAACCTCTCCGAATGTCTTTAAAAAGATCTCCCATTTTGGAAAGACTAAGAGACGGCCTCACCGAGAATATCATAACCAGATTCGTGATTAGATTTAAGAGTGCACACGGTTCGGTTCGATTCTGAGGTGAAACCGAAACCGAACCGTTCCTAACGATTACAAGAAATTTGGAACCAGAACCAGACCATTAGCACCTTAAAACCAAACCAGAACTAAACCATAAAAATTGGTTCGGTTCCCGTTCGGTTCCACGATTCTAGGCTTTTTATAATCCAGCCCAAATGCATTAGATTCCTTTATGCAATACAGTGTGTTTGTTAGATCTACACCATCCATCCTCATTGCTAGGCAATGTTTAGGTGGGCCACATTAAAAAAAATCACATGGATACAAATTTTAAGTGGACTACTTAACATGAAACAGTAAGGGTTGAACACCCAGGTTCGGTTCCACAGTTCGGTTCTATAAAACCCCAAACCAGGAACCGATCCGAACTAACTGGTTCTTTGATTTTCAAAACCAGAACTGAACCGGTGGGCTTCAGAACCAGACCGAACCAAACCAAACTAACCGGTTCCGGTCCGATTTACCAGTTCCTTGTGCACCCCTAATTAGATTTGTTCTCTCGGCGAGTCTCTTATACAAGTGTTGGGTACGTTGCCTCATTAATTGACAAGATAAATGTGGCATGCGTTGATTTGTTCGCCTAAGGATGTGTGTAAGGGTTCGTGCCTCCGCATAAACGTGGCATGCGTTGATTCGTTCTCCTAAGGATGGGTGTAAGGGTTCGTGCCTTCACATTTTTAAACAAATGCGTATCGTCGAAGGAAGATTAAACGAAGATACTCTTGGATAAAAGTAGGTTTTATTTCAGTTACAGTCACGTGATGTCAACATGTGGCGACCTTTGATTGGTCCACATTAAGGCGTCGAAAATAGGTATAAACAACGCATATTAGATGAAAGATCTCTGGTGGGTCCCAATGCTACAGTTGATGGTTGATGCATGAAGTTGTAGTGCTTGACTAGGATCATAGCGCTTGTAACGTCTAATGGGCACATGTTCACCTGATGGGCCCAGCATGGAAAGGCCTGTGTCAAAATCTTCTATGTTGGAAAATCCTAGCCATCTAATATATGGTCGTTTTCATAAAAGTCGTGTCTAATCTCAACCATACATTGTGAGTCATACATCCAATGATTGGGATCTTTCAATCTTGGAGAGTTTTGGAGGATGAATGGGTCATTCCGTACAAGTGGTCCCATGGTTTGATTTCGACAGTTGATATGATGGGCCCTACTCTGGGTTAGGTCTAACACCCCAGTGCAGCCTAGGCTGCGGTCCAAGCGTGGGTTGTCATCCGGGTCCTTGATGTGGGATCGGTCGGGCTTCGAAAATAGCGCTTCAGTTGGTAGGGCCTGGGTAAGGTTAGTCCCACATCAAATGGATGGGCGCCTTGACCCTGGGCTATATGTGGAGCTCCCACCTTCCCTGTATGAGGCCTTTTGGGGGAAACCCCGAGAACAAAACCGTGCGGTGCGCATGTGTGCCCAAAGCGGACAATATCGTACAGTGTCGGTGGGACTGTTGCAAATTGGTATCAGAGCCGATGGCAGCTTTGCCCTGAGGGTGGAGGATTCTAACACCCCAGTGCAGCCTGGCTGCGGTCCGAGCGTGGGTTGTCATCCGGGTCCTTGATGTGGGATTGGTCGGGCTTCGAAAATAGTGCTCCAGTTGGTAGGGCCTAGGTAAGGTTAGTCCCACATCGGATGGATGGGCGCCTTGACCCTGGGCTATATGTGGAGCTCCCACCTTCCCTGTATGAGGCCTTTTGGGGGAAACCCCGAGAACAAAATCGTGTGGGTGCGCATGTGTGCCCAAAGCAGACAATATCGTACAGTGTCGGTGGGGCTGTTACATTAGGGGTTCCCCATAAATCTTTTAGATAGGATGTTCATGACCTACATACAGAAAGTGGTAGACGACTAAGATAAAATGGAACCGGATAGCCTGTAACACCGTCCTTGGAAGTTTTTGTGCTCAAAAGCTAGGTAGGGTCGACTATGATGCTTATGAGAAATCCACCCTGTCCATCTGTCTTTAACATCATGTTAGGACATGAGTCTAAAAAAGAGGCAGGTCCAAGACTTAAGTGAGATATATGATAGAAAATTGTGAGGCTAGAATGTTCATCGTTGAAACATTTGTGGAGCCACATAAGTTTTGGATAAAGCTAATATTTTTGTGTTTTCAGTTTATAGCGGTAAGAATGACCTTATGAGCAGTTTTGATAGTATATAAACATCAAGGTGGACCCTAGGGAGGTTTTAACTGATAGGCATTTCCCTTCCCACCTTTTCTTATGGTATAGTTGACTTAAGTTTTAGATATTTTAAGCTCATGCCCTAACTATGATATTGATATGGAAAAAATATGGACATGGTGGATTTCTCACAAACATCATGGTAGGTCCCACCTAGTTTCTTAAGGCAAGAACTTCTTATAATAAGGTGTCACAGGCACGTCCAAAATAAAACCGCAATAATGGCTTGAAGAAAAGGGACGCAGATTGCCTATAATCCGAATCGTAAGAAGCTCCTACAGTGAAAAGTTTGGTGGGGATCATCATAAAAAATATGCCTTGTCCATTTGTTTCGTTAACTCATGTTAAGGGTTGTTTGTACAATTCAATCAAACACGAGTCCACATGTGATTGAGGGCCTATATTTGGTTATCGTGTGGATTAATAAGCTGTGGGCATTCTAAAGTTGTACTTGACTCAATATTTGATTGAACGCCAGTGCCCCCCATGTTGAGATGGACTGAGTAAGACCGGATTCAGAAATAAAGTTATCCTCTCAACCATCGTTGTAATAGCGATCATGCAATTTGTGAAAGAATAAGGGTTAGTTCCTTCCTGATGAATTCTTTTTACCATATGTTAAGGAGTTTTCTTTCATCGATAATTGCAGCCAATATATTTTTAAAAAAAAACGACGAAGATGAACAGATAAATGAAAAAAGCTAAAGTAATACTAATTTTATTAATATATGAATGAAGTTCATTACAATCGACGAAGTAAAAACAACTAAAGAGAAGATGAAAAAAAAAGATAAATTCATAACCTATTCGTATGAATAGATATCTAGGCGGATGATCAGCAGGATGTGACCAGAACGATAATTGCCTAAGACTAGGTTGACCGGGATCAAGCAATGAAATGTTGTGGATGTTTAATCTACCCTATAGTATTATAGCGATGATGCTAAACAGTAGTGATCTATCTGAAGACTATAAATAAACTAAGTTAAATGTAAAGCCTTGGAAATTCACACCCTAGTACGGTTATTCTGATCCCGAGTTCCAAAGTGTTAACCTAGTAAAATGCTTGCCTAGGAATGCCATACAGTGGGAAACACTTTCATGAGTGTCCTCAATCAGATTTGCATTCATTCCATACACAAATAATCAGAATACCACATTTCAATTAGTAAATCAAAAGTAAAGTGGAGACAATTAAATATAGAAATATAGGCTAATAGTCAACATGCATAATTTAAAAGTAGTGTCTGCCCATATGAGAATTATACAAATCACAATTAGTGAAATAAGAAAAGAAAAAATACAATTACCAACTGGATGAAGCTATTAGACTACTAGGGCGCCCCGATTGTACCACCATCTGTTCTTATTCCTTAGGCATTTTCATATGTCAAATGGAAAGCATCAAACGCCAACATAGTGAAGAAATATGCCAAAGATTATACTTGGTATATTTTAGTTATAAACAAGTTTATAACAAATACATATTTCTAACTATATTACTTTTAAGTGTGCTATCTCAAACGCACAAATACTAAGAAAGCCAAACATGTTATCCACACAAGCATTGTATGCAATGACAACATAATAAAGCAATAAATTTTCTAGACTAGTTGATTAAATGCAGAGAATACATGAGATGTAAATAAAAAAAATGATGCGCTGATTTTTCTAACAGTCGACTAGCCACCCCACAAGTGCATGCATGTCCCAGGGCAAAGTTCAACATATAATCAAATGGTGCGCTGGTCTTTCTAATAGTCAACCAAGAACTCACAATGCGAGTATGAAAGTTGTTCTTCAATAAACTGAGATTTCTAATAATCGAACAATTACTCGAAATGCCAATGTCATGTATTCATGATTGGTTCAACCTTTATTAATCATTTTGTATACAACAATATTGGTGAATCTAGAATACCGCGATTATATCACGAGAAAAAAATGGATCACCTGACTCCTTGCAGTGCATCACCAATCATCGTCAATGACCTTCAAATTCCTATTTCAATTTTCACATTCAAATATTTATTTATACAATAGTCGAAGGGTGAGAGCTCGTCTGCCAAATCAACTTAACGTAATTAGGGCTCGTCAACACTACGGGGAGACTCGTCACCTTAGTATATGATAACAATTTGGACACGGTGTCCTATACCACCGTACCCGGCTCATGAGACTTGGCGGGATCGTATCGTAGTACGATTTTAAGTAGACTCATCCCCACTAGCAACAGTGGTATTCTCGATTCCATATAGTGCGATTCAACAGTCAAGCAAAAGAATTATCAACTCTGAATATGACTTATTCGGTGGACCTAAGTGAACAATAATAAATCGACAGTGGCCACTATCAGTCGACCATGTCCCATTTTAGTTAATTGAATAAGTCCGTGACGACCAACCCAAAGGGTAGACAGTACACTAGTCAAACCGTTGTTAGAGCTTAATCCAAAGCAACACTTAATCCACCACAACAACATTTTAAATTATCAAATACGTAATCACAAACACGAAGTATTACCACATCAGGGTATAACAATTTAACACATGTACGAATCAGTATAGTCCAATCTTAATCAATATAATTCGATATATATCGACCCAACCCAACTTATATTAGGCATCGAAGAATTCTAATATTAAGAATTTCATATCACTTAAGCATTTCATCGAGTATGTTGTTAACCAAATAATAGACAGAGACATTTCATCGAACATGTTATCCACTCATCAACAATTAGTAAATAGATTATAATATTAAAGTGATTCCAACATTTATAACACAAGCAAATTCAATAAAATTAAGCAATCACTAACTAAAATTTATCGATAAAAAGTTTGAGGGTAGATCTTCACCTTAGAGTCGAACGTTCCCCATTTGGATACGGCTCTAGTATTGAAAATTTGAAGAAAAATCTCAAATACCTACATTTAATCACAATTTTAATGTTAATAATTTAGAATTTTATTTTAATCAAACTTTTAAATAAGGTTTAGGGTTTAGATACCTTAGATTTGGGAAAACTCCAAATCGATTCGATAAATCGGGGCCCACGATCGGTGTACAATGAAATCTACACAGTCTACACCCAAATACGGCTCCGCAATAGCATGTGCCGCTCCTAATCGATCGCCGGGACCCTAGGTCCTAGCGTGAACAAACCCTAGGGTTAGGGTTTTGCGATTTTGAATTTTGGTGAGAAATTGAACAGTTAGGTGAGATTCTTACCTTCGATCGCAAATGAAGGGGGAATTGACGGAGTGCTCGGTAGCTAGGGTGTTCGTCGAAGGAAATCCAACAAATGCAACCCCAAAACCCTCTCTCTCTCTCTCTCTCTCTCTCTCTCTCTCTCTCTTTCTTCTTCTTCTTCTTCTTCTTCTTCTTCTTCTCTTTCTCTCTCTCAAACCCTTGCGAATTCGTATGGGGAAGGGAGTGTGAAATGGATGGAAATTTATAATACCAGATGTGGCACAAATGGTTCTAAAGTCTAATTTTTTATTATATAACTTTATGGTAGGTCGATTCTAACATTTGGGGCCCACACCGGTCCACACAGGTCAATCTAATCCATAGGAGAGTTGCTATAAGTGGAGATCCACCTAAGGATACGATTATCCGCATTTCAGATGCAGTGATTAACTATTATGACACAATGTTCATTTAATGATCACCGATCATCGATCGAGACCACGACTTTAGAGAAAATTGTGCGAAAATGTTGGAGACTAAGATTCTAAGTTTCATTAAAATCTAACGGCTCAAAAGCCACAACTTCGCGGAGTTCGAGTGGACAGAATTAACTTAAGTTCTGAAAATTTCATGGCAAGTTCGCACATCACATGTGCCACTCTCTTACCTCTAAGTTAAGTGATTCGGTGCATAGTCTTGACTCAACGTCTCACAAGGGTCTTCAAGCCCAATAAGACAAATGATTTTGTTAGTTTCGGGTTTAGTGGCCCACTAATGAATGGTCGAGAGCTCGTTTAGATAATCTAGACATTTCTGAAATGAATTAAGTAATAAAAATTTTAGGCATGATGGTGAGGGTTTAGATTAGCTAAGTACAAAGCATGGTCTATTTGCAATTAGTGAAAAACATGATTCGGTCTTAATCACCTTGATCAAGAGTTATAATCCGACTAAACTATAAATTATCCGGAATAGTATAATGTATACTTAAAAAAAATAAAATATAAAAATCTAAATTAATTACCTAAGATGATTCCTGGCATGATTATGTACAATTCCTAAGAAGAAACTGAATGTTAAAACTTAAAGATGAAAAGATACGTTCAGTCCAACAACAACTTGCCGTTGTAAAAAAATTCAGTTCCAACAAGCCAGTTACGTGCAAATTTTTATAACTTTTAGCTACTGAATTATGTTTATAGTTTTTATAATAATTCATTGTCAATCTTCTTTCAACCCAAATTTCAGCTCATTCTAAGTTCTATAAAATTTATTAAAATTTTAGAAGTGCACGCTGCCTGAAACCAATGATTATCTGGACATTTTATAAAACTTTTTAAAACTATCCTCATTATGATATTTATTTTATTTTTTATATATTTCTATATGAAATTAAATTCGTCAAGCTTCAATCTGGCTTTTGAATCACCTCAATCAAAGTTATAACAAATAATATATGGATTTTTTAAGTTGACTAAAAATGCAGGACTAGTAGTATAAAATCCAGTCTACCACTGTCATCACCGGTCGACCGGTTCCCGCTGCCCCTCTTTTCTTTATTTCTTTGTTTTTGTCTAGTGACATTCGACCGGTTCGTATTGGGTTCCAGATTTGAAATCTTCTCACCATCCAGTGATTTTTCTCCCTATTCCAGCTAACTATTACCCTTATTTATATAAATAACTTAAAGTAAATGGAAAAATAAAGTAAACATGACATTTACTTAAATATTATTTTGTAAATAAGAAAATACCCCCCATTTGGATTCAATAAAAATAATATAAAAATTAAATTTTTAATAACAAAATTTTAATTTTTCATTCCAAGTATTAATCGAGACTTTTGGTATCTTTCAAAAAGTAGTGCCTTTTAATTATAGGGTATTTTACAAATCTTAACCATTCATAAATTTTGATAAATCAAAACTATGTCAAAACACCAAAGTTCGGTAAAAATGTATTTTGGATTTATAAGTGATACATAGTGTTGTACACAAGCCAGACCGATCGATTGAAAAACTCTTCGGTTCATTAACTCATTGGACTAGAAACACTCGAGCCTATGATTTCTCAAACTTCTATCATAAAACATTTAATTCTCAAGTTTACAAAAATTCAGAAAGTTAAATTAAATGTAAAGAAAAGATAGATTGTGTTGGCATGGGTCTCGAGTTCTTTATCACACACTCCTTTTATAGTTTATGTAAGCGGCAAAACCTTTGTTGGGGTTCTTTAATGGTTTGGGATCCTTTGCATGGCGTTTAATATAGTATTTTCATATGAGATCTTGTAAATTTAAAACTATTGAATAGATGTCCACTTTTACATAGATGCTTCTCATAGACCGGATCTTTAAGACAATTATTGCATTTAAAAATAACTTGATTAGACCTATCTCCACCCTTCTCTTATTGTGCCCTTGACCGATCGTGAAACTAGTGGGATCGGATCCACCAAATCCTGATATCTCATTCTTTTATTTTTTATTCGCTCTAATATGAGTCCGATCTCCAGATATTCAGAATTTTCGTAATTGTCATAAGAGCTCTAAACGTCTCTTGAAAAATCTCCCATTTTGGAAGAATTGTGAGAAATGACATTACTATACATATTCGAATTTGTATTAAGATCTTTGTCTCAATGGGTCTTTTATAGATGTGTTGCATATGCTTCATTGGTTACGTGCCATCAGAGCTAGGGTTACATATCGTTCGTCAATCTATTCTCCTAAAGGCATGCATACCATTTTGTGCCATCACATTTATGGCGTAGGTCGTATCGTGCAAAGAAAATGCAGTGAAAGATATCTTTAGGTGTTAATACGATTTTGCCAGCATTGAACCCATAGTGTCGACACGTGGCGGCATCCTATTGGTTCACGTTGGTGTGTCGAAAATGTGCATAAACGATGATATGGGCAAAAGAATAAGGCTGGGGTCGCTTGGCCAGTGTGAATTTAGACACATTCTCCATCCATAATATGCCCCAACTCTGGACAATTTGGATAGCCATATACAGTCGCCATGTCTAAAGGTGGGTCATAACTGTTTCCAAAATGGTGGTAAACTAGCACTAGCACATTCATAAAATGCCAAAAAATAACTTCTTATTCTTTTTCTTTCTCTCTCTCATCGAGGCATCGCTCTTTTTTTTTAAATCACAACCACAAAATTTCTTAGCCATAAATAAAATAAAAATATAACAGAGAAATTCATTTTCAATTATCCCACATTCCCAAGTTATTATTATAATGTCGTTAATCTATAAATTACGGCTAAAAAACCTAACAAAAATAAAGACCAAAAACTCATTTTGTTAGATTTTTTTTTCATTTTTAGATTTTAATTATATCTAACCCTTTTATCTACAAAATATTAGGACTTATTTGGAAAGATGCATTACATTGCATGATTAAATTAATACCATTATTACACCGTAATAATATGTCTGAAAACACCACGATATTTTAACTATCTAATTCCATGTTTGGAAAAAAACACTATATTACGTGAAACCAACGTTCGATGGACGTTGGAATTATAATTAACAAACAAGACTTCACAATTAGTACCAGTTACCTTATTCGTATGCAAATCGAGCATCGCATATAAAGGGTGCATGTGAATCGACTGCGTGGATAAAATAAATACATCAATATGAGGGCAACATATGTAGTGGATTAAAAAAATCTATGAGTAATCCGTGGCATTTCCTGTTGGAACTAGAAGTATAGATGCCTGGATTAATCCAGTCCTTTTCATAAATGCCAAATGTCAAATGGATTTTATGTCCACCTAGATGCAATGTAATACAATAATACATAATTCTATGTACCAAGCATGCCCTTATTTAACTCAATTGAGATTGATTTTTTTCCTTCCATTTTACCCTCCTGAAAACAAACAAATTCTTTTCGCATCTTTTATCATTCTTTTCATATTTAATACAGTAGCAAGAATCATCCCGTAAAGCCATATTTTGATGGGTAACATGACAAGGTGATATATCGTTGTGTTTTCTTTGATGTATCTATTATGTTCATCTGTTACATAAGCACTAATAATTATGTAGATTCAAAGATTACGTAAGCCATGCCACAAGAAGTAGTGGTGATTGAGTGCAAAAGCTTCTCGATGCCTTTGAAAGTTTTTTTAGGATTTGGTTGATATTTGCATTTTTCTCTCATTTCGGTGGTAATTCCTTTATGAATATGTTGAATGTCATACAAACATCATAATGAGCGCCATAAAGGTTTTAATGGTGGCCATTTTCATCCTTGTTGTTTCTTGTGGTGCGGCCTGTTAAAGTCTCTTGACATATATTGATACACTATCCTTGAACGATTGTAATATATTCTCCCACGGGGGGCTTGAAAATCAAGCCCGACTTATTTATCTAATATAGAGTAAGCCATTTCACACGGCCCACTTGTTCTTTTGATCTACCTCAGTTTTTTTCTCATGTCTTAATATGAGTTAGCAAAATTTATAGACTAGGTTACAAGAAATTCACATCCAAACTAGTTTGACCCTATGCCAATTAGTATAATTGATAGACCCGAGTTGTAAGAAATTCACGTCCAAACTAGTTTGAACATATGCCAATGGGGCGCAATGCTGTTTTAGATTGCATAAAACTCCTAAGCTATGTGTCTTTTATGCTTTACACATAACATCCACACCACTTCATTAGGCTTTATCCCCATTCCAATCCCTATAGTAAAATATCAACTACTTACATAATTTAAGTTAGTTAACCCCAAAGGATGGGATGCTAACCATAGGTTTTTGTGTGGGGGCCACAATGTTGTGCATCTTTCATTAAAGATGTTAGATGGTGCTCCGTGGGCCCAACATGATGTATGTGCTTTATTCGGCTTAAGTATCCATTTTGTCAGCCCATTTGAAGGCATGAGCAAAAAAATGATGCAGGTACAAATCATAGGTTAAGAACAATGTAAGAAACAATGGAAACAGATTGCATAGTGTGCCACCACCGGCATCCATGGTGTGTTGGCATCACTGAGTTATGTGGGTTCCACTGTGATCTATGTTTTATATCCACACTGTCCTTCCATTTTATGAGAACATTTTAGGCATGGGCATAAAAATGAGGCAGATCCAAAACTCAAGTGGACCACACCACATAAAGCGGTGGGGATTGAACGTTTAACATTGAAAACTTTTTGGGGGGCCACAAAAGTTTTGGATGGTGGGCCCTAGTAAGGTTTTAAGCATGGGTATCATTATCTCCATCGCTTTTTGTGGTGTGGTCCACTTGAGTTTTGGATCTGCCTCATGGATGGACAGTGTGGATATAACACATACATCATGGTGGGGTCCACAGAACTTGGTGATGCCAACCCACTACAGGGTCGGTGGTGTGTGGTACACCATGCAATCCTCTTCCGGAAACTATATTGATTAAACACTCACTGTTAAAAACTTCTTGGGAGCCATAAAAGTTTTGGATCAAGTTGATATTTGTGTTTTCCCTTCATCTAGGTCATGTGACCTAATCAACAAGTTGGACGACAAAGAAACATTACAATAGTACTTGGGAAGTTTTTAACAATGGTCATTCAATTACCACTATTATCATATGGTGTGGTCTACATAAGATTTGAATTTGCCTCATTATTTTTTCTCATACCTCAAAATAATGATTCAAAATGGATGGATGGATGGCATGGATAAAACATGTTTGTGGGACCCACATAGAACCGCAGAATAATAATGTCGCTACTGTTAGTGCACTTTTCCGTGGCATACTAGTGCACCTTGTTTGTCAATCACTTACAGATGTGAGTCTTGTGTCGGTTGAGCCCAAAGAAGACGAAGAAAGAAGACTCAAGACGTCCAGCCGCATCAAGGAAGAAGATTCAGGTAAATGAGATGCCTTGGTGCCTTAACCTCGACCAAAACCTATCCCCTTTGTATCCTTGATGACCTTGACCATATTTAGAACCTTTTAGTCATCATTGATAGGCCCTAGGTGTCCCTTTTGATCACCCTAACCTTGGCCTAAATCACCAAGCTGAATCATGAGGAGTTCAGCTTTATGGAGGGGAGAACCAGGCTGGTCCGACCGGTCATGACCGGTCGGCCAGCAGCCCTGCTGCATTTGCAAATGGCCAGCCGACCGGTCATGACCGGTCGGCCTTCACAGGTGTTGTGGTCCAGCAAGCCGTGCCGACCGGTCATGACCGGTCGGCCTTCACATTCACACACGTCCAGCAAAGTGCGCCGACCGGTCATGACCGGTCGGCCTGATGTATTTTGGCTGTCCAGTGAGGGGGTCCGACCGGTCATGACCGGTCGGCCCATGTGTTTGGCCTATGCAATGCTTGTCCTTCAGCAGGGGAGTCCGACCGGTCGTGACCGGTCGGGACAGGTCGTTTATGACCGTTTTCTGCCCGTTTTAGAGCCGTTGGAGCCCTCTTTTCTATATATATGGTGCTCCACTCTTGGGCAAAGTGAGAGAAGCTTTTGAGAGCCCATTCCACACTTATCTTATACATCATTTGGGATCTCAAAGAGGAGGTTTTCAAGTCATATCCCTTGTGCTTCAAACACAAGTATGGGCATTCAAATGCAATCAAGAGATGACTTGATTCCTCTATCAAATCTAGAGGTGTGACACTATTCCACATAGGTATATCCTTTGTCCAAGACCTCTAGAAGACTCTCTAGGTGAATCTCCTAGTTGGAACAACCTACACATCCCATGTATGAGATTCACCCATTCTCCTAGCACCTTGGGCATTTCAAGGCATCGCATGCAAGGTGTTTGATCGAATGTGGCTGAGGCATTGGCAACGCAACGGCGACACGATCGAGGGAGCAAAGGGAAGCTGATTGAAGCACGGGAGAGCGGAGATCAAGCAACCCATTACGGCGCTAAACAAGGGGCTCATCCGACAAGTAAGTTGTCTCATTTGAGAGTCCATTTTAGAGTTTGTTTGTCAACTCGCCTTAGGGACGTTAGTCGTTCCTTGGCCCGTCAGCCGGGCCTAAACTAAGTCTCCAAGGGGGAGCCTCCGACACGGGAGTAAACGTGCGATAAGGTTGAGAGTTAGCCTATGTCTAAAACTCCGGATACGGTTGAGAGGTGAACCGATAAAACCTCCGTGTAAAGGTTGAGAGGTGAACCTCATTTAAAACCTCCGATAGTGAATGCCGGTGTGCTCAAAGGGGTTGAGTACTTGAACCGGGAGTGGAGTAGACACGTAGTCGAACCACTATACATCCTTGTGTTTGTGATTGTTATTGAGCACATTCTGTCTTTGCTTTGTTTGTTTAATTGCTTAATTATGAATGATTGATAGGAATGCATGCTAGGCACTTTTTAGGCATCCTCGCACAAGATGTACCTTCACTACTTGTGTAGACTTGAGCTCATTGATCCAATCTCATAAGTCTACACAAGGTGCATAGGTTAGTAGCTTAATTAGTTGAATCATTTTCTTACCTATGCATGCTTAGACTAGGGTTGGTTATTGCTTAACTCTTGCTAGTCTTGTGATTGGACCCACCAAGGCTTGGAAGCCAAGGTGTTCTTGCTTACCTAGCTTAAACTTGTTGAATTGCATAAGTAGGCGAAAAGAATTTGAAAAAGGTCCATATCACCCCTCTAGGTCCATAGACATATCTCCAAGTATCTCTACAAGCGGTGAAAACCGCAATTTCAATTGGTATCAGAGCGGGTTCCTCTTTAAGGGCTTAAGTGCCTAGAGGTAGATCCTAAAGAGAAACTTGAAAATATGTCTAGAGAGGACTCTTCATCCGTCACTAAGCCTCCTTTCTTTGATGGGTCAAATTATCCATATTGGAAAGCCCGAATGCGCATCTTCTTGGAATCCATTGATTCGGATGTAAGGGACATGGTTGATTTTGGATATGAACCCCCAATGGTAACTATTTCTAAGGAAGGTGAGCCGGATGTTCTCAGGCCAAAAGAAAAGGCATTATGGACTGCTCATGAAAAAGCTCAGCGTATTAATAATGCCAAGGGCCTGAATGCCATTTTTTGTTCAGTATCGAGAGATGAATTTGGTCGGATCCAAAACTGCACTACCAGTAAACAAGCATGGGATATTCTTGAAGTTACCCATGAAGGTACAAATGTTGTTAAAAATTCTAAACTCCAACGCCTCTCCACTCTATTTGAGAATATTATTATGGAGGAGGATGAATCGTTTACTGAATTTTATACCAAACTGAACAAAATCACAAATGATATGTGGGGCTTAGGGGATCCGGTTCCGGAACATAGGCTTTGTAGGAAAATCCTGAGATCTCTTCCGGATCGGTTCTCTTCTAAAGTCACCACCATTGAAGAGTGTAGGGATCTTAATACAATGAAAGTTGAAGAACTCATAGGTTCCCTACAAACCTTTGAGCTAGGCTTTAAAGCCCCCTCTAGAAGGAAAAACATCGCCTTCAAGTCCTCTCACAGACACAAGAAAATCAAAAGTGAGACGGAGGATGATAGCGATGATGAGGATGATGAGGAAGAACAATTGAACAAAAAATTTAAGAGATTCCTCAAATTTGATAGAGGGAATAGCCGTGACAAGAAGGACAAGAAGGGTGATAAACGTACAGGAAAATCATCCATACCCTCATCCGTCCGTTGTTACGGTTGCGGTCGTCGTGGCCATATTGCCCCGGAATGTCCGGAAGGGCCTAAACCAAAAGGTAAAAAGGCAATGGCTGCCACTTGGGATGATACGGAGGAGTCCGAATCTGATGATGAGAGCCAACATAATGATCTTGCTCTCTCGGCCTCCATCACGACCCCTTTACCAGATTATCTAAGAGGGGATCCCAACCGCTATCCCTTCTAAGTGAAGGTAGAGTTCTCAACCCCTCGCCTCATGCTACATTTTATGAGGGTGTTGTGGAATCCTTGCTACCCTTTGGCTTTTTAATCTGAACATGGTTAGAGAGGGTAGCTAGTTATGCTTTTATTGGTAAATCTGAGGATTTCAGCCTCATTTATGTTTTAATGGGCAAATCAGAGGATTCCAGCCTCATTCGCCAAAATTTTGATGATTTAGCTTTGCTTTTATTGATACATTTGCTTGCTAGATTATCATCCTGCTTAGATTAGCTAACCATCTTGAGCTTTATGCTTCATGTATGCTAATCTTTGCTTAGTATTGGTCTTGATATACCACTAGGGGAGGTTGGTTGATTGGGCTATAAGCCCCTTTGTGCTTCATTGCAAATGTATATCCTTGACCAATTGCATGATTAACCTTGGTTGTATAGTTACATTTCTTGTTAATCATGTTTCTTAGCTTGCTCCATGTATTTATGATTCATGCACCCTACACTCTCCTTTTTAGCATGTGCTTATAGTTATAACTGCGACACACTATCTCCTCTTACCTTAACTTCATTGGTATATCATTAAGGGGGAGAGAATAGTTTGTCAATTGCTAACAAAAGGGGGAGAAAGATCAAATCCCACCAAAACTAGTTTGCTATGTTTTGTGATGCAGGGATTGACAGGTTGTGGGGGAGCAAACTGAAGCGGAGCAGCATAGTTTAGACATGTCAAGAGTCCTGTTATTTATGCTTTATCATTGTAATATCTTGAACATGTAATTTGTTTTGGTAGGTTAAGTTTTTGTAAGTAATTGACAAAGGGGGAGATTGTTAGTGCACTTTTCCGTGGCATACTAGTGCACCTTGTTTGTCAATCACTTACAGATGTGAGTCTTGTGTCGGTTGAGCCCAAAGAAGACGAAGAAAGAAGACTCAAGACGTCCAGCCGCATCAAGGAAGAAGATTCAGGTAAATGAGATGCCTTGGTGCCTTAACCTCGACCAAAACCTATCCCCTTTGTATCCTTGATGACCTTGACCATATTTAGAACCTTTTAGTCATCATTGATAGGCCCTAGGTGTCCCTTTTGATCACCCTAACCTTGGCCTAAATCACCAAGCTGAATCATGAGGAGTTCAGCTTTATGGAGGGGAGAACCAGGCTGGTCCGACCGGTCATGACCGGTCGGCCAGCAGCCCTGCTGCATTTGCAAATGGCCAGCCGACCGGTCATGACCGGTCGGCCTTCACAGGTGTTGTGGTCCAGCAAGCCGTGCCGACCGGTCATGACCGGTCGGCCTTCACATTCACACACGTCCAGCAAAGTGCGCCGACCGGTCATGACCGGTCGGCCTGATGTATTTTGGCTGTCCAGTGAGGGGGTCCGACCGGTCATGACCGGTCGGCCCATGTGTTTGGCCTATGCAATGCTTGTCCTTCAGCAGGGGAGTCCGACCGGTCGTGACCGGTCGGGACAGGTCGTTTATGACCGTTTTCTGCCCGTTTTAGAGCCGTTGGAGCCCTCTTTTCTATATATATGGTGCTCCACTCTTGGGCAAAGTGAGAGAAGCTTTTGAGAGCCCATTCCACACTTATCTTATACATCATTTGGGATCTCAAAGAGGAGGTTTTCAAGTCATATCCCTTGTGCTTCAAACACAAGTATGGGCATTCAAATGCAATCAAGAGATGACTTGATTCCTCTATCAAATCTAGAGGTGTGACACTATTCCACATAGGTATATCCTTTGTCCAAGACCTCTAGAAGACTCTCTAGGTGAATCTCCTAGTTGGAACAACCTACACATCCCATGTATGAGATTCACCCATTCTCCTAGCACCTTGGGCATTTCAAGGCATCGCATGCAAGGTGTTTGATCGAATGTGGCTGAGGCATTGGCAACGCAACGGCGACACGATCGAGGGAGCAAAGGGAAGCTGATTGAAGCACGGGAGAGCGGAGATCAAGCAACCCATTACGGCGCTAAACAAGGGGCTCATCCGACAAGTAAGTTGTCTCATTTGAGAGTCCATTTTAGAGTTTGTTTGTCAACTCGCCTTAGGGACGTTAGTCGTTCCTTGGCCCGTCAGCCGGGCCTAAACTAAGTCTCCAAGGGGGAGCCTCCGACACGGGAGTAAACGTGCGATAAGGTTGAGAGTTAGCCTATGTCTAAAACTCCGGATACGGTTGAGAGGTGAACCGATAAAACCTCCGTGTAAAGGTTGAGAGGTGAACCTCATTTAAAACCTCCGATAGTGAATGCCGGTGTGCTCAAAGGGGTTGAGTACTTGAACCGGGAGTGGAGTAGACACGTAGTCGAACCACTATACATCCTTGTGTTTGTGATTGTTATTGAGCACATTCTGTCTTTGCTTTGTTTGTTTAATTGCTTAATTATGAATGATTGATAGGAATGCATGCTAGGCACTTTTTAGGCATCCTCGCACAAGATGTACCTTCACTACTTGTGTAGACTTGAGCTCATTGATCCAATCTCATAAGTCTACACAAGGTGCATAGGTTAGTAGCTTAATTAGTTGAATCATTTTCTTACCTATGCATGCTTAGACTAGGGTTGGTTATTGCTTAACTCTTGCTAGTCTTGTGATTGGACCCACCAAGGCTTGGAAGCCAAGGTGTTCTTGCTTACCTAGCTTAAACTTGTTGAATTGCATAAGTAGGCGAAAAGAATTTGAAAAAGGTCCATATCACCCCTCTAGGTCCATAGACATATCTCCAAGTATCTCTACAAGCGGTGAAAACCGCAATTTCAGCTACTTGAAGTGTCAGTATGCTATTTGAGTCTGAACTCACTCAAGAGGGTTTAGTTTACATCATGTTATTTATAGAATTTCGAAGCACCCGCATATCCCATCACACACTTTGCTAGAGTATCAAATAACTCCTCTTTTAGGAATCCCAACGTAGCTGCTCGTTTATTAACAAAGATCCCATCCTTCCAAATTAGGATGTTAATGGGCCAAGTTGACCCATCTTGACCCAAGCTTGAGCTAAAGTATCAGGCTCAAGGGGCTAGATTTGATCTTAAAAATTAAGCTTGTTATAAAATCGAGCCGGACTTAGACGTAGATGTCTGAAAGCCCATAATCCCAGTCCAACCCATTAGAATCTCACCTCCAACACATCAACCAACCCCATGGTGGGTTTACATCACCAAGTTTTGTGGGTCCCACCATGATGTATGTATTGTATCCACACCATCCTTCCATTTTATGAGATCATGTTAGGGCATGGGCCAAAATGAGTCATATTCGAAACTCAAGTGGACCGCACCACAAAAAGCAATGTGGATTGAACGTTTACCATTGTAAACTTTTTGGGGGCCACAAAAGTTTTGGATCAATCTAATATTTTTTTTTACCTCATCTAGATTTGTGTGACCTCATAAACAGGTTGGATGACAAATAAACATCACGGTGGGCCCTAGTAAGGTTTAATGGTAGGCATCATTATCCCTATCACTTTTTGTGGTGTGGTCCACTTGAGCGAGGATCTGCCTCATTTTTTGAGCTCATGACCTAAAATGATCTCACCAAATGGATGGACGGTGTGGATATAACACATACATCATGGTAGGGCCCACAAAACTTGGTGACGTCAACACAGAATTGAGGTTTGTGATGTGTGGTACACCACCCAATCCGCTTTCGAAAACAATAGTGATTAAACGTTCGTTGTTAAAAGCTTCTTGGGAACCACAAAAGTTTTGGATCAAGTTGATATTCGTGTGTTAGGGTACAAAAAGTACATGCACGTACATGCGTAGGAGGGCTAACGAAGGCACGAACAATAATGCAACATGGGGTCCAGTGCATGCATGTGCGCAGGACCCGGACCCACCAACTCAGTACATTCAAAATAAAGTATCCCAAAAAAGGAAGTAATTGACACGTGGACATGCGCAGGGTCCCATGAGTCCAATGCATATGGTCCCTTCAGCAAAGGACACCTACAAATGGCTCAAACAAGAAAAAGGGCCCATCATAAGGTCTTGCTCATGATCATGCGTGGATATTTTCTTACCAAAGTCAGGTTTGAACAAACCCCCTACGCATGACCATGCGTGTCAAGAAAAACCCTTGTGCATAATCATGCGCTGAACCCCAAGGAACGGTTTAAAATCACGTCTCGAAAGGCCCACTTTGCCTAGCGCATAGTCATACGCTGGACCCGAAAGTTCGGCGCATGGTCATGCGCTGGACCCAAATGCGTGCATCGAACAAAACTAATAAAAGTCCTGTGCATGACCATGCGCAGGACTCTTATTGCGAAATTATCATGCATTGGACTCGAAATATCATACGCTGGACCACTTACCCCAAAATTTTGTCTATAAATAGCCCAGTCCACTTCAGTTGTAAGGAGGAGACTTCAAAAAGAGAAACCAGAGAGATTTTTAGAAAACCCCGAAACATTGTGAGATCATTCTCAGATTTGGATAGAGTATCCAATCGAATTCCTATCTCAGACCAATACAGGTGCGGTCTACTCCATCCTTTTAAAATGCCTCAAACCTAGTTTCAAAGCTGTGTCTGCAAACTTTGTCCTTAAGGACAAGTCTGAGACTTGTTCTCGGAATAGCATTCCACATCATAACGATTGATCAAAGATCCTTTTAGGAAAGTATACAAGGCGTCGATATAAACGGTAAAAATGAAGGAAACAATAGTCTCTGGACTACGAATTGAAGGGTGTTGCCCCAAAATTACTACCTGTTGGCCATCAATGTACTACTCATTAGAATCGATTATCGCTAGCCAGACTACTTAAGTTCACAGTTGTAGCTTTGCTTTCTCGCAGTCCCCGTCTTTACGACGGAAGTAGGCCCAGTGTTACCACTCGACTGTCGCTTAACAGTCTCCCAGCTCAAACTCGAGATTACATGAGACATAGACATATGGTCTGTTAATAGTATAGTCCACTCACACAAATAAATAAACTCATCCTCCGGGATCCGAAACACACATACAACAAATACATACTTCTACAAGACAGTCTTTGCTTTTCAATCAAGGGTCATCGATTATTCGATGTAATTAAGGGATTGTGCCAAATCATGGCCTGGAATGTATGAGATCTCAGAATTTCTGAAAACAATAAAGATTCCCTTTACACCTGTCTCTTGTGTACTTGTTTATATTGTTTGTGAATGCCTATGAATTCCCCGATTCCTCCAAAATAAGCTAATACAAACGAATTTCGTATTATCATCGAAATTCAATTTTAACATTGTGTTTTCCCTTCATCTAGGTCCTGTGACCTAATCAACAGGTTGGACGGTAAAGAACATTATAGTGGTCTATGAGAAGTTTTTAACGATAGTCATTCAATTACCACTATTTTCCTATGGTGTGGTCCACATGAGATTTGAATTTGCCTCATTATTTTTGCTTATGCCTTAAAATAATGATATAAAACGGATGAATGCACATGGATAAAACATGTTTGTGGGACCCACATAGAATTGTGCCAGCAATAACATTGCTACTTGAAGTGTCAATGCACTATTTGTGTATGAACTCACTCAAGAGGGTTTAATTTACAACATATTATTTATAGAATTTCAAAGCACCCACATAGCAACCATCACACACCTTGTTAGGGTATCAAATAACTCCTTAAGTTAAAGTATCAGGCCCAAGAGGTCAGGATGAATCTTAAAAATCAAGCTTGTTACAAAATCGAGCCAAAAGCCCCTCCAAAAAAGAATGTTCTAGTGATTGATAAGACCCGTGGAATCCTTAAGGTAAATCATTGAGAAATACCTTTATCTTTAGCCATAACCCTAATTCCACCTAAACCCTAACCCTAGCCATAGCCGGTTTCTTTATTATAATATATGTTGTTGGAAACGTGTGCAATGCTTGAATTTTGCATGGCCGATCATGGTGCTTATATAAAATTCAATCCATCCATCAACCTAGACACCTTATTTTAACCTGTAAATAATAAAACTCAACACGATGAAAACTTAATGGGCCTATTCATGACTAAAATATCTAAATTCAAATAGTATACCCAATCTAACTTTTTAATAAGAATTATTTTTTGGATTTATGTTCATCCTGTAGGTTATAACCCAATGAACGGGTTGGATGACATGCGAAAACGACCGATGGCCCATAAAAGTTTCTACAATGGGCATTACCATCCCCTCTTGTTATTGTTTTGTGGCCAACTTTAGCTTTCGGCACTAACCCTAAAAAATAATTTCTCAATAGATGAATGAAGCAAATGGCACATATAGTGGTGGGACCTCGGGGGGTGCGTTGTACCTTGCACATACAAGAGGTGTGGTAGATGATGCTAGATGCGGATTGCCTGGGACAGTCCTCCTAGGAAGCCACATGATGTTTGTGAGAAATCCACTCCGTTCATCTGTTTTGCCAAATCATGCTAGACATATGGGCTACAAAATGAGGCAGATCCGAAGCTCAAGTGGGCCATTTGACATGAAAAAAGTGGGTTGGAAAATGCCTACCATCGAAACTTCGTGGATCCATCGTGATGTTTATATGCCATCCGTACGGTTCATAAGGTCATCCCTACTGAGATGAACTGAAAACCCAACAACATGAGCCGGATCCAAAACTTTTGTGGCCCAGGAATGGTGCATGTTCAATCCTCATTGTTTCCTGTTGGGCAGCCCACTTGAGTTTTGGATCTGACTCATTTTTGGGCCCATCTCGTAATATGATCTGGAAAAACAGATGGACGGTTGGATTTCTTACAAACATCACGGTGGGCCCCACCTAGCTTCATTTTGCAGGACGCCGATTCGGAACTGCCCCCACCAGGACCTAGCTAGAGACGGACGGTCTGGCAGGGGCTATGTGGGACCCACATTGATGTATGTGTTTTATCCACGCCGTCCATCCATTTTGAAAGATCATTTTAGGGCATGAGCCCAAAACAGAGGCAGATCGAAGGCTTGAGTGGACCACACCCTAGGAAACAGTGGAGATTGAACGCCTACCACTCAGGGCCACAAAAGTTCTGGATCAATCTGATATTTACGTTTCGACTTCATCCAGGTCCATGTGGCCTTATGAACAGGTTGGATGGAAAATAAACATCATGGTGGGCCCTAGGAAAGTTTCAACGGCGGTCGTCATTGTCACCTCTACTTCCTGTGGTGTGGTCCAATCAAGTCTTCAATTTGCCTTAATTTTGTCATCATAGCCTAAAATGATCTTTCAAAATGGATGGACGGCGTGGATAAAATAAATACATCACGGTGGGCCCCATAGAGCCCCTTCCAGGACCGTCCGTCTCTAGCTACGCCCTGGTAGGCGTTGTACCCAATCCACTCCGCTTTTGCATGCAACCCCCTCTCTCTTCCGAAACAGACACAATGACAGGGGAAGAAAAGGAGAATAAGAAATAAAAAAAAACCCTAGCTCCTTCCTGCATGAAATCGTTCTCCTTCTCTTGAAATTGCCGGATTCTCATTCTCCAAACCCACGCAAGTCTCTCTCTGCACCGTCTATCTGGTGGGCCGTACCCTCGATCGGTCACAGTTCAAGAAAGCGCAAAGGTGCGTTTCCCCTCTTTTTGAAAAATTAGAACGTTGGCCTGTAATTCACTTCTCACCCCAGCCCCATGAAGTTTCCTGGCAATTTTGCCTGAAATAAATGGCTTTTACAGGCGAATTTCTTACCCCAAACACCACCACTTACAGACCTTACAGGCATCTAAACGACCCCTAAAACTTGGAATTCAATCAATGTGTTTTTTTATGCCTGTTGGAGGCATCCAAACGACCCCTAAAACTTGGAATTCAATCAATGTGTTTTTTTATGCCTGTTGGAGGCATCCAAACGACCCCTAAAACTTGGAATTCAATCAATGTGTTTTCGATGCGTGTTGGAGGTATTAGGAATCATGGGCTTTCATAGAAGTCTGAAATTGTAGGATTTGGTGTACTTGGCAATTTCAGCTTCTTTTGTGTATCATGATGGAGATGACTGAATGCTGATCTATTTTCTTTTTCATGTTTTTCACTGACTCTATTTATTATTGAAATTTCGGGCTTGGCTGAAGATGAAAGGTTTGCAATCGTTTTCATACCAAGAAACTGCACATGTTAGGCCCACCTTTTGGTGATCAAAACCTTTCAATGGATGAGAATTGGCCACTAGCTCTAACCCTGCCGGTGATCCAAACCCCCCCTTTTTTTTTTTTTTTTTTTTTTCATTTTAAGGATGAAAGATCCAATCCCCTCTTAAATGTGACAATTGACCAATTTGCAAGTTGCAAATGGGATGTCACTGATCATCTAATAGAGGAGGTATTATGGCACAGCCCATGCCATGAAGGGGTGATGCAACTAGGTCAAGGAAGAAATTAATTGCAATGAGAATCAATGTACCGGATTGAAGTTCAAACTATAAAAGAGAAAAAAAATGCAAGACCGTGGAATGCTATGCAGATGAATGGACTGATTGTAAAAAAATGCCCCGCCCCCCCCCCCCCCCCCCCCCCGTGGTGTTGGTTAGTACAAGAGAAACACCGTTTCTTTTTGTCGAGCATCATCTCACTTTCGAATGCCATGCAGAGGACATATTTTTCTTTCTGTGCGCTGCAGCAGAAAGGGTATGTGTCAAAATGGTTTGTTTCTCGGGGTCTGTTCATTGGATAGTTGCCATGAACAGTTTGTTGGATATGTTCCCATTCGAGGATCTGACCGTTGCCTTTTCTGCTGCCTTTTGAGATCACCAATTGGATGGCTATGATTGTGTAATGTGAACATTCCCCAGCATGGATCCTCTGAATCTATTTATTTCTCATAGTGTTCTGCCACACTCCCTGATTTCTTTAAAGCACACAGGCTAATCAAGTCTATGTGATGTGAACCACGTTGATTTCTCTTGAATTTTAAGATAGTATATGGTTAAGCTTTATTCGTCTAGTTGATTGTTTACAACAAGGTATTCCATAACGGTAACGGTGTCCATAACGGCCACCACCGTTACCTTAACAAATACGGGCTGTAACGGCCATTGCGGCCCCCATAATGGCTGTTATGGTCTCTCTCTTTTTTTTTAAATTAAAAAAATCTGAAAAACCTGTATTGGCACTGTAATGGACCATTATGGGGTCGTTATAGCCTTTACAGGGGGTGTAACAGGCGGTTACAGCCTTTACTGGGAGTGTAATGGGCCGTTTCGGGGACTGTACTAGCTGTTACGGGTCATTCTTTATGGCTGTTGTACAACCCCATAACGTGTAACGGTTGCCACCGTTACCTTTAAGTAGCGGCCTTTACGGTCCCGTAACAGCTGTTACAGCGCACCATGATTTACAATTGCATATTATTGCTGTTAGTGATATCTTCGTTTAGTGATTTTTTATTTTTCCATTATGGTATATTTCTTTTGATATAGAGTATTAGGTTGACACAACTGGAATCTTCTTGAAGGGTGCTGGGGTTCCCATCGATGGGTGCTCCCAAACAGAAATGGACGTCAGAGGAAGAATCTGCCCTTAAAGCTGGAGTGGTTAAGCATGGGGCAGGCAAATGGCGCACGATACTAAAAGACCCAGAGTTCAGTGGCGTCTTGTCTTTGCGCTCAAATGTGGATCTCAAGGTATCATCTCCTCAACCTTACCTAATAAAAAAATAATTTCTTTTTTGTTTAATGTGGATGTTGAATACTCCTGATAGGGTTAGAAGATATTACGTAATTCAATATCATGCTTTGAAATTGCATGGATTTGGTTGAAATAATAAGCAGCTGAATTCTTTGTATAAATAGGATACATTCTTTTAAAACTTACAAACACTTGGCTGATGGATTAGGTTCTGTAATGTGCATTGATGTATAAAGTTCCACCTATGAACAGGACAAGTGGCGGAACATGAGTGTGACAGCAAATGGATGGGGATCTCGGGAGAAGGCTAGGTTGGCTTTGAAAAGGAGCCAACAGATTCCTAGGCCTGATGATAACCCTATGGCCCTTAGTACAGTGGATGGGAGCCTTGATGAAGAAATCGTGGATGCTAAGCCGCTGGCAATCTCGAATGAGACATTGCAGATTTCTGGCCCTAAGAGATCGATTTCAAGGTTAGGGTCATTTTCTCACGATTCAATGTTAGAGCTAGATTAGTGTTTGGTGTCCCTGATGTTGAACTTGTAGAATGCAGCATTTCATGGCATTTTTTTGCAGCAATGGACTATCAATGATCATCATGTCTTATAGCATTTCTTTCCCGAGTGAACCTGAATAAATTCAAGTTGCGTCACAACTGTTTCCTAGGGGAATTAAACAATTAATTGAATTGTCAAATTTGAATTTTGAATCAGATAGCTTTTGATTTTGACAACACCACAATTAATGAACTTGTGCTTGTTGTCATCTCCTTTAATTAATGCAAATAGATATGTAATAGGATTCTGTGCCACATCTTGGGTCTGTTATTTTGATTAATTTGCTTTTAGCATGATCACTTGCATGTTGTCATGAAGTTCCTTTTGGATGTAGGCTGGACAGTAGGCTTGACAATCTCATAATGGAAGCCATAACCAATTTGAAGGAGCCGAGCGGGTCTAACAAAACAGCAATTGCTATATATATAGAGGTACTATTGCATGCCTTGAAACAAAACAGTATTGTAGGACAAATGTTTAATCTTGTCTTCAAGAAATAGAAATTGAACTGTTCAATTCTTTTGTTGGTTTCTGCTTTTGATTCTTGTGATGCTGTTTTGCTTCTACGCAAATTAGTATTATTGTTTACATCAGGTTTCTTAAGCCTGAGGTACTGTGCACCAGATTCCTGTAATTGTATTTCAGTACTCTTATCTTTGGCGCACACCATGCACACTTTAGGTATCCATTTAAGTTCTGTGCGACTTGAAGAAAATATTTATTGCTGTTACAATCAGGCATAAACTGTACTTATGAAGGTAAATCAAGTAGGTCTGGATCCTTGGTAGTCCACAAGATTTTTATGTTATATTTGTAGCTGTAGGTTTCCACGTGCCGAGTTTGCCATGTGTAGGAAACTACAAAGCAAGTCACTGATAAGTCGAAGTGAAAGAAGGTGACAATCATAGTCTAGCCCCGATTAAAGCATCATAAGTATGTTCTGTGTGTGTAGGAAAACTAGAAAGCAAGTCTACCCCCCCCCCCCCCCCTCTTTTCATCATAAGTATGTTCTGCAAGACTCTGTAGCATTTAGTATTCACTTCTCAAATTCTTTAAGTTCTTTCCACAAGTCAAATGTAGTTCTTCTTATGGTCTAACTGAAAGAATGGCGGAACAGGATTCATGTAGCCGCCGACCCCAATTAATTGGGATAAGGCTTAGATGATGATGATGATAATCTGAAAGCAGTTCTAAGGTCTAACCTTGTCAGCTTTGATTATTGTAGGACCAGTACTGGACACTGCCGAATTTTAAGAGGCTCTTGTCTGCGAAATTGAAGGCTTTGACAGCAAGTGGGAAACTGATTAAGGTAATGGATTTATTTTTTATTTTTTTCTTTGAATGATTGTATTACACTGAACTCGTGGCAGGCAGGCCATTTGGAGGCTTGGTTATGACTGGTTCTTTGAGATCTCAGGGATATGGCCGTCAATGTTACTGATCCTTGTCGATGGTGGGTCACAGATTGATCGTGAAGGAGTTTCTCTTAATACCATTCATTGAACTAACTGTGGTTATCATATCATGGACATTGTTGAGGCCTTTGATGAGATTTTAGGAATCTTGAATGGATTGAATACATTTTCTGAAGGGAACCATTTTAGGAACTTTGTCTTTGTAGATCAGAATCCTCTTGTGAGGTTCTAAAGGAGGAGCAGGACTCAGGAGTGCTAGCAAGATTCCAGGATGGGAAATGGCACCTCAGATAGAATTCGTTGCTATTCTAGCCTCTGAAATGGTTTTTTTTTTGGATCTTCAGGATATTATGCTCCTTTGAAAACTTGTAGATTCTACGAATGCACGAGTTTTGGCAGTTCTGTACTTGGGCTAGTGGTGAGGAAGTAACTTTCATATTGGATTCTTCCAAGAGAGAGAGACTCCGATTGCAGTTACATTTCTTTTAGGCAATCTTTAAAGTAATGTAGTTACCATTTAGAGCCGAGTCCCAGACCCTCGGTATCAATGCCATGGAAGGCTATTGCCGTTTGGTTATTTGCACATAATTAAATGGATAATTGCATTCAACTTTTAGTGCATCCAAACCTTTAGCTGTTTGTTTTGTCTCAGTCACCTAAACATTTTCTCCTTTCTTCCCAATATATGGGGTGGTCAGATACGATTTGCTATTCCTTGTATGTTTCAGAATCTTGGAGTTAGGTCTTCTTGCTATTTTGGCAGGTAAAGCGCAAGTACCGGATTGCACCTGTTTCTGCCTTTTCAGAAGGGAGAAGCTCTGGGATACTTCTCCTGGAGGGAAGGCCGAGGGATTCTCTCCGGGTAGAAAAGGAAGATTTCAGGCTTCTTACTAAATTTCAAATTGACTCGGAGCTAGCAAAGATGAGGACTATGACTGCACAGGAGGCAGCAGCAGCTGCTGCTCAAGCAGTTGCGGAGGCAGAAGTTGCCATGGCGGAAGCAGAAGAAGCGGCGAGGGAAGCAGAGGCGGCAGAGGCTGATGCAGAAGCAGCACAAGCTTTTGCTGAAGCGGCAATGATGACGCTGAAAAGCAGAAACACGTCGAAGCTGGTAAGGAACATGCTTTGAGATTTTATAGTTTGTTTCCGTTTTTCTAGGCACATGTATGGTTGCATTGATCTTCTGCTTCGAATGCAGTGCACAGCCCTTGCATCAGAACCTTATGATTCCTATATGCATTGGATCTCATTTGACTCATTTTCCAATTATGATTTTTGTTTCTGCATCAGCCGCTTGTGGTGACTCATCAATCGTGTTGGATGGGAGGATCAGCAATGAACTTTGTGCCATGAAATGGAGTTTTTCTTTCTTTCTTTCCCCTTTTAGTAAGAATATGAGTCGAAAAATGAATTAGTTAAGATTGATGGCAGAGAAGTACCTCAAAATGACAACATCTGGGTTGTTGGGTCAATAATTCTGAAGCTCTGAGAGATTGAGAAAAGGATGTTGCTCATAGAATTAGAGCTGGGTGGATGAAAGTTGAGATGTGCCTCTGGAGTTTTATGTGATTGACGCAAACCAATCAAACAGAAGGGGATATTTTATAGGATATCTGTAAGACTGTCCATGCTTTGTGTGGCAGAATGTTGGGCAGTCAAGGAATGACACCTTCATAGAATGTTCATAGAATAGGCGTGCAGCTGAAATGAGGGCATTGAGTGGCAAGACAAGGATATTACTAGAAGTGAATGAGTGAACTCAGGAGTAGCCCCAATCGGTAATAAGATAAGGGAAAATAGTCATTTGATGGTTTGGCCATGTGTATTGGAGACCAAGAACTGCACAATTAGGAGTGATTAGGTTCAAGTTGAAGGCTATAGAAGGGGAAAGGGAAGGCCCAAGAGGACGTAGGCGGAGGTAGTAAGAAGAGATTTGATGACCTATTGTTTAACTGAGGATATGGTCCTTGATAGAGTGGAATGGTGGAACGGGATTCGTGTACCCAGCCCAAATTAGTGTATTCAAATTTCAAAAACCAAAATCCAGACCATGTTTGAGATTTCAGGTGATATCTCTACATGCACGGACATTAGTTGTCTTTTTCAGTTTATCTTTTTCTTTTTCATATGATGGTATATTTGAAAGGGAAATATATAATGTTTGATCCCACATTTCTGTAGGGCCTGCATTTTGGTGATCCAAACTATTCACATTGTGATCCCTTTGGTGGACGGGAGATGCATCTACATTCCCCATCAGGACCCAATTGTCTGTTTCGACCCTGATGTATATGAAACGTTGGTTGTGATTGTCCATTTTGCTTAGATGGTTGGGACCACCTGATAACGAAGATACTAGGACATGGCCCATCTAGGTCATACGAGATCAATGGCTTATCTAAGCTAAAGGTGAATAGATAGACTTTGATGGTTTGGCCATGTGTATTGTAGACCAAGAAGTGCACAATTAGGAGTGATTTGGTTCAAGATGAAGGCTATAGAAAGGTAAAGGAAGGCCCAAGAGGACATGGGGTGGAGGTAATAAGAAGAGATTTGAAAACTATGGGATTCTTATACCTGACCCCAATTAGTGTGTTCCAATTTCAAAAACTAAAATCTAGACCTTTTCTGAGATTTCCGGTGATATCTCTACACACACGAACATTTGTCATCTTTTTCAGTTTTATCTTTTTCTTTTTCATACAATGGTATATTTGAAGAGGAAATATGAAAATGTTCAATCCTTTGGTGATCCTAACTGTTCACATTATGGTCCTTATGGTGGATGGGAGACCCAATTGTCTGTTTTGTCCCTGATGGATACGAAGCATTGGTTGTGATTATCCATTTTGCTTAGGTGGGTGGGATACTGGGATCACCTGATATCATTGATACGAGGACGTGGACCCATCTAGATCCTACGAGATCAATGGCTTAACTTAGCTAAGGGTGGGCCCTGCCCGTACCATTGCTGAATTGGATGAAAAATGCCTCCTCATCCTCTTGATCATCTCATGATATCCCCATACTCAAAATTCTTTTTGCTTTCTGAATCATTGGTCTTCTGGCCCACTATGAATGCTCATGAACATTGTCACATTCTGTAAGATCAATAAATATCTCAGTCACATTTATATAGCTATGGCTTAACAGATTGGGCTTATTCAATGCTTCTCTTGGTTTCTGACATATGGGCATCTTTGGCAAATTTGTGCAGATGGTTCCAGGTTGATGGAAATCCGACAGCCCAATTCTTTCCATTAACTGATGAATGGTTGTGTTCTCTCGATGCTAAACTGATTTCCAGGCGCTTCTTCCTTTCATCAACTTGTTGTAAATATGGTAAGGCTTGTATAGCTCTAATAAAAATGCAGGATCCTTCCGTCCTGACAACAGCAAGAGCTTTGGTCGGATTTTACCTGGCGGTTCTCAAAAATCATGACTCGGCATCAGATGATTCCGTTTTCTGTAGAAACCATGAATTGTACTTTAGCTTTCAGATCACAGCTGATGATGGTATAGGGCCCGTTTGGATCCGAAAATTCTAGTTTTTAGGCTTTAGGAAACAGTGTAGAGGTATTTTGGCAACTGAAATGGGTGCACCTCTCAGCTCCCCACCATATCTGTTGTTTGATATAGAAGTTGAATCAAGAGAAGAAAATGAGCCTTTGTGTCTGTGAGAGACTATTTTCTTAGTAGCATTCCCGAGGAAAGTATGCAGTGGGACCTGCTGATATTCTTGTTATTATAAGACTTTCGCTTTGCCAGATGCTCGAGTGCACATTCTGTCGGACCTGACGGACTTGAGCCCCCATGCCATTATGGCCAACAGGCTCACCCAGTGGGTCCATGCTGTTTTGCGCATGCGCTGGGCCCCAAATTTCAGGCTGGTCTGCTAGTTAGTGGGACAAGATAGGCGAAAGAATGGATGGTTAGAAAATTAAAATATTAAAATAAAAAAGATGCCTTCAAGAGTATCTGTTTGACTTGGCTGCGACCCGGAACCAGCTATGTGGGTGCGACCCTGACCATAGGGCCCACCTCGATTGTATATCCACGCCATCCATCTGTTTTTCCAGATTATTTTAAGGTGTCATACCAAAAATGAAGAAGGTATAATTTTTAAGTGGTTTGCTGTTTTTATTTCAGGGCGTGGTCCCAAAATTGAAGAAGACACAATTTTCAAGTGGTCGTTGAATGCCCAACATTAAAAACTTCGAAGGGTCCACCGTAATTTTTGTTGACGAACCAACCTGTTGATAAGGTCAAGTAAACCAAGATGAAAGGAAAAAAACAAATATCAGCTTGATCCAAAAACTTGTTTCCCAAAAAACACTTTCAATGGTCAATAACCACTGTTTCCTATGATGTCGTCCACCTGAAATTTGTATCTACCTCGTTTTTAGGACCAGGCAAAAAAATAATTTTGCATAGCATATGGACGGCGTGGATATAAAATGCATGCATCGAGGTGGACCCTATGGTCAGGGTTGCACCCACATGGCTGGTTCGGGGTTGCAGCCAAGTCACTCTATCTGCACTGTCAGGCTGCCTGCTGACCAGCTTGGATAATGCACACATGTGAGCTCGCTAGTTTTCCACATATGCTTAGAAGAACTGGAACGTGGAGCTAGGTAGGGGCCACCATGATCTTTGCGAGAAATCCACCCTGTCCATCTGTTTTGCGATCTCATTTTAGGACATGCGACCAAAAAACTAAGGAAAGAAATGCCTACTGTTGAAACCTTCCTAGGCTCCACCTTGACATTTATTTGCCATCCAAACAGCTTATAATGTCATTCCCACTGGCATGAACTGAAAACACAAATATTAGCCTGCACAAAATTTTTGTGGCCATGCGAATGTTTCAATGGTGGGTTACTGTTTCCTCTCATGTGGCCCACTTGAATCTTGTATCCAGATCATTTTTGGTTGCATGTTCTAAAATAAGCTCTTAAAACAGATGGACATGGTGGAATTTATCACAAACATCACAGTGGGCCCCACCTAGCTTCCCGCTGGCATGAACTGAAAACACAAATATTAGCATGCACAAAATTTTTGTGGCCATGCGAATGTTTCAATGGTGGGTTACTGTTTCCTCTCTTGTGGCCCACTTGAATCTTGTATCCAGATCATTTTTGGTTGCATGTTCTAAAATAAGCTCTTAAAACAGATGGACGTGGTGGATTTATCACAAACATCACAGTGGGCCCTACCTAGCTTCCCGCGCATTTGCAGGAAATTGAGGAAATGCAAGTGGGTGTTGCCTTTGTTCAATTGTTCATATAAATTATGGGTGTGTTTGGGTTAGATAAAAGCTTAGGTTTACCAAGGAATTTTAAAATGCTAAAAGAATGTTTTGTATCTGACATTTTCTTTAATATAAAATGAGAAAAACTCTACCTTTTTTTCCCCCAAAACTGATTAAATCTTTTAGTACGAAAGATTATTAGCAGAAAAAGATGTTTCTTTCTAATGTGACGTTTTAAATAGTAAAATCCCTAGGGAAAGAGGGATTTTTTTCCCTTCAAAATTCCAGCAAAAGAAATGACAAGAAACGATAATTTTTCGTGGCAAAACAAATAGGTGTAAATGGTTTCCTATTCCTACAGAATGCGATGTTAAGTTCTGGTTGTTGGGATATAAGCAATCGGCCCTCGCAGCGAAAGTGAGCTAGGAGCAATCAAATGAGGAACAAACACAATGCAATTAACCAAACAAATCAATACACCCAAGAAGCAAATCGAATTTTATGTGGAAAAACCCCTCACGGGTAAAAAAACCACCGCACAAAGTAACGCCAATCCACTATAAATCAGAAGTTACAAGAGCATGAAGAAAACTTACACCGAATTCAAGCCCACAAGAGAAATCCCAAGCTTTCTAAGAGGAAAACCAACATAGCACTTCCTCTAAAGTTCTTTCTCTCATCTTAGAACTTTCTTTCTCTCAACCCTTGCACATCTAGGATACCCTAATTACGGTTTACAACAACTTATATAACAATAAATTCGAATTAAAAACATCTTACATAAAAAACCGCGCAAGATCACGAAAAAACTGCGCCACCGACTTTGCAGTCTGCGCACGGTCGAGCGCCCGACAGATCCAAAATCTGTCCAGAGAATTCCAGCAGTAAATCCAGCCAATTTCATGCGCCCGCCCAAACCTCATCGGGCGCTGCCATCCACTGGGCATCTAACCAACAATGGTAGGGCTCCTACAGCCCAGAAACAATTAAGCAAAAACAGACTTCCAGAAAGTCAACCCGGGTGACCTTGGTTGAGCTTCCGACACCCCCTAATATCCAAGATTGAAGGCAAAACTTCAATAATCTCTACCGTGACTTCAATCTTCAATTGCTCAACTGCTTCAAAATTACATCCTTTATCTCTACTTCGTCTCCTTCATAGTACCATCGCTTCTCGTGCCCCATCGACTCATCCTTACACCTTTACCACCCGCTCGCTCATGTGGCCCTTGCGCACACGCCACACACGAGCAACCGTGGATACCGCAAATGTCGCAGCTCCACCGTGAATAATGCTCCCGAGCACCTTGTAAAGACTGTCTCACCTCCGTGCCTTTATAATCACGAGTGCTCCCTTTGTCACTTTACAATACCGATCACAGCCGATGAACTTGCACCCTTTCGCCTCGGAGTGCACAAAGAGATATATCTCAAGGACATGCTTCACACTTTCAAGCATTTGTTCGACCCCATCGAACATCGCACTGAACCAATACCCAATACCTTGCAGGCGTAGCCATCACCCATAACCACTGATCCACCATCATACGCTCTGTATGTTATGAATGAACTCCGGTTAGGACATACGTAACATGATGCACCTGAATTCAAGAGCCACTCTCCACCGAGAGACCCTATACCGGATACAGTCAATACATCACAAACATCACCACCATCCTCTACGGTATTGACCCCTTTAGAAGAATCTTCAAATTTCTCCTGTCTTTTCCCGATATTCGAACCATCCATCTTCGCATGCCATTATTCCCCACAATTTCAGCATCTCACATTGCTCTTCCACTTGCTCTTGGATTTAGATCTTGATGACGAAGATTCCCTACCCCGCTCAGAATTCCTCCCCCTCATAACAGTGCCTCATCCGTAGAAGGACACACGCCGCCGCTTTTTTCTTTCTCATCGCCTTCGCTTGAAGGACTGAGATAACGGTTTCCACGCTAATGGTCTCCCTACCTGCACACAACAAGTCCTTAAGCGATTTTGGAAGAGAATTCAACAGGATAAATGCTTGATCCTTGTCTTTCATCGATTCATCTATATCCATCAACTTACAAATAAGCCTATTGAAATTGCTGATGTGGCTCTCAATATCGGGCCCCTCTATCATCCTCTAAATTATACAATTGAAGCTTCAAATATATGCGAATTTTCAGATATTTCTTTACGTAAATATTCTCCAACTTCGCCCATGTTCTAGCCGCAGTTTTCTCTTTTATGACGTTGTATATGACTTCATTTGCTAGGCACAATTGGATTGAGACATTGACTTTTCGTCGATCTTTCTACTCTTCTTCTTTCATAGCCTTCGGTTGCTTTCCAAGGAGCGCATCCTTGCAACCTTTGCTAAACTAGAAGGCATTTCATCTTCACATTCGAAAGTTCAAAATTATTTTTTCCTGAATACTTCTCTATGTCGAATCTCTTGCTTGAAGACGCTATTGACGCCTCATCTCAGATTCTGATCTACCTCCCAACGCTCGCTCTGATATCAGTTTGTTGGGATATAAGCGATCGGCCTCGCAGCAGAAGCGAGCGAGGAGCAATCAAACGAGAAACAAATACAATGCAATCAACCAAACAAAATCAACACACCCAATAAGCAAACCGAATTTTATGTGGAAAAATCCCTCACGAGTAAAAAACTATAGCACAAAGCGACACCAATTCACCATGAATCAGAAGTTACAAGAGCATGAATAAAACTTACACCAAATTCAAGCCCACAAGAGAAATCCCAAGCTCTCCAAGAGGAAAACCAACGTAGCCCTTCCTCTAAAGCTCTTTCTCTCACCCTAGAACTCTCTTTCTCAACTCTTACACATCTAGGATATCCTAATTATAGTTTACAGCCTATATAGAAATAAACTCGAATTAGAAACATCTTATGCAAGAAACCGCGCAAGATCATGAAAAAATTGCGCCTCCGACTTTACAGTCCGCACATGGTTGGGCACCTGGCCTAAACCCGTCGGGCGCCCGACAGATCCAAAATCTGTCCAAAGAGTTTCAGCGGCAAATCCAGCCAATTTTGGGCGCCCGAGCCATCCATCGGGCATCTGACCAATGATGGTTGGGCCCCCTACAACCCACAAACGGTTTAGCGAAAACAAACTTTTAGAAAGCCAACTCGGGTGACCTTGGTCGGGTGCCTGACCCGAACCCATTGGGTGCCTGACACCCCCATGTGTCCAAGATTGAAGGCAAAACCCCAACACTGGCTCATGATACTTCTTGAATCCTTGAGAACAATAATGATGTGGAATCTTCAAAAACAATAATTGTAGGCATTGCAAAATGGACTTCTCGGGTCTTAAAAGCGCATTGCACCAAATTCACTTACCCATATTGCACTCAAATTGGAGGTGTGGTGATGCCTGTGATTGTGGGTATTGTTTGGGTGGGCCCGCTCTGGGTGGATCAGTTTTTTGTAGGTGACAAGAGAATCCTGCATATCCTGTTTTTGGGCATATTCATCCAATGTAATTGCTGCCAACCTTCTTCATTCGACGGACCATTTGTGCTCGGGTCCTTATTGGTCGTGCGCAAGCTTTCTAGACCATGGGGGGGCAGGTGTGGCATGTGCAACGCACGGTGGGAGAGGAAGAGGTCCGTGGAGGAACCGTTGTAAAATGGGAGTTATTGATGCTCGAGTAGAGCCGAATACTTAATAGGAATTGCTCACGCATCAACTACTAGCTATGGGTCATTTTCAATGATCAAGACAGTCCACGCGTAAGTTTGTGGGTGGAAATTTTGTAAAATAATTCTCAAATTGAAGTATTTCAACTCTTTGATTATACAAAAGTCGTCGAGAATGCCCAAATTCAAAGCAAGTTCATTGATAAGATGATTAAAATTGTCCCATCTAAGGTAAATGTTGCTTTGTAAAGGGTTTGGATCATTGAAAGGTAATCCCAGTCCAAATGTTGAAGCCTTAAAGCATCCTATTGCAATAACTCATCAAGACATATTTTCGCAATTACTTTGATGTTGGTGTGGGTCATATATATGCAAGATGTGCAGGCTATTTACATCAACATTTAAATGACACATTGTTTCCTAAGGGTCCAAATACCTTTAGATTATCTACTTGCCCTTACCTTTGGTTTAAATCTCTAGCCATGTCTAAAATACTACTTTGATGAGTCGACATAGATTCAAAGGAGAACCCCCTTTGTCATGTGTCGAGGTTGGAGATAGGTGTGTCTGTCTCTCTCTATGCATGCCGGAGCCGAAAAGGAAAAGAAAAACATACTTGCAGGAATCAAAAGCTTTGTGGGGCCCATTGTGATGTCCATGTGGAATCTACTTAGGGTTGTTAATGGCCTTAGCTAACCTGTCAAGTTTTCAGGCTTGGTCCGCTTCGAACTAGGCCTGGGTTGAAATAGTTGGTTAAAAGTAAAATAGTGAGTGGTCCAAATTCATAAGAAAGAAAATGGTTAATGTTTGTAAATACCCCACCCCCAACAAATTATGCATGTGTCTTGAATCAGAATAGATGACTTGAGAGTTTGGAACCCATTGAAAGTCTACCCATCCAGTGTAAAACCCAAATCCATAATAAGGCCCAAGGTTCTATAAAATCACTACACTCTACATAAAAAAAAAATGGAGGAAGAATTCATAGAGGCAACAATAATATTGTTGCCAACGTCTATTTTGGCAATTTGAGACCATAAGCCTCAAGCTAATGTGATTAAATGAACAAAAAACCTTCATGAGCAACAATAATATTGCCACCCAAATTTATTTTTCAGCAATTTGACCGCAGAGGGTCACCTTGGGGGTGGTTGGGTGTAAAAATGCAAAATTTATTATTGTCGCTTGAATCTTTGTAGATATGAAAAGATCCCTCCCAAGATCTTTCAAATAGTTGTGAAGAGAGGTCTTCTATGAGAGTGATAATAATATTGCTACCTAAGGGTAAAACAAATTTTTTACTCTTTCGAAATAGTGAAATTATATGTTTTACCACTTGTTAAAGCAAATTTGTAATACCACGTGTTCCCTAGCCGATCATATCATTTCATATGGCATTTTACCTTTCAAATTACTACTTATTACGAAAAAATAAAATAAAATAAGGCCATCCTCTATAAATAGAAGCCCGCCCCTTTCATTTAAACAACGACAAGCAATTTTCAACCCAAAGAGAGAGTGAGGGCGAGTGTAGAGATTGAGAGCGAGAGTAGAGAGAAGATAAATATCAAAAGAGAGGGAGTGGGTGACCATTCAAGCCATCCACTTCATCCAAGCCTTTCAACTTACCCTATACAAGCATCCAAGCCATCTCTATAATGCAAGCATCCAAGCTATATCTCCATGGTTCAAGATCGATGGAGTAAGGTCGAGGTCGAGATCTGAAATCTACAATTATCTCATTTTAAGAAGAGTGTCGTAGCTCTCATTTCCTTCTCTCACATCTCCATAAGCACAAGTGATCACTTGACCATCCATTTATTTTCTGTCTTTATATTTACATATCTTCCCTCTAATACACCCCCTCCTTATAGTTTAAGCAACTTCTGATTTTATGTTTTACACCTTGTTGGACATTCGGATCTTAGTGTATCAGAAGTCAATTGTTACTTGAACACACCTATTTTTTATTATTTCACTAGCACCTTATATTTGACATTTTCTCCTATGCAATTATTGTCTCCTTGGACCTAAACTAGGCGAAAGATCCCAATCTCCTTGGTGTAGGTTTGGGTTAAGTAGTGGTTTACTAATTGGTTATTTATGTTGTCAATAACTAGCTAGTCAATTAATGTAAAGTCACCCATAACCATAAAAATTTCAAAATTTCTAAAATTTTGTAAAGAAGAGATCAACACAAATGCGAGCGAAGAAGGATGCCTAACTTCTTTCTTTTTGTGGCTGGGGCCCTTATCTAAAATTCTTGGCCACATATCATATCTAGGAATCATCTTAGCCAAGAGATCTCCCTAAGGTAGTTCTACGGGTCTAACCAACCATAGATTATCAGCTTATATCAGCTAATGGTGACTCTAAGTCTTACACACATCTCCAAGCAATCATACACACCACACAACCGCACAAGTTGCACCAACCCCTTAATGCATGCACGCTAGCATGAAAGATAATATTACGCTCTCATTGCAATTAGTGCAATTTCTTGATTATTCTCCACTTGGAATTAGGTTAGAGATTTGAACAATGTGGATCACCTTATCACCATGTCATGTGTACATTTGAAGAGTCACCACCATCTTTTAAATGGTGCAAACATAACATATTGGTCTTGCACTTTATACCCTCTCACCAACATTGATTTGGTGAGGCCATGACTATGGGCCCACCTTAATGTATGTGTTGTATATCAGTTTTGCCTATTTGTGTTTGCCATCCCATTTTAGGGTAAGAGCCTAAAAAATTAAAGTAAATCCAAATCTCAAGTGGACCAAACCACAAAAAACAGTAGTGATTGAACAATCACCATTAGAAACTTTATAGGGCTGACCTTAATGTTTATTTGCCATCCAACCTAAACTCGGATTCGCTTGTGACGCCAACCCACATAAGGGGTGGAAAAGCTCTGTGGGCACCATCATGAGGTATGTGTCTTATCCATGCCGTCCATCCATTTTGCCAGCTCATTTGGAGAGCTCAAGTGGGTCACATCATAGGAAAACAATGGGTATTGAACCCCCACCGTTAAAAACTTCTTGGGGCCACAAAAAGCTTTGGATCAAGCTGATATTTCAGGTTTATGTGATTTTTAATGGTAGGCATTCAATCACCAATGATTTCTATGGTGTGGTCCATTTGAGATCTGAATCGCCTTCATTTTAGGTTCCATGCCTTCAAATGATGTGGCAAAACGTATGGACGGATTGGATATAAAACATACACATCAAAATGTGGGCCATGGTCATGGCCTCACCGGAGTCGGTGTTTGCCCAACCTCACCGAATCTGTGCTACTTCCACTGGGGACATTATACGGCAGAGCTGGAAGAGTGGAATATGGTAGAGCCATCTATATATTACACGTGGAAAAGCTATCCATCAATCTGAACTGTCCATACAGTGGGACGTTTTATGGATGGACGATATTTCTAAAATCAATTCTCTTCGGAAGATCACATCCGTTGTTTATCCTCATTCTCCAGTACTTCATTTTGACCATTAGCTGATTTTCCTCTCCAACGGTCGATTTAAATGCCACTATTTAGAAGGATAGGATCATCCAATGTACGTGCATATCGAATCAGTTTCCATCCATAGCGGGGCCCGATAGATGGACAGTCCTGATTGAAAGATAACCCTCGCACGTGCTATGTAGCAATATGGATCTACTCTAATTACTGTTCTTCTGGGTGTACCGTGAGTTGATTAGTGCGGCCCTGGCCACACCCAAGACGGTGCGGCCCTTACCGTGGGGCCCACATTGATGTATTTATTCTATATCCACTCCGTCCATCCGTTTTTATATATCATTTCATGACATGATACCAATAATCAAGCATATCCAAATCTCAGGTGGACCATACTATTAGAAACAGTGTTGATTAAACGCCCTATCATTAAAAACTTCCTATGGTCCACATCATGTTTTTTTTCCATCCAACCCATTTATAAGGTCACATAAACATAGATAAAGGGAAAAAAATAAATATAATACAAAACCTTTGTGGCCCATTATAAGTTGTTAATGGGTAATCACCATTGTTTCCTATGGTTTGGTCTACTTGAATTTGGATCTTTTTCATTTTTGGAATCATGCTATAAAATGATCTGGAAAAGTGGATGGACGGCGCGGATGTAGAATATATATATCAAAGTGGGCCCCACTGTTAAGGATCGCACCGTGGTGGGTGAGGCCGGGGCCGCACTCCTATTCCTTCCTCATCGCGCCGCTTGCCCGACTGCCCTTGCATACACAACAGCGGCAGCGGCAGCAGCAGCTGAGAGAGAGAGAGAGAGAGAGAGAGGAGAGGGATTCTGGAGAAGATGAGTGTATGGAATTACGTGGTGACGGCACACAAGCCGACGAACGTCACGCATTCCTGCGTTGGGAATTTCACCAGCCCTCAGGAACTCAACCTCATCATTGCGTATGCTCTCTCTCTCTCTCTCTCTCTCTCTCTCGATTGATTAGGGTTTCTTTATTTCAGTTCAGTTTTTTTGGCTCGAAAATGCTTGTTTTGAGTTCTGAATCGACATTTTTCTTTCACAAAATGAGGAGATTTTTATTTTTATTTTTAATTTATTTTAGAAACTTTTGTGTGTTTTATTGAATTGATTTGTCTCTCTCTCCGTCCTGATTGGAAATGCCTATTTAATTTGCTTGTTTTCTGCTGAAAAATCGTTTTTTGTTTTATTTTATACTTTGCTTATTTTCACGAGTAATGCATTTTTCAGTTTTCTGATGTGGGGTCGGCTCTTTTTTTAATTCATTTTTTATTTCAGTAAATGCACACGTATTGAGATTCATCTACTCACTCCGCAGGGACTACAGGTACTCTAGCTCCTTTATTTAATTACCTTCCTTTTTTCCTCATTTAAATAAATTATGATTATTTTGCAGACAATTTACTGGTTGAGTTGTTAGATATGGATTCCTAACAGAAATTCTTTGAGAAGTTTCTGAAAACAACAAAAAATCTGTGTTCCTCAATGAGGTTTTAGAAAATGGCATTACGATCTTATAACAGCCAACTGGCATTATCTTTTAAGTAACAATGACGATGACGTTGAAATGGAAGATGGAAGAATGTAAAACACCGTGCCCACAATAAAATAATGGATGCTATACTGAAAAATGGCACTGCACACATGTAACTAAGAGATTTTTGGATAATGGGCAGGTGTAAGAAAGTAACAGCCACTGTATAACAGGCATGTTTTGCTATATATAGGCAAATTGGCTTTTCTCATTGTAACATTCATTATGGTATTTCTTGAAACCTTTTTTTGTTGCAATAATCACATATTTATACTGGATTTCTAAAGTCTAAATCCTACTTGAGTTCAGGACTGAGTTAGAATTAAGAATCTATGTAGAAGTTCACAATGTGGATACTGTGTGGGTTGCAACTGGTCTGGGTTGGGTCCACTTTTCAGGCATTTAGGAGCTCCAACCGCAGTCTGCAGAAAGGTGAATTTCCAAACAGTTAGGTTTAGAGCATGCTGTTGGAGACAACTCTGCCGACACGATGGGACATATATACCGTCAGGCAAGACATTGGGCAGGTCATGCTTGAGTGGTTGGTTGCACAAACTAGCAATGGGCCCACTGATACAAATCTGCCCACACATGGCTTTAATATTTAAGCGGATGATGCCAATATGATATAGATTGGAGTATGCTTGTTCATCACATTGGGCATTATCCTTCCATTTATTGCTATATATAGAAAAGTTGTATACATCCTGACTACATGCAGCATGAACAAGTGTTCCTCGATGTGTGCAGGACTGTAACTTTCTACCAGGTGTACCTTGGATGCACAACATAGGCTAGTAGTTGGATGTATGCATTATGTGTTAGATGGAATTGTGGAGGTGAGGGTGGAAGTTGGCCTGGGGATAAGGTGGTGGAACCTAAAGGGGGGCATGTTTGTGCCACTTTGGAGAGGAAGTGATAGTAGAAGGCAAGTGGAATTTGAAAGTCAAGGCTAGGAAGATGTGGAGTGTAGAGTTAACTGGCTAAATAAAAGGAGTAGCAAATGAAGTGCTTCGGGAATCCATAGGACAAAACCACATATATAAAGAAACATGAAATCATGGGGTAAATGTGGCCATTAGCAAAGAAAAAAAAAAGGGTCCTACTGTAAGGATTGAAAAATAATTGGTAAGGAAGATCTTCGGAGATATAAAAATGCTTAGAAGTGAAGAAAGTAGTAAGACCTTCTTGGCTTGTAGGATTGAACGATATGACTACATAATGGACCGAGTTGGGAAGTCAAAGCACTCAATTTTGGTTGCCCATTTAAATTAACCACAAATGGGAGCATGAGCTACTTCACCCCACGATCTGTTGGCAAGGAGGTTAACTGACAAATACAATCTTGAGCAATTAAGTGAGAAAACAATCACCTCGTTCTTATTTCTCATCTCCTCTTCTTTTGATTTCTCTCTTCTTTTCTTTCTCCCTTTCCTTTTCTTGAGACCAGGAACAATTGGGAGCAGGCTATGGATGATGAAATGGATTCTCTAATATCAAACCAGACATGGGACTTGGTCCAGTTACCCAAGGGAAAGGCATCTTTGCATAACAAGTGGGTTTAGAGATTGAAGGAAGAGCATGACGATACCAAGTGATTTAATGCCAGTTTGGTTGTGAAAGGTTTTCAACAGAAGATAGGTATTGACTACACTGCAATCTTTTCTCCTGTTGTTAAGATTTTTACTATAAGATCAATTCTAAGCATTGTGGCTATAGAGGATTTGCACTTAGAGCAATTAGATGTAAAACAGTTTTTCTTCATGGCGATCTTGAAGAAGATATTTATATGCATCCGCCACAAGGATATGTTGTACTTGTCAAGGAGAACATGGTATATAAACTTAAGAAGAGTTTATATGGTTTGAAATAGGCCTCAAGACGGTGATACAAGAAGTTTGATAGCTTTACGTGTACTAATGGTTTTAAGAGATGCTATGCTGATCACTATTGTTATTTCAAGTAACCTAAAAATTTATATCTTATACTTCAACCTGCTATTTTTAGTAATTCCGAATAAATTGATAATAATTGATTGACTAATAATGAGAGATTACAATGCTTTTAAATAATAAACTAAACCCTAATTCGTACTTACTAAAAATAGTAAGTTTTTCGAAATAGAAAGTTACTAAAAATAGCAAAATCCTAATCAAACATTACTACTAAGTAGACTCTTCCTAAAACTCATTGCTTAACAAAAATAGAAAGTCCTAAATAAACAAAAACTTTAAAAAAGAAGGAAACAAACTAAAATTCGGAATTACTAAAAATAACAGGTTTTCCTAAAATCTCGTTTTTTCTGCTGTAATCGTGCATTTTTTAGCGAAACGGATGGACACGACCCACTTTAGTGGGTCGGTTCACCCCAAATGAAATTTCAGTTGGAATCCATGTGCTGTGCGTCCCGTAACTCCCTCGATCAAAAGTTATGGCCGATTTATGGTCTGCTTCTTTTGGTCCATCAATGCGAAATAGTCGATTTTGTCGACTTTTCCTTGATCTTTTTCTAGTCCATATGCGATAGGAACGTGCTTGATCCACACCCTTCATCAGGGGGTTCTTGTCCTACATCATTTTGTATGTAGATGATATGCTTGTTGTAGGGTCAAGCATACATGAGATTTCAAATATCAAGAAACAGTTGATAAAGAGCTTGCAATGAAGGATTTGAGTGCTACAAAACAAATCCTTGGTATGAGAATCAGCAGGTACAAGAAGAAACAGGAAGTTGAAATTGTCATAGGATGAATATGTTGCAAAGTAGTCAAGCGATTCCATATCGAAGGTGCTAAACCAGTTAGCACTCCCTTGGCAAGCCACTTTAGACTTTCAAAGGAACAAGGTGCAACAATGCAAGAAGAACGCGACTACATGGCTAAGGTTCCATATGCCTTGGCCATTGGCAGCTTAATGTACGCTATGGTTTGCACAAGACCAGATATTGCTCATGCAATAGGAGTTGTTAGCAAGTTTATGAACAACCCAGGGAATGAGCATTGGGAAGCTATTAAACGGATTCTTAGAAGCTTGAGAGGTACTACTAACGCAACGTTATGCCATAGAGGGTCGGAAATAAGTTTGCAGGGATGTGCTGATTCAGATCTAGTAGGGGATATTAATAGCAGAGAGAGCATTACAGGGTATGTGTTTACTTTGGGCAGTGCAATAGTTAGCTGGGTCTCACAGTTATAGAAGATTGTTACAATCTCGATGACAGAAGCAAAGTATGTTGATACAACAGAGCCTTGCAAGGAAATTGTATGGTTATGGGGTCTCATGGAAGAGTTGGGTAAGAAGCAAGAAAATTGTAAGTTGTACAGTGACAGTCAGAGTGCAGTTCATCTAGCAAAGAACTTAGCTTCTCATTCAAGAACCAAGCATATAGACATCAAATATCATTTCATACGATTGCTTTTGGAGGATAGACAATCCATTTCGAGGAAGATTCATACAAGTCAAAACCTTGTAGATATGTTAACCAAGGTGGTTACTAGAGAGAAATTGAAGTCGTGTCTTGCCTGCTAGCCCAACTGGAAGACGCCTAGGCGTTTCAATAGCAGGTCTCAGGTTTGAGTGCTAAGGAGACACACTAACCCCATTGGTGGGTGGGTGCATCATGTGACTAACTGTGTGGGTGTGTTGCCCAACTAACAAGGTGGGTGCGTTGCATGACTAACAAAAAAAAAAAAAAAGAAGAAGAAGAGAGAAATTGAAGTCACGCTCAGTTTCTATTGGCCTTCAAGCTTGAAGACCAGGAGGAGATTCACAACAAGTTCTCTATGAAGGCATGACTTTTGCAGATAGCAGTAGATTTAGTGGGAGTTTCCTATGATCAGTCTCCAAGTGGGAGATTGTTAGGATCTATGAAGCTTGATTGTTAGAGGTGTATTGTTCATCACATGGAGTTTTTATGTAAACCCTAGTTCGTTTAGGGTAATATATATATTCTGTCGTGAGAGAGAGAGAGAGAGAGAGAGAGAGAGAGAGAGAGAGAGAGAGAGAGCCGTCATCGTGTAGAGAGCCGCTTCTTCCTTTTTAGCCTTTGAGCATAGTGGATTGGCATGAATACGTGGACGTATCGAAAGGGAACCATGTAAATCTTTGTGTTGTGGTTTGCCTTTTTTTCCTGCTTTCTTTTGATTAAGATATTGTTGTGCATGTGATCTAGAAAAGTTCTTTCTCCCAACAGATTTGACTGCAAACATACAAAATTGATATAGCTCCCATAAGTTGCAACTTTTTGTCCTTTTTTTTAAAAATTTCCTCACTGATATTCTTTTAATGCTTTATTGTCACATGTATACATAAGTAGGGGTGGCAATGGCTAGGTTGCCCTACAGGGCCAGGGCTTGGGCCCCTAAACTTGGCCTGAGGACTGGGCTTCGGCTTGAAATCTAGGTTTGGTGGCTGGGCTAGGCCAGGGCCAATGATGAATAGCTCGGCCTGGCCCGGCCTGGGCGTGTTGGTCTAGTGTAATAATCAAGTGGGTCACTGTTACAAACTTAAACAAAAGAATCAATGACTTGAAGATACTTATCAGTTGCCCCATTCAAGGTACATGTGTAGTGTAAAAGCACTTTCGAATTCAGGGTCATGTTTTTATGATCAAAGCCATTTATACGTTGGGATTCATTGTGAATGAAGTTGATACTGGAAAAAAGTTTCTTAAATTCGAATTCTTTCAAAACCTGTGATCATGTTGCTCTTTTCTTTATAGGGCTTTCCCTAGCCTGGTCCGGCCTTGTAGCGCTAGGGCGAGCTCTTAGGGGACTAGGGCCGTGCTAGGGCCAACCCAGCTTGGCTCTAGCCTGCTCCATCGCCACCCCCATGCACAGGTAATGTTTGACATAAATAATGACGATGATGATAGTGGTGGGGATGATGATGATGATTATAGCGATGATTATGACGATGGAGGCAGCGGTCTTGACTACGTGTGTACAAAAGAGAGTCTCACATAAGTTGATGATGCTTTGTTAATTTATTATTTTTCTGATTCCTTACCAATAATTTTCTCCCTTTTTTGATGCTTCACTGTTCACATCTCCTTTCATTGAGCTTGACATTTGCAGAAGCTTCTGGATATAAAACCAATGCAATACTTCATCCATTTCCTTCTCACCTGATGTAACATTGAAGGGTTCTGACATGCCGTTCTTTATTTTCTGTTTTTTACTGGCAACCGTTGTGGTGTCTTCTTTTTGCTTTGATTTGCATATATCTGTATTTTTGGTTGAAATAGTGCATTTTATGTCTGCATTTCAGTACAATTTTGTCTTGGATGCTTTTATGCTCCAAGGCATTCATTTGTTAACTCATGTTTTCTGTTTTGCAGCCTATGTTGGATGTTCCAATCTATGGAAGAATTGCAACACTTGAGCTTTTTCGCCCTCATGTGAGTGTTTTTTGGTGGTATTTTAGGAGATTTACTATGCGATTGTCTGGTTGGGAGATTGCACTCATGCTTCCCTTTTTGTCTCTCTACAGGGGGAGGCACAAGATTTTCTATTTATTGCTACAGAAAGATACAAATTTTGTGTTCTCCAATGGGATGCAGAGACATCTGAGCTTATCACCAGGTTTGTGTGAAGTGGAAGATACATTAGTTTTTCTTGGGTTGCTTAACTTGCATTAATATCATAATTTCATTTGTAGTATTGGTGTTGTGGTTACTTCTTATATTATGCAACTATGGATTTTTTGGATGCACAATGCATGTGGTGACTTATCTTTGACTGTGAATTGAAGCTATGCATTGGTTGCTTTCATCCTAACACTTCTGGGGATTCTATGATCCTACACAAACATCAATTGGCTGAGCCTTTTTGTTCCCACTGCAGTTAGATCATAGCTCTAATGTTTGGTGCCAATGCGTGTGCGCTTTTGCCTTTGACCAAGATTGGAGAACTTTGTTATGTCTTGCATTAATTATTTTCTTATACTATGGATTTATTGCTTTTGAATGCAAAATGCACATGACTAAGGATATGTATGAGGGAGCAATAACAAATGTGAGACCTCTAGTGGAGAGAAGTGAGTTCCCAATTACTTTAGGCTTGCACCAAGGATCAGCATTGGGCCCGTACCTTTTTGCATTGCTTATGAATGAGCTAATGAGGCATTTGCAGGAAGAGATCCCAGGCTGTATGTTGTTTGCAAATGTCATAGTTTTGATTGACAAAACGAGGGAGGGCAGAAACACAGCTAGATTTATGGAAGGTCCTTTAGAATCTAAAGGATTTAAAATAGTTGGCCTAAAACAGAGTGTAAATGAGGAATTAGTTGAGATTGCTGGCCAAAAAGTTACCTAAAATGACCACTTTCGATAATTTGGCTCAATAATTCATGAGACTAAAGAGATTAAGAAGGATGTTGCTCATAGAATTCAACCTGGGTGGAAGAAATGGAGATGCGCCTTCGGAGTTTTATGTGATCGTTGTGTACCAATTGAATTGAAAGAGAGATTTTATAAGATAGCTATAAGCCCAGCCATGCTTTATGGGACAATGCTAGGCAGTTAAGGAACAACATGTTCATAGGATGAGTGTAGTTGAAATGATGATGTTGAGATGGATGAGTGGCAAGACGAGGAATGATAGAATTAGAAATGAATGCATTTGCAGGAACTTAGGAGGAGCGCCAATGGGTTATAAAATGAGGGAAAGTAGATTGGTCATGTGCAACAGAGAACAAGAATTGCGCCAGTAAGGAGTGAGTTGGTACAAGTTGAAGGCTCTAAAAGGTCAAGGGGAATGCCCAAACAGGACATGGGTGGAGGTAGTAAGAAAAACTTTGATGACCTATGCTCTAAGTGAAGTTATGGCCCTTAGTAGAGTGGAATGGCGGAACGGGATTCATGTAGCTGACCCCAATAAATTGGTATAAGCCTTAGATGATGATGGTGAATGCAAAATGCACATGAAGGCTTATATTTGATTGTGAATTGGAAAATATGCACACTTTTGGGGATTCTACAATCTTACATAGACATTAACTGCCTGAGCTTTTTTCTATTTCACCTTCTGGTAGGCCATTGCATCACATCTGATGCCAAGAGGTGTGCGCTTTTCCCTTGGACCAACATTAGAGAACTTTGTTATATCTTGGAACTTGATGACATCTTGATGCTTGCCTAGCTCCCCTCTTTTTTTTTTGTGATGAAATATAAGGTGGCTCATACGACCTTTTTGGGCCTTTGACATTCCTAATTGCTTTTGGAGAAGATATTTTCTATTTTGTGAAAAACGAGCTGGCTAGGTGGGGATTTTTTTGCCTGCACGTGCTATATTGTCGCACTTGGGACTGGGAGTGATCCAAAAGATCCACTCGGTGGGTCATAATGGGACAATCCTTGGACTCAAATATTATGCTTGTCCGCTCTTCAGGAGGGCCACCCTCAATTCTAAAGCCATAGCTATAATACCACCATAATGGTGCACATTACTGCTACAAAATATTAGATACCTTTGGTAGATACGTTATGAGAGATACTTGTAAATTATAAAAGCATATAGATTCATCATCATCATAGCCTTATCCCAATTAATTGGGGCTGGCCACATGAATCCTGTTTGGCCATTCTACTATCAAGGGCCAGACCTTAACTCCCTAGTATGAGTTTGGAATGTCATATTGTTCGGGTTCATGGTGGAAGTTATGGCATAAGTTTGATATTGGCTGCCAACCTGACGCAACCCACCTTCTTATTCGGACTTGGGACCGGCAATGAGAGCACAAGACTAGCACAAGTGTAATGTAATAGAATATTACAGAGGTTGCTTACAATCAATCACTATTTGATAGTCTAGTACGTAGGTTGATTGCTATCAACAAATTTTTAAAAACATATGGATACTCATGTAATTTGATGGAGAAGACCTAATCAATGTAGGTTGATTACAATCAACGAGTTTATAAAAAACATATAGATACTCTATGTAATGTGATGGATAAGACTAACCTTTCAAAAAAAGAAAAAAAGATGGATAAGACTTTATTGACATGAAGCTAAATATTCCAAAGAAAGGGAAGAAATATTACCTGCAAAGATAGCTTGGTGCCCTGTTTCAAGAGTAAATATCATACAAGCATAGTACAAGAGTGACTACAAGTGGAATTCTCCTAGATCAGCCTTGCTCACAAGGTATTCAAAATCGGTTACGTAACGGCCGTAACGGTAACGGTCATAACCGTTACGCGTTACAGGGTCGAAATGGCTGTAACAGCCATTACAGAAAAAACAGGCTGTAACGGCCCTATAACAATTCCCCCCCCCCCCCCCCCCCCCCCCCCCCCAAAAAAAAAAAAAAGGAGATCCGTAACGGCCTATACAGGGGCCGTAATGGCCGTTACAGACCGTATCGTAATGGTAACGGTGGTGGCCGTTACAGCCACCGTTACTGTTATGGAACTCCTTGCTCAGCACGTTAACTAGTCATGCCTGAGCTCTTTGCAAGAGCACAACACATCGACCCTCTCTTCCTTTGATGTACCTAAAACCAAGTAATGCTATGACAATCCACAATTCTCATGATTGCTAGACAAGGCAATTCTAGTCATGCCTAAACTCTTTGCAAGAGCACAACGCATCGACCCTCTCTTCCTTTGAGGTACCTAAAACCAAGTAATGCTATGACAATCCACAATTCTCATGATTGCCAGACAAGGCAATACTATTTTTCTTACATGATTTTTTTTGTTTTTTTTTGTTTGTGTGTGTGTGGCTTTAGGTGGAGTTGAAGTACCTAAAAATTCACAAGGATACTAAGAAACCTTCTGAGTTTTGAATGTATGGATGCTATTTGATTTATGCTTCACATGTTTTTGCTTGTGTTTTAATTGTTTTTGAGTATGCTTATATTATTTGCCTTCGCTTTTACTTGGACCAACTAATGCCATGCAACCAAGCCTTCTCTATCATGTCGACTCATTTCACAATAAACTGAAAATAGAAAGTTTGTGTTAATTCTTTAAGCAATAATACTTGTTCTCAAACCTGATTGTTAAAGCCATATCTGGATATTTTGTAAAACATGCACGAGTTCATGGACTTACACTTTTAATGGTGTGTAGAGCAATGGGAGATGTTTCAGATCGTATAGGTCGCCCTACAGACAATGGACAGGTATATTCTTTTCTTTGTTTGAGTATTTGAGTTTTTTAAACTTGACCAAAAAAAGTGCCATTGGTATTGGAAAGTTGGATCCACAGACCAAGCCTGTTTTTGGTGAGGACTTTGTGAGTTGATGATTCAGCCCTTTTGGCTTACTTTTTTTTTTTTTTTACAGAAATAGATGGAAATCATAAAATCCAGTAAAATAGAAAAACCAACAAAATGAAAATTTTCTAGGTGACAAGTCTCAATTGAATGAAGAAAAAATAGCCACAAAAAGAAAAAAGAAAAAAGCATATGACATAACTAAGGCAAACAAGATTGATTTCTTGCCTTGCTTTTCATTGCCCATTAAAAATGAAAGAATAAAGTGTTGTTGTTGGTTCCGATGTTTACATGATTTGGTGCTAAGAAGTTCTTATAAATGTAACTTTTATTTCCTTTTGTAGATTGGCATAATCGATCCTGATTGTAGATTAATAGGTCTCCATCTTTATGATGGCTTGTTCAAGGTATGATTTGTTGTGATCAATTCGAATTTTCACATTCAATGCTATTTCTTGGTTTCCTATTCTCGTTTTCCCGAATGACCCACATGGTCCTTTTAACTGGCATTCTTTTATTTCTTATTTGCCATACAATTGACTGCTAGTTCCATGTTCTAACAGGTTATACCCTTTGACAACAAAGGACAGCTCAAGGAAGCTTTTAATATTAGGTATTCTATTTCTGTTTTGATTTCTATTTTCAACCTGTACTTTCTTAGTCACACAATGTTACCTTTGAAAAAAAAGAGTTTTCCTTGCTAGCTTGGTGTTTCTCCAGTGGACTTATTTCTTTTTAAAGTTTAAATTCCGTTCCATTGTTAAAAGTATATTTGTAAAGCTGCCATGAAGGCGATTAGCTGACCTAGTATTCTGATGAGTAATTTTTATAGAAAGAGATGGTAAAAATGTCCTCTTTGATATTCGTGCCTGAGGTGAAAACATTGAAGGTGGACATGATTATTTGTGACTTCTATGTTTGCACAATCTTCTTACCAGGTGCTGCTCCTGCTTCGAATGACGATACAAGACTGGCAGTCCAGCCTCCTAATCCTAGTTGTTCCTACTTGCTAACATTTTGAAACAGATGCTTCACAGCTCTTGCATGCAAATCTGTTTGCAACTTCAGTTCATGCATCATGCAACTATACTTTATCCTTTGCAGCAAACTAGTTGAGAATGTCCTTCCCACTTTGGGTCTAGCAGTAGTACATGCGTGCTTTTCTGCCAACGTGGGTGCCTGTGTTTATTACCTAATATGGCTGAACTCCATGTGTATGTATTGCCTTGTGCTTAGTGATATGTTTGGCAACTGACCCTCCATGACACCTCTTTGCTTGTTTCATTGCTGCAGTTGTTACTAGATGGGATTGTGTTTGCATATGAGCCTCTGCCATGTCCGGTTCTAAAGTCTGGGTAAAAGAGGAGGGTTGATGTCTGATGGGCAGCCGATCATAATTTTTTTGTCAATCTGTCTTGTCTGGTTCATTACACCCAAGGACTTGAATTAGAGGTTTCTTTTGGAATATAAACCAATCATGCTTCTAACCATTTCTTTTGTGTGGTTGATCTGGTTCTTTCATAATTTTTTTTAGATGCCGATTGTCAAAATTCTGCATGGTTGGAGACTGAATGATTTTTGTAGTTAGTGAAGCTGTGGTGGGATTCTTTTGAATTGGAGGGCTATGCCGGGTTCAAGCTGTGTAAAAAACTATGCATGCTCAAAGGTAAAATTAATATATGGAAAAAAGAGGTTTTGGGGATTCAGGAGGCTGTGGTTGGAAGCATTCTCGCAAGCATCCAAGAGCTTGATGTCAAGGAAGAGTCCATAGAATTATCAAAAGAAGAAAAAGAGGTGCGTGCTAAGCTTTCTCAAGACTACAGCAACCGCTTAAAGGAGGAGGAGATTAAGTGGTGCCAATGGTCTAGAGCAGTTTGGTTGAAGGAAGGGGACAAGAACACACAGTTTTCCCACAACATGGCTAGCACAAGGGCCAAAATGTATTAAGTATTGAGCTTAGTGGTTGATGGGAGGAGGGTAGAAGGGGAAAGAAAATCTTTGTGAGGCGGTGGTAAATTTTTATAAAAATATGTTTTCTTCGGAAGCTTGGAATAGGCCGAGGATCGATAACCTTGACTTTAGCAGAGTCTCAGAGGAGCAAGCTAAGTTTTTGGAACAAAAGTTGAGGTGAAAACCGTAGTTGATACTCTTTGCAGACACAAGGCGCCGAAACTGGATGGTTTTCCAATTTCATTCTTCCAGTTGTTTTGGAATGTTATCAAAAGGGACCCGTTAGGGTTTATTTCAAAATTTCAAGTGGGAGGTAGTTTGTCGGCAGATCTTGGTGCTTTGTTCATTGCAATTATTCCTAAAAGTTTAGGGGTGGAAAATCTGACGGCTTTTAGACCCATTAGCCTGATCGGAAGTCCCTACAAAATTCTTGTTAAAACCCTCACGTCTGGATTCCTATTGGTGTTGGAAAGTGTAATTTCTGAAAACCAATGTGTCTTCGTCTCTAGAAGACAGATTTTGGCTTGTGCTCTATTGGCTCATGAATGCATTGAATCAAGATTCAAGGAGGGGTTGAAAGGTTTTGTTTGCAAGGTGGACATCGAAAAGGCCTATGACCATGTTGATTGGATCTTCTTGAACTACATGCTAGGCAGGATTGGGTGTGGCGAGAAATGGAGGAAATGGATGAAAGAATGTGTTCAGTCTGCTAGGTTTTCTTTTCTCATTAACGGGTTTCCTAAAGGTTATTTCCAAAGTTCAAGAGGGTTGAGGCAAGGGGATCCCTTATCTCCGTTTCTTGTTTCTTTTTGGTGGTGGCAAATGTGTTGGGTGGAATGTTGTCTAGGGGGCAACAACTGGACCTTCTTAAGGGGTTCATGGTTGATAGGAATGGTCTTCCAATCTCTCATCTCTATTTTGCGGATGTTACTATCATTTTTTGCGGTGCAAATATGGAAATGGTAGAAAGGCTTTTCATTGCTATTACTTGCTTTGAAGCGCTTTCAAGATTGAAGGTTAATGTTGCTAAGAGCGAGATGTTGGGAATCAGATTGGAGGAGGAGATGAATACTCTTGCAAGTATCTTTGGTTAAAAGGTTGAAAATTTCCATCCTCTTACCTAGGATTGCCTTTGTGTATAGGGAAGCTTCCGAAGCATTTGTGGGACAACATGTTGGAAAGCGTCAAGAGAAAACTTTCTTGATGGTAAGGAAGAAATTTGTCTTCGGGGGGGAAGGATCGCACTTATAAAATCAGTGCTATCTAATATGCCTCTCTACTTTCTATCCCTCTTCAAGTGTCCAAAATCAGTGCTGAACAAATTGGAGAAGCAAAGAAGAGATTTCTTATGGCAAGGGTTGGATGGCAAAAGAAAGTTTCACCATCTTCCGTGGAAGGAAGTTTGAAACCACACATTGAGGGTGGAGCAAACATTAGAGTGTTGGAAGATATGAACACCGCACTACTTGGGAAGTGGTGGTGGAGGTATGGAGAAAATCGATTGCATCCAAGTATGAGTGTGACGAAGGAGGTTGGTGCCTCATTGTATGGAGCATTAGGGTTGTGGAGGGGAGTTGCAAGCATAAAAGCTACACTTAAGAGGAGGAATAGATTTGCAATTGGAAATGGCGAAAAAGGTTTAATTCTAGAAAGATGCTTGGGCGATGGACTTTCCCTTTATGACCGTGTATCCAAAGTTAGCCAGATTAGCGACGGATATTGATATTTTGATGGAGGCTTGCTGGTTCGTTAGCGGGTCTTTGGGGGTGTGGTCACCTCCTTGCCATTGGGATATCTTGGACGAGGAGTTCGGAGATTTTTTACTTAATCAAATTCACATGTTTAGCCCAGTCCAGGGAGGGGACGACAGGATGGTGTGGCGGGCTGAAAGCTAGGGGCGTTTCTTGGTTTCTTCTTTTCTCAGTTTGGTGCGCCTTCCCTCAAATAGTGGTTGGATGGCTTGTTGGAAGGAACATGATCCTAACCATCGACAATCTTAGGAAGTTCCCGAATATGTGTTCTTTATGCAAGGCTAATGAGGAGACGGTAAATCATCTCTTCATTCATTGCCCTTTTGCATGGTCGGTTTGGGATTCTATCCTCTTCCTTCAAGGTGTAGTGGTGCATGCCCTTTTAGGTAGATAGCCTATTATAGACCAGGCATGGAGCTTGCTTTCCGAAGAAAGTGCGGGCAGAGTGGCATATGGCAATCATCGTGGCCTTTTGGTCCATTTGGGCGGAGAGGTATGGGAGATGCTTTAATGACTCCAAGAGGAATGTCAACATTGTCACTTGGAGGGTGAAGTTCTTTTTGCTGAATGGGCTTCTTGTAATTCGCTTTTGAAAGATAGTATGCTTTTTGCAGCTTAGGGTTGTATGCTTTTGGCACCATCTTGGCTGCTTTCTTAATAAGATCCCTTTATCTTAAAAATAAAATAAAATTCTGCCAATCTACCAACTTGTTGATTGTAATCAACCTATGTAATAGATTATCAGTTTGCGTGCGACTACTTGGAGTGTTGCATGGGGGGGAAAAGAAGAGGAAATCAAGTCGTCGGTCGAAGAAATCAATCAACAATGGATCCAAGAAACATCCAAGACTTCGGGGAAGAGAAACACAGATTCATAACCTGGACAGTTGAAGGAGAGGAGGAACGCAATGCTTCAATCCATAATGCTGATGGCGCTTGATTGCAATCAACCTATGTAATAGTTTATTACATTATGCCTGTGGGAATTTTATGTGCTCATTGCTGGTCCCAAGCCCACCTAAAGGAGGGTTGTGTCTGGATGGTAGTCGACAACTTGACGTCAAACTTATGCATAACTTTCAACATGAATCCAAAACTTTGGAGTGGAATGGTGGAAAAAATATTCATGTAGCTGACCCCCAATTAGTTGGGATAAGGGTTAGATGATGACGACGATGTCATGATGATGCCTCAACAGGACAATTGGTTTCAGCTCCTATGATGAAAGTGTGATTTCCATTTTCCAGTACCAAATTATCTTTATTTGATTCTTCATGGCATCTTTCTCTAAGAGGCCTTGGAGAAGTCACAAGCTATGGCTTCATGTAACCAACCCCAATTAATTGGGTTGAGGCTTGGGTGATGATGATGCCTCAACAGGACAACTGGTTCCAGCTCTTGTGATGAAATCATGAAAGTGTGTTTTCCATACCAAATTATCTTTATTTTGATTCTTCATGGCATCTCTTTCTAAGGGGCTTTGGAGAAATCACAAGCTATGGGTCTTGCCATCAGGACACTTCGCTTTTGGTTGCTAGGAGACACGATGCTGTTATAAGCACCTAATTATGAAGTACTTACTAGTGCATTATAAGTTATCTTGTATATAAACTTCTGAACATTGTCTATTGCTATCAGATACCATCACTTATAGTAACACATGCACATTTTGTTTTTCAATTTAGTGAAAAATGACGAGTAACAAATAGATGACTAAACATGTAAGTGACTAGATGTTATGCCACTGACTGTGGGGCCTACATAGTGTACCACTGCAATTGTGTATGCATCAAGTGAGCTCAGCTGTGATGATTAGACGCAGCAAAATTAGGTCTCATCCAATCATCAGCTGAGCCATACTATTGAAAAGAGTGGATGGCAGTCACCGTCCACTATAGCATGGCAGCTGGCATGATGGTTGGATGAATTGTGGACTGTATGAGTAGGATATCAGGCCATGAAATAGAAAATAATGGAGAACCACTATAGAGAAGAATTCATGCATATCCATTTATCATGGGGCGTGGTGGTCAACATGATGGATTGGACGGGTTGGATGCCATGCCATAAACACACCATGGTAGGCACATGCAAAAAAGGGTCTTAGAACAAGCTTATTTACAACAGTGCAGAAACCTGGCTTCCCAAAAAGTGAAAAAATGAAAAAAAAAAAAAAAAAAAGCGAAAATATATGCTAAATCAATCATTAAATAAATCAAAATAAAATAAAACAAATTAATTGAGATCAAGAGTTAGAAACATACATCAATTTGGCTTTAAATCAACCAACAAATGCAAATCTTGGGCTCCACATCTGCAAAGACGTGAAATGGGGGAAATTTCCAACTCCTCTTTATTGGGGCTCCAATGGCTGTGATATTTTAGCCAGATGATCTTCTCACAAGGCAGATCAAATCCCCAAAATTTCTTTTCAAATGGTAGCAAGGATTGGAAGAATTGAATTGATAGTATTATTGGGGCTGGAGGGTATTTGTATTGGAACGGTCAGGTTTTGAAAGGGGGCTATTGATACCTGTTATATATATAAAGAGTAGCTCTTGTTGTTAGTTTTACATTGTTTAAAATGATAATGACTCTTCAGCTGTACACTTGGATGCCCTTGTACAGATGGTTAAGATTGTTTGATGGGTTTGACTTTAGGGATATGCTCCCATCCACAATAGGACCTACAATTTGGATGGCATAGATTGTTGTACTTTGGTGTCATGTGTGATGAGGGTTAGTCACCACCATTTTCAAATACATGATGAACTAAAAGAAACAAAATAACCTATACACTTGAGAATTCAATGTTTAAACACGCATCCTCCGTAGTGAACGCTACCTATGCTACACGATATGCTACTTATAGCATACCCTGCATGCAATATAGCGAACACTGCCTGTGAATTGGCTATTTGCATACAATACGTAGTGTTTTAGCTACACTACACTGTGGCGTAACCTACACGCTACGCTACAAGCGCTACTGAAAATATTGGTTAAAAGATATGAAACTAAACAACAAGTTATTTTAGAGACTAACACACCCACGAGACTGGCATTGAAAGTCGACAAATCTTGTTACAGCATTCCATATTTCTTTACCATTTGTGCATATTTGTGAGGTATTTGGTTGTGCCATAACCACTTGGTGCATTTCAATAGGAAATGGTCAAAATACATCACCTACATTTTTTGCCACCAAACAGGCTCAACATTTATAGCTGTCCTTGTTACTTTCTTGGAAATTATATCCTCCTGAGGAACTAGTTTGAGGTGACATCTCCAGCAGCAAGACTTGAATACAGCTGAAACTTTATATTAATTGTCTATATCACAGCATTCTTGACTCGTGTACCAAATGATATAGTGTCCATCCATCCTTTCTCTATTGTCCATTCTGAATCTTCTGATCAACAATTCACTTTTCTACAATTAATAATAATAGTAATATTATGTCCTTGGAGCTTTCAGTGTTTTGATCTAATGCCCTTCTTTTCAGCTTCTATCCATCCTCATGTATTTGATTCTGTCTTACAATTTCAGGCTTGAAGAGCTTCAAGTTTTGGACATCAAGTTTCTGTATGGTTGTGCAAAACCAACAATTGTAGTTCTTTACCAGGTTTCCCATTGATCCATTTTCTTTTATTCTTTTATGGATTACTGGATCTCATGTTCTCAGTTCATGCTTGTAATATAATGAAAATTTCCAAGTTCATTATCATGTTTTTTAGGAGTACCTTCTATGTTGTTTACTCATCAGCAGCTTAATCTGTATGCAGTTACATTTTCTCCTATATAAATTTGCTTCTATCCTGTGAAAGTTTTGCTTTCATCAATCATAGTGTTTTTTTTTTCAATTTTTTTTATTGGTGCATGAGCTTTTTAACTTCTGTAGAAGATGCTCCTAAGTAGCCATCTTTATTCTTATATGACAAACAGCATTCATGGTGCGTGCTTTTCCATTTTGTTATTTTCTCTCACCAGGGTTTCTTTCTTTCTTTTCTGTTCTTTCTTTCTTCTTTATCTTCTTCTTCTTCTTCTTTTGTTTTTGCATTACAATGTACCTTTTCATTGTCTAATCCTTTTTATTATATGATAAATGCTGGACATTGCCTTGTAAGGTAATTTGGCAACACTATGAATGAGAAACCTTACAGTGTGTTTATCTTTTCAAACCACAGGATAACAAAGATGCACGGCATGTCAAAACATATGAGGTTGCACTCAAGGACAAAGACTTTGTTGAGGGTCCATGGTCACAGAATAATCTTGACAATGGGGCTGGTTTGCTAATACCTGTTCCCATGCCTCTTGGTGGTGTTATTATTATTGGAGAAGAAACAATTGTGTATTGCAGTGCCACTGCCTTTAAAGCCATTCCAACAAGACCTGTATGTGGTTACTTAATCTTTGCCTCCAGTTTGATTCTTGTAATCCTTGCTTAAATCATAATTGCATCTCGGATTTCTTCTAGGATTATTTTGTGGTTTTGCTTTCTTTCTTTCTTCTTTTATCTATTTTAATATCCATGTAATCTCTTCCAGTCAATTACAAGAGCATATGGGAGGGTTGATGCAGATGGTTCTCGATACTTGCTTAGTGACCATGCAGGACTTTTGCATTTACTCGTTATCACACATGAGAAAGAGAGGTGCGAAATGTTTTCTCTATTTTATTGAATGCTTGTGCTAAAACAGAAACAGATTGTTAGCCTTGATTTCCGAGATATGCTTTCCTTTCTTGCCGAGTGCATTATTCTACTTCTGAAGGTTGCATCTTCTCCAACATTTTTGTAGAGTGACTGGACTCAAAATTGAGCTATTGGGGGAAACATCTGTTGCATCGACAATATCTTATCTTGATAATGCATTTGTGTATGTGGGCTCAAGCTACGGAGATTCACAGGTATGCCCATGTTTGCATTCCGTGCATGTTCTATACTTTCTTGGCGTTTTGATGCATGCTGTCTCTGTCTGTGACAAAGTAAAAATACTTTCAACATGTCACATCTTTTTATTTTTGATCAATTGGGTAATATATTCGTAAATTTCCACCAGGAAAAGATACAATGGTCTTATAAGAATAAAAAGTGATAACTGTGCAATACAATGAAGCCACTCTCGTGTTGGCTGTGCAAGGCATGCTATCTTTCTGATCAAGTACTATCCACATTGAGAGCAAAGATAACTTTGGTTAAAATTAATGTGAGTCAAAAACATCTATGAACCAGCAAGAATAAACCTCAACAGAGAAGCATAAAGCATGACCTATCAGCCCGTTGCAACTATTTTCACCCTTAGGGCCTGTTTTGATGGCGGGAAATGAAAGAAAAGAAAATTGTAATGATTATCCAACGGTGATTTCTCCAGATTACCCATGAGAGTTTTGGGAGTCTTGTTTGGATAACAAGTGGAAATCCAAATAATGCTCTCACAAAAGCCATCTTGTATTTTGTGTATGAGAATTTGACTATGGTGTTTGGGTAATGATTGAATTTAGAAATCCAAGGTTTCCTTTGCCATCCAAACATGGTGAAATATCCTTCATGGGAAAAGTCATCCATTTTCTTTTCTTTCTTTTCTCACCATCCAAACAGGCCCTTGTTTGGTCGATGCCTGGAAACTACAGTGGAAGTGATCTGCCAGCTAGTCCAAAGCCAGGTAAAGGAGAAGGGGTTAATGTTAGATGTGAAGCTGGTTGTAAAACTTTTGTGAATCAATCATGAGATTCCTGTTTTGAATATGATTGATGAAACATGATCGGTAAAGCTGATCCCAAATCTTGGCATTGATTAGGTTGATGTCTCCACATATTGAACTTTGATTATTGTGGTTGGTCAGAAATATTGCTAATTGCATACACTTTTAAACAACTATAATGTTTATCTTAGTCTTATCTGTACTAGAGGTTTTGAATTCCAACATTGCTGTCAGCCTGTCACTGATGTTTTTCCTTCTTCCATCTCACTTACCTGAAATTCTGTACTAAATGATTCTTGCCAATACAGCTAATCAAGCTAAATCTCCAACCTGATTCTAAAGGTTCATACGTAGAAGTCCTTGAGAGGTACGTCAACCTTGGGCCTATTGTGGACTTCTGTGTGGTTGACCTTGAGAGGCAAGGTCAGGGTCAAGTTGTGACTTGCTCTGGAGCATATAAAGATGGTTCTCTTCGTATTGTTCGAAATGGCATTGGGATCAACGAACAGGTTGGCCTCTACTTTCTTTTTATTTTTTTATTTTTTGCCTCTTTATTTTCCTGAAAGCCCTTATTGTTCTTTATTTAAAATGAAGAATCTGTCATATAATGTGATTTTTTTTTTAAACATATAGGCATCTGTAGAACTTCAAGGCATCAAAGGGATGTGGTCTTTGCGGTCTTCTACTGATGATCCATATGATACTTTCTTGGTTGTAAGCTTCATCAGTGAGACACGCATTCTGGCGATGAATTCTGAGGACGAGTTAGAAGAAACTGAGATAGAAGGTTTTTACTCTCAGGCACAAACTTTGTTTTGCCAAGATGCGATCCACAATCAACTTGTACAGGTGAATTTTCCTACCGTTAACTAATATGGTTTTTCCCTCTTATTTTTGGATGAATGTTTTTGATAAAAACTAAGTTAACTGAAGTTGTTTAGATAAATGTTCTTAATAATTGGTTAGGTTATACTCTTCAAACTGACTTCTTCTTGGAACGTGACGAACTGTCTCCCAGTACAAATGGATGCAGATGGATATACATGTGAATGTGTGTAACACATGCATTTCTGTGTTATTTATGTGTTCCATATCGGCATTGGTTGTTCCTCTGGACCTTTATGGGCATTATGGAATTGAATTTATCCCATATCCATGCAAGTATATCTTTTTTTTTTTTGAAAGGTAACGATTTTATTGAATAGCAGCCAAAGGCGGAAAAGAAAACAAGAACAAAAGACACAAAACAAAAAAGCAAGATTAAATACCCAACAGGGTGAGAAGGATATAAACATCTAGGTCCTTGATTCCTGGCTGCCCAGTCAAGCACCCAACAAATAGCTTTTCGCACAATAATCCCCGCTGCAGTCGTTTTGTTTTCAAAGCATCGCCTATTTCTTTCTCTCCAGATGGCCCACAGACATGCCATTGCCCCTAGTCGCCAAGCTGCCTTACCTTCTTTTCCATTGCCTCCTTCGTGCCACGTTTCAAGGAATGACGATATGTTTGCTGGCATTACCCATGAAACGTTAAGGGTTTTCAGAAAGAGCTCCCACACCCGTTTAGCGTACGGACAATGTATGAAGATGTGGTCCACGGACTCCGCATCCCGCATAGACATGAGACAAATGTTTGGGATTATCATTCCCCTTCTCTGAAGACTATCGGCTGTTAAAACCCTGTTTTGATTGAGCAACCAAACAAAGGATGCGACCTTTGGAGGGGCTCCGTATTTCCTAAAATGATGATTATAGGAGGATGAGGATTGCAGCTGAGAAATGATCTTATAGAAAGACCCCACTTTAAATCTGTCTGAGGAGTCTTCTTTCCAAACCATGGTATCATCCATGGAAGGATCTATCAAGACGTTTTGCAGTTTCTCCATAAGGCTTAAAATGCGTGTCCACTTCTGAATCTGAGAGGTCCCTTCTACTTTGGGGTGTCCACACTACCCGGCCTCCTTCCACTGAGTAGCATTTCTCAACCGTAATATACCGATCCGGAGATTGAGAAGCCAAAGCGAGAAACACCTCTTTGAGCAGACAATCTCCTATCCAAAGATCCTCCCAGAATTGGATGCGAGACCTGTTCCCAACTGCATAAGTAATTCCTTCTTTAAATTTGGCCTCCACCGACTTTATAGCCTTCCAAATCCCTAACATCTAGTATAGGGGAGTTTCTCGTCCACTATCCCCCCGGCCTGGTGCCGTATTTCGCGGCTATTACATTTTTCCACAAACTGTTATCTTCCGTGGCAAATCTCCGAAGCCATTTTGCTAATGGAGCTTGATTCGTTTGCTCAGGAACCCTCAACCCTGCGCCTCCTTTTGCTAATGGCTTGCAAACATCCTCCCATTTCATCAAATGAAGCTTCCGTTTGACCTCTTTGCTGCTCCATAGGAAATCCCTTCTTAATTTTTCCAATCTTGCTATCACCGATTTTGGGCATTTAAATAGCGACATGAAGTAAAGAGGCATGTTAGAGAACACTGTTTTGTTCAAAGTCAGCCGTCCTCCGAATGATAAATGGCGACTCTTCCAAGCGGACAACTTGCGTTCGATTCTTTCTATGACGGCATCCCTCAAATGTTTGACCTCTTTGCTGCTCCATAGGAAATACCTTCTCAACCCATCTTTGAGCAGACAATCCATGCGGGTATATATTATTTGTGCATTTACCCAATGTTTCTCAAAAGTTCCATTGATCAATTAGATAACTAACTGGCTTTGTTTGTGATGTGTTTGAAATTTAGTTTCACATCCTAAACGTTTTAAACCTGGACCAGACATCACGGATGGGTTGGAACATGCCACAAGGATGGGTTGGGTCATTGATAAACCCATTTTGGGCAAGTTCGAACCAGCTGGTTGACTTGTCCAACCAACTGGTTCAGGTGTTTCTTCTGGTTTGATTGACCACTTCTTTTTTGGTTATTGGTAATAGATGTACCATAAAGTTGGAAGTGGTTAAAGGAATCAGATTCTTGGTGGGAAATGGAGAGAGAACTCACTTTTGGAAAGACATTTAGGTAGGAAATGGCCCTTTAAAAGAAGAATTCTCGTTAATCTATCGTTTAGCTCCAAACCCCCTGGTCATGGTGGTTGATTGCTTCTCTATGGTGGGGAGTGAGATAGTTTGGGAACCGCCTTGCAGAAGTAACCTTAGGGATGAGGAGATCGAGGATTTGGTGGCTTTGCTGAATCGCATTCATCCTTATCGTCCAGATCCGGCCTCTGCAGACACCTTATTTTGGAGATTCGATAAGTCTAGCGAGTTTTCCGTTAAATCCTTTTATGAATTCTTGACGAAAGATCCATCTTCTGGGGTAGAGACATCAACGGGTAATGTGTGGAAGTACCAAGTCCCTCCCAAGGTTGCAGCCTTCGGTTGGTTAGTTGGCAAGGGAAAGGTTCTTACGGTGGACAACCTTCGAAAAAGAGGAATGATACTGCTGAATGTATGCCTTTGTTGTATGGGTAATGAAGAAACGGTGGATCATTTGTTCCTTCACTGCAGGTTTACATATAGTATCTGGACAGACATTATCTTGTGGTTTGAAGTGGAGTGGGTTTTCCCGTCTTCAATAGGTGACCTTCTAAAAGCTTGGCACGGAGTCAAAATTCCCAACAATAGGACCACCTTGTGGAGAATGTCCATTTTGGCAGTTTGGTGGAGTGTTTGGGAAGAAAGGAATGGTAGATGCTTCAGAGGCGAGAGTCGGGCGACGGAGTTGGTAGCTCTAATGGCGAGAAAGTTGATAGTAGAATGGGCATCTTATGTAGACAAATTAAAGGGCTGTGATTTTCTTTTTCTTGGTGTTTAGCTGTCTTGCTATCTTAGCGAGTCTAGCCTTTTGTCTTTTTTGCTCTCTTTAATAAAATTAGTTGCCTTAAAAAAAATAGACTGTACTGCATCAGGTTCCACTTGCTACAGGAGTTTATCGTATTTGCATGACACCTGTCATTTTTTATACTTCTGTACTCTAGATAGACATCATGTTTGACCAGTTTGGACTGTTAGTAGGACCATTTGGGCTGAACCATCAACAGAATGGATCAGGATCTTGTCGGATTTTAAAACACTGCATGTCCTTAGCGTCTATTTTATTGTTTTCTAATAAGATTGCTCATGAGTTCTTGTTGATTGATAATCTGGTTTGAGCTTTGAATTGGCTGTACCTATTTTGTTCAAAAGAAATAAAATATTTAAAGGAATCCTGGTAACTGAATTTTTTTGTATCTTTTTGAACTCCTGCTCAGTTGGGGGAATTTATATTGTTGAATGGCTGAATTGACACAAACCTGTTCATGGAGAAAAGTAAACATCTAACCGAAACGAACCGAGTGAATCAGCCTTTTGGAATGCTCGATTTCAGTTGGTTTGTCCAATTTAACAGGCTATGTGAGCTGGTTTGCATTGGTGAGGTGGTGAAACAAATGAGGGAAGCACTGGATCAAATTTGCGATCTGACTGAAATTGACTTGGCCAACTATTTGGTTGGCGTTGAAATGAAATCATATGTTAAACCTGTTTGTAATGGTTGATTGGCAGATTCAAGCAGTCTGTTCACTAAATTAATGAGGTTTAATATTTGATTCAGATTGATTTAGTCAACTGGTCCATTTTACCTTTTCTTTTCTCAAATGTGATTAACTGATTTTGCTTGCTGACATCTTTAGTTTTCTTTCTCTGTTGAGTGAAGTTGGCAGTTTGTTTCCAGGGTGGGCTGTGAAAGTTCTTGTCATCATAGCCATACAGTTTTGAGGGCCTTATTGTCCTTTTATCCTCTTTTTTATATTGTTCTTTTTTGTTGTTTTGTATTTTTCATCAATAACATCATTGCTTATCCCAAAACTGAAAAATGTCTATTTGTTTTGGAGGAAATTCTACATATTCAAGCCTAATCATCTGCTTGACAGGTTACTGCCAATTCTGTGCGTCTAGTCAGTTCTACATCTCGAGAGCTGCGGCATGAATGGAAGTCGCCTTCAGGATTCTCGGTTAATGTTGCCACAGCAAATGCCAGTCAGGTTCTTTTCAAATTCAGATTACTAATCAAATTAATACTGATGTGCTCCCTTGTGTTATTAAATGATTTTATTGCTTTCTCGTCTCATCTATGTCAGTTAGTACCATTTTTACATATACCATGAGACCAACTGATGCGGACACAAGACCATTTCAAGTTTACCATCGAAGAAAACACCCACTACAAGCCTCTTCCTTGTGGTTAGGCGTTCATTGAGGAGTATTGAAGCCCTTACACATGTGGGTTGACACATAGAAGGCCCCACATTGGGAGGACACGTGTGTAGGAGGAAGAAGAAGAAGACCCGCTGGATGGACAGATTTCGCTGTCTTCGGGCACCCGAACTTAGCCTGCCTAGCGCCTGAAACTCACTGGACAGTTTTTGGACGTCTTCGGGTGCCTGAACTTTTGCGCAGATTGTTTTCTTTTCCTTTTTTTTTTACTTAAACATTGAGGGTAATTTAGTATTTTTACTTACTTTTAGTGTTTATTTAAGAGGTCTAATCCCTAAACTCAAATTTTGTCGATTATTATTGAATGAAACCCTCTTTGGTTATCTCCCTTTTCTCTCTCTCTCTCTCTCTCTCTCTCTCATAAAACTTCATCTTCTTCACCAATCTTCTTCTTCTATTTTCTTCTTGTGCCCCTCCAATATTCCTCTAAGGTAAGATCTTCTTCCTTCTCTCTTTCTATCTCCATTATCCCCAATCCTTGAAATCCTAAATTCTCAAGTTTTCAAATCCCTAATCCGAGAAACTCGTTGATTCCTTGGACTAGTGATCCCCATTGATCGATTGGGTTATGACCATGCAAGATCGGGAGGTTCCATCTCTCGCCAGATTCAACCACATCAATAATTGAATTTCATACTTCGTGGTTGTGATGAATGACCCGCTCCATTGCATGTCTCTTTATGATCTTCTTAGTTTATGATGATTATCTCTGAATTTTAGATTATTATTGTCTTTATTTTCCACTGATTTAATTGTGTTCATGAGCATGCATCATGATTAGGGGCATCCTGCATCCCCAACAAGTTGATTCAAGATCTCGCTATTAACCTCTTAGCCTAAAAAAAGTAATCTTTCTCGATAAAGTCAGTTGATCAGGACCAAATTGTATCCTTTAGGAACTGTACACGCACCTTTGGATGCATACGGTCCAAAAAATAAAAATTGCGAAACAAAAAAAGAATCAATATATCGATTCCAGCCCTTTTTCTCTTTTCGTAGCAGGTTTTTCCTAATGAAGGGTCTTTTTCTTCCATTTTTCAAGAAACATGAGTTTTGACTTGACTTACTTCCCTACAATTCACTGAACTTATCGAACTAACCTCTCATTCATGTATTGTTTCATCGAGATCCAAATCACGATATAATTTTGCAATTGTCCTAGTAAATGGCTTTTGGCTGTGGAGAGCAATGTTCAAGGTGATAAACCTTTTCAAAAGGGCGATATCTTTTTCTTCCCTTTTTTTCTTAATAAAATTTTGGTTCCCCCCTCACACACACAAAAGAAAAAAGGTGCGATTTTTTTTAATATGACTATTTTAACTCATCCATGGGTCTTAGGTCTCTCATAGATTCTTTGACTAATTGACAGCATCTACAGTCGCAAAGTAATTATGTATGTGGCACAAGTTCGCTTGAATCACTTTGGATGGCTAGGATGTTCTCGATGAATGGTCCACCACCACTCTCTCTCTCTCTCTCTCTCTCTCTCTCTATGAATGGTCCACCACCACTCTCTCTCTCTCTCTCTCTCTCTTATTTCCAGCAATGGGTAGATGGAAATTGGGCACTAATGTGCCCAAAGTTTGGTTAGAGGAGGGCTATAGAAGGGAGAGTCATTATGGGGAGTTTTCTAGATTATTGCTTAGGTGGTGGGTTCTCCTTATTTTAAGAAGACTTGTCCCACTTAAACATGTTTAAGGGTGCTAATGACCCTTAATTATCTAGGAACAACTTTTCTAGAAAAGGTGGGAGACAAAACACTTGCCTTCCCTTGATTTAAGGGAACCTTTTGACTTTGGATGCATGTAACTTTATTAGTTGGATGATAATTATACTTTAGGCTAGTTAATTGTATCTAGAGGCTCTTAAGTATGTTTAGGCAACATCTAATGAGTTCTAGAAGAGGGCGAGGTGTCCACCTCCCCTTTAATTCAAGGAACTTTCTTGACTTTGGTGGCATGTCACTTTATTAGTTAGTTTTAATGCATAACTAAGGTTAATTGATTGATATTTTAGGCTAGGTAATGGTGCTTATGATGCACCTAATTGCTTCCAGATGGGATGAGGTGTCTCACCTTTCGTAATTGTCATGAGTAACAGTTAATAATTATGTAATTTGTTATTACCACTATTTATGCTTTTTCTTCTTGTTTAGGTTTACTAATATTGGATCATCATCATCAAAGCCTTGCCCTAGCCATTTGGGTCAACTTTAAGAATCTTGTTTCGCCAAACAATCCTATACATGGCCCTATCCTCAACAAGCAAACAAGGTTTCACATCCCTTCTCACCACCTCAATCCAATTTCTTTTAGGTCTTCCAACCAGTCTCTTTTTAGGCCTTCTAACACTAATCAATTTCTCCTTACCAGAATCATCTACGTTGTCGTTGAACATGGCTGAGCTATCTTAATCTCGTCTATATTGTTTTATCACATCTTGGTACTATTCATAGGTTGCTTCCTATAACCTCATTCTTTATTCTAATTTCTATCCTTCCTGTTCGTTCCAAACTCATTTCAACATTCTCATCCTTGCAAGTCTTCAATCTCTCATGTTGCTTTCTGTTTGCCAATGCTTAACCCATTTAGTATAGCCAGTCAACTAGCTTCCTTACAAAAAAAAATCATTTAAGCTTCTAAGGCATGAGGTGATAACATAACATACTAGAGACAAATCTCCACTTGATCCATGGAGCTCTAATTCCATTGCAAATATCCTTATAAATCCCCAAACCTTTCAACAATGGAGGGAAGGTAACACACACACACCCACACCCACACGCACGTATGCACGCTCAACTCATCATTCGCACCACAAGCCTTTCTCATTGTTCTAATGGCACCCTCATACATCTCTACTATATATAACACTATTAGCTTTGGTCATTTTTGCTGTTGCAATTAGTTGTCACAACATTGATTAAGACTTAAGAGTGAGTAGTAAGTTTGTCATAAAAGTGTAGCTGCTTGGCAGGAATGTTTGAGATTTTACTGGATAAGCGACAACATAGATTGCACCCTCTTCCTTTCACCTCTTTTAATCTGTGTAGCCCGTACCAAGGGAGACCATGCTACAAAGGCTATGTGGGGTGGGCCCACCTTGATCATTGTGTCATAGCCACTTTGTATATTTGTTGCCGCTCATGTTAGGACGTCGGCTCAAAAATTGGGCAGACCCAGGACTCGAGTGAGCCACAACAAGGGAAACAATAATGTGGGTCATCCTTTGGCTCCCTCCTCCTCCTCCTCCTCTTCTTCACTTGTGTATAGTCCCCACCTTTCCCTCCGACTCCTTTTTTTATCCTCCGAATCCTTTTTTGAAGGAAGAAATTGTGTCAGCCCCGTATCAGATCGTTATGGGCCTTTTTTTTTAGAACAGCCATTACAGCCCCATATCGTGTAACGGGTCCCACCAATACATAGTGGCCGTCATGGCTGTCGCTTAACCTTTTTTAATACGCTGGTCACATGTGCCACACCCTGGTGTTTTTAATGATGACAATACATCCTCCCAGATTGCTTTCCTTATCACCCACCCCATAAACTCCCTATATATCCCATTGTCACCTTTCTCCATATTTATAAAAACCAGTGTAGTTTCTTCCTCTTATCTCTATGCTTTTCCAAAAGTTTGAACCCCCGATAGTCCGTGCTACTTTGTTCATCTCCTTTTGTTTCCTTGTAGGTATTATGATGCTTCTCCTCCCCTCATTTGGCATTTCCTATACCTACAAAATTTCATTGAAAATGCGAGTTAAACTATTCTAATTTTGCCAGTATCTTCTGCACTGCTATAGGTATTTGTTTTGTCTGCAGTCTTCCCCTACCACATCTCTGTTGAAGCTGCCTTTACTTTTGCTACCTGAACTCCACAATGATACACATGCTTGCGATCCCTGGGTATGTCCCTCTGTGTGCTTTCCCTGTGCCCGCAGCTTCATTCAACAACCTTTGAAAGTAGGCTTTATCATCTACATATCTCGTCTGGCTTTCACCAAGAGCTCCTAATGTCCCTCTTGATCTAATGTGGCTTGTCTCTACTTTTTCATAAACATAGACATTAGTAAAAAAGAATTATATTTTTGCAATCAATTTGTTCCTGCTTTGATGTTGCTTTTATGATAGGGTGCCAGCTTGTTGATTTTTTTGTTTATTAAGTTCTTCTGACCTGTCTGATTATTTCAGTTCTCATGTCTTTCTCAAAGGAAGCATGCGATTTTGCTCGTTCAACTTCAAGAATAATTAACTGCAAAGTAGCCTGCTTTTCCAGTATTGTAAAATCATGTGGATTAAATTCAAATCCTGCTATTTGATTTTAATCTCTTAAATAATGATTCATGGTTCAACTTGGAAAATTCACCAAGCCTGAATTGAACAATTTACTCAAATTGAATGCCAATGTCAGTGACTTTACAATCAGGCATGGATGAAGGGGAATGAAATGGAACTGCATGTGAAATACAAGATTGGTTTGTTCCAAATGTCTTTTTTCTTCCATTTTTTTTAATGAGTTCCTGAATATCCTGCTCTGTATAGGTCATTACTATGCGAAACAAGGGCTGTTAGATTGTACTCGTAATCTACATTCCCATTTTTAAAATAAATTTGATGCGATCTCCTTCTTTTGCAACCTTACAATCTGATTTAAGTTTCAGTCATTCATAGAGTCCCTCCATGTTTTTTTAAATCTTATTTTCTGTATTTATCTTTTTTGTAACTCCACCTGCTGTAATTCATTGATTTTATTTATGTTGCTTACCGTGATAGTTTCTCATGAAATTAAAAGATGATGTTTTTATGGTGACATCGTATCTTGGAACAGGTTTTGTTAGCCACTGGGGGAGGCCACCTAGTTTATCTGGAAATAGGGGATGGGATACTGACTGAAGCAAAACATACACAACTGGAATATGAGATATCGTGCCTTGACATAAACCCTATAGGCGACAATCCTAATCACAGTAGTCTCGCAGCAGGTTGGAATGTGGACTGACATAAGCGTTAGGATTTTCTCCCTTCCTGGTCTGGAACTGATCACAAAGGAGCATCTGGGCGGAGAGATCATCCCTCGCTCTGTTCTTCTATGTGCGTTTGAAGGGGTATGATAATGATTACCGTGACTTTGCTTCTTATCTCCACTGCTGCAGTTGAATTTCTCTCAGATATGCAATGCTCGGGCCGGAAGTTTGTGCAGCAGTCTCAGGTTTTCAGCTTGTGTAGGTGGGCCCATGGTTCAACGATCTAACCCGTTAATATTGTTGTGCCCACAGATGGCATGCCGCAAAAATCTTCCAGATATTAAAAATCCTAAGCCTTCAATTGATGTCCAACTAATAGATGGTAAAGAAATTAAATACAGCAATTGTCAATGTTCAACCAAGGAAAGGCCAAATTTAACGGCTTGGATCTTCAAATCTGGGGTTTTTTGCACATGTGCCACCATCAGTGAGGTCGGTCACAGCATCGGTTTGGATTGCTTAACCATGCACTTGTACAAAAAACTGAAAACACAAACATAATATACAAATTCTCAGGCTTCACATCATACAATACATCTTTTTGCTTGTTGGATGAGTAGTTTGCACATTTCTCTGTTAAATTCATTTTAATTGTCTCTTCGGTATTTTTTTAACAGGCATCTTACTTGTTATGTGCCCTTGGAGATGGGCACCTATTCAATTTCCTATTAAACATGAACACCGGTGAGTTATCTGATAGGAAGAAGGTCTCGCTCGGGACTCAGCCTATTACACTTCGTACTTTCTCTTCCAAGAACACTACCCATGTGTTTGCTGCCTCGGATAGGCCAACTGTCATCTACAGTAGCAATAAGAAATTACTATACAGCAATGTGAATCTAAAAGAAGTCAGCCATATGTGTCCTTTCAACTCTGCTGCTTTCCCTGACAGGTGCCTTCTTCTCCTTTCATGCATGCGCAGAAGCATTATCCATGAACTTTTACCTTTCACATTAAGTATTCTTGCACAACATGTCAATCCTCTGTAAAATTTATGTGATATGCCATACATTTGTTTGACCTAGTAATACCTAGTGCAAGATGCCACATTATACGTTTGAAGTTAGGTAGGAACGTTTACAACTAAGTCCCTTGATTGTCACTTCATTATGTATCCTTCACTATTTATTCTTTTTTCTTCTCCTACTTTACCAGGTTTGTCTTTATAGTTCTTAAGTTTTTCATGTAGAAAATCCTACAAGATCAGGTTTAACTTAGATAATCATTGATTGACTTACACAATACCCATCCTTGAAAAAAAAGAAAAGACTTGCACAATACCCAAAGAAAGTAGGTATAGAGATAGACAAATGCTAGTTCTAAGCTAGCTGGAAAACTAAAGTAAGACACTAACCAAACATTCTAAAACAACAAACTAATGACAAAGCACCTCCTAAAATCCTTCATTTTTACCTGAACTAACTATCAGAAAATTTTTAAAGAAAAAGAAAAAGAAAAAAGAAAAAGAAAAAGGAAAGGAATTCCTTTTATTCTTGTTACTCATTGAACTATTACATTCTTATTTGAGGGAGTGCATATCATTTCTGTCACTTGTTAATGCAATTTAGTAGCAGACTGACTAGAGTCTTTATCCAGGTTTAGATATTCTGTATGAGATTCTAGTTTCTTGGTTGCACTCTATTAAGGGTTGTTTGGCTCCCTGGCGTAAAAGGGGTTGCTGTTCTGTTTCCAGAAAATGGATTCCCAGTGAAAGAGTCTGTCTACTGTTGTTTGATTACTGGGAAAGCTAGTCTCAGGAATCCACTTTTTTCGTTTGGATCCTGGGAAAGAGTTGTCAGGAACCTTTTATTCTTTTCAAAAATACAACTGCTGGATGTGATCCATTTTCTAAAATTTTTGCAACCTGTCTTAAAGATGGGAATCATAAAATGGGCAAAATTTGCGAATTGGATTCCCATAGACATTCATTTCCCACCCATTCCCTGTACCCAAACACAATTCAGCCCCTTACAAATGGAATCCATTTCCCAGGGGCTGGATTCCCAAGAGCCAAATGACCCCTTTGTATTCTGGTCACTTATTTATTGAATTGGTACTTGATTGTTAATGTATGCTAAGGGTTTCTAAGATCCATAGATTCTGCTATTCCTGTCTTCTTTTTTAACTTTGTGCATTAATTCATCATCAGCCTTGCAATTGCTAAGGAAGGAGAACTTACGATCGGTACCATTGATGACATCCAAAAGCTTCACATCCGCTCGATCCCACTTGGAGAGCATGCACGGCGTATTTGCCATCAGGAACAGTCACGGACATTCGCCATTTGCAGTTTGAAGTACTGCCAGTCCACTACAGATGAATCTGAAATGCATTTTGTGCGCTTGTTGGACGACCAAACCTTTGAGTTCATATCGACATATCCACTTGATACCTATGAGTACGGCTGTTCTATCCTTAGCTGTTCATTCACAGATGATACCAATGTGTATTACTGTGTGGGAACAGCGTATGTATTGCCTGAGGAGAATGAACCCAGCAAGGTAAGAGTGCATTTCTTGGCCTATTTTACTCAATAGCGGGATTCATTAGAATGAGAGAAATTATATTCCTGAAGCATCAGGAGGTGAATTGCCCCAATGGTCCAATCTGTATATTCCTCACTGATGATCTTATGGGCCACAGTGTGGACGTGGGATTTTCCAAAAATCTTCCAGATTGCAAGTTTCTAGTGGTCCTTTGTCTTTTCCTCGGGACGGTTGTGGATTTATTTTGTGCCGGCTGTCTATTGGTGGGTCATTGATCAAAAGTTTAAGACGTTCAATGTGCATCATTTTTGGGGCATGCCCATCCATGGTGGGGCTCATCATATCAATGGTCCGAACCATCAAACATGGGCCCCACTTGTACAGTCTAGAACTCTTCAACATCCTGATGCATCAGGACCTGTACTTATCTTGAAATTAATATTTTTTGTTTACAAGGAATTGGAGACCATCATCTTAGCTTTTCTCCTTGCAATTTGAGGTTGGCTTTTAAATTGTAGATTGAAAAGGTTTGTGATTGACTGACCACTGGACATCAATCTTCCTCTCTTACCCGGTGATGCATCCTAGCCACACATATACGTGTATCAACAACGGGGCAAAGGTGGACCCCACTGTAGCACGTGCATGAAAAATTTCTTTCTATAGGGGGATCCGTTTGGACTGTGGAGCCCACAATCCAATCTGTAGCTCTATAGGACTGCTAGTTGGATGGTGGGGTCCGCATGCCCAATCAAGTGCGATGCTTATAGGCTCATCACTTCAATCACTATCTATGGCCCTGTTTACCATACAGAAGTACAGTCCATCTAGTTGTGTACATAGGTTCATACAGCTCATATATGAAGAACTACAGTTAGATTTGAATTCTTTATTTTTGTTTCCTTGTTTAAATGCACTTTTTTAAAGCAAGTTTTGAGAAGAGAGGCAAGCGATATGTGGACCGAGGAATTAAGCATGAACTTTGGAGTTGTTGCTAGAGTATTCTAGAGTAGATGTATTGCCTCTATAAAGGCAAGAGGGTTGTTAGTATGAACAAATACAATCAGTTACGGATCGAATGAAAGTTGACTTTTTGATTTTCTTTAGCATGGATTGCTTCTACTTCTCTCATCTAGTTCCAGTAAATAGGATGTTTGACTCATCTAAGCTCCTCGATCGATGTTACTGGTGTTATAACAGATTCAGTTGTAGCTTCTTTACAGCACTCGATTGTCATTAGGCAGATACTCTGAACTACCACTGCAGTTTCTTTTCTTTTTTCTGTTGATGATTGCGTCTTTGCTTTGACAACTGCAGGGCCGAATATTAGTTTTCGTAGTTGAAGATGGGAAGCTACAGCTGATTGCTGAAAAGGAAACCAAAGGGGCTGTGTACTCTCTCAACTGCCTTCAACTGGGAAATTGCTTGCTGCAATCAATCAGAAGATTCAGTTGTACAAGTGGATGCTTCGGGAAGACGGTTCACGGGAGCTGCAATCTGAATCTGGACACCACGGGCATATTCTCGCCCTGTATGTTCAAACCCGTGGTGATTTCATTGTCGTCGGTGATCTGATGAAGTCCATCTCATTATTGATATACAAGGTATATATGGCCCATATCTATACCACCACCATTGGCTTGTCCCACGTGTTTCACGTATCAATCGCATCCTAAGGCATATCTATACGCACTTCTATTTTGAAGTCCATTATCAGCTGCAGCAGCAGCAGCACTCCTATCATTGATATTATGGTTTTGTTATTTGACTTCTGTCGAAAGGTAATAAATTAAGAAGCTGAAATCATCATCGTCATCATCAATCCAAATAAATAAACAAATAAATAACAAAGCAAAAAGAGAGTAAAGAGAAAAAAATCATCATCATTACCACTGTCACCACCATCTACTACTACTGTGTTGCCGTCGCTGTCACCACCACCACCACCACCACTTGAGTTTTCTGGAAAGTTAAGGAGGTTAGCAGGCTGAAATAGTTGCTGATGTGATGATGAATGGATACTCTGATGTGATGCTTGCTTAAGACATACCCTTCTAAAATGAGTGATGGGGGTGCACCCACTTCATTTTTTATTTTTTTTACCTTCTTTTTTTTTCTTCTGGTGGACTGCACATGTATGCGCCCACATGCTTATTGAGATGCTCATCAGGTGGGCTCCACCACCTAGATGCCCTGGCCCAAAATCCTGGCCAATCCACCGATCAGCTTGACTGGACAAAAGGAGTGGATGATTAATGATAAAGTTGGCATGATTTCTGGGCCTGGTGATCGATGCATGAGTCCCAGTTGGCGCAAGGCTCAATGTCCATGGCCTGGTCCGGATATGCATGTATTGCCTAGCTGTTATTGGCATGTCAACTTTGCAGCAGTAACACTTTCATACCCGCACTAAGAAAGCTGGATGTATGGCCTTTGTTTTCAGCATGAAGAGGGCGCCATCGAGGAGCGTGCCCGTGACTACAATGCCAACTGGATGACGGCTGTTGAGATCCTCGACGACGATATCTACCTCGGCGCGGAGAACAACTTCAACCTCTTCACTGTCCGCAAGAACAGTGATGGCGCCACTGATGAGGAGCGCGGCCGCCTCGAGGTCGTGGGCGAGTACCACCTCGGAGAGTTTGTCAACCGCTTCTGCCACGGCTCCCTCGTCATGCGCCTCCCCGACTCTGATGTGGGCCAGATCCCCACTGTCATCTTTGGCACTGTGAACGGTGTGATTGGTGTCATTGCCTCACTGCCCCACGAGCAGTACGTCTTCTTGGAGAAGCTTCAGTCGAACCTGGTGAAGGTCATCAAGGGTGTGGGTGGGCTGAGCCACGAGCAGTGGCGGTCTTTCAACAATGAGAAGAAAACAGTGGATGCAAAGAATTTCTTGGACGGGGATCTGATTGAGTCGTTCCTTGATCTCAGCCGGAGCCGGATGGAGGAGATATCGAAGGTGATGGGCGTGTCCGTGGAGGAGCTGTGCAAGAGAGTAGAGGAGCTGACGAGATTGCACTGAAGTTGTTGCTAGAGGCGATTTCAGGCCTTTATTCCTTCATTTCTCTTTTATATTTGTTTATCACACAATGGTCCACCTAGCAATGTGTATAGTTTTTCTTGTGTTTTCAGTTTGTGCCGGTGGGGCCCATTGATAACTGATCCAAACTGCATTCACTATGTTCGGTCCTCGTGGATGGCCAGATGCGAGATGGTGGCCAATGTTGACTATTTTCAACCATCCATACTAATGCCAGAAATTACGAAAGCAATCAATGGTTAGGACCTTTCTTGTGGGAGGCCTTTTGGTGGGTTGGGATCTGCTACAGGGGCCACTGTGTCAACGGGTTGGATCAAGACCACGGTCCACCTCCACAAATTGAAAACCTGAGCAAACCGTACATGGCCTTTTAGATAATACGTTCAATCCGTTTTGCATGCAGAAAACAGAAGAAGATGGTGTTTTGGGTAGATATGTAGAGAAGGAAACTGGGATGCTATTTGTAACGTTTAGATATCTATATTTAGTGTTGATCTGTGCATTGTCTCAGAATTTGCATGTGGTAAAAAGCAGGGGAAGCGGATTGTGTACTACCCCTCCGGGACATAGCTAGAGACCAACAGTCCTAGCAATGGGATTTGTGGGGCCCACTGAGATGCATGTGTTTTATCCCCACCGTACATCCATTTAGACAGATCATTTTAGGGCATGTTCCCAAAAAGGAGGCAGATCTAAGACTTAAGGGGACCACACCAGAGGAAGCAGTGGTGGCAGTGATTCACCAGGCCCACTGTGATATATGAATTTGCCATCCAACCTGTTCATTAGGTTACACAGACCCTCGATGAAGGGAAAACATAAATGTTAGCTTGATCCAAAACTTGTGTGGTCCCCATGAAGTTTTCAACCGTAGGTGTTCAATCTCCACTGCTTACTAGGTGTATGGATTGCATGGATAAAACACATAAGTCACGGTGGAACCCACAGCACCAGCCAGGACCGTCCGGCTTAGCTAGGCCCTGAAAGCAGGCAGGTTTTAACATGGATCGGATTGCTACAGTTGATGGTCCACGTTTTGCAAAGCAATGATACTTAAAAAGAGGGTTATATAGCTGTCATACAAGGCCAGTGTTTCAAATCTAATCATATCAGAAGTCCAATCCAAAGACGACTACTGACAGTTATCTGCAGTGGGCCATCCATGGTGGGGTACACCTAGCAGTTGTAATAAACCTGGGATGGGCCATGAAAGTTAGTATTCCTGCTGATGATTGGCAAGTAGGGAACATTATTAATTACAATATGACATGGATAGCCTATCACAAACTGGGAGCCGATTAGGTGATACCCCGGCCTCACCTAAGACCCGTGCCCTTATCGTGGGGCCCACCTTGATATATGTATTCTGTGTCTACCTGGTCATTCGGTTTTTCCAGATCATTTTAGGGCACCATACAAAAAAAAAAAAAAAAAAAATTTGAAGCAAATCCAATTATTAGGTGGACCATACCATAGAAAACAATGGTGATTGAACACCCTACCATTAAAACTTCTTAGGGCGCACCTAAATGTTTCCTTAGTGTTTATTTGCCATCCAACATGTTGATAAGGTCACACAGACCTGAACCAAGGACCACACAAATCTCAGCTTGATCCAAAACTTGTGGCCCCCAAGAAGTTTTGAACGGTAGGCGTTCAATCACCCATTTTCCTGTGGTGTACTACCTGAGATTTGGATCTGCTGCATTTTTTAGCTCATGCCCTAAAATGAGCTGGTGAAACAGATGTATAGCATGGATATAAGGAACATACATCATGGTTGGCCCTACAAGGATCCACCGAAGCCACGTTCCCCAAAATCTAGGCCAGGTCCACTAATCAGGTGGGCCACACGTAGATGCTGAAGATTGGTCAATGTTCTCATGGAGATATGGCTCACTCAATTAGGCTTTTGGCATGATTTATAGGCCATATAGTAGGTGGGGTTTAATGTGTTAAATGAAATAAATCCAAACCTGGCCCACTTCTATGATGGCCGCCAAGGATATCATATGCTGAACGTAATTTTCTATTGGGGATATGGTAAAATATGGCAGACCCATCTTGCTACAGCACACATAACAGTACGTGTCAATCAGGACTGTTCATCTAGTGGGCCCCACTATTATTGTAATTTATTTTAGATACCCATAGATAAACATGATCCTAGCCATATGAACAATGGTTTTCAAATCAACAGTAGCAAAAACAAGGAAAAACAGAAAATTCTTCAACATCAATGGTGGGAAGTTAAGACAAGTAGATGGCTACAATTGCCCGATCGATGTGATTTTCTAAACATAGGCCATCCATAGTTGAGGCTTACTAAGTTGGAAGGCTAAGATGGACACATGAACCTGCCATGGGTACTGTAGAGAGATGGGAAACAATTGTGCACTCATCTTACACACCTGGGAGATGATCCAAGCAGCCCCCACTAAACATGCAGCTCAATTTAGATGACAGAAAAATGGGCCCCACTTCTACAGAATGTGGTGGTGCCCACTTAGGATCAATGGAAATAAAAATAAAAGAGGAAATATCGATTTCCCAAAATACCATTCTCATGGTTCTCTTTTTTCCATTCCCTTGTAATATACATCTCTGCTAATTTAACAGCTGAGAAACATACATTCCCAAAAATACATACTCAAATGAGATAACACCACAACATTAGTTTTCAACTTATAAATTTCCCAATTACAGAACAAAAAAAAATTAATAATCAGAAATGTAAGATATAAAACATGGTTTTAAGACTCAGGATATGACTTGTCCGAGACGACTCGGATTCGGTAGTAACCGATCCAGTTCGATAGCACAACTCACCCCCAACTCGGGCAAGTCCCGACTCCGATTTCATGGTTGAATGAGTCAACAAGAGTCACTGAGTCTTTTAACCATGATATGAAGGACCCGATTCAGGGTCTAAGGATCCAAGGACGAAAACGAAAGCCGAAGGGTAGAAAATCGTGTGCTAGCATTAGTAGCTTTGCCAGATTCTAATTCTCGTTCGATGGCGCATCCCACTGATCGGACACAGCTTCTCCCTCCGATTCACGCCGCTTCTTCTTGCCCTCTCCATGTCTTGAGCGCCTCGGCGCCTCGTCCTCGCTCTCACTCTCGTCATTTCTGTAGCTGTTGCCGGCACCAAACAAGTCATCGTGGTGGGCCTTTGGGGCCTGAGGTGGATACTTCACTCCATCATCTGGTCCACCGCTGGGGCCAGGAGCCTCCTGACCCTTGCCCTGCTCCAGTGTGTATCTCTCGTTCCTGTCATTCCCGGCGCTCCTCTGATCTCTCTTCACCATCCGGTTGGTAGGTTGTGGGGGTGGAGGTGGAGGCGGACGGAATGGAGGCATGCCAATCGGTGGCCGAATAGGCCGTGGTTGAGCTGCGCCTGGCATCCCCATCCCACCCATGAAGGGCCCACGACCTGGACCCATCATCATCCCAAGCCCACCAGCTGGAAAAACAGCTCCAGGCTGGGAAGGCCGTCCATGAAATACCATCCCCGCAGCGGGGCCTGTTCCATCCATGGGATTGAAGCCCATGGCAGAACCCTGATTCAAGCCGGAGAAGTCACCAGGAAACCTTGGAGCCATGTGCCCATAAGGGCCAAAAGCACGTGGAGCCACACCGAAAGGGTCTGGCATGGCGAACCCATCAGGAGTGACAGCTCCGTAGCTGAATCCATTGGGGTCCATCATGACAGGTGGGAAGCCCCTGACCCCAGGCATGGGCCTGGCTCCACGTGCCATCATCATGTGCGGGGTCCACATTGCTCTTCCCCTACCCCTGCCTTGGGCAGGACCAAGAGCCTGTCCAAAGCTCTCTTCCTCTTCCTCACTTTCTTCTTCCTCCTCTTCTTCGTTGTCCTCGAAGGGGACTATATCAGGATTCTCAGCCCCATCATCTGGATTAACTCCTTTTGCCTTCTCCTCTTCCCGTTTTGATTCTGCTGCTTCCCAGATGGCCTGAACCAAAGCAACCCTTTCAATTCATCTTTCTTTCTTTTTTCTCTCTTTTTTTGTCCTTCATAAAGATTCAACTAGAGGAAGTATGGGTTTTGCACTTTCATCCATACCATTGAACCAATGGGCCCCACTGCAGAATTGGGAGAGATTAAAAAATCTCCCACATTAGAATATTCCAATCAAATGGATTTGTGTACTCACTCCAGCTGAATCTGAACCATCACTGTATCATCTCATTAACTTCTATTTGCATGCCACTGATTGAAGGGTAGCAAGCTTCAAATCAAGATTTTCAAAGCACCCCTCATCCACAGTGGGGCCCCCCAGACCATGTATGGAATCTTGGTCAATTTTCTGACAGAGAATAGCCCTATAATTTCCCTCATCTAGAAGAATGATTGCAATACTCACCTTTTCTAGTAAAAATGGTAACAATATATGGCAAACTAATATGGGAAAGAAATTCAACATGAACTGAAGTAATGGCATAATAGATGCAAGGGGCGTGCTCCACTAGTACCGGTTTAGACGTGTGGCCCAGTGATGTTTTCATGAAATCCAACCCGTCCATAAGCGCCTCAGAAAAACCCCAGAGCCCTACAATCAGCCTGATCCAAAACTTGTATAGGAAAAGGAGGGGAACATGTTGACAGATGGCCACCCTTGATTAGAGCGAGGCCCACCATGTTGTGTACATAACATCAAGGCCATTCAGACCCTTCATCCAGTCCAAGAGAAGGGTCAGGCCAAACTTCAGGCTGTTCTGCAATTCGGGTGGGCCATTGAAATTAAAGGGTGGTCAGGCCAAACTTCAGGCTGTTCAGCGACTCGGGTGGGCCTGTGAAAGTCAAGGGTGGGTTTCCCTCCCAGCTTGTTCCCTTTTCTGTGGGCCACCTCAGTTTTGTATTGAACTGAGTTTTGGGTCCCAGTGTTTTAAATAGCTTGCGTTATATAGCATGTAGCATATGCCACGTAACATTACTTAGCCTCAACGGGACGTAGCTCATGAAAATAGCTTAAGTCACATGTAGCCTACACTACATGGCTACATGCTAATTTACATACACTACATGCTATATTGCTATGTGGTAGGCTACATGCTACTTTACAAATGCTACCCACTACATAGCCTACACTACATACTACATAGCTTGCATTATAAGTTACTTTTCCTAGAACAAATGCCAATAAATGCTTTCAATGATTTGCTACATCTTTCTATTTTTCAATAAAAATTACTTAAATCTTTTCAACAGTTTTAGTAAAATAATAAAAGTAACAGTGCTAAATCAGTTCTATTGCTCTTTCTTTATCTTTGGAGTTAATATTTGCACTATTTTTCCTATTATTTTAGGTTGTGTTTGGTTGCACCAGATATCATGTGGGTTTTTTTTTTTTTTTTTTTTTTTTTTTCTTCTGTGCGCACGCCAAAACGGGTACTCGAACCAATGACCTTAGTGTTGAAACTCTTGTGAGTCTACCACTAAGCCATGAGTAGGGACCCATTCAGATTTCATTACTAATCAGTCTAATTTGGTGAAAAAAATTATGAAATTTCATGATATTTGTTGCAACTAAATGCAACATTAATTAAAAATCCAGTAGTATGTAGCTTACAATACACGCTATGTAGCTTACCCCTCATGCTTCAGAGGAATGAATGCTACATTACACGCTATTCGCTATTTAAAACACTGTTGGGTCCTAGGGGTTTACAAAGGTGACACATCAGATAGACGGGTAGGATGGTGTGAATACATCCTGTCCGCCCCACATATGCTTAGTACCACCATACCAATAACCACTGGAACATGACCCATAGATACAAACGTATCAAAATTCATAGCCTGCATTTAGAGGCACAAGTGAACTGCATAGCAAGCATTCAGCTAATCCGGATGAAATGACAAGAGTTAGTGATGTTTCATAGTATCATAATTAGAAGGTAGACCAAAAATTATGGTTTTGGTTCGTTTTAAGTTCAACTCAAAAGTTGCCAATCAGAGTCCAGATCTCAATTCAAATTTTATAGGGAAGGAGAGAGCAGTCTGGTTTCTTCCACTGTATTGGAGCAACTATTGCAATTCATTCAACATTGCATCCAAATGCAGCTAAGTCAAGGAGAGAGCCACACACAATACCAATGTTCAGGCACAGAATATAACAGTCAATTGTCCTGACAGATGCTCCTAAATCTAAACTGCAGCCAATTGCAAATCAGGCTGAATTATTGTCCGATTGGCTGTTGGCCCACATATTGGATGGTCCAATTCACCTGTGGATCCACAGGACCCATTAGATGGTTCAAATAAGGAACCGAATGGACCATTGAAAGCCTGGGATGAGGTTCTTTCCTCTTTCAAGATGTCCTGGGTGATGCCTTGTTCCAGGGGGGTGCCTCTGTAATTTTCTTCCCTTTGTTTTTTTTTTTTTTTTTTTGGCTGCCTTCGTCGCTTTTAATAAATTGCATTATCTTTTCAAAAAAAAAAAAAAAAAGAGGACCATCGACGCTGGGGGTGCAAATCAGGCAGGTTGGGTTGGGTTGAGGGTCAACCCAAGCCCGACCTGACCCCAAGAAAACCCAATCCAACCCAAATTCTAACCCAGGATGCCCAACCCGAATTCCTCTAAACTCGACCCAACCAAACCTGACCAACATACATCTGATTATTCCCAACCCGAACTGAATTTGCTCAACCCGAACTCCAACCTGATTTCAAATCGGATTGGCATTTTGCAACCCAAGGACCTTGACAACAAAACCCAACCCAGCCCAGCCCAAACTCAATTTGGGTCAATCGGGATCATGTTGACCAGAACCTAAATTGCAGCCCTTATTGATGCCCACAAGTGGGTAGTGTTTTCACATTGCATACAAACTGTGTAGGTAGAAGAACGCCTTGTACAAGTCATACAGCTCAATAAGCCCATGTGATCATATAAGTAGTCCTTTCATAGTAATTTGGAGTAGCTTTAGAAGTTTGAATGCTTAGTTGAAGTCTTCGTTTATTTCCTTCCTATTACATGTTATTCTGGGATTAGTTTGAATTGAAATAGATAAAGTTATATTGGACCGATGGGCTTGGTTTCTTTTGCTCTAGTTAGGATTTCATACATGGCTATATATACATCACTAGTGTTTTAAATAGCTACGCTATGTAGCGTGTAGCTTATGCTATGTAGCGTAGCATGGCCTTAACGCTACGTAGCTCATGAAAATAGCTTAAGTCACATGTAGCTTACGCTACATGATAATTTTCATACGCTACACACTACATAACTATGCTACATGCTATGTAGCTCACATGATGTTTTCAATGATTTATTACATTTTTCAATTTCCAATGAAAATTAGTTAACCTTTTTAATGCTTTTAGTGAAATAATATAAAAAACAATATTAAATCAGTTTCATTGATCTTTCTTTACCTTTGTACTTAATCATTGCCCTTTCCTATTACTTTGGGTTCCATTTTGTTGCACCAATAATCATGAAATTTTGTTGAATTTCATTATTAATCAGTCTAATTTGGTACAAAATAACATGACATTGGTGCAACCAAGCATCTTGATTAAAAATTTAGTAGTTGCATGTAGCTTACACCTCACACTTCAAAGGAGTGAACGCTATTTGCTATTTAAAACACTGTACATCGCCATATGTATGGAACTGCCATATAAAATACTGTGAAATTTTTTTGTTGAAAGGATGCTTTCTTTCTTCTTTTTTGTTCTTTTTTTTTTTTGTTTTGATGGAGACAACTTCTAGGAGCGGCACACCTTGATTAAAAATTTAGTAGTTGCGTGTAGCTTACACCTCACACTTCAAAGGAGTGAACGATATTCACTATTTAAAACACTACATCGCCACATGTATGGAACTGCCATATAAAATACTATGAATTTTTTTTCATTGAAGGATGCTTTCTTTCATCTTCTTCTTCTTCTTTTTATTTTGATGGAGACAACTTCTAGGAGCGGCATTCTTCAAGAAACTAGGGGGTGCAACTGGGACAGGTTGGGTTGGGTTGAGGGTCAACCGGAGCCCAACCACCCAACCCGGTCTCAAGGGGATCCAACCTGGCCTGAATTCCAATCCAAGGAGCCCAACCTGTCCATAATACTCAACCCAACTGTACTAAACCCAAACTCATGCGATTATTCCCAGCCCAACCTGAATTTGCTCAACCTGAATTCAAATTAGTTTGGTGTATTCCAACCACAACCCAACCAAGGACTTTGACAACCCAACCCGACATGGGTTGGGTTAGTCGGGTTCAGGTTGACCTGAATCCAAGTTGCAGGCCTACTAGAAACCCTAGGGGAGAGGTTGTGCGATGAGACTCCACATAATTTGTCTATTTCAATTTATTTCTTCATATTCTGCTGCAATTGGTGTTATTGAGTTTTGAGGCATCTAAGGAATTAGATCATCAAATTGGTATGTTTTCTCATCCTAGTCAAGTGAATTCCATTCCATATTGTTTTGTTTCCTCATAAACTCCAGTAGTATATCAGTCTTCGGGCTTCCACGCTCAAATCGGCTGACTCAACAAAAAGCTAAACATGGCTGAATTTAATCAGAGGATCTTTTACCACCACCACCATCTTCTAAGCCTCATGCCAATTAATTGGGGTCAGCTAAATGAATCCTGTTCCGCCATTCCACTCTATCAAGGGCCATACTTTCAGTTAGAAAATAGGTCATCAGGTCTTTTCTTACTACTCCATCCACGTCATATAGGACCCCTTGCCCTTTTAGAGTCTTCAACTTGTGCCAACTCACTCCTAACCAGCAAGGTTCTTGGGCTAGTATTTAGGAGAAGCTGAAATTCATTGAGGTGAATATTGGAAGTTGGAAGGTAGTTGTGGACTCTTGGTAGTTGGATCAATGGAACTGTTGAAGGATGGAAACCTCTGGTTTGTTGGATCCTCAAGTCGAACCTTTTATTGCGCTAAGAGTGAAACGAAGTGGCAACAAATTCAGGTGCAGAAGCAGGGAAGCGTCATTTTCAAAATGCCAACAAGTATAAATAGGTAGGAAGTGGTATTGGGAGCGCGATTCTGAAGTGGGGATTCGAAGCAGGAGTGGCCCCTAGTTAGAAGGATCCTGCAACTAAGGATGAATCTCAACAAATGCTCATATTGGAATCCAGGGCCAGCAGGCAGCATCAGAGGTTTGATTCACGATAACAATGTGGATGTTGTCAAGGCATGTTCAGGGTCATTGGCGAAGGATTCTTGTGCAGCAGTGGTTCCTGTAATCCTTCACGTGCAGGAGCCTTCAAAATCTTGCCGGTTAAGTGAAAAGGTACAGCAGTGATCTACATTCAAGTGTGAAAAATGCCAACTATTGAGGAGTGATCTTCCAATTAATCAACCTCAAACATGGTTTAGCCCATTAGATCAATGGTTTGGACCAATAAACCATGGGCTCCACATGTAGGGAATCTTGTGGATCTGCAAAATTGTGCATTGACGATGAGGACCCCATGATTCCTCAGGTCTATGGGTCCTTACTCACGGCTTAGTGGTAGACTAACAAGAGTTTCAACACTAGGTCATGGATTCGAGTACCCATTGTGGTGTGCATGGGTGTGAGGGTGTGCACGTTAAAAAAAAAGCTTTATATATGCTGCCATAAATTCAAAATCATCATAATGTTGCCACAATAAATAAATAAAAAAAGCATACAAGCAATATAAAAGAAAACACCATATGTGCACATAACAAATAACCAACATACCATCAGTTCACTATCTGGTTCAAGATAGAGCAGCGAAGCCAACTGCTCACCAATAGAAGGCTCCAACTCTTGGCAGTCTCGGCTTATCTGCAGTCATACAAACAACAACAATTAGATTAGATGTTATAAGATCTGTCGTCTGATAAAATAGGCCAAATGCTGTTAGGGAGGACTCTAAAACCTTTTAGATGAAACCAGAAAATATAGTTTTTCTTTTTTTTCTTTCTTAACAAAATTTTATTAAAAAATTAAATTGAGGGAAGGTAATTCCTGATGCAAAGAGATAACTAGCAGCAAATGCCTCTTTGGCATGGTTATCAGCTACAGAATTTTCCCCTCAGCCCCACGTGGGTATACGAAATGTTTAGCAACAAAGAAAGAGATCTCTTGTCATTAAAAATGAAACACAAGTCCCAAGGCACCAAATCTGCATCTTTCCCCCATTTTATAATGTTAGAAGAGTTGCCTTCGACAATGAGGGTTCTCTAACTAAAAGGCGGAGAGCTTCCCTGACGAGGACACAAGACCTTTTAAAGTCTACCAACGAAGAAAGCACCCATCACAAGCATCTTCCTTGTGGCTAGGCGACTATTGAGGAGCATTGAAGACCCTACACACGTGATTTGACACACTGAAGACCCCACATTGGGAGGACACATGTGTAGGAGGTTTTTGGACATCTTTGGACGTCTTCGGGCGCCCGAACTTTTACGCAATTTATTTTAAGTTCCATTTTTGCTTAATTTTTAAGGGTATTTTGGTATTTTCATATTTTCTTATTGGTTATTTAAGAGGGCTCAGCCCTAAAAACGAGATTAGTTGTTGATTAATGAAAAAGAGCAAACCTTTGGTTGTCTCCTTCCTCTCTCCCTCTCTCATGGTGCTTCTTCTTCTTCCTTGATCTCATTCTTCTCTTTTCTTCTTGTGCCCCTCCAACTTCTTCTAAGGTAAACTTGTTATTTCCTCTTTCTCTATCTCTATTCTCTCATAACTTCTAGATCCTAGATTTGAGATTTGATCCAAAATCCCTATTTCTCAAATTCCAAAATCCCTAATCCGAGAAATCCCTCAATCCCTCGGACTAGTGATTCACATTGAGTATTTGGATTAAGACCATGCAAGATCGGGAGGTTCTATCCCTTGCCGGATCCAACCATGGCAATAATTGAATCTCATACTTCATGGTTGTGATGAATGGCCCGCTCCATTGCATGTCACCTTGTGATTTTCTTAGTTCATGATGATTGATGCTAGATTTTATATTATTATTGTCTTTTATTTCCGCTGGATTATATGAGTTCATGAGCACACATCATAATTAGGGCATCCTACGTCATTCCCACTATGTGAGCAACAACCTGAGGGCTTGGCCCAGAAAAAAGCAAAAATGACAATTGCCCCCCATCATCTGTAAGGAGCCCAACAATATCTGACGGCAAAGATTACCTAAAAAGGCAACATCAAAATTAAGCTTCTGGACACTAATGTGGGGAGGAGCCCATCTAATGGAAGGCTTGACTTTCTACGGCACACTCATCAGCAATGCTTGCTAGTCCCTACATGGGTCAGAAGTGGAGATTCCAATGATAGACAGAGAGCTGAGCCTGTGAGCCCATATGATAATGCTCCCCTTGATCCCATCGAGCAATTTGGAGACTAGAAGAGAAACCTACTAAAAAATGTGCCTGTTTCTCTCTCTCCTAATTTCCCAACAAAAACCGAAGATCAACAAACACCAGAGAATTTTTCCTTCGAATGCTACCCCAGCTGCCTAAGACATCAATGAGCTTCTCTTAAAGACCAAGCTATGGTGAAAGGATTGAAGAACTTGCCCAAAACGAGGATGCCACAGAGCATTGAAGGAAAAGATGGTAAACCAACTCTTCCTCCACACATGATGCATATATTAGGAAAACCAAAGCCCCTATTTTTTAAGTGATCCAGCTTGAGATTTTGCATTTCATAGCAGCCCACATGAACGAGGTCAAGGGGTTCGAGGAGGAGGCTGGAAATGTTGAGAAGACTTCAAGGTTCAGTCTTCAACTTGGGCGATGTTGTTTCTTTATCTCTCATGCTGAGATCAGCTAAGGATAGGGCAGATGGGCTCATGAAAATGGGTGCTGTCAGCCGTGTATTTCTCATAGAGGATCACAGGGGCGATTAGTGATTTTCGTGTAGGTGTTTTTGCTGCTTTGTGCCGTGCCGTTTCTCTTCTGTTTGAGGCTGTTGTATATATTTTCTTGGTTGTGCTCTATGGAACTTTTTTGCTTCTTAATAAAATCTGAGTTATTCATATAAAAAAGGACTTGGATGAGAATAAGCCAGACATGGACCATTTCCAGATGCTATGATCCTCCAAGTATGCAATTCCCAGATGCTCAACGGGTCGCTAAAAGCCTCAGGCTCTTCATCTTTAAATTTCTTTTGAAGCAAATGGTAACACATTTTCTTTAAGCCTATTGGGTAAACTCCAGCACCATACCGTACTTTTATCTTTTTGCATTGCTAGATGGAAATCCTTTCTTCAATCTACTCGATTGAAAAAGAAAATAATTTCTCCTCTTTTAATAAATGGCAATTTATTAAAGAAATGCAACGAACATAATGCCCCCATACATAATGCCCCTCTTGACGCTCTTCTAAATGGATGAGATAGATCACTAAGATAGGTGCACCATGGGCTTCTGACAGGGGTCCAAATATCTTAGGAACGTGGAAAATATGAATTTTATAAGGACATCATTATAGAGGTTTACCAATTCCACCCTCAACTGAACCTTAGGGCCTGTTTGATACATGCAAAATCCTTGTAAACGGTGTTTAACGCATCATCATTACCTATGGCAAGTGTTTCAAAAGATTTTGCCACCTGAAGTAGTTTCGGGCTCTTTTCCCCTAACAAAGTTGCTTGTGGTGTTGTCAAAATCCTATGATTTACAATTTACGATTTAGTCAAATCTTAAGCAAAACAATTAGAATCCTACCATTGAATCCTTTTTTATATGAATCCTATGATTTACTATTCGAATTATGCTTCTTCTTTTTTTATTTTAAGCTTCACTTGGCTTTCATTTTATGTTTTTAAATTGGTGGGGGCTTTAAGAATCATTTATAAAAAATAAAAAAAACATTTTAAAAAACAAAAATTGTTTAGAAAAGGAATTTTTTTTTTTTTTTTTTTGTTCTTTATAAGAGATTAAATGATATCGTAGAGCTTTTTTTTTATGATTTCTTACTTCTTAACTGGTCAAAACACCAAATTGATGTATGGTTATGAATCTTACAAATCTTATGATCATGTTGACTTATATGCATTTTGGAATGATGGTTAGAAATCACAATATCTTTTTTCATTGGTCTATGGAATCAAATGCCGCTTTTCCAATGTGATTCTACATTCAAGAAAGGTAACAAGAATATAAATTATTAAAGGAACCTTGTATGCTTTTTACGGAAATTTCTTGAAAGAAAAAAAAAAAGGAAAGATAAGAATCGTTTAATTTTTAAGTAATACCATGTCATGATAGTGTTGAAGTTTTAAATTTTTTTCTGATTTATTTATATTTTCCATATTTTTAAAAAAATCTTACAATTTAAGATTGGATACAATTCAACCCCTACTACAATTTGCGATACGATAACAATTTTGAAAATATTGTTGCAGCATAATCTAGCATCTCTCTCCGGTATCCAAGATTGAGAAGATAGAATTGTTCTATCTCAGAGATATTTCATTCATGGTACATCCATGATGGGTCCAAATAGACTGATAGTCCAGATTAGAAAACCATGGGGCCCAGCTGTGCATAGAAAATCAGAGCATACAATGTTGATCCTCAATCAAGGACCATATGATTACCTGTGACGATGGGAGATAGGTAAAGGAAATCATAATCATTATGATTTTACATCTATTTATGTGTATTTTCATAAACACTTGCCCAATTATTCCCCTCCATAGAAGTGCACCAACAGGAAAGCAGGAGGCTGCTTGCTACCTCCATTTTCTAACCCCATTTGATGCAAATTCTCAAATGTTCCTGAATGTCACTTGTCACCAAAGTACAATGGAAAGCCCCAACCCCTATAAAAAAAAAACCTCCACATAATGATTAACAAGCCATTCCAACCTAGATTGAGTTCCCATGAGGAACATGTTCATAGGATAAGTGTAGCTGAAATGAGGATATTGAGATGGATGACTGCAAAGGCAGGTTAGAATTAGAAATGAACACATTAGAAAGAACTTAGGAGTAGCATTATCAGTGCACTTTTCTATGGCATTCTAGTGCACCTTATTTGTCAATTACATAGGTCAGTGAGTCTAGGTGTTAGTTGAGCTAAAAAAAGACGAAGACCGAAGACTCAAGTGGACCTGCTGCATCAAAGAAGAAGAAATAGGTAAATGAGATGCCTTGATAAGCCTTGAACCTTAAACCTTAACCAAAACCCAAACCTCTAGATGACCTAACCCATTAAGCATATCTTTAGTCATCTTACATTGGCCTTAGGTGTCCCAAAAGATCACCCAAAGAATGGCCCAAGAGGTTGCATGAGCTGCTGTAAAAACACACTCAAAACAGCAATTTTTTCACGCCTGCCAACCGGTCGTCAGAGGCTGCAGAGAGGGCAGCCAGACAGGTCTGTTGACCAGTCTTGGCCCTTGGCAGGCCGGTTGTCAAAGACCCAAAAATGGACAACAACAGTTGACTAAATCAGCTTGTCCTTGGGCAAATTCAACCAGTCGTTTGGTTTGAGCAACCAGTCGTCTGATCGGTCGACAGAGGCCAAAATTGGGACAACAAACATTCACCAGTCCCAAGCCTTAATTCGACTGGTTGTCCCTCAACGATCGACCGGTCGTGGACACCATCCGACCGGTAGGCAACTAGCCGTTGGCAACCATTTTATAGCTGTTGGAGCTTTCTTTATATAAAGGCTGGGCTTGATTGTGGGTCTGTAGAGAGATTTTGGTGCATTAGAAGCCACCCTCATTGCCCGTATCATTAGACTCTAATCCTAAGCATTTCAAGTCATCTTCCTTGTGTTTGATCACAAGATGGAGCATTGAAAGCTCATATGAAGATGGACTTGCTCTCTCTTGATCTTTGGATGTTTAGGCACCTTGACCATGGGTAAATCCTTCATCTAAACCTCTCTAAAGATCTTTTTAGGTGGAATTCCTCTAGGCAACCAACTCCTACTAGTTGTAGAGAATTCACACCATCTCCTATCACCTTGGGCATCTCAAGAGCATCACGTGTGAGGTGATTGATCGATTGAGCTGAAGCATTGACAACGCAGCGGCAACATGATCGAGGGAGCATCAGGGAGCTGATTGAAGCACGAGAGAGTGAAGATCAAACAACCCAACAAGGCGTTGTACAAGGGGCTCAATCCGACAAGTTGTCACTTTAGGAGTCCTAGCACTCATTCCTTTTGGGAGGATTAAGTGTGAATTTAAGGTTGATGGTTATCCTACTTAAAACCACGAAGGGTTATTTGACGATCATTGGCACGTTTGTCGGGCCTAAACAAGTCTCCAAGGGGAGCCACCAACACGGGTGCGTACGTGTAGGTTAGGAGGAACCTGTAAACTCCTAGGTTGGGTGGAACCTGTCAAACACCTAGGCTGAGAGATGAACCTTGAAAATCTCCATTCAGGTTGAGAGGTAAACCTGTGCAAAAACCTCCGTGTAAGGTTGAGAGGTAAACTTGATTTTAAACCTCCGTTATAGTAAAATCCGGTGTGCTCAAGGGATGAGTACGTGAGCTGGGAATGGAGTAAACAAGTAGTCAAACCACTGTACATGCTTGTATTTGAGATTGTCATTTGAGCCATTTTTATTCTTGCATTGTCTTTAATTGTCAATTATATGAATGTTAGAATGGAATGTATGTTATGTATTGATAGGTAGATTCTCGCACACATCTTGTAGTTTCATTTCTAGACTAATTACTTAGAAGTTATATCTTTTGTAGTAGTTAATTACGAATTGATTAGAAGCTCATCATGTTGCATCTTTATAATCTATGTACTTAGGCTTGTTTGTTTATTTGTTTACTCATTGCTAGCCTTTGTGATTTGACCCACTTATGCTTGGAAGCTAAGTGTTCTTGCTTAATTAGTGTATAACTGTTAATAAGTTTAATTAGGCAAGAAGTTTTTAAAAAGATTTTTAAACGGTACCCAACCCCCCCCCCCCCCCCCCCCCCCCCCCAACACAATTTCAGCACCAACAGGTAAAAAAAATGAGAGAAACCAGACTTAGATGGTTTTACATGTGCAGCAGAGACCAAGGACTGTGCCGGTTAGAAGGAGTGAGTCGATGCCAGTTGAATGCTCTAAAAGGGCAAGGGTAAGGCCCAAAGGGATGTGGGCAGAGCTAGTAGAAAAAGCTAGATGACCTATGGTCTAATTGAAGTCATGGCCCTTGGTAGAGCGGAATGGGGGTAGAGGATTCACCCCTATTAGTTGGGATTAAGGCTTAGATGATTATGATGATTGAGTTCCCATAAGTCAACGCCTCAGACTACCATGCCCATCTCAATCACAACCGACTTCCTTGCAAGAGATTTAAGGTTACAACAACAAGAGTTCACATCTATTGTGACTAGGTAACGATCTCCAAGCTTAAATATTCAATGCCATTGTGCTCATAGGCGCTTATGGATCATCATTTGAGGCCAGAAACAGCATGTTATTCTAAGTTAAGATTTGAGAAACAAAACAAGTTGCAAATAATCAATTGGGAAATTCAACATCAAAGTTGCATGAAATTTAACTTCCCGTTCGACTATTAGCAGCCATGTAATAGAATATTATACCTCGACACTGACCAATCAAAAGTTCAGATCTAACAATACCAATTTGCACTTTGACTTAAGGGGAAAAAAAGCAGCTTAACCATCCCTAGGTGACTGAGACAATAATAAATCAGTTTTAAACAGAAAAAGAAAAAGACATTTTCTGAAACAAATGTATGATCAAAATGCCTGAGTTCCAAGTCATATCTTTATTTTTCCACTTTCTAAGCCTTGTCAGGCACTCCAGCTCTGAGCAAAGAGCCATTACCTATAATTAAATTCAATCAATACTAGTAATATCCCATTCTAGACATTACTAAAAGTAGATGTATGGTCCTCATGAACCAAGAGATGCATGTTCTCCTGATGCAGCCAGTTCATAGGCTCTGTGCAAGTGATTCCCATGGTTCGGTGATCCAAACTGTTGAATTGTTGCTGGTTCCTTCGTGGGTGGGGAATGCTCCAAAATTTCCATGTTGGATTATCCTAGACATCCAATTTTTGGCCTCTTTACTGTTGCTTTCCATTTGAAGGCCATTGATCAAAGGTCTAAGATCTTCACCGTTTTAAAACAAGGATAAGATCTTTCAATCTAAAAGATATCGGGGTCTCCATAAAATCAACAGTCTGGATCAGTAAACCATGGACCTCAATTCTACAGTACAGACTGATGCATCAGGACACTGCTCAAGGTCTTGCATCAGGATTCAGGGACTATGTAATTCTCTTGTTAAAATGAGATACACCACTATGTGACTAGCTACTTTTCTTACATTTATGCTGAACTAAAGGACTTTCATGCACTTTATGTGAATTAAGTTGCTTTCAGGACACGCCTTCACCTAAAACTTATTTTCATTTATCATTCCATCATGAAAAGAAAAAAGAAAAAAGAAAAAGACGTCATCAAAACAATACTTACCGTCTATGATCTATTGAGGCTGAACAAGAACATAGGCTTGTGGAAGGACATAAGACTACATAAGGGAGCTCTTTACTAACATCTAATATATGTAATTCTATGAATACTTAAATCAATCTAAGGCTCAATTTCTTCATTTATCCTTACACGGCTTCATATTTGCATATAATTAATTGGCACTGCAGAAAAAGACAATTAACTACAAACCAAAAGAAGATTTTGGAATTCAAGATTGACTTCAGAATTGCATTCTGTACCTTCACTGGTAAGTTCTCGTTGTATGGATTTCTCAAATGGCGAGTTTTGTGGAAGGATAATTCGCACAGCTGCAATTAAAAGTCAAGTGGTTTCTTAGAATAGGAAGGTTAATGGGAGAAACATACATATCCAACGCCATTTACAGGAAACACAGTATCATACAGTGAGACATGAAATGATAATTAATATCTAGAAATCACAACCTAAAAAGGCGATAGACCACATGTATGACAATTATGAAAATACAGTAAGACTCTATGAGGATCTATGACGGACAATATACAGTTTTAAAGCTCCTACAACTCTTTTGCTATTAAGAATTAATGGTAAGTTACGAAAATGGAAACATAGATCTCAAAAAAAAAAAAAAAAAAGAATAATAATAACAATAACAATAACAAATAAACAACATTTGTCACATAACTCAGGCGTGTTGGCAGATAACTGTATGTACAAATGAAAATTTGTCATGGCTGAGATCTGGATTAGATATTGTTTAAATCCATGTCTAAACAACATTTGTGTCAAAAAGAACAGAGAGAGAGAGAGAGAGAGAGAGAGATGTTATCGATTTAATACTAATTTAGAGAATTTGAAGTGATTAAAAGACCAAGCTTTGATGAGCAAAAGAAGAGAAGAAAAACTTTGAAGAAATCATGTTAAAAGTCCTGAATTATCCTGAAAAAGCAGAGTACAGAGTTGCGGGGCCATAAAAGTAAAATGCAGAAAGTTATAGTTTCTGAAGATTAATCCGTCGATTGATCGCCCAGCTTGCGATTGATCGCCAGCCCTGAGCGATTGATCACTCACACCAGAATTTGGCAGATTTGTTGCTGGACTAAAGTGCAGAATTGCGATTGATCTCCCAGCCTGAGCAAATGATCGCCCAACCTGTAGATCAATCGATAGAATGCAGATTTTTTAAGAATTACTGCTGGAACTCTCTGGACACTTTTTGGACCCAACGATCAATTGCCCAACCACTTGCGATTGATTGCCCGATCACAGAATACAGCTTTTACAATTGAATCGCAAGTGATATTGATCGCCCAGCCCAATCGATCAATTGACCATGTGCCCAATTTAGAAATTTCCAAGTCTGGCTCCGATTTTCTCTGCGCAAGTGCGTAAGTTTTACGTAAATTCTCGAATGTTCTGCGATGATGAGGCTTGAAGGCTATAAAACAACTCATCTACCTCGATCTAAAGGCATCATAGAAGGCTTGGGAAGTCGTGGGAAGTGAAGGAGATCGCTGTGAAGCGTCTTCAACTCCTCCGAATCGGTTTTTCTATGTTTTTCATTAGTTTTCTTTTGAGTTTTAGTTTAACCTATTAATGGTTGGCTAAACCTCTTAGCTAGGGCTAAGAGGTGAAGCTTTTAGTTGTTTACAATGCTTAATTCGAATTAGTTCAAGTATTTTTTGGTTTAATGAAGAACACTTCTAGTTCTAGTTTGAAATAAAGTTAGTATTTTTAGTTAATCTTCTATCTCTTGTGATTTCTCTTACATGGAATGTTTTGATTACTGAGATTGCTTAATGGAGTGTTGATTGATAGGATTTTGGGTTGTAGAGATCCTAGATTCATCATGATATGTTAGATGCTAGGGGATCTTACAAACTAAGTTTCCTAAGAGCTTATTTAGAACTAAACTAGAAGGGGTTCTTATCTTTTGATTGGATCTGAGATAGTTGTTTATATATTGATTTTCGTTTAATAGAAGTTCAATTTATGCTTCTAAATCAAGTCTAGTGACAAGGCTTGAGGAAGGGGTTCTTATCTTTTTAAACTAGAAGGGGTTCTTATCTTTTGATTGGATCTGAGATAGTTGTTTATATATTGATTTTCGTTCAATAGAAGTTCAATTTATGCTTCTAAATCAAGTCTAGTGACAAGGCTTGAGGAAGAATCATGAATGTGATCTTGCTTGTTTTGTGAATGATTGGGTTGTGTGATTGAATACACCCAATGCCTTAGTTGTTTATGAGAGAACCATATCAGTGGATGATCCATCTATGTTATATGCATTATGATGATTTGATTGCTCTATATTCCGATTGGATAGGATAGAACTCCGATTCCAATTGAGTGATTGGCTTGAATGGTTTGAATTGGTATTGTGAATGATTATAAGTGGATCATTGGCACTCTAGTGCTTATTTCCCTAATTTAAGTCTAAAATAGTTGGTTTTATGTTATTAAATTCCATTCATCAATATAAATCTGAATTTAGCCCATCCTAGTTATAAAACTTAGAATTGTTACGACAATCTCTGAGGATCGACCTCGGTCTTACCGAAAATTATTACTACATCGCAGCCTTGCACTTGAGGCGAGCGAACATTATGCATCTCTTCCTCTTATACTAGAAAGTTAGTCATTGAAGGACACTCTAGGACAGCCATCTAGTAAGCTATGGAAGAGAGGGTAAGGGCTTGGAGACCAGCTTCTTGTATTTTAAAGATTAAATCCTTAGTTGTCAAATTCAGGGTATTGTTTCGAGGGAGGCAAATGAAGCAGCCAGGCTTTGCCAAAGTGTGATGAGAGGGTCACCAGATATTGGTCCCTTGATTTATCTGTCTCGATCTTTTCTTTTCTTTTCGTCAAGAAAGTGGGGTTGCCTATCTTTCAAAAAAAAAAAGTGAGGTTGCCTTGAAAAAAAAAAAAGCACCAAAAACATAACAAATGGTAGAAAACTAGTAGATTAAATGTGAAATTGGAGTTATGGCAATAACTCCTGCTGATGGAAGTGAAAGGAGTTTCTAGAGTGGGTGCAAGATTAGTGAGAATGGCACATAGGGTCAAAAGAACCAATGACAAAGTCTGAAGATGATGTACCTTTAACCATTTGACCGAGAAATTCCGGCCATAATGTGCAGTTCCATGTGCATATTTCCAGTTTCCTCCACCAACAAATCCACCAATTTTGGACGTCATCTTCGCACAACCCTGAAAAAATAGAAGTCATAAATGATTTGATCATTTTTATAGACCAGACAATCCCAATGAAGCAAACTTGGCCAAAGTTGATGAAATTGAACTAGAAACTATTTGGATTGCCATGTGGATTAAGACAACCACATAGAACTGAGAACAATTAATACAAGATCGATTGGAATTGGGGATTAATCCTATCTCTACCTGGAAATGTCGGGTTCGGTTGATAGAAAATATCAAAATCACATTCTCTGAGGAGTCGAAAGCTTCATTTAGTTTAGCCTCATTGCTCCTTTGTGTTGCCCATACTCCTTGCTGTACTGAAAGTTCCAAGTTTTCTCGGTTGCAACTTTTAACGATAAAATACCTAATTATTTTCATTTTTCAAAGTCAGAGAAGTAACTAGAAGATCATTCCCAGTCAAAACCAACCAGAGTAAATTTCAACAAAAGCAATACAACATGCTGCGAAACTTAAGTACATAAATACAATTAAGCATAGGTTTCAACTGGGTGATTAGAATAATCAAGATATTACCTTAGATATTTAAAATATGAATATAACTAGAAATTTGGATCATGGTGAGGGGCGGCAAACATGCCATGTTCTGTCCAGGTTACAGTAAAAAAGAGCCATTCTAATTATTTATCGGGCCTGAGATTTACGTTGAGGCCCCATCAATGGTAGCCATAAAAAATGAGCCAAGGCCAGGCTCCATCCAAGCCTCAATACAGAACTTTGTCAAACCTGGTATAGAGCCCAAACTATTTATTCTGCAGGCCTATAAATTAGGCCCAGGCCCAACCCACAAGTCAAAGCCCAGCATATGGAAGACCAGGCTTGTGAGCCTGATAGGCCAGTCCATCAAGTATCAACCGTGACCATGAATAATGTCAATTAGGCCTACATTTCAAAGCTAAATTAAAATGGTTTGCCATTATAAGCTTGGGTTAGACTCAATTGCATGCAATGATCCCACAAATTTGGAACCTTCATACTATATGGGACTTGGGATAACTGCTGAAAATTTGCAATATGTACTGAGGGCTCATTTGGATGTCGTCCTTAAATTGTTTCATGTCATTTGTAAGTGAAAATGGCGACTGATGTGTCAGTGCCTAAAGGAAAGTCAACCAACAATTCAGATTTACACCAGTGGCCCACCTGAAGAATGGATTGGCCACCAATCACATGACGGCGCACCTAATTGACGGTTTGGATCCCACAAATGCAAATTGAAGCTACCATAAACTTAAATGGGTAAGTCCACAATAGATGCGTGAAACAACTATATCCATTGATGTACGCTTCAAAGAAGCCAAGTACAACCTAAGTATATTAAGATGGACCTTTAGAAACCATGTCATCAAAAAATAATACAAGCAAGGCTTTACAAGTCCAAACTGGAAATCTAAAAACTCTGGACACACCTAGATTGCCCTTGAGGGAGTGGTGTTACATTACTTCTGTTGACTTGATTCGGCAAACTATTGGGAAGGTTCTGTATCTGAGTCTGGCTAGCCTGTTGCTGTTGACTCTGCTGCATTTGCGGCTGCTGCTGCTGCTCCAGATTGGGGGACTCTGCAGTTGTAGAAGCTTTTACTGATGTGCCATGATTAGCTACAGCAGAACCTTGTGGAAACTGAGGTCGTTCTGCTTGAGGGGTATAACCAGTATTCCTGTGTTGAAAAAACCTGTTCGAAGACCCATAACCAAATGAATTTAGGTGCTGAATCTTCTGAAAAACTTCTTCCACGGTGGGTGGAGGTCCAGGCAGTTTCGCATGCCTATAACGGCAGTCAGGACCATTCGGACAGAAGCCCAACTTGTACCTGCGACCCAAATGACAGCATCAGAAACTTTGAAACGCATACACCATTGAACGCATGTAATACCAACTAGGACATTAAATAGCAGCCTGTGGGTTTTCTTCCCTTTTTTTTTCTTTTGATAGGTAAGTATGGGCTTGAACCCGAGACCTCAATGTTGAAAAACACTCCATCTACCATTGAGGCACGGGCCCGAACCTGCAGCCTGCAGGTTTTCTAGTGATCAAGAATTAGCACCCACAGGCTGTAACATATATGATCACAGTAATTTAAATGATAACTCGAAATAAAGGCTGAAGTTGAACTTAATCAAATGAGAAGTTGCCGCTGAAGTACTAGAACAGCTAACTAAACAACACCTTATTTCAGAAAATAATTGTTTGCAGATGGAAACCACCAACTGGAATAAACATGAACAAACAGACAAATGGTATGAATAACTTCTCACCAAGTGAAGCAAATCATTTTTTTTTTTCAAAAAAGACATGTAGGCATGCAGAACAGGATCATGTAGCCGACCCCAATTAAATCGGATAAGGCCTAGAAGATGATGATGATGAAAACGAAACGTAAACATGGAAAATAAAGAAGTTCAAACTAATTCAATTTCAAAAATGTTTTCCTTACCACAATTTATGAGAGAGCGATTTTAACACGAAACAAACTCACAAAAAGCAATCAATCCTTCTTCCAGGAAGCTCCTAACCTTGATCTACCACAATCAATTACAATCATCATCTAAGCCTTTTCACAACTAATTGGAGCGGCTGCATGAATCCTTTTCCCCTATTCCATTCTTTCAAGGACCATAACTTCAGCTAGACCAAAGGTCATCAAGTCTTTTCTCACTACCTCCGCCCACATCCTTTTGGACCTTCCACTTACCCTTTTAGAGCCTTCAACCTGCACCAACTCACTCCCAACCGATCCAGTTCTTAGTCTCCATTGCACAAGTCCAAATCGGGTGTTACGGCCCTATATCAACAGGTACCACAATTACCATTACGTAACAACTACTATGTATTTTTTAATACCTTGATCCAGGTGGGTTTATGTTCCCTAAGTGGTGTTGTGATTTGTGTGCCCCACGTGTGGTAGATCAGTCTGTGGGTCCACATATCCAAATTTTCAGTAAGGGGTGAGTGTTTATAGTGAGTCATTGAGCACATTACCTTTCACTATGTTCACTACTCATCTTGTGGGCTAATTTTTGGGTACCAAACGATGATCAAATCACATGAAAATGGTAGTATCTAAAAACCTATTGAATTAGCTTCCAAGTTAATGCCGGGCTCTGCAGTTCTAATATCACTTGACTGAGTTATAACCGATTTGCAGATGGGTAGCATGGTTGTGACAAGATTTTTGGATATTTCAGTTCTTTTTAATGTGTTTAATATAGAATTTTTTTTTTTTTTTTTTTGAAAGGCAACAACTCATATTATAAAGAAAACGAAAAGGCTGAGTCACCGAGAGAGCGAAACAGCTACACGGTGATAAAATGCAAATTACACCCCTTTAATTTATCAACACTGAACGCCCACTCGACTACTAGATTTCTCGCCCTCCAAGCTGTGATTTCCGGCAATCGACTGATCCCACGGAAGCATCTACCATTCCTTTCTTCCCACACGGACCACGAAGTAGCCAACAGGGCCAATCTCCATATTCCTGTTCTGTTATTAGCCATTTTGACGCCATGCCATGATTTTAACGGGGCATCCGATGAAGATGGGAAAACCCACTCCATATCAAACCTTGAAATCATGTCAATCCAAATACTATAAGTGTAGGAACAGTGAAGGAAGATTTGATGAATATAGATTGTTAGAATTAGATTTAATGAATCTCTAAGATTAGATTCCAGTTTCAAGTCTTATGTATGCTTTTTAGATATGTATGGCTAAGGATGTTGAAAAATTAAATTTTGATTTACACTTTCGTTTAAAGCCGTGATATTTTACTTGAAGCCTGATGCTCCATTTGCTAGAAGTGTGGCCCTTTTAGACAATGGAGTAGACAGCAAGACTCCATACAACTGCAATTTGGAGAGATTCCAAATGACCTATCCTTATTTTCTTCCAATTTCCCTCTCTTTGTTGCTCCACGTCTCACTCAGAATTTCAAAACAAATACAAATCCAGAAATAATAAAAATAAAAAATAAACATCACAACTACCCTCAGAATCCACATAAATTGCAGACTCCACGAGAGAGGGAGTGTGTGTGTGTGCGTGTGCGTGTGTGTGTGTTACAAGAGAAACGACAATTACCCCAAATTTCCAAACAAATTACCAAATATACCCAAAACACGGCAAATCGAATCAATCAATGGAGAGAGAGAGAGAGAGAGAGAGAGAGAGAGAGAGAGAGAGAGAGAGAGAGAGAACATATGCAAGACTCACATGTTGCACTCCTTAATGTCTTCGTTGGTGTGCTTGTAGACGCAGTCCTGCTCCCGGCACTCCCCGTGCATGCGGAAGAACCTGCAGACCGGCATCCTCGCCTTGTCATACTGGTGTAAGAACCCGCAAGCGTCCCCCTTCATGCACAGGCTCCTCAACCAGTGCCTGCACACCGTCTGCCGGAAGCTCCTCCGCCCCCCCATCATCGACGGATGGACGTGATTGTTCATGCCGCCGATCGCATCGGGGCCAGGGCCCGCCACGGCGGGGACCAAAGTGAGGTTGTTGGCGTTGGGGCCGGAGGGGTCGGTGGGGATTAGGGCCGAAGAGGGAGTGGGATTCGTGATCGCGGTGGCGGTGGGCCCCACCTCCAGGCCCCCTTCGAAGTCGAAGCTGAGGACGCCTTCCACGTCTTCTTCCATTTCTTTTGGGGTGTGGTGTCAATGGGGAGGGGAGAAATTGTCAAAAGAGATTCCGGTTAGGGTTTTTCTTCTGGGGGAGGGTTTTGCTCAGAGAGAGGGGGGGGGGGGGGGGGGGGGGGGCGGGGTTTGGTAATTTGCTCTGTAAGAGAGAAGGGGTATTTTGGTAATTTGGTCAGAGAGAGAGAGAGAGAGAGAGGAATGCGAACAGTGGCGGGTGCATCCATGATGCATGATAAATAGGGGTGTCAATGGGCCGGGCTCGGGCCTGACAATCAGAATTTTACCGCGTCGGCCCGAAACAGTTCAAAATCCGGGCCAAGACCTACCCCGGGCTCGGCCCATTGACAGCCCGATATAGAGGACCCGAATTTCGTACAAACACTTGTACGGAGAGCCCGGGCAACAAGAGCTCTTTGGGGCCCACCATAATGTTTGTATGATATCCACTCCGTACATCATTTGATCCATCTCATTTGAATAAGTGAACCTAAAAATCAGGCTGATCCAGAACACAGGTGGGCCACACAACAGGAAATAGTGGGGATGGAAAGTACTACCTGATCCAAGACTTCAATGAACCTCATGAAGTTCTCCAATGGTAGGGAGAGCCCTAGCAAAAAAATCTCTTTGGGGCCACTACAACGTGTCAATGACATTATCTCATGTTAAGATGTGAACCCAAAAATCAGTTGGATCCAAAACTCAGGTAGTCCACGTCCGCTTTGTCCATCAAGTGAAAAGGCTAATTTCCACCGTTCGTCAAAAGATCAGCCAGATAAAAGGTCCATATGACCACACCAATGCCAACAATGTAAAATTGTGCCCAAAACCTCAGTTCATCATGCGTTGTGGCCAGCCAGTCTTGGGTCAGCCTGATTTTTAAGCACACCTGATGAATGGGTTTTAGGAAAGAATTACTATGGTCGCCCCCACAGCCCTATCTTCATTTTTACCTGTGGTGTGGCCCACTTAAGTGGTGGATCTGTATGATTTTTGGTCCCAAGGTCTAGTATCTAGGATTGCACCTGATGGACAGAATGGATTTCACAGATACAACATGGTGGCCCCAGAGAGATTGGATGTTTGACGGTGCCTCATCAAAAGTAGAAGACTCAGGTCCTAATCGGGCAGGATTGTGCATACTGCTCGCAGCGTGACCCGATTACAGATACACCGGTCAGGTCCACTCAGCCTTGGGCTTTATTGATTTTAAACGGTTCGTATTGGGCCACAGGGAAATGGACGGTGTGTTTCGTTCGGGACAGAATTCTTGGCCCGTTTACTAAACTGATCGGGCTCGGTCCCGGGCTGACCCCGACACAACTCAAACACATTGCCACGACAGACTAGGTGGTGGACGAGGCATTTGTGTCGAGTATGGATTTCTTTGAATTTTTTTCAGCCATCCACTCCGTGTACATGTGGCCCACCTGATTAGTTGATGAGCCTAGATTTGCGACTGAGGGCTCTTACACAAAGTGGCCATCTGATGAACGGATTAGATCTAGGGAGGTGCTATACTGGTATATGGGAACGTAGTAAAGAAAAAAATTGCACCCGTTGGATGCTCCTTAGCCGTCCATTGGCGGCCATTGAATGGACGGTTATAAAGAAAACAGTTGGTGTTCAAGCTCAACGGGCAAAAATCAGATGGTTAAGTTTGAACTACGTTCCAGCCGCGAGGGGCCCACCATTTGGATGGACTTGATTGGCATGTATGTGTATGCCACGTGGTGTGTAGGAAACAGAAACCAGAGCCTACAAATAGGCCGTGTCATCCAGACCACATACGTGATGGGCCCCACCGTGGAAAGAGGCAGTTGACAAAGGTACTGTAGATCATAGACCGGACAATCCGAACCTCTCGATCCTAAATAGAAAACATGTGAAAGATTAACCGGCTAGGATTATCCAATCTGAGATATTTTCGGGATATTGGGTACCCCATCAAATCAACAGTCTAGATTAGCAAATTGTGGGACCCATGCGTTTGTAAAACGCTCTAACTCACAGAATAGAGAACTTCACTGCAGACCCAACTGGCATTTAGCTTGCTTGAATTGATTTGCAGTTCGGGTATGGTTTAAAATAATGAAACATGATTTTTTGACTCAGTGAGTCGTGCCAACCAGTTAAGCTTTGAGTCGAGTCACGACTCGCCCAAGTTGGGGTACTTTGGGTTGACTTGCCTGAGTCAGGGGCTACTCATGCCACCAGCCTAACTCGTTCATGAACAAAACCAAGTCAGTACCACCCACGTCGTGACTCATGGTGCAGCGTTGAGTTTGAGTCGTGACCCACCTGAGTTGGGCCAACTCGCCAGAGTCAGGGGTGAAGCCTAGGGGGTGACTTGCGGTACCAGTCTTGCTCGTTCACAACTGAAACCGAGTCAACTCGGGCAGGTCGGATGCAACTCAGATGAGTCATCGAACCATGCAATGAAGGTGCCTGTTGCAGGTTTAAAACGGTTTCATGCAAGAGGAATGGAATTTGCAGCACCACAAGCCACACACATGCCCCATGCGTACCAGCGGCAGCTTGCGGAGGATCCACTCCATTCATCAAGCAACCCCAATGTGATTGTTCCTCAACCCACGAATCTGGCCGGTTCAACCATCAGGTGGACCAGATGCATCCGAAAAGAAGCAGCCCATTGCAAAAAGGATAAACAACCATTCACATCCAAACTAAATGTGCATTCATCAAGTGGGCCGCTGAGGAATGCAACACCCGAAGCACAACGGCATGTGGGGCCATGCATGTGGGTAATCGAAAGGCGCAGTCTGCTGATTCTAAGAGAAGGGGGGATGAAAAGAGAAGTTTAAGAAACCAGCCTTCTTAGGCATTGGAGTGGAGTGAAGTCGACAATATCCACCGTTTCAAAAGAAAAAACCAGGAGCGAGATGACCCACCCATTTATGATCATGAATATAAAACATCTAACTAAAACGTCCATCGATGGCCCATGGCCGATCAATTGCACAGATGTTATAAGGAATATAATGTCGAATTAGTACCTGCCCTTGCCCATCGGCTTCTTTTAGAGGGAGGCCACTCGATCCTTTTTTACAGTGCCTGACCACAGACGGCGAAAGAATATTATCAGAGCCTTCCAAACAACAAACACTTCTGCCAAGATGTACAAGAGCCCTACAGTTACACTAACCGATCGATGGGATTCCACCAGGTGGCAGTGCGGTCTGCCGTTCCCCACCGGATCGGTTCCTCAAACTTGCATTGACTATTGATATCAAGTCCCATCACTTCCATCTTCAGTCCCGCCTGCTTTCTTGTCATCTTGCTTGGCCTCCTCAGGTGGTGATGCATTGGAACTTGGATCACCATCACTGGGCCCAGCTTGTTCGGAACTTGGGTTCTCGCCACCACCTCCTGTCGGGCCTTCAGCATCCATGTTCCCCCCATTTGCTGCCACATCACCAGATGATGGGGAAGGACCACCTGAATCTGTGTCCATCTCATCGCTATTCTGATCTTTTCCTTCTACTTCCACCTCACCATTCAGTATGATGACTGGAGGCAGGCCCACGTCGGACCGGTTGCCAGAATCCGGCGTCTCTCTCCATTCAACCCATTCAGGTGGTTTGTCACCTTCACTGGAAATCGATGGTCTGGTGTCTTCCTTCAATTCCTCAATTACGCCATTGTCTGAAACTCCTCCTCCAAGCGTCTCCAGGTTAGACCCAGAGCCAGGCTCCTTTGAAGGCGTCGCTGTGTCAACTAAATCATCATCTCCACCAACAACAACCTCATCGTCACTGCTGCTGCTGCTTCCCATGGGCCCAGACTCCTCCATGCTAGGAGATGGTGAAGCAAGTGAACCGCTCGAGCGCTCGTTGACAACTCTGTCGTCCTCAAAAGCAAACCAGTTGGAGTTTGTGAAGAGAGAGCCACTGTAAGAGCATGGATTCAGTCAGCAAAGCAGAGAAAGATTATCAATAGAAGCCATGCTTCTTCTTTTTTTAACTTGGAGACTTGGATTGACTTGATCTTTCTCAAGTAGTGACTCGTTCGTTCTCAAGTCAGGCAAGTCGGTGGGTGTTTTTTTTTTTGAAAGATAACACAATTTTATTAAAAACAAAAAGGGAGCTACAAGAAACAAAACCACTACCGGGTCGCTGAGATAGCAAAGCCACTATACACCCAGAAAAAACAAACTATAACCCTTCACATCATCAACGATGGCTGTCCACTCTATGACTAGCTTTCTAGCCCTCTGAGAGACTACCTCCGCTGCTCTACTTTCATCTTGGAAACATCTGCTATTTCTTTCACCCCAAGTTGGCGGGTGTTCAAGCCCAACTTACCCAAGTCGGGGGAATATTCATGGTATCAAACTTGATCGAGTAGTGCCAAACCATGATAGGAGCGGCAATGGGCCATGTCCCAGCCATAGCCTCATTTATAATTCTAGGCATAAGACCAGATTTTTTATCTTGGCGGAAATTCATGCTCGGGTTCAGCCCATGATGGTCATAAATGGGCCTGGACTGAACATGGGTCAGGCGTTACATAACCGCTTCCAGAATATGCCTGGCCCATTTACTTGGCAGGCCTAAAAATTATCTCTATAGCCAACCTGAAGGGCCGAGCCTGACTGGCAGTGGCCCATTTACTTACCATCTCAATACATCAGAGCTAGCACTGCAAGAGGAGGTCACACCCAGGCCGAGAAATGTAAAGGGTGGGAAGTTTGAACAAAAGGGGCTCAATGTACCTGTCTTGATCATCACCCAGGCGGAGAGAAGATATGACAACTTCAGCAGATTCATCATCGAAGTATACATCCTGCCAAACATCAGTCTGTGAGGGAGCTGTTCTATTGATATCAGGAATGTTTCTTCCACTCCTTTCAAGCAGAGATAGTTAAGGTGGGAACTAGAAAGAGAAGCACTGGGTTTGGAGTCTGCATCGGGAGTTCAAATCAGCACATGCAACCAAGCTCCTGTATGACTAAGGAAGCAATCATTGAAAGAGGAAGTCCTGATACATTGGGATGTGAATAGCATCCAATGCACCCATTCCATACAGCTAGTGTCCACTCTATTCAATGATCTAGACATCAATCTCATAGGTCCCACGGTCAATGGAAGGTGGCCCAAACATCTTCCAGATTAGATCTTACACAATCAACTGTATGTCCGTAGGCCAATCAGGAGATTTGGCATGCCTTATGCACAGCAATCACATTAGATCAACAGGCCAGATCACTCAAAACATGGGCCCACCTGTACGTGAGGACAATACTAATGTCTTGATGCATCAGGATGCAGAACATCCCCTGCATCCAAAATACTTAAAATTTGAGAAAATGTTGGGACAATCCCATCAATTCCACAAATGAGCATCAAAAACTTGTGGGAGAGGCTTCCCTTTTTTAGCTGAAGTTATTATGCAAACTTCACACATCTCCATGTAATCTGATGACATGGTAAATGCTACTAGCAAAGATAGTCAAGGGAAAAAAAAAGAAGCCTAATCCGCATACCTCATCATCTCGTTCCAGCGATCCATGCGCCTGCATGTATCACCAGCGAAAGCCAGGTTAATGGAATACCAGACATGTATTAAAAGATGAAACAAAAAGCAATTCATCATACTCCTCTTTTGTTTCCCTTCAAGAACAGCTTTGAAGATTAGGCAGTCAATCAAAGGCCTGTGATTTATCAACTTTTGTGGTCAAGACAAAACATTTCAAGCCCAGCAGAAATAAAATACATTTTGAGTTGGCAAGTGTGAAAGAATCACTTGTTGGAAAATGGTACTGCAAAGGTAACAGAGAAGGTTAAGAAAAAGGTGAGGTCCTGCAGGAGACTAACTCTACAAGAGATAGATGGAGAAGTGAGAGAAGAAGAAAAAAAAAACTGAGGTGGGAGATAGCATCATCAAGGTTTTAATTTTGAAATAGATGTTGTTGACACTAGGAAAATCACTTTCCTAAATTGTGTTGCGAGCCAACATTACCAAAGCCAGATTTCAGGTCAGATGATGATGGAACAAATGGTCTCCAATAAAAGTGGTTTAAACAAAATATCATGATATTTGGTGCAACCAAGCGCGCGCCCTTAAAAAGAAGCCCAATATACTCATTTCGCTTAATCCAAGTTATGATGGGCAATCCAGTGGGATTTTTTTGTTATGCTCAGTCTCTTGTATACGAGTGGAGGAGGTATTGCTCCTAGCATGTAGAGCGTGGGTGGGGAAGAGCGTTTATGGGCCGAGGGGGGCTTTCTTTGGGTTGTTTTTATCTGTTTTTTCGGCTTTGCCGCTTTCTTAATAAATTGTCATCCTTCAAAAAAAAATGGGTATTCAATGGATTGTTTATTTGGCAGCTGATCAATGTTTTTTTTTTTTTTTTTTTTTTTTTGAAGAGCGGCAGTTGATCAGATATAGGTTAGGAGCCAAGAAATGCATTGCACTCAAACTTCACAGGGTAGTTTGCTCATGATCCCGTGACCATGGATTGTCAACAAAAGAATACATGGTGACAAAAGTAGTCAATACATCTTTGCAGGTACCTCTTCGATGCTGTCATTACTGTAGATGCCATAACGAAATGCCTGGCTCAAGTTATTCGCCAACGCTGCCACATCGTAATCTCTATCTCGGAACTCGTCATCATCACTGTCCCTAGTTCGATCCTGTAATGAAGTTGGCCGCCTGCAACAGTTAAAACAAAACCATGCTGACAGAATTGTATCCACAGTTCTTTGCATCAATGACAGAAATACAGGCTAAGATATCCAAGCATGAGGTACTTCAAAATGGTTGACGTATCAAGGTTGTGCCCAAGAAAATGCTTCAATATTTATAGGAAATGCTGCTAGTTCCAACGACTGTATAGTTAAAAGTACATAACATCTGCTGTTTCCTTTTCAATGTCTGTGTTAGTATGCAGGTACATATTCCTGTTTTTAAAATCACAACTTGTTTAAGGTACCCTTCTCACATCTTCAGGCAAGTATCAGATAAGCAATCAATGGTTGGAACAATATGTGAAGAAAGGTGGCATGCATCGAGTTTGAGTGGGTCGAAACAAAATGTTGAGGAAAACACCTACCCGCAGGTCCATTGGTAAACATTTTCAACTGCATTGCGTTTGAGTAGGACATTTGTATGCCAATCAAGCCACTCGCTGTTTTCCTGCAAAATGACAAAACCCATGAGAACCACCATTGATAATAAAAGAATACAATTGAAACAAAGCTGGAACTAATCAATGTTTCTGCACTTTATATACTTTATTTCCAGACATTATGTACAAGTACGCTTATTAGAAAGTGCATGCGTGATGATAAACAGAAGCAGCACATGAGAATCTAAAATCACAGAACTCTCTGAAACCTGAATCTCCTCTCCAGCAGATGGCAAATTTCCACAAAACCCTTTTGGGCAATTGCCAAGAGTGGGCGTGGAGGTTCCATTTGGGGGAGCGGGGATTTCCTAGCAACTGCGTCATGTGTAGGGAGAATGAAGAACGGGGAACGATATTTTCCTTCATTGCAAAATTTGAGACTTGAGAGAAACTTTAATCTCCTCAGGGGCATCGAGCATCAATGGCATGAACTTGGACCTATTGTCGGAAAGATGGACTGTTCACCTACTGGGGGGAAATGTTATTTGGAAGTTGATTCGGGCGGTGACTTTGCTGGGGATTTGGAAAGAGAGGAATAGAAGAATTCTTGAAGGCAAAGAAGCAGTGATTATTGGGCTAATTCACAAGATTCTTTCTATGGTTGTTGGATGGGCTCTGCCTTCTCCAGAATTTAAAGGGACGACCCTTTTGGATCATATGCAGGATTGGAATTAGTTAATCTAAGATGTAATCTGATTTTTTGTTCTTTCTGGCTGTTGATTGATTCTCACTTTTGGCTTCAGAGGAGCCTGTCCTTTTTCTCATCCTCTGATTTTTTTTTCCTTGGGCGTTAGGGATGCCCTCTTGCCATCCCCTTGATGTATAGTTTTCTTACTGTTTCAGGGTTTTGCTAATAAAATTCACTACAAGTAAAAATAGAACTGTCCAGAAGAAATGCACGCTCTGAAGACTTCAGACTGCACTTTATTTTCTGATAAGTAATGATTTAAGTAAATACGGAGTGGCTGTCCCCAATGCAAAATTCATCATCATCACCTAAAATCTTATCCTAATTACTACACGAATCCTGTTCTGCCATTCCACTCTATCAAGGACCGTCCTCAATTACACCTTTGGTCATCAAGTCGTTTCTTACTACATTCACCCACAACCTGTCAGGCCTTCCCATTCCCTTTTAGAAACCATCTTGAACCAACTCGCTCCTGGAAATGAAGTACTTGGTCTCTGTTGCACATGGCAAAACCATCTGAGTCTACTTTTCTTTCCCTCATCTTATTACCTATTGGCCGTGCAATGCAAAATTATCATTAAGGACTATTTGCAAATCCAAGAGGACTGCACCACTAAATGTTGCAACCAGGCGGTTGATACAATTGGTTGTCCAAGTCCTCCAAGCACTTCTAATTGGAGACACCCTGCATGTGTTGTAATCTTTCTTCTTTTCTAGGAAAGTCTCTTCTTATCCTTCAAAAATGAAATTCATACGAATCCAATTCCAGTTTCACTATAAATGTTTACCAACACAGATAAGTTGAAATATAGCATACGGCATCACGTTGAATAAATATTATTGTGCAGGAATATTGAGAGTTAACAACCATCAAGTGAAGGAAATACACAATATTGACGATTAACCTGAAGAAATGCCTGTATTTTGCTGTTGTTATTCTCCAGCTGAACAAGCTTGTTAGATATACGTGTCAAGTGTCCGATATTCCCTATTTTGGGAGGTGATCTTTCCTCTGCGGGCATTGTTGGCTGCAAAGAAAAGATTTGAGAATCTTTCTAATCAGTTACAAAATTCTGGCCTAAAAAAAAAACGAGTAAAGAAAGAGGATAAAGAACTGGCATAGAATCAAAGAAAAAACTATAACTACAGATGGAGCTTGATCAAATAACAGTACCACGGGATTACCTTATTTGAATCAGTTGACAATGTGGAATTTTTTTCTGCTCTAAGAATTTTCCCAACAAGATCACAATCTTGTAGAAGGTGATCAATAAGTAGATCATTCTTGCTCTCCAGGCAAGATACTACAATGTTCTCCACGTGGTGATGCAAAAAGTTATTGTATGGATACCTACAATCATCATGAAAAGAAAAACGATAATGATCTGGAATCTTTGCCATGTTATTTAAATCCCCATAGACATGACATGTGACTTACTCAAAAAACAAATCTAGAACTTGTTGTATGGCCCCCAGTCGAATCAGTTCCTTTTCAGCAGCTTCACTACCGATTGTCAGTAAAACGGAGATGAACTCTACAATCTGAAAGGTCCATTTTAAATTACAATCAGCAAGTAGGAGTATGAACAGAGATGAACTCCAAACTCTGAACAGTCCATTTTAAAATACAGTCAGCATGTAGGAGTATGCCATTCCCACCACCTCCCCTCAAAAAGAGACTTGGACTTCCCGAGGAAAGTCTCCATATTGAGTAAGCAATTTGTAATGTTTTATAACTTATACCATTTTAACATCAAGAAAGCCCAACACGATCTACTCTGAAGTCTGAACAATGAGAGAATTAAACCAATGATAATCTGCAACATCCATGAAGAGCAACATGAAAAGTTTAAAAGGATACCTTCAACCGATGTTTCCCAAGAGGAGGCTGCAGCTTGCCGTACGTGGTGATTAAGACAGTCTCACCAGAAGAAACATCCAAGAGCTTGAGTAAATCACCTGCAACATGACATAATAATGAAGATTTTTCTTGTTAAATTTGATAGGTTTTTTAAGACATTCATTTTTTTAGGGAATAACACACATCCTCTGAAAGCTAAATCGTAGTGGAGTACAAGCATACACAATCACTCCATAACAGTCCTCAAGTAGACATGCTCAGAAAGAGGAAGACTTTACTAGAGCAGAGAGTAATCCTTGCAGAAGTAACTCTCTACAATCTCCTATGTATTTCATGCCCATATTCAAAATTAGATTCACTGAGAAACTTCAGCATTATTTTCCTATGCAATGGAGGCAGGCAAGCAGTTTATTGCAGGAGGTTTTATCTTATCATTTTATTTGCCTTCTATTTTATGTGATTGTCATGTAGCACTCAAACTGAAAGGGAAATTTTATAAGATAGCTATAAAACCAGCTATGCTTTATGGGACAGAATGTTGGGCAGAGTTAAAGAACAAAAAGTTCATAGGATGAGGGTAGCTGAATGAGGATGTTGAAATGGATGAGTAGCACGACAAGGATAGAATTAGAAATGAATGCATATGAGGAGTAGCACTAATAGGTAATAAGATGAGAGAATACATTTAGATGGTATAGTGATGTGCAACACCACGCTGGTTAGGAGTAAGTTGGTAAGTGTTGAAGGCTCTAAAAGGGCAAGGGGAAGCCCCAAAAGGACGTGGATGGAGGTAGTAAGAAAAGACTTGATGACCTACGGTCTAACTGAAGGTATGGCCCTTGATAGAATAAAATAGAGGAACAGGATTCATGTAACTGACCCTAATTAATTGGTATAAGGCTTAGATGATGATGATTTGCCTTTCTTTATAAGTTGCACCACAGGGAATATGCTCTTTGAATAGATAGAGAGAAATGGAGAGAATTTTATTTAAAATAAAAGAACAGGGATTGAATTCCCAATATAAATAAACAAACAGCTATTGCAGGGAATATGCATACACAAATATGTGATTACATTTTCTTTATCATTCGTTTGTGTTGTCACGGGCACATGGTAACCTTCCACTTGCTCATAAATAGAAGGTGGCCTTCTCCATGCCACAGCCACTTCAATTGGAAGCACTTGCATGAAGTGATAGAAAGCCCACACTGTGAAATTGACTCACTTTAGGAATATTATGGATTTCTGTCATTTCTATCCTCGGGTATGCATATTCTGCAATCACCTTTTCACCTGATGCATTACTATTCAGGTTGATATGACTAACATGATAAAGCTTGCAGTACCATCCTCATCGTGCCAAAAAAGGGTGGTTGGAACTTCATCATGTACTGGGCAACATCTGCTCCTTGTATTGTCATATGTCACTTTCTTCAATACTAGATACGCTGAAATCTATCCTAAATACAATTTGCATAATAAGATGCGCCCTCTTATTAGTATCAAGGATTACTTTGCATCTAGAACAAGCAGCAGCAGGACTTCGAAAAGTAACTCAAAAGTTGGATGCAAAAGTCCCACAGAAGAATGGACAAGCCTTCAATAAAACAAGGCTTTCTTGTAAAATCTCCAAGAATTTTGAGACAAAGTTATGCATGAGAACACAGGCAGAGGTACGTAATTCAGATAAAACTGGAGTATTCTCAGTCAAGTCCTTATTCTGAGCAATCAAAAGAGCGGGAAAAGAAGGGTCAGTGGCGCACATTAGGAGCTTCCTGGAACCTCCGAGAGTCATTTCATTTTGGTGGCTAGTTGCTAAGGAGAAAATTTTCACCACTGACCAGCTTTGGAAAATAGAAGTAGCACTTATGAATGCATGTATTTTATGTTTATTCCCTAAAATGTCTCCTTAGTGATTTGGAGAAAGATGTTAGACCTCTCTGGAGTGCAATGGGTAATGCCAGACTCTGTTAGAGCACTGTTTCAAGTTTGGAGGGGGCAGTGAGTGGAAAAAAAGTATCTTGTGGCATTTGGCTATAATATCAATCATATGGTCTCCATGGAGAGAACACAAATAACAGAACTCTTAACAATGGGATGGAATCGACTGAGAAGGTGCTTCATAGGGTTAAAGGGAGACTTCTATATTGGACCAGACTTCGCCTTTTTAAAGGTTGTAAAATGTAAGAATTAGAGATGTGTCTTGTAGTCGTAGCCAGGTTTTTCTACCTTGCTTCTGTATATATGCTGTAATTTTGTGTTTATGCTTTTCTAATGAACTGCTTCACCATTACAGGAAAAAAAAAAAAAGTTGTGCTACAAACAAAATTAGGGACTGTATGGGTAGCCACTGAAAAATGAGTTCATCTCATTTTAGTTCATATTAATTATTTATTAGAGATTATCTAAATTGTTGCTTATCAGGATTACTTTTAATCCTGACCAGGAAAGTTGATACATAACTACAATTAACTAAAATGAGGTTTTCCTTTTTTCTTTTCTTTTTTCTTTTTTTCTTTTTTTGTTTGAAGGATAAAGCATATTTTATTGCAAACTAACACAACAACAGCATACAAATACAATTCAATAATTAAAAAAAAAAAAAAAAGAGGTTACAGAGAGCGCGGCCCGCAGAATCGCAGCACCACCCAAAGAGGACCTTCCCCTATTACAACGGTCTTAGATTCCAGATCATCAGTTCCATCTATATATGCACTCATTGTTTTTAAGTGGCACACCTAGCACTGAAGAGAACAATATAACTACAAACAACAGTCTTGATTTCTGAGGTAACAATACTTCGATGTTTGTATACATCATAAGAAATACATCTTGAGGAAAGGACCAAGTGCCTTCAAGGGGGAAAATAAACAGCAGAAGCAATGACCATACCAAGGCTTTCCAGCATGCCTTCAACTGTCTCAGGATTAGCAGTTGCTGATGATCCCTGAGTCATCTGACCTCGGAATGAATAATAAGGAGCCATTGATAATCTCCTAGGATCTGACAATGATATGCATACAGACAATGAGTGGACTAAAACAGACTTCGGTCTCGAATCCTCCAGTGCATGGCGGAATAATCTTCCCACAAAACTGCAAATAAACAAACGCAGTGCAAACTATGATTTAGTAAAATTAGAGGAAATAACATAAGAATAGGAAATTTGAGGGCATACTTGAAATATTTTAGAGTGACTTAAGATGCAAGAAAAAGAATACCTTGGGCAAGAAATTTTAGCAGCAAGCCCTGGAGGAGAAAACCGAGTTACAGCACATAGGATTTCTGCTGCATTGGCATGTACTTCAGGAGAATCCTGTTCCAAAAATGTCCAATAAAATAATATTTGAAGTGCGTTTGGTGTATGACTGCAGAAATCATCAGACTTTTCACCTTGACTACATTCAAGAGCAGCATAAAATAAAAATTTTACACAAGAAAAAACCAAAAAACAGTTTTGACTATTGCAGGTAGGGTTGGCAACAGGTGGGTGCAGGCTGAGCAACAGACATATTTTGAATAGGCCCAGCCCAATAGGCTCGATACCGAAAGTTCAAAAAATCGGGTCTGAGACCTTCCAGCCCGACAATTGCTACCCCTGATAGCAAGTACTGTAAAAGAAAAAGAAAAAAAAACAAAAAACAAAAAAACAAAACAAAACAAAAACACTCCGGGGAATGTAGCTCATAAGTCATGACAAACTTACTGAAGAGCTGAACTTATTCAGAATCATCTCAAGCACATCAGTATCTTGTAACCACTGCTTTGAATCCATATAATTGGAATAAATATGTTCATCAGCACCCATCAAGCGTATTAAGACCTGTTTGGCAAGGGAAAGAGGATGAAATGGGCTTTAGGGATTTACAAAGCTATAAAACAAGAATATTCAATTCAGGACAAGCCTCGGTCTTGCAAATCAATAAAATTTGCTTGACTGGATCCTCTGAATATCTAAGCAAAGGGTTCAGAAATATGACGCTACAAGAAAAGGTGCATAGAGATGAAAGAGAGAGAACCTATGAAAAAGCCATATGATCAAAGCATGCAGAGATCTTTCCAAATCAAAATAAGCAGAATTTGTAGCTCATTAAACCAACCTCCATAATAGATGTAATGCCAATCAGATCAACCAGTTGGCGAAAAATTTCGGGATGAGCCTAGATGAACATAATGACAAAATATCAGTACACTGCACATAGACAAGTAGTGAAATATAATTTGGTTACATGCATTACAACATATTAATATGAACATAATAGCGTGGGATGAAACCATGAGTGGCAAAAAGATGGCATTTGCCATGATGTCATAACAGATGAAAGGTAAGAAGACTAGTTCACATCACAGTAATTGACACAAAGAAGAAGAAAACAAAAACAAAAGTATACACCAACACATGCAAAATATGAGAATAGAAATTTTACATCCCAACTCCCAAGTTTAGGCTAAAATACATGGGGGACAATAGCTCAACTCTCATGATGCCAATCCTCCTTTAGAAAATTTCTACTGGAATGGAAGAATCTCCTAGCCAGCTCCAAATAGCTAGGGCAAGGCTGTGCTGATGGAAGAACCTCATCTGATCCAACCCAAAATCTGCCAAATAGAACACATCCTACAGTCGCCAGGTTTATAGTTGTAGTTTACTTCACAATCCTTACCACTTAATTGTGTGAAAATGCTTACAGTGATGGTTACTTGCAAACTATTTATATCTGAAAACTTGTACATGATACTTTTCTCCAAGTGTTGGAATTCCATTCGGTACGAACTGAGTTATGCAATTAGATTTATGCCTTACTTTCCCTTTCAGAAGCCATTTTTCAGTCCTATTAAATGATTTAAAGTTTAAACCACATCAATTTAAATTGTTATGATGAAAACCAATTGTCATGGCCTTGATCTCTGCTATTTGGCATCAGCTTTATGAATCCTACTTTGTCAATCACTTCTATCTAAGGCCTTTATGGTAACCAATAGTATAAAAAGATTAAAATATATATATATATATATATATATATATATATATATATATATATATATATTGAGACTCCAAACCCATGTCAGCATAATCAGACTCCAAACCCATGTCAGCATAATCAGTTAGAATCCATGCTAAAAGTAAATGATGCCTTCCAACCAATGAGAAAAGACAAAAAGCTTTCACTTACTTGAACAAAATTCATGAAAGGGGTTGTTTTCCGCAGCATTAGGCATATAACAACCTAGAAGGAAGCAACCAGCAAATGCACCATCAAGAGAAGTAAAGAGCTTATAAAAGCAAATAGGAAAGCAGTGCGAATAACTTCTCAACACCTGTCTGATTTTTTCATGACAAAATGGGAGATTGGTATCAGCTATGTAGCTTGATGAAAGATCACATACCTTGCTAAAGTAACCAGCCAGCAATGAACTATGCGAGCGGTCAGGTTCCAGGAAGGAAAATAACAAGTGCATCAACTGGCAAAATAACACAGCAACAGATGTGCAACATGTAAAACCAAGTAAAGAATTCATCAGGTTCAATAGAAGCAGAAGCTAAAACCATTTGAAGATTTGCTACAGCCAATCAATAAACTTCAAGACCGAAGAAATGGCCGAATGGAAAACACATCGTTCCTCACCTCCTCATCCTCCACTAATGCTTTGAGTATAATATCAACTTCGCAAGTAAATATTTCACAGGCAATAAATGGGAACCTGATCGACAATACCACACAAATCAACCAAAAAGTTCAGTAAGTGATGCAAAAAGAAAAGGGGTATTCCTTGGCGACAAAAATTACACAGCAACCCATGGGTAGCTTACTTGAAAGTGCGTCTCTTTTCAGCATCCTCAGGAGCTTCTTCCACAATATATCGAAGCAATTGTTCGACCTGAGATCTTTGTCGTAGACTGTAAAGGAGCACAGATAAAAGAAAAAAAAGGAACATCAAGATAGGGTTAAGAAGTATAACAATATTTAAGAATGTACTCAATTACTTCAGTGAAGCAGGCAAATAGTGAATCTATATATGTAATTAGATAATTCCTCACAGAAGGTATTTAATCAATTCAATACCAAAAGGAATTGCATCTACTTCACTCCTCTTCACACTTATAACGCAACAACCACATGAAATTTTAAATATCAAAACCTGTGTCAATTCCTTTGTTGCATGAAGCATGAGCGGAGGGGAGGGGATTCACGCACAGAGGCAATAAAGCATCCATTAGAAAAGGCAAGTATAGCCTAGGAAGCAGGAGTGGGGGCACAAGTCCAAAGCAGAAGTTCATAGCAGGGGAGGCACCTTGCAAGAGGGTTCATGCATTGTGCAACTAAAGTCCATCCAAAACAACATTATCAAAAGCTATCAATCCCTATGACCGAAACGCAATATGTACTGTCTGCACTTCTTACCTTAAGAAGGTTCTGATCACTAACTAGAGCTATTAAGAATTTAGGCATGCACCCTCTCGAAAAATCAAGGAAAGTAGCTTTGGCCTGCATACAGCAGGCAGACATGATATTCCTAAAATACCATAGCTCGATCAATATTCAATAACATCCAGATCACTATGGCTGCTTCAGAAATGAGATCTTTGTGTTCTCTTCAAACATTAAATCCTAATTTTTCAAGCATTACAACAATCCAAAGTTATTGCTATCACTCACCTTAAAGATTTAACTACAACCAGCACATTGCCTACTTTACAACTTGTTTATTCAACCTTCAAAGATCCTCCCAAGATGGTATACCATCACCACTTACCTCCTCGAGCCTTATCCCCTTGCAAAACAGAGCACCCAACCTACTAGTTACAACCCAAGCCCAAGAACCATTGTTCCTAGACACACTCCTAGGCTCACAAACACCTTATCCAAACAGGAGCATAATTTACTCGAGTTGCACTCCGATGTGATGTGGATGGGACATGTGCACCTCACAAGCCACCTCCCACCTTCTCCAAAAGGCACATGCTTCTCAATACCTTTTTATGGAGTGCCAATGATGAAAAAGTGTTCCTTCTTTACGCCCTTTTTTTACTTTCTCTATTCCCTGCTACTTACAAAACTTAATTGTATGGGGTTGAATTATAGCTGCACAAATGTGAAGCGAAGCAGCAAAAGAATTACTTTCTTTGCGCTCGCCGCTTTTTTAATAAATTGTCATCCTTCAAAAAAAATAAAAATATATGTGAAGCGAAGCAGCAAAAGATTAGGTGGTAGAGCATGGAGGCATCCATTTCAAAGTGTTAGCGAGTATAAACATCTGGGAACCAGAAGCAGAGCACGAGTCGAAAGTGTGATTCAAGGTAGGAGTCCTACCTGGTTAGAAAGACGATGCAATCAAGTGTTGAACATAGCCACAAGATCTCTTTATCTAGGTGCCACTCCCACTTCGAACCATGCTTCGGAGTCTCACACCTTCAATTGCTTCCTAAGTGCTTATACTAGCTAACATTTTAAAATAAACACTTCCACGTTCCCACACCCAAATCTATTACCACTTCAGTTCAATCTCTGTGTAAATTGCAGGTTAAGGCATGGTTGAAGTCGTGGTCTTCCTTTTCTGTGAAAGGTAGTGCCCAGATAAGGCTCCGTGCAAAGCTTAAACATCTCAAAGTGAAGCTCAAAGAATGGAACAAAATACTCTTGGTTATTTGAATTCTGTAAAAGGAACAGTTGAAAGTGGAAATTGGCGTGCTTGAAATAGATGATGAAGAGGTGGGTGCATTTCATCTGAAGAATATATCCAGAAAGGAAGAGCAAATAGAAGAGAAAGGGAAGATTTTGAGAAAAGAAGGAACCCACTGGAGATAAAAATCCTCAGAAAAGTGAATCAAAGTAGAGAGAAATACGGGTTACTTCCACAAAATCACAGGTGCTCGAAGAAGATTGAATCGTATTACATTGATCTGTGAAGGCAATGTATTGCTCACAGAGAAAGAGGGGATATATAGATATGCTAAAAAAAGCCATTTCCATGATACCTTCTCAAAAGAATTTCCATCCAGACTTACTGTGGCTGTGAGCGCAGTTTGAGACTCCTTCCAGAGATCAGGGTAAGGAGCATGGTTTTAAGACCTGGACTCAATTGGACCCAATCCGGTTTGATACTCCAAGTCACCCCTGATGAGGATGAGTCGGGTTGATCCAGCCCCGACTTGTGCGAGTCAGATAAAGTCGCCAAGTCTTTTAACCATGTAGAGAGGTTGAGTTTCAGATGCAATCTCAAAGACAGAGATTCAATTGCTGACGCATAAGTTGGCTCTGTAGCATAAGTTGGCTCCGTTAGGTTTCTGTATTCCTTGAAGTCGATGGATGCTTCTCAGTTCGGTCTTTTGCTCAACCCTTTCAGATAGGTCCAGAAATGCTACTGAGGATGTTTGTAATATCTGATTTGTGCAGACCCATGGTTGAAAAAGATCTCAACTCTTGATCACCTTAAAAGGCATGGAATATCATTCCCAAACTGATGTGTTGTGTCTTGTGCTAAGGAAGAGGTCCTGTATTTTTGCGAGTTTTTCTTTTTCTTTTTCTTTTTTTCTTTTTTTGAAGATTGCAAATATTATTAGCAACCCAAAAAGGGACAAGGAACAAAGAAAAAGGAAAAAAAGAAAAATGAGGCAGTGCGAAAGAAAAACAAAAGAAAGACCAGCTATACAAAAAGAAAGAAATGAAAAGAAAAGCTGAAGACAGCTATACAACTCGAGACAAGACAACAAGGAAGAGCCTACAACAACAACAACAACAACAACAACAAAACTGAAGAGCAACAAGCCCAAAAACCTAAGACGGAAGAGCAACATTTAGCAAGTTGGCGTTTTGGTATCTTCGGTTGGATAGATACAATAGGAAGTTTAGGGGAAAAGCCTGCCCAGCTATCATAACTGTTAAGATAATCTTCCGACCGCTTTCTAACTGGTAAAGACGACACATGTATGCAAGGCTTTCCCAGTCAGTGTTTAAAGTCCAATTGGACTGACATCATCTTAAGCGGTTGGAGAGTTCCGAAGATTAAGGAAAAGTCACCCCTGTTAGATCCTTCAAGCTTAATTTCGATGGGTGCTCATTTGGGAATCCTAGCTAAGACAGTATCAATGGAATCGTTAGGAATGATCAGGGTGAATCAATGACTGAGTTCACTGATTTGATTGGGGTGCATGATTCTAATTTCGTCGAAGCAGCAGCTTTGTTTCTGTGGATCAAAGTAGTTGTGGAGTTTAATCATTCTCCAGTTAAACCAGTTATAATCGAAGGCAACTAGAGTAATGCAATAAGATGGGCTAAATCAGGCTATTAGACATGCGGGACTGCCAACTTGATCGAGGAGGCTTTTTATTTATCCACTAACATTGTTGTGTCTTTGCCCCTTGTGCAACATGAACAAGGTGTGCAGTAATGGTCGTTACGTAACGGTAACGGTTGCAACCATACAACCTTACGGGGTTGTAACGGCCGTTACGGAAAAAATGACCCATGATGGCCTTTATGAGGCCAGTGCAGGTTTTTAAAAAAAAAAAAAAACTGTAATGGTCATACGGCCCATATCGTAACGGACTAACAGTGGTGGCCATTATGACCACTGTTACCACTACAAAATAGCATGATTGCGAAGCAAATGTAGAGGTGGACTCTCTTGCCAAAGAGGAATCTCCAAGGCAATCTCTCCTCCTTGTCTTTCTCCTATAGAGTCATGGTGTTTGTATCTTAGTTTGATGTGGGGTGGATTGATTTTCTTCTTCTTACTAGCAGTGCACAACAGATGTTTTCTATAGTGAGCTTTATAAGGCCGACCACTACATAAGATAAGCTGCCGTGGGGTTTGGAAAGCTTCGAGCCTCCCTTCATTCGCTTCGCGGGAGCCGCACAGCGCATAGCTGGAAGTCAGAGGGACCGTACTAACTGCCTAACCCTTCGCTCCGAGGGACCGTAGAATGGAAAGCACCTTCTAAACAACAGGTGGATTGATTTCCTTCTTCTTACTAGCAGTGCACAACTGATGTTTTCTATAGTTTCTATTTTCATTCCTGTCCCTTTTAAAATTCTCAGTTATCCATAAAGAAGGCATGATTGAATGGAATCTTCAACACCATTTGAGAGATATCTTGTTTAGCCCTTTCTAGGGCTTCTTGCTTGTTCTTCTAAGTTTTCGGATTTTGCAAGCCATGACCACTCAAACCCAAGCATGATTTTGAATATGAGTTAGAATACAATTGTATCAACCATATCATAACCTTATTGACCATCCTGGTTGCACGATATGGGGATGAAATGGTCTATTACAAATGTGTGTGTGTGTGTGTGTGTTATGGTAGACTATACAAGCCGATACATCCCATATCAATGTCGATGCTGGCCAATACAGCCATAAAAGCCCAATTTGAAATTTTTAGTTCTTCATTTTTCTCTCATTTTTTCACTTCTTTCTTTATTTCAACCATAGAGGAAGCTTAGAAATCAATTTTAGACTAGATTCAGGCCTATTTTGAGGATGAAAACACGATGTTTGGGTTGGATTCAATGAATCAAAGTGGAATGAACCATTTTCGAAAAAATCAGAAAAGGGGTAAAAAGTCACTTTTTTATTCTTTTTTTTGTATTTCTATGTAATGGGTCCTAATCCACCAAATTATAATTGATTTATGTTCGATCAAGGCCTGTCTGGTTAACTTTGAGCAAGTCAAGGCGATAGAGCATTCTTATCAAAGAGTGGTCTGACACACTATTGAAGAGTTGTTAAAAAACAATCAAAAACAAATTACAAAGTTCTGATGTTTTACACAGTTTTCCTATTTTTTCAAGATTTTTTTGTTTAAAAAAGGGCTAATACAAGTCAAACCCCATATCGTGTTATTTTTGGGCCCACCCGATATGCCCTCCAATACCAATATTAAAAAACTTGACCACAACACATTAAGGGATCATTTGGATGCCCTCCAATACACCACTCTTGGTAGGCCCCACATGAGGACGTCATTAAGAAAACCATCATTTTATTCATAGCAATATACACTTTGCCAATTTGATAATAACTTCTTCAATACTTCCTTTTGAATAAAGTTTGGCTGCCCCAGAAAGGAAAAAAAAAAAATAAAAATCTTCCATACTTGTCTAGATCATGTAAATATTGGACCCATTGGAAAGATAATTTGATAAGTCTATCGAGTGTGCCATTCAGACAAAGGTTAGCCCCAAAAAGTGACCAAGAAAGCAAGTGATGAAAATGCTCATGTATCATAAGTGCTCTCCAAGAAATGGCAAGGGCAGCATAGAGCTTTATCTTCCATGTAGAGAGTTGTTCTTTTCAGATGTTCTGGGAGATAAAAACAAGATAGCTGATTCCCTTGGTAAAGAGGGAGTTACAAGAGGGTCACTCGTGACTGGCTCTTCGGTCCATCTTTCTTAGTGTTGCATCTGTTGCCTCTCTTCAATAAATGTTAGTAAGATATAGTCTATGAAGAAAAGAAAATGCCATATCTCTCAGAAACAGCAAGTGCCGCATAGCATGTGCATGTGCTTTTTTATTCGTTTCACGTATTACAATGATTTAGGTATTAAAAATGTTACTTGATGTACTTATCAATGTGTATTACATAATGTTTCATGCCACTGCATTGAGGAACAAATAACAAATGAATGCGTGTAGTCCCATATTAGATTATGGCAGCCATATGCCCATAAGTCCAAAACTCAAATGTCTATGCAAATAAAAAAACAATCAATCATTTGAGAGTACAAACAACAAGGAAAATAGAGTATTACAAATTGATTAGGCGGCCGTTGAGTGCCTTGCATTCTTGAATTATTTCATCCTCATCAAGAAGCTCTTCCAAGGTATAGTTTTCCTTATCCAGAATAGACTCCACCTGAAAGGAACAAATGAGTAGGGAAGAAAAGAAAAACGGTATTATTGCCTTCAGAACACAAGTCAGGAATGCCATGATAACCTATTAAATTGCACCAAAAAGACAAATGCACAATGCTCAGGTGGAGTTCTACACAACATTCATTCATTCTATGTAATTATCTTCGCAGTGGCTCTGTTTCCGGGGGTGCACATGCACTAAGATTGTTTGGAAGAGGCATTGCCTGTCAGCCATTTGAAGCAGTCCAAATATGGGGTCCAATAAAACACAAATCAAGTGGTTCGGAGAGGGAGGAAATCAAGATGGTGATGAAATTGTTGTATGCTCCTATGGACATACACCTCAAGAGGTATGCAGGTCATGCACGATTGTCAATACAGTATTGTATTTTCATTGCCCGATTTATTTATTTATTTTAAAGATTCATTGCCTGAAATTATGACCATAGAGCCAACACCAAAAGACATTGAAATGGCATGATAGTGGTTCCATTTGAGAGCATATTAAGTTGTCTTTAGCCATTTAACAAAAAAAAAACATATTGAGTTGTCCATACAATAAACCCAAGATCATGTGATTCCAACATCAACCGAGCAAGAAATGACCAAAATATTAATCCGAGAGCAATGTGATGGCAGGAATCTAAGAGGAGGTCTCGAGAGTGAGGGTCAAATAAACAGTGAGTGGGCGTATCATCATGATGTCATCAATGGGGTCCAATAAGCTTTGTGGTACAAGAAGAAAATCAGCAGGTTACTCAGGATTAAAGGAGTTTTGTTGGAGAAAGAAGGCTGTTGAAGTTCTTTACACCTGAGAAACTCATTGGGGAAATCTTTAAAGAGAATTTCTCTCCAATGTATGGCCTCCAAATCTTCCTGTCTTCCAGTGACAGATCAAATCTCGATCTGTTGCAATCTTCCTGATGGTCCTTCAAAGAGACTGGTTTCCACATCAGATATATTTATATGAAGGTTTAAGCTCCACATAATAGCTCCCCAATCTTCCCAATGGTCTTTAAAAGAGACCAGTTTCCACATCAGATAGATTTCTGTGAAGGTTTAAGCTCCACACAATAGCTCCCCCAAGGGCAGCATATCACTCAAAAACCATTTCATCACCAGAAGCCACAAGAAAGAATAATCCATGGAAAGAATCAGCAAGCAGAACATCATCAAGCCAGAAATCTTTCCAACAGGGAACTCTATCACCCTTCCCAATGACAAGTTGATGCTTTTCAAATGCTTGCCCCAGCTTGCCATCAAGAGACCCATTTGACTCCCCATTCTATTTATCCACCTTGCTCATCAATTTTCAGACAACCAATCCAGCCAGGCTCGAAGATAAGCCCAGGAACCACCCGCATCCAGACTCCCCAAATTTTCTACAGATCACATCTCTATAGTGCCTTTGGGTCCTGCCCAAGCCCAATTCTTTTCTTTAATTCTACCCACCCCCATTCATCCTTCACGCAGCAGCATTTGCACATCCTTCCAATTAATGAGATGAAGTTTATCTCCCATATAACTCCCTTCCCAGAGAAAATTCCTTTGGATCCACTCAATTTTGGACAGCACAGAGGCTGGATGGAAAGAAGTAAACTGGAAGATTGGCAAGGGCGGATTTAATAAGCATTGTTCTCGCTCCTGAGTCCTGATTATAGATATCTACCTTTCCATTCAGATGGCTTCTCCATTACTTCGATGATAGGGTCCCAAAAGACACCGGTTTGGGATTGCCCTCCAAGGGAGGCCCCTTATGAACGAGGTGATTCCTTTACAAATTGCAAGTTTGCCAAGCACCTCACAGCAGAATCTGACACCCCGACTGCCATGGCATTTTTAACATATTTACCAGAAGACCAAAAACTGCGTCAAAGCACGTTAGGATACCTATAAGATTTTTTTTTACTTGGGCCACAAGTATGTTGCAATGGGACAAGCATGTAGTCTGCTACCTATGCACATTGACACTGTGCACATGGCACACGTTTGCCATAAATCATGGGCACCAATGTAGATAGGTGTTGACATAGGAAAAATCGCTTTCCCATGTTGCATCAAAGCCAAGGCTAGCACAAGGAGCCCCACACACACAACCAAGAATTATAGCGGAACTGTTGTTGAGTATAGGCAATTGTCCATTGCCACCTTCCTTCACAAGGATTTTCCTCATCTTATCCTTATTTTTTTTCTGCACTCGTGGCATGGGACACCAAGCTTTTTGAGATACACTCCTGTGGAAACATCGAAGGGTGTTGAGACTTCTGACAGCCATGACGCCTACTCAAGAGTGTCTCAAAGGCTCTACGCCTATTTGGCTCCACTCCAAATGCCTACTTATTAATGTTAAAATTTTGGCTAAGTAAAGATCAGGCTAACCATCACTAATCAACACAAGGCGATCCACGCTCACCTATGAGCCAACATGGGTCCAGTTCATACGCTGATCCATGGTCAGCACAAGACCCTTTATTGCCCTTTGTGCCGGCGGTTAAAACCAACGTGTGGCCACAACTCCCCTCTCTACACTCGCTGCCCAAGGGTAGAGCAGAACCAAATTGGAACACTTTCTAGGAAGTCTAAGTCTGCACTGCACCAACTATGCAAGGAGGTGCAACACCTATTTTTCATCCCGTGCACACAGCCCAAGGGTAGTGTCGCACCAAACGCACGCCGGTGGGAAGCATTCTGAATCATCCAATGGCGTCACAATGCACGTTAATAACCATCTAACCGCCTTGACAAGTGGAAATAACCATCTAACAGCTCAAGAGTGGGAAATAACTTTTACTCTCCCATTTAAATACCCCTTTAGGCATTCATTTGAGTGATTCATGCCTCTCGGTTCCTAAGATCGCCCTAGAGTTCTTCGGATCTCCTTTCTCATTTGTTTTCTTCTCTCTCTCCACACCAAGGGACAAGGTAAAAATGAGGGTTAAGGACTTTCTGTCTTTTCTCTCACGAGCTATGGCTTTGCACTGGCCATAAACCCCAGTAGTGGCTCCACGCCAACTGTCTAAGTTCCAATAGAATCCCTCGTGCTAACTATCTGAGACGACTAAGCAAAGGCCCAGGGTTGTTTGTTCACCCTGGAAGTGGCTCCGCATTAACTACTCAGAGCCCCAAGCAACGACTCCACGATCACTGTTTAGACTATTGAACAATGCTCCTCAGTGACCTTGCGTTAACTGTCAAGGCAATACACGTGCTAATCTTCCTAGAAGTATATAGGACATGAACGCTAAAGCTTCACGAGTCCTTGAAGCACTGAAATGTTTTGCCTAATCAATGATCTGGACACTTGGAATACGAAAGACCATGGATTATGACCTTATGCATTATTTGCATCCCATGTAATAGTCTAGTTCCCTCTAGTTTTTACCTTTTAATCAAGAGTTTGCCCTTGGGGATTATAATTAAGGAACTATGCCAAAACATGGCTTGAAATGTATTTTTTGTTCCCAGACTAATGAATGTCTTTCGAGAGGGTACAACTTTGGGTGCGTATCTTGCATGACATCAAAAAATGGTTATGCAATGGTCATTAAATAATGGTAATGGTAGGTACCATTATTACGGGCTGTTATGGGGGGAAGAATGGCCCACCTTCGTATCATTACAGTTTTAAAAAAGAAAAAAAGAAAAGGTCATAATGGCTATTACGGGCCATACTGTAACAGTAACAAAGGTGGCCATTACAACCACCGTTATTGTTATTGCATCCTCAATATCTTGGCAATATCTCTTTTCTATTTGTTATGCATTTGTGTTGTATCAATAGGTGCATCCCAAAAACAGATCGATTTGAATCTCTTGTTAGTAGATATGTTTTCATTGAATGTGGATAGTTGGCCATTCTTCATTGAACCATCCATGACTTTCCCACCAACGGGACAGCTTATTGATACTTTAATATGATTTTTTTCAGGTTATGACCCGTTTAAGATGGGCCAATCTGATTGAACAGTTTGTATTGAGATAAAGATATACATGCATATTTATAGCCACGCTCTGCCAGAGCATCTAAGTTCCTCATAGCCATTGTCTTTGTAGGGCAGCTTCTCCCACTTTCATAGTCTGGCCAGTTTAAAGGGTGAATTTCGTGACGAAAATGCTATTTGATGCGTGGATCGTTCGGGCATTCACTTGATGACTCTTTGATACCGTTAGTTATGGTTAACGTTCACTTGAGGAAAGTTCACACCATTTATTTAAACAAGGAGTTCTTCATTTGCACTTTTAGCAGCAGATCATCCATTCATCATTCATGAAGAAAGCAAAGGATCATCCATTCCGATCGAATTTTCAATGTATTTTCTCCTTCTCGATATTTTAATAAGAAATTCATGAATCACGAAGCTGACATAAGTAAATCGGAAAAAAAGAAAGTAAATTCTCCTTCAGATCGAGCACGTAAAAACCCTAAATTCCCAAATGCAAACATCCGATAATAGAATTCCAATAAAATAACACATATTGCCAAAACACGGCTCCGAATCAAACAGAAAAAGAAACAGAAAAATCCAAAAACAAAGATGTGTGTGTGTGTGTGTGTGTGTGTGTGTGTGTGTGTGTGTGTGTGAGAGAGAGAGAGAGAGAGAGAGAGAGAGAGAGAGATTTTCCAGCTCCGACTCACCGGAGAAGTGGTGGACAGCCCCGCCATCCGCCAGAACATCTTTGCAGGCGGAATTGATTCTTTCTAGCCGTAGACTCTCAGATCTGCCAATCAGACCGGTGGAAAACCTCCAGAAACCTATAGAAAGATAGAGATGGAGAGAAAACAAGATACAAAAAGAACGCTCTCTAGATAGATAGAGAAACCCTATGATTTCATTGCAGGGGAGTTGGATTTCCAGAGAAATCAGATGGAGAGATTTGCAGAGAGAGAGGGAGGGAGGGAGAAGATAGAGGGAGATGGAGAGAGGGAGAGATCAACGGTCGAAAATGAATTTAGGGGAGAGATTGGGAGATTTGAAGAGAGATAGAGGAGAGAGACACCGAACCCTGCAATCGCGGGGATGATGAGAGGTGAGGGAAGCTGATTGCGTGGTGTGACACACACCACCAACCTCAGTGGTGTGTTGACGTCACCAAGATCTGTGGGCCCCACAATGATTTATGTGTTATATCCAAACCGTCCATCCATTTGGATAAATCATTTTATGGTACTATAAAAAAAAATTGGGATTGAACGCCTACCATTAAAATCTTCCTAGAGCCACAAAAGTTTTGGATCAAGCTATATTTGTTTTTTCCCTTCAACTGGTCTGATGGAAAATATACATCATGGTGGGCCCAATAAGATTTCAATGGTGGAAGTCATTCTCCCCACTGCTTTATGTGGTGTGGTCCACTTGAGATTTGGATCTGCCTCATTTTAGGGCTTGATTTATCCAAATGAATGGACGGTTTGCATCATTTTAGGGCCCACATGCCTGGGTGACGTCAACACACCGTCGAGGTCAATGGTGGGTGGCACACCACGCAATCCTCTTGAGAGGGAGCGCGCGTGGGTACGGAGAAATGAGAACTATTTTTTCTCAGAAATACATAGGGGAGTTATTTAATACTCAGGCTACATCTGACTCTTGATACGCAGGCACGTAGAAATGGTATAAATTGTATATGTGAATGAAAATTAAACCGTCTAAAGTGTGGAATTCATCGTTTCTAAGCTTCAAGATAAAAACTAGATCGATTGAATGATCATAACTTCCAATTCTTTGACACTGGTGTTTTGAATTATGGCCGTCAGATAGTTTCATTTTTAACCGTTCACTAAATGTCCAAAAATCTAGTAGTTAGATAATCATATAAGAGCAATATTTTCTTTTTAACTTTACATCTGGGCCCTACCATATTTGAACGGCTTATTTAGAATTAATTATATGCCACGTATGCATTTTCTCACTAATTTCTATCTGCCTGCGTATCATCCGTCACACTCTGCCACAGTATTGTAGTATTTCTCAAATACATGGAATTGTCGTATGATGACGAACGGGAGGTTCGCTAGCCCGCATGCATTGCACGTGCAATCATGGCTCGCATGTGGGAAATCTGATCCGTGCATAAGATGGACCTCAGCGTGATGATGATGTGGACAAAATCAGGCTAATCTACGTATCAGGTGGTTAGAAGAACTTAGCAACCGTCCATATTCAGTGCACATGTGTGGCACGTGTGATGGATGGAGGGATTTATTGTGCCCGGTAATTATTTACGGTGGGTCCCACCTTATGCAAGGCTGAGATGAACCCAAGCAGTCGCCAGTTTTGGCACGTGCGATGCTGTGTAGAGGTGAGCGTGCGACTAGCAAATCAGCGTGGTATTCACAGGGAGTGGGCCATACTGGAATGATCTAACCGTACGAGGGAACTCAGAGCGCCTCGTGTGAATGTTGCGCACATGTGAAAGATCTAAGCCGCTGATTAGGTGGATCAAACTGGATTAGCATCTGTAATCGCGTGGGCCCACTCATGGATGTTGGGGCTATCTAATTGTTGTACATTGGGGTATCGTAACCGTCAATTTAATGGCCTGTATATGATCTAGCGTTGACTGTTACTGCTTGTACTTGGCCGTCTATCTGTTGGCCGTGGATCCAAGGGTTGGGATTGCCCCGTTGGGGTGATTATTCGGCACCGTCCATCTGTAGTGGGGACCACAGAATCCGGGTACTGTGCATCTCCTCCGGTTGAGAATTATGTGATTCCTGGCATTTCTACCTCCGAAGGAATCCCATTTTCTGGGAACATTGATTCGGTGCACCTCGTGTGCATTATAAAACGGTGCGTGCAAGATGTTTCGGACGGAAGCGGATTGCGTCCGACCCCGCCGGACAATAATCCGTCCGACTAGGGGCTCCTATGAGGCCCACCGTAATTTATCTGTTTATCCACGCCGTCCATCCATTTCCTCAGATCATTTTAAAATATGAGCCCAAAATTGAAGCAGATCCAACGCCGGGTTGGATCTACCTTATTTTTGGGCCCATAAATTAAAATGGTCTGAGAGAAAATAGATAGAATGCGTGGATAAACATATGCATCATGGTGGCCCCACAGGAGCCCCTGGTTGGACGGATTACTGTCCAGTCGGGTCGGACCCAATCCACCTCCGTTTCGTACACGACTATTATCGGACAGCCAATGTGGACGGTCCATCTGGTTCATACCCCCTGCGATGGGTGATAGATCGATACTATTACCAATCACAACCACCCACTGATAAGGCTCTCAATGGGTCAGATATGGATTCGGCTCCAAGTCTGAAAATTTGTACACGGATTTGGATCTGACTCGAATCCATTCAGATGCAAAAGGTGATATAAGATGGATCGGATTCATTTATATATAGCCCGATACATTTTATATCCAAAATCCATATAACCATTTGATCGCTCTAAATCCACCTCATCACAAGTTTAAAAAACATATAATATAAGATATTTAATTTAGTAGCAAAATTAGGCAAATTCCACTATTTACTATGATATGGTTGACTTGAAATTGGCATGTCTCAATTTTGAGGCATGGCTTTAAATAATCTGAAAAATAAATGGCCAGAATAGATATAACATATACAGTAAGGTAACAATGAGTGGTACATGGAACGGATTCAGTTCCATTTTGAAATTTTATCAGATTTGGATTTATTTTTGTGGATTCAAATCCATTTCATTTAATTAATTAGACTTATTTTACAATCCAATTCCACGTTACATAGATCAGAGCTAATCATATCTTGAATCTGACCAACTCCATTGAGAGCCCTACCCACTTATGACATGCAAAGTAAGTTTTTACAGAAGTGGCATTAAATGATAATGCTCCACCCGATACTGTACGTTACAGTTTGGGCTTTCCGTTTGCATGAGTAAGGACCATTTTTCAGTGATCTGAACCGTTGAAGATATGGGGCACAGGATGAATTACCTAAGCACCGTAAAGTGTCCAGGTGGAAAAAGATCCTTTTGATTATCAGTTGCTAGGCAGCTCCCGTTCAACCACTAAACTCCCGGGTTGAGGGGAACGGATTATGTGAGGCCAGGGCCTCACCCAACACGGTGCGGCTTTGACGTGGGCCCACCTTGATATATGTGTAGTATATCCATGTTGTTCATCCTTTTTTTCTATATTATTTTACCATATAAAACCGAAACTAAAGCAAATCCAAATCTAGATGGACCATGCTAGAGGAAACATTGTTAATTGAATGCCCACCATTAAAAACTTTGTAGGACCACCATAATGTTTATCTGTCATCCAACCTATTGATAAGGTCACATATAGGTCCATAAGAGAAATAAAAAATAAAAATACAAATATCAGCTTGATCTAGAGCTTTTATGGCTAGCAAAGAAGTTTTCCATGTAGTGTGGTCCACTTGAGATTTAGATCTACTTCTAGTTTGGTATCATTCCCTAAAAAGATATGGCTAAATCAATGGATGGCATGGATATACTATACGGATATTAAGGTGGGCCCACGGTTAGGGCCACACCTAATCTGCTCATGAGGTTAGGGCTTTGGTGGTCATTCAAGCGATCAAGATGGGATTGGAAGATTAAATCCTAGGGCCCCATTTTGGAGAGCAACCAGTCAGGTGGTATAGGAATTACATTAGATGGAATAAACACTATTATTGCACAATAATTGTATGTCTAAAAATATCATGGTATTATGAGGGCACAATCCTACTTGTGTCTAGCAATGCATTAAGTGAAACTTGCATTTGTTGGATCATGAATCGTAATTAACGGACTAGATTTCACAGCCGATCACAGGTTGAATAAAACACATGCATGATGTGGGCACAAAATGGAATGGCTTTCGGAATCAACTAGAAATCCAGGGAGTGGTTTGGGTGTCGGTGGATCCCTAACCTGTCGGGTATGTTCCTTACATCCACATAGCTCATCCATGTTGACAGCTCATTCAAGGCATGACCATAAAAGTGAATCAGATCCAAATTTTAGGAGACCTATAGCACCGGAAGCAGTCTTGATTGAATCCTTGCCATTAAAAACATCACGGGGCCCACAGGAATGTTTATTTTACATCCAACCTTTTGACAAGGTCACAAAGAACAGGATGAAGAGACCACACAAATATCAGGTTGGTCCAAAGCTTTTGTGTCCCATGAGAAGTTTTTAAGGGTCAATTACCACTGTTTCTTGTATTATGGTCCGCTCGAGATTTGTATCTACTTCATTTTTGTTATAATGCCCTAAAATGAGTTTTCAAAACAGATAAATGGCTGGGATATAAGGAACATAGATCAAGGTGGACCCCACGTTCAGGGATCCACCGAAACCGCGCTTAGAAATCTCATGGGGAGGGACTGGATGATATGGGAAGTGGATTGCGTCCTACCCCTACTAGACTCTAGCCGGGAACAGGTAGGTGTATGAGGGGCCACCGTGATGTATATGTTTATCCACGCCATTCATCCCTTTTCTCGTGTCATTTTAAAGCATAAGCCAAAAAAATGAGACCAATCCAATGCTCAAGTAGACCACACCAAAAATGTTGAGCTTTTAAAGATCAACGGTGGCACATGTGAGAGGCACGAACTAAAAGGTCGCAAATGTGGGTCCGGTGGATAGGTCAGTAATACACATGAGCGCGAATCAGTTTGTGTTGAAGGTACGGAAAAATTCAGCGACATCTATTCTCATTGGTCCACCTCATCACTAATGACGCAAGGTCACAGAACAAGCCAATTTTCTAGTACTTAATTCGAATTAATTCAAGTACTTTTTAGTTTAATGAAAAATACTTCTAGTTCTAGTTTGAAATAAAGTTAGTATTTTTAGTTAATCTTCTATCTCTTGTGATTTCTCTTACATGGGATATTTTGATTACTGAGATTGCTTAATGGGGTGTTGATTGATGGGATTTTAGGTTGTATAGACTAGGGCTGAAAGTCGGGCAGGTTGGGTCGGGTTGGTGCTAAACCCTAACCCAACCCAAGGTTCCTATACCTCAACCCTAACCCAACCCAACCCAACCTCGGGTTGGGAATTCTCAACCCAAGCCCAACCCAAGCGGGCTCAGTCGGGTTGATCGGGTTGGTCGGGTTGATACATGCTAATATTTTCGTTGTTACATTAGTCTAGTATGTTTCAATACACGCCTTATTTTTTGTACCTATGGCTTTATTAATTATATATGTACTTATTTATGTAAAGAACTTCACTTTTCCTAAACAAATAAGTTAAAATGCAAGTAAACATTATAAGTTTAGTTCACTAAAGTATAATAAAAGTATAAGTAACTTGTATATAGATCGGGTTCGGGTTGGGTCGGGCAACCCGAGACCTCAACCCAAGCCCGACCCAAACATCATCGGGTTGATGTTTTCATAGCCCAAGCTCAAGATCGGGGTTCGATACTTCTTGCCCAAGCCCAACCCAATGTCGGGTCGGTCACGGGTCGGTCGGGTTGAACCCGCACAACTTTCAGCCCTAGTATAGACCCTGTTGTGGGAAGAATACGAGCTGACCTCAGAGTAGATCTGGGTTAGCCTGTTTAGCCCCGATCTGACCTGAGACCTAGACAATGCAGCCTGAAAACAGGTCGGCAGGTCTATTCAACCTAGTTCATAATGAAGGGGCGTCCTCCGAAACGACCTCATGAGGCCGACCTCTCTCTCATTTTCACGAGCTGATTCCGTTACCACAAATCTCTTGTCTTAGGCCTGCGCATAATAAGAGGACAAGAATCCGGAGAATCCCCAACCAACTCACCAAAAATCACGGGACAGCTTAGGAAATCTCAGAAGATTTCCTCTACGAACATCACGGCTTCAAAATGAGAACCTAACTTTGCAGGTTAAGTCTATAAATTGACGCATTCTCTCCATAATCGAGGTATGACACAAAAACTGATAAAAAAAAGATATTTAATCTTTCAAGATCCTATTAACTTAGGCATCGGAGGGCTAACGTCTGGACCCCAGCCACCTCCCTTAGCTTTCCTTTGTGCTCTACAGGATCTAAGAAACCTTTAGTTCAGATCCAGACCGCACACCTGTTGGAGATCAATTGCATCCATCCGTCCGAGTTGGAAGTCACTTCATCTCATCTGCTGACCAGTTGGAGGTCGCCTCATCTCGTCTGTTGACTAATTTTCTGCATCAACAGACCCTAGATTCATCATGATATGTTGAATGTTAGGAAATCTTACAAGCTAAGTTTCCTAATAGTTTATGTATAACTAAACTATAAGGGGTTTTTATCTTTTGATTGGATATGAGATAGTTGTTTATATATTGGTTTTGGTTCAATAGAAGTTCAATTTATGCTTCTAAATTTAAGTATAGTGACAAGGCTTGAGGAAGAATCATGAATGTGATCTTGCTTGTTTCGTGAATGATTGGGTTGTGTGATTGAATACACCCAATGCCTTAGTTGTTTATGAGAGAACAATATCAGCGGATGATCCATCTGTGTTAGATGCATTATAATGATTTGATTGCTCTATATTCCGATTGGATAGGGATAGAACTCCGATTCCAATTGAGTCATCGGTTTGAATTATTTGAATTGCCATTGTAAATGATTATAAGTGGATCATTGGTGCTCTAGTGCCTATTTCCCTTATTTAAGTATAAAGTAGATAGTTTTATGTTATCAATTTATATCCATCATCACAAATTCGAATTTAGCCAGTCCTAATTATAAAGTTTAGAATTGTTACGACAATCCTTGTGGATCGACCTTGGTCTTACCAAGAATTATTACTACATCGCAACCTTGCACTTGAGGCGAGCGAAAATCTACCGAAATGGGTGGCCTTATGAACAGGTTAGATGTCAAATAAGCCTCGCGACTTAACCCTATGAAGGTTTCAACCACAGTTTGTGTAATCCTCATTGCTTTCTTTGGTGTGGTCCACTTGAGCCTTGGATGTACCTCATGTTTGGAATCATGCTCTCAACCTATTGGAAAAATTGATGGACGGTGTAAATGTAACACAAAGGCTGTGGTGAGGGACGGTGAAGTTTCACATGTTAAAAGTTGTGCAATGTACTGGGAAGGGGGAAACATTGAAAATGACATGGGCGAATGAGAAGCGCCAGCATTGGAATTTCTTGTGCTTTCAACACAAATGATCCGCACTCAATACACATATGTGTATAAATTGAGGTTGGGCTAAAATGACTTGAGCCAGGCTTGCTTGATTAATAGACCACGCGGTGCATATGAGGCCCAAGAGCAGCTCATTGCCAGCCTTAGCCCTAGGTCGAAGCACAGCGAAAGCCAATTGGACTTGTCGGGTCAAGTGGGCTACCCAGCCCATTGCCAGCCTTAGCCCTAGGTTAGTTCACAATGAGGCCCAGCTGATAACTGGCCTGAATACTACAAGTCTTTCTTTTTAAAAAATCCAAACTACCTTTTCCTGTCCAGAGGCCGTCTGTGGTCCCAACTGCAGCTTTGTGGGGCCGCTGCGATGTCTATAAGAAATCCACTCCATCCATTAGTTCCAGAGGCCCATATCAAGACATGAGTCTAAGACAGAGTCAGACCCAAAACTCGAGTGGGGCACACCACAGGAAACAATTGGCCCACGAATGAAACCTTCAAGGGCCAATATATGTTTTGGATTAGGCTAATATTTGCTGGGGGTTCTCACTTCAATCCAGCGAAAGTGACCTCATGAACAGTTTGGATGGCATATAAACATTACAATGGCCCTTAGAAGATTTCAATTGTATGCTTTTCCATCTCCGCTGTTTTCCTATTGCGTGGCCCACTTCAGCTATGAATCAGCTCCTTATTTAGGGCTCATGTCCTGTCATGGGCAGGCGAAACTGATGGGCGGAGTGGATTTCTCACGAACATCCTAGTAGATCCCACATGGCTTCCACCAACAAGAAATGAGTAGGCAAGATTAGATGGATGGTGTGGATAAAACACATAGGTGGCTGCTTATAAACCAGTTTTTGCAATTTACATCTTCTTCCAAACTCAGTCATTTAAAGGTCAAAGTCATTCGACATACCATGACAGAGGCCTGTAATTGAAATGATATCTAATAAACTTCCCAATCGCCACATGGGAACCATTCAACTGTCAAGAAGATGGAGGCTAGTTTGGTAGACGCATGAAAACAATTGATTTTATTTAATGTCACTAGAGATCTTGATTTCTAATACATACATTCAAGTCAACTGTATCAACACACCTCTGTAATGTTTATTTCGAAGGCCCACTATAATGTTTATGTGCCATCTAAGCTGTTGATCAGGCAAAGCAAACCTTGTTAAAGGGAAAAGACAGACATCAGCTTGATAAATTAAAAAAAAAAAAAAAACTTTCGGAGTCTTGAGAACTTCTTAATGGTGAGGATTCAATCACGATTGTTTCTTGTAGAGCGTGGCACCTCGGATTTAGATATGCATTATTTTTGGGCTCGCGCCCCAAAACAAGCTAGTAAAATTGATAGATGGTGTAGATAAAACACACGCATCATGGTGGGGCCCACAAAAGCTTTTATAGCACCACGTGACATGGAGGTCATGCTGTGTGCTACACTAAATCCGGGTACCTTTTTTTTTATGGACACGACTTGGCTGCAACCTGAATCCAACGATGTAGGTGTGGGACCTTAATAGTGGCCCCTCGTGGGAAAATTGGCTCGAAGTAGAAGAAGCGAGAAATCAAACGAGATAATCACACAATGACAACGATTAAGAAACAATTAACACACGCAATAAGGTAATTCAATTTTACGTGTAAAAACCCCTCACAGGTAAAAACCAACAGCATAAAGCAAATTTACTATGAAATATGTGAAGTTACAAGAGAATCCTTAAATAAGTAACGAACCAGAATTAGAAATATCTTACGCAAAACCGCGCAAACCTATCGCACACAACTGACTTATGGTTGGTCACTCAAACTAACTTTTGGTTGTCCAACACCTGGAGTCCGGTCGTCCAAACCCTTAAAAAAATGTCCAGAGAGTTCATTGTGCAAAATCAACCTTGGTCACCGGACGACCCTGTCCATCATAGATTCGAGTCACCTAATTCTAACAACCCCCACCTTGATGTATGTGTCGCATATCTACGTTATCCATCCATTTTTTGAGCCCATCATTATTTTTACACGCCCAGTCACAAACCTCACAAACTCATGCACTCACACCACAATGACTTTTTTATAACACATTAGGTGTTCAAACCCATGTTAAAACACTTATAAGTTTACCACCAAGGCATGAGTGAGTCCTCAGAATTCGTATCATTAAAAACTTCATATGGCCCACCGTAAGGGCCTGTTTGGAGCCTAGATTTAGAACCCCTTGAATTTGAAACACGATGGATTTAAAATCCCTTGTGGTCTAAAAAGCAGCTAATATATATATATATATATATATATATATATATATATATATATATATATATATATATATATATATATATATATGGGTCTTAATTTAATTTCTAAATCAACTTTGGTGTCCTTAATTACTCTATGTATGTCCTATTTGACACAATGGTTGTAATAAGCCTGTCGAAATATATACTTTGACAAAAAATGACGAAATTCCAAGTCTCAGATGGGCCACAAGCACGAGATCACATTTGAGTGACTAACCAACTATTTTTAACCGTTTATTTACATGGACAATGTTTGGATGGTGCGGATTATCCTATTAAAGTAATTTTAGTGATGTAGCTGATAATGATTGTTTTGAGATATTATTAGTGAGCCATGTGCCCAATAAATTAATAACCTAGTGACATACATATTACACACGCAACTCTTGAAAGGATTTTAGATATAATCCAAGCTTTTACCTGATTTGAAAACCGGTTGCTTTACGTGCCAATCAAACCCCCTCAAATTCCCATTAATCCAACCTGTTAATAAGGTCACATGGATCAAGAGGGGAAACAATACCATCTGCTTAATCCAAAACTTGTGAGCCATGTACAAAGTTTCTAATGATCATTCACCACCGTTGATGGCCTATTCCACTTGATTGTATAGCCTGACAATTTTATGTCCCACCTTAAATGTTAAATGTTGTATCTCTATGCCGTCAATCTATTTTGCCCCATCATTGTATGCATGTGCCAAAATATGAATCAAATTCAAATCTCAAGTGTACCACACTACAAGAAACAATGGTGAATGACCACCTAAAAACATTTTTGTGGGCCCCAAAAGTTTTGGATCAACCTAAGAAGTTTTTAATGGTGGGTGACCACTGTTTCTTGCGGTGTGGTCCACCTGTGGTTTGGATCTACTTTATTTCCGGGCCCATGCCATAAAATGAGCAGTCAAAATGGATGGATGGCATTGTATCCGCAAGGCGTACATTGAGGTGGGCCCCACAGTCAGGTCCCATCCACTGCTAGATCCGGCGTCGCAGCTACAGTACGAGAAAAATGCGTGCCACGTATACAATTTCTCAGTGCCCGAGCATCAGGTTTCATACGGTGCCGGAGCATCAAATAACTCCTCCCATCACTCTCTCTATCCGTCTCGCTGCACCGCAGCAAAACAGAAACCCTAATTACACACTCTGCCCCTGAACTCCTTTCTCTCTCCACCTCTCTGCAACTCTCTTCAATCTCTCTCTCTCTCTCATTCTCAGCATCTCTTTGGATTTGAAGGGACGTTCGTGCCCGAGAAGAATAAGAAGAAAAGAATCAGAAAGAAGGTATTTTCCATCATTTTCCTACCTCAATCTTTCCGCCGTTTCGTTTTTTTTCTTATTTGCAGATATTCGAGTGGATCTTAGACCCGAGCATATGCACAACACATGGATTTTTTAACGTCAATCTCTCCCCAAATTTTATCTTTTTTTTTTTTTTAATTATTATAAATCCCGTTTCATGACATACAGACCGTTGATAGGATCTTGGACCCGACGGCATGCATACAATGTCCGGTTTTTTTTTTGCACGAACGGGCGAAGGGCTCAGCGATCCAGACCGTTGGTCTGGTGGGCCTGGCCATGGATGAACCAGGGGATGAAAAGATCCACCATAGGACAATCTTGGCCCTGTGACTTTTGTCCTTGGAGTAGGTGGTAAAAGTAGAAAGTAGCAATTGTCTATGTTTGTTCTAAAATGGAGGGTCAAGATTTGTGGCTAGTAATGCAACTAGTTCAAGAAAGAAACTAATCGCAATGAAATACGACGTACTAGATTGAAAGTTCAAATCACACACAAATGTCGGAAGATCCACTGATGCGTGCATGGGCTGCATGAGAACATATGCTGGTCATGAGTGGAGTAAGTTTAGTAGAGAGTCCTAGAATAAGTCAAGTAAGGTTGTACGTGTCCTAGAATGTATCATTGTAAATAGTTCTATTCAGTTGGTATCAGAGCTGTTGACCTTAGGAATGGCTGACGGTACGGAGGAACAAGAGTGGAGGAGTGGTGAAGTAGCTTCAAGATATCACTGAGCAGCATGAGTAGCGGCTTGAGGAGATCATTCAATTGTTGATGGCAGTCGATTTCGAGTACGACCAAAGATCCCAAAACCAGATGCGAGATCAGGTAGAGGCATCGGGCGGGTGATCGGTTAATTGCAAACCTCAGAGCAAAGTTTGGGCTGTTAATGGTCTAGCGGAGCTATTTAGACATGAGCTGTATGCCTTGATTTTCCCCATTTCGATGGAATTGACCTGTCTGATTGGGTATATTGGGTAGAACAATTCTTTACCTACCATAAAACCTCTATGGAACGTCTTGCTATTGCCTCCTGCATGGAGGGGGAGTTTGTCACAACGCTTAAAATGAGGTTTAGACCTATAGAGTACGAGGATTATGCAGGATCCCTTGCCAAGTTACGTCAGATGACCATGGTCTGAGACTATGAAACCCAATTTGAAAGGCTTGCAAACTGTACAGATGGCTTAATGAGGCCTTCTAGTGAGCCGTTTCATTTGCGGATTGAAGGACAAGATATGCCTCGACAGTTAGATGTTCCATCTTTCATCATTGACTGCTGCCATATCATTGGGTTGGTTCCAGGAAGAGAAGTTGGCGGCGCGACACACCTCCCATCAAGCGACTGTCGCCCATTGAAGCGAGGAAAGGAAAAAGAAGGGACTCTGCTACAACTGTGATGAATGCCTCACTGGAGATTCACTTCACACCACAGCTGGTTCAATTGATCTGCAGAAAATGCAGGTTGGAGGACTTCTACAATGTTAATTGACTAACTGACAGCGGGAGCACGCTCAATTTCATTGACCCTGGGGCCGTTAGTCTTGGGTACCAGTTCAAAGTGGTGCTCTATTTTAAGTAATGGTAGCCAATGGAGATTGCTTGGCCAACAAGGGAGGGTGTGCCGGTCTAACCATTCAAGTTCAAGGTGTTCTGACCATGACAGATTTCTTCTTGCTCAATTGGGGTGGCTATGATGTGGTTTTGGGGCTTTTATGGTTATGGACCGTTGGACCAGTTGTTTGGGATTTTTCTCAACTCATCATGGCTCTTTCATTAACAAGGTTATTTAATATAACTCATAGCCTATATGCTAATGCCACCTCACCATAACTGATTGGAAGATTGTAGGCATAAAATAGTTGGCCTTTTTTTTCTTCTTTCATTTTAATGTCAACTGTTGTGTTTTTTAGTTCCAATTGTACATTTTATGGCCACTTATTGAAGGGTTAGAAAATTTCCATCATGGATGTTTTTATCTTTCCAATAAGCCAAAAATTATCCTAATCTAACCTTTGACGTGGGAGTTATGAGCGCCTTGGTAGGACCACGCAAGGCTAGAAAAATTCAGGATTGATGAGTTTGACCCTACTTTTGGAAGGTCAAACGGTATTTGAATGCAATGATTCCAGTTTAGATTGAAAGATCTTTGAATTATCTTTCCGATGAGCCCAAAATCGCCACGATCCTACATGTAACGGGGGAGTTATAGCGTTTTTATTGCATCATGCGATGTTAAAAAATTGACAATCAACCTTAAAAAATCACGATCGACGACTTTCAGTCTACTTTTGAAGAGACAAACGGTCTCCAAATCAGATGATTTCTTTTCTATTTGAAAGCTAGTCAAATTATCTTTCCAATGAGCCAAAAATCATTCCAAATCGACCTCCAATGGAGTTCTGAGCGTTTTCGTGGGAGTTCGCGATGCCAAAAAAATTCAGGATCGATGAGTTTGACCCTTCTTTTGGAAGGTCGAACGGTCTCTAAATGCGATGATTCCAATCCAGATGCCATCTACAGTGGAGCCCATCGTATACAAACCATGGGCCCAACCTGTGCAAAAATTTGGCAACTGCATTGCAGAAAAGAATATATTTAAAGTGTCTGCTTTGAGTGTATTGCAGAAAAGAATATATTTAAAGTGTCTGCTTTGAGTGCAAGTATGAAATGAACAGGGGGTGTATATTTTACTTTATATGGGGCTATATTGGTATGCTCTGGTCCTCTGGAGTACTGAACCACAAATGGGATGTTGACCAAAATCCAACTGATTAGATGATCCTATCAGTATAATGATGCAGGGGCATGCGATGACCTAACCCTAGATGCGTGTATATTTAGTTGGAAGATATTCAAGTAAGAAAATTAACAACTAGCTATTTTTGCTCAAAAGGAAACTAACAAATATCAACACGGAGATGAGATCCATCCGTCCGGATCATGCCTCTCAGCATAAGAATCATGTAAACCGTAAAATAGGGAAGATCTAGGGATATGAGGATATCCCAGAGATCTAGCATAGACCAGTCCATAGTCAGGTTTGGATCTGATTGCCAGGGCTAGGTATCCCTCTTTTTCGATCGAAACAAAATGGGTAGATTTGGGAAAGAACGAATGTAATGGCCGATGGGGAAGGAACATGTTCGAGATGAAGGATAACACATATGATAAAAATAGAAAAATCGTACCTTTCCTGCACCTTGAAGAAATAAAGACGAGAAAATATGGAAACCGGGGTGGAATCCTCAACACCCGAGGGCCAATCTTGAAACCCTAATATCTTGAAACAAGGGGAAGAAAAGCAACCGAAGTTTGTATTCATTCAATAATTCGAAATAGGGTTTCTCACAGTATACATAAGCTACGAAAATAAAAAGTGCACTAAAATGCCTAAAAACAAAAAAGTAACATAAAAACGCCTAAACTAAATAACGACACTAAAACGCCTAGAAATAATGAAATAAACAGAAAAACGCCTAAAAGTAAATCCGCTCCACGGTCCAGTGGTTATGATGCTCCTGCACGATCTTGCAGCTCGCGCACTCGTAACGCGTCAGAAAATGGGTCCAATGGGCCCGGCGTCTATCCACATCAACTCGTCTGCTCCAACACTCGATCTGCGACGTCGCCTCCTCTGGTACACTCTAAAGGGTGCACCACTGATGTCCGCGTCATATAATCAACATTGTGCAATTTGGATGCTAATAGATAAAATGTTTTACAAGGTTTCTTGTCAAATGGGAATAGGTTCCTAAATAGGATGGCTGAGAGTCGTTCAATTGATGCAATTTTTATTAGTGGCCAATCCACGGTGGAGGTTACGGGGTGGATGGTTGGGATCATCATACACTTGCCATGTGTAGGACAGTAACTCTAAGGGCCTGTTTGGTTGTTGGAATTAATTGCCTAGTTTTTATGTTTCCTGGGGAATGATAGATCTGGCCTTGTATTTATTGGGAATGATTAAATTTTGGTTAGTTGATATGCCGGATTTCCTGAGGAAAGCTTGGAAAAGTCCAACACTTTAAATATTCTATGTTTTCCATTCCCCAGCAAAAAGCTGGGGCAAAGTTTTTTGAGGAAAAGCTAGGGAATGTAAAAACCAACAAGAAAGTGTAAACTAAACTTTTTTCTTTCTTTTCTTTTTTCTTTTTGGTAAAATTCAGGGAATTACTTAAGCCAAGACATATAAAAACAGCAACCAAATACCCCCTAAGAGTTACCTCCCTATGCATGATAACTATTAGGGGGAACAATGTTGTTTTTTGTAAAAAATCAGACATGTTTTTTGTAACCATCCAAACACTTCCTTGTGTTTATGGGGGCACAATGTTGTTCCTCGTTTCACATGCATTTGCATGCATGCATATATGTGCATTTCTTGCTACTTCCATCAATTTCATTGAATTCAATGATGCATGCATTTATATATGCATATTTCCTGCCACTTTTCCTTTCTTTGATTCCATTGAATTCTATGATGTCAAGAAGCGGGTACCTATCCTATCCGTGTTTCATTTTTGGGTCCAGTAATCTTCCTCAGAAATGCTAATTCTTGCAAACTATAATACTGTAATACCGTCTTTCACTTTCTGTAGAACTTTATGTGCTAATGCCCAATTCGTTGAGTTTTCCTGCTCCTTTTTTTTTTTTTTTTGTCAAAATTCCTTTGCGGTATTTTGCTATGTATTTCATGTTATCAAATGGGTGAAAAAATTGATGTTCTGGTGTCATATAATATTATGTTATGACTTAAGACTATTCAACTCAATGTTTTAAGATCTGATTATCTGTTAGTTTTATATGATATTTTAGTTAGTTCTATGGCAGATTTCAAGCAATCATATGGCGTTCCACCTTTTGCGTTCTCTTTCTTGAAAAGAAGGTGATTAGAGGCAAGTGAAATGAAAGAGTCTCTATTTTGATGCATCTGATATAAATGTCAGCTATTTAATTTCTTCTATGCTCGTAAATTCAGGTCCATGTGCTGTACATTGTAATTCTTGGATAAGAAAAGAAGAAGAGCAATGCTAGGCGGGTTGTATGGTGACCTCCCACCGCCTTCATCTGCACCACCTGCTGATGAAGAGAGAAGCACCAATTCTGCAGTGTGGTCGAGTAGCACAAAAATGGCACCGCCCACACTTCGTAAACCATCATCTGTCTTCGCTCCACCACAGTCAGTCTTGAAAAGCCAACAGTCGCAGAACAAACCCAAGACCACAGTTCCACCACAGGCAAAAGTGCTAAGTTCTGCTGTGCCGTCAACATTGCATGATGATGGGGTGCAAAGCCCATCGTTCCAACCTGCGCTTGTTGGAGTCACGTCAACTGTGGTTGAGGAGTATGACCCTGCGAGGCCTAATGACTATGAAGAGTACAGGAGGGAGAGGAAGAGGCGGGCGGTGGAGGCCGAGATGAAGAGAGAGCTTGAGAGGCGGCGGCAAGAAGAGGAGGAGAGAGAGAGGGAGCGGGAACAGAGGGAACGAGAGGTGGCAGAGAGGGAAAAGGAGCGGGATTACAGTGAGTCAAGGTCATCAGCCCTGAATATTTCTGGTGAAGAAGCATGGAAACGGCGGGCTGCAATGAGTGGGAATTTGGGAGGAGCAGCACCAAGGTCACCATCGCCACCACCTCTTGGAGATGGCTTTACCATTGGGAAGTCGGGTTCGGTTGGGCTTGGGGTGGGTGCAGGTGGGCAGATGACTGCCGCGCAGCGAATGATGGCAAAGATGGGTTGGAAGGAAGGGCAGGGGCTTGGGAAGCAGGAGCAGGGGATAACTACTCCTTTGATGGCAAAGAAGACAGATAGACGGGCTGGTGTGATTGTGAATGCTAGTGAATCCAGATCAGAGAAGAAGCCAAAGAGCGTGAACTTGAATGGCCCACCTACTCGTGTTCTGCTGCTCCGAAACATGGTATGCATATTTATTTCCTTGGAAAGTGGATATAGTTTTGATGGCTTGATCTTCCCACAAGATTCCATCCCTTTGTCCATATGCATTCTCCGTCAAGGAATTTGTTTCAATTTCCTTTAGATCTGTTTTTCATTTTTCATTTTTCTTTCTAAGTGATGATTAATGTCATTAAAACCAAAAGGAAAGCAAAGAAAACACAAAGATGGTGTGCACTTTGATAAGGTTTGGAAAAACAGCATAGAAAAGCACAAGAGCAAGAGATCAAAAGGATTTGAAAAGGCACTTGAATAGGTCACCATAACAACCTTTAACATGTTTCAGTATTGGAGTCTTGAGAACCCTTTTGCATCAGTGTAACTTTGACATATTTAAGTTTATATCTGCAATAAAAAAACTGCATCTTGTCACTTGGTGGAAAAAGATACATATCGGTGGGATGACCGGATGAGGGATGTCCTCGCCTCTTCTTCTTCTTCTTCTTTTTTTTTTAACTCCTAGTTGTATTTCTTTTTTTTGAATAAATTCTCATTATTTAAAAAAAAAAATCTCATTACCAATCAAAAGAAAAAAAAGAAGTAAATAAGATACATATCAGGCAGTTTTACATGTAGTGGATGGGGTTCTGAATCACTCTCTCACACATTTTGAAATGGGTGTTATAACTTGTGAAATGGTAACTCACAGTCAATCTAATGATTACGATCGATTGCCCCTTGACTTTCTTCTCACTGCTCTTGCTCAACACTAGAAGAAGTTCCCACACTTCTTTCATGTATGGTACTATTGGTTTGATCTTCGTACCGACTTTAGTGCTCCAGCTCCATTCCATAAAGATCTATCAAAGATTAATATATTTTCACTGTTCTAATAGTAGCTTTCAAAATTTAGTCATATGCTACTGTTTTGCATCCTTAGCTTATTAAGCACTTCAGGGGCTGTTTGCATGCCGGCAGATCTGATTAAATTGGATTGAGCTACCCCAATCCATTTCATTTCGAGTGGGAGATGAATCAAAACCCGTTGAGAAGAAGGTATCCTTTCAATGCTTTTTGGCTTCAGTGGGGGACATTATGAATAAACCTAATGTTTGACAATTAACTGTTTGGATCCAAAAACCCTCTTGTTCTAAGACCTTGGGTGTGGTTCCTTGGCTTCCTTGCTTGGGTTGTAGTTGGTTTCTGTGTTTGGGGTTGGGTTGTAGCTTTTTGGCGTTTCTTGAATAAAACCCCCCCCCCACCAAAAAAAAAAAAAAAAAAAAAAAACTTTTGAATAAAAGAATCAGAAATTTTAGAATGTACGGATGAAGTGTTGTTGCCAACATGAATTTCCTATAGCAGCTGAAACATACGTGGTTTGTCCCTAGAACAGTAGAATTTTAGAATGTATGGATGAAGCATGCTTGCCAACATGAATTTCCAATAGCAGATGAAACCCGTGGTTAGTACCTAAGACAGTACAACCATTGTTTAAAGGGGAAATGATATGGTAAGCCATGGTGTGCCACACTGTGGTAAGCCACCAATTGCAGTGTGCCATGGTGATATCTTAAATGCACTTTTAGAAAGAAGTACGGAAAGAATTTTTAAAATGTGACTTTGTTTGCCACTTAGATGGTAATAAGACGAGGGAAAGTGATTTCTCTCTCTCTAAAAAAAAAAAAAGAAAAGAAAGAAAGAAAGAAAGAAAGAAAGAAAGAAAAAAGAAAAAAGATGAGGGAATGTGGAAGGACTGCACTGGTTAGGAGTGAGTTGGTGCAAGTTGAATGGGGGAAGGCCCAAAAGGATGTGGGTGGATAACCTATGGTTTAACCATGTATATGGTCCTTGATAGAGTGGAATGGGTGGAATAGGATTCGTGTAGCTGACTCCAATTAATTGGGATAAGGCTTAGATGACGACGACGGCGATTGCTCCTCGCTGATTGTTGGCTTACCACATTGTGGTACACCATGGCTTACTATATCATTTTCCTATTTAAAGACTCCGTGAGTTTACTCTAGGACTTTTCTGTTTTGGGTTGCCTCCGTGGGACTTAGGTTGAGATTTACATGAATCATCGGTTGGTTTTCCCATTAATGAATGCACTGCAGGGAAAAGAAACCAACCCTTATTCCTTCTCTTTTGCGTCTTTAGTGCTCCTGAATCAGAAGTACGTAAGACTACTCAAACCCCACTAGTTCAAGTCTTATCTGATTCAAGCAAATTTGAAAAGAGGGGTCTTTTCTTTCTCCCTCCCTTTTAGTTTTGGATCCCTTGTCTGTTAAATTGTTATTGAGGCCATCATTTCAAGCCTTTTGCTTCGTGTGCCAACCATTGTTCAACCAGTTATACCTATGTTTCCTGCTTCCCACTTTCCCGCTTCTTGTAGGATGCCATTGGGCGGGTCTTGGAAAGTTTTGTTATAAGGAGGAATTCACATTTCACAAATCCTCCAAATGTAGAGCTTGTAGGGCTTTGGATCCAAATACATAGCAATTTCTGCCAAATTAGATGTTCCATGCATCTATTTCTCACATGGTTTCCTTAACTAGCTCTTTCTCACATGGTTTCCTTAACTAGAGCTTGTAGGGCTTTGGATCCAAATACATAGCAATTTCTGCCAAATGAGATGTTCCATGCATCTGTTTCTCACATGGTTTCCTTAACACTCTCTCTCTCTCTCTCTCTCTCTCTCTCTCTCTCTCTCTCTCTCTCGGCAAAAGGAAAGGGAATACATGGGAGGAGCTCATCGATCATTGGCTTCTTATTAGGGAGGGATATTGTTCAAAAAGAAAAAGAAAAAGGAAAAAAAAAGAGTGGGAAGGAGATTTGGCATTCAATCTTGAGAACATAAGCACATAAGCAAGCACAGTGTCATGGGAATGGTAGATGTTTCTCGGTGTCACTATATATATATATATATATATATATATATATATATATATATATATATATTCTATACGGATGCGCTCATGTCTCAGGTTTATTGTGGGCCCCATGATGCAGAACAACTAACCACTTGCTCTAAAACCTTGAACTGATAGAGCATGGCGAATCAATCCCTTTATCTCATAGCCCAAGTTAAGCCCTCGATTGAAACCCCCCTCGTGGGCCCTACTTTACATGGGTGTGGCCTCACATGGGCCGCCCACCTTGAGTGTGCCCTCGCTTCACATAGGCCACCCTACTTGAGCTTAGTGTGAAAATGCCCCTACATTAATCACCCCCGGCGAGGAGACGCGAACACGAGACCTCCCGCTCTAATACCACTTTTGACGCGGGACAACTAACCACTTGTTCTAAAAGCTCGAACTGATAGAGCATGGTGAATCAATTCCTTTATCTCACAACCCAGGTCAGGCCCTCGGCCGAACCTCCCCTTGTGGGCCCTACGTCACATGGGTCCCGCCTCACACGGGCCGCCCACCCCGAGTGTACCCCTGCTTCACACAGGCCACCCCACTTGAGCCTAGTGTGAAAATGCCCAGCATTACCCCATGTCTACTCCTTGTGCCCGACTCAGTTTCTAGGTTTATGTAAGTTTTACATACCAAAATGCTTTATTTAGAATGGAAGTTGATGTTAGGTTCTTGCATTAGATAAAAGTCCCGCTAAAGAATAGAGGTTATTATTCTTAGCTGGGTTGTGGGCCATTTGGAAGGAAAGAAACTGGAGGTGCTTCAGGAATATTTCTGGCAATCCATCGGGGGTATTTTGTTCTTCTCGATCTCTTGTATTTGAGTGGAGGGTGTGTTGTTCTTATCTTAGCATGTTATATGCGGGTGGGGGCGGCTTTTTTGGTTAGGGTTGTCTTTTCTCGTTCTTGTTGTTCTTTCTTTTTGTATTCTTTTGGCTTTTGCCACTATTTTAAAAAACTCCAAGATGAGTTTGCTAATCAAGCTTTGGACTGTTGATCTGGGAGCCCAACCATGGATGGGGAATGTCCCGAAGTTCTTCCAGTTGGAAACATCGTAGCTATTCAAGCTTTGGACCTTTTTTTTTTTCCTGCATCAATGTATTTGTTTCTTCTTCCATCTTTTTCCACAAGCATTTTCAGGTCTCTGATTGAAGGGTGCTCTATAAGAGAGATTTTTCAGACATCTCCATCCATGGCGTTGCCCGCCAGATCAGTGGTCTATATCACCTAATCATGAACCCACTTGGTTTTGGTTATTCACTGTTATAACTTACAAGCTGTCTGACTGGTCACCAAGTAATGTTTTTTTTGGGCAAGATTTCTAATCATCATTCAATTCGGTTACTGGCTGTTTCTTGGGTCATTTAAATGCATAGTATTGCAGCGCAAATGATCATTCAATTCGTTTACTAACTGTTTCTTGGGTCATTTAAATTCATTGGATTGCAGCGATTGCTCAATGGTCATTATGATTAACCATTCTTGTTTACTGGATCCACATGTCTGGACTTGCCCCAATATGCCATGGGTGTGAGATACTAGGCCATTCACCTGGCGGGCCTCACCATGTTCGTTGTTAAAAGAAGTTGCCTGCTGAAAAATTGGTCAAACTGTCCACCTATGACCTATTCACGAGGCTGGTCTGATTAGTGGACTGCTTGAATGGCCCAATATCTCGCATGTGTGTCGCATCGGTATTCGTGGAGTCCTGTTCGCATTTCTCATCTTCAATGAACCTGGACTCATACCCATTGATGCTTCTCCTTGGCATTTGTAGGTGGGACCGGGAGAGGTGGACGATGAGCTGGAAGACGAGGTTGCATCTGAGTGCGCCAAGTATGGGACGGTGACACGGGTCCTGATATTCGAGATCACGGAGCCAGACTTCCCGGTAGACGAGGCGGTCAGGATCTTTGTGCAGTTTGAAAGGTCTGAGGAGACAACGAAGGCACTGATCGATCTTGACGGCCGGTTCTTTGGTGGGAGGGTGGTGCGGGCCTCATTCTATGATGAGGAGAGGTTTGGAAGGAATGAGCTGGCTCCGGTGCCAGGTGAAATTCCAGGCTACTCTTGAAAGTAAGGAATATATAACTGAAATGGGGAGGGGAGATGGGGAAGTGGTCATTGGTTGTGGAGTTTCTGTTGTATCTGAAGTTGTCGATTGGGTGTTAAGGTTTTATTATGAGAAACTCTCCAATGACAATCTCCTTGCACGATGCCACACATGTATGAGATGTGGACTGTTATGTTGATGGGCCATTCGCCAAAAATACACCAATGGGATGATCCTAGCCATTGAGAGGGTTTTTTTTTTGCCCATTGAAGGTCGGCCACCCATCTGTGGTCGTCAAAGTATCCCCCAACTGGTAGCTGGGATGATCGGATTGGTGGATTTTTTGGGGAATCTTAACTGTCGCTGGTCCAATGGATGAAAGGTCTGGATCTCGCACATGTGTGTAGCTTTTGTGGATATTGAGTGCTTGATAACTAACATGACATGGATGCCTGTCCTCTCTCAAGTTTCATTTGCCATGGAGCAGAGGCCGGTTTGCATTTCTCAAAGTGGGCCGGCCCCACCCCTAGCTTTATTTTATTTTATTTTTATAGACTGCTCATCCGGTGGGCCACAGCAGTAGGTGATGGATGGAGCGAAACTTGTCCCTGTCAACCAATATGTTCCTCCAATATCTCCCTGTTGGCTATGTTTGGATTGGCCCCCATTTGAATGGTTGACAAAAGGTGAGTATTGCTTGTTGTTGGGTTCTTTTGCAACACTGTCCATCTACGGCTGCCGACTGATGAGTTTGGGTCGAGTTAAAAAAATGTGAACCCTATTTCAATTTGGGATGTGTTTGGGTCGAGCAAATTCAGGCCGAGTTGGGAATAATCATATGTATTTGGGTTGGGTTGGGGTCGTGTCAAGTACAGAAGAGTTCAGGTTAGGTTGGGCTTAGGTTCACCTCCAACCCACCCGAGTTGAACCCCTATGCCCATCGTTGAGGGACCCACCAGATTATCACTGGTGGGCCTCATTGCATGCCCTTGATGTGTCGGTAACTGGTGGGTCATTGTTGCACCTGAGTTCAGTATATGTTCGAGAATTGCTAGGGGTGTTTAAAAGAAAAAGGAAAAAAAACCCATGTAATTAGTTCTTTTAGATGAGTTTTGGAGTGATTGAAAGGGCGTGTTGGCCATTTAAAGGGAAGTTGTGTTGTGAGTTGACTCATAGTTCTCTTCTTCTCCATCCAAAGTATTTTTTTTATTTTTTTTATAAGCCATTTATTCCCTACCTATCATTACTTTCCGCTCCCATCACTTGAGTGAAAACCATGTAATTCAAAGGTAATTGGTTTCTTCTGATTAGGTGTATTCATCCTCAGAAACCATAAGGTTTTCCTTACCTTTTTGTGAATTCAAATTAGCTAATTCAAATACCCTTCGGTGGGGATGAATCAACAATGTAAAGCTGCTTTTTTCTTATATTCTCTTATGGATGCCGATTGGCTATAAACTCGGACAACCCGTTGTGATACAATGAAAGATCTCATGTGTGCCTGTTTTATATGGGCCCCTACGGAAAAATAAAGAGTTAAAGATTTCGTGGGTGACATGACACTTTTGTGCCTTTTCTTGTGGAGTTCACATCGAGCAAGTATATGTGACACTTTCAGTTAGGTCATAAGGTTGCAGGAGACTTGTTGCGATGCACCCACCCACCAGTGGGGCTGCACGGCTTTAGCAGGGTTTTCCTGTTTGCCGACGCCTGATTGGTCCAGCTCAGCACATGTCAGTACTGACGGCATTAAATGCGTCAGCGCTGACTAGAGGTGTACACGACTTGAGTCGAATCGAGCATCGCCCTGCTCAACGCTCGATTTGAACCCACCTACCCCTGCTTGTTACTCGGCTGAGTTGAGCAGGCCCCTACTCGATCAGTAGACCAAGCGAGTTCAAGTCGATTTTGAGTTTGAGTTGATTTCGAGTTTCCGAGCCGAGTTCGAGTTCGATTCTTACAAGTTGAGTTCAAGTTTGTATTTTCAAGCGAGAGCCACCTGAAATTTCATGAAAAATTATGGGTGGGGGTGGGTGGGGGGGATTACCGGCGTCGACAAGCGGGTAGGGTTGAGAACATGGGTGGCTGGCGACGAGTGGGCAGGGTGACTGAGAACAGTGGGTGGCTGGTGACGAGCGGGCAGAGTGAGGGTGGCCGGCGTTGAGCGGGCATAGTGAGGGTTGCTGGCATGGAGTGGATGGCCGGCCATCGAGCTCAGAGAGGGGGAGGGTGGGTTAGGGTTAGAGTTTGAAAAGGGGGGCGCTCGGGCGGGTAAAAGGTAAAAATGTAAAAATGATTAGGATAAAAAAAAAAAACTTACATATAATACGGCTTTGAGCCGAGCCGAGTCGAATCAAATCGAGCCGAGTTTGAGTCTATAAACGAGTCGAGCCAAATCGAGCATGGCCCTGCTCGAAGCTCGCTCGAACACATTCGAACATCAGAAATTTGACTCGGCTCAGCTCAAACTCACTTCCGATCTGAGCCGAGTCGAGCATTTTTCGAGTGATTCGAGCGATTTTTTCGAGCTTACTTGACTTGTGTACAGCTTTAGAGCTGACAATGTCAGTGGTGAGCTGGACCAATCAAGTCGTTGGCAAATAGGAAAACCCTGTTAAAGGCAAGCAGACGATGCTGACTTGCTATTGAAATGCCAAGGCGTCTTCCAGCTGGGCTAGCGAGTGAGACACAACGTCGTTACTCCTTAATAAAGTGATATTTATAGATATTATGGAGAGGAGGGAGAGAGAATGAGAAGAGAGAGGTTCAAAGCCAAAAGCTTTTTTGCAGGTAAATCCAAGCTCGTTGTGGCATTTTCCAGGTGAAATCTGAACTTAGGTTGGTGAGCTGCCCCCTTTCCAAGTTCCCTAATGTCTTCTCATGTCTCCCTAAAATTTAAAATTGATCACTCCCTACCAATTGCGGTCACTATGTTACCACCGACTCTGTGGGGCCCATTATGATGTATGTGTTTTATCCATCCTCGCTATCGTTTTTTGTCGGCTCGTTTCAGCCATGAGGCCAAAATTGAAGCATGTCCAAAGATCAAATGGGCCACACTAGAGGAATCAATAGAAAAATAAGCCCCACCCCTGAAAATTCTTATTTGTCATTCAATCTGTTCATAAGGTCACACATACCTAGATGGGATGAGGAAAACATAAATGTGAGCTTGATATAAAACTTCTATAACCCTTGACGAGTTTTCAACGTGCAGACACTCTACTTTAAAAAGAGATATTCAACTTAAGTGGGCCTCAAAGGAGGCAGTTCTACGGCTAAAAGCGCGCCCCGAAGGCAACCAACCATCAGGGCGGATTGGCCTAGATCAGAGCATATGGGTAACAGGACCATGAAGGAACACCAACTCGAGTTCACACATGGTCCATGCACAAAAAAGAAAAAAGAATAAAAGACTGCTTGGATCCTGTGGTAGTAAATCTGTAGTCCGAGCACCGAATCCAAGCCTAGCTGCTCTCCAACTTCCACGATGCTACTTCGGCCGTACCAATGACCGATCAGGCCACCACGGTAGCCTTGTATCGCACCCATAGCCCCGTCTGGTCACAATGCACGGCGTGCCTTTACCTATTTAAACGACTCCCTAGAGGTAGAGAGGAGTTCAGATAGAGAGAATTAGAGACAGATAAATGCTAGGGAAGGTCAGAGTGCAGAGAAGTAGAGAGGTTCGAAAGAGCGGAAGTGCTGCAGGAGCTCTGTCCTGTTGGGGTAGCCTTCAAACTATGCATGTATTCGGTGTTCAGACTGGTCGGGCAACCGGTCTGGCTGTGTAACCCAAATGCATGTGGAGACCTCCCCTGGACAGGTCTCTGTGTTGCTCTAGTCGGCCGACCGGTCAACAGGGGGCTCCGACCGGTTGGCAGTGAGGCAGAGACGGGTCTGCGATCTTTTTCTCCCCGGACTGTTCTGTGCAATGTGCGACCGGTTGGCTGTGTGCGCGGATTTCTTACGCAACTCGCAGTACTGCGTAAGATATTTCTATTTTGGGTGTTTTGCCTATGTAAGGGGTTGCAATCCTGACTTAGATGGTATCCTAAGGTGTCTAAGGTTTCCAAATCGTGTTAGGAAGAAGGAAGATGAGTGTGAGAGAGAGAACTTGGGGTTTTCTTTGTTTATTCCTTGCTTGTGGGCTGTCAATCTCTGTAATCTTCTGTTATTCATAGTGGATCGCTTTGTGCCGTGGTTTTTTACCCACTGAGGGGTTTTTCCACGTAAATTCGGATTCTCTTGTGGTGAATGCTTGTGTGTGATTGATTTCATTATGTTTCTCGTTTGATCTCGCATAACTCCGTGCGTTTTGGCTTCCGCTTCCGCTGCTAGTTTTCCCAACAAGTGGTATCAGAGCTATCGTTAGGGTGCAGTGAAATTCGGATCTGAGACGAAAAGATGGGATCGAGAGCAATGTTCGAGTTAGAGAAGTTCTCTGGGAAAAATAACTTTAAGCTATGGAAGGTGAATGTTGAATCCTTCCTGGTTCATCAAGGGCTTGATGAAGCTCTTGGAAAGCGACCCGAGGCTATAAAAGATGATGAGTGGACGAGGCTTGACAAGAAGGCTAGAACCTCAATCCTGTTAAACCTTACAGATGATGTTCTCTATCATGTCATGAAGGAGAAGATTGCGGTTGAAACGATGGTGAAGCTAGAGAAGGTTTATGCCAAGAAATCTCTAGAGAATCGTATGTATGTGTTGATGCAGTTGTTCACCTTAAGGATGATTGGGGAAACTGAGGTGGAGGACCACTTGAGCACGTTCAATAGGCTGGTTTGCAAGTTGGTAGAGATCGATGAACCGATGAAGGATGAGTATTAAACATGCATTCTGTTGAATTATCTTCTAGATTCATGAGTCATTCAGGGACTCTGTGTGCGCAGGGAGGGAAACCATAAACATCGAGATCGTTATCTCAGCCCTCCAGTTGAAGGCGATGAGAAAGAAAAGCGTTGATGTGGCTTCCCGTTATTCCTCAGAGGCATTGGTTATGAGGGGAAGAAGTTCTAAGCATGGAGGATATTCGAAATCGGGATCTAGGACCAAGGGCAAAGAGAAGGCTAAGGTGAAGTGCTGGAATTGTGGACAGGAGGGCCACATGAGAGGGGATTGTTAGAATCCCAGGATGAAACAAGAGATGTATGAAAATTCTTTTGGAGAGGAAGCCAATACAGTAGAGGAAGGTGACGATCTATGTGAAGTTTTGACTGTATTTGGTAAGGGATCTCACGGTAGTGGGTGGATCCTAGATTCAGGGGCTTCATGTCACGTATGTCCTGACCGAAGTTCATTCACGACATACAAGGAGTATGGTGGAGAATCGGTGTTTGTGGGCGATGGATTCGCTCATAAGGTTGTAGGTATTGGTACTGTGCGCATCAGGATGTTCGATGGGGTCAAACGAGTCCTGGAAGATGTAAAGCACGTCTCCAAGATGAAGATGAATGCAATTTCTCTTGGTGCACTTGAGGCAAAAGGGTGCGTGTTTATCGGCTGTGATCGTTGTTGTGAAGTGTTGAAAGGGGTACTCGTGTGTATGAAGGCACGGAGGTGTGATCATCTTTATATGTTGATTGGGAGCACAATTCACGGTGGAGCTGCAGGAAAGGCAGCGAGATCTACGGTTGCTCGTATGTGGCAAGTGCCTAAGGGCCACATGAAAAGAGCGGTAAATGGCGTGAATTGGCAATGATAGGGTCGATGGTGGCACGAGAAGCGGTAGAGCTATGTTTGAAGATGAGATGACATTGCGAGGATGGTGTTGATTCGTCGTTTGAAGCCTCGATGGAGATTGTTGGGGTAGCCTTCAAACTATGCACGTATTGGGTGTTCAGACTGGTCAGGTGACCGATCTGGCTGTGTAACCCAGATGCATGTGGAGACCCCCTTGGACAGGTCTCTGTGTTGTCCCAGACCAGTCGGCTGATCGGTCTGCAGGAGGCAGAGACGGGTCTGCGATGTTTTTCTCATTGGACTATTTTGTGTAATGTGCAACTGGTCGGGCGATCGGTCGGCTATGCGCACGGATTTCTTGCACAACTCGCAGTACTGCGCAAGATGTTTCTATTTCAGGTGTTTTGCCTATTTAAGGAGTTACAATCCCGACTTAGATGATATCCTAAGGTGTCTAAGGTTTCCTAATCGTGTTACGAAGAGGGGAAAGGTGTGTGTGAGAGAGAACTTGGGGTCTTCTCTGTTTATTCCTTGCTTGTGGGCTATCAATCTCTGCAATCTTCTGTTATTCATAGTGGATCGCTTTGTGCCATGGTTTTTTTACCCACTAAGGGGTTTTTCCACGTAAATTCGGATTTTCTTGTGGTGAATGCTTGTGTGTGATTGATTTCATTGTGTTTCTCATTTGATCTCGCATAACTCCATGCGTTTCGGCTTCGGCTTCCGATGTTGGTTTTCCTAACATATCTAACGAGTCCCTTGAAGCCAACTCAACTTAAACACTTTCCTCATTTTAAAAAAAACTGTGCATAGTCGAATTTACTTTGACCTTCTGCCACTTCTAGACTTTCTTCCTGCTTGCTATTCTGTCCCATAAAAGTCAAAATCGTAGAAGTGGCTGAAGTCAACGAGTATGGTCGGAATCTGGAATGCCCAGCTACTCATTTTATCAGAAAAGGACGTTTGATTTCTCTTTTTTCCTTTTACATATCGAATCAAGCCGTATTCTACTCCACACATTCCCTACATACTAACAACGTCTACACCCACTAACACTTTTATTATGCTTTTATTTCTTTAATATTTCACCAACTCAGGCCTTAAAAAGCCTGCTAAGTATGACTTAATCCAGCTTGATTTCTTTACTTGCACTACCTTAAGTGCCTTTTTATTTTGTCTATCTACTGCGAAGTATGGCCTGATTTGTACAGCATTAAAAGTTTCACAGAATCCTCCTAAAAACCGTACAACTTTGTACAGTAGAGACCGTGCTTTGCATGGGTGGAAAAGGGTGCCAAACACTTTTCAGAATCTGCAGTGCGGATCAATGCAAGAGTTACTCAGGTCTACAATTCTTCGAATTTCTCGTCCTCTAAGCGATTTTATGGACCTTAGCCAACTGTAGATTCGAAGGTCTCATTTTGGCAGGTGATGATTCCAAGTCAAATATATTTTTACCTTAAAGTCAACTTCATTCAAATAAAATTAAAACTATGAAAGTTAAGTCATCATTCCTAGTGTGTCCACATGTGGGACAGGGTTCACACAACAATAGGCATTCAATCCTAACTGTTTTCGTGATGTAGTCCACTTTAGCTTTGGATTTGCTTTAATTTTGAGCTCATTACCCTAAAATGAGCTAGCAAAAAGGATACATGGCAGGAATAAAACACATATCATGGTGGGCCCCACAAAGTCCTGCCACCACGAAGGTTGGTGGTGATGGGTTCACTATGCAATCCACGTCGAAGTTCCCCATCTCAGAACTCAATCTGATCCGCAAATTAGGTAGGTCAAACGACCATCAGTTGTCCATCCTTTTGGGGTGCAGTTTCAGTTAGGTAGGGCTGTGGAGCCACCTTGATGCATGTGTTGTACATCTACACCATCCATATGTTTTTCCAGATCATTTTAGGACATGGGCCCAAAACCGAAGTAGATCCAACTCTCAGGCGGATCACACTGTAGGAAACAATGGTGATTCACCATTAGAAACTTCTCTTGGGCTACAAAAACTTTGTATGAAGCTGATATTTGTATTTTTCCTTCATCCTCTTAGACTTTATGAACAGGGAATTAAACATCACGGTGGACCCTAGGAAGGTTTCAACCTAAGTTTTGGTCGACTGAAATGAGCTGGAAAAACGGATGGACAGTGTTCATATACAACACATGCATCAAGGTGGGCCCCACGGTCACGACCTGACTGAATCCGCGCCCATCCGTTTTTCAACAATGTGGCTCATCTGATGAGTGGACCCACCTGATTTTTCTGTGGAGCCCATCGTTTGAATGCTTTACGTTGGCGGGAAAGATAGGGCTGCATGACAAGGTATCATACATGCACTTGTATCTAATCACATCATCACTTGTCCTTCTCTTCCTTACGAGTTACGAATGGCGAAGAGAAAACCATTCCCTCTTTTGAAGAATCTCTTCAGACAATCCCATCTCTCCTCAAAACCCATCTCTTGTTGTTGTTCTTCTTCTTCTTCTTCTTTTTCTTCTTCTTCTCTGGGAAGAGCTCCCTCCTTCAATCCCGACACCACCGGCGGCGGTATCGCTCTCGTAAACCGTCTCTGCAGAGACAATAAATTCAAAGAAGCCATCGACGTTCTCTGCCAGCAGAAGCGCCTGAGAGAAGCCATTGGCATCCTCAATCTCCTTGACCGCTCCGGAACCCGGCCTTCTGCTCCCATCTACGCCGCCCTCCTTCAGCTCTGCCTCCAGCTCCGATCCCTTGACGGCGGCAGACGGGTCCATGCCCACATCAAGGCCTCTGGCTTCGTCCCGGGCCTCTTCATCTCCAATCGCCTCGTCAACATGTACGCCAAGTGCGGCGCACTGGCCGACGGTCGTCGCGTGTTTGATGATATGCCTGAGAGAGATGCGTGTTCTTGGAACACCATGATTGCTGGCTATACGAAGGAGGGTTGGCTTCATGATGCCCGGAGACTGTTCGATGAAATGCCTGAGAAGGATGGCTTCTCTTGGAGCACGATGATTTCTGGGTATGTCCGCCACGGCCAGCCCAAGGAGGCTTTGGAGCTGTATGGTGAAATGCAGAAGGGTGGTGATGATTTGAGATGTAATAAATTTGCAGTCTCTAGCGGTCTAGCTGCTTCTGCAGCCAGCCGGTCTCTAAGGCATGGGAAGGAGATTCATGGTCATATCACGCGGAATGGGTTGGCGTTGGATGCTGTCATTTGGAGTGCTCTGTCGGATATGTATGCGAAATGTGGGAGTATTGAAGAGGCTCGTCACATTTTCGATGGGACGTCGGATAGGGATGTTGTTTCTTGGACGACTATGATTGGAAGATACTTCGAAGGCGGAAGGAGGGAAGAGGGTTTTGAGCTTTTCTCGGATATGCTGATGTCTGGCATCAGACCGAATGAATTCACATTTGCCAGTATTTTGAATGCTTGCTCGACTCAAGCTGCCGAAGGATTAGGGAAGCAGGTTCACGGTCACATGACCCGAATTGGGTTTGATCCGTTTTCTTTTGCTGCAAGCGCGCTTGTTGATATGTATTCAAAATGTGGGAACGTCAAAAGTGCAAGGACGGTATTTGATGGAATGACCCAACCGGATTTAGTCTCATGCACTTCTATGATAGCTTGTTATGCCCAGAATGGCCAACCCAAAGAAGCTATTCGGTTCTTCGAATTGCTACTCAATCGTGGTACCAAACCCGACCACATAACATTCGTCGGAGTTCTTTCTGCATGTACTCATGCCGGATTGGTCGATAAAGGGCTCGAAATCTTCAAATCAATAAGTGAAGATCATGGATTGGCACATACAGCTGATCACTACGCTTGCATAGTCGATCTCCTTGGAAGATGCGGCCGATTCGAGGAAGCAGAAGAGATCATTAACAAAATGCCCATGAAGCCTGATAAGTTCTTGTGGGCTTCTTTGCTCGGTGGTTGTAGAATTCATGGAAATCTCAGGCTTGCAAAACGAGCAGCTGAAGCATTGTTTGTGATAGAGCCCGAGAATGCTGCGACGTATGTCACATTGGCGAATATCTACGCCGCTGCAGGCATGTGGGATGAGGTCGAGAGGATCAGAAAGATGATGGACGATAGAGGGGTGATAAAGAAGCCGGGCTCTAGTTGGATTGAGGTAAAGAGGAGAGCTCATGTGTTCTTGGTGGGAGATAAATCCCACCTGAAAGCGAAGGAAATCTACGCGTTGTTGGAGAAACTGTCGACGAGGATGAAGGAAGAAGGGTACGTCCCAGACACGAACTATGTGCTGCATGATGTGGAAGAGGAACAGAAGGAACAGAACCTGTCACACCACAGTGAGAAGCTTGCAGTCGCATTTGGGATCATCGAGACTCCACCTGGAACGCCCATCAAAGTATTCAAGAACCTACGCATTTGCGGGGACTGCCACACTGCCATTGGGTTCATCTCGAGGATCGCTCAGAGGGAAATTGTCGTGAGGGATTCGAGCCGGTTCCATCGATTCAAGGATGGGATCTGTTCATGTGGAGGTTTTTGGTAACTTAGGTCTGTTAAAAAGTCTATGAGGGAGAGAAAAGGGCAGGAAATACAGTTATTCAGATTCCTGCCGTCTCATGTCCGTTGATGAAACTGAGGAAGCTCACATTCACTACAGAGCAGATGCAAGCAGCTATGGTCTTGGCATCTGCTTTGTTATTTATCTAGAAAATGGTGAAATGAAGAGGAGAAAGGTACCATGAGGTCGAACTTACGGGAGCTTTCATAACGTCAGGCTCTGTGACCCCACCGTGATGTGTCTGACATCCACCCTGTACATCAGATGCACCCTTCCATGGTAGGCCATGGGCCCAAAATCAGGCCGAACCATGACTTTGGCGGACAACATGGGAATAGTTGAATTAAGTGTCCACCCATTAAAACCTTTCTGATTGTTTGTGAGTTTTGCTAATATAGCAATTCAAATAAGTCTTTCTATGTGGCGCCGTTGGCTTTGCCTTCATGATGGCCATCCTTAGAAGCGACAGTTTGGATCTTTGGAGAGCGGTGGCAGCCGCATTTTGCAGAAAGCCTATCCATTAACACTTGGTTTTCTTCATTTGTGGGGTTTGCTTGTGTCGGGAATTTTTGCCTTCTTGTAGTGTCATTTTTGATGTGAACTTCCTTATTTATCACATACAAATTTCCATTTTTGGTAATCATCTTTCATCATCTCTCCTGCGTTTTCTTCTCTATTCTGTTTTTCATTCTAATAAAATTCTGATTACACCTAAAAAATGAAACATGAAATTCTTGCAATAGGAATTATGTGATACACAATCCACGTCTTTGTTCATTATATGTGGGTGGTGTCCATGATCCAACCATGGCTGGTGGGGCCCATGATCCAACCATGAAGGGACCATGCACCAAAAATGTCACAGATTCGATTTCCACTGTTTCTCCAGACCATGCCCCATTGTCAAAGTATGGAAGCTGACGGTTTGAGCTTTGGATAGATGTTGTTGGTATCTCTTCTTACAAAACTGGTATCCATGTAACTGACTGGTTTTGAGGTGGTGCCGTTTTGGTAGCTGGTTCCGGTTCCAGTTTCGGTTCTGGCTCTAGTCCAAACTGGTCTGACTGCTTGGTTGGGTCCGGGTTTTAGGGCCTGTTTGGTACATGGGCTTAGGTGGGATGGAATTGCATTTAGTCCCATGCAAAATCCATCCACCTATTGGAGATGATGGGAAGGATTGGGATTAAGCGGGATGGAATTGCATTTTTGCATTTGGTTCCATGTGAGATTTGGTGGACTTTGAAATCCACTACATCTGTGGGCCCCATGTTGATGCCCCTTTATATGCGGCATTCGAGTTGTATACGTGCACAAATGACTGACATCCGCACAACGGGGGGGGGGGGGGGGGGGGGGTGTTCTCTGCATTTTCTCTTCTACTGTTTTTCTTTCTAATAAAATTCTGATCATACTTGGGGGGCATTTGGATGGTAAGTTACTTAAGATAAGCTACCTATGCCTCAAGTAGCTGAAGTGAGTAAGGGCCCAGTTGGATACCACCAAGTTACTTTTTCTACTTCCAGCAGCAGATAAGTAACTTATTTGAGATAAGTTTGGTTTATGATCACTTTTTTTTTTTGGGTTAAATCGTAAGTAGCTCACAATCCAAACGCTCCCTAGGTATCTATAATGATTAAAATATCAGGTCCGGTCGACTCTGTTGAATCTGTAAATTGACCTGACCTGGCTAGACTTCTGAGTCAAGCTTTTGAGTTTTTGAAATTGCAACCATGAGGAGAACATAAAGAATTGTCAAGATACCTATCACAAACTGAGCTAGCAATGGTTCAGTTAGCACAATGAACTAACAACTAGAACAGGCTTTGATTGGGTATGGTCTGATCCAACGGCCCACATGGAATGGTAGACCCATCTTGCATGCTCCTCTCTCGCCGAGAACTGTCGGTGGGGTCAGTCAGAGCACAGGCCATTTACTAAACCTACCAAGTACTCTTGCCCAAACCCAATTTGCCATCCACTACACTGTTGCCTGACCCAACCCACTTAATATATACAAAGCCCAAGCCTGACCTGACCCCCCGGGCTCACTTGATTGCAGTCGGATTGGGCTCAACTGACTTGATCTCACCCAGCAACGAACCAACTATAGTGGTTTATTTTGTTTTGGGTTTTGGTTCAGGTAATCTGGCTGGACCCGTTGATAACTCATATGGTTGGTTTGGGTTTAACCTGAGCCCTAATGGGCTACATTTTCTGGACTGAAGCGGACTTGCTATGTTGACCGATGTAGCTTGGCCTCAAAACACACTTTACAAATGAGTTGAATTGTCTTGTGGGTCCACCCAACCTGTTCCCCTGGCTATGCCAGAATGGTTCGATGAATGGCGAAAATCTTTGTTTCCCATGCCTGGGTTGAATCTTGCAAACGCTTTGAGATGGTCGATTGAGATAAGAGGATTTGTAATCCCTCCATTCACCCTATTGTTATTTGTTTAGATTGGCACCTCTCATAGTAAGAAAAATGGATTTCTGGGCTCAAGCTATTGGCATCAATCTGACTTCCGGGGTAACAGCTTGGTGAGTCCCTTACCATAGGGCCCACCTTGATGTATGTCTTGCATACCCACTCCGTCCATCAGCTTTTCCAGCTCATTATTGTAAGGCATGGTCTTCCAAATCTCAAGTGGACCACACCACACAACAGTGGTCATTGAAATCCCACTACTAAAAAATTCCTAGGGCCCATCGTAATGTTTGCTTGCCATCCAACCTGTTGATAAGGTTTTGGAGCCTTGCCCCGTTGGTAGACTCTGCGGAGTTTCAACAGGGGGTCTTGGTTTTGCAACCCATCAGTGGTGAAAATCCACGCTGCTGATAGCACCAGTGGGGGCGTTGCATGACTGACAAAAAAAAAAACACCTGTCGATAAGGTTCCTGCTTGCTATGGAGCTCAAATTACAAGTTATTTTTCATTACAACATTAATATCAATTAATGTTTTCGGGTGCAGGTTCCATGGCTTGATGGCTGACATACTGCATTTCAATGCTGAGATCATGGATTCAAGTGCCCAAGCGGTTCCATGGGTGTGGGTGTAAGGACGCGTGTGTATATATATATATATATATATATATATATATATATATATATCAATTAATATTTTCAATTATTTGTTGCATTTTTTTTTCAATAAAAATTAGTTAAATCTTTTTAGTGCTTTTGGTAAAATAATACAAGTAACAATATTATATCAGTTTCTTTGCTCTTTCTTTACCTTTACACTTATTTCCCTTTCATATTACTTATGTTGCACCAAATATCATGAAATTTTGTTAAATTTCATTATTGATGTAGAATCAGTCTAATTTGATGTAGAATATCATGAAATTGGTGCAACTAAGTGCAGCCTAGATTAAAAATCTAGAAGTGGCGTGTAGCTTATGTCTTATGCTTTAGAGGGTAAATGCTACACTACATGCTATTCATTATTTAAAACACTGCCTGCCAAGTTCATCCATGATGGGGTCATCACATCAATGGCTTGGATAAATCCACCGTGGCCCCCACTTGTACTGATTTGCTACGCTATAAACAGGGAACTCACCATCGAAGAAAAAAAAAAGTAATTTTGCTCCCTAGTATGTATTGAAATGCACATTCTTTTCTTTCTTTATTTCTTTTTTATTCCCCTTCATCCATATATGGCAGTGGGGAAATCATTTTAGTCACATGAAACTGGTATATAAAGTAGAGATTGAAAAAACTAAGGTATGGCATTTAGTAGAGAGTCGGTCCCTTTGCCTAGCTGAAGAAAAAAAAGAAGAAGCTAATCCTACTCGAAGTTCTTTTCTCCTCATTCTACACACACACACAACAAGAGACGAACGTAGATGTTTTTGTCAATTCAAAGAAAAGCCATACCTGATGATATACTACGCTCTGCTCTCAGAGAAGTCACAGTCCAAAAAGATGTAGCATTATTGCATTCTGGGCGTGCATGCGGTTCTCAGCCTGTGGAAAGACGATTGAGTTTGGAGCCTCTATCACTGCATCCGTCACTTCCACGCCCCTTTCTGCTGGAAGGCAGTGCATGAAGTAAGCCTTTGAACCTGCTAGCTCCATAAGGGCTTCGTCCACCTGCAATTTTGTCATTAGAGATGGCAGGAAGAAGATTGTGTGCTCTCTCGTATGCGATTTGGGACGGCTAATCTAAAAGGAAAAAAGGTGTATCAAATGAAATGAATGTAATCTATCAATGTTTTAAAACCCGGACTGGAAGTCAGCGACTGCCAGTCCAATCAGTTAGACCCGCTTGGCCTGTTTTGGAAATCTGTTTCCTTTGAAGTTATAACTAACAGAAAGAATCAACATCTAATCTAGTGTTAGCATGGTTGAGAGGCTCAGCAACTCGGACAGACTTGTTCTGTCATGCATCGAGTTGGGACTCATTGATTTGGGGCTGAATTGGCCCCACTGGATCAACTCTGGGATAACTCATGGTATCAAACTAGATCGGGTCCAACAAAGTCGAGTCAACTTGGATGATCAGACACTTCCAACTCTTAAAACCATGGCTATGAGGCTAGTGGTTGGGATGTCCAGTTCTCTAACTGATGTCGTGGGCTGAGCTTTGACGGTTACCCAAGTTTTGGTGGCCAGTTCCAATCCAACTTCTCAGTTTGATCCTGGTTTAAAACAAAATTGTTATTGATCGGGTCCAGATGCCACCTGTGCATGAAATGCAGCAGTTTACTTGGCTGGCTTCAATGGACAGGTTATTATGGCCCACATAGAGGTGGCCAGGGGAGTGAAAATAACATTAAGTAGCGTATTCTAACTCCATTGTCTTGGCTGAAATGGTTACAGGTCATATAACTGCTGCTATTCTCCAGGAGGTTGCTCTTAAACACTTGAGTGTGACTCGCCTGGAGACCGAAACTGGTGCTACTCACCCCAACTTGTTCCCTTTCAGTCCTGTGACCCGTTTCATTGCCCACTGAAACTGATACAACTCAGACAAAGCCCGCCGAGTTGTGTCGGTTGATATTTTGAAATGTGCTGCTAATAATCTATCCTCCAGGTGGCTGTCCTTAAACGCTAGTAATAATTTCAACAAGGAAGAGGATCGAGATATTGAGGACAAGTGCAGAGCATATATTTCACTTATCAATCCCAACTGCATCAAAATCATGGGCGGTGATGTAAAATGTTTACATGGCTCTGAATTCGAGCTATTGATTGATACATACTGGTATCATCTGTGAACGATATGGTTGTATTGGCCCATATCGGCACAAAACAGGGTGATATTACCCTGTATCGATGATGAACGATCTGAATCAAATGGAATTCACTAATGCGCACAGATTACGATCTTGTTTCTACACACCGATCGATCTGAGTTGCCAGTCGAAAATACAGTTCAATGGGAATTATGAGGGAAATTAAACAATAATCATGGGTAAATCTGATCTAAAAGCCGAGAACCTTAATCATGCACCTTCCATTAGAGATTACAGAGAAGGGCTAAGGGGCGGCTTGGGTTTTACTTCAATTAATGTACACCATATCACTTATTTGTGAGGAGGACAGCAGGGAGAAATCTTGCTAAAAAATGCAAAAGCAAATACATTTCAAAATTCATGGTTTTTTTACTTGGCCACTCACCCCAACTCATTGGCTTCGAGTTGAGTCACAACTTGACTGAGTTGGGGGTTATATATATAAGACCCGTAACAACCGTTACAGCCCCCTGTAAAGACCATAATGGCCTTGAGACCGTAACGGCTGTTACAGGGGCTGTAACGGCCTTCGACGGCCCGTATCATAAAATTAACAGTGGTGGCCGTTACAACCACCATTACTGTTACAGAATACCTTGATGTCAAAATTAGTAATCTTAGTCCTAACAAGATGATAATCATTAAAATCATGAGTTGGATGATACCATTTGATGTCCTGATTCTAAGAACATTTCATGGTGGACTTTGTTGTGCGTCCAAAGATAGGGAGGTTTCTTTTGAAAGGAAAGATGTTTAGGATGGCAAATACCTGAAATCCTTGGAATCGTTGACGGCGATACGATGTCTCCTCCTTTTGACCCATGCTTGCCCATACGTCCGAATACACCACGTCTGATCCTCTAACAGCTTCCTTGGGATCATTCGTTATCTCAATCTTGCTGATTCCAGCACTCCGTGCCTTCTCAACAGTCTTCTCATCCGGTTCGAAGCCTTTTGGGCAGGCACAAACGAAATGGAAAGGAACCACAGATGCCAACAGAAGCCATGAATGCACAATGTTGTTCCCATCTCCAACATAGACAACCTGCACTTTGCATTGCAAAATTAAGTTCCGATGAAATCTAAATGATTGGGTGGAGTTGATGAATCTTAAATGATAGATTAAGAACATTTCACCTTGGTTCCTTCCAACCGACCAACATGTTCAATTATGGTAAGTGCGTCGGCCATAATTTGGCATGGGTGGTTGTAGTCAGTCAGGCCGTTAATGACTGGAACAGTGGCGTATTTTGCCAAATCAAGGATATCCTGCACCATTAATGATGATCGAGTGAAATGAATAATCGAGAACAACCACATGCATTTACCAGACCTGAAAATAATCAGTAGAGAGTATGTTGAGATAAAATAGAACTATTAAGCAGTTTGTGATTGGACAATATGATCCTTGAGGGGAGTTTGTCAATCCCCGCTTTTCAGGATTGGGGGTGGAGGTGGACTCATCAAACCTAATCCCAGAAGCTCCAAACAAGGAATTGATCTAAATGCTTGGATTGGCCAATCAACAATTGACCTATATATCGGACGGAAGATCTGAGCTATTGGCTCCTTGAAGGTTTTCTGATGCCGCCTCTGTGTTCTTCCTTAGGGCCTGTTTGGATACCACCAAATAAGTTACTTTTTCTACTTACAACAGCAGATAAGTAAGTTTAGTTTATGATCACTTATAAAACTTTTTTATTTAAAATTACTTAATACTTCAGTTTAATAAGTACAAATCAAGAAAAGCTACTTGGGGCATAAGTAGCTTATCTTACGTAACTTACGATCCAAACGCCCCCTTAATGAAATTCTAGATGCCTTTCAGAGAAAAAGAAAAGACAAGGACAGATCTTGTAAGGGGAAAAATCACTTCATTTATCAACTTAATGTTGCTCTAATAATTCTCATTTGAATTGATTAAATTGACTAAAAGATCAGGTCATTACCTGCTCAATGTAGCAAGGTCACTCCATTTTCTAAATAATTGCCCTGTTGAACGCATGTCAATATGCTATTAGGAAAAACTAAAAAGATATAAATACATGATTCTTGTCATGTATTTATATCTACTTCTGTATCTCTATCCATGGATATTAACACTTCTCTATATCTTATAGCTTCAAATATTTCCAATATATAAAACTGATAGATGCAAGCCTCAGCTGGGTTATGTAAAACACACATCAGCCATCAAAGGGTTGGTGAGGAAGGAATGTGGGATGAAGGTCACTTAGTTGGACAGTCCTATGAGATGAGCAGGTATGGCCTGCATCAATAACAGAAATTTCAATTTTATCATATTGCTGCATGGACATATCCTCATGCCAGTCTTTTTTTCCGTCTTTGAGCTGTTTGACAACGACCCATCTGTTTTGAAGTTATTTAATAATGACCAAGGTCCTGTGGTGAAGTTATCTAATAATGTCCATTGAGAAAAAAGTGAAATGCAGTATTTCCTGTGCTCCAAGCATGTTTTCATGCCCTTTCATCAGACTCCTATCAGTTCTCGAACGTGGCATGTCATGACTGCCAACAGTGTGGACAGGGATGCAATAGGATTTTTCATCTGTTTAAATATACAATCCCACTGCACCATCTCAGAAACCAGCTTTCTGATTTCCAAGTATGGTTTCATTGAGAAAATTTGTGAACTCCATTCTCAAGGCCTGACCAAACCCAGCCGACCTGGCAGAGCTCTGAGATGAGTCACAAGCTTTGAGGTTTAAGTTGTCACACACTCATCCCTGATCAAAATGGCTCGAAAGTTGTTCATTTGGATGTCAAACAGGGCACCCAATCAATGCCATGACAGAATGGAAAATAGCATAAACAACATAAGATTCGCCACCGTACCTGATGAGCGAATACACGTGCCATGATGATGTCATTGTAACCAGAGAGCACTCGAGCTACATCACGGGTTTCCTCCCTTTTGCCCATCTGTATGTCTTCTGGTCCCAAATATATGGCATGGCCACCCAGCAAGTAGAACCCTGTCTCAAATGAGACTCGAGTTCTCATGGATGGCTTGGCAAAGATCATTGCCATCGTCTTTCCTTTAAATGGGAGGAATGACCTGTCTCCTGACTTTAGCAATGCCTTGACCTCGGCGGCATGGTGAAGGATCTTAAAGATTGTCGCCTTGTCGAAATCACTGATATGCAAGAAATCCTTCAGGTCTCCTTTCACTGGAAAATGCAGACAATGTGCACAAATACTAGGAAAGTAAGTTTTAGAAGTTGTGGGTCATTTCAGTTGTCTTTTCTGCTGGAATAATGCATCCATCAAACATCCTAACGCAAAAATGGTTGAAGAAACATCCTAACGCAAAAATGGTTGAAGCTATCCTTTAAAAAAAAAAAATGGTTGAAGCTCAAGGTACAGTTTCAGAGGTAAAATGAAAATAAACAGCTTTTGCAAATGGGCAAGACACTTGCACTATTCTCCTTACAGCGTACAGATTAAAGACACTTGCACTTTTCTGTTAACTTCTCTATGTTCTATTAATACACATTCTCCTCAACCATTTACCAACGAAAGCAGAGGAGAACTTTTTTAATCCCTTCAGACCTAATCTGCCAACATCATTTGGTTTTGCTAGCCTCCTCCCAAGATATAAGATGCACTTTTCTATTGCGATGGTTTCCACTCCAGAGTAAGTCATGGTACATTCTTCTGTTTCTTTGCAATGAGTTAGGATCCTAAACAAAGACAGCAGTTGGCAAATTCAAAAGCATTGTCCATTGGATATGTCATGTGATTAAATCAGGAAGTTGCAGACAATCTCCCTTAAGATGATTGAAATCTCTCATTGACAAAGAATATTAGGATACCTTGGGCCTCCTCTAAAGATTTGGAGACAAAGAAAGAAGGAAACAAACATTAAATTATGAAATAGTCAAGAAAAAATATATCAAATTATTTACTCTTTAGAAACTGTGACCAATAATCTCATGGCAGCCGGTGCCAACAAGCACTTGGAATGGGCCAGGTCGAGGCCCAACAAATCAAAATTTTGAATAGGCTCAATCTGGCCAGTCAAACCCCAGGCCCATGTTACCAAGGCCCCCACCTTTCGAGAGCCTAGAACCAACACTGAACTTCTACATGTTTTTTAACCTTCTGTTTCACATAGAAAGGCTATGACATATTTATAGAGGAAATTGCAACTGCCAAGCTGTCAAACAGTAAGGTAAACTGATACTAATTGTAGTCACGAAAATCTGATAAAGATAGAGAGTTAAATTTTCTATTAACAACACCGCAATCTGACAAGGCATGAAACATTTCCTCGATATCTAGCCTTTTAATCTTAAAAAATAGATATTAAAGTCCATTCACAAAGAAGAATTTAATAAATGCTGAATCATCAAGCCATTACAATATTAAAAATAATCATAGCACAAAATTCCAACTAGATCTCTATCAGATCTGAGGCTTGTTTTTATGCTGGGCAGTGCCAAGAGAACTGGCTAGGGCATAGACTTCGTTTTAAGGAGTGGGAGATGGACCAAAACTTGCTTGAACAGGGCAGGCTTCTAACGTGTTTCTGCATGCATTGAGGATGTTTGAGTGAAACCAAACACCTGTTTCTTTGGATTCAAATCCTTTTGGTTAAGAAATTCAAAATGGTTGGGATTGGACCCCTTGTACAAAGAGACCCTTAACCTTTAAGCCGAGTAGAATAATTTCATGCTTGTTTAACACATTGACCTGCTAATTGCCAAATTTCTTCTGGATTACTTAACATTCCAACTCAAATGACTGATGTCAATTTCCCCCAAAGGGAGGAAACCGAAGATACTGCTAAACTTCAAAAACCACCTATGGTTCTTTTTATTTCATCGTTTCAACTCAAGCATCCTTCAGATAAAAAATATATTTCCAGTCAAGCTTTCACCTCAAATAATAGATAAAAAAAGCAAAAGAAGAAAACTTTGATACTCTAGAAAAGTGTGATGTTGATAGACATGCGCTATGAAATTGTAGACGTGGCATACAAATTAAACTATCCAAATTTTGAGCCCCACATTGAATGGACCGTAGACCAAAACACTATGCTTGTTTGACTACCTAATCAGCCCAAAGGGGGACATTTAATGGGCAGTTGAAATGAATGGCCGGCGTCCACATTTAGTGGATAAAGCTTTGGATATGCCTCATGCTTGGGTTCACATCCTAATATGAGCTGGTGAATTGGATGGACGGAGTGGATATGACACATACATCATGGTGGGCCCCGAAGAGCTTATCCTGCAGCCGATTTGCAAGGTTTCCGAGGTGGGAATGCAGCAGGGGCAACGCAAGAAGCACCCCCTTTTGTGGCCGTCCATTCAGTGGCCTTCTTCCTTCTTTCTTGTTCCTCTCATTTCCCCTTTCTTCTCATTTTTCCGTTCATTCTATCATGGTTTTATGTCCTCCGTTCAAGCACATGAAACCAGAAAAATGCACTCGAGAACAAGACGTCGCTCAAATACTCAGAATAAGATCTTAAACCGAGAAAATGAAGCATTTCAATATTCGAACTCCCGATTTTCTACTGCATTGGGACATTTCGACTCAAAAATCAGATCCCTACGCTTCGCAGTGAAAAATAAAAATACAGCTGCAGTACAAAGTCCATCGCTCAAGAACAAGATCGTTGCTCAAATGCTCAGAATAAGATCTTAAACCGAGAAAATGAAGCATTTCACCATTCGAACTCCTGATTTTCTACTGCATTGGAACATTTCGACTCAAAATCAGATCCCTACACTTCGCAGTGAAAAAAATACAGCTGCAGAACAAACACCAAGCTCAGAAACACTAATTTTCCACCAGATTGATGCATTTCGACTCGAACAGCAGATTTCGACACTCTACAAGAAGAGCTGCAGCTGAAGTACGAAGATCATCACTACGAACGCCTAAAACAAGAAATCGAAGAGCTCGGAGATGAGATTACAGACCTTTTCCATTGACAGGAGAGGGAACGGAAGGCGCAGAAGCGGAGGTCTGGCAAGAGATCCGGCGGCGGAGGGCCGGAGATCCGACCGGGACAGATCCAGGCGCTCCGGAAAATATCGCCGGGAGTGATAAAGGTCGACGGAGAATCTGGCCGGAGAAGGAGGAGGAAGAGGAGGAGGCGTCGGAGCGAAGAGGGCAGCTGCAAGAGATGGCCGCCATTGCTGATGGAAGAATGAGAGATGTCTGCACTTCAGAGGGGTTTATATATGCGGAGTAAATTACGAAAATCTCCTTCCGAGTCTTGAACGTATTGGGTATTTCGGAATCTGAGTTGACTCGGAAGAGTCGCATCGGACTCAACGATCAGCCTAATTGGAATTAACGGTTCACGGTGGAACTGTCCATGTTATGGCCTCTATAAGGTCCATGATGGATGGTCGAAAGTGGCATGGGGCCCACATGCTGAGTGATCCAACGATCGGAACCACTCATGTTTTGGATTCAATCTTATGCGGCCCACACTAACAAGATGATGCTAAATTGATGATTCTGACGATCACCATCTATAGATGAACATTAAAAAGAAAATTTCTGATGGCCCACTTTCTAATTCTGAAAAATCAAAGGCTAGGATCATCAATGAATTATGATAATGGGATCTCACCTGATCGAACTTGGCTAGCGTGGATGTGACTCGTCCGAGTTGACTCAAAACGGATTGGACCATCCGCCTCGATACCACAAGTTAACCCCAATCCAAGTGAGTTGGGCCGAGTCAGTCCCAATTTCGGTGAGTCGTGACATGACCCGAGGTTGGACGAGTCAGGTTGCGTCACCCAGTCTTTTAACCATTCTAACAATTGATGGATGTAGATGTACGCCGATTGCGTACACAGTAGGCTATTGGGTACTGAGTAAACTCTGTGGGGCCCACCAGTGATGTATGTGTCTTATCCACACCGTCTATCCGTTCTATCAGCTCATTTCAGTGAGTAAGACCGAAATTTAAATATATCCGAAGGTCAAGTGTACCACACCACAGGAAAGAGCGAGGATAATGGCTTCCACTGTTGAAACCTTCATAGGTCCCACAGTGATGTTTATTTGTCATCCAACCTGTTCATAAGATCACACCGACATGGATGAAGGGAAAAATAAAATATCAGGTTGATCCAAAACTTCTGTGGCTTCTAGGAAATTTTCAACGGTGAGTATTCAATTCCTATTGTTTCCTGTCGTGTGGTCCACTTAAGCTTTGGATTTGCTTTAATTTTGGGATTACGATCTAAAATAATCTGAAAAAATGTAGGGAAGACGTAGATAAGACAAATACATCACGATGGGTCCCACAGAGTGACTCAGTATGCGATTAGATTTAGATGAATCTGTATTGTGCTTTCAAGAAGAACATGTTTTAATACATCGCATGCAACTCCGGATTATATTTTTTCGCATTTTTAAAATCTATCACATCTTAAACGGCCTCCAGTGAATGGACGGTTTTGATTACCTGAAAATCTCTGCATGTGGACCCCATAGGACAGAGGATACTGGTGTTTCTCAATCGCGCGACGGAGGCAAAAACTAATTCTTCCCATCTGACAATGCGATGTGTCCAATAAAGTCGACATGATCTAAGTAAATTAACACTGCCACGTGTCCAAAAGTCATGTCAGTAAAACAGTGTAGACTCCTATGAGACCCCGGATCCACCAAGGTGGGTGGGACCCCTGACTGTGGGGCTAAGTGTGATGTATTTGGCTTAAATCCAGACCGTCCAACCATTTTGTAAGCTCATTTCAGGGCATGATACGAAAAATAAAGCTGATTCAAAACTTAGGTGGACCATACCACAGGAAACAGTAGTGATTGAATCCCCACCATTAAAAACTCCATGGATTCCACCGGAATGTTTATTTGACATCCAACCTGTTGATAAGGTGAAAAACATTTAGATGAAGAGAAAAAACAAATATAATCTTGATCCAAATCTTTTGTGGCCCACAAGAAGTTTTTAATGGTCAATCACCACTGTTTCCTGTGCTTTCATCTGGGATTTGAAACTGCTTAATTTTGTGGTTCATGCCCTAAAATGAGCTTCCAATACGGATGGACGGCGTGGATTTAGTCACATATATCACAGTGGTCCCCACAGTCAGGGTCCCACCCACCTCCATGTATCCAGGGTCTCACCAATCCGTTCCCTGAGCGTTTACCACCGCTTTAAAACTGGTAACGACTCCTCAACTGTACAATGGCACGGTGGTACAGAAATCCACACTATGCAAATGGCTGAGCCCACTGCGGATGGAGTAACCATCTGATTTTTCCCTTGGAATTTGGATCACTCACGGATTTAATTTCATTCCTTCATTTAGTGGGACATAACTCGGATGGTTAGGATTGTTTGATCTCGTGGTTTTATAGATATGCTAAATCAACAGTCTCCCATAGTTTGAATGGTACGGATACAATGCATAGTGCACGAGAAATGCCCGATGGCCGATGGGATGAGTCACCACCATTTTAAAATGATGGTCGACTATCATACATGTTCTACCCGCAGTACAGTGGTATATTCGATATTCCATTTGGTGATGATACGGTAGAGCCGGAAGAGTAGTAATATGGTACAGCCATCTTTTCTCATTACACGTGGACAGGGTTATCCATCAATCTGAACCGTCCAACTAGTGGGCCTCTCTGTGGATACATGATGTGTCGAAAATCAGTCATATCAGAAGAGCATAAATATCACTCATCTTTACTTCCCAGGACTTAATGTTGAGCGTTAACTGTTGTATTTGGAAGCAACTGTTTAGACGGTTGCGATCATCCGATCTAGCCGCATCTTGATTTTTTGGGTCAGAGTCCATCCACGGTGGGCGACATCATATCAATGGCGTGGATGAACCAACCATGGCCCCACATACAGTAGCTGGAGGGAACGTCCGCAATGTCATGGAAATTTTAGCGGTACAAGAATTTTGGATGATCTAACCCATTGAATGTGGGCCATTTTACCGTAACCGTTCGTTTTTAGAAGCTAAAATTAGATGGTTAGGATCATCAGACCAACGTGCTTCTTTGGAATCATGTGCCATCGGCAGTAGGACCTATCGAATGGATGTTTCAAGATGATGATTGGACCTATTCCGCTGCTTCAATTGTTCCTCACCGTTCATTTTTCAACCTCTTAATCGGAAGATTAGGTAATCCTACGGACATGATTTTTTTTTCGCCATGCCTTACCCCCAGTGGTGTGTATAAATGGACAGTGCAAATCTAGGTGGCCACCAGCTGAATCCTACTAGCAAATGCCCCAAATAAAAAATCAATCCGGTCCACTGATCATCGGTGGGGCAACTCGTTCTAATCGAATGGATGAAAAATCGCTAAAGTTCTATTTATCCATTTGGTACACCGTGGTCGCTTGATCATAGGATGCCCTTGATTTTTGATAGAGGGCAATCACATAGTGGGGCCAGCCGGATGGACGGCTTAGATCGCATACAAACCATTTTGCACGTGTCCTGATACGCAGAGGGTTTACCTTATTTGGGTACTACTGTGGAATTGTCAAACATCAGAAGCAAGTGGCCCATCTGTCCTGACGCGGATTGCCTATAACCCCTTCCTGCGGTTCGAAACTAGGTGGGCCCACTTTGATGTTTGTGAGAAATTCACTCCGTCCATCCGTTTTTCTAGCTCATGTCAGGGCATGAGCTAAAAAATGAGGCAGATCCAAAATTCAAGTGGGCCACCCGGACCGGGAAAGGTGGGGAAGGAAATACCTACCGTTGAAAGCTTTCCACGATCCATCGTGATGTTTATATGCCATCCAAATCGTTCATTAGGTCATTTCACCGGTATGAACTAAAAAACAAAAATATTAGGCTGATCCGAAACTTTTGTGTGTTTAGTCCCCACTGTTTCCTGTTGTGCGGCCCGACTGCGTTTGGGATCTGCCTCATTTTACTAATCATGTCCTCACTTGAGCTAGAAAAACGGATGGACGGGGTGGATTTCTCACAAACATCAAGGTGGGCCCCACCTAAAAATGAATTCCGCCATTTAGCCCATGATAGGTCCATCCAAAGGAATTGGGCCCATGGTTAGGTAAATCCAGATCATTGATCTCTTGGGTCCCACCATCAATTGAAGGGTGGGGAGCACGTCCCGTTAAAATCTCTCTGGCCCACCATGATGTTTATATGCCGTCCAATTTGTTAGTAAGGTACTTCAGGCCAAAATGCAGATATCAGCCTGATCTGTGGCCCCACAAAGGTTTCAATTGTGAGCGTTTTATCCTCATGGTGGGGTCCACTTGAATTTTGGATCCAGTAATTTTTGGACTCTTGTCTTAACTTGAGCTGGCAAAACTGACGGCTGAAATGAATGTCACGCGGATTTCAGTGGGCCCTACAGAATATTGGGTCACGTGAAATTCGCCTCCTTATGAGTTATCCTCCTCACACGTGGCACTTCTATAAAGCTATACGCACCGTCCAATCTGTGGAACGCATCTCTAAAACTACAATCCTAACCATCCAATTCGTGGAGCAAATTTATGGATAGAACATATCTCTAAAATCACAATCCGATAAATGATCCTGACCTTTGAAAATTCTCATTTCCATTGTTTTAATTTAATTCTAGAGATAGTGATGGTGAAAATCATCTGCTGGCCATAAATTTCCAACGGTTAACTGTACATCCTAGATTCCACAACGTCGACGGTTCCGATGGTCGAACAACTACGCATGTGGGGTCCGGTCCGTGATACACACGCTGGACACTGAGTAGCAAACAAAAAGGGGTTGGATCTATCAATACGATGGGTGTAAATATCAATTCTCGCGAACAGATACCTTACAGAGAAGATAATTATAAACTCCTCCCTTTCATTTTTAACAATTGCAGACACCCCCTCAAGCTAATTAGCTTGGATTATTGACCGTTACACCCGTATCTCGTAGGTAACTAGTAAACACGCAGGCCTACCAAAGCGCGTGTATGTCATCCAACCCGTCCATTCTCCTAATCGGGAGCGGCCCACCTGGTGATTGGATTATCACGATGTCATGAGCATCCAATATTCAATATTTATGGAGGGACCCTGATAGACGGGTTGGATACCATTCCTATACAGCGGTGGACCCCACATGCAGGCAAGGGTACTTGTGCGGATTCCTAAGGAGCTACTTGCAACAATACAAACCATAGGGGCGTGTTTACAATTATCTCAGAAAAGGTGGAGAGTATACTCGCGTCAAGATGCGAGGCCGTCCGGCAAAAAAGACATATCAGCCCATGAAAAGAACAAAAAAAGGGCAAAAAAAAAAAAAAAAAAAAAACAGAAAATGCGTCAGTTAAGCCAGATCTACTACAGTGCACCGGGGGTATCCCTATCCGATCTCAGCCGTGGTGCTGCGGTGACCCGATGGGTGTGTTCTGGTTCGACGCCCTCGCCTCCATGAAGAACGCGTGCTGCTGCTGACGTGGAAGCATTGAGTAGGGCCCACCGGCCAAACCGTATCTCACGCCGTCCACGTGGGCGCCACCTTGGAAATACGCCTTGAGTTCGTCCTCCCTCAAGCGGGCGAAGGACGCGTCCGAAGCCGGGGCCAGGTAGGGACCCACGAAGGCGGTGGGCCCACCGCTGGAGGAGCTGGATGGCTGCTGGAGTGACACGTGGCGGGGAGAGGCCGTCGTGGAGCATTCCCCGCCCAAACTGCTCGCTGTCGTACGGCTGCTATTTCCTGACGCGATGCATGTAAGGCAGTGCTGCGGCGGATGGAGCTGCCGATCCTTCTGTAGGGGTATGCACATTACGCACATGCGCACGATAAGAATGACAGGAATTACTAACGCCAAGACAGGAGAGAGAGAGAGCATTGCGCAAATATGCGCACGATAAGGAGGACGGATTAGTAACGCCAAGATAGAAAATGGAGAGAGAGAGCACATTTGCGCACGATAAGGAGGACGGATTAGTAACGCCAAGATAGAAAATGGAGAGAGAGAGCACATTTGCGCACGATAAGGATAACAGGGATTACTAACGCCAAGATAGAAAATCTCGATATCGATCGAGGGAGAGAGAGAGTGCGCATTGCGCACATTTGCGCACGATAAGGATGACGGGGATTAATAACGCCAAGATAGAAAATCTCTCTAGCTAGAGAGAGAGAGAGAGGAGAGAGAGTATACACCGTGTATACGGTATAAATAGGATTTCTGCTGTATTAAACTTCGAGTGTATCGCGACACTATACACCGAAAATTCAGAGTATGTACCGTATACCAGGCGCCATTTCCCTATCTAGAAAAGTCTCCTACGGTGTTTTTCTCTTTTCTTTTTTCAGTAGTCTCTCCATACACCGATGATTCAGTGTATATAAGCGGCTCTTGCCGTGAACAGCAAAGCAACTTCAGTTTCCGTTGGTGCTTCTTTTGTTTCTCATACCTAGACTCACATATACACTGAATACTCCGTGTATGAGCTATAAGGAGATATTATGGATTTGAAGAGGATGCTTTGGTGTATATACCTTGGCTCGGTATGTAGTCCCGTCGTGTTCGACGACCCAACCGGCTTCTCTGGCGAGGGCTCGGAGGACGTCGTTGATGTCGGCTCGAGGGGCAAGGTCGTAATTTCCGTGTTTCCTGAGGCCATTAAATATCTTGGTGGTGATCGAACGCCTCTGCCGCTCTCGGAGCTTCGTCTTCTCCTTCTCAGTCGCGCGACGCGCTTTGTCCTCCGCCGCGCCTTCTCCGCTCGCCTCTTTCATCTCTCTCTCTCTACTCTCCTCTCCTCTCCTCTCCTCTCCTCGCTGTCATTTTATGAAAAGCTATGCTTTTTGGTGTGAGTTCGTTTTCCCTCCGTCGTGACTGAGGAATGATCGTGTGTCGCCGGATACTGGGGCCCACTTGTTGCTCATTCAAATAATTTAAACCGTTCATGTTTGAACTGTATTCTATAATATCAACCAAAATAAACCTTATTTGAAATGAATTTGAAGCAGATGGTTTTAGAAGAAAGGAAGAAAATTTTCAATGGTTCTGATTCGATTCTAAAAAATCGTATTGTTCGAATCATCAATAAATATTTATTATGGTAAAATAGATTATTTATGGTAGAAACGAAGAAATGTACGGTTGAAATAATCGGATCAACTCAAAATGCGGGCCCGGGTGGGTGGAGACATACAAAATTTTGTACGTCGCGACAGAAGCAAGACGAATTCTTTTGCTGTGATTGGAAAAGGATGATGATGCGGTAGAGTCGGGAGAACTGGAGTTTGGTAGAGCCGTCTCCCACGGTACACGTGGCAGTGTGATGACTCGCAATCAGGGGCCGTCCACCTAGTGGGATATACCATTGATGGCTCCTGTATCAACATCATCTCCTTTGATTTATCTGCAGATTAGAACTGTGAACTATTACTATCTTGTACCGTCGATCATTCAATCTATTTTACGTATGGATGGTCCAGATTGGTGCATCACCCCACGGTACACGTGGCAGGAGTACGGTGATTTGATGGTCCTTGAGCCATGGCCACTCGTCTATTTTAAGGGGATCGGTACGTTATGAAATCCGAGCAGTGCATCAGGTGGGCCCCACCATGAACGTCCCCTCCTAATAAACTGACTCTTCATTCTACACGCCGCCACATTTGTGGAGGTGGCACACGGACATGAGATCCCAGCCGCCCGTCTGTTTGATTCAATGTACCCATTTGGCACATGTGGCGCCGTGGACATGGGCTTCCATGCAGACACGTGTGGGCTTCAGCAAACATCGCGATGTAAATGATGGTCCGATCAAATCCATCTTGGCTGTGTGGCCTATTCGCTATTTGACCTGTCAAATGAACGGTTCAGATCCGATCAATGGTTGCATTTTTTACTTGATTTTGAACCTCTACTTTGTGCCACCTTGATTCGGTGGATCCTTCGACTGTGGGACCCGCCATAATGTATGTGTTGTATATCCACGCCGTCCATTCGTTTTTTCAGCTCATGTTAGAGCACGGCTGCATGAGCCAATAACTGATCGAGCTTATATCAACGGATTGGATGGAAATAAACATTACGGTGGGCCTAGGAAGGTTCTAATGGTGGGCAATCAATTATCACTTTTTCCTATGGTGTGGTCCACCTGAGATTTTTCTCTTCTTCCTCTTTGAGCTTATACCCTAAAATGATCTGTAAAAACGGATGGACGGCGTAGATATAAAACATATACATCAAGGTGGGCCACACAGTCAAGGATCCACCGAATCCGTGTCCTGTTTTCTGATTATGGTGATTTTCCTATTACCCTACAGGCGTGCTTTCGTTGTGGTTCTGCTTCCTTTTCCATTTTTATCTGCTTCTTTTATGGAAAGAATGAGTACGGACTCATAGTAAAATTGACAGCGTGAACAGTGTCCCGTTTTTGGAAGGGGCCCACTTGGTTAGGTGATCCAAACCGTTGAACTGATGTATCAGGATACGATGGAGCACCCTACGATGTTTGCCCAAGTTAGAAAGTAATGATCACTTGTTTGCCGAAAATACAACAACGGTCCGCAACAAAAGGATATATGTAGAGGGGATGCCACCAAAGAAACATCCAGATGAAATGTGGGTCCCACATGTTTTGTATATTTCATCCAACCCGTTCATCAAGTGGGCCGTAGGAAGTTCTTAATGATAGGGCGTTCAATCATCACTGTTTCCTATGGTATGGTCCACCTGAGAATTGTATCTACTTCATCTTTGATCTAATGCCATAAAATGATCTGTAAAAACGGATGGACGGCGTGGATATAAAACACAGTACATCAAGGTGGGCCCCACGGTTAAACTAAAAAAAAAAAGCAACGGTCCTCAATAATCTAGAAAGGAGGCCGAGAACTTTTAAGGATAGGATCTTCCCATGTGGATATTTTTGGGTTCGATACATCCAAGTGGGGCCCAACAATCCAACGTTCTTGATGACTGAACCATTGCTCCACTGCTACAGATCGAAAACGCAGGCATAAAAAACGTGCCCTCAGGTAAGAAACGCATTTTCTACCTTTCATCATTTTCAAGTTGAAAGCCCTGGAAAGAGCCTGCAACTTCATAAAAGCTCTGCAACTTTAGCCGGCCAGAGGATGTACACTATCCTCGGTTTTCAGTTAGTATAAGTGGGCCTCGTGATCCAGCAATCCAAACCGTTGATCGATGCCCCAAGAAAAATCCTTTTAGATAGATTTTAATCGTCAATATCTAGTCCTTTTAATTAAACTTGGACTGCCAAAGATGGACCGTACCTCAAACCATCTCCTTGCATAACACAAATTGAAGGGCGCGGATTGGGTACCACCCCCACCAGGATCCAGCTAGAGACGGACTGTCATGTCAGGGTCTTTGTGGGGCCCACCGCGATCAATATGTGTTTATCCACGCTGTTAATCTATTTTAAAGGATAATTTTAGGGCATGAGCACAAAAAGGAGGCAAACCGAAGGCTTAAGTAGACCACACCACATGAAGCGATGCTGATTAAATTTCACTGTTGAAACTTCTTAGGGCCACATAAGCTTTGGATCAAGTTGATATTTGTGTTTTCCCTTTGTACATGTCTATGTGAACTTATTAACAAGTTGGATGGCAAATAAACATCTTAGTGGGCCTATAAAGTTTTCAACGGTAAGAGTTTAATCACCCCTGCTTCATGTGGTGTGATACACTTGAGCCTTTGATCTGTCTATTTTCTAAGCTTATAGCCTAAAATGATATTTCAAAATAGACCGCTGGAATGGATAAAATATATAAATAAGGGTGGCCCCCACAGATCCCCTAACATAACCAAGCCATAGTATAAGAATCACATTCAATGGTTGATCCTATTGGGAATAAGAATGCCGGCAGTGGAAGTAAAAGCTGAACAACACACAGTATAATTTGCGATCTAACAAGAAACACAATATAATCACACCACACGAGCATTCAATCATAAGAGATAATCTGATTTTATGTGAAAAAACCTTGGACGGGTAAAAAGACATGGCACAAAGCGATCTACCATGATTCAGAAGATTATAGAGATTGACAGCCCACAAGCAAGAAAAACAGAGAAAACGCAAGCTCTCTCTCTCAAAACACTCTCTCCTCTTTTAACACACTTAGGAAACCTTGGATACCTTAAGGTACCATCTAAGTTCGGATTCATGCCATATATATAGCAAATATCCAAAAAATAGAAACATCTTACGCAGATCCTGGGTAACAGCGTAAGAAACCTCGTGACTGTGTAAGACTACCGCGTACACGGCCGACTGGTCGTAATTGGTCAGACCGACCCAAAAACAGTCCAGGGATAAATACACTACAAATTCACGTATGCCTCAATACACCCGACCAGTCATGACCGGTCGTAGACAGTCTAGAAAGCCCTGTTAGTGGACAGTTTGAAGGCTTTTCCAACAGATCCCAACCCTTTGAATGAGGTTATTTAATTTTGTTTACGAGTTATACATACTTTTGGGATTCGAACACAGGACTAGAGCTGGACACGAACAACAATTTATCGAACAGTTCGCTCTATTCGATTAAAAAAAAATTAACCGAACAACCAATTCGAAAGTGGAACGAACTTGATTTTGGTTGTTCGAAAATATTTCGAACCGTACATGAACAGACTTCTATTCAATTCGATTTGATTCAGTTCGTTTTACCGGTTCGAAGTTGTCCGATTCGAATTGGTTTGATTTGGTATAAATGACATATATAGTATAAATAAAAATTTTTACCCCTCATTTTTCACTCAACCCTATCCGGCCCTAAAAAATTTACCCTACCCGAAGAACAACTGAAACCCCTAACCCTCCCTAACCCGTCTGGCTATTGTTCTCCCTTTATTGCTCGTCCTTCCCACTTTCACCCTCATTCTCCCCTGTTGCTCATTCTTCCCGCTCCTACCCTTTCACTGCTGCTCGCTAAACCGACCGAGATTCTGGCCATCCTCTGCTCGTACTTTAGTCCTGTTGGACGTCTGACCATCCCTCTGCTCATCAGTCCTGCTCGCCCATCGATTCCACCATTCTGGTCCATCCCTCTGCTCGTCACTCGTCAGTCCCAGTCGTAGCTCGCCCATCCGATTCCACCATTTCAATCAGTCTACACATTCAGCTTTAAAGGTTCGAACGAAACCACATGCTCAATTTTTCTTTCCTATTTTTAATTATTTAATATTATTAATATCTTATTTGTAAATATATGTAGCTACTGCTCGTTCAATTCCGATCATCCCTTTGCTCGTCAGTCTGCATGTCTAAAGTCATGACTTGTGATTTGGTTGGTTAAAAATATTATGATTTGTGATTTGTAATTTGTAAAAATGTACTAAAACAAAAATATTTTTACACGAGAAAAACAAATTATTCAAACTGAAAAAATTGTTCGAAATGAAAAAATGTTCAAACATGTGTTGGACCAGACTGAACCGAACACAAATAGGGCTCCATTGTTCGAATGCTTGTTCGAACATTATTTGTACATAGCCCAATCAGCAACCGAATCGAACCAAACTGACCCATGTTCAACTCGGTCAGCTCGTTGTCCAGCTCTACACAGGACCTTTCTCTATGGAACCATGTTAAATCACCAGCTGAGCTTTTAAAGAAAGTGCTATTGATTTTTGCAGGCTTAATTTCTTTGTACGTGTGACCCACCTCACCGATTTAGTTTACCGTTTCCCATGGTGTTGTCCATATTGGATTGGATAAGCTTGAATTTTTAGCTCATGCTTAAAATGAGCTGAAAAAGACGGATGGAAAGCACGGACTAGACATACGTTGCAGTAGGCCTCATATGTGTGCATGTTATATGTAAGAAAAATGCTTACGCACAATTAATACGTCCAACTAGTTGCATGTGGAGCCTTCATCTGTTTGAATGACATTTCACCAGTTAAGAAAGGTTGTCTCACAGTGAAAATGGAATGCATGAAAAATAAGGTTAATCCAACCATTAGATGAGTACCAAGTGAATGTGGAGTTTTTTGGGTGGTTGTTAATAATTTTCTGTGGTGTGCCTAACCTAATAGTTGGATCCACCTGAATTTTTGAATATTCCATTTTCATGATAGTACAACATTGGTGGATGGATGAGATATCATGCAAGTACCATAGCGGGCCCCACGCACTAATTACCTGGACATATAATTAGTTGTGTGGGAGAAATTCTCATATTTAAGTTAATTTGCTTTTACCAAAATCTTCCACCATTGGATCAATTCTATCAAATATGCACCATTTATTAGATTGTACCATCAATTTTTTTTTTAAATTCGTTCATAAAAGCTTTCCTTCTAAGGAAATTCATTCTTTGGAATAAAAATGGGATTGACACTGATTATCTAGAAAATTAAAGCTTTTTTCTTATCTTTTGAAATAAACGAAGTTTTAAACGTTTAATTCATATGAGTCCTTTTCTTTTAGTTTTTTTTTTTTTTTTTTCAAAAAATGAGTTTCGTTAACCATTATAGGGAGATGATATGTAGAGCCTGTATGAGGAAAAAATGGTAGACCCTGGACCCATCTCTACCGTACATATGGTGGGATGCGGATAGCATACGAAGGGGTGAAGCTACTAGGGCTTAATGTATTGCTTGTGAGAAATCCACCTAGGGTGTACATGGAACCACTTAGTCCGGTTCTGAAGCACTAGTTTTTATTACGGTTCTTATAATTGATGAACTGGTTAGCTCGGTTCAATTCTCAGTTTCGAGTTTTGTAGATCCAAACCAAACTGTGGAATCAGACCACATAATTGAACCTAGGTGTTTAACCCTTATTGTTTCATGTTGAGTAGTTCACTTAAAAATTGAACTACTTCCGTTTTTTTTTAATGTGGCCCACCTAAACATTACCTGACAATGAGGATGGACTGTGTAGATCTAACAAACACATGAAGGTATGCCTATAGTGGGCCCTGAGGTATGAATGGGCTGGATTAAAAAAAAAAACCATACAATTGAGCTGGATCATAAAAACAAATCATGCAATTAGGCCGGATTATAAAAAGTCCAAAATCATAGAACTGAACCAGTTTTTTACCATTCAATTCTAGGGTGCAAACAGTCTGGTTCCAATTTTAGCTTTTTCGAAATCACTGGGAACGGATCATTTCTGATTTCACCCCAAAACTGGACTCAATCGAACCATGTGCACCCCTAAATCCACCCAGTCCATCCATTTTGCCAAGTCATTTTAGGATATGGACAAAAAAAAAAAAAATCCAAAGCTAGGTCTTAAAGACCTGCAAAAAGTCCAATGAAACTCATCATCGTCAACTATGACTCAGTCACACTCAATCTGACTCGGTCCGGTTTCCTGCAAGTCTGAGTAAAGAAAAAGAGGACCCATTCATTTTGTGGGTTGGGTTTGTATAGGAAGATGTAAGCTTGACCCATTTGTCAAATGGGTTGGGTTCAAGGTGGGTCTAGTATAGAAATTACTAAGTTTTCACCCAAGTAATGTTTCAAACCATCCAAGTAGTAATAACTATTAATTTTGAGGGTAAAAAATAAAATAATGCAGTTTAAATTCAATGGCTATAATTAGATGGTGAAAGTAAGCAAATGGTGTGGTTTTCAATATATTTTCCATTGACAACTGGGCCACACTTTAAATGGCCTAGACTGTAATAAGTAGTGAATGGGTAGAATGCTTTAGGACTCGTTTAGATGCTTGTAAATGATTTCAATAGTAAATGATTTCAATAGTAAATGATTTATGGTCTATCCTGTTTAGCAGTAAGCTATAAACGATTTATAGGTAAATGGTCTTTTCATTTATAACCATTAGGTTGTAAATGAAGAGCCCATAAATGAAACCACAACCTTTTGCCTGAAAAATCAAATGGGCTGAAATCTATAAACGAATCACAGTTGGTAAATCAATTACAGGCATTTTTCAACATCCAAACGCATGCGGTAAATCATTTACATTTGTCCCAATGACTCTTAGAAAATAGTGCTGAAGCATTACTCTAATTAGAGGTAGTTCAACTCAATTCAAAGTTGGGTTCAAGTCGAGCTGAGCTGTTTTTTTGAGCTCGAAAAAAAATTTAAACTTAACTTGAGTCAGCTCAGCTTGGCTTGATTCATAACTTAACATTATATATAGCAGCTCGGGCTAGCTTGAGCTGAGTCCAAGCTTGAGCTTTCAAGCTGAGTTTGGGTTTTTTCCTCATACAGATGGGCCTTTTTTAATATATATATATATATATATATATATATATATATATATATATATATATATATATATATATATATATATATATATATATATATATAACTCAAACTCTAGATCCAAATCTCATGTGGACCACATCACAGGAAACAATGGTGATTGAATGGCCATCATTAAAAACTTTGTAAGGGCCGCACAATTTTTAGATGAAGCTGATATTCATGTTTTCCCTCGTTCACTTGTGTGTGACCTAATCAATAAGTTGGTTGGTTAATAAAGAAGTTTTTAAGGGTGGAAATTCAATCACCAATCTTATTACCACCCACACCTTTGGAACCATGGTGGACCAAGTGAAGATAACCTCGCTTCAGCATTGAGGTCTTGTTACCTATTGCCAATGTAGGTGGCTAACACTGAAGTGTGACTAACAGTGTAGGTGGGTGTACTAACAGTGGAATGTGCGCGCTCTCCCAAAGGAAAAAAAAAAAAAAAAAATCACCAATCTTCTTGTGGTGTGGTATACTTTAGATTTGTATCTACTTCATTTTTGTGCTCATGCTCTAGAATGGATGGAGTGTTTATAAAGGTTTAACCCAAAAATAGGACAGATCCAATGATCAAGTGGACCACACTGCAGAATGCAGTGGGAGATTGAACTTGTACCATTGAAATCTTCTTGGTACTCACAGAAGTTTTGGATCAATCTGATATTTATTTTTACCTTTATCCAGGTCCATGTGACCTTATGAACAGCTTGGATGGTAAATAAACATCATTGTGGGCCCTAGGAATGTTTTAATGGTGAAAATCATTGTCCCCACTTCCTTTTGTGGTGTGGTCCACTTGAGATTTGGATATATCTCATTTTTTGGATCATGGCCTAAAATGATCTTGTAAACTAGATGGACGGTGTAGATATGTTAAATACATCATCGTGGGGCCCACATAATCTTGATTTTCTTTCAACCATTGGTACAAACACTCAAGGACTGACGCAGTTGTCTGCAATTGTCTGCAGGCGACATGTACTCACACCAGCAAATTAGCTGGTGTAGGGTACACCAGGCAATCCGCTTAATATACCATAATATGTTACTTTTGTATATGTATTTGGCAAGACCGAGTCCGAGTCGACTCGGATGACTCGGCCGGCTCAAATTCAGTCTGGACTTCGCCAACTCTACCTCAGTTTATGGGTGGTACTTGCACATGGTCCGGCCCAGCCCATTTACCATCCTAACCGCGAGTAGAATACCAACCTACTCGCGCGAGTGAGTTTTCTATTCCGTGCTCATATTTCCATCTCCGAGGACACAACGGATGAGATGATTGATTCTGGCAGTTGCACGAATCCCGATGCACTTTCTGCCCATAGAAGAAGGCTGTAATCATTCCGAATAAGAAGATGCTAATCTTTTCACCCCAAAATGCACTTGCGTGTGAAGCGGATTGCGTGGTGTGCCGTACACCACCGACCTCCATCCAAATTCTATGGACCTCACCATGACGTATGTATTAAATCCACACCGTCCATCTATTTTTTTTAAAGATCATTTTAGGACATGAGCCCAAAAATGAAGCATTCCAAAGCTCAAGTGGACCACACCACAGAAAGCTGTGGGAACAATGATTCCCACCGTTGCAACCTTCTTAGGCCCATCATGATGTTTATTTTCCATCCAACATTTCATAAGGTCACCTGACCTGGATAAAGGGAAAAAACAAATATCATATTGGTCCAAAACTTCTGTAATCCCAAGAAGTTTTCAATGGTAAACATTCAATCTCTACTTACTTCTATGGTGTTGTCCACTTGAGCTTTAGATCTGTCATTTTTTGGTACAAGCATTAAAATGATCTCACGAAATGAATGGACGGTTTGGATATAACATATACATTACTGTGGGCCCAAAGAAACTTATCACGTCAACCCACTATGAATTCCAAGGTCGCCGTCTATTCAATTCCAATTTTCCAAATACTAGCAAGAGCGCTAGAGAGCTCATCCAAATCTCCAGTACAACTACTGCACCCCTTATGGGGAGTGGATTAGGTAACACTTCAGCGTGTGATCCCTTTGACGTGGCGCCCACCTTCATGCTTTATTGTATATCCACGCCGTTCATCCATTTTTCGAGCCCGTCATAGGACGCAGTCCCAAAAATTAAGTAGATCCAAATCTCATGTGTACCGCAACAAAAGAAATAGTGGTGATTGAAGGCGCACCATTAAAAACTTCTTAAGGCCCACCATAATTTTTATTTTCCATTTAACTTGTTGATAAGGTCAACCAGAACGGGATAGAGGGAAAAATACAAATAATAGCTTGATCCAAAACTTTTGTGGCCACAAAAAGTTTTAATGGTCATTCACCATAATTGCCATTTTCTGTAATGTGGTTCACCTTAAATTTAAATGTTCTTAAGTTTTGGCTTAGGCCTTATAATGATCTAAAATAACCCGATGAATAGCATAGGTACGCAACAAATTCATCAAGTTAGGTCTTACATGGTAAGGGTAAGACCCACTAAGGTTTAGGGAACCTAATCCCCACCTTGATGCAGGTAACACTTGTACAGGTGGCATTTATTTTTTATTAAGGGCCATATTGGTTTAGCCCGGATTAGATACAACTCAAGCCTATCCGGAGTTCAGGACAGGCCCGATGTGGCACATGTGTCACATTTGTATTAGTGAAGGGCATGTCGTCAGAAGAGACCTACCACGTCAGCAAGCTTGACACAATCATGTCACGCCTCCTCTCCCCCAATGCCTACATACTGGCCTATCCTGAGCTTGAGATAGGCTCGGGTAGTACCTAATTCGCACTCAAATTAGTTGGAGGAAAAATGAAAGTAAATTATGGTAGAAGTATAGTAATGATTTTTACTACCCGTTTAAAAGAGATGGAACTCTACTTCGAAAATTATATAAATTTCAACCTTTTTTCAAAGTAAAATTCTATGACCCCACCATGATGTATGTGTTATATCTACACCACTCATTCATTCTTTCAAATCATTTAAGGACATGAGCTAAAAAATGAGACAGATCCAAAGATCAAGTGGACCACACCACAAATAATAATAGGTTCAATGTTAGACATAATTATTCCTATTGTGGGCCACTTGAGGTTTGGATCTTGCCTTGATTTTTGAATCATGCCCTTAAATGATTTGGAAAAATGAATGTTAGATGTGGATATAACATATACACCATGGTAGGGCCCACATGATATTGGTACATAGCAGGCTACCAAGGTGAGATCTTTTGGACAACGTGCATTTTTTAAGAAATATAAAGGTAAGTTATCATTACCTACTTACATTCATTTACTTTCATTTCTTAGTTACCAAACTAGCCCTAAAGTAATAAGGAAATAGATATAGTGAGGGATGGACCCGGTGTTATGCTGGCAACACCCTCCCTAACTATGGGCCCACCTTGATGTGTGTTGTATATACACATCACCATCCATTCATTTTTCCAACTCTTTTTAGGGCACTTGCAAAAAAACAAAGCAAATTCAAATCTTGAGTGGACCATACCCTATTAAAAAGTAGTCATTGAATGCTTACCATTAAAAGCTTACTAGGCCCTCCATAATGCTCATTTGCCACTCATCCTGTTGATGAAGTAAGCCTTCCTGGCTACCTTCACCCCTCTCTAAGAGGGAGCGATCAAATCTCTATGTTGGCCCACCATGACGTATCTGTTTATTCATGCCGGCCATTCCTTTTCTCATATCATTTTAAGGTTTGAGTCCAAAAATGAGGTAAATCCAATGCTTGAGTGGACCACACCAAATAGTAAGCTTGGGTTACATAAAATGGACAAAGCATTAAATGCAAGACTCATGTGTGGTGTGGTCCACTTGAGTGTTGGATTTGCCTTATTTTTGGGCTCATGCCTTAAAATGATATAAGAAAAGGGATGGACTGCGTAGATAAACAGATATATCACGGTGCCGCCCCCCCCCCCCCCCCCCCCACACACACACACACAAATTTGCTCGTTCCAGTCGTGTAAGACACAATCAACTTCTGTTGACAAGGTAAGAAATACCTAGATGAAGGAAAAACACAAATACATGCTTGACCGAAAACTTTTGCAGACTAAGAAGTTTTTAATAGTCAATCACCATTGTTTCTTGCGGTGTGGTTTGCTTGAGATTTTGGTCTGCCATCATTGTCTAGACTTGGGATTAATTTGAAGAGTTGATAACTACTTGTAAGGGTTATATAGGTAGAATATGCGGATACTCAAAGAAAAAAAAAAAAGCAAACTTGATTGTTGGTGCACCATAGCATAGAAAGATCGACAAAATGCAGAATATACGACAAAGAATGGTCCAATCGTAGCTTTCAGTTGATGCTTATAAAAAGAAAACGTCCATATATATTAGTCACCCTAAAAATGGTCCAATCACTTATTTAATAGAAAAATAAATGATTCGACCACTTTTGATTGTCCTTCGCTATAGAAAAATCACATTAGACATATGATCCTAGCTTTTCAAATCAACAGCAAAGGAATTGGAGGTCCATATTGATCATAATAGAAATGATGCCGTCATTAATTTAAACACTCCATTATATATGCAGGCCAGTCACCCCGCATAGGCCTTACACCTTTTATTATCCATCACTCTTAAAAAACAACTTTGATTAAATGATCAAGATGAGATTTACACCCCCATTTGGCGCCTTAGATTTGGTGGTAAATGGGTATAGTTTAAATCCAAATAGTTGCTTTTTGCACTTGACTGCGTTAAATTTGTAGGTAAAAGGAATTGAAGGCATTTCAAACCAAAATCTTTAGTGTATTTTGAAATCTCAGCAAAATGGTGTGATTCTCGAAGGACATGCCCTTTCCGCCTTCTTTTTAAGGTATGGAGAGTAACACATGTAACAAAGGTGTCTTTACGCTACTAATCCATTTGACAGATTGGACGTTAATGATACTCCAAAACAATCCAATTATCAGCTGTAACACTAAAACCACATCAATAGAATGATTTAAATCATCCAAACATTGGACATCTAAATGGATGGTTAAAACATTAGTATGTCTCCTGTTTATGATCCTTGCATTTGTGGCCCACCCAAGGCTTGAAATTTCCTCTATTTTGTCCAAAGTATGTGTTTTAATGGGCTTATTACAATCATTCTATCAAATATCACATATAAATACTAATTTGGGATATGGAAGCTAATTTAGTTACACAAATCTAGGTCATGTGAATATGTTAAAGAATTCCAATGCCTTCCAAATACAAGCTCCCAAACAGAAGATTTGATTCCAATGCATTTCAACCAACCACAATAAGGATTCATAATGTAATTGCGATTTGGATTCCCATGCATTCCAAATCCAAGCTCCGAAATGGGTAGGGAGTCCTTGGTAGGCGTTATAATTCTATCATCTTTTTTGAAATAAAAAATGCCCATTCTAAACTTAGTAAGGCCAACCCATTGCGCGAGTTGGATGCCATACAAACATAAAAGGTTGGAAGTTATTCTTTTGAGCGGACCATTACTTGTAGTCCAACTGGTTGGACTTGAGACCACCTCTCTATTGTATACTACACAAGGAGCTATGGATATTTGTTGCCCATGCAATTAATTTTTGGAGATTCCTTTAAAGCTCTATAGGACATTAAATGAGATTTTCAATATAAATTAGTATTATTTTTAAATTTTAATTTATATGATTGTAAATGGATGGCTTAGATTTTAGCGGCATTAACGGATGGCTTGAATTTTGCCCACTCTTCCCTTCTTCTTCTTATATTCATGTGTAAGCTTGCACGATGAGCTCATCTAGCTAACAAAGGCTGTGCAGGCTCTATTGTGATGACTATATAACATTTATTCGTACATCTATTGCATCCATTCATATTAATATGTCAACCCGAACAGGAGATAGATGTCAAGCTCAAGTGGGCCACACAAAAGTGGAGACGAATCATCTACCTTTGTGACCTTCTCTATCTCTCTAAGGCACATCATTTCCTTACATCACAACGCATGTGTCGAGGGAGTGCATGTATGTGCAACCTAATCCATCCATATGGTAGTCCCAACGTTTGACCATGCAAGCACCCTTATCTGACCTAGAGTCGACTCAGATCAGATAAGAACCTGAGCCTATCTCAAACCCAAGGTCCAAGGTCCAAGGTCCCGATTCCATCCCAAACCATAATGGACCATGGAAGGGTTGTCAGTGGGCCGAAATGGTCCACATGCTCTTGGGCCAGGCTCAAGATGGATGCCGATAGAGGTGAGCACGAGCCAAGCTTAGCTCAATTGAGCCCTGTTCGAGCTAGGCTCGCTCAATGACCACCCTAGCTCATGTTCGGCTTGGCTCGGCCTTCGAGCTGAACTGAAATGTTTGAGCTAGCTAGACCGAGATTTCGAGCGAGTTCGAGCCCAATTTGAGCCGAGTTCAAGCTTGGTAGGCCCAGCCCAAAAGTTGGGCTTAAAACTGTTTAAAATTGGGCCCAAAGGCAGCCCAAAGCCCATTGACTCCCTCACTTACTTTTATGGAGAGTTTCATCTCTCATTTTTCTTTTCACTACCAATGTGGAACTAAAAAAATATATTTTTTTAGTTTTTTTACAAGTGAGTCAATCGAGTCAAATCGAGCTTCAATTGAGCCGAACTTTGAGCCAAAATTGTTTCGAGCTTGGAAAAATGGCTCAGCTTGGTTCGAATCTAGCCTTCAAATCGAGCTGAATCGAGTTGGCTCGAGCCGAGTCGAGCGAGCTAACCAAGCTGGCTTGGCTCGTGCTCAGCTCTAGATGCCAAGGCATAGACCAGCCTGGGGCTAAAATTTAAGCCCATGGAATAACTAGTTCAGGCTCCGGCTCCATTTAGGAGCCGGTCAGCTCGGCCCATCCGGTCTACAATTTCAAGGGCATTTTATCATATATCGTGCATGATGGGGCACACCATCGAGCGACCAAGATCATGCACAAAAGCGGGCGGCCAGGCTAGGGCTAAAATAAGGCTTGGACCTGTTTGTTTCGGCCTACTCGGATCGGATTGGACTTGGATGGGTTTTACTTTGCGGGCCAGCTTTGGACAGACCTCTACTCGGCCATAGACAGCCCTAGATCCAGTGTGGGTGAACTCAGGCTAGACGAGACCTGAACCCGATCAACCCGTGTATGAGTACTCTATCTTCCAACCTCAACTCGACACGTCAACATCCTTAGGCCTTTTATTTCTCGGTGGCTCTAACTCAGCTTAGTCAATTAGACAATACAAAATTCGGAGTGAGTTGATCAACTGGTCGAATTGGATTTTCAAAATTTTAAACCATAGGACAATGGTTTATTTGACCCTGGCTAGTAATATAGTGGGCCCCACCTTAGCTGGGCCATCAAAAGAACCTCAGATAATGGATGACTCCAGCCCTCTAATCTTTGCCTTTTTCCTTGGCTTTTTGTCGACCATTTGCTACAGGAAACTCCAGTTATAACAAGTGGAGCCCGTGGTTCAGTAATCCAGACAGTTGATATGTTAATCCCTGCCAAAAATCTACCAGATTGGAATACACAAGTGAGCAGCATTGGTGCCTTTTTCAATTGAATGTGAACTATTATTGTATTTCTTATCTGAGCCTTCTATATGTAGGCCACCACAAATCTACTGGGAAAAAAAAGTAGATTTTTAAGCCGTTCATGACAGTTCATTGAATAAATGTTTTGAGATGACAGTGGGACCTACATTGTTACTTCACTTCTCCTCTAACATTCATTTTTCTTCATGTTGATTGAATGTTAGGATCATCCAATGAGGCATTTAATGCATGAATAGAAAATTTTTTTATTAATATTATTTTTTTAGGTTTTTTTAAATAAATATTTTTTAGATTTCTTAAATAACGATCAACTTATCTATTATCTATTGTATCGAAAAATCTAACTCAAAATCATGAAGGTGTGGCCCACCCGATGAGTTGATCTGCTTGATTTTCAAGAGGGGTGATTTTTTCATGTGGGGCCTATCACTTTCATCATACTGATTTCCTATCCAAGTGGAATGTTGTGAGAAAGACGGTACCCTTAGGTGATCACCTGTAATCTATCACCGGTTACAAATGGGCTGGGCCAATTTGGAATGGGCCCCATGTAGTCGAACCCACGGGTCTACATACAAACGTTGAAAACCACGTTTAGGACGGCAGCTTTCAATGGGTCGAGCCCGGTCTACCAGAGGTTGGGACGTGACTATGGCCCTACACAAATTATTAAGCGTGATCTGGGCACTTTATTTGAATGGGCCTAAATGTCCAAACATGGCCCATATTTCAGAACATTAACTGGATCTAGAAACCCAGCTCCAGCAACCAATGATGTGGGCCCACACCTTGATGATCGGACCGGACAATAGATGGGCTGGGCCAACCATCGTTACTCCGGCCCGGCCAGATACAAACACCTCCAGGGCCTAAACAATCAGGCTCGAGCCTGTCCTGGCTGGCTCAGGGCTCGTCCCAGATCCACCCAAACTGATCTGGGCCAGACCCTTCCTGGCCCACCATCAGCATTCAAATGATGGTTGCGAAAACATACGAGTCGTCCACTTTGATGGATGTGGTTTATCCAAGCTGCTCACTAATATCCCTGATGACCGGATTCTGTGGGGCCCACTAGGATGTATGTGGTGTATCCATGCTGTCCATCCGTTTTTTCCAGATGGTTTTAGGGCATGAGCCCAAAATTGAAGCATATACGAAAGCTAAGGTGGACCACACCACAAGAAACAGTGAAATTGAATACCTACCGTTGAAAACTTCCAGCTGATATTTTTGTTTTGCCAGTCTGTGTGACCTTATCAACAGGTTGGATGGACTTAATACGGTGGGCCCCACTCGGATCAGGTGGACCCCACCCAAGCGGTGGTGTGGTGATGTGTTGGGAGCTGTGGGGTCCACTCAAGTTTCGAATCTGCTTTGGTTTTAGATTCATGAGCTGGCAAAACGTATGGACGGCGTGGATACAAAACATATATATCATGGTGGGCCCCACAGCGCACAACACATCACAACACCACCTAATTCGCGTCATCATTGGCGATCATAAAATACATTATCTAAGAAAAGAATGCACTACGTGGCACTTCATGATGTCGTGTCACGAGCGGCCAAGTCGTGCTTTCTTGTCACGTACTGACACGTGGCGCGTCGAACTCGGGCGCGAATTAGGTGTTCCCCCGGTAACAGCTTAGTGGGTGTTACCCCTACCGTATGGCCCTCATGGATGATATTTTGTATATCCACTCCGTCCATCCGTTTATACAGCCCATTTTATGATAACTTTCCAAAAATTATGCAGATCCAAATCTCAAGTGGACCATACCACTGGAAACAGTGTCATTGAGTGAGCCACCATTAAAAATTCCAAAGAGCCCATGGTAAGGTTTTGGTAATGTTTATTTTCAATCCAAGCTCTTGATAATGTCAACAAGGTCTTGATTAAGGGAAAATATAAATATCAGATTGATAAAAAACTTTTGTGGCCCACAAAACGTTATTAATGGTTATTAATCACTGTTTTTAGTGGTATGGTCCACATGAGATTTAGATCTTTTTAAGTTTTTGGATCATATCCTAAAATGATATTAGAAAACAGATAGAAGGAATAGATATATAAAAACTACATCAAGATGGGCCCCACACGGTAGGCGTAACACCCACTAAGGTGTTGCAGGGTAACATCTAATTCGCTCCCGTCGAACTCGGCCCTTCCTTTAAAAGCTTTTGCTCCCATTTTCTGATAGACACACCCTTTATTTCTACTTTTTTTTACAGGAGGATTGCTTTCTATCCCACCAACTGATAATCTTGACCGTTCATTTGGAAGATCCCATTAAAAAATAGGTCAGAATTTCTCTTATCAAAGATCTTAACAGTATAAAAAGGGGGAATTAGAAATTATGCTGGAGCTGTTGTTTGTAAGAATCAGAAAGTTTCTCATGTGGGCCATACAATATTTGGGGCCTTTAATGGCAGCGATCATCTGATATCTCAAAATCTCTTCCGATAATACCAAAATGTAGCGAAAATCGTTGTATCTATCAAATAGATGGGTGTAAATATCTCGCGCCCGGCAATGAAATTTTTTAGTCCGTACGGAGGGCACGTTCCAGCCACATGTATATCATCCATCGCGATATAGCATGCGTGTACGACGCGCAGAATCTATAGACTTGCTACCGAATCCAGACCTTTGATCAGGTGGGCCTCAAAAAAGATGGTCCGAACGCTGATCAAAACCGTTCCGATCGGGCCTTTCCTTTCAACTTTGATGTCTTCAAGTGCCCAGGCTGAGGCTTCTGATTGGACAGCTAGATTTTCAGATCAGTGAATGTTTTAGATGTAGACCATGATGGGCCACCAGATGAACGGTTCAGATCACATGCCACATGTGCACCTCCACCTTTTCATTGAGAAACGCTTGAGTGCCCCTAGTGATGTGTGCCAAGCTGCTGGCTCCTCTCCAAAATCATGGTGTGATCCAGACCGTTCAACTGAAAGGTCTCATCATAGATTGGCTATGCTGAAAAATACCCACTCATCTGGTATTTCGCCGCTCAGATATAGTTGAGTTAAAAGCAACGGTTCAGACAAGTATTCCATCGGGAAAAGATCACATACGTCCATTAGTGGGGCAAACAGTGCAATCCGTCCATTAGGCGTCTCCCAGAATCCACCCTTGACCCATAGCTCAAAGCGTCCAGCCTGCTTTTCATGTGTCATCCAAGCCATTCATCAGGTAGGCCTCACAAGGATGAAGGGGCAAACTGAAACTTAAGCCATCCAAAATTTTAACTGGGCCACACGAAGTGAACATATATGTTTTAGGCGTGATTGTACATGGATCTTGTGGTGTGTACTACCTGAGCTTTCGAAAATAATGATTATTTCGATGTACGGTTCCCGCGAGGAGGCACACCAGATGAACGGTTGGATTCCACATAAACACACGGATGGACCCCACCGCTAGAACGTATGGTGATTACCACACGCTTGAATGCACGTGATCTATCCACCAAACTATGACTAAATTCATTTGAACAGCGGTGATCTCTAGTAAGTGAATATTTACACGGTGGGGTCCACTAGAAGAACGGCCTGGATCATCCCGTAGTGGGCCACACAGAGGAAATCCTCTTTTGCATTTGATCTCTTTTGGTTTGCGCGACGAACATAGGAGCTCGGCCGCCCTTTATCTTCGCGGAGATTTCCTCGGGCAGATGATTCGTACGGACGGTCAGGAAGTGCATCGATCCCTACCACAAGCTCGGGTCAGGCCCACACAGCCGCCTCCCCATTTGTGGTTAAAAATCGCTCTGCATCGCTGCCCGCCAGGAATACGGGCAGAAGCACCTCCTGCCCGGCGGAATCCGACATTCCGTCCCCACAGCCAGAGTCGCCTTCCCATGTTGTCCCTTAGAGACAAGATCAACGGCCCAGATTTTCCCAAGATGCACGTGCTTTCCCTTTTAAACAGCCACGTAACGCAACCTTTAGGCTTTCATTTTCTAATGATACTCCACGAGAGTACCAAATTTCTTACTCCACCACGAGCACCTACATCCTCTTAAGGGCCCAGATCGTTCATCCAGTGGGCCACCTATGGACGGTCTGCATTCAACGGGGAAAAAAGGTTCATCATCTAATCGGTGTTTTCGAGTCTCGGATCATTATCAGAATGCTTGAACGGATGGATGATCCCACGAGTGATCCACTGGGCCATCTAAATAAAAAACGCGTGATTGAACGGTTAATAAGATAAGGGAAGCAATCCACATTCATCCTCCGACTGGTCCCACTAGACAGACGGTTCGGATCATCAACTGGTCTGGCCACTGATCATCCAATCGGTGCTCCCTAGCCGTCGAAAAAAAGAACAATGTTCTACACGCTCAACGGCTCAAAACACATGGTTGAATCGGTCTGGTTTTTAATATATGGCCCAGGTATTAAAAAGGGCCAAGAAACGGACGGTTCGGATTTACCGTGTGGGCCCATAAAGATTACTGTGAGAAAAATATGTACGCCAGTGGAGTACCGAGTATTTAAATTCTCAATTTTCGAAATTAAATAAAAAAGAAAATAAAATACAAAGAACTCTCTCTGTTTCAAAGAAAATACATTTCGAGCTTCAGCCTCTCTCTCTGCGACGTTTCTTCGAACGGGTAAGGGGAAAGATCCCTAAACAAATTCCGTTCAATTCCTTTTTTCTTCTGGCATGTGATCTTTCATTCGATCTATTCTTGCTGTTTCGATCTGGAGTTTTATCTGCTTGTTTTGCTTAATTCTCGTTTTTGATCTGTTCTCTCGCATTTGAAACCCTAGTTCTTTAATTCTCAACTGGTATATCTGGTTGGAGTGCGTAGTTCTTTTCTTCTGAGCAATTGTTACAGTCAGTTTTTTTGCTTTTTAATGACGAGGAATTTGTTCTTTGATTTCTTTATGAAATTGGAGCTGAGTTTTTGGTTTAATTGGTCGGTTTGGAAAGTGAAGTAAGAGAAGAATGGATTTTTGTTTTTGTTTTTTTTGGTGCGGTGTGAAATTAGAGTCCTTTCGTGGTTTTCCTGGTGAAAAATTGATGCTTCTAAATTTTCTCCTTCGTGTTTTGGATTTCTCTCTCTCTCTTGAAAATTTTGGTTGATTTCTTGTTCTTTGGTTGTGGTTGATTTGGTGTTCCAGCCTTGACGTTGCAGATGAGTAGATTTTTTTTTGTTTTTTTTTTTTGTGAATTTACAGTTAATTGTGTGGTTTTAGGTGCAAATTCTTTGAATTTTTCCCCACGGTTTTTCTCCTCTCTGTTTTTTTTTTTTTGAAAATTTGGTCAATTTGTAGTGTTGCGATTATGGTTGATTTGGTAATCAAAGTCGTAGATTAGTTGATATATCTTTCCTGCCTTTTTTGTGAAATTACTTTGTGTTGCAGGGTCGTGTGTGTGTGTATTCTGAAAAGTACATATGGATGATTTTGAAGAGTGAAAGTAGAGCTTGGCATATTTTATTGGTGAGAGTTTTCTTTAATGTTGATATGGGATTTATAGTTGCAAAAAAGATATTTGAATTTTTGGTAATGGTCATCCCTCCACTCTACTTTATATTTGAACTTTATGATTTATATTTAATATATTTACTTATCTCTTTAGATCCTGATTTCTCTTTTACTATCTTTTATTTCCTTTTGTAATTCTTGTAACGTAGGTATTCTTTCAAATTAAGTCATTAAAAGATTGTAAACTTTAGTAAGTTGTCGTCGCAAGTTGAAATAAAATTTACTAATAAAAATCATAGACTAGAGCTAATCATGGTTGATCTAATTAACAGTAATATTTCTTCAAGCTATAAAGTCTCCATCCACTAATGCTAAGCATAACCTATAAATGATAATTGTAAAAAATAACCATGTGATAATTATAAACTCAATAATATATGAACAATATAATAATATATGATATAACCAGATGATACTAAACATTTTTAAATTGTGATAAACTTTAATTTAAACATAACTTGGCGTTGATACCATTTCGTGCTCAGGTGATACCATTTCTCTAATTTATACTTCTTTCATGCACGAAATGGCATTTCGTGCCCAGGTGATACCATTTCGTGCCCAGGTGCCCGAAAATTCACACTTCTTTCGTGCCCAGGTGATACCATTCCGTGCCCAGGTGCCCAGAAAATTCACACTTCTCTCGTGCCCAGGTGGTACCATTTTGTGCCCAGGTACACCATTTCATGCCCAAATTAAAGAAGCCTTTGTTCGAAATGGCATTTCGTGCCCAGGTGCTACCATTTCGTTCCCAGGTGCCCAGAAAATTCACACTTCTCTCGTGCACCAGTAGAAAATTCACACTTCTCTCGTGCCTAGGTGATACCATTTCATGCCCAAGTGCATGAAACGGTATTACCTGGGCACGAAATTACGAAGACAAAAGTAAGATTTTTATGACATTATATTTATAAAGGAACAATTGAGCCCATAGAGAGATGTTTAGAGTTTGCTAGCAAATTTTCAGATGAAATAAAGGACAAAATCCAATTGGATTGGATTTTGTCCTTTATTTCATCTGAAAATTTGCTAGCAAACTCTAAACATCTCTCTATGGGCTCAATTGTTTCTTAGAAACCTTTGTAATTGGATTTTGTCCTTTATTTCATCTGAAAATTTGCTAGCAAACTCTAAACATCTCTCTATGGGCTCAATTGTTCCTTTCTAAATATAATGTCTTAAAAATCTTACTTTGGTCTAAAATAATTTTAGTTTAGGTGCTGATACTACTAAGCCATTTTCTATTATTACTTGTAAGAATTTTCTAAAATGTTTCCAATGTTGATTTATACTTGTAAAAAATATTAATACATCATCTATATATACTATAGAGAAGTGTGAATATGGATTAAATATGTCATTCATTACATTTTGAAATTCAGAGGGTGCGTTCTTTAATCCGAGGGTGCGTTCTTTAATCCGAAAGGCATAACATTCCATTCGTATTGTCCGAAGGGGACGTTAAATGCTGTTTTGTATCTATCTTTATCATCTATCTATATTTGCCAAAATCTTAACTTCATATCAAATTTAGAGAATAAAGTAGCATTGTATAATTTGGATAATAAGTCTTTCTTGTTAGGGATAGGATGTCTAATCCATTGTAATACTTTATTTAATGGTTTGTAATTAATTACTAATCTAGGAGTACCTCTTTCTATTTCTGCTTGTTTATTGACATAAAAGGCTGAACAATTCCATGGTGATTTATTCGGTCGTATCAATTTTTTATCTAATAATTTCTGTATTTCTGTTTTACAATATTCTAACATTTCTTGATCCATTTGTATAGGTCTGGCTTTAGTTGGAATATTCCTTTCATTAAAGTCTTTTTCATACGATAGTTGTATTATGTCTTTTTTTCTATTCCAGAATGCATGAGGAATGTCTGAACATACTTCATGCTCTAATTTACTCTTAAATGCTTATATTTCTTTTATTAATTGAGGATTTTCTAATTGTTGTTCTATTTTAATATGATTAACCTTATTGATTTATCAAATTTTGGAAGTATTTTAGACCAGATATTTTGATTATTTCCAAAAAGATACAAGAAGGTTATTCTTATTTTCTCAACAACTACAAGTTTACCACTCATCAAATTCACAATCCTCCTCTTCTTATGTTTTTCACTTTTTTCTTACTCCTATGAATTCTTATGTAGGAATATCATATTATTCCAATAAAACCACTTCCTCAACCAGAGTATTTAGTTCGTAAGTTCAAAATTAAATGGTAGCATGCGACCAAACAAGACAAAGTTACTTTTGCAACAATTCAGAAGCTTTTTCAACAACATCCACACATTAGCAAAAATTCGGTACAAGATCAGCACTTCTTAAGTTTAAAGAGCAGCATACAAGCAAGATTAGCAGCAACAAAGACAAGGCATGAATATAAACAAATTCTTAGTGAAATTAGTTCAGAATTAGGAGATGATGATAAAGATGATTTATTAGAAGTTTCAAGCCAACCACAAGAGCCACAAATTTTCAACCATTCACAACAGCCACAAGAGCTACCAAATTACGATCCGTTCTCTTTCATGCAATGGCAACTTAATGAACAAATAGTGTATTAGATCCGATTTGCCAGAAAATACCTAACAAAGAAGCACTAGATTCGATTACCGACATCAAAATCCGAAGGCCGACAAATACTGTACCACTTTTACTGTAGTTAGAAAAAGACAAATCACTGTAGCAACAATTATTCAAAATATTGTAGCAAGTCACTGTAACAATCATTTCAAGTATTGTAGTAAAAGCCAGCTCACAACTTCTTGGTTCTTCCAGATAAGAACAGAATCGCCAGCGCAGCTAGTCTCGGACCGTCTACATGATCCAGCGCAGTACCTCTAAGCATTAAGACAAATCTCTCGACCAGTATAAAAAGATCACTCCGGACTCTAACAAAGCAAGCTCAATTCGAAGTTCATGTCTTTTACCAATTTTTTTCTCTTCTGCTACCAACCCAAGCCTCTACTAACCGTAGAATCCTTGTTTAGGAATACTCTTAGAAGATCTAACCTTATAATTTTGAAGCGTAGCTTTTATTGTAAGTATCTGTTTTTTCAGTTGTAATAATTTTCAATTATCAGTAAAGATCTAGTTGTTTCTTATTTTAATAGTTTATTTATTTTGTGGAATAGTTCTCTCGCTTTCTTTATTTATAACTTATGGAATTTATTTTTGTTTTAAATATTTTTCGAAATAGATTTTAAAATAATAATTTTATTTTTGAAAAATTTGCAAATTGAAAATATTTTCTAAAAATGCATCGATTTAAATATAGAAAATAAAAAAAGAAAACCGGTAATGAAATGGTAGAATTTATTTTTCAAATAGTGATCCAAACCATAGCAATAATCCTATTCACTTTTTTATTAATATTTTTAAAATCACAAATATTCTTTTGGAATCTACGTAGAATAATAAGAGGAATGTACCATTATAAAAATCAAAATACAAGAAATAATAAAAGAAAATATTAATCTTAATTATATCAGAGAATCTTAAATGTCATTATCAACCAATAGTAATAGAAATGTTACTATCGAACTAATAGTAGTAAGTTTCATTTTTAAAATTCGTAAGATAAGAAACAAAGCCATAATCAATGAATAGTATAAAATTGACTACTAGTCATTATCAGTGAATAGTCAAATTCTATCTCATATAAATCTTGATTTATAAAAGCTCTCTTACAAAATGATTAATATGCTAATTAACTTTATCTTAGCACTAATATACGTAGGAATAATGTATATATTAATAATATTAATATGCTATTTCTAAATTGTTATTTCTAAATTATTACAACATATTAATATTATTAATATAAACATTATTCATACATATATTAGTGCTAAGATAAAGTTAATTAGCATATTAATCATTTTATAAGAGAGCTTTTATAAATCAAAATTTATACGAGATAGAATCTGACTATCCACTGATAATAACTAGTAGTCAATTTTATACTATTCATTGATTATGGCTTTGTTTCTTATCTTACGAATTTTAAAAAGGAATCTTACTACTGCTATTACTTCGATAATGACATTTTTATTACTATTGGTTGATAATGACATTTAAGCTTCTCTGATATAAATTAAGATTAATATTTTCTTTTATTATTTCTTCTATTTTGATTTTTATAATGGTACATTCCTTTTATTATTATACGTAGATTCTAAAAGAATATTTGTGATTTTAAAAATATTAATAAAAAAGTGAATACGATTATTGCTATGGTTTAGATCACTATTTGAAAAATAAATTCTACAATTTCATTACGGGCTTTCTTTTTTTATTTTCTATATTTAAATCGAGACATTTTTAAAAATATTTTCAATTTGCAAATTTTTCAAAAATAAAATTATTATTTTAAAATCTATTTAAAAAAATATCTAAAACAAAAATAAATTGCATAAGTTATAAATAAAGAAAGCGAGAGAACTATTCCACAAAATAAATAAACTATTAAAATAAGAAATAACTAGATCTTTACTGATAACTGAAAATTATTACAACTGAAAAAACGGATACTTACAATAAAAGCTACGCTTCAAAATTACAAGGTTAAGATCTTTTAAGGGTATTCCTAAACAAGGATTCTACGGTTAGTAGAGGCTTGGGTTAGTAGCAGAAGGGAAGGAAATTGGTAAAAGAAAAGAGCTTCGGATTGAGTTTGTTTTGTTACAGTCCGGAATGGTCTTTTTATACTGGTCAAGAGATTTGTCTTGATGCTTAGGGGTGCTGCGCTGGATCGTGTAGACAGTCCGAGACTAGCTGCGCTGGCGATTCTATTCTTATCTAGAAGAACCGAGAAGTTGTGAGCTTACTTTTGCTACAGTACTTTGAATGATTGTTACAGTGATTTGATACAGTATTTTGAATAATTGTTGCTATAGTGATTTTTGTCTTTTTCTTGCTACAGTATTTGTCGGCCATCGGATTTTAATGTCGGTAATCGGATCTAGTGCTTCTTTGTCGGGTATCTTCTGGTAAATCGGACCTGATACACTATTTGTTCATTAAGTTGTCATTGCATGAAAGAGTAGATCGTAATTTGGTAGCGCTCTCGTGGCTGTTGTGAATGGCTGGAAATTTGTAGCTCTTGTAGTTGGCTTGAAACTTATAATAAATCATCGTCATATCCTATTTTTGAACTGGCTTCACTAAGAATTTGTTTATATTCATGTCTTGTCTTTGTTGCTGCTAATCTTGCTTGTATGCTGATTTTGTACCGGATTTTTGCTAATGTGTGGATGTTGAAAAAGCTTTTGAATTGTTGCTAAAGTAACTTTGTCTTGTTTGGTCGCATGCTACCATTTAATTTTGAACTTACGAACTAAATACTCTAGTTGGGAAAGTGGTTCTATTGGAGTAATATGGTATTCCCACATAAGAATCCATGGGAGAGAAAAAAGTGAAAAACGTAAAAAGAGAAGGATTGTGAGTTTGATGAGTGGTAAACTTGTAGTTGAGAAAATAAGAATAACCTTCTTGCATCTTTTTGGTAATAATCGAAATATCTGGTCCAAAATACTTTCAAAATTTGATAAACCAATGAGGAAATTCTAAATTGTTTTTAGCTACAAAATGAAAAAATCATGAGTGGCTCAAAGTTTTGTTTTGTTTAAAAAATGTATAAATCCATGCATCTTGGTAATCAAAATAGGTATAATTAGGAGGAGAAAATTGTCTTGAAAATTGTATAGGAGCATGAGGTTCTTGTTTCCAATCAGAAAGATGTAAAACCTTAACTATTTGACATTTTGAATGAGTGACTTTACTACGATCAATACTATCATAATGATATGTAAAAATACATGACTCAGTATCTACTAAAATAAACTCATAATAATTTTGTTACTTAGGACCTATTGTAGCTGGTCAATGCCATCGTGGTAAAAATATTATTTGTAAAACTTGTGGTACATTTTTGTGCTGAAGTTCTGCTTTAATAGGGAAGGGAGGAAATATTTTTTTTTTGTAACAATATTCTGGTTGGAAATTAATTTGTGGAAAATCTTTGTCTGATTGCTCTTGTTGCTCTTCATCTTTTGTAAGAATACTTGCGTAACTTTGTGGGGTTGGATTTTTAGAATAGGATGGACTAATGTTAGGTATAGGATAATCACTGGCAAGAGAGCTAAATGGGTTTGGAGAAAATGGAATGGCTGGTCTAAGACTTGAAGCAACGGTTGAACCTATTGGTGATCTAAATAAAGTTTGTTGGACTCTGGGTTTTGGAGTAGAGCTACTGGAAGGTATTGTAGGAGATGAAACAGGAGGTCCATAATCATATTTACTTGTTGGTTTTGCAGCCATAATTTTGTTGTAAAAAATTTCTAGAAAGAAAATCAGGAAGACTATTAGTGTCTCCTTTTATAAATTCTATTTTGAAATCAAAATTGGATAAAATAGCTTGCCATCGTGCAAAAATTTGTTTACTTGCTAAATTTTTAACATCTTTTTCTAAAATATATTTTGCGCTTTTGCAATCCATACGAAGTAAAAACTCTTAGTTTATAAGATCACTTTGAAATTTTGAGATACATAAAACAATTGATAAAATCTTTTTTTAAATAGTACTGTAATTCTTTTGTGAATTATTACAAATTCCTGAAGTATATCTAACTAATTTTTCTTGTGATTCTATTGTTTGTTTAAGAATTCCACCATATCGTATATCAGAGGCATCTGTTTCTACAATTTTATATGCTAAAGGATTTGGTATATGTAGTAATGGTAATGCTTTAGTCCTGAGTTTTACTTTTTTAACTACATTTGTGTGTTCTTGTGTCCAATGGTCTGGATTCTTTTTTAATCTATCATAAAGAGGTTTACATATTCTATGTAAATCTTTGTAAAATTGTCCTATGTAATTTAAGCTTCTTATAAATCTTTGTAATTGGGTTTTGTTTTTTATTTCATATGGATATTTGCTAGCAAACTCTAAACATCTCTCTATGGGTTCAATTGTTCCTTTATAAATATAATGTCCTAAAAATCTTATTTTTGTTTGAAATAATTTTATTTTAGGTGCTGATACCACTAATGTGACACCCCGGATGCCAGGGTCCGTGGTTGCCCTCGGCCCCCGATATCCCGGGCTCCACATTATGCGATGCATGAGTGCATTATAGTTAACTGCAGAATTGTAGATTTAACCAAGCATAAACAACTTAATCATGGGCAAAGCATTTCCAAAGAATGAGGAACATGTATATCATATATGGGTCAAAAAAAAGTACATAGACTGTATCCCTCATATTGGGGCCCATTGGGTCCCCTAGAACAAGTTCAGAATATACTGCCCCAAAAAGCTGTACAACAATGCCGAACAGGCGCAAAACCCCAAAAGAATACTCCCGACGCCACAACCCTAATAGTCCTGTTCGCCTGTGTACTGAAGATACTCGTCGGCGTCCTCTCCGAGTTCTACGTAGTCGGTCGCTTCGACCGCCTCCTGTATACCTGGGTCACATGGGTCATCTGGTTGGTGGTTTAAACCACCACCCCAGAAAGGGGAGTGAGTGGCCAACTTAGTGGTTTCATTTCCTTAGGTTACACATTCACCAATACAAACAATATAGATAATAATTTCATTTTCCAATAACAGAATCAAAGAATAGCTCAGCATCACAAGCATGGTTATTAAGTGAGATGAGTGCATGTAATGCAGATGCATGCCCGATCGCCGATGCTTGTCACAGCCGCCAGTGGGTGGCACCACCACTCCACCCGCACAGACAATGTATGCCATGCTTAACTATACATGATTAGCCGAGTAGTTAATTAAGTCATTTTATCACACAGTCGATTGGCGAAGCCTCTGCACCCACGTTCTATCAATTTGGCCGACTGGGACCACCTGACTCCCTGCGAGGCGAACGCAGGTCACAGCCAGTAGCCCCTCGATCCTATCTCGGGTCCACAGCCCCCGAGGTACCTGGTTTGGCCGCGACTCGTCAGAAGCGCCCAACACAGGCGGAATAGGGTACATCGCCCTATCCCATAGTCGAGTAGTAGGTGTGTCACCTCTACGGTGCTCAATGGACACTACGGGGAGGCATCACCCCAGCGTAGGCCGACAGCACGGGAATAGGGCCCATACCACCATTCCCGGCTCATGAGTCTTGAGGGATCGGTACGCCGTATGCTTTCTAGTGGGCTTATCAAAGGTGCGCAGTTACATGGATTCTACATAAGTGACAGAAATACATTCAAACACTCGGTACATATATTGCCACCCGACCCGGTGGTGGGCCAGGGTCCTCGGCTAGGGGAAGTGAAGGGAAGACCGACCTTGAGCATATACCGCCCGCGTGGTCCTTGACCACAGTCGATCGCCCCGTCTTCCGCCATAGTCGACCACCCCGCTCCCGAGGCTGCCGACCTGGTGCGGCCGCCTCAACTACTGTACTTACCGGGTCGGAAGCTACTATCCGTTATCCCAAACACTTCCCGATTCCCCAGCTCATGCATAATCAAGTTACAAAACATATAATACTAAAATCTCAGCTATCACATATTAGTATAATTTCTAAGACATCTTAGCATAGAAGATTTGCATAATGAGAACATGTGTAGGATGATATGAGCATGCAAATGGCCCTAGCACACACCTAGCATCTAAATCCCTAGGCAACGAATTTCCCTAGCTACAATCCATCTTCCTAACTTGGAAATTGAAAGAATCAACTACCATTGTAGGCATTGGTTGCAAGGCAACACATAGGTAAATGATACACACCTTGGTTTGAAGGAGGATTAGCAAAATCCTACAAGGGGGTGTTGGAAAATCAGGAAAAATGGGAAAACCTAGGTAAGGAGCTAGAGAAGATGGGGATTTTATGATGGACTTACTGCTACAAACGTCCGTGAAGATCTCCAATCACGAGAGAAGCCGGCTTGAGGATGTAGAGGCGGTTAGGTCCGGATAGGGTAGCATGCAAGGGCTTCACTTGAGAAGCCTTCTCTCACAACTCCACCCTTTTCTCACCCACACACCCCTTTTCTCAGAAATTAGGTTAGAAATGAGAGAATAGGCTGAGAAAAATAGGTTATAAAGGTTGGGGAATTGGGACATATAGCCCCCAATCTTTTAAGTTGCATAAAAGTAGCATTTTGTGCCCTGATTTGATTATGTGGGGCCCACCTGGCCCCTCTGGGCCAATCCAGCCCATTGGATAGCCTTACCATGTTGAGATCCTTGTTTGGGCAAGATTTGGGACCGATCGGACATGGCGATTGCCGGATCTAAAGCGACATCAGTTCAACGGTCACCGGTTGTCGATCGGGGCTCATGTTTGGGGATCATATGCTGGTTTATGTTTGAAATCCATGGTTCACATTTCATGGCCATGCAAGGGTCCATAGGGCCCACGCAAGAAAAGTGAATTGAGTAATGATTACTCACTAAAGGTATTGTGCAAGTATACTTGCACTCCCATGTGCAACTGCAAGACACTGCAATTTATGATTTCGGGTGCCGATTTCTACGTAACGTTTGCCTACGAGTGTCAAGCCCAGTACGTGGGTGGTCCTCAACAAGTTTTGGGCCTAACAGACTCAGGACGGGGGCGGAACGAGCTCCTACGCGCGTATCTAAGTTCCCGACACCACGAGACTATAGTTCTCTAAGTCATGTGTGGCCAATTTTTCGTCTAGAGGGTGATACGTGTCTAGTGGGTTCGAGCATGGGTTTGAGTACTAAGGAAGGCGATTTTACGGGGCGTTACAATCTCCCCCCCTAAGAAAAATAATTTCGTCCTCGAAATTTCGTACCTTCTTGGGTTCTTCGAAGAGGTAAGGATAGTTCTTTCGCATGCTGGTTTCAGTTTCCAACGTGGCTTCTTGTTCCGAATGGTGGGCCCAAAGTACTTTGACCAATGGGATCGACTTGCTACGGAGAACGTGTTCCTTCCGATCTAGGATGCGGACAGGTTGAAGTATGTATGTAGCATCCTCTCGAAGTTCAACTCGTTCCCACTTTATAATGTGCGACGGGTCCGGCACATACTTCTTTAGCATTGAGATGTGGAACACATCATGTACCCCAGCTAGAGGAGTCGGTAGCGCGAGTCGGTATGCTACAGCGCCAACACGGTTCAAAATCTGAAATGGTCCGATATATCGTGGAGTCAATTTGCCTTTCTGTCCAAATCGCAGGACTCCTTTCATTGGTGAAATTTTTAGGAACACATGAGCTCCCTCTTCAAATTCGAGGGGTCGACGTCGCTTATCTGCGTAGCTTTTCTGACGGCTCTGTGCAGTCTGGAGGCGTCTTCTGATGAGATCAATTTTCTGGGAGGTTTGTTGTACCAATTCTGGACCGAGAATTTTTCCTTCTCCAATCTCTGTCCAGCAGTGTGGAGCTCTACAGGGGCGCCCGTATAGAGCCTCATACGGGGCCATGCCAATACTTGCTTGATAGCTATTGTTATATGCGAATTCTGCATAAGGGAGGCACTCGTCCCAGCTATCTTTGAAGTCCAAAGCACATGCCCTGAGCATGTCTTCCAATATTTGGTTCACCCGCTCAGTCTGGCCATCAGTTTGAGGGTGGAAAGCTGTGCTGTAAGTCAGTTTCGCACCCATGGCTTGCTGGATTCGAGTCCAGAAGATTGACGTGAAACGGGTGTCACGGTCCGACACGATCACACGAGGCACCCCATGCAGCCTTACTATTTCCTTAATGTATAGCTTCGCCAATTCTTCGGTATTGTGCGAGGAGCGCACGGGTAGGAAATGGGCAGATTTAGTCAATCTGTCCACTATGACCCATATAGAATCATGCCCCTTTCTAGTCCTTGGCAATCCTGAAATAAAGTCCATCGAGATGAAGTCCCACTTCCATTCGGCTATAGGTAGAGGTTGGAGTAGCCCTGGTGGTCGTCGGTGTTCGGCCTTGACTTGTTGGCACGTGAGACACCGTGACACATAGTCTGCAATCTCCCGTTTCATGTTCCCCCACCAGTAGTTTCTTTTCATGTCTTGGTACATCTTAGTACTCCCTGGGTGTATTGCCAGTTTCGACTTATGGGCTAAGTTCAAGATTTCTTCCTTCAATTCTGAGACGTCTGGGACGCAAAGGCGGCCTTGGAATCGTAGGCCTCCATCACTCCCAATACGCCATACTGACTTGTCTTCCTTGGCCGCTAGGTCCTTTTTACGCAGTAATCCATCTCGGTCCTGGGCCACGATGATTCTGCAATCTAGTTCTGGCCCCACATGAAGATGGAATACTTGTTCACATGGCCCTTCCATGTTAAACATCAAACCAAAATCCTGCAACCATTCGACCATATTCCACTCTTCTACCATCAGAGTGGCTACACTTTCCAGCGTCCTCTTGCGACTCAACGCGTCTGCCACCAGGTTTGCCTTGCCTGGATGGTAGGATACATCAAAGTTGAAATCCTTAAGCGTTTCCATCCACCGACGCTGCCTCAAATTCAGATCACGCTGGGTGAATATATATTTTAGACTCTTATGGTCACAGAAGAGCTCAAATTCTTCCCCGTACAAGTAGTGTCTCCACAACTTCAGAGCAAAGATGATGGCAGCCAATTCCAAATCATGAGTGGGATAGTTCTCCTCGTGCTTTCGTAACTGACGAGACGCATATGCAATCACCCTGTCCTTTTGCATTAGGACGCATCCTAGACCAACCCGAGACGCATCGGTGTAAACTGTGTACTTAACGCCTTGTTCGGGTAGAGCCAGTACGGGAGCGGATGTTAACTTGTCCTTGAGCTCCTGGAAGGCAACTTCCGCTTTGTCATTCCACTCGTATTTGACGTCTTTACAGGTCAGCTGGGTAAGTGGCCGTGCGATTTTTGAAAAATCCTTGATAAATCGACGATAATAACCGGCCAGTCCAAGAAAGCTCCTAACTTCCGTTGCGGATTTGGGCTGTTCCCAGTCCTGTACGGCTGCAACTTTAGCACAGTCTACGGCGATACCATCAGCTGAAACTACGTGACCTAGGAATTTTACTTCTTCCTTCCAGAAGGCACACTTATTATAGGCAGCATACAGTTTGTGTTCTCTAAGGGCGTTTAGGACTGCTCGCAGATGTTCCTCATGGTCTTCTCGGCTCTTAGAGTACACGAGGATATCGTCGATGAACACGATAACATATCGGTACAGGAATGGCCTAAAGACACGATTCATCAAGTCCATGAACACTGCAGGAGCATTGGTGAGTCCAAAGGGCATTACTAGAAACTCATAGTGCCCAAAGCTGGTCTTAAAAGCCGTTTTTGACACATCCTCCTTTCTGACCCGTACTTGGTGGTACCCTGACTGCAGGTCAATCTTTGAGAAGTAACGGGCACCCTTTAGTTGATCAAATAGATCGTCGATTCTGGGCAACGGGTATTTATTCTTTACTGTCACCTTATTTAGCTTCCGATAGTCTATGCATAAACGGAGGGTTCCGTCCTTTTTTCGAACAAAGAGGACCGGGGCTCCCCACGGTGACACGCTGGGTTGGATGAACCCGAGCTCCAACAAGTCATCTATCTGTCGTCTCAGCTCTTCCATTTCACACGGGGGCATGCGATAGGCTGGTAGGGCAATTGGAGTTGTGCCAGGCACCAGGTCGATCGTAAATTCGACCTCTCGTTGGGGTGGGAGTCCTGGTACTTCCGCGAAATAGATCGCTGAATTCCCGCACTACGGGGGTTGAGCTCACAGACGGACAATCAAAATAGCCTGCATCGCGCAGGGCATAAATTTGAACACGATACCTGTGGCTGAATTGAATAGGGATCGGGAAGCAATCTCCTCCTGGAAGTTGTACCGTCATGTTTCTCGCTCCACAGTCTATCTCGGCTTCTACGGTAGTTAGCCAGTCCATGCCGATGATGACGTCGTAATAGCGAATGCTGGCGACGATTAGATTTAAGCATATTTCCTTCCCACCAATGACGACGGTACATTGGGGGCAGGTTTTCGTGGAGTCGGAGAAGGACCCTACGGCAGTCATCACCGAGATTTTCGGTATATTTGTAGTCTTCAGTCCTAGTCGCTTCACTAGGGAATATGATATGAAGGAGTTAGTAGCTCCAGTATCAACCAGTATATACACGGGAGTATCATGTATGTGGGCGGTACCTTCAAAAGCTCGAGGAACTGGACCCGAGGTGTCCGGCTCGTCGGCAATCATCGCGTGGACTCTTGCTTGTTGAACCCGGTTAGCCCCAGATGCAACGGAGGCCGGGTGTGACCGACCTTGGGGAACCGAAGCTCGCCCAGTTTGCAATTGTGGCTTTGGATGTGCAGAAGGTGCCACGTTGGTGCCCGTTGGAGAACGGCCTGCTGATGTGGAGGGTTTGATGTTGTGGTCCTTCATCTTGGCAAAGCAATATCCCTCAGTGTGCCCTATCTTAAGGCAGTAAGTACATGTTCGGGTGGAACCTGAGGTGGGTGGCGGCATCAGGGCGCGCAATGGAGTTGGTTCTGTGCGAACCCTCTTGCTTGGGGTTGTGAAGGTAGAGGTTTCCGGCCTCACTCGCGCACCGATTTACAGGCGGGCGCGTGAGAGTCGGATAGCGTCCTGTTCTGACTCCAGCGCCTTAGCAAAGGCAGCCGCATAGGTAGTAATCTTGGTGCAGCACATCTTTGTGCGTATCCCAGGCCGCAGTCCCTCCAAAAAGTGGCGTAATTTCGCCCCCTCATCTGTGGCCATGGTCGGCGCGTACCTCAATAATTCCGAGAACCGGGTCTCGTACTCCCCGACACTCATATTGCCTTGCTGTAGTTTGTAGTATAGGGCCTCTTGGGCATGTCGGTACGTGATCGGGAAGTACTTCTCGTAGAACCGATCCTTAAAGTCTTGCCAGGTCCACACGTGGTTTCTCGGGACCGTGCGCTTAACGCTCCTCCACCACAAATTCGCATCTTTTTCAAGCGAGTAAGCAACAAGAGCCACTACACCCACAACTATCCCCATACTTGGCCACATCATGGCCCAAAATCGGTCCTAATACTTAGCCTACTTGGGGAAGTAACACTCTTCACCCAAGGCCCTAACACATACATTAATTTACTAAAGACGGAAAGGAAAAAGAAAGATCTAAGCCTATGGAGGGGGTGCGCCCTCCTTGTTCTTCTCGAGGCAACATAGGATCCGTTTGAGAAGACTGTGCATCTTCTTGCCCCAATTGTCGATTTGCTCGACCTTCCGTTTGAGATCAATAATCTCAGCCCGAAGATCCATGGGCGGTTGGTCGTCCCCGCCTTCGGTCCTCGGCTCAACGTCTTCACCTTCGTCCTCGTCCTCTTCTTCTAATATCTCCGGATCAGGTTCGTCCGGTGAATCTTTTATCACCCGCATCCGTTGGAGGGTATTTATACCGATCGGCTTGACCGGTTTAAGATCCCCCCTTGGTCCCACGATTCGGCATCGTTGGGCCAAACGGCAAATGAGGCGAGCAAACGGAAGGGCCGGTGGTTTGGCACGAAGTGTGGAAGCAGCCTTTACAATGTTCCTGAGTATGAGGGTCGGAATGCACACGTCCTCGCCCCGCGTCACTTGGTAGAGAACTTCTATCATCAAATATGACAGCTCTGTGGTGTTCCCCTTCCGCGGGTACACATTTGCGACGAAAATTTGATGGAGGACCCGATTCTCCGTCCTCATGTCACTAGCCAGCAGGCCCGCGTTGGGCCTCCAGCTAGCCATCTTTCCACACAAGGTACGGATCCGATCGTACCTGTCCTGGTGTGGCTTGCTATCGTCTTCGTCGATATATACGGTCCCCAACGGGATTCCCAACTCCTCCGCAATCACTTCGGCGTCAATGCGATATACTTGACCGCCGCCCTCTATGTCAAAGCCCAAGGGGTCAAAGCTAGGGTTCGTGATCTTGGAATAGTAGAGGCGCGTTAATCCCTCGCTGGCTGGGTCGTCGATCTTGAAGACCGGGCCCCATCCTTTCTCTCTCAAAGCGTTGAGAGCCCCATATTTCTCAAAAACTTCATCTTCCACCGGCCGTTCAAAGATTACCGGCCGTTTTGCAAACCTTCCGGAGGATTGGCTTGAGGAAGACGCCCCTTGGTCGCTCTTTTTCTTCTTGGAAGCCTCTCGGCTAGGTCCGGTAGTGGCCCTCTTGCTTCTGGTGAGAGCAACGAGGAGGGGGATAGCGAAAAAAGAAGCTACGGTGGAGAGGAAGGCAGCCATTGATGGGTTCTTGAAGTTGGAAATGAAATGGGGTGAGATTTCTAGAAGATTGGGGGAGGTTTTTGGGGAGTTTGAGAGCTAGGGTTTGGTAGGAAGTGAGAAAGAAGAGAGAAAATGAGAGAAGTGAAGTGAAAGAAAGAGAAAAAAACAATTTAAAGCAGCCCACATGTGCCTTGGTGGGCCCGTCCGGTGGTACCGGACGCTGTCCGGTGGTACCGGACAGGCCTGGAACAATTGGGACAGTTGGGTCCGGTGGTACCGGACAGGTCTGGACCATTGAGGGCAGCAAGGTCCGGTGGTACCGGACACTGTCAGGTGGTACCGGACAGGTCTGGACCATTTTGGGACAGCAAGGTCCGGTGGTACCGGACACTGTCAGGTGGTACCGGACAGGTCTGGACCATTGAGGGCAGCAAGGTCCGGTGGTACCGGACACTGTCAGGTGGTACTGGACAGGTCTGGACCAAAATCCCCAAGTCAAGTGTGGGTCCAATTCCTCTACCATTTCCCACATTTGGGTATCCTTCCTTTCACCCCAATCCTATCTTAGGCCACTTATTAGCGTCTAAGCTTTACCCATCACACACGTACCCTTCTAATTCAAGGGGTTTATGATTAAACCAAACCTACGAAGATTGAGTGGATCAATCTTGTCCTAGACTTAAACTTTACTCGTCCCCACTCCCTATCTCCTTTCTTTTGGTAAGTCCATACCCATAGTCCCGTTGTTTCTAATGCCTTGGCTCTGATACCAACTTTGTGACACCCCGGATGCCAGGGTCCGTGGTTGCCCTCGGCCCCCGATATCCCGGGCTCCACATTATGCGATGCATGAGTGCATTATAGTTAACTGCAGAATTGTAGATTTAACCAAGCATAAACAACTTAATCATGGGCAAAGCATTTCCAAAGAATGAGGAACATGTATATCATATATGGGTCAAAAAAAAGTACATAGACTGTATCCCTCATATTGGGGCCCATTGGGTCCCCTAGAACAAGTTCAGAATATACTGCCCCAAAAAGCTGTACAACAATGCCGAACAGGCGCAAAACCCCAAAAGAATACTCCCGACGCCACAACCCTAATAGTCCTGTTCGCCTGTGTACTGAAGATACTCGTCGGCGTCCTCTCCGAGTTCTACGTAGTCGGTCGCTTCGACCGCCTCCTGTATACCTGGGTCACATGGGTCATCTGGTTGGTGGTTTAAACCACCACCCCAGAAAGGGGAGTGAGTGGCCAACTTAGTGGTTTCATTTCCTTAGGTTACACATTCACCAATACAAACAATATAGATAATAATTTCATTTTCCAATAACAGAATCAAAGAATAGCTCAGCATCACAAGCATGGTTATTAAGTGAGATGAGTGCATGTAATGCAGATGCATGCCCGATCGCCGATGCTTGTCACAGCCGCCAGTGGGTGGCACCACCACTCCACCCGCACAGACAATGTATGCCATGCTTAACTATACATGATTAGCCGAGTAGTTAATTAAGTCATTTTATCACACAGTCGATTGGCGAAGCCTCTGCACCCACGTTCTATCAATTTGGCCGACTGGGACCACCTGACTCCCTGCGAGGCGAACGCAGGTCACAGCCAGTAGCCCCTCGATCCTATCTCGGGTCCACAGCCCCCGAGGTACCTGGTTTGGCCGCGACTCGTCAGACGCGCCCAACACAGGCGGAATAGGGTACATCGCCCTATCCCATAGTCGAGTAGTAGGTGTGTCACCTCTACGGTGCTCAATGGACACTACGGGGAGGCATCACCCCAGCGTAGGCCGACAGCACGGGAATAGGGCCCATACCACCATTCCCGGCTCATGAGTCTTGAGGGATTGGTACGCCGTATGCTTTCTAGTGGGCTTATCAAAGGTGCGCAGTTACATGGATTCTACATAAGTGACAGAAATACATTCAAACACTCGGTACATATATTGCCACCCGACCCGGTGGTGGGCCAGGGTCCTCGGCTAGGGGAAGTGAAGGGAAGACCGACCTTGAGCATATACCGCCCGCGTGGTCCTTGACCACAGTCGATCGCCCCGTCTTCCGCCATAGTCGACCACCCCGCTCCCGAGGCTGCCGACCTGGTGCGGCCGCCTCAACTACTGTACTTACCGGGTCGGAAGCTACTATCCGTCATCCCAAACACTTCCCGATTCCCCAGCTCATGCATAATCAAGTTACAAAACATATAATACTAAAATCTCAGCTATCACATATTAGTATAATTTCTAAGACATCTTAGCATAGAAGATTTGCATAATGAGAACATGTGTAGGATGATATGAGCATGCAAATGGCCCTAGCACACACCTAGCATCTAAATCCCTAGGCAACGAATTTCCCTAGCTACAATCCATCTTCCTAACTTGGAAATTGAAAGAATCAACTACCATTGTAGGCATTGGTTGCAAGGCAACACATAGGTAAATGATACACACCTTGGTTTGAAGGAGGATTAGCAAAATCCTACAAGGGGGTGTTGGAAAATCAGGAAAAATGGGAAAACCTAGGTAAGGAGCTAGAGAAGATGGGGATTTTATGATGGACTTACTGCTACAAACGTCCGTGAAGATCTCCAATCACGAGAGAAGCCGGCTTGAGGATGTAGAGGCGGTTAGGTCCGGATAGGGTAGCATGCAAGGGCTTCACTTGAGAAGCCTTCTCTCACAACTCCACCCTTTTCTCACCCACACACCCCTTTTCTCAGAAATTAGGTTAGAAATGAGAGAATAGGCTGAGAAAAATAGGTTATAAAGGTTGGGGAATTGGGACATATAGCCCCCAATCTTTTAAGTTGCATAAAAGTAGCATTTTGTGCCCTGATTTGATTATGTGGGGCCCACCTGGCCCCTCTGGGCCAATCCAGCCCATTGGATAGCCTTACCATGTTGAGATCCTTGTTTGGGCAAGATTTGGGACCGATCGGACATGGCGATTGCCGGATCTAAAGCGACATCAGTTCAACGGTCACCGGTTGTCGATCGGGGCTCATGTTTGGGGATCATATGCTGGTTTATGTTTGAAATCCATGGTTCACATTTCATGGCCATGCAAGGGTCCATAGGGCCCACGCAAGAAAAGTGAATTGAGTAATGATTACTCACTAAAGGTATTGTGCAAGTATACTTGCACTCCCATGTGCAAGTATACTTGCACTCAAGACACTGCAATTTATGATTTCGGGTGCCGATTTCTACGTAACGTTTGCCTACGAGTGTCAAGCCCAGTACGTGGGTGGTCCTCAACAAGTTTTGGGCCTAACAGACTCAGGACGGGGGCGGAACGAGCTCCTACGCGCGTATCTAAGTTCCCGACACCACGAGACTATAGTTCTCTAAGTCATGTGTGGCCAATTTTTCGTCTAGAGGGTGATACGTGTCTAGTGGGTTCGAGCATGGGTTTGAGTACTAAGGAAGGCGATTTTACGGGGCGTTACAACTAAGCCATTCTCTGTTATTACCTGTAAGAATTTTCGAAGATGTTTCTAATGTTGGTCTATACTTGTAAAAAAATATTAAGACATCATCTATATATACAATAGAGAAGTGTGAATATGAATTAAATATGTCATTCATTACATTTTGAAATTCAGAGGGTGCATTCTTTAATCCAAAAGGCATAACATTCTATTCATATTGTCCAAATGGGACGTTAAATGCTGTCTTGTATCTATCATTTTCATCTATTTGTATTTGCCAAAATCCTGCCTTCATATCAAATTTAGAGAATAAAGTAGTATTGTATAATCTAGATAATAAGTCTTTCTTGTTAGGAATAAGATATCTAATGCATTGTAATACTTTATTTAATGGTTTGTAATAACTAATCTAGGGGTTCCTCTTTCTATTTCTGCTTATTTATTAACATAAAAGGTTGAACAACTCCATGGTGATTTGCTTGGTCTTATTAATTTTTTATCTAATAATCCCTGTATTTCTGTTTTATAGTATTCTAACATTTCTTGATTCATTTGTATAGGTTTAGCTTTAGTTGGAATATTTCTTTCATTGAAGTCTTTTTCATACGGTAGTTGTATTATGTGTTTTTTCCTATTCCAGAATGCATGAGGAAGGTCTAAACATACTTCATGCTCTATTTTACTCTTATTGATTGAGGATTTTGTAATTGTTGTTCTATTTTAATATGATTAACTTGCATTTTCAGATATCTCATATGTTCTTGTTTTTTACTTATTAGGTTGATGGACTTTGTTATTAAGAATGATTTAATTTGATTAATATCTATAACCTGTGGTAGATTGATAAATTCAAATATCAAATCTTTTTCTAATATTGTCGTATGTATCCCTATATGATCTACGCTGAATGGTTTTATTAATTTTAAAAATGGTGTTCCTAAAATAACTGGTTTGGTTATGTCTTTTATTAATAAGAAATTTGTTTTAATACATATCTGCTCGTTGCAGACTTGTGCCTTAGATAATTTGTATTTAATATTTAATTTAGATCCACTAGCTGTTCCTAATTGTTCTGTCGTTGGTTCAAAGTATTGTGTTGGAACTAATCTTTCTTGTATAAAATTCATATTGGCTCCTGAGTCTATTAAAGCCATTGTTTTTATATAGAATTCATTATTTATTACTATAGTTAAGTAAACATGCCATTTTTTGATAATCTATATTAGCTATAAAATTTAAAGCTTCTATTTGATCTTCTACTGGTGCTATGGGTGTATCTGTATCTGTTTCTGTTTTTATAATAATTTGTTTTCCTTTATTAGTCTGAAGTTTAGATACTTGTTCATGAAGAACTTCATGATTTATATTTAATATTTTTACTTGTCTTTTTAGATCCTGAATTTTTCTTTTACTATTCTTAATTTCCTTTTGTAATTCTTGTAACGTAGGTATTCTTTCATTTGGTGATTGAAATCTATATAATATTTCTGTTATGTTGTAAGGTTTTGTTTTAACTAATTCACTTGATTCTGATGTGTTCGTGATAGTATTTTGTAGTTGGTTTAAATATTGTGTTCTAAATAGGGGATCTTGTATGTGTTCTGCATAGTCTGTTAAATCTTGTTGTTCTTTAGTTAATTCACATATGTTTTTACCTTTATCTTTATATCCTAAGCATGCTCCATATTATCAGATTTGATGTATCTAAATTTATTTGATATATTTCATTATCTGATCCAAAGTATTTATTATCTTGTTCTGATTCTGAACTCGAATTTTCTTTTAATATATTATATAAACTTTTCTTTAAGTTCTCATCTAAATCTAAATTATTTATTTTATTTTTAAGGAGGCAATTATTTTTATAGTGTCCTATCTTACCACATTTGTAATAGACTCGTTGTTTATTAAACTTGTTATATTTTTTATATAGTTTATTGAAGTTTTTATTCTTCGTATATTTCCAATTTCTTTTGAACTTGTTTGTTCTTTGGAAGGTTGAATATTTTCGTTTCCATGAATATAATTTAGTGAAATTTCTTTTAAATTTTCTTTTAAGATACTTTGTTTTATGAAATCTTCTCTTTTGATCTGAGGGAGCTGTAATTGGTGTGTATCCAAATTATTCACAGAATTTACCTATTTCTATTCTTTTCAATTTTCTTTCTTTTTTAATTTTAGATTATAATTTTAACTCTAAACATAATGTTAATCCTTCAGTTACCACTACTGATATTAAGTCTCCATAAGTAATTCTATCATAAGGTATGTTACCAAAATTATAATATTTTTTTAAGTTTAATTTAACTTCCTCCTGCAAATAATTTAGGTAATCCTGCAATAAATCTCTTTCCAATATGCTACATTGCAATCTGTTCTAAGTATAACTTTACTAATAAATACATCTTTATACCATCAAAAGTCTGATAAGGTTGGGCATCGTAGGTTATTAAGTATATCACTAGCACGTTGTCTTATGTTTGTAGGGTCACCTAAAAAGTGTCTAAGTATGGTAAAGATAAGAGTATTAACAGCATCTTTTACGGGATGAACTTGTTCTAATATTGGTTGTCCGTTTTCATCATTTTTGTAAGAGAGTAAAATCATTTGTTTATCTTGTTGTGTCATATAGTTATCCCATCAGCCTTTAAGTTGTCCTGTAAAACTAGAGACAATCATTTGGGCTGGTGCCCGCGTCGTAAAATATCGGTGCCTTTACTTCTGTAAGCATTATTTTGTAAGAGAGTAAAATCATTTGTTTATCTTGTTGTGTCATATAGTTATCCCATCAGCCTTTAAGTTGTCCTGTAAAACTAGAGACAATCATTTGGGCGGTAGTAAAATCATCGGTGCCTTTACTCTTGTAAGCATTAGCGGCCATTGTAATTTCATTGGTAGTACTAAGTATTTGGTATTCAGATTGACCATCAATATTCCATTCATATAATGATCCTGCGTTGTAGGTAGCTTGGATATTTTGTCTACGTTCTTCAAATTGTAAATCGACGGGTGTAGGTCTAGGATAATAATTGCGAGTATGAGGTAAAGAAATAGATCGAGTTGTAATACTATGTAGTTGGTGATTAAGTTGGTCTATATCCTGATCGGAAGAAAAAGAGTCTGTTTCTACTGTGGAAGAATTGGAAGGTTCGGATCTATTTTCTAAAACGGTTACAGTCTTGCTTCTATCCAGTGAGGTGGTTGGTAATTGTATGGATGCTAATTTCTTAATAATTTCATCTAGCATTTCTTCGGTAGAATCTTTAAATAATTTAATTGTTGTGGTAAATACATGTGGCTGAAATATTGGAACATCTTCTTTAATCTGAGAATCGGACGGTGGAATATATGTGTTACTGGAGCTGACTTTATTTATATATGATTCTTGAACTTATACTCTCTATCCTATTAGAGGTATTTTCTACTGTATATAATTATTTTCCTATTGTTTGCAAATATTGATTTGTATAATTATTTTGGTCGACAATCGGTATGGCTTCTCGTGCTGTAAACAATCCTGATCCTGAATCAAGAATATGAATCATTCTAAAGGGCGTACCTTGTACTGTTGTTCCCGATATTAATACTTATTTGTTCATTAGGTGGATGTGTTGATTGTATTATATTATTATTAACGGTCTTCCATGTATGAGTAATTATACTTGTTACATTAATTTGTGATTCATCATCTGATCTCCACATATTATACCATTTAAAGAAGGGAATGATTGTTTTATTCTTATCAGCAGTATTTATAATGTAGTTTTTTAATGAATTCTTGTTCATTAAAAATTAGGTAAGAGACTATGCAATTGGTGAGGAAGGGCTGAATATGGATTAAATATGTCATTCATTACATTTTGAATAACATAATAATAAGTAAAATATATGTACAATAGAGAAGTGTGAATATGGATTAAATACTGCTATAAAGAAGGGAATGAATTCATTCCCTTTAAAGAAGGGAATGAATTCTTGTGTCAATGTTTTGAAAGTCAAATCAGATCATAACATTGTAAGAGGATTGAAAATCATAAAACCACGAGTGTTTTTTAATTTATTTTTATAATTTTTATAGAAAAATCTGAAACAATATCCATATAAGTTCTAAAATAGGATAAGATATTATTCTTTCATTCCACATCATAATTAGTAGGTAAATGCAGAATATATTACTAATTTACTATCACACATGGTTTGACATTTTTTAAATAAAATCATGCTAAATGTTGTCATTTCATACTTCAAAGGTTTTCATAAAGTCATTATCAAAATTTTAAGTCAGAAACTTGACTGCAAATTGAATGGTACCGTTATCAAGAGAATGAAATGATTAGAAGTCTAAAAAGATCTTCCACAATGTTTAAACTCTTAAGAACAAAAAAAAAAATGCATTTCAATTGTGCCAAATCATCAGCTTAGATTCTCATATAGCTATATTATACAACTGCATATCAACTTAAACCCTAAAAGTATTGCCACTAAGTCGATGGACTTCAAATAATGTTCTCCTCGAAGCATAAACTCTGTCATCTTTTGAACTCAAAGTAATAAAGTGCAAGTTCGCCTTAAAAAAAAATATTTTTATAAGCTTGCAATTATTGTACAAAAATTCAAATGTACCTTTGATTTGAAAAACAAATAATGAAACCCTAGAAAGACACAACTTGAATTCAAGGTACGTAACAAAAAATTTTAGTATAGGTCTTTAAGTTCAAGTAAAATCCCAAGGTGATAATGGTTGTCACCGTTAATAAAAACATTCCAGATAAGTCATAGATCAATTCGATTTCTCGACCTGTAAGAGGTGGGAAATTATAAAATAAAAAAATTCACAATTAAGGTTGAAGAGAAGTACCACCATTTAATCTCTCATTCATTCATTGCTCCTCTTTGAGGATTGTTTGGTCTGGAATCTTTCGAGTGGCAAACATTTCCTGGGTGATGCCTAGGTCGGTTAACATCATGTTTAGAGCCTGGCATGGGGGAGGAAGGGTGTCCCTTGGGATTTGAAGATGGAGGATTGCATTATTGGCTTCGCTGTGGTTGATTTGGTTCAAAAGAAATAATCAGACCTTTCATAATGGGAAGTTTTCTGCTTTTGAGTGTTCTCAGTCAGGTCTTGCAATGTATGTCTGATTGGGTTTCCAATGTGTGGCATAGGGTTGGTTTTCTGGGCAGGGTTGTTTAGTTTTTGTTTCTTTTTCTTTTCTGTTTGTTGCTTTTTGTTTTTGGTTTTTGGCCTTAATAAAATTTCGTCTTTCAAAAAAAAAAAAAAAAGGAAAAAAGAAAAGGAGGAGGAGAATAAAATAAAACAATTGACCCATTTTAAAAGATATTATTCCCTCATTCCATATCATAATTTATAGATAATTATAAAATACATAACTATCACACATGGTTTGACATTATTTCAATAAAATCAAGCTGGTCATTTCATTACTTCAAAGGTTTTGATAAGTTTCATTATCAAAACATTTCAAATCGTGCCAAATCATTAGTTTAAGTTCTCATATTGCTATATTATATGATTAACATATCCTAAACTTATCAACTATCCTTCTAACCTAAAAAGTATTGCCTCTAAGTCGATGGACTTCAAAATAATGTTCCTGTCAAAGCATAAACTCTGCCGTGTTTTAAAGTCAAAGTATTAAAGTGCAAGTTCCTAATGAAGCCTTCAAAAAATTTATTTTAATAAGCTTGCAATTATTGTACAAAGAATCAAGTAAACCTTTTGAGTTCAAAATCACATAAAACCTTTGATAAGGTACATGGCAAAAAAAGTTAAGTATAGGTCTTTAAGTTCAAGTCAAATCCTAACCACAATTATCATAATAAATATATAGCTCATCATGGTCGTAACTTGTCCATAAAAACATTCCAGATGAGTCAGAGATCAGTTTGGTGGCTTGACTAATTAAGAGGTGAGAAATTATATTAAAAAAAAAAGCTCCACAATTTAAGGTTGAAGAGAAGATCCACCATTTTATCTCTTAGTTATGAGAATAAAATGAAACAATTAACCCATTTTAAAATATCCTTGAAGAACCTCAGCAATTTATGAAAATAAAAGGATGCCAAATAAAATTTCAAACAGAGGAGAACAATTTGAATAGTAAATCGGGAGTCAGATCGTAAATTGTAGGATTTGAATCATAGAAGTGTTGGATTCATCCAAAAAGGGATTCAAATCGTTTTGCCTAAGATTCAACATATATCGCGGCCCATGTATCAAGCATCATGAGCTGCCAAATGCATTCTGCTGCTATACTTATTGCAATTCCTGAATTTCTAACTCAGGGGTAGAAATTTCAAAATGAAGCTTAATGTTCTTGATTCTTAATCTGATTATCTTACTATTGACACTGATAAAAAAAAATAAAAATAAATAAAAAATCTTGGTATTGACTCCACAGACATGCATCTATAGGTTATCAGCTTTTTCTAAAAAAATCAACTGGAAAGTGATGTAATTTGTCTGATTCAAATTTAATTCTACTTATTATTGTGCTTCCCATCATCTTCTCCACCGAGTTCTTGCTCTTTAAAATCCAGAATAGTGTAAAGAGCAAGAACAATATGGAGAATATAATGAGAAGCACAGCTTTAGAATAAAATTGTTTGTGGCCATAGGAAGTTTGTTGTGCTTTTCTTTCTGTTAGTTTGACGAATGATTGGTTAGGGTAATCCATGCAATCCTTTTGACTCTGTAGGAAAATTTGGAGGTTGACATTGTCTGGTTATGCACTGGAGATCTGCTAAGATGATTTGCGGCAGCTTCTTGGTCTTCTAATTGCTTGAGATGGGATCTCGACAACGGTTCTTCTAACCAATCTTCTTGTAACAGCTTCAAACTGGATACTGCTATTTCCGCTAGTGCGAGAAAGCTGTATCAGCATCATGACATCATCAGTTCACAATCCATCTTCTAATTCTGGTATTTTTCTTAAATGATTGTCCATACTCATAGCGTGTGGATCGTCTAAATGCAAGTTCGTTTTTATTTTAATTTAATGGTGTGAACTGAAGCATGCCTGAGTTATTTAGTCATTTCTGCATGCTTAAAATTCGTTGAATACAACAACATATGTTTATTTCTAAATGGTAAATTGTCGCATGGAATGCAAAGGCCACTTGTGGTCAAATTGCTTGGCTGGAAACAGGGTGAAAGAATAAGCTGATGTGTTATTTAACCCCATAAGGTTGTATATGTCATAAACAAGTACACTTGTACTAAGAATCTAGAAATACACATAAATATGTCTAGATACATGCATGTACATTTCCACATTCATTCCAATATGGTTTGTTTTATATCCCCTGTTGTAACACCTATCATCATTGGCTTTCTTCTTTAAGGTTTTTTATTATTATTATTGTTGTTGTTGTTGTTATTTTACAAATGCAACAAAAAAAACGTTAAAAAAAAAAAAAGAAGGTTTGGGCTGTGTGGTCCATGACGAAGTCTGTGTGGTCCATGATCTTTCACAAGGGGTTTAAAAAAAAAAACCCCTTTTCTTTTGGTAGATTTGCACTTTCTTTTCTTTTAGCATGAGACCCATATTTCTTTATTCCCTTTTCTTTAGAATGTTTTGTATATCATAAAATTATTTCCTTTTTCCTCTAACTTGCTTTGTAGGCTTCCCAAGATATGATTCCCTGCATTCTTTTCTTTATTTTCTTGAAAATCAACGGTGAACATGATGATTTGAATATTCTAAAATCACGAAGTATTTATGTGCATTGCATATGCTATGGTTTGATTGAAGAAGAGCAATCATGAGATGTTTTGGAAATATTTGATTTATGTATCATTGAAACCATGCATCATTGGAATTGTGTTTGGAACACCGGAAAGACATAGGGCGAATATGCCTATTGGGTTAAAAGTTTCCAAAGAAGTAGGTGGGGTAATTGTCCTCTAGGTTGAAATCCCTTAAAGTGTAAATAGGTGGGATGGTCGTAACCCTTGGGTTGAAAGTCCGTAAAGCCCAATTCATACCTCTTGGAATCTCTATTGCATGGGTCGTGTGGATGAGCATGGTTGATTTGTAAAAGGCCATGGTCCAGTAAGGTAGGGGAATAGTTTGATTAGCTAACATATGAATGGGTCCCTCACTGCGTGGGCCGTATGGATGAGCATGGTTGATTTGCAAAAGGCTACGGTCTGGCCAGGTGTTGTAATAGTTAGCCAACTGGTGAAACGGTCCTGGCGTTCAAAGGATGAACTATACTGATTATTGTGAAATACTTCATGCATAACTTGCATCTTTTCATTCATGTTTTTACCTCATGTGAATTTACATTAGAAACTTTGTTTATTTCAGCCGTTGATTTTTTAGCAAGGATTTATAGTTTGTTGCTAAAAATGTTTTATTTGCGATGGAATCTTCATATTTTCAAGCATTGTATTGGATTTTACGATATTTTGATAAATATGTTTTATTCGGACCAAATGTGTTTTCAGACTTGTGCGAGATATATTCATTGGGTTGTCGAGCTTATTCTTTATTGTGGATGTTAAATTTCAGGAGCATGGTATAGTCCGGGAGCGAGTGGAGCGGGGTTCTAGCCGTTTATTTCTGTTTACCTAGTTTTAGTTATCTTTTTAAGTTTCAAATTTATTGTAAGAAGACTTGTAGTGGAAGAGGATCAAGGCTTTAGAATGTGGTGACGATGATCTAGATATTTTATATTTTATTTTAGTTAAAAGTTATTTAATTTATTTTAGGAATTATGTGATGGTTTGTGAGTGTTAAATATATAAATCATATCCTCGGGTGCAGGATCAGGGTCAAGCACACCCAGGTGCCAGATTTGGGGCGTGACGATGACTCAACTCTGCAATCTATCAGTGGGCACCCTAATGGTCTAATGAATGAACCTTCAAATGAATCAAAGGATGGATCAGCAACTATCATGGACAATAAAGTGGAGAAGCTGAGCCACCGAATCATCCTTCATCCTACCATGCTCTCACCTTGCAACAAGAGTTAGGATGTGTAGATCAAGTGTGAGACACAATGTCTCCAGCTACAGTCCAACCTTCAAGGTTTCATCCTCTTTCACAAAAGAAGCTAAAGCTCTCCTAGATGACATGAAGGGCGAAGAAGCAAAAAAGGAAGTGGCATGCTCTACGGTTACATCTGGTGAAACTGTGAAAGGGATTCATTGCTGACACATTGGCCTCCATCACCAACTTGTACCAAAGTCCAGCAAGGAGCAAGACAAAGGTGGATAATTGCAATGAATTGATACCAGCTTTAAATTCGAGGACAGGTTCTTTCCTACCCGGGGGAATAATGCATTCCACCAATAATGCAATCAGCTACAGTATCATGTTACAGTGACAGTACATAGTTGGTTTTAAGTTGCTACACAAATTATTGAAGTACTAGTTGGTCTGGCTTGCTACAAAGGTTATTGAAGTCCTAGGTATAATTTGTATAGGTTATTTTAGTAATGGTTGAGTATGAATAGGATTTATATGTGCTAGGGCTACGAATAAACAAGTAGGCTTATAGTTAAGTTATTGTAGCATTCTTGAATCTGAAATTTGTTTCTGGTGAGTGTGGGTGGATTCTTACCCTCTTCTTTTCTACCTAGTGAATCGTAATGACCCCCCCAATAAAATAAAAATAAAAAAACAAATATTCCAATCTCCATCTGGGGATTTGGGTGGCTGGTTTTTCCTGTCGGTGTTTGCCATTAGAAGGTAGTTTTATGCTGACATCAACATAATAGGTGTAACTGAATGATCATAATCAATGTATTGGCGAACTAATAGAAGAAAATACTTGCACAGGAAATAGATATGCATTCCCTGGTCATGCTCCTAGAAACTAATGGATGCATTATCATGGTTCTTTAATTGGAAGTTTTGTTTGAATGGAGAACTCATGTCTAGGGTAACAATTTGAAACTGTACATGGTATAGTTCAAGCATAGTGCTAAACAATGAGGGATACAATTTGAAACTGTACATGGTATAGTTCAAGCATAGGACTATGTAAACTATGTGGGCAACATAATATGGAATTTAGACCAACCAATTGAGGATATAGTGTTCCAGACAGCCCTATCCTAAAGTTTTATTTGAAATGAAGATAGGTGAACAAATTTCAGAATTGGACCTTGTTCATGTCCCTTTTTACGTCGTTCTCTAATATGGGGTTTCGACAAAAGATTAGATTGGTTTAGTTATTGTCCTTAATTGCCTTATATGCCATTTATGAACGGTCCCTTATTTTGTACGCATGTCAATGGTGACAACAAGAGAGGAGTAACTGTGAATTCTTGACTCAATATGTACTTGGATACTTCCCTTTCCCGACTTCAGTTCTTACATATTAAGCTAAGCATTTTTTTGAAAGATATGATTTTATCCAGGACCAAACAGGCCGGAAAAGAAAAGGAAAACTATATGAAGGGAAAAGGAAAGCCCAATCCCTAATGCGTTGATTAACCCTACTAACGACGATCATTTCTCTCGCCCCAAAGAGACCAGAGGATATCGAGCATAGCAACTCTCCATCTGGATCTGCACTTGCATTGAAGTTGCGTCAAAGTGAAAGAGCATCAACAGTGGTTTCAATGGCCTATTGGTTTTGGGCTCATGTCCCAATATGATATGGCACAAGTGTATGGAATGGATTTCACAAAGACATCATGGTGGGCGAGAGAGAGCATCAACAGTGCTTTTGATGGCCTACTTGGGTTTTAGACGTGCCTTGGTTTTGGGCTCACATCCCAATATGATATGGCGCAACTGATGTATGAAATGGATTTCACAAAGACATCATGGTGGGCCCCATGTAGTTTTGTGTTGTAAGGAATTCATAAGGAATTGTCTACATGCAAAGAGGAGAGAAGGATGTGGGCTACTTTCATGAAAAAATGGAAATAACAAAATATGAAACAAGGGTGAGATGCATCAAATATTAATTTGTTTTAAATATTTTCATTGACTAAGTGCGGGGATGGAAATGTCCATGGACTACTCACGTTGTATATGGTAGAAATGGAGTCGTGCATCTTGTTGAGGTGCTTTTTTTTACATTACCTTTATATTTTTGTAGTTCCAATCCGATTTCATCACTCTCGTAAAATTTCTTTATTTCAAAGGATGGGGCTACTAGGCAGACAGATGTATAGAATTTATCTGGAGATAGATAAACGTCTGGCCCATTATGTATTCCCATAATCATTTAGCTATCACTTGTAATTCTGGTTTGTTACGAAATATTGATGTTACACTAATTGAGTCTTTCTGCTGTAACAAAAATCTCTGTTATGGTGCAAGATATCAGATTGCTAATTATGGTTGTCCCAGATAATGGTGGAGCTGCTGATGAGCAGCAAAAGCAAGCACAAGACTCACAAGCTCAGATTCAATATCCGCATACTGCGACGGGAATTGTTCATCCTGGCATTGCATCACCATCAGCTGAGACCACGAGGCCTCATCCTCACGTTGAAATGGGACACACTATGGTAAAATGATGTCATAGCTATACACTGTTCTCTCTTTTCATGTGGTATCCTTGTTCTAAATGTATTAATAAGAATGAGAAACTTTCAGGAGTATTTGGTTGTCCACATGTTTTCTTTTTAACCATTCAATTCATGCAAGGAGAGAATGAAGAGGTGGCTTCATAGGACAAGTGCCAACATGGCACACGTGTGCAGGATTAAGACCACTCATCACTCGCCAGGTGGGAGAGCACCATGAACATGCCCCGCAACTAAATCAAGAAGGTTTCACTCATCAGGAGGGCCACAATGTATGTATAGACAATTGGCCATTTCTTCTCTGATCATTGATTTCTCTTATGCATGTCGGGCTGCGTGATGATTGGACCAGCTTGACTTCTTGGAGAGGGCACATTCATTGTGACCCCTGCCCGATGAGTGGCCCCGATCTTGCACACACATGCCACCGTTGTTGTGTGTTCTATCAATCATCTCATCATTTCCCCCCATGCAAATCACTCTAGCAATTCTCTTGGATAAAACATTCAGATGCATTCACTCCGTTAAAAGGAATTAAAAAAGAAAAAACAACAACAAAACATTCAAAAGTATATTTGTAAATGTTTCCATCCAAGCAGGTTTGTAGTGTCCTTTTCAGTTTTTCTTGCATTTGTTAACAACTTAAAATTCTTCCAAGAGGTGCCTTTTGTGCTAACTAGTTGGGATCCACATGATGTGCTGGTGCACAAAACATGCAACTGAAATTGCGTAAGATCCAAGTGATTCAACATGTGGACCCCACTCTTAACAACTACTGGCCCAAAAATCAAGCAAGGATGGACATCATATGGGGATTGATCCAAACATGTATCGTGTTGAATCGTGTCTATACATGGATAGAGTACCATGCTTTGAATGCCCATTGAACTACCAGAACTATGAAGTGGTTAATCTCACACTTACTCATCGAGAGAGGAGCAGTTGCTAAAAGAGAGACAGAGAGGGAGGGAGGGGAAAAGAAAAAAAACCCAGAATATCGAGAAAATGGGAAAAATTGCAGAGGACTGCCTTGTAACAGTCCTTTGTCCGAAGGGCTCCTAACTTTCTTTTACTAGATTCCTGTATTGCTCCTTGGCAAGTTTCTGTATTTCATTTCTTTTAATTTGAACTCGAATCCAATTTTCCTTGTTGGCATAAATACTGGGACGGAAGAAATTGTATCCATCTAAAACTTCTTTGTCCTGATTCAAAATTGCATGCTGACGTTGAAGCCCACAGTAACTAAACCTGTTGCCACCCCAATTTCTCATCACACATGCATTCAGTGAGAGAACTAATGAACTGCTGATTATAATAATTCATTATGGAGTCTGGACTAAGGAATTGAAAGTTTAATATTCCTTGCAGGCTCTACCAGCATACCCATATCCAGATCCCTACTACGGAGGCTTGATGGCGGCCTATGGTGCACAAGCTATGGTACACTGCACATCCCTAATGCCATATGTTATTTCAGTTTTCCATCTTCTCTGCTAGTTCTTCATTGGTAAAAGAACTGTTTTTCTGCGAAGATCGAATCTACACTTTCCTTTTGATGTGAAATCGGTGTTTCTTCAATCCCGCCCAATTGCAGATCCATCCCCATCATATGATCGGACTGCAACAAGCTGGGGTGCCATTGCCATCCGATGCAATCGAAGAGCCTGTGTATGTCAATGCGAAGCAATATCATGGTATCTTGCGGCGTCGGCAATCCCGTGCAAAAGCTGAATCAGAAAATAAATTGATCAAGTCTCGTAAGGTATTTTTTTCTTTGCAGAAAAATATTTTTTGCTTTCATAGCTGATAAGAGCGTGTTATCTTTGCCTAAACATGTCCACTGTTGCTTTTGGAAAAATGACATGATTCTTGGCCTGAGTCTACGAGTAGATACTCAGATTTTCATTTTGTGCAAGTAGGGCCCATGGTTCCCTGATTGGGACCGGGACCAGGACCGGGACCATTCTGTTGTGCCCCCACTATGGATGGACCATCCTCAGAAAACATTTCAGGATTTGGAATGATCCCTGGGACCAATTGTGGGGCTTCTTTCAGTTGAATGTGAACCATTGCCATATTTCTCTTCTGCTAAATTGAAAGGTGAGGATCCTCCCCCTGATGAGATTTGCTGGGTCATGGCTCATCTTCAGTGGGTACGGGTGGGCATTAGGCTGGTTTTTGGGCACACTAGGACCAACCCTAGTTCAGCCCAGCATGGGAGATGCTAGGTCCTTGTCATTTACTCACTGTTATCAAGCCCAAGCAAAACCCCAATGTAATTGAGAAAGGCCTGAACCTGACCTGGTCAAGCCGTGCAAGTCCTCCCTGACCTCCATTCTGGATCAGGTTGTGCTTGGATTTTATCCAGTCAAAATGACTGAAACTCAAACTTTCAGTCTCACTACCACCCTTGTGCATTAAGAGCTTGATGGTAGGGGTGCAACTTGGGCAGGTTTTGTCGGGTCAAGGGTCAACCCATGCCCAAACCAACCTCGAGGACCCTACCCGCAACCTTGAGCCATCCTGAATTCCAACCCAAGGCGCCCAACCCTAAAACCCTAACCTTAAATCCCTAACCCTAATACCCAAAACCCTAATTTCTAATTTCTTAAACCTTAACCCTAAAAGACACAAAATCCCAATTCTAAAACCCAAAACCCCCCTTGGGAAAATTCTGATTTTGAGCAAATCCCTTTTTCCCTAAATCTGAATTTTAGTGGTACCATTGTTACTCACGTAGATGTGACATTACCTATGCTAGATTGGAAGTTCTATCTTCCAATGGGCCACTCTTGAGATATTTCATATTTCCATGCACTGTGTTTGTGAATTACCTAGGATTATCTAGTTGTTAATCTGAAATTTCTATTTTGTGGTGTGCATTTCTTTGGGTTTACATGTTGATTGCATAGTTATTGCGTATTTTGATCTCATCATAATCATCCTAAGCTAGTTTTCACTCGTCCTACATCACAATGTGTGCAGGTCATTGTGATGTGTGCATGACATCCAATCCATGCATCATGTGAGTTCCCTCACCTTCTCTCTGGATCCTGAAAATTCAGCCAATCTAAAACTCAGCTGGGCCACACCTTACAAAATCATTCCTAAGACCTTTAGAATCGCATGGTGTGGATCAACTGAGTTTTGCAATGGCCTCATTTCTGGATTGTCCATTCATCCTGGTGGAGTGCATCTTGTGAATGGATTAGATGGCACATACAAAACACCGTGGCCCACATACAATCTGGAAGGTTTCAATGGTGAGGCATTCCCCATCCCAGATTTTTCCTGTGGTGTGGTGTGGCCCACCTGAGTTTTGGATTGGCTAGGTTTTTTGGGCACCAGGGAGTACATGAGGAGACACGCATGATGGACAGATCAGATGCCATTCACACATCATAGCAGGCCTGCATGCATGGCATTGTAGTTTAAGCTTGACCTAAGAAGCTTTGGTAGTGGATCCGGCCTCTTTTCAGTGAATAAATTAATAAATTGTTTAGTGAGATGCTGTATTTTAAAATGCTTGTGCAGCCATATCTGCACGAATCTCGGCATCTGCATGCTCTCAAGAGAGCCAGGGGATGCGGAGGCCGGTTTCTCAATGCTAATAGCAACGGGAATGAACAGAACAATGTGGCATCCACACCCGACAATATGCGGCCCGTCAACGGTTCCAATTTGGACAATTCATGTCTGGAAAACCAGCAGCATGCTTCGTCGGAGCAGGCATCCTGAACACTGCCAACCCCACACGACGAACATCTCACATGCATGGATTCGTGGGGCCGGAGACATAGCAATGACCTGATGGGCAGACGATGACGTCGGTTTATCCACACAGTCTCTCAAAAGGTTCTTTCCAGATTTGTTGTAAGGTATAGCCCTTTAGCTCTCTCTGGTAGATGATTTTTAGTTGGTATATACATCTGGGAAATGTTGTTTGGAAGAAGTTTCTCAAGTAGGAGGGGATGTAATTTGTAACATTTCTGGTGTTAGTAAAAGCAAGCGAGTGTAGTGTTGTGATGGGTCTTTTCTTGCTTGTTTTTTGTGTGATATATATATATATATATATATATATATATATATATATATATATATATATAGAGAGAGAGAGAGAGAGAGAGAGAGAGAGAGAGAGAGAGGAATGCTCACTTCTCATGAGAACTCGTGAGCACTTTTGACGTGAGCCCAAAATCTGAACTGTCCACGTGATGCAGCACCCAAAAAACCTCTAGAGACGAACTTTCAACCTAATAAAAATATTGGTGGGCCTGTATCAGAGGGGCAAATCAAGGGAGGAAATTGTTTTCTTTTGCCATGGCCCACCAAAATTTTGGATCAGGGTAAAAGTTGAGCCCTAGGGTTATATATATATATATATATATATATATATTTTTTTTTTTTTTATGGGATTTTTGCTGCAAAATTCCACGGTAATTCTGATTTTACTAGGTAGCGCCTCAACTAATCAAAATTCAGGGAAGGTACTTTCTGGCCTCTTTATTATTATTATTATTATTTTTTTTTTCCTTTAAGAAGTCGAGAATTGTGGCATGTGGTGTGTGTATGGCGTCCAACCCATCCAGCATATGCACCTCCCAAGAGGATCAGATGAACAAAAAATCTAGTTGATCAAATCATGAGATGGGCCACACGTGAATTTGGATAGTTGTCCTGATTTTTGGTTCATCTGATTATCACGGTGGGTTGCATTTGTTGGACAGGTTGGATGTCATGCACATGCTATGTGGGCCCTACAATTCTCGACTTGCATGCCTTTTTAACGAAAAGAAACGAAGTGAGCATTTTTATCCTCAGAAGCGGCACATGAGAATTTTGATCAGTTGAGGCATTGTTTGGTGAAGTTGGAACTAGTGAGGAATTTTGCGAAGGAGTTCCACCCAGATAGATGGCTGAATGGTTGCAACTGTTACGCTTAGCTTAATGGGGTTGTTACGTCCTGTATGGTAACGGTAACAGTGGTGACCGTTATGGAATACCTAGAATGAGACTGTAGCATGTATGAGGAGGGCTTAACTTTGGTTTGTAAGGGCCCAGTGTTGTGTTTGTTGATGAGAGATGATATATACCATTGATCAGCTGTTTGCTATTCAAAATGGAGATTTTCATTTATTTTGAATGCATGTTGTCATTCTCATTCACCATCTTGGATGGCGGGAGACTTCTGGTTATGAAAGTAAGGCAACTGTCCGTCCGTCCGTCTACAGCCGATTTGCTTCTGCTACCCCAGAACTAGCAATGTGGGTGGGACCCTGAGTAGAGTTATACATGAGTCGAATTAAGCATCACCCTGTTTGGTGCTCGATTTGAGCCCACCTACCCATGCTCATTACTCGGCTCTACTCGGCCTGAGTCGACCCGGCGAGTTCGAGTCGATTTCGAGTCCGAGTTCAATTCTTTCGAGCTGAGTTCGAGTTTGTGTTTGCTTACTCGACTCGTGTATAGCTCTAACCCTGAGTATAGGGCCTACCTCGATGTATGCATTGTATAGTCCATCTGTTTTTCTAGCTTATTTTAGGGCATGGTCCCAAAAATGAAGCATATACAAATTTCAGGTGGGCCACACCATAGGAAACTAGTGATTATTAACCATTAAAAACCGTTTGTGGGCCACGAAAGTTTTGAATGAAGCTGATATTTGTGTTTTTTTCCTTTCTTCGAGGTCTGCATGCCCTTGTCAACAGGTTGGATGGTCAAGGTGGACCCTTGGGAAGTTTTTAATAGTGGGCGTTCAATTGTAACTGTTTCCTGTGGTGTGGTCCACCTGAAATTTGTATCTGCTTTATTTTTGAATCATGCCCTAAAATAAGCTGGCAAAACAGATGGACGGTATGGATATACAATGCATACATTGAGGTGGGTCCTTCGGTCAGGGTCCCACCCACATCGCTGGCAGCCAAGTCGCCCTGGTTTGGAGTTGGTCAAATAGGGTGTTGTCGTCCCTCACGACCTTGGAAATGTACTAATGTAGGTTTAAAACCCTTAAATCACTTTCAGGCGCAACTTGTTTACAGCACCCATGATATATATATATATATATATATATATATATATATATATATATAGAGAGAGAGAGAGAGAGAGAGGAGAGAGAGAGAGATATGATAAGATGGCCTGGGCCCAGCCTGTGTATTTATCGGGCCTTTGATTTGGGTCCCAAACTGCCCATAAACATCATAAACGGGCCTATCCTCAGCATGGTTCTTGTCTTAATTAGAAAACATTTGAAAATCATAGCCCAATCTCAAGCTCTTTGGTGCCCGGTCGTTGAGTCCAGGCCCACACCCAGACCGATGGATCTTGACATGACTTTTATTGGGTTGGGACACAATCTAACAGCCAGCATTGCCCATTGCCACCTCTAGGTGTAACAAGGTGGGTCCCTCCTATCAAATGGTGAATCATGACCTAGGTGGGAGGTGGGCCCAACTAGCTCCGACGAAGGGGTCCAAACTTGGAACTTCTTGTTTCCCTTTTCTTCTCCTTTTTTTCCATTTCAAAATAGCCGTTCCTGCACCTAATCGGAGCAGATTCAGGCACATCGAGAGTGAAGAAGGTTGTTGCGGAACGAATCCCGGCTGGGATTAGAGGTGTGCCTGAGCTCGACCCGCAAAGTAAAAACTAGGCCCGAGACCTGCCCATGACGAGCCGAAAGCAAACAAGCCTGAGCCCAGCCAGTGATGAATAGGGTCAGACCCAAAAGCCCAACGGACCAGCCTGGACGAGCCCAGTGTCATCCAGGTCCGTCTCAAGCTTGATTGTTCAAGTCCGGTCAGCAGGGATATCGGTGGTGTTTGGGTCACCACCCAATTCGCTTCCTCACCACGGTGGGTCCCACAAGGTTTTTCTCATTTTCTTTTTCATCCAAAAGCCTCGTGTTTCCCGCCAATGTGTAATTGGTATAGAACATCCAAATCGTGAAAATGATGGGCCCATACCACGGGGGATTACCTGCCATGAAAATAGACAAATCCACTTATTAGGTGGGCCCATGCATGTACTATAAGGTGGCCCACCTGATGAGCTAGCCTGGTTTTAGTTATGCGTGATCCTCATGGTGTGGCCCACCTTTTGGACGGATGGGATGTCCCACACAGTTTACACGTTGGCGAGAAGGTGGCTCGATGTGATATTTCTCCAACTGAGAAATTGTTTGTTTGGTAGGTTAACCAGGACCGTGCAGCGCGTAAAACACCCAAGCTGTGTGAAATCCACACCGTCCATCAGGTAAAATACCTAACTTTCATCGTTCTCACAAACGATCAGCCCGACAAAAGCTTTATGGGCCACGGAAATGAGAGGATCTTAAAATTTCTACTAAAATGCCCTAAGTTCATGTGATGTGGCCCACTTAAGTTTTGGGTTAGGATGATTTTTGTATCTTCTCTTCATCCTCGTGAGTTACACCTAATTAACGGGTTTGATGAAAGATACACACCATGGTGGTTTCATACACAAACCTATGGTTGGCATCCGATCACCATTGTTCCCTCTCATTTGGCCCACCTGATTTGTTGATATGGATGATTTGTGGCCCACGGTGATTAGAAACAAGGATAGAACCTGATGGAGGGGGTGGATTTCACATATAAAACATTGTGGGCCCTATGAGCTTTGCTGTGTAAAAACAGGTGTGGTAGACAATTCCGGTCCGACTCCTTTTGTTGGAGTTTGTTACCAGTCATTTCATAGCTTTTGAGTGACGGAAATTCAACTTCTCACGTTTGCATTAGTGGGGAAACATGCAGCCCCCCCCCCCTCTCTCTCTCTCTCTCTCAAAGTCACAGATTTTGCTATTACTACCTCAGCGTTAATATTATTGGCGTCATCCACACATTAAGAGTACGTGAAGAATGTGTACCCTCTCTCTCTCCCCCTATGACCGTTGATATGATGGGTCTTAACAATACAATGAGAGAACACGAAGCATGTGCACCCTCTCTCCCTCTATATATATAGAGAGGAATGCTCACTTGCTAACCATCTCTCACGAGAACTCGTGAGAATATTTTGATGACTTATCATACTTGATGTGTCCCCTAAATCTAAGTCATCCACGTGATGAAAAACCTTGAAAAATCTCCGAAGTCCAACTTCGAACTTGGTTGATATACATATATATGACCGTGGATACAATAAGCCTCAATAATATATCCAAAGAGCATGAAGCATGAATATCCTCTCTTTCCATATGACATGAAGCATGTGTACGCGCGCGCGCGCACACTCTCTCTCTCTCTCTCTCTCTCTCATATTTTTGGCTATACTACATGACAATGATGGGATTCAACTATACATGAGGAGAACATGAAGCATATATATATATATATATATATATATATATATATATATATATATATATATATATATATATATATATATATATATATGGGAAATGGTACTATGAGGTCACCTCATGGGAACTTCCCATGAGCTCGAGCTGTGTGGGCCCCACTGTGATGTGTATCGTACATCTACCACATCAGTGAGATGCAACATTCCATGGTGGGCCACGAGCTTAAATACCAGGTTAATCCATGTCTTAGGTGGGCCACACCACATATATAGTTGAGAGGGGTTACCCGCCCATTAAAACCTTCATGATCGTTGATTGGGCCCACCGAGATGTAGTTCACAAATCCAGACCATCCATTGTGTGTATCCCAATTGTATGGGGGGTCCAACCAAGTTTCAGTGGAATCCAAAACTTAGGTGGGCTCCGCCAAGTGCTTTTAGATGTTTTAGGCATGTCTTCACATGGTTTTAGATGGAATGGCCCACCTGAGTTCAGTATATGGCTGATTTTTAGGATATCCCATAACCTAAAAGGGACCAATCAAATGCACGGAATTGATGTCCGATACACATCACAGTGGGGCCCACTCAGCCCGACCTCATGGGAACTTCCCAACCTCATAATACCATTTCCATATATATATATATATATATATATATATATATATATAAGGCACTCTCCAGTCCAACTGGGGTTGGACCAACCTAATAGGAGGATTGGATTTCACAAGCACTTAACAGGTTAGAAGAAATCCACTGGGTGGACTGTAAATTGTGGTCCAACTGATTAGACTTGAGAGTGATGTCGGGTGCATTTCACAAAACCTTAGGATTTCGCCCTCCAAACTGCTTGAATTATGGGATATAATAATACAATGAACTAAATCAAAACATAAACCACACGACATGAGAGATTTTTACGTGGAAAACCCTCAAATAGGTAAAAGCCATGGGGCTTAGTCTAGATCAACAATCCACTATGAAAGAGAACTGTTACAACCTTGATCACAAGCACAACCCGTTTGAATCTAACCTTTTTCACTCACGTAAGAGTGGATAAATAATAAAAGGACTAGAAACTGAGAGATCTCACCGAATACGAGGGCGTTGAAGAGTTGAGACGTCAATTGCACCGTGAATCACCTTCACAAGCGAAACCTCCTCTTCCAACAAGCTCTCTCTCTCTCTCTCTCTCTCTCTCTCTCTCCTTTGACGTATAAATAACCTATTAAGATTACCTAATCTCGATTTGGAACCTCTTAAATAGAGCACTGGAGGAATTAGAGCCAAAACAGGAAACTGCGGATTCGCAGTCCGCGCATGGTCGGGCGTCCGGCCCTAAGCCATTAGCCACCCGCCCAACCAAAAAACTATCTAGAGAGTTTAGAGTAAATTCTGTTGAATTTCGATTGTCCGCCCCAACATGATCGGATACTCGGTCAGAAGACCATCAGGTGCCCAACTGTACCAAAAACAGTCCAGTAACTTTCTGTCCTTCCGGGGCTAATTTCGATCACCCAACCCAAACTGGCCGGGTGCCCGACCACCCCGGGCTGCTCCAATCTCTCCTCAACACTGAGGAGGAAAACCCTATTAAGTTCCTATATATATATGTAACAACCCGAAATTTTGGCACCCGAGTACGGATACTCTGATCCCGAGTTCCCGAGTGTTAACTAAATAAAATGCTATTTTAGGAATGCCACACGTGGAAAATGCACCCACGTGTGTCCTCAATCAGATTTATATTCATTCCATTCACAAATAATCAGAGTAACGCATTTCAATTAGCGGATCATAAGCAAAGCGGAGGCAACTAAATCTAAACATATAGGGCTAACACCCTAGATGAACAATTCAATCACAGTGTAAGCCCATATGAGAATTATACGAATCACAATAGATGTAATAGGAAGGAAAAATATAACTACCAAGAGGGATGAAGCTAGAAGACTATTAAGGCGCCCGTGCGCGCCACCAACTGGTCCTATTCTTAAGACATCTACATATGTCAAATAGAAGGCGTCAAAACGCCAACATAGTGAAGAAATAACCCCAAGGTTAAACTCGGGATATTTAAATTATAAACAGGTTTATATAAGTATATTATTCTTAAGCATGTTGTCAAATCAATCAAATTTAAGTAATGTCCACATACAAATCATACATCATCCTAAGCTAGTTGATTAAATGCATGGATGTCATGATTTCGCACACAATGCATGTCCTGGGCAAGCCCTGGCCCGACCAACTGGTATCAGAATCCACAGTCCACCTGTCTAGCAGGTCGTAAGTCGTGACTGAGTACACAGCCCGGATGACACAGAGAAATGACATGAGGTGCTCAAGATAGCGCTGGCGCCACATCAAGCAACCAGGCTACACGAGTCCCCCTCAAATGCAATGTCATGTATGCATGATTAATTAAGGTATTTATTAGTCCAATTCATTCAGCAAATTGGTGAAGCCAGAATACCACATCATATCATAAAGTCTAACCAGGACTATCTGGCTCCCTGCGATGCGTCGCCAATCATCGCCAGTAGCCCCTCGATCCAAGGTTGAGTTATCCTACCATGAAAGCCTAGTTCGACCGTGACTCGTCAGCCACGACCAAATCAAAGCGGAAGGTCTCATCTCCCAAATATCAAATACGATTAATTTATTCAGAGGTGCGGGCGTTTCACTCGGAATTATCCCAAAGCACGCCCGGGTCGTTCGAATGGTGCACAGGCACGCCAACATCGGCCAAGATCACATTTGTCACAAGGGCCATTCGAACAACAATCGTTCACCCCTGTCAATGCTCACTGGTCACTACGGGGAGGCACCACCCCAGCGTAGGCCGACAGCTCAAACACGGTGTCCCATACCACCATGCACGACTCATGAGACTTGGTGGATCGAGTCGCAATATGGTTTTAAGTGGACTATTCACAGTGGGATCGATGGTATTCTAGATTCCATAGGATGTGATTCAAGATTGAAATACAAAAATGATTAACTCTGAATTGGGCTTATTCGATGGACCCAAGAGGACGACGATAAACCAACAATGGCCACTATCGGTCGACTGTGTCCCACCTAGTCGATCGAATAAGTTCGTGACTGCCAACCTAGTAGCAGGCAGTACACTATATCCACGGTTTTCAGAGC